>OU745261.1:2768786-4153179 GCA_916618015.1 Xestia c-nigrum | reverse complement strand
TAGCCTATCATGGCATCAATTTGAGTGAGTTTTTTTTTTGAGCTTATAATTAGTACTGATGTTTCCTGCTATTTTTATATTTTGCTACTCTGACGATGACAACGGCCATCAAGCGCGGAAAAACTTTTCTTCAGTTTGGGAGGGGTCTTGTGCTGTTATGTTTTTGTGTTTCTATCGTAAATATGTTTAAAATATACATTTAAATAAAAGCACCAAGCTACTATAACCTGCCAATTTTTTTTCATTCGATGTCGAAATTCACTTTCATCATTTTATGAACGAATGATAAATGATACGAACTTGATGTGCTGGCAACATGGCTGGCTACTGTAAGGTCGAAAAAGCTATTTGGTTTACAGTTTAACCTACAAATTACATTATAAAACGTAATTAATATTTTACATTGTAAAACGTAAACCAAATAGATTGTTCGACCATACTAATAAAAAAAAAACTTTATTCGTTCATTCATGAATGACGAATGAAATACCACTCATTCGTTGTGCCACACAATGCCATCTCCAGGGCTATTTACTCCGTGCAAGGAACTATTTTGTGAGGTGGCAGCACTAAAAACACCATTTTAGGCCGCGTTCCGAGATAGGCTGTAAATAATAATTTGAGCGTTGTAAACCCGTTCCGAGTTACCGTGAGCGTGATCACAAGCGCGAAATCGATGTTCCTTTAGTCGTCATAGATTTGATGAGTCGTCATGACACGCGCCATCTTACGATTACACCGACCATGCCCCAAATAAATGTCACCGTGAGCGCTGTCAAATGACCTAATGACAGATCTTGGCTGTCATAATCATGAAAACTAAATCGGAACGCAAAATATTGATGTGAGCGTTGTGAGTGATTATTTCATATCTCGGAATGCACCCTTACATGACATGACAGCTGTCACATTATTTTGTCAAAAATATTTAAAAATCACTACAGCGCGCCGGTTGTTTTCATTTAAACTATTTCAATATATTGAGAAAATGTCGGCATTTCATGGATTTCCTGACCTACCAGGGGCAGAAGAGATTCCCTTCTGTAAACTAAATGAAGTGTTCTGTTGTGGGAATGCACGTTATGGAAATATCACTACGTTTACTAATTCGGTAAGGTTAGCCCATATAGTTTACCAATTATTTTCAACAAAACCATAGTTAATGTGTGAATATTGATTTCAGACGAAGAGCCATCCCGTGATCAACGTAACTCGTGACATTTACCACCACAGGACATCAGACGAAAACATCTCTATGTATATTGACGTTGAGGATAATTTACTCAAGAAAATCACTAGTGTGTGGTACAAACAAGGATTTTTAGAGGCCTTAGGGGTCGCTGCAGACCCTTCAGTGAACCGCGAGAGCCAGATCCTAGCTGTCGCCGCATCATACGTGTTGAAAGTTGCAAACGTATTCACAGCATTCAGATACTTTTTACAGCCACATTTGAAGGATATAGGGCCTAAAATCGTTGCGAACTACTCAAGAACCAGGAACTGGGGGAACGGTCCAATCAAATGTATGGCATGGCATCCTCATACAACTAAAATGGCTGTAGCGACAGTGGATGACAATGTAAGAATTTACTGTTCAGAAGTGGCATTTGTATCGACGTTGAAATGTAAGGCACAAGGACATGTTTCTTCATTAAGTTGGAGACCATTCTCAGCTTCTGAATTAGCTGTGGGATGTGAGCAGGGTGTGATTGTATGGACTGTGGATCCGAATTCTATGTTTACTAAACCTTCATCTAGTAATGCGGTTGTTTTGAAAAGGTATGGATGTTTTTTTCTGTTTTTCGGTTTTGTCTTATTTAGTAGCCTTGAAAGTAAAATCAGAGATGATTCTTATTTTATTGCTTCATCAGTCTAGTGGTTGCCCCACTAAAACGCATTAGGGTTTTCTGGGTTCAATTCCTAAGTTGAGCCAGGGTTATGACGATTTTTTGAAAAACAAATAAGAGGTGCAGCTACCTTGTAAAGTTTATGAGTTGGAACAGGGTAAATGGCTACAACTTTAAAAAAATAATTGGTGTAGAATATTGGTTTTATTTTGTAAGTTGACTTAAATAAGTACTTCTGGTTAAACATAAGTAAATAAATATCGCTGGACATAAACACACAACGCCATCTAGTGCCACTCTAAGCAAGGCTTGTGTTGTGCACACCAGATAGTTGATATACTACTTATACACCTTTTTTGTTTGTAAATGCATACTAATTATGCATTGGCTCGGAAACAAAAGTCCAGGCTCATTACACAAATATTTTCTCCTACTGGGATTTGAACTCGGAACCCTAAGAATGTAAGGCAGCCTAACTACCGCTACGCCATGTAAAATTTCGTATTTTCGTAGGCTGTAATAATTAAAAAATAAAAAATATATATTGATATATTGATGCTAGATGTTTTCCTGTTGTGAAGCTACTGGGTTAAAATAAAATATGAATAGTGTATGTGTGCTCAAAATATAAGTTTAAAAATGAACCTCGGGCGCCAGAGCACACACCATGCTTACGGATTGTTCAGGCAGCAGGCATTAAGAACCTTTAATCTGCTAGCGGGGGGCATCAATAAAAGTAGAACAAAGTTATAAGAAAAATCTAACTTTATTTGCCCGTAGGCTGCTGGGCTTAAAACTAAAACAATTGAAGATTCCTTCCTAAAGAAAAGAGTACTTATTTAAAACTAATAAAGAGGGTCAGATCATTATTGCACTTTTTTGAATAATACAGTTAAAATTATACCAGGGCCAGAATAACCAGCCCACCACACACGATGCTCATCTCCTGGGTCCTCCACTCAGGCGTGCGTCCCAGGTGAGTTGGTGGGAGCCGCGCGTCCAAAGTTTATTTGTTGAAGGTAAAGGAAACACCTCATTGGGCTGAAAATACGAACAATTTTGTTACGTGACGCTATTACCAAAAATATGGCGTCGCAGGCCTTCCGAGAAAATCTATCAAATGTGCTACTTACTGTTTCCTTCAAAATTCAAATTATTGTCCTCCTCATGCAGGACATCTAGATTATCAATTAAGGGTATGATTCCTGAAACAATGTAATATTTGCATCGATGAGCGTCGGACACTACGCAAACACAATTTTGAATTTGTATTGGAAAATACGAAGAACTCGCTTACCATTGAAATAAAACGGAATCCTAGGGGGAATCATGGAAGAGTACCGGCAGCTAACGCATTTCGGACTAATTTCTGGTGTCTTGCAACCCGATTATACGGATTTATTATCCAGCGATCTAGATCACCACCATTCTTCCAAAATGTTCAGTCGGAAAGTGACAGTTGTCAAAGACAAACTCCACAGCTAAGCAAAATCAGTGTGACCACTACACAAAAAAAATAATTTTAAAGAAATAAATCCGCTTTCATGTAACAGGCTTAAAAGACCCGTTACATTACATCCCTCCCCGAAAAATAAAAGAAAGGAACTTTCTTTTATTAGAAAGCAATCTTCAACCAAATAAACCAAACCTAATTACTTTCTAATTCCAAATAAAAGAAAAAAATCATAAAAGATTCAAAGTGTAAATGAATTCTGAAAACGTCAAGCGACTAAGTATCAAGAACTCTATAAAAGCAAAAAATACAAATAACAAAAAAGAAATCTGTGAAAAACAGAATAAAAAAATAAGTTATAAAACTTAGATAAATGAAACGAAGAGAGAAATCTCTTACCGCTTCCAAACTACAACCTTTAGTGCAGTTAGGCACCTTCGCCACTGACTAAAAATTTCGAACAAACTCGAACAATATACCAAAACAAACTACAACTTTTGGTACAATTAGGCACCTTCGCCACTGATCAAAAATTTCGAATTAACAATATACCAACACAAAACAAACTACAATTTTTAGTGCAGTTAGGCACCTTCGCCACTGACTAAAAATTTCAATCCATTTGGAACAGCACAACCTTGAGTGCAGTTAGGCACTATCGCCACTGACTACTAGGTCAGCTGCTTCCAACTCTACCATCTCTAGAGTGCAGTTAGGCTCTATCGCCACTGACTAACTCCGTGTTCTACAATCCAAAAAAAATTTGAAAATCCAAACAAAAGTTTTCAAATAAAGCTGAAGGACTTTATTTAAAAATATTGTTACAGGAACAACCTGCAACAAAACAAAGAAAAAAAAAGCGTATTGTGATCGGCTCATCACCACCGAATTCCCGAGCACAACAGCTGCAAAAGAATGTGAATGCTGTGACTGGCTCAACACTACCAATCTCCCAGACACAAACAAATTCACAAAAAAACATTGAGATCTCCAATGAGAAATCTCAATAACAAAAGGGCGAAACCCAAAGTTTCACAATGCGATCGGCACACCACCACCGAACTTCCGAGCGCAAAGAAAAAGAATGACGAAAGTCAAAAAAAAATCCCGCATTGTGATTGGAACAACAATGTCCAACACAATGGAAAAGGAAAAAATATGGCCAGGGCCAAAATCCCACATTGTGACCGGCACAACACCACCGACCTTCCGAACACAATGGTAAAAGAGTCGAAATCAAGGTCAAAAATTACACCAAGATCCAAAAAAAATGATAAGGCATTTTGCAACAAAAGTTACAGAATGACCCTAAAAAGCAAAGTCCAGAATGAACGCGTTACTAACAAAGTCAAATCCGATCATTAAAAAGAATGAAACTCTAGCAAAAATGAGAAACAATTCTGACAATGAACAAAACAAAATAGATTTAAAAATCGATTACTATTTATAACGAAGAGGAAATAGAATGATTTTAAACTATGTAAAAAAAGTGAAGATTACAAAAACTTGAAATTGAATTTAAGTCTTTTAATCCCAAGGTAAAATTACCTGAAGTGTAGGATTATATAAGATTCTAATAAAATGTAAACAGGTAAAAAGGTTACCCTTAAAAAGAAAAGAGAATCATATATAATCCAACAAAAACAAACAAAACATAAATAAGATCCTTCGATGTGAAAAATAGTTAGTGTGGAAAAAATAGTATTAAATTAACCAGAATGACCTAAGCTTTATTTTTAGAAAGAATCGAATTGGAATCTAATAAATTATAGTGAAGTTACCTAACATAATAATAAGTTTCAAACAGCGATAGCCTTTCATACATCATTCTAACAAAAGCTGATCTTCACACAAAAATACTCAATAACAAAACAAAGTCTAAAAGTTCCCAAAATTAAAATTTAATAATATCTTTAACATGATAACGCCCCACTGAACCTTTATTTAAATCTTTCAAAACATAGACGTTATCTGAAACCTTTTCAGTTATTTTACACTTTACAAACTTAGGTGCAAGCTTAGCCGAAAAATATGCAGGCGCATGAGATTGAACAAAACTTCTTCTCCACACCATATCACCCACATCAAAAGAAATGACTTTCCGACCTTTATTATAATAAGCGGCATTTCGCTTATACCCCTTTAACAAGTAAGCTTGAACTTTAACAAAAATATCACTAAGTGAACTAAGAGAAACTGCATAAGCATTCCTATTTGAAATTTCTAGTTGAGTTAAATCTTCAACAGAACTACTAAAATGATGTAATGACGCATCAAGAATAAGCTCCCTACCAAACATCAGAAAGTTAGGAGTAAACTCAGTAGCAAGGTTTACACTATTATTTAAAGCTAATTGAACATTGGGCAAAAAACTTGACCAAGTTCTATGATCATCTTTAACGAAACACGATATGCAGGTTTCGACCGTTTTATTATACCTCTCAACAGGATTATTTTGAGGTGTATACAAAGTATTATAAAATATTTTGGTTATATTAAAACCTTTCATAAAATCTACAAAATGTTTTGAAGTAAATTGGGTTCCATTGTCACAGACTACTATTTTTGGACAACCAAACTTAAGAAATATTTCTTTTTCAAAATGTTTACAAATTACTCTAGTGGTAGCATTGATCATTGGAAAGAACCAGCAATATTTAGTAAAAACATCTACAACCGAAAGTATGTATCTATGACCAGAATAAGTTTTAGGTAGAATTCCTATGATATCAACGGATAGCATCACTTTGTTTTGTAAAAAGAATAGGAGCTGAACGGTAAATGTTAAAAAAAAGTTTTTAAATAATCCAACCAGTTTGAGAAATCTTTGTCACGAGTAACATCATCCGGCTTGTGACTTCTAATTAATTTTTCACACATCGAGGCACGCGAAGTTTTTTATCAAAAATGTGGGCTCGATGCAACCGAATTAGTTTTTTGACTCTTGCGAGCTTTCAGCAGCCGAATTACAAACGTCACAAGTCTTAGAAGTGACCCCTGCCTTCTGACACTTAAAACAAACAATACCCGATTCCTGAAGCGGCGGAAACTGAACTCCCTTGTCCATGATTAACAAAACAGCAAGTCGAATAAGAAGCGATAAGCAAGAACTAAACGTCAAAAAGTTTTAAGATTTGAAAATAAATTCTCAAGTTTGAGGTTAAGTATGAAAGTCAATGTGGTTTGCCCATGAAAAATTACTAAGTTAAATATTGTTTTAAAAAAGTGCAATAATCACTTACAAACAGCTTAAGTCTAGTTAAATTAAATGTACAATATTGTATTTAACAATTAGATTAAATTAATTACATACAAAGTTAAACTTAGTTTTTTAAAATAACTTTCCTGTTGAGTGCAACAACTAAACGCGGTCTATACTATAAATATGTTGGTTTTGCTAAGAAAAAACATGTTATTAAAACAAACAAGTCAATAAACAAAATTATCAATTGTAAACACCAAAATTGTTTACAAAGATTCACCAAAATAAGTTAAGTACTACTTATGAGTCAAAAACTAAAATAAACACAAAGTTATTAACATAAGTTATTAAAATAACAATGATGAACAAACAAAAGACTCATAGGTTAATTAATTATTGTGCAATAATGACCGTATATACTCATAAACAAGCACCAGACAACCTACTTCAAGTCCCTGTTCGCTGAGCGACAATTGTAATAATAAAAAATAAAAAAAATATATTTATATTGAATGCTAGATGTTTTCCTGTTGTGAAGCTACTGGGTTAAAATAAAATATGAATAGTGTATGTGTGCTCAAAATATAAGTTTAAAAATGAACCTCGGGCGCCAGAGCACACACCATGCTTACGGATTGTTCAGGCAGCAGGCATTAAGAACCTTTAATCTGCTAGCGGGGGGCATCAATAAAAGTAGAACAAAGTTATAAGAAAAATCTAACTTTATTTGCCCGTAGGCTGCTGGGCTTAAAACTAAAACAATTGAAGATTCCTTCCTAAAGAAAAGAGTACTTATTTAAAACTAATAAAGAGGGTCAGATCATTATTGCACTTTTTTGAATAATACAGTTAAAATTATACCAGGGCCAGAATAACCAGCCCACCACACACGATGCTCATCTCCTGGGTCCTCCACTCAGGCGTGCGTCCCAGGTGAGTTGGTGGGAGCCGCGCGTCCAAAGTTTATTTGTTGAAGGTAAAGGAAACACCTCATTGGGCTGAAAATACGAACAATTTTGTTACGTGACGCTATTACCAAAAATATGGCGTCGCAGGCCTTCCGAGAAAATCTATCAAATGTGCTACTTACTGTTTCCTTCAAAATTCAAATTATTGTCCTCCTCATGCAGGACATCTAGATTATCAATTAAGGGTATGATTCCTGAAACAATGTAATATTTGCATCGATGAGCGTCGGACACTACGCAAACACAATTTTGAATTTGTATTGGAAAATACGAAGAACTCGCTTACCATTGAAATAAAACGGAATCCTAGGGGGAATCATGGAAGAGTACCGGCAGCTAACGCATTTCGGACTAATTTCTGGTGTCTTGCAACCCGATTATACGGATTTATTATCCAGCGATCTAGATCACCACCATTCTTCCAAAATGTTCAGTCGGAAAGTGACAGTTGTCAAAGACAAACTCCACAGCTAAGCAAAATCAGTGTGACCACTACACAAAAAAAATAATTTTAAAGAAATAAATCCGCTTTCATGTAACAGGCTTAAAAGACCCGTTACAAGGCGCATTTTACACATCATTCAGAATTTATTACAGATGTCTTAGATTCTACAAGTTCCTACTATCACTTGCAGGCCAGGTCATAGTCCGGTCACAGATGTGAGCTGGTCTCCCAACGGTGACTTGCTGATCAGCTGTTCTGGTGCCGACACATCCATGTTAGTGTGGGACGTGTCCATGGAGACAGCAGTACCAATCCGGAGGGTGGCAGGCGGTGGAATCGTGTTCGCACGCTGGTCGTTTGACGCTGGCAAGGTGTTTGCTGCCACTTCTTCTATTATTTTTAGGTGAGTTTAAAGCTATCTATGAGTAATACCTTGTTAGTTAGATTATCAAAAATCTGTCTTGGAGTGTAAATGTGGAGCTGTTTCACAAACAGTGAGGCACTAAATAATGTGGCGTAAGTGTCCTGATGTTGATAAGTTACAGTAACTGATAGATGCTGATGGCTGACTCAATTTTGATTTTCATCGACACTGAGCGAGTCGAGCTACACGATAACTGACAAATGCTTGCACTTACTGGACAGGTCCACTCAAATCTGTGTGGTTCTTTCTTCAAAAGACCACCTCAGACACTAACATCTACATGATCCTCATGTGAATTGAGCAAGAAAATGTCTGAACTTCAAAAGAGACTATCACCTCTGAGTTTGTTTCGGCTGTTTCTTCTCAGAGAAGTCAGGTAAAATTACGTGTAAAAGTGCTTGTGAAAACCTACTTACAAATAAACATCACTTATCACAGAAAAGCACATGGGACTTAACTGGTGAAATGTGGTACTATTAATGAAGTACCTACACTTCTCTTTAATCTTTTTGACATGTTCTTATGTTTCTTTTGCCTTGTTTTACAGAGTATGGGATACGAAACGCTGGACGCCAGAGCGATGGTGCGCTCGAGGTAACCGCGTCGTGGCTGCCTGCTGGGGACCCAACGATATACTGCTGTTTGCTGCCAAGGGGGAACCCATGGTGTATGCCCTTACTAATACAGGGCTTATGAGCGGTCAGTATCTTTCTATACTAATATATTTAAATAAATAAATTATAAAGGGATAAAATTTGCATGTTGAGATTTAGGGTAATCTTATGAGTCACTGATGCGATTTTAAAAAACCTTTGATTAATGGGAAGCTATTACACCCAGTTACTGTACTATAAATACCAAAAAGATTAAAGATTTAAATGACTTGTATACAATAATAGCCGACGTCACGCGGTTTCTCCCGCGTAGTTCCCGTTCCAATGAGTGTACATTAAAAAAATAATTCTTTCCTCCTTATCCAAACTTCCAAACTAATATTATAAATGCGAAAGTAACTCTGTCTGTCTGTCTTTCTGTCTGTCTGTCTGTCTTTGCTTCACGCCTAAACTACTGAACCGATTTGTGTGAAATTTGGTACAGACATAGTTTGGAACTTGAGAAAGGACATAGGATAGTTTTTATTACAAAAAATAAAATAAAAAATAAAATTTATTGCGGACATACATCGCCATCTATTGGTCAAGAGTCGGCAATGTGGGTAAAACCAAAAATCTGCCGGAAGTCACTATTCCACGAGAACGAAGTCGCGGGCAAAAGCTAGTAATTTAATAAAGACAACATTATTTCGCTGTAAAAAACATCTAGCCTATTTTAATAAATAACTATGTTGTCTTCAGGATCACAAACCAGCAAAGCACTTCCAGTCCTGGACGTGACGAAGGTGGAACTGTCATCCGGCGACACGGTTGGGGGACCTATATTGGACATGTGCTGGGACCCTACTGGGAGGTACCTGGCCATTCTGTTCGAGGAGTCACACCTGGTCACCGTGTTCTGTACCACGAGGTTGATGCTGCAGCTTAAAATTACGCCTTGGTAAGTTTTGGTTCAGTTTTTTAACGAATTACAAAAGGAATTGAAATTTTCACAGATAAAAAAACCCACACGCCACACACCCAACATATTCGTACAATTGAAGAAAAAAAATTAAACGTGATTTGCATACTTACAAAAAAATCTTTTTTTTCTTTTCAGACAAACTATTAACTTTAGAAGAAATTTTATAAGAATAAAAGTTGTCAAGAATATGATAACACGTCATTAAAAAAAAAAAACGCATCGATATTGGAACTTTGTTGCCTATGTCCACTAATTTTCAATATGGGCCCACTGTGCGGCGTGGTGCGGGCTCTCCTCGCCCTCGGCGCACCCGCAGTTAACAGTGGCATGCACAGGGAGAGAACAAGATGGCGAAAAGAAGTGACAATATAGACTTTAAAGACTAGAATGGGTCCGCGCCTCGCCTTTCGCCCGACGGACGCCTCTTGTATTTATCCCGCGTCTTACATGCTTTGAAACTTAAATTGATTGAAAAACCATGTTGTTCCAGCTGCCTGATATGCGGCATAGACGTGGAAGTTCCCTCGACCATCGCCTTCCAGCGCAACTTCACTGAAGGTGCCTGTCTCACCATAGCCTGGTCGAGCGGCAGAGTGCAGCATTTCCCTATCATCTACACCGATACGTATTGATTTCTAGTTTATGACGCAACCAAGCTAGCATAGGGAAAGAAATGTCAGGGTAACCCGATTTTGTGTTTTAGTTTAATTTTCAGGTCTGTTTTAGTTTGTTTACGGAAGACTAATGAAGTTTTTCCTAAGCCAGCTTTCAGAAAAAAATATAGATGGCGCTGTACTTGAATCCAGATAAAAAAAGAATATCATGGAGAATAAAATACCCCATTTGCGTTTTGTAATGTACGATGTTTCTTTTTAGATTCGAGTAAATACTTAGAATAATCAGACTACCAACAAGCAAGCAAGGAAAAAACAAAGTGCCCACAGACATAAATACTGGCTAGCCACCATTTTACTTTAAAAAACAATGAACGCCAGGTCCAAACAGCCAAAAAAACTTTTAGGTACTGTGATATGCGGTCGAACAAGCTATTTGGTTTAAATTACATTGTAAAATGTGAGTAATAGCTTGTTCGACCGTACAACGCCATCTATCGTTTTTTAGTGGAAGCGGCCTTGAATTAAAACTCATTGATGTGCAACCGTAACAAAATATGAATACCTATCGTCCTAATCAATACAATTCTCTAAGTTTGTGATAGCCTCAAATGTCATAATTGCATTGTGATGAGAACTAACGGAGTTTTGTTGATGATTCTGATTATGCATATATATGTAAATACTCGAATGGCGTAGTGGTAGTGAAGCTGCCTTGCGTTCTTAGGGTCCTGGGTTGGAATCCCGGTAGGAGCAAATGTTTATGTGATGAGCATGGACATTTGTTTCCGAGTCATGGATGTTTGTATGTATAATAAGTATGTATTTATAAACAAAAAGTATATATGTAGTATATCAACTATCTGGTGTCCATGACACAAGCCTTGCTTAGTGTGGCGCTAGATGGCGCTGTGTGTTTAAAATCCAGCGATATTTATTTATTTTATTTTTTATTTATGTATTTTATAACATTCGCAAATCATAGTCGATAGTCAACAAAGAACCTGATAGTGAGTTGCAAATGGCAAAAAAGCAATAGCGTCAACCTATGAACACTTTTTTTGCAATTTGCAAGCCAGTGCTAGGTTGCATGTTGATTAAAATATTGTTCGCGACTGTAAGAAGTATGTAGTTATGGAATTATAATCATCAAAATCATCAATACAACCCTCCAATTTCACAAAGTTCGAGGTGAAAAAGTCGTTCCTCGAACTCGAAATTTGAATTTCGCGGGCAACCCTGGAGCATCACCCTTAGGGCCTGCGCTGACGACGGACTTATTGTGCGTGACTGACAAAAAGTCTGCGACGAATTTTGCGTGTTTAATTGTGTTTCACTACGTTTTGTACACTATAAGGATCTACTGATGGAAAGGCTCCTACTGATCGCCTTTTAGTCGACAAAAAAGGTCAAATAAGTAGTCAAATACATTAATCACGCAAAATTTGACGCCGACTTTTTGTCCATAACGCACAATAAGTCCGTCGTCTGCGCAGGCCCTTAAACATAGCTATCCTTTACACTGGCCCATTGGTGCCTTTTGTAAGAACTAAATAATTAAGAATAAGCTAAAATAAGAACTAAAAGACTTATTTAGAAAGGTCATTTTAGATAGCAGAGTACGTACTGTCGGCCAATCAGTGAAATGAATCCAAGTGAATATTTGTCATCGGAGTTAATCTATATTAAGTAACTGTAAAAGGGTCTTTTTTAAATGTTATGATAAGCTAATGAAATTATGTTTTATACTCATAAAAGTTGTTTTATTATACACACTCCCATTTTTTGGCAAATCTGATGTGTTCATAGGGAATGGAAAATATAGGTATCTTCTTATCTTATACAGGATGTCCGGTAATTAATGGGTAAACTTGAAATAGCTAATAACAGAATCTATGGACATGCAGAAAAAAAAAACCTTAGATGTAGGGCGTGCATAAGAATGGAGGGCCATATTACATTTTTTTGCTTCAGTAATTTATACTTCTTTTCTACATTAATAGCAATAATTCACTATTTCAGGCACATACAATAAAAGCTTTTATGATTGTTATGGGGTTTACATGATGTAATTTAAATTCATTTGAACAGGCTGAAACGTTCGTCTTCGATAAATCCATAGAGAGCAAGGGAGAGGAATTTAGGGTTTCAGTAGTTTTAAGTGGGATACTGGTAATGAAATTTACGAATTCTTGAGCTACTTCATTATTAGTGCTCACGAGACCATGTGAGGTCTCTAGTGTTATGTCATTACTTGGTTTCTATTAGTCTCACTGTTGATAATTTTCCAAACCGTCTTTATTTTGTTAACGGCTGATTTTCTTGTTGCTAATGAATGAGAGGGCTATCTTGCAAGAGTTTTTAAAATATGATATAAGGCTTATGGCCGCACAGCTCAACAATCGTTCATCTTAAATTTTGTTTATAAAAATAAAGCAAATTTTTCAAAAATAAATAAACTTATCTTAGGTACTACTTATATGATAGTTTTTTTTTTCTAAATCGCCGTAAGCTCTACTAAAAGCCATTTCATGGTTATCCATTCATTACCGGACACCCTGTATAGTACTTTAGACTATTACTACTACTTTGACTATTACTTTAGACTATTACTATTACTACTACTTTGACTATTACTTTAGACTATTACTATTACTACTACTTTGACTATTACCAGTGGCGTAGCGTGCCTTGGCGGGGCCCCGTATAGAAATTTGTTTGGGGGCCCTTATGAGTGGTAACGATTCCTAACTACGCGGACAAATAAATATTTGCATTAAATTTAAAGAAATATTTATTCAAGATCACTTCTTCCTTTTTTGTTGTTTTACAAAAAGGAACCAAAGAATTTGTTTTTTTTTTTTACTTTTTTCATTTCGGGGGCCCCCGTGGCCCAGGGGCCCCGTATAATTGATACGGCAGATACGGCGGTAGCTACGCCCCTGACTACTACTTTAGACTACTTTAGAATATTACTATTACTACTACTTTGACTATTACTTTGGCAAATGAAAATTAAGAAGAGATGACGACGACTACAATGATGAAGAATAAATCGACATTTAAGTCATCATCGGCTCCTAGTCTTACTAGACATAGCAGAAAACCAGCATTTTACCAGGAGGTACTGACCTGTACAACCCAGATACTATTTAGATAATACGATCCCCTTGGTAAGACTGGTTCTCAGACTTTAGGACCACTGACTACCTGTACAGCTGTTAAAGCTCTACAACTGATAGCCGGGACCAACAGCTTAACGTTTTCCGAGGCACGGAGGAAACTTGTTATTGTTACCTTGCTATGTATTGGGTGGTCAAAATCCACGGACCAACCCCAGACTTAACCTGGAGAATGATCTGAGCAGCTATTCTGAACCATTCGTATAGAAGTTATCTAGGTACTTAGACGAAGAATCCAGAAATCCTGCTAAGCAAACACCAACCTTACGAACAGTTACATAATAGTACATTTTGATACAAGTGGAGAAAGTTTGTTATTGTAGTACAAGGCGGTATTAACACACAAGCCGTAAGGCGAGGGTGTTTTTGAGCCGAGAACTGCAATAACAAATGTCCACGTGTATCAAACGACGTTTTTCAATACACTTTTGAAAAAATAAAATAAAATAATGTAAAATATTTGTGTCATGAATTTCACGAGACTATGATTTAAATTTTATTTTTTTCCTCCTTTGCTTTCGCCAGGTTCAAGGAGAGGCAAATGTATGAAACCGTTATACAGCCTAATATAAAAAAAATGTTTTTTAATTTTGTTTTTGAATTTAGAACACAAATAAATGTTAATTTGTGTATAAAAGTAAATATTAGTTATAATAATCATGTTTATCACCGATATTTAATTTATAAACACAATTTGAATATTAAAAATATGTTATAGTTACTCAAAGAAACACGTAGTTCGCTTTTCCGAAATAAAAAAACATTCACCTCCGACTCTATAGTCAGAGGTGAATTTTTTTTAATTATCCAATGAACCAATTTGGACTAAGTATATAATTATGTCTCCGTAAAATTGTCAAACACGTTATATTACAATATAACGTGTTTTTTCTCGCGATATTGTAATGTCTCGAATTATTGTCAATTGAACATACGGAAGTATCTCTGCCCCCATAATCGGTACTTGGGGCACCCCCCCGTTAGGTTAGTTAGGTTCCTTTAAACCCTGCACTCGGAAATAACGACTACGACTACGCTTTTTAGGGAGAATATAAAGTGTTTTAAGGTTATGTTATATTAATGGGTATTGCTCAGGAATGGTGCATTATCTTTTCATGAGAGTTGTGCCACTGGGCAAGGGGGACCCCTCCTTCCCTCCACACCGCGTAAGTTGACTACCATCGCATGCATTTCACGAAAAATAATGCGTTTTGTTGTAAGCAGTATGTTCATTTGACAATAATTCGAGACTACAATATCGCTAGAGATATTACAATATGACGTATTTGACAATTTTACGGTGACATATATATCAATTATCTGTGGCAATTTTACTTTCTGCACATGTGTGGAAAATGTACGCGTGTGAAATACACTGCATTTTGAACCTAATCGTAGTGCGAAAATAACCAGTTTTCGAGGAAGTGTATTGAAAATAATATTAATTTATGATGTCGTAAAAAAATATATTTTTATTAAAAAAAGTATTCTTTTGACACACTTACAGTCTCTGTACCTTCCTTCGTAGCAATCGAACGTAAAGTGGTTCTAGTAACATTTACATGACTATACTTTTTTTGGTCAATTGCGTTGGTCACAGTTTTATCTGACCGTAAGATCATAGCTCCCTGATTCGGAGTCCGGGGTAAAGAATCCACCAATTCGTCGTCCAGACTACGTTCTACTTCTACATAAACATTTTTAAAATACTTAGGTAAGTAAAATTTATGAAGTTTATTAAATCTCCTATTCCCTTTTGGTTTTTTCATACTTTTACCATTACATAGTACGAAAAAATCACAAACTTCATCGCCTTTCAACACAAGGATATTATTGCTCTTTAGTATTTTTTCTCTTAAAACTTTTAGGAAATCTTTGATATGAAGTATGTTAGCTATCTTACTCTTCTTCTCATCTAACTTGAAGAGTTTTAATTGTTCAATGAATATTTTATTGTATTCCTTTTCTGTTATATTGTTTAAAGCCTTTAATTCTGATTTTAAAATATCTTGAGTGGTTTTATTTTTTTCAGCAACTTCTCTCTTATACAAATCTGTGTAATTCCTATAGCCGCTGATTGCGGTGTCCCTCAAGGAGTTGTAAGTTACTTTCAAGAAATGTGCAAGTTCATTTGAACAAACTATGAAACTGTCACATTGTTCGTTGTTTTCAGACGAGGTGGCCCTGAATTGAAGTCCTGATGCGGGGAATTCGTTTTTGGCACCCGGATTTTGTTTAAGGTCCAAGTAGCATTTTAATTTATATTTATTTAGTAGTTTCTCCATGTGTAACAGTAATTGTGGGATTTTTTCGTCCCTTATTGCGCTCATGTTACCGGTTGTATCGTTATTTTGCTTCAGCATCATTAAAATGTTTGTCAGTTCTGGCAGTGACTTGCGTGTGGCTTTGTTGAGATTTAGGAGTGCTGTTGTATTTCTACTTTCCCACTTACATTGCTGTTCCGTCAGTAGGGCTAACATTTCGTCAAAGGTTCCTGTTATCAATTCCTTTGTTGCATTGGCAGCATTTTCTTTATCCAGCAATTTCGTAACGTTTTGTCTCAACTGTTTGTAATATTTGATATTTTTTTGGGATGTGTCGTTAAACTGTTTAGTTGGTCTGTACGACTTTATGTTAGCTCTCTTTGTATTTTCGGGTACGTGTTTAATTATGACAGTTTCTTCGCTTTCTTCTGTTATAAAGTTATTTCTTCTTTTATTTTTCAATTTGTAATCATGATCTTGAAGCATCGGTTGCAGTTCTTTTACTTTCAGTTTGATTGCCGTTTCTATCTCAGGAACTAATACATTATCTTCGTTAGTTGCCAGCCTTCGCCTAACATCGATAAGATGATTACTTTCCGACGTAGATTTTATGATTTTTTCTAGAAGATGTGTTATAATGCGTGCATCTGATTGTCTTCCGTTGATATTGTCTGACCTGATCAATAACGTCCATAATAAAAGTGAAACTGTAAATAAAACAAGATGTATGATTTTACACATGAACAAACAGCTTTTATAGTATTAGACCTAGCCAGTGTTCTATCTACCTTACGGATTCCGTTTATACAAACACTAGGTAAACAGGGTGGAATTTTTTAATGCCACCTGGAGGGAAATTACCTACTCGAAATACTGGAGATGGCAAATTTTACTCAAACGAAACATTCCTTTATTTTTAAAAAGAAATATAATTTTCGAAAATCGTTTGCCACACTCGGGAAACGAACCGACTAAAATTCTAAAAGGTAACATTCTTTTCACATCAATTAAAGAAAGAAGATTGCAATTAGCACAACCAAACATGTGGAAATTGCAATCCTCCTTTCTAAATAATTGTAATTAGGTATCGAGATACGATTCTACTCGTATGTAATTATGAACCTTATGCATAATAATTTGAAGTAACTTCAATTGCATCCGTACGAATCATCCAGAGGCATGTTAGGTTATGTCTTAGACCTTGCCATTTTACGACATACCTAGCGGTTTCCCTTGACCGTAATGAGTGAAATTTGAATATCAAAATAAGCTAGGTACTTACAATGTTTGATCTGCAAGCCAATTTGCATATTGACAAATCGCTTATATTCGTACGTGGTTACATCTGGAACCGTCGATCTAGAATTGGAACCATTGGAACGCTTTGCTTATCGATATTGATAAACTTGCTGTAGTTTTATGAGAATTTAATATTAAGTGCCAAGTTTGTGCGCACTTCGCAAAACTATTTTAAGGTTTATTTTTACGACTATAATTTTAGATTGCTTCTGATTATTATTTTTGATACAATTTTTTAAATTGTTTTATTCATCGAGTTTAAAGTGTATGAGTTCGAACCGACAACCAACAACTCGACTTCAGAACATTTCAATTTTTCTCTTAGATAATTTCTCCATGTAAAATATTGGTATTCAGCTGCATCCGGTTAGACAGGAAGCCGACCCCAATATTGTTGGGAAAAGGCTAGCCAGATGATGATGAACTTTACTGTTTTGACGTATTTAACTTTGTGTGCATACGTAGCGAAATCAAAAAGATATAAATTTTTGAAAGAAATATTTCAAGTCGTCTTCTTGATGTGACTAGGTAGGTATCTACTATTGACGATTGTTTTTCTTGTTGTGGCTTTCCCCGCGCTCGCCAATAATCGACTTCTTTAGGTTAGTAAATGTACGCTAGTATTATATTATCTGTGGTAAATGTGAATTGACACCAGCTTTTCCTTCATCTTTTTTTTTCAAAAATCGACATCTTTTATATGCTTTGTATGTATAGGTAGTATTAAACCGTCAAAGCAGAAAAAATAGAGTTCATGGTGTTTGCTGGTGGGGGCCCATCTGAGAGCCCTGGGTGGGCCTCGTCTGGCAGCCCTGGTGGAGGCTCGTCTGCTAGTTGTAGCCTTAAGGTTACTTCTCTTATCATTCATGTTTCGGTTTCGCAGTTTCAATAAGCGAAGGCCTCCTCTGTGTACCTTGGTGGCGGCTCGCCTGGAGGCCCTGGTGATTGTTTGGCCACCTTTGCCACTTGTTGGTACCTTAATGGAAGCTCGTTTGGCTGCCTTGGTACATGTGTACTCGACAGTGGAATATTTTTATTTTTATTTCTTTGTTTTCGTTTCTGCTGTGTCTGTAAGTCAGGGAATACTTAGAGTTTTGTACCAGGTTTAGCTTAGGCCGGTTTTATTGTGTGTATTCAATACAGTGATATTTTCAATAGCTTGTTTGAGACAGACAAACATCACCTCCTTTACAATGCGGAGATGTCGCCAGGCAGGCTGAAGAGTCGCAACAGCTTCCTTAGCTCGAATATTCCACCAATCGACCACACTAAGGTTGGTGAAGCCGGCCAAAAGCTGTGGCTCCTTAAATATCCCCCTCCGGCTCACTTTGTTGAGCCTGCAGACAAGCTCCCAGCGGGTCACCAACTGCTATGGCCCACCTGGAAGACTCTAAACCGACTTAGAAGCCAGGTGGGCCGCTGCAGGTTCAACTTGGTCCGGTGGGGGTATTCCGGTATAGCTGAGTGCGACTGCGGAGCCTCATCTCCAACCATGACTCCTGATCTGCTCTTTGTGTAACTCCACCTGCACTTTAAGGGATCGTCCGAAGCCACCACCAAAGCCGTTGACGTGGCTGAGTTCTGGTCGAAACTTTAAGGTATTGAAGATGCTCCAGGGTAGCACCACTCCAGGGTGGGTCCGCGAAATTCAAATTTTCTTACGTTTTTTGCTTGAATGACTATTTTATGAAAAAGTCATTCAATCGACTTTCATGAACTTAAAGGGTTGTGTTGATGATTATATTTCTGGAACTACATAATATGTCTTACAGCCGCGAATCATAGTTCAATCGACATACGTATAACCTAGCACTGGCACCTACAAGCCAACAAATTGCAAAAAACGTAAGAAAATGGGAATTTCGCGCGCTGCTCTGGAGCATCTTAAACACCTAGGTATACCTATCGATACGAAGAAGGAGAAGCATACTTTGTTAAGTAAAGAATTTATCTTAGAACCTAATAAATAAAAATCAGGCGTAGGTGCCCACACACAACTCACACTCATATTACAAATATATTAGCTGGGTAGGCACTCCCCAGTGGCGGTCATGTTTCTCAGAGAAGGATATAAATCATTAGCGTTTACTACCAGAACTGAACACTAAATCATAGCGTCACTATCACTACATGTTATAAAGCAAAATCCTCCGCCGCGTCTGTCTTTCTGTTCGCGATAAACTCAAAAACTCCTGCACCGATTTTCGTGCTGTTTTCACCAATGGATATATTGGTTTTAGTATATAAAGTAAGATCTCATAGGACAATGATCGAACTTCACGCGGGTGAAGTCGCGGCAGGGACTCAAACTGTAACCGTTATCTTGTATTTTTCATCCCCCCATCTCGGAAAGAGTATTTTTGCTCTTCGATATCTGAGTGCAAAAGTCGTTTTTATCGTCTTAAGGGTAAAGTTGAATTTAGAACATCGTGTGCACTAAGCATGTGAATTCAAAACATCATTAAACCTATTTACTGCAACCTCTATGGGGCCGAATTTATCATACATTTTTTTTTAATTATTAAAAACTCAGACTCGGAACCTTATGCTAGCGAAGGTGGTGGCGGAACGAGAGAGGGAGAGAGCCTCTCTTCCCGGCCACCGCGGGAGACGCACCGGGCGTCGGGGGCCACGTGGTGGCTACCGGCCACCGTAGATGCGGGCCTGTGGACGGTTGGCTATGGGCTAGCTAGCCGTCCGTCCATCTAAGGACGACAGGCCGTGTCGACGGCCCGTTTGTGTTCCACGCGCGCCTCAAAGAGATGTCAGCATAAGGTACCCTCCACCGCGGCCCCGGAACATATTTGATGATTTCCCATCCCCAAAAAAAAAACAGACTCGGAACCTTCTTGGTGTACTTTTTTATAATAATATGTTTTGCGCGCGCCATTTTCTTTTCACGTCACATTGTTAACACCTTAGGTTAAAAGCAAGGAATCCAACTTGAAAGAAGTGAAGTTGAAGCACACCGCTCCATTCATTCTCTTCATTCATTAGCTTTTCAAAATAACCCTTCCATCTCTTTTTAATTTCATCATCTTTAGACAAAACTTTACCTGCGCCGTCTTTCATACACTTGATACAATTTATATCTCTCGTTCCCCTTTCTCTTGCTTTTGTAATTTGGTAGAGCTCTTTTTGGCCTCTAGGACTGTCCAGTGAGTCATATAACTTCTCCTGCGCCTTAGCCCTGGAAACTGCTACCACCTCTTTTGCCTTTCTCTTCCATTCCTTATAATTTTTTTTCTGTTCTTTTTTCAAACCATCGTTCCCATTTGCTTCACCCTGTCATTCTTTAAACGCAACCTTTTGTCTTTCGTTCTTTTCCTTGTCTATCATACCTCCCCCATGGACCTAAAAAAAAAGGACCTCCCCCTTTTGATTCATCAAATTTTGAATCTTCTTCTCTGTCTTTGATTATCAACAAATATTTGACCCGTTTTTTTTTCTCTTGTTACATAAACCAAAATAATTGATGAAGATACGACGCTTTTAATAATTTTTAATTAATTCTCAATGCGTCACACCATGGTAGGTATCATTTTAGGGCCTATAATTTTTTGTGAGTCACTAAAAACTATAAATCTAGGTACCTGAGTTTGGATGCCTTTTATCTTTGTCAATATTCATTGACTTACAAAAACTAAAAATACGTGTCCATTACTTTCCAATACTCTAACTGACGGATTAAATAGATTTGCAATTTTTCGGTACTGTCGTTATCCCTGTACCAAAATCACACACAAAAGAAAACATTGTGGAACTCTCGCCAGTGAATTTCCACGCGCTGAAAATACCGTTAAATTGAAAAATGGCGAAACTAATCCGGTGTTCTCGACATAGGCAATACCAGAGAATTCAGATTCTAATTAAAAATACTCTTTGTAACTTGATTAATTTTCCTATCTGTTCGCTCATCTGTGCATGTTGGGCTATCTTCAAACGAATAGTTTCAACATTTTTGGATCTTTAAAAGGAATTTACTGTTTGTTAAGTTAAAACTTACCCGTTTCTGGCGAAGTTTTGTCAAGAGGAAAAAATGGGATCGTTTAGTAAGTGTACCTACTGTTTGATCTTTTTACATTACTAGAGTCTGTGTACATACTGTACAGGGTGTAAACAGACTCTTCATGAAGCCGTCAAGCAAGCATTCTGTGATTCAAAGTAACTGTAGACTATGTATGCCTATTAAGTACAGGTATACGCAGCATTCACCACAATTACAGCAACAGAGTTCTCAAATCTGCTGGGCAAAGGTCTCCTTTATAACCTTACACTGCTGTCTCAGGCTTCGCCCATCATCATCATCATCATCATCATCAGCCCACTGCTGGAACACAGGCCTCCCCTCTTTGAGAGCCTGAGAGGGCTACGACCAATCTGTCATGACCGCTGGCAAGTCGTCACGCCAGTTTTTTCAAAAATAATGAGTTTTTCAGTTTCAGGGAGCGTATTCTTCGTAATGACGTCAATGTTTAGCATAACATATTGTTACGAGCTACCCTTGATGATCCGTATGCCTATAGCAGTTTGGTTTGATAGCTTGACCAACTTTGCAACCGGAATGTTCAGTTATGGAAATTCCCATGCTTTATCGGATACTGGATCGGCTCCAACAGGGAAATCGTTAACAGACAACATTTGGAAGGTAATAAATTGAACAGCATCTGAATGGCGTGGCTATATTTACTTATACTATAGATAGGAGGGTATGGCATAGAATATAAACCTTCAAACTGAACCACTTGCCCCACGAGACCACGGTGATCGCGAAAAAAATGTCAGTTGTCCCATAATTTGAGTGCACTATGAGAGATGTGACAAAACTGTATTGTGACTCACAAAAGTTCTATTGCACGCTCAAAATCAAAAAAATCATAATAAAAACATTTTATTTCACATATTAATAAAAACTAAATTAACAATCAGAATCAGATCTTTATTTGTTTTGAATGTAGGTACAGGTATAAGATGTTGTACATAATTGATGATTAGAATCAGAATCAGACAAGTGACACAAATATTGTCATTAGTGCTGTAGGTAATTATTCGGAGCAAAAGATGAGAAAAAAAATAATTGAAAGCTATTGTAAAAATCGATATAAGAATCGCTAGTGCGCAGCAACAAAGCATTCTGCACCGATGTAGTGTACCCAGTGCTGTGCAATATTAATAATAGTTTGAGGTACAGAACGGTTCGTTTACAGCTTGTAAACGGTCCTTGTACAGCAGTGTCGCATAAGCGTTAGTCCTACGTGGGTAGTGTCGAACTGCTGGCGCATAAGCGGCACAGTCGAGTTTCAGTTTGTCGCACTAGCGTGTTGTCGAGTTTCAGTATGTCGCACTAACGTGATGTTGAGATTCAGTTTGTCGCCCTAGCGTTGGAACTATGAAGGGTGTCAGTATAGTTTTATCGCGCAAGCGCTCACGCAGTGCACTCATAAGGGTCGAGAAGGTTTTACATTTTTATGTGTGGCACCCGATTATGGTAATGCTGTAGGGAGTAGTCCGTCTCTGATTTGATCAATTTTCTTCCGAGGGACCAAAGTACGTTGTACGAGAGCAGAATTTACAAATAAAAAACAACCAACCCAACCAGACAAACAAACAAACACACACACAAACAAACTGACAAACTGTCGGCCCTAAAAGAAGTTTTCTATTTATCGTAAAGTAATAGCACTAAGTTTTTTTTTTTGCAAATTTGGGTAAGTACATACACGGTGACATAAAATAGTATATTTTATAACGAGGGACTAAACGAAGCCATTATATACCCGAGGTAGTTTGGCTCCCGAGCTTGCGAGGGAGGCAATGAAAGCGAGGGTATATTAAATTGGCGTTTAGTCTCGAGGTGCAAACTGTACTT
Organism: Xestia c-nigrum; assembly: GCA_916618015.1. NCBI lineage: Eukaryota > Metazoa > Arthropoda > Insecta > Lepidoptera > Noctuidae > Xestia > Xestia c-nigrum. The sequence goes on along the minus strand of OU745261.1, from coordinate 4,130,034 downwards.
TTCACTTCGAGTGCGAGAAAAATAGTAATTTAAAACTGAACAATTATTGTGAACTGAGCGGTTAGTTTTTTCTTCTACGAGTATCAGGTCAGTCACAGTTTAACAGGTTAACAATTTAAAACACAACACAAACTCTCAACATTTTCGCAATGAAGATGATCCACACTCCACTCTGTATTCTTGATACTGCAGCGGCTAGCAACAGAGGCATTGCACATACTTTTCAAAATCAACGATGCACACAAACAACCATAAATTTTTGCTTGCGTTGAAGAGTTCATTTGTTTTTTTTTTTCAATAAACCGCTTTCTATTTGCAAACCCATTCGAAATTTAAATAAAACCTGATAAGTTACTTTTGTGACCATGTTTCGGAGTAAAAGATCATTCCATTTTCAAATTACTTTTTACTCCCTAGGGAATAAACGGTCACTTTAATCCCGCTTCATAGGGCTATAATGGCGTACTTTTAGAGCATGAGAAGTGAAAATATAATTTTCACTCCTCTTGCTCGAAAAGACCGTCATAATAGCGTACCAGAGGGGGCGTAAAATTGCTCATTATAGCCCTAGGGAAAATAAGCTTCTTTTTTTTAATTTCGTCGTCGGTGCTCGAAAACGCAAAGTAAAGAATTGACTTATTACTGTTCCATAAAAAAAATACATTTTGTTTTAAAAATGGAACCAAACGCGCCGACCGCCGAACTCTTTGGCAGAATGTGTGCGTTGCATTCCAGCTACAGACGAAATAAAAAAAAAAAGGCATTGGCGTGAAATTTTGTTTTTTTCTGTATTATTTATTTGAATTATAAGTGGGATTCCTTTTTATCTCCTACGTTTACCCCACAGACGACACAATATTATATTCGTCTTCACAGAGAACTAAGATTATGTTGCCGGGAAAAAACATCTCATTAGAACAACAGTACAAATTGTACATTTAATCTATACTTATAATAAATCTGTAGAGAGGTCAATTCTGTACATGAAATATATTTACAAAATAACTATCGGGGGGTGATTAGTGATCGATACTGATGCCAAAAATGCAATCAGTAAAATTTTTGTCTGTCTGTCTGTCTGTCTGTCTGTCTGTCTGTATGTTATTTATAGAAAAAAAAACTACTCGACGGATTTTAACGAAACTTGGTACAATTATTCTACATACTCCTGAGCAGGTAATAGTATACTTTTCATCACGCTACCATTAATATGAGCAGAGCAGTGAAAGGAAATGTTGGGAAAACGGGAGAAGTTACTTGGTTTTTTTAGCTTCCGTCGCGTGTGCAGCCTTAATGGTTAAAGCTACATAGAAATCATGTATAACGGAAATATTCCACATAAAATTATATAAAAAATATCCCAAGACAGCATATGTCTATCTTTTATAGTTGACTCACAATAACACGTGTAACTCCCGATAGCTTAGCAGTTCGGAGATTTGTTATTATTATATTTGTTTACTCTTACGTTTATAATATTCTCACTCAACCCCAATTTTGAAACTTCACGCGGGCGAAGCCGCTGGCAGAAGCTAGTTTTTAATAAAATAAACTATCATATTAAATATGGTTATTTTATTTTCTCGCAATCGTAGTGAAAAGTACGGTGTAACAAACGACGCTAAAATCCCATTATAACTCGGTTCCTATTGACTACCTCGCTAAAGCTCGATATTAAAACTACCTCGTCTATAATGGGTCATTTGAGCCCCTTGTATCACAATGGACTATAGCAACAGCCATATTTTACCAGAAGGCATGCAAAAGTACAGAATTCATTAGACGCTAAGTGTGTACATAATAATAAAGAAATGTCAAAACTTTTAAGATTACTAACAATAACAGCGATTACACAATAATACGACGGTCAACTTATTTAGTATTGGAATTAAATACAATATTAAAAAATAATTTAAAATTAAATGTCTTATATTACAAATGTCATAACAAAGTAATCAAGAAATTCCTTTTTCCATTAAAAAATTCCGTTACACTATAATACGCTTTGTCTACTAAAAAGTTCTATGTTTTTTTTTAAAAAAAGTTTAATATTAATTGTTTCCAAGTCCTCGGTATTTTATTATAAATTACTGGTTTTGTTGCCAGTATTAGTTGAAGAGGGAACCCATGTGGAAAACTGACGAACGATGAGCTATTTCTATCATTCGTCCTCTTCCTCTTCCTCTTCCTCTCTAATAGACACCACTATTCTTAGACACGACGACAGCATCAAAAAATTGCAAATCTATTTAGTCCGTCAGTTAAAGGTTAGAGAATTGGAAAATAATGGAACATCGTAAGCCCAGGATTATGTCCAACGTTAGGTATTTGTAAGTTGTGGGTCCGAACCCATTACTTTGTGTAATTTATTTCATCACAACTGCTCTGAAAAACGGTGAAGGAAAACATCGTGAGGAAACTTGCATGTCCTAGAACCAAAATTCAAAGACATGTGACATCTACCGACCCGCACTGGGCCCGCGTGGTGGATTATAAGCCCATACGCTTTGACGTGAAGTTGCGGATACCAGCCCGTTGTACAACACAATACAATGAACATTTTTTTTGTTTTCGTAAATCAAAGAATATTGACAAAGATAAAACGCATTATAACTCGGGAGTCGTACCTACTCACTAAAAATTATACCAAGGCGAAACGTATTGAGAATTTCAAAAGCGTCGTATCTTCGTCAATTTTGGTTTATGTAACAAAAAGAAAAATAAGTAATTGTTAATAATGTAACTGACGGAGGAATTATTTGTTTTTTTTCTGTCGTCTACCCCTAGTTTTAAACCTATTGAATGATTGTCAGATAAGTACGAATATCTTTGGCTACGTTGCAACTATGCTGAGCTCACTAACCAGACGAACGACTCTTATGAGACCGATGGTGGAAATGGGTCCAGGAACCATCAAGTCAGAAATATTGACTTACCCAGAGAACTATTTCGTGAACCGTCTCAAAACGCTGTTGAACATCAAGAAGAAGGAGGAAGAAAGGAACAAGCCTCTCAATAAACCAAAAGGAAAATGATGCTAATGAAAAGGTTTTTGAAATATTAAGTGGTTTTATTTACTTTGTGATTTTTCACAGATGTCCTATCCTTATGTCCCCACCTACAAAAACACACAAATACCACGCGGGACTTTAGGTATTTGTAAAATTCGAAGACATGTGACATCTACCAATCCGCACTGGGCCGCGTGGTAGATTATAGCCCATTCCCTCTCATTGAGAGGAGGCCGTGTCCCAGCAGTGGGAACATTATAGGCTGATGATGATGATGATGATGATGAAATATTAGTTGAGAAGTCCTCACTTATGGCTAAGGACAATCATTATTGCCGCATACAATGCTGAAATATTGTATTACTAGCTATGTCCACATGAGTTGAGAGCACCGGTAACCCAGTTGTGGGTTCGAACCCAGACAGGCCATTCAGGCTTTGTGTAATTTATTTCATCACTACTGCTCTCAAAACGGTGAAGAAAAACATCTTGATGAAATCGGCTTGTCTTAGAACCAAAAAATCGAAGACATGTGAACGACGAAGTGACGTCTACTAATCCGCACTGGGCTCGCGTGGTGGCTTTTAATTCCATCTCTTAGAGAGGAGGCCTGTGTCCCAGCAGTGGGAACATTAATAGGCTGATGATGATGATGATGATGATGAGCTATGCGTTACAATGCGCCGTTTCCTACATACACATCGCTAGTCCATGACTGGATCACTGGACAAATTGCATATTTTGACGACCTGAATGGCGCAGCGGTAGTGAGGCTGCTTTACATTCTTCGGGTCCCGGGTTCGAATCCCGGTAGGAGCAAATGTTTGTGATGAGCATGGACATTTGTTTCAGAGTCATGGATGTTTATGTATAATAAGTATGTATTTACAAACAAAAAGTATATACGTAGTATGTTAACTGTCTGGTGACCACGACACAAGCCTTGCTTAGTGTGGCACTAGATGGACATTACCCACAGGTAATGTCCAGCGATATTTATTTATTTATTTATATTGAAATATCCCCCAGTTCCCGACGTTATAACTAAATATAATTCTGGAAGCCCCTACACTTAAAACTTTAGCAGTGAGAGTGACTCAGGTCAAGGAAACTGTTTCTATGTGCAAAGCGCTCAGCTTAATGGCGCCCGAGGGACCTAACAGTACAAGTTGTATTAAGTTCTAACACATTCCATTAGTTTGCTAGACGTAGTCTGGGAGTACAAATGGATTTCTTATCTATGCAGTGTTATCAGAGATGTGTGATTCCAAGAGTCTGTTAGCCTGCGTTTCCATCAGGGATGAGCCAGGATGCGTAGCAAGGATTGTGTGTCGAACTAAAAAACGGAGGGGGTAATGTAGTAGAGAAACGACCATTACAGTGCGCAGTTTGATAATACAATGTGTAGGTACCTACAATTAATATTGCCGCGCTCAGCACAACGACCATTTCGCCTGACATTGTGGACTCAACTTAATGCATGAAATCGAATCTGAAATGTTACATTACAGGGGAACGCTCCAGGTGAGGGAGCAACTTTACAGTCCATCAAACTGAACTTTATCAATAGGAACACATCATTATTAAGTACTTACCTATGATCGCGAAAAAATAATCCGCTGTATCATACAAACTCCAATACCAATTGGACCCAATCGACAAAACTTTTAGGTCCAATTCGTATTAAAGTGCAGCTGATAATTTTTGGCTGTTTAGTTAAAAAGTCAACCTATTATAGAACCTTTCTGGTTAGAATTGATTGGTTCCAAACCAATCAACTCTGACCAGAAAGGCATGTTGGGGTTCCGTTCTCGAATTGTAACTCACGGGACTGGTGCGACTGTCTGCAGGCTGTATCTCATGAGTCATGATTCGCAATAAGTCCATTGGTTTAGAACCAATCAAATCTGACCAGAAAGGCATGTTGGGGTTCCGTACTCGAATTGTAACTCACAGGACTGGTGCGACTGTCAGCAAGCTGTATCTCATGAGTTATGATTCGCAATAAGTCCGTTGGTTTAGAACCAATCAAATCTGACCAGAAAGGCATGTTGGGGTTCCGTACTCGAATTGTAACTCACAGGACTGGTGCGACTGTCAGCAAGCTGTATCTCATGAGTCATGATTCGCAATAAGTCCATTGGCTTAGAACCAATCAAATCTGACCAGAAAGGCATGTTGGGGTTCCGTTCTCGAATTGTAACTCACGGGACTGGGTGCGACTGTCAGCAGGCTGTATCTCATGAGTCATGGTTCGCAATAAGTCCATTAGTTTAGAACCAATCAAATCTGACCAGAAAGGCATGTTGGGGTTCCGTTCTCGAATTGTAACTCACGGGACTGGGTGCGACTGTCAGCAGGCTGTATCTCATGAGTCATGATTCGCAATAAGGTGGATACTAAGTTGAAATTTTCTCAGCATGTGTAATGTGTTGCCGCTATAACAACAACATCGTCTACCTTAGCCTTTTCCCAACTATGTTGAGGTCGGCTTCCAGTCTAACCAGATGCAGCTGAATACCAGTATTTTAAAAAGAGCCTATCAGACCTCCACAAACTAGTTAGTAACTGATGTCAGTAACGGTATGTTTTATTATAATTATGTCACCGTAATATTGTCAAACACGTTAGATTGTAATCTCTTTAGCGAGGTTGTAAACTCTCGAAATATTGTCAACTGAACATACGGAAGTATCACTGCCCCCATAATCGGGACTTGGGGCACCCCCAGTTAGGTTCCTTTAAACCCTGCACTCGGAAATAGGAGCCTCGCGTAGCGGGGCTCCGTCGACTACACTTTTTAGGGGAATATAAAAGTGTTTTAAGGTTAGGTTATATTAATTGGTATTTCTCAGGAATGGTACATTAGCTTTTCATGAGAGTGGTACCATTGGGCAAGGGAGACCCCACCTTCCCTTCACACCGCGTAAGTTGACTACCATCGCATGCATATCACGAAAAATAATGCGTTTTGTTGTAAGCAGTATGTTCATTCGAGAGTTTACAATGTCTCTAGTTACTTTACAATCTAACGTGTTTGACAATTTGACGGTGACATATACGCATATGCTTTAATTCTTGAAGTTTAGGCAAATAGGCTGTAAGTACCTACCAATTCCAATCTCTGCTCAGCACTTATTCGATATTAGAGATTTATCACACTAACAAGTTGCGAGCGAGTGGAAAGCGGGGCGAGAGCGCAGCGAGCTTGCCGCGAGTTCGCTACGTGTGCCCGGCAAAACTAAATTAATGAATGTGTAAAACGCGTATCGCACACCGCGAACTCGCTGCCCACCCGCGGCGTCTTCGCGGCAAGCTCGATGCGCTCTCGCCCTGCTTTCCACTCGCTCGCAACTCGCTACTGTGATAAGACCCTTAAGGTAGTCAAATTAGCAGCCTCAAAAGCATCAAAACGTCATCATCTACCTGCCTTTTCACAACTATGTTGGGGTCGGCTACCAGTCTGACTGGGGATTTTATATGGAGTGACTGGGTGTCTGACCTCCACAACCCAGTTAGTAGGCACTGGGTGATGCGGTAGCTCTTGGTAAAACTGGTTGCCAAACCTTCGGGCCACTGACTGACCTGTAACGACTGATAATCTACTAAAGACAGCCGGGACCAACGGCTTAACGTCCTTTCCGAGACATGGAGGAAACTCGGTATGTAATGGGGGTCACCCATCCACAGACCAACCTAAAAAGGTGCGACTTAACCTGAAGATTAGTCCGAGCGACTGTTATTATTTAGCCACGATAATCATCAGAGAAAAATCATGAAAACGTTATATAATTAAATGAAGTTATCTACTTACGTGGGTAAGTTCTCTATATTTCCAAGAGACTGCAAGCTTTTTGAGCTAATCCTCAAACATAGGACAGAGTACAGAAACTCTACTCACACACCAACCGCTTTGAAAGGATTAAGTTCAAATATACGGTTCCTTACTTACTTGGTTTATATTTTCATTTCAGTTGAAAGAAACTGTATTTTGTGCGACGTTCGAAAAATTTCTTAAGGATTTGGTGAATTTTCGTTATGACTCACCTTTCTGTATTAAGAAAGTAGCTTTTTTAAACCATTTATCTTGATAAATATGTAGGTAGTCACGCACACCAATATGTATATGTCGCCGTAATATTGTCAAACACGTTATATTACAATACAGGGTGATTGGAAGATGGGTGCAAAGCTTTAAGGCGAAGATAGTACAGACAATTTAGAACCATTTAAGCCATGGTTGTCTTAGACGAAGTCTTACCAAATATTTTTAACCAAATTTTTAAGTTTTTTTTTGGAAATTCTCAAAATTTAATGTAAACTGCATAATTATGGCCAAATTGAATGATAAATGAATTCATTTTTTATTTATTTAATTAAAGTAATGTGTAAGCAATCAAACAAAACATGTTTTAGGCTTCTGTGTCATTAGACATTTTTTTTACAGACATTTAAAGATCAGAAAAAATAAAAAAATTGTACAATACGTCTTTTAAACCTTATTCAAAAAAAAAACGGAGGGTGCTTTTTTTGTTCAAACCTTTTTGAAGACATGCTTGATAATCGCTCTTTCTTTTGAGGTATCATTTATGCGGATATCTTACAAATTATTGAAATTAGGGCCTACAAACCAATTTGAGGGAGATTTTTTTTTATTTTAGGCAGACTAATTAAAACAACATTTGAATTAAAATTATTTATTTTTCATGTTCAAAATGACGGCCGTGATTCCTAATACAAGCACGGCCCCGTCTTCTAACTTCTGTAGTCGTTATTTTCAACATCATCTCCTGCTTCATTGTCTCAAACGCTGAATTTATTCTTTGTATCAATTCTTCTCTAGTGTTAATTTCTTTGTTGTTATACACCAGTTCCTTGGCCCGGCCCCACACGAAAAAGTCCAACGGGGTCAGATCTGGGGAGCGAGCGGGCCAAGGGATGGGTCCATCCCTGCCGATCCAGCTATCAGGAAAGCAATTGTTGAGGTGTTCCCTTACATTTAAAGTCCAATGCGCTGGACAGCCGTCTTGCTGAAAGATGACTGTTCGGTCTCTTTCGAAGATCGGGACACCTGATTCCTCTACCAGCAGTGGTAAATCAATTTGCAGAAATTGCAAATAATTTTCGCCATTCAATGGATCAGGCAAAAAGTGGGGCCCAATCAATGTTCTGCCAATTATTCCAGCCCATACATTCACAGAGAATTTCATCTGAAATGACACCTGCTTCTTAAAATGTGGATTGTTGTCTACGTCGGCCCATTCATGGATGTTGTGAAAGTTTGTAATACCTTCCCTTGAAAATTTACTTTCATCCGTCCACAAGATTGATTTCAGAAACCACGCATCTTCGATGTCTCTGTTGAGGAGGAAACGGCAGAACTGAATTCTTCTTTGAGGATCTTGCTCTACTAGACCTTGCACACTCCTGCCATGGAACGGATACTTATCATTTTGGTGCATTGTATGCCACACCTTCTATTGAGAAATGTTTAAATTTCGAGCTACTGCTCTAGTACTGGTAGTAGGATCCGCTTGAAATGCTGCTAAAATGTCTTCGTCGACGGCAGTTTCGTGTCTGCCCGGGTTGACTCCAGGTTCCACGCGGTGAAACCCATCTTGGGCAAGACGACGAAACGTGTTGTAAAACACTCGGACATTCGGTATCCTGCGATTCGGATAGCGCTCTTGATACATCCGTCGCGCCAAAGATCCATTGCCGTCTGCTCTACCGTACATAAATACGATATCCGCATATTCTTGATTGGAAAAAGTAGCCATAGTCACTTAACAATTAAGAAAAACGGCGTAGGAGCGCACTAAACGTCAACTCAACACAATTAAGTCAAAAATCAACACGTGCAGGAGCGCGAGGCTACGACTGGACACGGTGAAACAAAAAAGTTCAAAACTAACGCAAACAACACGTGCAGGAACGCAAAGGGCTACAACTGAACACGGTAAATTGTGAATCAACACGACAACGTCCACTCACAAGGGCAGTAGTTTGACTAATAAGTAAAAGATGTAACGGCTTCATCACAGACCGACTGACCCTGACTAAAGAAAAACGACTTTGTTGCCTCAGTAACTAAGACCATTTTGCTGTAAAAACCAACTCTTTATCGCTTTTTGCTATTCATTGGGCGTTCTACCTGGAAATGCCGTCGCACCGCGCTCGGTGGCCATTGTTTAGAGAATCCCCTCAATGGGTTCCCCTCAATTGGTTCCTGCATGTGCCAAAAATTCTTAGAATTGAACAATGTTATCATTTCGAGCACATAAAGTATTCTTTTAAGCAAAAATTTTGTGTTTTGTTAGACTGCCTAAAATTTAAAATTTCTCCCTCGATTTGGTTTATAGGTCCTAATTTCAATAATTTGTAAGATATCCGCATAAATGATACCTCAAAAGAAAGAGCGATTATCAAGCATGTCTTCAAAAAGGTTTGAACAAAAAAAGCACCCTCCGTTTTTTTTTTAAATAAGGTTTAAAAGACGTATTGTACAAATTTTTTATTTTTTCTGAGCTTTAAATATCTGTAAAAAAAATGTCTAATGACACAGAAGCCTAAAACATGTTTTGCTTGGTTGCTTACACATTACTTTAATTAAATAAATAAAAAATGAATTCATTTATCATTCAATTTGGCCATAATTATGCAGTTTACATTAAATTTTGAGAATTTCCGAAAAAAAACTTAAAAATTTGTTTAAAAAAATTTGGTAAGACTTCGTCTAAGACAACCATGGCTTAAATGGTCCTAAATTGTCTATACTATCTTCACCTTAAAGCTTTGCACCCATCTTCCAATCACCCTGTATAACGTGTTTTTTCTCGCGATATTGTAATGTCTCGAATTATTGTCAACTGAACATACGGAAGTATCTCTGCCCCCATAATCGGGACTTGGGGCACCCCCCCGTTAGGTTAGTTAGGTTCCTTTAAACCCTTTTTTTTTTTTTTTTTTTTTTAAGGATGGGAAATCATCAAATGACCCCCCCCCACTCTGGGCGGAGCGGGAGGGAGTGTCAGACTCTTACTGACTAAAAACCATCCATGTTCCTTCCTCGCCTTTTACTTTCCGGGGCCGCGGTATCTCTTTCGAACAGGCCCGCTTCCTTTAAACCCTGCACTCGGAAATAGGACCCTCGCCTAGCGGGGCTCCGTCGACTACGCTTTTTAGGCGGAATATAAAGTGTTTTAAGGTTATGTTATATTAATCGGTATTTCTCAGGAATGGTGCATTATCTTTTCATGATAGTTGTGCCACTGGGCAAGGGGGACCCCTCCTTTCCTCCACACCGCGTAAGTTGACTACCATCGCATGCATTTCACGAAAAATAATGCGTTTTGTTGTAAGCAGTATGTTCATTTGACAATAATTCGAGACTTTACAATACCGCTAGAGATATTACAATATAAAGTATTTGACAATTTTACGGTGACATATACAGTTTCCTTAATATAAACGCTATTTTCGCGAGAAATAACGCTTCTAACTCAGAGATAGGATCTTTTTCATAAAAATATGAGTTCCAGAATACTATGTACGTAATAACATGAAATTTTAATCATAACAGTAGGAGAAAAACACTTTTAAAAATTCTTAAGTCTTTACATATTGGTACTCGTGACTGTACCAGCGAATTTTAGTGCCTCGACATCCATCTGCGTGAAATTACTATAAAAAATACGATTTTCCAAGTTTTTGCAACATTTTTCATTGATGTTCCGCTCCCATTGGTCGTTCGGTTTTGTAGGCCGCCCATTGTGTTGTGTCCCTATTTATAATCTACTAGCGGACGTCCCGCGGTTTCACCTGCGCGAGTTCCAGTTCCCGTAGGAGTACGGGGACAAAGTATAGCCGGTCGTACTCAGTACAGTCGTGGCTTTCTCGTGGAAATGGTGTATGTACAGTCACGTCAAATAATATGTAAACACTCTCCTTAATATTATACCTATTTTCGCGAGAAATAACGATTGTAACTAGGAGCTTGGATCTTTTTCATAAAAAAGTATTGGATCTTTTTCATATAACATAAGTATTCTGGAACTCATAGAGTTCCAGAATACTATGTACGTAATAACATTAAATTTTAATCAGAACATTAGGAGAAACACAATTAAAAAAATTCCCAAGTGTTTACATATTATTAGACATATTATACAATATAATATAATACATATTTATAAAACCGGTCGAGTAGTTTAGAAGGTTTTTTTCAGTTTTAGATTGAAATCGTAACAAACACAAACAAACAAGAAAACAAAACTTTTCTCTTTATGTTATTAGTTTAGTATTTAGATATATTGTATGTTATGTACCTATAAATTATATGGTGTACATAATGAAGAGTATTTTAAAATTATCTATTCTAGGTTTGGTTATTAAGTACAATAAGTCAATAACTCCTACAAGCAATAAATAATGTCAAACAATACATTGTAAATAATCAAAACTCATTAATTCACAAACTTACGAGATATACAGGGTGTATTTCACCTCATCACAAAGCCGTTAACCAAGCATTCTGTATATCAAACAGAATCAAACTAAGTAACTTTATGCAAAAAATATTGCTGGGAAACAACTTTTTTTTTTGAGGTTATAAATCATGTCTTGTGGTAGGTATAACTCAATGTAAAGCACTCAAAACATTGTGCGGATGGATGGATTGAATAGTACGGGGGTCATAGAGATATTTAAAGTAAAAATAATGCGATAAAAAGTGGTACTTATTTTAAAAAAAACTTGTCAAAATCTAGCAACTTTGACCCCCATTATCTCCGTAACTAGAATATTCTCAGGTATAGTGTAGAACAAAAAAATGATCAGAATGACGAGGGGAACAAGTGCCTTTCGTTTTCGTTAAGAGGTGTTTTACACCCTTTATACTGAAGTTGACTACTATGAGAAGATAATATAGAAAATATGATAGAAGGAGACATGCTGTATTGAGCAGATGAGATGAAAATGAATAGACATGGATGGATTGTTTTTTTTTTAAGTGAAAACTTCTTTAAGCGCGTTGAGCACTTTTTGTGTGAACAAAAACCATGGAACTCGCGACCGTCACGTACGCTTCGTAGCACTCGTACCCGATCAGCTACGGCGTAGCACCACGTAGGCGAGAGCAGGACACAACCCGTAGCAGTGCTACGACTGGGGCGGGGCCTATGTTCTTTTTGTTTTCACTCCTATCACTAGTCCCCAAAGACTGCCCCGATTTTTTTTTCCAACGTCTTTCTTCTGTATAATATAATATGTCACCGTAAAATTGTCAAACATGGTTAGATTGTAATCTCTCTAGCGATATTGTAAACTCTCGAAACATTGTCAACTGAACATACGGAAGTATCTCTGCCCCCATAATCCGGACTGAGGGCACCCCCCGTTAGGTTAGTTAGGTTCCTTTAAACCCTACACTGGGAAATAGGGGCCCCGCGAAGCACTGTCGACTACGCTTTTTAGGGGAATATAAAGTGTTTTAAGGTTAGGTTACATTAATCAGTATTTCTCAGGAATGGTACATTATCTTTTCATGAGAGTGGTACCATCGGGCAAAGGGGACCCCTCCTTCCCTCCACACCACGTGAGTTGACTACCATCGCATGCATTTCACGAAAAATAATGCGTTTTTTTGTAAGCAGTATGTTTGTTAGACAATAGTTCGAGAGTTTACAATATCTCTAGTTATTATACAATCTAACGTGTTTGACAATTTTACGGTGACATATTCATAATTCGATTCAGTCTGTTTTATCAAAATAAAAGTATTTATTTTCATGTAGGCCACTTACAGGAACTTTTGAATTTGTTGAAACAAAGTCAACAATAAAATGAAGACTGTCACTTTGTATGGCCCATTTTATTGTTGACTATGTTTCCCAGTCAAAAGTCACTGTGACGTTTAATAAATGAATTATGCGTGCTGTGGTGGGGGATGCGCGTTGGAGGGAGCGCGGGGCGATGCGCCGCGCTCAGTCTAGTACAAGCAGCCCTGCCGACAGCACGCCTAACCCAGTAATATTGGAAACTGTGTTTTATTGTACAACCCTGAAAAAAGACACCACCCTGATCGCTGCTGCTGCCTGGTTGCTGCTGCTGCTGCTGCTTGCTGATGGCTTTACTCCAAACCCTAACTAGCGTCGGAGTGAACACCACAGTCACTTTTAAATCAGAACATTGTTACAAAACCCTGGTAACCTACATCATTCCTGTTGAGATGGTACATTATGTGAGAGATTTAACTTACACTTACACTTTATTTGATTTAACGTACATCGTTTAATTTCTAAGTATGTGCAGATTAGACATGATGGTTGTTCAGGTCATCTCTGCCTACCCTTCGGGCAAAACTGGCGTGATCTATGTTATGTTTGTATATTGAAAAATTTGCTCATCTAATTTCACATACGGGTACTACCGAGTGCACAGTGGTTCGATCATAATCACAACCTTATAAGTTAGAACATAAGGGTGAGAATAGGATAGACGTCAAAAAAATAATACTTAATTAGTCCGTCAGATAGATTATCAACAAATATTTGACCCCTATTTTTTCTTTTGTTACATAAACAAAAATTGACGAAGATACCACGCTTTTAAAATTCTCAACACGTCGCGCCTAGGTATAAGTTCTAGCGAGTTCCGAGTTCTGACGCCACGAGCCCCCACTCCCGAGTTTTGATGCGTTTTAACTTCGACAATATTCATTGATTTACAAAAACAAAAAATACGTGATACGTGTTAAACGTAGTGATTATATACTCTGTGATACGTGTCTATTATTTCACAATCTAACTGAAGAACTACTGTCGTCTTGTTTAAGTCAGTCAAATCGGTAGTGCCATATATTGCGTTCGGATCGTTGACTGGTGCGTGGATACATAAATAGGCACAAATATAATTACGAACATCGGATATACAGACGGGCCGTGTAATGAATATCAATTATAGCGTCAGTAGCGACCAACGGGGCGCCAAAGATTATGTAGTAAACGGAGTAGTCATTTACCAGATTTAAATTTATAGGAGAATGTCATGTCTTTTTTTAACCGAATATCTGTTTCAAATATTTCAGTTAGATTCGAATACTACGTACCTACTTAGGTATATTTCCTTTTGCAATTTATTTATTTATATTTTAAATGCGAAAGTTTGTGAGATTCAGGAGTTAATGATGACGTGACGTCTGACAGGGGACACCGAAAGAAGAAAACATGTTTGCGCCGACCCCTAATATAATAGAACATGGGCAGGAAGATGGTGACGATGATTGCTAATATGCTAGTACTCTTTTATTCAAAATCAATCAAAAACCAAATCAAAGCATGTATTTCAAGTAGGCTGCCACACAGGCACTTTTGAATTGTCGAAACAAAGATGAAAATTAAATGTAGCTATAGTCCCAGTCACAACACATAAAAACTGTGAAAGTACTGCAGGTAGTTGCCCATTCCCTAGCGTAAATCAAGAATAAGAGGAAGTATAAGAATAATAAAATGAAGAAGAACGGGCAAGAAACTCCATGGACACTCTTTTAAATCTTTGTTACAAAATCTTGGTTACATCATTCATGTTGAGATGGTATATTACGTGAGAACAATGTAGCAAGATGTGCACGTTAAAAGTGTCTACAGGCAAAGTTTAGATCGATTTGGAGTAAGTGATATGGACAAACGCCCAGTTTTGTGACCAAACTTTTGTCCGTGGTCGAAGCTTCTGCAGCCAAAATAACAGCCGGCCAAGCAATCAGAAACGAAGATATCCACAAGAAACCAAGGTTACCGACGTAGCCCGAAGAATTGCCATACTTAAGTGGCAGTGGCACATTGCTCGCAGAACAGATGGCCGATGGGACCGAAAAGTTCTGGAGTGGCAACAGCGAATCGGAACACGATGCGTTAGAAGACCTCCCACTAGGTGGACCGATGACCTGGTGAAGGTTGCAGGAATCCGCTGCGAGTCGCACGGGACCGGTCAAAACTTGGGGAAGGCCTATGTTCAGCAGTGGACGTCTTTCGGCTGAAACGTATGGCAGTCGTGGCCGCGATATGCGCGGGATCTCTGACCATTCTGTGAAAATATCTACTCTATGTAACCGCATGTCCCCCGGACCGGAGAACTCTGAGGAAACTATAATTTTATCTTCATTATTAAACTTGACAAGTCACAGTATAGTGTACCACGTGTGCACTCCAAGCGGTGCCCGTATTTTTAATTCTTTTTTTCCCTACAACTGAGCGTATAAAACTGAATCCCTGGGTGATCGGATCTCTAGTCCGATTTCGTTCGCTTCTATATTAAGAACGCCTTCGTCTGGCCTCGCACGATGCGTGTGCGCACAGCAAACGTTCACACAATAAAAACCAAACGTAGTACATATTATATTTTTCCAACGAACCCGACTTAAACCGACCTCACATAAATTTTTATGTGAATTTTGTGCAACGATAATATTTCGGTCAATTTTTTTTTTCATAAAATGGTGAGCTTTACTTATTGTTACTAAAATAGATGTACTTGAAAGTCGGACGTTTTAAAAGCAAAATTAATAAAACGATCGCGTAATCGTTGTCATCATGTGGATTGTGTTCTAATTGGCTTTCGTCTTAATATTTCAGTTCGAAAAGTGAGAAAAAAGTGAAAATAATCGTGTGGGTATCCCTGAAGAAAGCAAAATGAAGTTCACTATTGACGTTCTGGGGATTTTTCTTAAAGTGGTCATAAAGGTTAGTTGTTTTATTTATGATAATTATGCGACTAAGAATAATACTTGGTGAAGTATATAAAAATGATTTTGCTAAGGCTGAAAAAAGTAGAGCTCCCGAAATGAACTCCGTGTTAATTTTAGAAGATCCGCGTTGAAAAGTTCATGAGAATGTGTGACGTATATAGGTGTAAATACTGTTTTTTTTCTGTTACACACTGAATTTGGCTCAAGCTTTTAGGCACAACCGTTTCATAGTTTATCTCTAACTGTCAAAATAATATTGAATTTTATTCTCATATCAAGATATTTTTTTAAGTTAGGTTGCTGTCAGTGACTAATCTGTCAAAAACATCGTCATCTTTACTTTGATTAAAGTAAGATTGCTTTTGGCTTGCAGCTATAAAAGGTAAAATAGCTGTAAAGGGACTGTACCTTCTTCTTCGAATTTATTTTCCTTTTTAAGCAGTTGTAGTTTTTTTCTATCGTTTTATTTTGCAGTTATTTTTTTTATATTATCTAATAATTAATAAGTAGTTGTTCAAATTAAGTACACTAACACGAAAAAACAACCTGAAAAACAAGAAACTATTAAACCTAACAATTACAATTATTAACAATAAAAAACTATAGTTCTGCGAGCACAGCAGTTATTGTGCCGATAGTCGTATCGGTCAATGGCTTAATAGCCAAGAGCTTCGACCAACATCTTAGGAGGCTCTCGCTTGGCAGCTGGATCAAGGGCTTGATTCAGAAAGCAGTAGGTACTTCTTGACACGGCACGTATTGTTAGGAGGTTTCTCTCTGTAGAGCCCTGACCACTGGAAGCTCGGACCCTGTTTCCAGCGCTGATGATCTACAATTTTGTTTTTTTTTTGATGTTTATAAAAAACCTCTTAACGAAGCGGAAAGGCACTTGTTCTCCTCATAACTGCGATCATTTTTTTGTAAAACACCATACCTTGGAACCTTTTAGTTACGGAGATATTGGGGGTCAAAGTTCCAACTTCTTGACAAGTATTTTTTTTTTAGGACATTTTTTTAAAGATTTTTTATTTAAACACCTCTACGGCCCCCATATTATTCAATCCATCCATCAGCACAAGGTTTTAAGTGCGTTACATTGAGTTCTACCACAAAACATGATTCTTCACCCCAAAAAAAAGTTGTTTCTCAGCAATATTTTTTGCGTAAAGTTACTTATTTTGATGTATAGAATACTTGGTTGATGGCTTCGTGATGAGGTTGTTTACATAGAAATATTTAAAATATGTAAGATAATGAATAAAGGAAATAATAACTACTATTTGGCTGAAATTGCGCTAAAACGCAATTGCGAAAAATAAATAGGTAGGTGCTTGAAGCCAATAGGTTTTTCCTCTATTACAAATGTGACTGCATTTTAGGTACACCTCAGTCTTCAGTAATTACGGGCCTGATGTATGTTTTGTTATAAAATAGGTTAAAATTCAATACAATTAATCAATATAGCGACATGTTGACTCGCCCGTCATTTACATGTGACCTATTTTGTTGAACTGGCCCGAGGCATTGTAAATCAGTGCTGCCTATCTAGTGCAAGTTGACGCAGCCAATTGAGTATCAAATTGAGTAGTTGATTCTGGCAGTCAACATTTTAGCAATGCGTTTATATCACGGTTCACAACTAAACCTGAAATGTCACTTACGGAATATATCTTCCGTGATTGTTATTGATTTTGAGCTCGCGATATTTTGACGCTGTGTGTGTTTTGTGAGCTCGTGGCTAGATAATAACAGCCGCTGGGGCCGATCTTTAGGTTAAGCCGTGCTTGCCTAGGTTAGTCTGTGGATGGGTGACCACCCATACATACCGAGTTTCCTCCGTGCCTCGGAAAGCACGTTAAGCTGTCGGTCCCGGCTGTCATTTGTCCATCTTTGGCAGTCGTTACAGGTATAGAAAGTCTGACAACCAGTCTTACCAAGTGGTATCGTATTACCCAGTATTAACTGGGTTGTGGAGGTCAGATAGGCAGTCGCTCCATGTAAAATACTGGTATTCAGCTGCATCCGGTTAGACTGGAAGCCGACCCCAACATCGTTGGGAAAAGGCTGGGCAGATGATGGTGTGTTTTGTGAATTCACAAAGCCTGGTGATACTGTGAGTGTAATTAGTGTACTTAGGTCCATGTTCACCAAAAATATGGCGGTCTGATTTATCTAAAAACAGCTGTTTGAAACACATTTTTGTATGGGAACATGTCACAGTGGCAGCTGTTTTTAGATAGTCAGACCCTTATCTTTAATGTCGTAATCGCAATCACGGCGCTTACAACCGTCGAAATATCTGGCGCTCAAAATCAAGATATCCCCTAAGTGACATTTTAAGTTTAACATGATTCTTCTCGATGGCGGATGCAGCTACTCTTTGGAATAGGCAACTACAGTCCTTTCGCTGTTATTAGGCTTTGTCTTTGGACTGTAGCTTCATCCTTTTGTTTTTTGACTGTCAGACAGAACACAAAATTCAAAGAATTTGAAGTTTGAGTTCTGATAATCACTTCGCTACATAATACAAAACAAAGTCCTCCGTCGCGTCTGTCTGTCTGTCTGTTTGCTATGATTTTAAAAACTGCTGCATGCTGTTTTCTCCAATGGATAGAATGGTTCACAAGGAAAGTTTTGATCCCATGAGACAATTATCAATATTCAGGCTTACAAGCCGCGGGCAAAAGCTAGTTTATTATATTTTTGCATGTTCAGTCACAGACATGCCAGTTTTACAATACAATAATATTTTATTGTTGTTGAAACCTTAAGTGCAAAGTCGTTATAGTTTCTACAAGGTCGGTTTAATAAATAACTCCAGATGTAACCTGTACACTATCCAACATAATTTTGCAACCATTCTGCCAAAGACTACTCCTATAAAATATGAGTTAGACGTAGAACATTGTTACTGTTACTGCTGGCATGCATCATCCCACGGCTGGGCAAAGGGCTCTCCCCATGATTTCTAGTTGTTTCGATCTAGGGCTAATGTTGGCCAGTGGTCATTGGTTTGGTCCAATTCGTCCGGCTGTGTCAGGGCTCCAGAAAGTGGTTATTTTGGCCCACAGCTCATTGGAACATTGACTGCTCCCATAAAATATGAGTTAGATGTAGAACATTGACTATGTCACCGTTAAATTGTCAAACACGTTATAGATAGATATAATACTCTTTATTATGTACACCATAAAAATTAAAATACAATAGTTTTAAATATTTTACAAGGGGTAACACAATGGGCGGTCTTATCGCTAAAAGCGATCTTTTAAAGACAACCTTTAAAAGATCGCTATATTGTCGTTATATTGTAATATCTCTAGCGATATTGTAAACTCTCGATTTATTGTCAAACGAACATACTCGTACTCCTTACAATAAAACGTATTATTTTTCTTGAAATACATGCGATGGTAGTGCACTCACGCGGTGTGGCGGGAAGGAGGGGTCCCCCTTGCCCAGTGGTACTACTCTCATGAAAAGAACCTGTACTATTCCTGAGAAATATCGATTAATATAACCTAACTTTAAAACACTTATATTCCTCTAAAAAGCGTAGTCGACGGAGCCCCCTATTTCCGAGTGCAGGGTTTAAAGGAACCTAACTAACCTAACGGGGGGGGTGAGTCCGATTATGGGGGCAGAGATACTTCCGTATGTTCAGTTGACAATAATTCGAGACTTTATAATATCGCTAGAGAGAAACACGTTATATTGTAATATAACGTGTTTGTCAATTTTACGGTGTCAACTACACCCATAAAATATAAGTTAGATGTAGAAGATTGATATTGAGGAGCTCGTGGCTAAATAATAACAGTCGCTCGGGTCGATCTTTAAAGCCGTGTTTGCATGGGTTGGTGTGTGAATGGGTGACCACACAATCATACCATGTTTCCTTCGTGTTGGTCCCGGGCGCTGTCATTTGTTGATCTTTACCAGTTGTTAGGTAGTCAGTCGCCCAAAAAGACTGACAACCAGACTTTAGACTTACTAAGGGGTATCGTATTACCCAGTACTAACTGGGCTGTGGAGGCCAGATAGGCAGTCGCTCCATGTAAAATACTGGTATTCAGCTGCATCTGGAAGCCGACCCCTATTTAGTTGGGAAAAGGCTAGGCAGATGATGATGTGAATGAAAACGACTGCGTAACCCTGAACAATTGAACGGCCATAAACAAATAAGTTGTCTATATCGAATCACATGTATGATTGATAACGTAAGGTCGCGTTCATGGAATCGGGCGAAGAGATTTGTCTGAGTGACTCGCGTGATATGCTCCGGTTTTATTATTAGGCATTTTGTGCACATGGAATTTTGCTGTAGGAATATGGATTTGTGCCTAGATCAACTAGGCACAATTTACATGGGACTTAAACTTTTCTGGCAAAATGTGGATTTTTATAATGTAATGGAGAGAAATTCTTTCGAGCTACAAGTCTTGTGAGCATTTTCTTTAACTGGTCGAACTCGTTAAGTTTTATTGAGCAAGGGTTACTGACTTACTACTGCACAGACTGGAGCAAAACAATCCTTGTTCTCAATTGAATTATCTTCTCTAGGGTCACCCGTTATTTATAGATATGATACTAGCTGACCCGACAGGCGTTGATCTGTCCTTTTCTAGATTTCAACAATAAAACGGCCCCCGTCTATTCAATCCATCCATCAGCACAGTGTTTTAAGTGCGTTACATTGAGTTCTACCACCAAAAATTATTTATAACCTCAAAAGTTGTTTCCCAGCAATATTTTTTGGGTAGAGTTACTTAGTTTGATATACAGAATGCTTGGCTTCAGGCTTTGTGATGAGGTGAAATACACCCTGTACATATTGGACTCTATTTTAACATTTTATCTAATTAATTAGGTAGTTAATATAAGTCTGAAACCGCAAATTCGTCTTGTCAAACGTGGTGATCCTTCTCTGTTGAGAAAAGGCTTTTGCCCAGAAGTGGGACACTAACAGGCTGTTATTATTATTATACACACACCTTAGTTTTATAAATACCAGCTTTAAGCAAGTTGGCAGGCTTTGGTATGAAGAACCCTTTAGTTAGACAGAGAGTCAACATCATACGGATGTATTCAATTGATATACAGAGAACATTGCAACTAGTTTATGTTTTGAAACAATCGTCTATTGTGATTTGTATTGTGCTGTGCCGTGCGTCTAGTCTGTCTTTTTATTGGAGTCTGTGATAAAATTGTATTATTTTGGACCATGCTTGAATACTGAAGCTGTTGGAGGGTGTTGCTGTTGGGGTTGTAAACTATATACAAATAGAACTGAAATAATGATAAAAAGAAGACTGAGACTGAAAGTAAGTAGTATACAGTTAAAGTTTAAATTCAGGTAGATAAATTGCGGTGAAGTGCAAGATACTCTATAAGAAATGGTAACGAAAGTTTTTTGTATTTTCACCGTCTCGCATGGAAATTGGTTTTACCGACGGCAGTATCCACAAAATGACAAATTTCTTGCCACAATCTGTCATTTTGTCGATTCTTCCGTCGACAAAACAAGTTTCTACGGTGATCATGCTATGCGTGCTGGCAGCCGTATTTCGGCGAAAATCTTCGCTATATTTCGGACCAAGCATCAAAAAGTTTTTATTTTCTTAGAACTATTTAAGTCTCATTTTAAAGCAAATGCAATGCATTTATTGTTGACGTTATTATTCTAAACAGTAGGTACTAAATCCAAAGTTGGTACGATTTTCTTGAAATCGAAAACGGTTTTCCTGAAATCAAATGTGTACCATTTCGACCGAATAGTTTTCCAATACTTTGACCATATTATCGGATTACTATCTATCTACATACACGTTATTGAGATACAAGGATATGCGGAAAATCATCATAACAAACATTGATTTGCGTTAAAACACAATAAAGAATCAGTAGATGGAAAAATGCGATACATCTTCTAGAACGTTCATCGGTCAGCATATGCTGCGACACCATGCAAGACACTGACACAGCGGTGGTTCTTCAGCCTTTGTTAAGCTCTGGCTTAAAAACTGAAGTTTGGCCAGAGCATTGGTATACTCTTCATGCTTTTTAGGCTTACGTAGCCGAAAGGTAACCAACGGTATCCTATGCCCGGCCGCCGGAGCTGTATCTCATGATCCGTACTAGGAAAACTGTTGAAATTTTCAAAGAGTTGGTATATCTCTTGCCGCTATACCAACAAATCATCATCTTCATTTCAGCCGTAAGATGTCCACTTCTGGACATAGGCCTCCCCCAAATGTCGCCACATTGACCGGTCCCGTGCGACTCGTATTCAACGGATACCCGCAACCATCAGTCCACCTAGTGAGAGGTCTTCCAACGCCAACAAATAATCACAACAAATTAAATAAATAATAGTAGTTTATGCGACTGTGCATAATGAAGGGCATTACAACACGAGTGTTGTAATGCCCAATTATGTATAGTTGCATACACTACTTTATCTACCCATATATCATAAGGGCTCTATGATGGGTTCAGGAACCATAGGGAAATGACCAGCATTGTTACTAGGCCCTTGATTTTTGTGGCAAGAGGTTATTAGTTGCATTCGTCGCTGCATTTACGATATCTGGCGGAGTGTTCATGTCAATTTCTGCACTCATTTTCGACAGAAATAAAGGTCTACTCGTAACTGGAAATAAAAAGCTAACGAACAAATGACAGCTCGAAATGGCGGCGTTTCGGATATCTGTCATTTTTTTTTTATACATAGGCAAACGAACAAAGTCAATATTCTTGTGTCACTCGAGATCAAAATGTCGTGCGATTTATTATTAAAATCATACTAAATTGGGGTTTCGTATCGATATCTGATTTAATGTAGATAGGTACTAGAATAGCACACTCACTTGAATTTGACACCTGTTCCAAATTTAAACTCATAACCTACTGTTTTCAGTAGGTGTGTGAGTTCATTCAGTTCCGTTTATTTCTGCTGGTTGGTAATGCTGGTCATTGCCTATAGTTTTTGAACGCATTAGAGAGGGTTTATGATATTTGGGTAGATAAAAAAAATAATGAATGTGCAGAACCCTCCATCCCGGAGTCCGGTTGGCACTTGGCCGGTTTCTTTTTTGTTTACATGTTAGATAATAAAAATTTGTAATAGAGGATGCGTCATGAAACAAAACACTAACCTACCTCCATTCGACATTAGATGATGCATGCATGCATCAATAAACCTCGTGACCTATTTATTTTTAGAAAAAGATTGAGGGTTGTCTATTTATTGCGGTGATGAAATGGAAGTCATGTGTATATGTTTATACAAAATATATACATCAACAACTGTTTGGTTGCCAATCTTCATGTAGATCAGTGTAGGTGTCGATTGACTTTCCTGTGTTTTGATCCGGAGTCCATCAGGCATTCGTATTTTTACCCGACTAATGTATTCAACTATCCCCTTTCTTTTCTGGACCCTAAAAAAAAGGCGCAGTCAACAAGGATCCCTTATAGTATAGTCCGTCCGTTTACAAACTCTATGCGCGTCTGTTTTAGCTCAAAGACTCCTAGTACTAGAAAGCTGTAATTTGGCATGAATTTACAGATTTGTTACGGTGACAAAGTGTTGTTGTTATTGCAGAGTAGAGTGATAAACACAATTGGAAAGAAGTGAAATATTTAATACATTGTTATAAAAAATACACATGACATATGTAACTACAGGAAAAATAGTTGCCGAGTGACAAAGAACAAACACCAGCTTTCACATCATCACTATCACTATCACTTCACTACATAGTATAAAACAAAGTCGCCTTTTCTGTCCCTATATCCCTATGTGCGCTTAAATCTTTTAAACTACGCAACGGATTTTGATGCGGTTTTTTCCAATAGATAGAGTGATTCAAGAGGAAGGTTTATATGTATGATACATGCATCATATACTAAGGCAACATTGCTAATTTTAGAGGTTTCTAACGTGATGTCGTAAATTAACCTATTTTTTTGGGCTTATTTAGCAATTTAGCAAAAACGCTGCCTAAACCCTAAGAGTTAGATCAAATTAATGTACTACAGTATTGTACACCATAAAAAGGTCTACAAAAAAGTCCGCGATGGTATATGTTTATCTTTTAGGGATAACCCACATTAACCATTTTTATTGTTTACTTTTTACGTGAAAAAATGGCTTGTTTACGAAGCTATTTTAAGCAATACGGCATTAATCCTTATCGAATTAAGTACCATAAATACAGTGTGCAATTAATATAGATCAATATGGTTCCTTACAGCATGTAAATTAAACAAATATTTTCGGAGATATTACAAATTTAAAATTTGCGTTTGCGGCGGGCGGTACCGGTCGGACGGGGAGTAGATAAGGTAAATAACTTAATTCTTTCAAAGATTGATGTGCCGACGAAAATATACTACTCGGTGGATACTGTTCTCGATTTGGAAGAAGCTGTTCATTTTCCTACAGAGTTTCTAAACTCTTTGAACCCGTCTGGACTCCCTCCTCACAAAATGGTGTTGAAAGTAGGTTGTCCTGTTATTTTATTAAGAAACCTGAATCCACCTAAACTTTGCAATGGCACGCGTTTGCTGATAAAATCACCGAAAACTTTCATAATAGAGTGCACAATACTCACAGGATGTGGTACCGGAGAAGATGTATTGATTCCCCGAATCCCTCTGATACCATCGGATTTACCCTTCCAATTTAAACGTTTACAGTTTCCGGTAAAGACATCTTTTGCAATGACCATTAATAAATCGCAAGGTCAAACCTTCAACGTTGCAGGCTTAGATTTGAGCGTTGACTGTTTTTCACATGGCCAACTGTATGTCGCTCTTTCAAGAGTAACCTCAAGAGAAAACATGTTTGTATTGTCTAATGACAAGAAAGCTGTGAACGTTGTGTATAAAGACATCCTGTAATATATTAATTGTTGTAAAAATAAAATAAATACCTAGGTAAAAATGTAAAAAGTAAATAAGTAAAAATGTGTAATGTAATAAAAATTGTATGAATTTAGATATTCCAAAGACAGCAGGAAATCTTCATAGTAAGTATAGGGAAAGAGGAATTGTTTTACTCCAAATTTAATGCGTGCAGGCCAAGGGCAGTAATGAATAAATCAAAAATACTGGATCGATTTTAATCATGTTTTCATTGAGTGACATAGGCATATATATTTTATGCCCGTGCAAAGTCGGAGCGGGCCGCTATGTTTTTATATACAACGTTCATAGTTTTTCTGTAGTGTATTTAATTTAGTATCAGCATTGCACCCGTGCGAAGCCGGGGCGGGTCGCTAGTTTGAATCTAAAGTGTATTCTCTGGATGGCCAGCGTTACACTTACAACACAAAGTGGTAAAATAAAACCCCGAAAAGTTTTTTGTTAGGGTATCTTCTGTACACATAAAGTAGGGATGATATAGTTAGAAATGCGGTGACTGGTGAGATGATGAGCAATATAGCAGTATGGAAGAAGAATATAGATAAATGGGAATATAAGCAGAAGAATATTCAGAAAAATTACGTTCTATAGGTAGGTACTATGTTTGTTACCAAACAATAACACATTAGCGAGGACAGCAAATCGCTGAAAACACCCCAAACCTCTACTAATTACTAAGCATTTAGTTTGGCAACACTGAACCGAACACAACTTGTGCAAAGTTGGCGGGAAAGCATTAAAATCGGATCAACTTCAAGTCCGTTTAACTTAAAGCCGTTTGAGTTATACGGAATAAATACTTGCTCTTCACAGTTTTATTCATAATTGCTAGTAGCCGGTAGCGTTAAGATTTCGAATTCTTTGTACCTACTTAGGTTCATGTTCACCAAAAAGATGACGGACAATAATCTAAAAACAGCTGTTTAAAAAACATTTTTGTATGGGAACATGTGACATTGACAGCTGTTTTTAGATAATCAGACTGTTATCTTCTCGGTGAACATGGACCTTAGTTGTAATTTTAATCATCATCTGCCATTTCCCAACTATGTTGGGGCGGTTTCTAGTCTAACCGGATGCAGCTGAATACCAGTATTTTACATGGAGCGACTACCTATCTGATCTCCACCCAACACCACCCAGTAAATACTGGGTAATACGATGACACTTGGTGAGACTGTTTGTCAGACTTTTTGGGCCACTGACTACCCGTAACGACTGTCAAATATGGACGAATGACAGCCAGAACCAACAGCTTAACGTGGTTTCTGAGGCACGGAGGAAACTCGATATGTAAAGGTGGTCACCCATCTACAGACCAACCTAGGCAAGCACGCAAAGCAAACTAATAATTGTTCGTTTGTTCGTTTGCCTATGATTAAACAAAAAATAACAGATATCCGAATCGCCGCCATTTCGAGGTGTCATTTGTTCGTTAGCTTTTTATTCCAGTTACGAGTAGACAAAATTTCTGATAAGTTCTTTATTTCCGTCGAAAATGAGTGATAGTGACTCAGAAATTGACATGAACACTTCGCCAGATATCGTAAATGCAGCGACGAATGCAACAGAATAACCTGTTGCCACAAAAATCAAGGGCCAAGTAACAATATATGCTGGTCATTTCCCTATGGTTCCTGAACCCATCATAGAGCCCTTATGATATTTGGGTAGATAAATAAGTGTATGCAACTATACATAATTAGGCATTACAACACTCGTGTGATGCCATTAAGAAACTCGCCTTCGGCTCGTTTCTTAAACCCACACTTGTGTTGTAATGCCCTTCATTATGCACAGTCGCATAAACTACTATTTTGCACATTTATATTCACTCATCACAGAGGAGTTATGTGGAGAAAACCTCACGTTAGCAGATACCACCCCCTTAAGAGTACCTTTACCGGCTTTGGCTTCTGTACAACTCAAGTTTCTAGGCAACATTTCCACCCGTTGTCGCTTTCAGAATTAGAACTTTAGAAACCTATAAGACCTAGTTTTAGGTCGCAAAAACCTAGCTCATTAGCGAAAGCCAATCTAGGTCTTAGCCTTCAGTTTTTGCCTAGGCTCTGAATAATTATATAATATAATAGTTCTGAATTTTCGTGTTTTGCCTTTAGTAAAATTCGATTTTAGGAATAATGAGGCGTAAGTTTATTTTATTACGCTGAGTTAGTGTTTCGTTATTATTAATTTGTAAGAAATATAGGACTATCATATAATTTTTAATTAACGATAAAATAGGAGGTGCTTTTTAAAGGTCATTGGGCACCTTAGTATGGAAACCATACCCATGGCGGACACAAACGAAATATAGCAGAGTGTATTGATATATGGCTCTGATTTACTATGGCATTAGTCGCATTAATGTGAGCCACGGGAATCTCGAAAAATTCAAGTGTTAGAAACTGATGTAGGGAAGATGAATTAACCGCTAATTCATTCATGTATTTTTTATTCAATTTGATCCAAATCAAGCATCAATTCATTTAAAAAAGCAGCAGGTGCGTCTGCTGCTTCCTGATTTCTGGCCCAAGACAGATAATAAACTATGCTAGCGATATGAGCGCAGCTCCCGACAGTGCGGCGGTCGTGTATACATGAGCAGTAGTATTCTTCTATTCTTTGTCTTCCGTGTTCACGTTCTTCAATAGCAGGGATAGAATCCCGAAAGCCACGGTCCAGTAGAAACACGTCGTTAGATCTAAGATGCCAATGCCAAGCTGAGCTTTTTTGCATCAGGCTGCGCATAATAGTTGCATCCAAAGTAGTTGCTGAATACGGTCCTACGACTTCTATTATATAGCCGTCTGTACATACGATTAGAAAAGGTTTTACCAGATTGCGGAATTTATGAAGGCTGTAGGTTTTTCTTTGGAATAGGAAATTCACACTCTTCTGAAGGTAAATATATGTTCCGTCGAATACAAGAATGGCTGTCGGTTTATTTTAGCTACCACCAAAAATATGGACTGGGATACGAAGATTTCTTGCCACCACTTCTTCACTTCTTCTTATATGATTTAAGCCCAGGTAACGTGGAACAAAATCTTCAGTTAAGCATTCTCTCGCTATTTTTAACTTCCTCTCTAATGTTCTTCTATGATTATGATTAGAGTATGATTTCTTGTAATAACAACATTACAAGATCCCGATACCTTTCGAGAAACATTGCATTAAGACTGTGTTTTCTTCGACGTAACACAGATCGATTGCACGAGACACAACTGTTTTGTCTTTCCATATCAACGAAAATCCAAACCAAAAGCAAATAACCAGAGTCCATGAAACACGCTAATAGTAGTCGTTAAAACAATAGATAAACCAGGTAAACATACAGATCGATCAACGGTAGCTAACGAAGGACTGCGTGGGGGGCGGTGAGTCTGTGCGCGAGCGCAACGAAACCTTTTCTACTTGTCTAATGTGCGAAAGAGACAGCGTATACATGCTACTGAACATTGGCTCATCCGTGCAAAATGCTGTATGGTTATAAGATGAAAAAAAATCCTCAGAAACTGTTTGTTTTTTTTTTAAACGGTCCTGTGCATTTTTCTCCATCGATTATTAATAAAATAATTGTATGCAGTGAAAGGTCATAATTATTATTCCCCTTAGTTTAAAACTATTTTGGTTAATGTCCGCCACTCTTCGCAAAGCGGGTCTGATATGCCCAATGACCTTTTTCGGTATTTTTTTTACATAAGGGACACAGGGATGAAGGCAAATTTTTCAAAATTGCAGAAAACGGTACCTATATAACCTAATACCTTATACAACATTATTTTTTGTTTACATTAAACCTGAAAAGGGGTCATTATACTCATCATTTTGAACAACTTTATAAAAAAATAATGTTGTAGATTCGATCCGTCCTTTTGTTTGTCTGTTCGTCCGTATATCTGTATTTTACTCGGGAGACGGTTGGCACCAGACAGTTGAAATGTAGACTGTAGAACATGTGAACACAACGTTCTATAAACGACTACCAACACAAAATTGATACGAAATAATTAATAAAAAATAACATATCGAAAGCTGTAAACATTGTACTCTCCAAACCGTAGAACGTAAAAGTAGTTTCAAGTTTCCACGAATGCTTTTGAGAAATGAAACTTGTATTGAAACTGCAACAGCACTTTGTTTTTTAAATAAACATCATCATCTGCCTAGCCTTTTCCCAAATTTTTTGGGGGGACTTTCAGTCTAACCGGATGCATCTGAATACCAGTATTTTACATGGCATGGAGCGACTGCCTATCTGACCTCCACAACCCATTTAATACTACCCCCTAGTAAGACTGGTTTTCAGACGACTAACGACTGTCAAAGATAGGCAAATCACAGACGGGACCAACAGCTTAACGTGCTTCCCGAGGCACGGAGGAAACTCGGTTTTTAAGGGTCACCCGTGTAAAATCTATAGGTGCATTCGGTCAGACTGGAAGCCGACTCTTACATAGTTGAGAATAAGCAGATGATGATTGGCAAGAAAGGAGATGGCTGCTGCGATGACTAATAATAGAGAAGTAAGCCTTTTTTTTTAGGACTGACAATAGCGCCCTCCACACGTACAGTTCGGACCGCGGATCTTGGACTGCGTTCCAAACTGCAGTTAGATCTGTACAGGTTGGACTGCGGATCAAACTGCTGTGCTAATTATGATTAAAAATGCATTCACGGTTTGGATTGCAGACGGAACTTACATAATCTAAACAAACGTGCCGAACTGTGCGTGTAAATTGATTTTCAAGAGTTTGGACTGCAGTTTGAACTGGCGCGTGGAACGTTGTAACTTTTAAAAGTTTTATACGCAGTAGTAAGAAAACAATGGACGATCGTTTGGAGCGAGGGATGGAACGGCGCGTGTTGTTTCCCGTGGTCCGAACTTGACGTGTGGAGGGCGCTAATACTTGATGCGCGCGTAAAACTGTTGAGACATGCGCTCGCGTCGATACGCCAGATCGGACTGTTAGACCCGCACATCTACAAGTACAGTTCGGAGCGAAGAATGGAACGGTGCGTGCTGTTTCCCGCGGTCCGAACTGTACGTGTGGAGGGCGCCAGGCACGTATCCAGGGGGTGGGATAGTTGGGATTTATCCCCCCCCGAAATCTGCCTAAAAACGAAGTACGTAAATTATTATACAGTGTTTACAGGGTTTTTTTACACAGTTTCACAAGAAAATACTTAGCATCCGAGCCAGAAAGCAAAAATTTTCGAGCTAGCTTCGCTCGCTCGTACTCCCATTTTCCTTTTTGAGTGTAATAAACAGGAAAGTTAACTTAATTTATCAGAAAATATACGAGCTTGCTCAGACATATTACCTGCTTATGCCCTTTGCGTTCATAAGCTTTTCTTTAATAGGCAGAATTTGGCGTATTTCTTTAATAAAGGACAAAAGAAAACTTATCAAATTCGAGATGGATGCAAACATTTTCAAGCTCGCTACATTCGCTTTTCGAATCCTACTTTTGTTTAATTGATAGACTTTTTCGGATAGATCGGCCAAGTTACTCCTTGAGTCTAACATAATTATCCGAGTGGAAGTGCAAAAAAATTCGAGCTGTTTTTTATGGAAAAAAATGTGCCGGCGCAGCGCCCATGCACAGTTCTCATGGTTGTTTCAATGTTTATCCCCCCCGAACCAAAAGTCTGGATACGTGCTTGGAGGGCGCTATTGGTGTCGATTCGGTTGTGCACAAACTAAACTTTATTTAGGCTATTGCTATCTTTTACTAAAATGCAGTGGGCGAAAAGGACGGCTATAGCTATGAACTAAGTTAGAGATGTCAAACTAGTTTATTCCTTGCGCTTCACCGTGTTTTTAGTCGACTTGTTTTTACGTGCACCCTTCACTTGTATGGAAATATTAGTTCCAATTAAATTTGACAGCTCTAAATTACGTCCGTCTCTTTCTCGTTTTATTAGAGAGAAGAAGATAGCAATAGCCTAAGTAAAGTTTAGTTTGTGCACAACAGACTCGACACCACTCGTAGGAAAATAAAAAAAATAAAAGTTAGAAAATTTGTATTTTGTGGCGCTGACCTTTAGTAACTAGATCTTTAAGACCTTTGCTCAACAGGGGGATGACGCAAACTAACAGTAGCAATAAGGAAGTAGATAAGTAATGCAAAGCTGCTGCAAGCTCCCAACATATTCTTGGAAGCCTTCAGCTCCAAAAGCAAAATGTTTTAGCTTAGCTTGAACAGTACATGTAGCAAATATTAGTCGCCGGGATCTCATCCCAGCCAGACATTATTTATACCGTGTTTATACCCCTCTCATTTTCACCCCCTGGGAACATAACGTTTTCAGTTACGTACACCTTCGTTTACAAGCATTATTTATATTGCTCGTGTTTCTGTCCGGTATTCCCTAGCGTAGCCGGGTAGTTTCGCAGTATTAACTTATTCTTGACACTGATCGCTAGTGGTGTTTTTAACTGAGTTAAATCCGGTGAGACGCAAGCTGGGGATTGAATTCAAGACCTCACGTTCAAAATTAGCGGATGAGACCACTTTATAATTGATATTTTGATTTAAAAGAGTGTCCATGGTTTTTCTTGCCAGTTTTTCTCCATAGAGATCTACGCTAGGGAATGGGCAACTACAGTACTTTCTCAAGTTATTATGCCTTGTGTCTGTGACTGTAGCTTTGATTTTTCTTTGTATTTTTAGACATTCAAAAGTGCCGCAATGGTCTAATTGAAATAAATGCTTTAAGTTTGACTAAGGTCCATGTTCTCCAAAAAGATGACGGTCTGATTATCTAAAAACAGCTGTTTAAAACACATTTTTGTATGGGAACATGTCACGGTGATATCTGTTTTTATATACCTAATCAGACCGTTACCTTTTCAGTGAACATGGATAAAATCATAGCATCACATCTGCAAAATCTTGGTTAGGTTAAAATAGAATAAAATCATTTACTTGTCAGAATACTGTAAAAAGTTGTTGTGTGCATTAATATGTTTTATGATCATATTTTTCAGCTGTTTCCGGTGAACAAATGTGGTTTTTAAAATAATGAGTTATCTAGAATTACAAATAAGTTGAATAAATTAAACAATAGTAGTAATTGAGATTATTAAACTATATAAGACAAAATTCAGTGCAGTCGAGGAGAAATACAATGTGTATAATATTATGTCACCGTAAAATTGTCAAACACGTTAGATTATAAAATAAATAGACATTGTAAACTCTCGAAATATTGTCAAACGAACATACTGCTTACAATAAAACGCATTATTTTTCGTGAAATGCATGCGATGGTAGTCAACTCACGCGATGTGGAGGGAAGGAGGGGTCCTCCTTGCCCAATGGTACTTTTCTCATAAAAAGATAATATACAATTCCTGAGAAATACCGATTAATAAAACCTAACCTTAAAACACTCTTACACATACTTAATATTCCTCTAAAAAGCGTAGTCGACGGAGCCCCCGCTTCGCTTCGTTTCCGAGGGCAGGGTTTAAAGGAACTGAACTAACCTAACGGGAGGGTGCTCCAAGTCCCGATTATGGGAACAGGGAAACTTTCATATGTTCAGTTGACAATATTTCGAGAGTTTACAATATCGCTAGAGAGATTACAATCTAACGTGTTTGACAATTTTATTCCCGTATTTCGCCAGATATGTTTTTGTAACTGTGTACTATTTTGTTTACAGGTAAACAAAGTGACCTTTGCACCATTAGTGGTGTCAACCCTCTTCAT
Organism: Xestia c-nigrum; assembly: GCA_916618015.1. Taxonomy (NCBI): domain Eukaryota; kingdom Metazoa; phylum Arthropoda; class Insecta; order Lepidoptera; family Noctuidae; genus Xestia; species Xestia c-nigrum. Next base: position 4,097,626 of record OU745261.1, on the reverse strand, counting down.
CCTCCTTACATCCTTGCTAGCTCACTGCGCCAGGAGGGTTGTCCAGAAGGTAATCAAGGAACCCTTCATCAGGCTACTGTTCGAGGAGGCCATAGCTGCAGCCGAGTTATGTGGATGCTGTTTTGAGCTTATTATAAGTAAGTTGGTCCTTATTGCCACTTCATAAAATTCTGCGGGGGCTGCGGCACACTGCGGGGGCTGCGGGACTATTCGAAAGAGATACCGCGGCCCTGAACACAAATGGGCTAAGAAGCAACGTGGATGGGTTGTAGTCTGTAAAATTCTGATACTCCGCCCAGAGCTGGGTCGTCATTTAATGATTTCGCAACAGTAGGTATTTGAGAAGGAATTTACGCCTCGCCTTAGGGTTATGCCTTTTTTTTTTTTTTTTTAAGGATGGGAAATCATCAAATGACCCCCCCCACTCTGGGCGGAGCGGGAGGGAGTGTCAGACTCTTACTGACTAAAAACCATCCATGTTCCTTCCTCGCCTTTTACGTTCCGGGGCCGCGGTATCTCTTTCGAACAGGCCCGCAACCCCGGCAGGCTTCGGCCCTTGCGGGCCCCTCTCCTTTTGCTGACATCTCTTTGAGGCGCGCGTGGAACACGAACGCGCCGTCGACACGGCCTGTCGTCGTCGTTAGACGGCCGGACGGCTAGCTAGCCCATAGCCAGCCGTCCACAGGTTAGGGTTATGCCTTGAGACTGGGACTGGCTTCATGTTTTAGTTTTTTTTTTTGTAAAGCAAAGCGTCTGCGGTCTAACTCAAATAAATGCTTTGAGATTGAGTTTGAGTTTGATGTATGAATGTGAACAAGTCAAAAAAGTGTCATTTAAGGATCGTATGGTTCCGTCTGACCAGCTCAATGGTACAAAGATGTGGATTATTTATCTATATGCGTTTAAACAGGGTGTAAACCACCTCATCAGAAATTCGTTAACCAAGTATTCTGTACATCAAACTATGTAACTTAACTTAAAAAATATTGCTGGCAAACATCTTTTTTTTTGAGGTTATGAATCATGTTCTGTGTGAGAACTCAATGTAACGCACTTAATACATTGTGCTGATGAATGGATTGAGGTATGGTGTAGAACAAAAAAAATATCGAAATTATGGGGAGAACAAGTGCCTTTCGGCTTCGTGAAGAGATGTTTTACACCCATTATGTAAGGTTAAGACATCTGAATCGAAGACTATCGAAGAGCATCTCTCGTCTGGTTGTGAGAAGTACCCAAACCACCACATAGTAGGCCTAATGCGTGTTGGTTGACGATTTTCTTTTTGTTTTTCTGTCGGATGGGAGATCATCAAATGTTCCCTCTTAGCCAATTATGTTCCAAGACTGCTGTAACTCTTTCGAACAGTCCCGCAACCCAGATAATACATGTCTCCGTTTTTATTGGTTTTGGGACGGTTTCCTTACGACTTCTGAGTGATGAAGTAAATTACACAAAGTATCATTGGATTTGAACCCCCGACTCACAGGTCGGAGCCATAACCATTGCACTCCCACTCTCTGAAATTCTTCCATTCTTGAAAATATATTATTAATAACAAATTATACATTAAAACCTTCTTCAAGCCGCTCTATCCATTGGTGAAAACAGAATAAAAATCGGTGCAGTAGTTTTTGAAATTATCGTGAACAAACAGACAGACCGACGCAGCGGAGGACTTTGTTTTATAATATGATGACTAGCCGATGCTCGCGGCTTCGCCTGCGTAAGATAATATACAAAAACCTTCCTCTTGAATCACTATCTATCTATTAAAAAAACCCGCATCAAAATCCGTTGCGTAGTTTTAAAGATCTAAGCAAACACAAGGACAGACAGACGCGGCGGGAGACTTTGTTTTATAATAATATATTAAATACGTAATGATGATGATGAAGTGATTTACCATAAGTACTGTGTCTTGAATCTTATAGTTTTTTCTTCATATTTCAGTTGCCGACAACTTCGGCGTAGGGACGTATGCGATATTCCTGTTTGCGCTGACGATCTGGTGGTCACTGAACTGGGGTGACGCTACTGCTTGTCCGTATACACACATCGAGGATGTTATTGAAGGTATTTTCATTATCATAGTTTAAGATATGGCGACACTTGGGGAGACCTATGTCAAGCGGTGGACGTCTTTCGGCTGAAATGATGATGATGATGATGAATTTAAGATAGTCATACGCCAAATTTATTTGAAAAAAGTGACCATGGAATTTCTTACCGGTTCTTCTCCATTAGAAACTACCAAACCGAACCGTGTACCTTTTTTTGACGTTTATAAGAGCCCATGTAGGCCTTAAATTTGCTGAAATAAAATATGGTTAATAAGGTTTTTACACCAAACATTTCCCAGAAGCAGCCACGGAGTCTGGATTAGGCCCGATTGATAGCAATAGGGTCGACTCCTATTACATGGGACCTTAACATAACTGGTGAAATGTGGGTGTACTATTAGGTACACTATTCTGCCTAACCCTCCCGGGATTATAGACGTAATGCTGTGTGTCATGGCAAGACTGACTACCTTAATAACTACTTTCTTTTTTCGAACACCGTCGTAGACGAAGAAATATCATTTAAAATCATAGATATATAATAAAGAAGGAGATATGCCCGTTGCACAAAAATGTATCGGAACCCTGTGTTTCCACTTAGCCCCTACCACACGGCAACTACAACACATGCAGTTCAGTAAAAGCGATAGATACGCAGTCGCGCACACACCCGCATTTCTTAAAACAGAACTTAGTAGACATTCAATTATAAACCTTATGCCATCATACATATCGTGTATTTACTAAGCACCGTACAACTTACCCACACAAAAACAACCGTACACAAACACATCACTAACTCGTCGTAAGAAGCAGCGGCCGCACTACGCGACGCGTGTGTTTGTTAAACTTTCGTTTGGTGATTTTTGCATTGCTTGTCCAGTCACCTTGCGACCAACTTAGATAGAGGTTGAGGAGCAATGTATTTATTACAAAATAATATAGCCATATTTTGCTTATGATTGGCACAAGAGGTCAGGGTAGAGAGGGGTCTTGTGCCTGTCGCGCGGACACCACTTCTCCTGTTTTTTTTTGAATTTTCTATGAATGCCACATAGACTTCATGTCTTTTTTAATTTTTTTTTCTCCCACTTTCAGGCAAAGGTGACGTCCGTAAGGCTTTCCTGAAGACCGTGGCTGAGTTGGGCGGTGGTATCCTGGTCTTCAAATACATCCAAATGTACTGGGCGTTGGAGATCTCTGAAACTCATAAGGACAAGGCATTTGAAGACTGTAAGGCTGATTTACAGGTACCTTTATTAACTGGTTAAGCCTGTACGTAGTAACAGCTGTGCATGACCGTCACCTTCTTCGCCTTTTGTGAACTATTTTGGGGTAAAGTTCTAGTTTTACCAGTATTTTACATGGAGCGACTTATCTGCCCTCCACAACTCAGTTAGTCATCATCATCTTCCTGCCCTTGTCCCATTTTATTTGGGGTCGGCGCAACACGTTTTCTTCTTCCATTCTCCCCTGTTAGACGTCACGGCATCATTTACTCCTTTCTCTTTCATATCAGTGTTTACCAATCCATCCATCTTTTCTTTGGCCTTCCTCTCCCTCTCCATCCATCAATACTAATGTCCATCACTCTTTTAGTCACATGCGTTTCATCCCTCCTCATTACATGTCCATACCAAGCCAAACGACTTCCCTTCAATTTATCAGTAACAGGTGCCACTTTCAAACTTCCTCTAATATATTCATTCCTTACTTTATCCATTCTTGTCACTCCACACATCCACCTCAACAACTCAGTTAGTACTGCGTAGGTAAAACGATATCTCTTGATAAGACTGGTTGTCACACTTTCGGTCCACTGACTGTAATGACTGTCAAAGATCCATAAAAGACAGCCGGGGCCATTATTTTTATGTTTTTCTGCTGATATTACTTAAAGGCGATTAGACGAGCTAAATTGGCAACTCTATTTGTGGTGGTTCAAACTTCGTTTAAAATGTTGTTAGAATAAAGTTCTAATCAGCTTGCACTACAGTGGTTGTAACGTCAGACACTGCGGGCCAAATACCGCGAAATGAGTGGTTTCGATCGATTTACAAAAAAAAAAATGATGATTGATGAAGTGAAAAACCTAAAACACAATAATGCTATTATATTGCATGTAGAAATATTTGCCAAAAAATCAGAATGATCGCATGTATATTACCTAGTATGTTTTTTTTTGGTTGAGAGATCTATATTTTTAGAGATAAGTCCGTATTTTTATAATCGAGTCAAACTAATTGTATTATGTTTTCAAAACACTGTCATACTAGCATATCCTATCCTGAAGAATATCATATATTTTTCTGGTCTTGTTTATAGCAGTGAATCATATACTTTTAGTAATTATGAAACTCGCGTTTAGCTCAAGCAATCGCCTTAACTGTTTAAAAACGCTATCCATTGACGTCAATACTCTAAAAGAAACAGTCAGTCAAACAACAAAACTGTTTTAAAACTACACTGGAATACAAATAAACAAACCCACACGTCTTAAGTTAATTAAATGAAAGTTTAACTGGCGTCTTAAAGCTGTACGTACGAAATCTGGCAACCGCGCATTGCACAAACAAGATGTCTGCTTGAATAACTAACTATTCATATTAGGGGATTAAGTTGTCTACAAACGAAAGCCTGTGCAGTATTACTAAGATAGGGTTTATCCTTAAACCCAGCAGAAGAAGATGGAGGAAGATTTTATTACTGCGTTAGTTAGTAAGAGATGTGGATTAAGATTTCGGCTGGCAATGTGAGAGCAACCGGTAGCTTGTATTATTATCATCATCAACCTATTAATGTCCCCACTGCTGGGACACGGCCTCCTCTCTATGAGAGGGAATGGGCTATAGTCCACTACGGATTGGTAGAATGATGATGATGATTTCACATTTCACGATGTTTTCCTTAACCATTTTGAGAGCAGTGGTGATGAAATAAATTACTTACACAGAAAGATTGCGCCTGCATGGGTTCGAACGCACGACCTACTGTTTGTAAGTCAGTGTAAGTGGGCAACCGCTGCAACTGTTTTTATTATAAGCCTTTTTATTTCTAAGACAGTAATAAAAGAAATTTCAATGGAATTGATACCAAAAAAATATTTAAAGTTTACGGTTTACGGATATAGGTCTCGACCATTTTTGTATGTCGTCGACCCAGCGAGTTTGTGGTCTGCCTTTTGCTCTTTAACTACCAGGGTCTCTCCACTCCGGGGTTGCGGGACTGTACGAAAGAGATACCGCGGCCCCGGAACATAAAGTGCGAGGAAGGAACATGGATGGGTTTTAGTCAGTACAAGTCTGACACTCCCTCCCGCTCCGCCCAGAGTGGGAGAAGTCATTTGATGATTTCCCATCCATCTTTCTTGGTCCAAACGACACGTTGAGCTTCCCTCGCGACGCACTGATAAACGAACTTCGTCATTCATGGCGTTTGTTTGTGAATGAGGTGCTATATCATTTTGTCCTGTCCAGACAGAGCTGCATTTTGATAAATGCCAGTTTAGAGTCCGTCAGGGCACATGCAAGCAAAACGAGAAAATTGTGAGCTAACGCTGAATACTTACTTACAAATCTGTGGCCGTTTTATATCTAACAAGCCGATGCCATTATATACTAAAACCTTCCTCTTGAATCACTCTATCTATTAAAAAAACCCGCATCAAAATCCGTTGCGTAGTTTTAAAGACCTAAGCATACATAGGGACATACAGACGCGGCGGGAGGCTTTGTTTTATACGAGTATAAGTAGTGATGTAAGTTTTAGGAAAAAAATACAGTCAACAAAAGAGTAGTAGGGTGCAAGGCAGGGTGTAAACCGACTCTTCAAGAAGCCGTCAACCAAGCATTCTGTACATCAAACTAAGTAACTTTACGCAAAAATTATTGCTGGGAAACGACTTATTTTTCGGGGGTACTCAATCCATGGTTAAAAATTGTGTACAATGTTGAAACCCAAACAAAAAACCTTATAAATTACATATCGAATTTGCAAACAACCAACAGTTCCAACGGCAGTTCTTTACAACTAGTTATGTATAACTGTTAGTTAATGTGCCTGTCTCTAGTAGCTACACAAGTTATTGAAAACCGCTGTTAAAAAAACAGTCCCTTTAATAGTTATTTGTTATACAAGAGTGCAAAGTTGTTTTTTAACCGCGTGCTCAATTTTGATGACCGAGCATGCGAAAGATTCTGAAATTGAGTCACGAGCGAAGCGAGTGATTCAAAACTTAGAATCTTGAGCGTTAGCGAGGGAATCAAAAGAGCACGAGGTGAAAAATCTTTGCACTCGAGTGCAACACGTAACTTTTCATTCCACCTCAACGAGGAAATGAATAAAACGCAATAAAAAAATTGCGCATTGTTAACAAATTCAGTTAATTCTGTTGGTGTCAAATAAACTTCCTCGTCACTAGATAATGAGTAGTCATTATAGATTTGTCACTGGTTTTCAAGTTGGATTCCTTGTTTTTAACCTAAGGTGTTAACAATATGACGTGAAAAGAAAATGGCGGGCGCAAAATATATTAAAAAAAAGTACACCAAGAAGGTTCCGAGTCTGAGTTCTTAACAAATTAAAAAAAAAATGTATGATAATGCACTCAGATATCGAAGAGCAAAAATACTCTTTCCGAGATGGGGGGATGAAAGAGTATTTTTGCTCTTCGATATCTGAGTGCAAAGGCCGTTTTTATCGTCATGAGGGTAAAGTAAATTTGAATTTAGAACATCGTGTGCACTAAGCATGTGAATTCAAAACATCATTAAACTTATTTAGTTCTACCTCTATGGTGCCGAATTTATCATACTTTTTTTTTAAATTTGTTAAGAACTCAGACTCGGAACCTTCTTGGTGTACTTTTTTAATATATTTTGCGCGCGCCATTTTCTTTTCACGTCATATTGTTAACACCTTAGATTAAAAACAAGGAATCCAACTTGAAAACAAGTGAAAAATCTATAATGATTATCTAGTGACGAGGAAGCTTATTTGACGCCAACAGAATTAACTGAATTTGTTAACAATGCGCATTTTTTTTATTGCGTTTATTCATTTCCTCGTTGAGGTGGGATGAAAAGTTACGTGTTGCACTCGAGTGCAAAGATTTTTCACCTCGTGCTCTTTTGATTCCCTCGCTAACGCTCAAGATTCTAAGTTTTGATTCACTCGCTTCGCTCGTGACTCAATTTCAGAATCTTTCGCTTGCTCGGTCATCAAAATTGAGCACGCGGTTAAAAAACAACTTTGCACTCTTGTATAACAAATAACTAATACATAATAGGGGACACGACAATGAAAAATCATATTAGTCAGTCAGGTAGATAATTAAAAAATATTTGACCCGTATTTTTTCTTTTGTTTCGTAAATCAAAGTTGACGACGATACGACGCTTTTAATATTCCCAATACGTCACGCCTAGGTATATTATTTAACAAGTTCTGACGTCACGAGTCCCCACTCCCGAGTTTTGATGCGTTTTATCTTTGTCAAGATTCATTAATTTACAAAAACAAAAAATACGTACCCATTATTTTTCAATAACGGACTAAATAAATTTGTATTTTTTTGATACTGTCGTTATGCCTATTATGTAATACGCCTACACTTACATATTTTATGTAAACATTTATAATTTCACGTTTAGCTCTGAAAATCGTCTGAATGCACGACGCCGACGATCAATGAGCGATGGTGGTGGCTTGTGGGGACATGCATAGATTTCTAATGTGAAACGTGACCGACGAAGTAGATTTCAGACGTGGCGAAACGTCGGTCGTATCTAGACAAGCGTCAGGGTAGCCAGCGGAATTCTTTTTTAGGGTTCCACACCCAAAGGGGACCCTATTACTAAGACTCCTCTGTCCGTCTGTCAGTCACCAGACTGTATCTCATGAACCGTGATGGCTAGACAGTTGAAATTTTCACAGATGATGTACATTTGCCGCTATAACAACAAGTGCTAAAACAGAGTAAAATCACATGAAAGGCGAAAAAATAATCAGCTGTCTCATACATTAAAATTTGGTCGAGTAGGTATTGGAATTTTGTATGGGGCCGTTGATTATTTTTTTGCTATTACGGTAGTGGTTCCATGGAGAAAGTTGTGTAGTTTGATGGTCTGTAGCACACCCTTCCATATGACTATACCCTTTCTGTTACACCTTGTATAAGTAAGGGGGGCTTCCATACAACAAACGTGAAGGTTTTGGAACGGAACCTTTTTTATTTTATTTTATCCGTTTTTTGGCCGTAAATGTCGGATTGTATGTTGAAATAATATGATTGGCAGCTGTAATACGCTTAAGAATACAGAACGCTGAATTACTTTTTCATGAAATAGTTATCAATGGGATTAAATGAACTTATAGGGGTTTTAATGATGACTTTAATTATTGTAACTCTGTAAAGCCATTATTTGATTGGTCGCGAATCATAAATTTTACTTTGTATCGAGATTATTTGTTATTTATGATATCATCATGTCATTAACATAAACGAAAGTGAAAAAATAACTTAACTAAAACCGGCCAAGTGTGAATCGGATTCGCGCACGAAGGGTTCCGTACCATTACTAAAAAAAAAAACGTTTTTTTGCAATTTTTTTCACCTAAATATTTATTTAATTCTGTTTTATGAATGAATTTCTGAAGTTCAACTGTCTTTCGCGTCCGGCCCCAGGGCCGGACGCCGGACCATGGATTGAACCAGTTCAATCCATGGTCCGGAGCGAGACGGAATGGGAAGCCGTCACCTCCTTCTGCGAAGCAGTCATGCTAGCGAAGGAGGTGGCGGAACGAGAGAGGGAGAGAGCCTCTCTTCCCGGCCGCCGCGGGAGACGCACCGGGCGTCGGGGGCCACGTGGTGGCTACCGGACACCGTAGATGCGGGCCTGTGGACGGCTGGCTATGGGCTAGCTAGCCGTCCGTCCGTCTAACGACGACGACAGGCCGTGTCGACGGCGCGTTCGTGTTCCACGCGCGCCTCAAAGAGATGTCAGCATAAGGGGAGGGGCCCTTTAAGGGCCGAAGCCTGCTGGGGTTGCGGGCCTGTTCGAAAGAGATACCGCGGCCCCGGAACATAAAGGGCGAGGAAGGATCATGGATGGGTTTTAGTCAGTAAGAGTCTGACACTCCCTCCCGCTCCGCCCAGAGTGGGAGAAGTCATTTGATGATTTCCCATCCAAAAAAAAAAACAAAAAGTTCAACTGTCTTACAAGGTTTATGAGATACAGCCTGGTGACAGACAAGCAGACAGACGGACATTGGAGTCTTAGTAATAGGGTCCCGTTTTTTGGGTACGGAACCCTAAAAAAACGACTCTTTCTAAAGAAATAAAAATCACGGAAATTGTACTCGAAATCACTGAGAAATCGGTGAAAATAAATTTGAAAAAAAGACGATCTAATAGTGGAATACATAAGCTCCTCCTTTTTCGGTTAAAAACAAAGTTACTTTTAACATAACCACAGGGTTGCTTATCTGTTACGGGGTTTGGGTTTCCGCACTTAGTCCTTAGACAAGACCATTGTGCGAGAACTATGGAGGCCGTTACTCCAATCAGCTCACCTCCCTCTAGCTAGAAGCAGATCAAACTTCCCGATCTTCTCAGGGCATCCGCAAGTGGTCTTGGTGTTCCAAGGGTTGCTTATCCATTACTTCTTTTCCAGGTGCCAGTGATCTACGGTGCCGTGGTGGAAGGCATTGCCACCTGTCTCTGCCGGCTGGCTTCCAAATCTCTCGGTGACCTCAACCCTCGGTTCGCCACAGCCATTGACTCCTTCATTGGGACATCCCTCGTCGTTGCTGGTACGTTCTAGTTTTTTTTGAGGTTGTATTGTACTCTGATACTGATAGGACTGTCATTTAATTCACGTATTGTTTACACAGTTACATTAATAATAATATAATTTGGTCAGTAGATATGAAACGGGGCACTATGAAAAAAAGACTTAGATAAATTTCGCGACCAATTTCGTAGTTGTTCACATCGTTTTTACGACAAACGGTTGGTTGGAGACAAAAATCACCCAGATGCTTTTCGCCTTATTTTTAGGTGTTCTATACGATGGAATCGAGAAAATATACAAAATTTGAAATAAAAAAATATTGCAAAAAAAATCTCTTTTCTCCTGTCCCCGTTAGGTATACTCCAACCTATAATTTACATTCTTTAATATACATCTGCTTACCCACAAGCCAAAGGGGTTTTTTTGCACTTAACGGCCATTTTCTACTTACTTACGCGTAAGTGTTGGTAAAATGCCTACGTCTCGCAGCTATCGGTGAAAAAAGTAAAGTTAGTTTATAAAACCTGTCACTGTGATTCATAAAAAAAAACTTTTCTGTAACGTTTTGTTTGTAACGGTCCGTTAGCTAAAAGTTACTTAGGTCCATGTTCACCGAAGAGATAACGGTCTGATTATCTAAAAACAGCTGTCACTGTGACATGTTACCATACAAAACAGTGTTTTAAACACCCGTTTTTAGATTTATCAGACCGTCATCTTTTTGGTGAACACGGACCTTAGTTATTGAAAATGGCCGTTTATGACCTTGCCAGGAGGGCTGTTGGTAAATATTTGTCAAATTGTGAAAACTGTATCTAAGAAGGAAAGAAGGAACAAGCCACGCCCCAATAGAAACATGATTTACTTTATTTAATTTGTTGACGATTTTGATCTACCTGTAACGTTTTGTATTGATTATCCATGCATATCTCTATCGTCAACAGATTATTCTAAAAAAAACAAAAAAAAAAGTAATGACCGTGTGTCATCTCATGGTTGGGCTTTTTATAGAATAAATCAACTGAGACAACTGTTCATTTTATCACACATAATAAATAGTACTTCATGGATGTTTTGGCGCGTAATCGTACCACTCAATACCGTGATTTTGTTTTTAAAAACAATTTCCACAGCAATTTAACTAACGTTTAGCAACGCCCTCCTGCAAATGCAATTCAGGCGCCACGCCAGAACAACCATACTACATTGTACAGTATCAGTATAGGTCGTCCAAATTGCTTTCCCCATAACGACAACCTCGCTTCTAACTGCCCAATGTTCACTCACTCACTCAATATCAACTCATTCACTCACTCACATACTCACTCGTAGCTATCAATGTTGCAGGGGTCCTCACTAGGCACACGGTTTTCGTCTACCGCTACCAAGACAATAGTGCCAATGCGGACCTAAGTGTGTCCATCTTTTGCAAAGTACATTTAGGAAAAGGTACATAATTGTGTAACTAAATGTCAACTAACTTTAAGAGAGTGCATTCTGAAAATAGGCATGACGATGTTATCAAAAAATTGAAAGACATTTACTTTAGTCCGTCAGTTAGAGCATTAGAAAAAAATTGACACGTATTTTTTAGTTTTTGTAAATCAATGAATTTTGACAAAGATAAAACGCGTCAAAACTCGGGAGTGAGCCGTGACGTCAGAACTCGCAAAAAAATATACCAAGGCGTGACGTATTGAGAGTTTTAAAAGCGTCTTATTTTCGCCAATTTTGGAATGGAACAAAAGAAAAAATTCAGGTCAAATATTTGTTGATAATCTAATTGACGGACTATTTTTTTTGTTGTCGTCTACCCTTTTGGCAACGTCGCAAATAGCCGCCATGTCTCAGAACGCACAGCTGTTGGCCTGGTCTCCACCAAAGTGGAGACAAGTGGAACGGACAGATGTGCACGATTAGACCAATCACAGGCGAGACAGGAGACGCGATGCAGATTTCAACTAGTGTGATTGGTTGGTTTCTGCACGCTCCACTCGTTTTCACTTTTGTGGAGTCCAGACGTTAGGGAACCTTGTTTACGACCGTTTTTCGCACCGGTCAGGCCGATAGTGCGATGTTGTGGAGGTTTATGCACGACGGTGGTCGACGTCAGTGGTGGTTCAACCGTGCGTACGGGCTAACCACGTCTGCACGGTTCAGTATGACAGGCGTCGAAGGGCAGGCACTTTTACCGGGGCCGGTACGAGCTTAAACTTGAACACTTACTCGGTTCTATGAGAGGCGCGATTTCGTTTGCATGCGCTGCCTTGACATGCCCACGTCTGACTCTCACTCAATCATGGACTAGCGCCCTTATATTGTCATACTTAACTACGGTCAATCCGATCAGTCACGGCACGAAGTGAACTGAAGAGTATACCGTCGTCGTATACAAACCTCCATAATGCTTTAAACATAGCTGTACCTGGCGAAAACTGGTCGTGAACAATAGCCCTAATGCTTTCAGCTTCAGTAGATGTGCATGGATCAACATAATTTTCTATACGCATTTCATGTTCAATAATATCATTATCAACATCATCATTCTCACTGTACAGAACTTCACATTTCATTTCTATAATTCTTCTAGAATTAACATTGGTAGTTGTGCCTTAATTTTCAGTATTTTATATACATCTTGTTGTAGGCATTATTTACACTTTAGTGCAGCTTTAATGTATACGTTTAAAGACGGTTCTGAGACCATATTTTTATATTGTACACTGAATAAAATCAACCAGCGTATGCATGGCCTGGCTAAAATTATTTGGAAAACAAAATTGACAGTTGACACCCTACGTCAATTGAACGCGACGGAGCGTCGCACTCGCCGCCTCTGTAAACGGAATAACGCACAATGCACCGCGTTTCCGTAAATTAGCTCTTAATCTGGGTCATTCAACGGATGAGCAAAAGTCTCTCCTCATGATTCCAATTATAATCAATTTGCTTAACAGTTTCTTTGACTCAACTTTTTATTTTACGACTGCTTCAAATAATTTATACTTTTTTTCTTTCCAGCCTTCGAATACTCCGGTGGATACTTCAATCCGGTCCTGGCTACATCACTGAAAGCTGGCTGCGAAGGTCATACCCTCATGGAACACGCTACTGTGTACTGGATTGGAGCCTGTGCAGGATCTATCTTGTCTGTCTACCTCTACAAGCTGCCATTCATCCAGAAATACGTCAGTGGAACAACCAGCGTAGCGAACGGCGACAGCATTTGGGCGGATAAAGAAGATTAAAGTTATACTTTCAAGGACTTCTTTTGGGGATATGCTGGGATAATTTCTATAGTGAGGAATGTTATCCAAACCTCACTGCAGGGGCCGAATTCTGCTATTTTTATAAATTCATCACTCCAATACGATTCCATTTCCATTCCATTGTCATTTTGCTTAAAGTTCGTAATCTGCTAAATTCACAATGGTCGACCATTGGTCGGTCGAAGGTCTCGTAACAAAATTGTGTTTTAATGGCATTTTCGTATTGCTATAATTATAAAACACTTTCTATGACATTTCTTTCAATGGAGTGTCAGTGGTTGTTCATTCGTTCATAATGGCGGCATTTTATTAGTAGATTAACAAACTTGTCAAAACTTGACAGAACTTGACCATTATGAAATCAATGATCGAGTATTCTGACACTATTGTAAGAGCAGAATTGAGGCCCAGATGGTCGTGGCTTGTCCCAATTTGACCAATGAGATCACGTTATTTTCAATTGCCATTACTTGAATCCCTTATTCTTTGGCATTGCAGCTGCGGTTTGTAGAATCGGTCGCCTTGGGCAACGTGGCAATATTAACATTTTAAGATTGAAAATAATAGAACTCTGCATGTTATACTCCGATTAACTGAATATCTACTGTTATATCACAATAAGTTAGGCAATATTTACCTCAAAAATATTAAATAGAGGCGACAATTAAATTAGATTTTTCACGTTTCGTAATATTGGTACTTTCAGCTCGAAAGGTTTTTAATATCGATGGTAAATAGTAGACATTATCAGAATCCAGCTGCAAATACGGCTTTATGAATTCTTGAAATCCCTACATTAAAAAGTAATAAAGTTACGGTGTCCGAGAAAAAGTTACCATTTCAGCATTTTCTACTCGTTTCCAAAAAACCGCGGTCAAGTTTTCTCCTTTTGCTTTATATAAATATTATTATGTGAATAATCCACTAGCTGATGATGGTCCCAGCATCCCCATTAAATTTAATTTTTATACTTAATTAATAACTTGGCCCAAAAACTTCACGTACGAGTTAAAATCATTTTTTTTAAATAAGTAATTTATTTTTTGCATACTATTTGATTATCTAATAATTCCTCACAAAGTGATACCCACGATTCTAGTCATTTCTCCTACTTTTAAGTATTTATCGAAATAAATCTGTATTATTGTATCTATTGTGTCATCGCTTTTCGTCATTTAAGTTGGGTGCACGGCAGTGTTACCGCCAAGATCACCCTTATTTATTTATGCATAAAATTTTGTGTTCAGAATGTTATGTTCTTTCTTAATTAATGCGATCGTATAAAACTATCATTGAAAGGCATTTTAGTATAAAAGTTTATAGAAACCTTTATACAATGCTCAAAGAAACGTTAGATTTTATATTTTTTCTATCCTACGTGTTCTTGAAGAATATCTCCTAAAAATATAATAAGTACTACGTACCTCCCGATGTAAATAAATGTTTTATTTATTACAATTAGACGTGTTTTCTTTATCTAATGGATGGATAATACAAGCTGTAAGTGGTTCAGTTATTTAGAAGATTAAATGATACCCACAATGCTTATAAATCTTTTGCAATGTGGTGCGGTCTTCCCAAATTTGCACCAGCCTTAATGCAGTATGAACATTTTAAATGCCGTCGTCATCGTCATCGTCATCAACCTACCCACTGCTGGGACACGGCCTCCTCTCAATGAGAGGGAATGGGCTGTAATCTACCACGCGGGCCCAGTGCGGATTGGTAGATGTCACATGTCTTCGAATGTTTGGTTCTAGGACATGCCGGTTTCCTCACGATGTTTTCCTTCACCGTTTTGAGAGCAGCGGTGATGAAATAAATTACACAAAGTAATGCGCCTGTCTGGGTTCGAACCCACGACTTACTGTACGTAGGTTGGGGCCGCCACCACTGGGCCACCGCTGCTCTCGTTAAATGCCGTAGGTAAAATAAAACGATCCTGTGACTTAGGTGCCTGTGTTCTACTGTCACTATGATACCAAAAACATTTAGGGCACTAAATGTATATTATATCGTCACACAAATTTGAATGACGTGTTTTTTTTTTGTCTACGTATATGATTTCAAACACAATGTAAATTACACTTACAGTACTTACGGGATATCGTGTTTCGCCTGCTCAAAATAAATAATTTTGTTCTCACCCGCATATCTCTTCAGTATTCCCGCGATCATGATGCTTGCAACAGCATCGAAATATCGGGAGCTCATAGAATCAAAAGAAAATCACTGATATAATCCCGTGTAGTGAAAAACCTTGAAAGTCTAAAACAGTAGTTAGTCCGTCAGTTAGAGAATTGAAAAATAATGGACACTGTTTTTTTGTAAATCAATGAAATATATAATATACTAGGTATTTGGCCAAAGGCAATAATCGCCTGAAATTGCCAATCAATAGCATTTCGAGAGACAGTAGAGGCACACGTGAGACAGCTTGCTATCTGATTCAAATCAGGCGAACCGATATCTCGATAATTCGACCGTCGCGTCTGCGTCTGGCCCAGTGAGCTTCATCGTTGAGACCAGTGGTTTCACACACGATAGATAATCTCTTGGAAGTCCTAGTTGTATGTAACCATCTACAATTGGAATACCTTACACGACAAAAAAAACGAATTAGTTCCTCAATTATATTTTCAAAAACTATTTGACCCGTGTTTTTAGGGTTCCGTAATCAACTAGGAACCCTTATAGTTTCACCATGTCGTCCGTCCTCACTTAATCTCTGTGACCGTTAGCACTAGAAAGCTGAAATTTGGTACCAATATGTGTATCATGGCAATCACGCCGGCGAAGTGGTAAAATAAAAATTGGAAATAAATGTTTTATAAGGGTAGCCCCCCTATATGTAAAGTGGGAAGTGATTTTTTATTTAATTTCAACCCTAACATCCTACTAATATTATAAATGCGAAAGTTTGTTTGTATGGATGTATGTATGGATATTTGTTACTCTTTCACGCAAAAACTACTGAACGGATTTGGATCAAATTTAGCACACAGATAGTTTATTACCTGGATTAACACATAGGATACTTTTTATCCCGGTAATAAGATCCCGTGGGATAATTTCAAACTTCACGCGGGCGAAGCCGCTGGCAGAAGCTAGTGTGATATATTGTTGGAAAGGTATTTAAAAATGAACAGGGGTTTACGAAAATATTTTTTTCATAATGTTAATAATTTCGGAAATAATCGCGCCAAAAGTAAAAAACAATGTGTCCCTACCCTCTAACGTTTGAACCATCTTAATATATATAAATCTCGTGTCACAATGTTTGTCCTCAATGGACTCCTAAACTACTTAACCGATTTTAATCAAATTTGCACACCGTGTGCAGTTCGATCCAACTTGAGAGATAGGATAGCTTACATCTCAATTTATGAGACGCAGACGAAGTTGCGCGAGTCAGCTAGTAAGTTTATAAAATATAAAATCTGAAAAGTAGAACTTTATAAGGACTTTCTAGGAAAATCATTTTGAACTTGGATGGAAACAAGTTTTTGTACAAAAAAGACAAAAAGATGTACAAAATAATTTCTGGACTAAGTTTGTAGTATAGTATATGCAAGCATTTTTTTTAACTTCGTTTACATATTTGATTATCCTGAACGTATCTTTTTTTACAACAACAACATACAACATATGTTTTATTGTATGAATGTAGTTTTTTTTTTTAAGTTTAATTTAGAATGTAATGTAAATGCACATACGTAAGTATATCCTCTTTTGCAAATCTCGCTTTCAAAATTAGGTTTGCTGTAAGAAAACCCAACTCTGGGTTAAGCTCGCCTTTGTACATAAGCTATATTATTGCAAGTTATATGTATATTTGTTGTTTTTTTTTGTGTGCAATAAAGAATAAGAATAAGAATAGGAATAAAAAAAGGAATATTAAAATCGGATTGGAGTGAACACTTATTGTGACGGATGGGAAACTACGGAACCCTACACTGAGCGTGGCCCGACACGCTCTTGGCCGGTTTTTCTTTTACTACGTAACTCAAAATTGACGAAGATACGACGCTTTTAAAATCCTCAATGCGTCACGCCTCGTATAATTTTGAGAGAGTACTGACGTCATGGGCCCCCACTCCCGAGTTTTGATGCGTTCTATCTTTGTCAATATTCATTGATTGACAAAAACAAAAAATACGTGTCCATTATTTTCCAGTACTCTAACTGACGGTCTAAGGTCCATGTTCACCGAAAAGATAACGGTCTGATTATCTTAAAACAGCTGTCACGGTGACATGTTCCGTTTTAAACGTCTGTTTTTTAATAATCAGACCGTCATCTTTTTGGTGAACATGGACCTTAATCGATTTGTATTGTTTGTTAGTGTCGTTAAGCCTAATGTAGATTTTACAGGTGGGTAAGGAGCTCGTGACTAAATAATAACAGCCGCTCGGGTAGATCTTCAGGTTAAACTACGCTTGCTTATGTTGGTCCATGTATGTATACCTTCACCAGGTCATCTGTCCACCTAGTGGGAGGCCTTCCAAACTTCCACTGCAACGTCTTCCGGTTCGCCGTCGCCACTTCAAAACTATTCGCCGCCATCGGCTATATTTAACATACCTTGAAGAATTTGCTAATATTTTGCCTGTACAGAATCAGTAAATCGAATCCAATTAGTATAAATAAGCTTCGTTGATGATGAATTATTCTGCTTTTACTCGTTCTTGTAAAATACTTGAGCATAGGGTTCACTAATTGAAATAATTGAAAGTCCTATCGTTACTGACGGGATCGATGGCATTCGACTGGGCTTAGGCCTAGGAAGGCATGACATAGAAACAAAATAAAATTGTAGTGTCTTTTTGTCATTTGAAAATCACTGCTTTTTGAATTTTGAGCAATTTAAAAATGATCCTTTCAATAGCGTACCCGGTGATTGATTATATTTTCGTATGCTACGTACTCCCACAATAAAAATAATTTTACGTAGAGTTACTCTGTATAGTCGAGGGAGGACTTTAATTGACAAGCCACTTTCACTACTTTCCAATTTTGCACTTTTATATGTCACCGTTATATTGTCAAACACAAACGCTAGATTGTAATATAACTAGACAGATTGTAAACTTTTGAAATATTGTCAACTGAACATACTGCTTACATTCAACCAAACAAATAAACAAACTCTTCTGCTTTATAATATTAGTATAGATAAGGTAACAATTCATGCGGTGTAGGCGGTAACAATTTTTAGGACTGATTTTCGATGACGAAAACTGAAAATTGACTCTACTGGCCAAAACTCATTTATTATATTATTTTATCGAATAAATATGTCTTCGAGCTTATGTTATTTCAGTGTTTAATTGTCCTTTTCCATTTATCTTCGTGACTCGGTAGCCTACCTACCTAATTGATCTGGTATTTTCATAACAAAAACATAACCATGCCTAGAAATAGGTCAAATCTTTTCCAATGTTCCAAAGGAGCTAAAAGATTGAGGATCATAAGATCCCAAGAACTTACCGAAGAGCGTCAGAAGAGACTTGATGCTGTTCGAGAACATCAGGCTGCAACTTGCTCCGTGGAAACCTCGTCGGATCGCGAAGCACGCCTGCGCTCTCAGCCTATTTACGCATCTACATCCAGTTCTCTAGAGACCAATGAAGAATAGATGCGCGACTGACCGCTGATCGTGAACGTCATGCATTGTCTCGCGAATTGGAAACGTTTACCGATACAGAATCACGCTTGAGTTCTCAGCGTCTTCGCACATCTACTAACAGGTCTTTTGAAACGAGTGATGAACGTGATGCGCGACTTACGAGCAGCACTCGAGATTAACATTCATTGCCCCGAACACGCACACAACAAAATATTCATAACCAGTTAGAAAGTGAGAGAGAAAGAATTGCTGGAGTACGGCATGAACAGACAGAAGAAGAGCGCGAAGGCTTCGACATTCTCTGAACAGAATGTCGATGTCATCTGAAGAATCGGATGTGTCTCAAGATATAGCAGTAGGGCACGGCGACCTTCCTTGGGTTGATAAGGAACGGAGTTCATTTACGTATACTCCTATGATTGAATACGCCACATATTCCACCATCGGAGGTATGGTTCTAAATTGTCCTTTTTGTGAAGCTGTTATATGGCAAAAATAAACAAACGGTATGTGTTGCTCAAGTGGAAAAGATCCGTTATTTTCCCGTCCCCGGGCTCTTAGAATCCGACATCAGACGTTTCAGATCTTCGATTTTGACGAGCCCCTTGTCGCTGGCATAAGCAACAGGATCCGCGTACGAAGTCGCGGGCAGAAGCTAGTCAAAAATAAAATCTGTATTTTTTTACCTGTTATTTGATTTGACTTTTTCAATAAGGTTGCTAATGAGTTGCTGATGTCGTAACTAAAATATATACGAAACGGCTTTAGTTTCATCATTAGATTCAGTGCAGTAAAATTATTACGTGTCTATCCCAAAAGCGTCAATAGGGTGCGAGGCGGCCACAAGCTATCATTTTTTGCCCCTACATTTGGGATGTTCGCAGGACAGGTACCTGTTCTGTAAATCTTTGTAAGATTTCAAAGGGATGAAAAAAATTAAAAAAGGACCATATTATGGGATGTAATTGTGGGAACTGACACTTTTAATTTGTCTGATGTGAAGAATGGCTGGACATGTACTGACTTGTCGAATGCAATTGCAGTAGGAGCAGTAGTTTGCATGCTTTGATTTTTAAGCTTGTATGATCTCATATGCATTAATAACATCTTTGTATACAATATTTTTCGCAATAAATTTTTATCTTATCTTATCTTATCTAGGTAAGTTATCTTCTTAGCATGTCGGTGATCATTTAAATTTAATCAGCCCAAAATGTGGCGACGATTTTGGCACTGTTAGCAGCTTCCATCAGCTCCAAGCAAGCAATGGATGTTTATATGTATGATAAGATAAGTATGTATTTAGAAACAAAAAGGTACCTATACAGGGTGTATTTCACCTCATCACAAAGCCGTTAACCAAGCATTCTGTACATCAAACTAAGTAACTTTACGCAAAAAATATTGCTGGGAAACAACTTTTTTTTTGAGGTTACAAATCATGTTTTGTGGTATAACTCAATGTAACACACTCAAAACATTATGCGGATGGATGGATTGAATAGTACGGGGGTCGTAGAGATATTTAAAGTAAAAATCATGCGATAAAAAGTGACCTATTGTGTACAGTGAAAACCTATTTAAAAAAAAGCTTGTTAAAATCTTGTAACTTTGACCCCCAATATCTCCGTAACTAGAAGGTTCCCAGGTATAGTGTAGAACAAAAAAATGATCAGAATGACGAGTAGAACAAGTGCCTTTCGTATTCGTTAAGAGGTGTTTTACACCCTTTATATGTAGTATATCAACTATCTAGTGTCCACGACACAAGCTTTGCTTGGTGTGGCACTAGGTGGCGCTGTGTGTTAATTTCCAGCGATATTATATTATTATATTAATAGGACAGGCCGTACATAATTATAGATAACTAGCTGACCCGCGCAACTTCTTCTGCGAGTGAGTGTTAGTTTTTGACGTGATAACGTCTTATAAATTGATAATACCAGCAACACTCATGAAACATAGTAACGTTCCATGTTCCATAGTAACGTTCCACCGTTCCACGTGTTTTATTACATAAAATAATGATTATGACGTTTTTGCGGAGTTTTAAAACAGGCCGACTCAAAAGTGTCCTTGTTACGTAACATCTCAAACGGTAAATGATAAATGATAAATGATAAACGATAAATGATAAATGATAAATGATAAATGATAAATGATAAATGATAAATGATAAATGATAAATAGTAAATGATAAATGATAAATGATAAATGATAAATAGTAAATGATAAATGATAAATGATAAATGATAAATGATAAATGATAAATGATAAATGATAAATGATAAATGATAAATGATAAATGATAAATGATAAATGATAAATGATAAATGATAAATGATAAATGATAAATGATAAATGATAAATGATATATGATAAATGATATTTATTCAGCAAGTAGGTTTTCTCAAACACTTTTACACGTCATTTTGACGTGATAACGTCTTATAAATTGATAATACCAGCAACACTCATGAAAAATAGTAACGTTCCATAGTAACGTTCCATAGTAACGTTCCATAGTAACGTTCCACCGTTCCACGTGTTTTATTACATAAAATAATGATTATGACGTTATCACGTAAATCTATCGTCCGTAAACCGACTTTACAGACAACCAATTTTTTTTTTTTAATAAAAAGTATCCTATGTTACTTTAATACGTCCAAAAATATGTGTACAAAGTTTCATGATGATCGGTTGAGTAGTTTTTGCGTGAAAGCGTAACAAACAAACTTACATTCACATTTATATAATAAAGTAGGGATAGGGATAGGGATATTTATATATATGTTACTAGCAGACGTCACGCGGTTTCACCCGCGTATTTCTCGTCCCCGTGGGACTACGGGAATAAAATGTAGCCTATGTTACTCAGAGTGAATGTAGCTTTCCAATGGTGAAAGAATTTTTTAAATCGGCACAGTAGTTTTTGAGTTTATTCATTACAACCAAACAAACAAAGTTTTCCTCTTTATAATATTAGTGTAGATTATAGTAGGGATAGCACTGTGAGATTGATTACAGTGTTAAAAATCGTTGTTTCTTCAAAAATTATAATGCTCAATAGTCACGGTTTTTACGCCAATGTTACTAAAACCGACGGATCACTTATCATAAATGGGGAAGACCGTTACAAGCTAATTGTAGATGGCGCCACCATAGCTGTTCTAAATCTGACCAATGAGGTCAAGGTATTTTAAAATATGAAATGACATTTCTTGATTTTCAACCAATAACGATGCTTGGAACCAGCTATGCTAGCGCTTTTACTTCCACAGTCTGCATCCCCATTAAGGAAGCTTATCAAGAACCACTGATATATGTGTTTTAAAGATACTCATTCGTTTTTAGTAGCAGCTCGGTCTTTGGTTCTCAGTAATTCCAGTTGCTGGCGACAGGATCGCCCTCTATTAGATACAACTTGAAACACTACTGGGATCTGCACTGTTAGGGTTGCCAGGTCACCAATTCTAATAGCCGAACAGACCTTCAGCTTGGTCGGACTCGTTTCCACCATCAATAAATTGCAAATCTATTTAGCCCGTTAGCTAGAGTAGGTAGGTACCTATTGGAAAATAATGGACACGTAATTTTTTCGTTTTGTAAATCAATGACTATTGGCTTATATAAAATGCATGAAATCTCGGGAGTAGGGGCTCGTGACCTAAGAATGCACAAAAAATTATACCCCGGGCGGCGCGCGTGACGTATTGAGAATTTTAAAAAGGTTTACGTAACAAAAGAGAAAATAGGGGTTAAATATTTATTGATAATGTAACTAACTGACTAGGTAATTATTTTTCTGTTGACAACATTAATGAATTGAAAAATAAAGATGGCCGCGTTAGAACATTAACCACATGCCAAAGGAGCTCCAGCACTATCCACTAAACATTTAAAGAATGTAGCTGTAAAAGTTTAAATTATACAGCTATATTTTTGTGTAAATTATTAAGGTAGGTACTATGTACTGCTTGTTTAAAATTCCATCATTTCATCTGCAGAGAGGTAGGTAGATAATAATATAAGTTAGTAAGAAAT
The DNA here is from genome assembly GCA_916618015.1 of Xestia c-nigrum. Lineage (NCBI taxonomy): Eukaryota > Metazoa > Arthropoda > Insecta > Lepidoptera > Noctuidae > Xestia > Xestia c-nigrum. Next base: position 4,074,825 of record OU745261.1, on the reverse strand, counting down.
GTTTTTGCGCTGGTCTACTAAGAAACTGTTTTCCAAGACGAGCTTTTAAATAAACAAAGAGATACTACAGTTACCTACAATAGAATTTAAAGCAGTATAATATCAGTAAATTCCTTAAACACTAGAAAATTCAATGCATCCTAGATTTATAAAAGAAAGTGTAAAACTATAGACAGCTGTTGCATGCAATCTTCAACCGCGCGAAATTATTTAAAAAAAAAGCGGGGCAGTGTTAGGGACTGTCAAAATCTGATTTGAATAGTTAAGCCGCGTCTAATCGGCTTAAATAGCTAAATTAGCAACTCCATTTGTGGTGGTTCAAGCTGCGTTTGAAATGCTGTTGGAATAAAGTTCTAATCAGCTTGCACTACAAAGTAAATAATAAATAAATAAATAAATATCGCTGGACAATTAACACACAGCGCCACCTAGTGCCACACTAAGCAAAGCTTGTGTCGTGGACACTAGATAGTTGATATACTACATATATACTTTTTTGTTTGTAAATACATACTTATTATACAAATAAACATCCATGACTCGGAAACAAATGTCCGTGATCATCACACAAACATTTGCTCCTACCGGGATTCGAACCCAGGACCCTAAGAACGTAAGGCAGCGTCACTACCACTACGCCAATCGGGTCGTCAAAGTGGTTGTTACGTCAGTCACTGCGGGCCAAATATTGCGAAAAGAGTGGTTTCGATCGATTTCCAAAAAAACTATTGATTGGATTAAAAAACTAAAACACTAACATGCTACAATATTGCTTGTAGTATGATTGCCAAAAAATCAGAATGATCGCATGCATGTTAGTATGTTTTTTTTTTTTTTTTTATCTCAATTAACATTGGATCATAGGTATAACTAGACAGAATTAAAAATCACAAAATCCAATGCTCAATAGAATTAAAATCAAGATCACAATTAAAATCATTATTGAAATTAAAATTATTAACATAATTAAATCAAAAAAAGTCAATCCAAATCAGAGTCAAATCAAAATCAACATCATAATACAATTAAAATCACAACTAAATTACAATTAAAATTATTATAAAATTTAAATCAAATTAATACAATATATTAACATTTGTCAGTACGTGAACCATGCAGCAGTGGTTCAGGTACTGACAGTCGAAACGTTCAGCGAAACCTCTCAGGATACTGTGGCGGTAAAATAAATATAAAAATCACAATACAATAACATCGAAATCTTTACATATTACACAATTATTAATAATTCAATAATCTAATTAAAAAAAGAAAAAATAATAATATAAAATTGAAATAAAGGTTGGTGAAGGTTGCGGGAATCGACACCTGGCCTCCCCCAGGTGTCGATTCCCGCAGTGGACGTCTTTCGGCTGAAATGATGATGATGATGAAAATTGAAATACAAAATAAAAACAAGTCATTTAAATACAAAAAAAAAGAATAAAAACAATAATCAATCGGCGAGCCAGATACGATGATGCTAGCATATATCCTGAAGAATATCATATATTTTCTGGTCTCGTTTATAACAGTGAATGATATACTTTTAGTTATTTAAAACTCGCGTTTAGTTCATGTAATCGCCTTTTTTTCGGATGGGAAATCATCAAATGACTTCTCTCACTCTGGGCGGAGCGGGAGGGAGTGCCAGACTTTTACTGACTAAAACCCGTCCATGTTCCTTCATCGCCCTTTATGTTCCGGGGCCGCGGTGTCTCTTTCGAACAGGCCCGCAACCCCGGCAGGCTTCGGCCCTTGCCCTTGCCCCCTTATGGTGACATCCCTTTGAGGCGCGCGTGGAACACGAACGCGCCGTCGACACGACCTGTCGTCGTTAGACGGACGGACGGCTAGCTAGCCCATAGCTAACCGTCCACAGGCCCGCGTCTACGGTGGCCGGTAGCCACCACGTGGCGCCCGACGCCCGGTGCGTCTCCCGCGGCGGCTTGGAAGACAGGCTCTCTCCGTCTCGCGTTCCGCCACCTCCTTCGCTAGCATGACTGCTTCGAAGAAGGAGGTGACGGCTTCCCATTCCGTCTCGCTCTGGACCATGGATTGAACCAGCCCAAATACCTAACACAATCGCATCTATAAACGGACTATTAGATATCTAATAGAATTTAATTTAATTGTCTACCATAAGAGTAAAATATCTCCCTAGTAGTAATCAAGAACGCTTATAGACACAGTTTAGTAAAAGTGGGCACAACCTTATCCGTTCTCATAAGAATGAGTTAAGAAAACTTGAATAGATAGAGATAAGAGTTGTAAATTCTCAAATTGTCTGTAGATATTTTTCTAGTACCTCACTAAACTGTTTATAGACCACAATTTTTACTAGTAGATAGTTTATAGATAAAGTTGAGACCTTTGAAGAAGTCTTTACTCGTCAAGTTTTTAACCAAAATGAACTCAAGACTATCAACTTTAAGTTACATTTGATTTGTAATAGACAACGAACGACACATAATGGCGCAGAACTTACAAGAGTTATTAAAGCTTATAATTGAATTGCATCATGGCGTAACAAATTTCTTATTTTACTTGTGTTTTAGCTAATTGATAATGGGTAAACAAGCAAATCTATATGCGATTGACATTCTATCGTCGAATATTATGTAAAACTCTCTTAAAATAAGAGCGCCTGCTGTAAATGCAAGATTTAATATTTTTTTTACCACATATGAATATTATTTTTAATGAGTATTTTTTTTAATAGCTTTTAAATGCTTAAAATATTCATTTTATTAGAAATATAGTTATTTAAAACATATTAAATGTTTAATTAGAGATAATTTAATAATAAAAACATAAAAATAAGCATTAGAATATGTATCGAAAATCATTTGAAGCAAAAGTAGATCATAAAAATGGCGTCAAGATAAAATTTACTAGAAAAACGAATTTAATAGAACAAACACTCCAGAGAATTTTCTGTAGTATGGCTCTAGCACTATGACAAGAATAATTTCACTTGCTACATACTAAACTATCTAGTGAAAGAATAAACCGATTTATGAATAGTTTAAGATTACCTAGTAACTGTCATCTATGTATTCCTTTTTATCTTCTCACAGTATTTCTAGACGTTCATCAGTGAATAGGTAATTTGATGTGTTGTGAACGGCAGACCATTTTATGCAATAGCAGAGCAATTTAATTAATCAATTCAAGAGGGTAAGTAAAAGATATTTCTGTTTTATCTATAGACAATGTGTAAAATAGCAGGACAATACCAGAATTACCAGAATTCAACTTTCAAGCTTTTATACGTAGGTAGTCCATCAATGTTAACATCGATTGTCACTATTTTGTTCTCTGTCAAATTTTGAAAATATCTTGTGAGATTAATCTTCAGCTCGATCTTTTTGTATAGATGCTTGCCACAGGTGTCTAGGATAGCACGTGTGTCTAGAGATTTTAAGCGGTTTTTGTGTGATTGTTGTTATATTTGTGACTTGTTTCTGTTTATTTGTATTGTCATTGTGTTCGTAAACAGGTGAGTACTGTGTGTTGTATTGTTTTTTTATACATAAACACCCAAAATGGAGAGAAATAAACCGCCAGACCCTGACCCTCCTGATATCTCAATTTCCCCAACATCATTGACTCCGAACCCTTTGTCGCAATTTGCGGATGTTGTTTGTAGTGTTGCTGAGATGGATGAATCTCAACCTCAAAACTCTCGTAAACGTCCCGGTAATGAGGAAATATTGTCACCATCCCCTCCTAGCAAACAATCCAAAACCCAAATCGGTCGTACCAAGTACTCGGTCATGGATAAATCCCCACATATCGTTCATGTTACTCGTGTTGAAACCCAGCCAAACTCAGGGACCACTTTGCACCCAGTGAATTTTGGAAAATTTTTGATTATTAACAACATTGCGAACATTGTTCGTGGTGGTGTTAAGAGAGTCGGCCGAAACCGCGTGTCTGTGGAATTTACATCCCCTCAGGATGCTAACTCATTCCTAATAAACGGCTTACTGGCAAAATATGGTTACTCTGCTACAACCCCGACATTTAACATCACAAGGATGGGTGTAGTTACTGGCGTGCCCTCTGACCTGAGTGAAGAAGAAGCTACAAAATATTTATCGGTTCCTTCAGGATGCGGACCAATTCTTAAGATCCGCCGCATTAATAGGAAAGTATTTAAAGACGGTGTGACTGAATGGAAACCTACCGAAACTTGCGTCATCACTTTTGATGGCCAAGTCTTACCACCACGAGTCTACTGCTGCTACACATCCCTTCTTGTCGAGCAATACATCTTCCCCACCATACAATGTCGCAAATGCTGTAGATTTGGTCATGTGGCTAATTTGTGCAGATCTAATCCACGCTGCGGTAAGTGTGGCCATGATCACCCCGGTGATGGCTGCAACATTACTGAACATGAGGCTTTTTGTATATTATGCTCGGGGAATCACTTCGCCAATAGCAAGTCATGCCCCGAGTATGGTAGGCAGAAGGCTATCAAGACAATGATGGCTGAGAAATCGATGCCTTATTCTGAAGTTAGCAAAATTATCCCAACAGTGTCCCGCAATTATGCTAACGCTGCTAAGACTCCGATTACTCAGTCATACCGCAAGACTGTTGTGTTGAAGCCCAAGTCCCATGCCCCTCTATCCCCGTCTTATGACAAATTCGCGCATCAACAGCTAGTTAATGATCCCCAACCCTCACAGCCTAATGGCTGTGCTCTTAACCACAATAATGTACCCGCTAATAATACTATCTCTATAATAGAACTCCTAGTAAAACTCTTACCCACTCTTATTAACTCTTCTTCTTCAAATTCACAATTACCGTCCAACGTTGCCAATGAACTTATAACTATACTTTTAAACATTAGAAATGGCGGCTCGCCAAGTATTCCTGCAGTGGAATGTGAGGAGCGTGTTTCATAAAAAACACGACCTCATATTTCTTTTAAATAAGTACAAGCCATTGGCTTGTTCTATAGCTGAGACTTGGCTTATTCCAAGTCTTAGCTTCCGTATGCCACACTACAACATAATCAGATGTGACAGATCTGATGGCTATGGAGGATCTGCCCTATTTGTAAACAATAGGGTTCCATTTTCACCCCTATCCCTACCATCCTTCTCAGGTGATATGAGTATTGCGGCAGGAAGGGTTGAAGGCATCACAGTATTTTCAATTTATATTGCTCATCCTCATCGTGACTTTTTAGTTATTTTAAAAAACACTTTTACCAATACCCAGGGACCAATATTGGTCATGGGCGACTTCAATTGTCACCATTTCAGATGGGGATCAGAACGCTGTGATGCCTTTGGTGTAGCTTTGGTGGACATTCTGGAGGACCTAGATCTCTGCATTATAAATAATGGCTCTCCAACACGCAGATCTCCCCCTGGACAACAAAAGAGCTGTGTGGATTTGACATTTTGTTCAGTTGAGTTGGCTGCTTCAACCCATTGGGAGTGTACAACCCTATCGCATGGTAGTGACCATTACCCTATAGTTATTTCGTTACTTAATAAGACCTATTTAGAAAAAACTTCTCCTCCACTCCTGAAATACAACTTATCCAAACCAGATTGGTCTAAGTTTGCCTCAGTAATGGATGAGAAAATCAGTATTCTTCCAAATTTAAATTCAAGTTTGCCAGATTCTTCTGGTCACTACCATGCTGAGAGTTGCTATGAAGGCTTTATTGCGGCCATTTCCTCTAGTGCGGATTCTTGCTTCCCACTAAAAAACAGTGCGCGAAATAAAATCCCCTCGCCTCCGTGGTGGGATCAAGAGTGCACTTTGGCAGTTAGGTCAAGAAACAATGCGGAAGAGCACTACAATGGTGAGATGACAACAGAAAACCTGTTGGAATATCTACAAGTAAATGCTAGATCCAAACGCCTTCTCCGTAGAAAGAAACGTTCAGGTTGGGTTAAATTTTGCACGTCTTTATCTCCCTCCACCCCAATTTCAGTAGTGTGGAAGAACGTTAACAGGTTTAGACGTGGTTGTTCTCCATCAATCTCCTCACCAATCACTAGGAAAACAGCTGAAAGTTTTTTCGACAAAATAGCGCCACCCTATGTTCCCCTTCCTTCTGAATGTCTTGTTGTACCCCCAGATAATATATCTGTGGACCCTTTTGATGCGCCATTTACTTTAGAAGAGCTGAATGTGGTACTCAGTCATGTCCGGGACTCAGCTCCGGGCATTGATGGTGTGCCATATTCTTTTATCAGCCACTCTGGAAATAAGGCTAAACTTTACTTTCTAAACATTTTAAACTTTTGCTATAACTTTGGTTGGGTCCCAGACCAATGGAAGGTACAAATTGTCATCCCTCTGTTGAAACCAGGCAAGCATGTAGACGATCCGAATGGATACAGACCAATTGCTCTGGCCTCAGTCTTGGCCAAACTACTGGAACATTTGATCAAAAATAGACTAGAATGGATAGTTGAATCAAGAGATATACTGCCGAACTACCAATTTGGTTTTAGGAAAGGTCTCAGTACAATGGACAGTATCGGCGTTCTAGTTACGGATATCCGTTTAGCGTTTTCTAAAAACGAATCCGTTGTTGCCGCTTTCCTAGATATATCCTCCGCATACGACAACGTTCTTCTTCCCGTTCTCAGGCAGAAACTGCACCAGCTGAGTCTTCCGGCTAAGATGGTCGAATGTATATGTGGACTTACCATGTCTCGCTCATTGGTTCTGAGAGTTCAGGGTGAGGATTTCGACAAAAGGCAGACCTGGAAAGGCCTTCCACAAGGATTCGTCCTCAGTCCTCTCCTCTACAATCTTTACACAGCCGATATGGGAACCTGCTTAAATAGTAACTGTCACATCCTACAATACGCAGACGACTTAGTTTTGTATGTGACAGATTCTTCCATCATAAACGCAGCGTCATCCCTACGCCTCTCTCTGGACTCTTTGAACCAGTGGCTTTTGAGCCATGGTCTGGCTCTATCCGCACCGAAGAGTTCGGCGATGGTATTCTCTCGTAAAAGATTGGTTCCATCCATCTCAGTGGACATTTCAGGCAATGATATTCCAGTAGTGAATAAAGTAAAATTTTTAGGCGTTACTCTAGATGCAAAATTAACCGGTAAACACCATATAAATTCATTGTTAAGTAAATGTGAGAAGGTTATCTCGATTTTAAAAGTTCTTGCGGGTGTATGGTGGGGAGCCCACCCCTACACCATGAAGCTAGTATATAATGCTCTGATTCGTAGCGTTTTGGACTACGGTACGTTCCACTTAGTTCCATGTAACAAAGGGGCTCTGTCTGGACTTGACAGACTTCAGTTCAAGTGCCTTCGGATCGTCTCTGGTTGCATGAAGTCGACACCCGTTAATGCATTGCAGGTTGAGTGTGCTGAACCTCCCTTGGCCCTAAGACGGCAATATCTGGCCTCCCGTTTTTTGTCTAGAGTACTATCTAGATCTTCCCATCCTCTGATAGCCAAATTGAACGAGTTAGACGCCCTATGCAGAAACTCAAAATTCTGGAAACATAAAGAATTCCCCTTAATTTTAAAAACGTTTCGCCAACTCCAAAATTTAGAATGTCCAATCGTTAAGTATCCTAGTCTACCCCTTTTCCACTTTGCCTATGAAGTCCTTTGCTTCAATCCTAAAATATGTTTTGATATTGGCATTTCTAAAAAGTCCCCCTCGGCAAACTCGGCCTTCAATGCAGTGGTGGGAGAGCGATGGTATGAATTTCAACGGTTTTTTACAGATGCCTCTAAATTTACTGACCTCAGTTACACTGGAGCTGCGGTTTACTACCAAAACTCCAGAATTATTTTACAATATAAATGCACTAAAGAATCTTCTGTGTTTACGGGCGAGTGTGTGGCTTTATTAGAAGCATGCCTTTTCATAGAGTCACACCACAACATTGACAAAGCCGTAATTTTCACTGACTCTCTTAGTAGCTTGCAAGCCTTAGTCCAAAACCCTTTCAAAAGTAAATTGCACAGCTCCCTTATTCTAAAAATTAAAAAGTCGTTATTTACTTGCGCTGGTAATCAAAAAGACGTTCAGTTAGTTTGGATTCCCAGTCATTGTGGTATTACGGGCAATGAATGTGCTGATACATTGGCTAAAGACGCTTGTTCTTCAGCAACAGCTGATCTCTCCTACAACACTCACCAGGGATATGACTTGCTGAACTTGCCAAAAATTAAACTCCAATCTTCATGGCAGGAACAGTGGAACGTTACTGGTAGGAAAAAGGGCAGGTTTTATTACGCAGTGCAACCAACCATTAGACCAAAACCTTGGTTCTATGGGTACAAAAAGGTCTCTAAAACCGTTACATCCGTCCTATGCAGAATCAGATTAGGTTTCTGTTGCACTCCTGTTTTTTTGCATAAAATCCACGCACGTGACTCCTCTCTCTGCGAGTGTGGGTTAGGAGAGGGTACTCTAGACCACATTTTCTTTGAATGCTCAAACAACATCCCACCTCTTGATTTATATAGCCGCCTCCCTAAACTCAAAATCCCCCTCCCGATTAATTTTCCGTCCCTCCTAACATTCTCTTCCTCCGAACTGCTTGTGGCGTTGATGATTTTCATCCGCCACAACAGTATAAAACTATAAGCCGTTTCACCTAATACTCTGTCTGTGTTGTTGTGGTATATGTATGTTTTAACAATTATAATATTTATTTATTATTTATTTTTTGTTTGTTTCAGTCTGCTACTAACCAACAAGTCCAACTGTATCAACTGTAGTTTTTACTTTTTTATTTTACTTTTTTCTTAAAACACCCACGTGCCGTTCCAGTTCACTTTCGACATTGGCAGAATAGTCGACATCGGCTTCAATTGCCATTCATAAAAAATAGAATAGAATAGAATCTTCAGCTCGTGATGCCAGTATTCGCAATTGCCGATTTTTTTTCATTTCAATCGTTCTTGGAGTCTGGAGCAATGTTCTCGGATCCTTTGTTAGAGTATCAGGTTGAAAATTATATATTATTTGAAATAAGTACTTCAAGGCTATGTGAGTTATAGCATGAGTTGCTGACCCCTGCGCGCAGATCACTTTTGAGGCAAGTGGATCGAATTTCGTCGTCGTCATTTGGATTGTTTTCATCCGAGTTGGACTGCTCACTAACGTAATTTTGTAATGTTCTAGGAGACACTTCAAATTCAGTTGTATCTTCTGTCTCAGAACAATTTCTTGCGTTTTGGAGGAACTTACGAGAAAATTCCGATTCGGAATCTGAATTATCTTGAATCTCTTCTTTTTTTTTCTTTTTAGATATTTGCCGATTTTTCGACGAAAGCCCCCACCTTTTAATTTTTTTGACTGTCTCCATTGCATAAAATCATCCAATTCAAATATTTAATACAAATGCACTTAACTAAGCCATTTTTAGGAATAAAACCACTAAATACACGTTTTCACTATCACTTTTTTAGACAAACTAAAAAATATCTATTAAAGTATTTTATCAAGACTTAAGTGTCTTTATATACAAAGATAAGAGTACCAATAGCTAAATAATAGAAATAATAGAATGTTTTATCTTAAAATATACTATCTTTTCTATAAAATTACTTCAAGTTAGGTACCTTTAGGCTTTATTAACTATTTGTAGAGCATTTTATCCTAAAACATTCAATATACCTAGAGACATACTTGAAATAGATGTGCTATAGAACAAGTGCTCTAAAAATAATCGAGCTTGGGAAAAAAAACTCTATAAGAATACATTTTCTTTACTGAAACCATCTTTAGAAAGCCCCTATCTAAAGATTAACCATGAATAGACTGTCAGTAGACAGATTTGTTTTAAACCTCCTAGACTGTGTTACTTGGGAGGGCTGGACGCGAGAGGTCGCCGCCGCCGATCGCCGCCACGAGGACACGGGGGTGCTCCGGCCACGCAGGGCAGACCTCCACTGTGTCCTCCGGTCGATCCTCGCAGTGGAAACACCCGGGCGTTTCCTCCCGACGGATTCGGTGCAGGAACCTCTCGAAACATCCATGTCCGGTGAGGACCGGCGTCGGGCGGAAGGTGAGGACGCCGTGGCGCCTCTCCAGCCACTCCTCAAAGAGGGGACTTACCGCCTCTATCGTGGCGTGCCCTGCACGGGGTTGCGACAGTCGCTCTCTCCATGACGCCAAGAGATCGCGGCTGAGGTCTGTCCGCTGAGCAGCAATTTGCCGCGGCAGCGGAGTTTCCCCCCGTCGTAGTGCCTCCGCACGCCATTCGTGCAGGCGCGCGAGGACTATCGCCTCCAGATCCCATGGCGGCAATCCCGCAAGCAGGCAGGAGATCGTGCGGTACCCAGTGTACCCACGGACCCACGGACCATCTTTACGGCCACTACTTTTTGGGGCGCGTTCAGACAATGGGCGGCTCGCCGCCTCAGGGAACGCGCCAACACTGGGGCCCCGTACAGGGCCATGGACCGCACTCATGTAATCGCCTTAAGTAATATTTATGATGTGAAATCTGCTTTAGGCGCGTTGAGCACTTTTTGAGTGACCCAAAATCATGGAACTCGCGTGACCGTACCTAACGCTTCGTAGCACTTGTAGCCGTAGCGGATCGGCTACGTTCGAGCCGAGTTCCGCGCCTACCAGTTTTCACTTTAAAAATATTACTTTGCTAAGTATTCGAATCCTATATTGTTTACAATGCACGTTTGCAAGAAACCCCAATTCTTTAAAAAGTACTCTTTGTAACATCAGCGATTTTCCAGTAAAGTCCCGTCAAAATCAGCCTAACCGTTTCAGAGATAAGCCGGATCAAACACACAGAGAGAAAGTAAAACAAAAAAAAAGTTACTTTATCATTAGTCCTTTCATGAAAGCATTTAGTAAAAAGCTGTTATGCTGAAATTACAATCAGGCACTTCAATTGTATTTCCTTGAATAGACTAGCTAGTGAGTGGAATTTTGCTAACCTGGAGATTTGACTTATTTCTCTATAGAACATTTATTTATTTATTTATTTAACACTTCAAGCACAAAGTACAGAGGCGGACTTAATGCCAATGGCATTCTCTACCAGTCAACCTTTAGGTGATGCAGAGACAAGCAGTGGTAGGTGTCATTCCTGAAACTTCACGAATCATTTTATTAAAACTACGATAAACTACAAGGATATATAAAATACTATACCTATAATTATATAAAATACTATAAATATATATTAAAGTAAAAGTAAATAGCGCTTTGTACGGATATACTAAAATAAAAAGACAGACAATTGGGAAAATATTACCGTTGAACTTGAACTGAATGATAAGTTTTGTGTTAGTCTTAGTAACTTGATAACGTAATTTCTGTAAATTTCAGTTTATTGAAATTAAGCACAACACAGGACGGATCGATTTGCGTCTTTAGGAAGACTTTGTTTAGCTAAGTCACTTCCTGAACATGATGATAAGAATCATTCTGTTTTCAAGAATCCTATTTAAAGATTGACGTATCAGAACTGCTTCAGAAGCAAGCATGGTACACTTTTTACAAACAAGCTTTTAATAAGCTTATGAATCTGGAAATCCAAACGAACAAATGCATGATTCCTTTACTCTAATCCCTGGGGAATAATGTTAACGAAGACCGCAAACAGGAGCTAAGAAAAGCCGCTTAAAAGAATGATAATGTCATCTCTTTCTATCGTTAAATAAACTATGAGACAAAGAAACCTTGCAGTCTCCAGTACTTACTATTGTTCTGATGCTGCGCTTTTGCTGCAAACTGAATATAAAAATTTCACGCTCCAATCATCTTAATGTCGAAATACTCTCCTCTCTTTCACACTAACAGCGTTAGTCACCCGTCTCTCTCCGTTTGGAATCCTAGACGCAGCTCTGATATCGACGCAGCCTTATCACTGCCACGCCTCTGAATGAATTTTACCTTTATTCTCGAGAGGGTATAGTTGGTTTTCGATTGGAGTGATCCCATCTCAGAGGTTGTTCACATACCTGAATGGCCGTAGCGTAGTATTCGAGAATGGGTCCGCTCACATTCACAACAGCAAAGTCAGTGTCGCTCAAGACTTGGTAGAGGGTGGACGTGTTCGAAAATTTTCGCCGAAAGCCGGTGACCGCGTGCGCGATAGAATCAAAACGAAAGTGACTATTGTTATTCAACTCACATACTTAATCTTACGTAGTGAAGTTTAAAAATATGTGTATATATGAGTTTTAGTGTTGTGTTAGGTGCTTAGTTATTATCGGATTACTGTGTGGAAGGTATGTCAACCAGTTCTCTTTAGTTTTTAATAATTACTAGTAAGGAACGTACAAGAATGATTTCGTTTCGTATGCAACAACCGGTTTTTCGTCCGGTCAGCCGTGGGAAGGTATTTGGTTTGCAATTTCATGTCTGATTGGGTGCATTGTTTGCATCGGTTCTTTACACCATAATAATGTTTTCGCGGATTCTATTTTAGATTACAACATGAATGTCTTGTTTGTTGTTTGAATTTGCTGTTATTTATGATGTTAGTTTTGTGTCTGTTCCAGTCAAACTTCATTTGTGTCTGTTTACAGAATTATTTTCAACTTACCTACTTTATTATTCAGGCAAGTTTTTGTTCTGTAAGTTTTTTTGCGTGTTTTGTTATGATTTCAAGTTGTTGTGTCATTATTTTGTGATTCATTGTGTATGTCATTAATGTCTGGCCCACATTATAATTTATTGTTTTTTTCCCTTTGTTCAAATAATGCTTTACCTTCATCTTCGTTCTAGATCATTGTATGCATCATCATTTGTGGACATATTATCCTCTAATAGATCTTGCGTAATATTTAAATTGCTAGCTTAAATAGTTTAGATGAATCATCATCATCATCATCATCGTACTTCAAATAGGAGGTTCTTTATCGATGTCTGTAATGATCAAGATAAACTAAGAAAGAATATTCCTATGTACTGAATTGAAAAATCACTTTGGTAGGTACCTACTTGCCCGGATTTAAACCCACAACCTCATCCATGACAGGCGAGGCCTTATCCTCTGGGCCACCGCAATTCCCTGTACCTCATCATCTGCCTAGCCTTTTCCCAATGTTGGGGTCGGCTTCCAGTCTAACCTGATGCAACTGAATATCAGTATTTAACATGAAGCGAATGCCTGTCTGACCTCCACAACCCAGTTAGTACTGGGTAACTAATACGTTACCTCTTGGTAAGACTGGTTGACAATTTGGACCACTGACGGTGTAACGGTGGTCAAAGATATACAAATGACAGCCGGGACCAACAGCTTAAAGTGATTTCCGAGGCACGGAGGAAACTCGATATTAAGGGTGATTACCCATCCACAGACCAACCTAGGCAAGCACGGCTTAATCTAAAGATCGACACGAGCTCCTGATCCACGATTCCCTGTATCAACACTTTTCTTATTTTGTTTGTGTTGTTCCCGGGGCGCGTTAAATTAATTTGGGGAATTGTTAGCTCAATTTAGGTAACATGGCCGGGTTTCCACTCAGATCTTTACTCATCTCTTCTCAGCATCTCTTAATTGCCAAACTTTGCTAAAGGAGTGAAACATGAGAGGAAAGAAACTTCATAAAGCAGTCTTGTTTATCGTTATTTAGATAGGTAGGGTGGTACCTAGGTCGGGAGTTACTAGTTGTATTTAATACCTAGGTACCAGAAAGCAGCGGTGGCCCAGTGGTGACGGCCGTGGGTTCGAACCCAAACAGGCGCATTACTTTGTGTAATTTATTTCATCACCACTGCTCTCAAAAACGGTGAAGGAAAACATCGTGAGGAAACCGGCATGTCCTAGAACCAAAAGTTCGAAGACATTTGACATCTACCAACCCGCACTGGGCCCGCGTGGTGGAATTATAGCCCATACGCAAAAATACGAGCTTTGACGTGGAGTTGCGGGACACCAGCCCGTTGTACAATACCTGGGTAGTTGGGTACCTACCTACTACCAAAACTTTTCAGTTTCTTTTTTGTCAACAAATAATTAAGCGAAATTAAGATATAGATTCTATATAGATAGGTTGCTTAGTCTCAATTGCGTCAACCAAGGGGTATTTTTAACAAAGAGTTACCCTGAAAGGTGTGATATTTTTTGTAACCTAACCTAACTGTCAGGACAGATTTAGTGTTCATTGTCATCATCGTTTCAGTCGAAAGACGTCCACTGCTGGAAATGTTGCCACATTGACCGGTCCCGTGCGACTCGCATCCAACGGATTCCCGCAACCTTCACCAGGTCATCGGTCCACCTAGTATCGGTCCTTCTATTTAATTTTAATTCTAAAAGATAAAATTGAATTAGCCAGCGGAACTGTAAAGACGTGAAGAAGCCTATCCATCTAGATAAATTTATAAATAGGTAGGGGAGACCGGGTACAAAAGTAACGGCGGGTCGAAAGTAACAAACGGTCTGTAGGTATATCAAATGGTCGAAACGCTGCTCTGCTACCGTCAGGAGACAGCCAGTGATGCTCCCCTCGCTTATATTTAGTCGCCGCGCTCGCTCCGTGCCGTAAAGTTGTGCTAGAGGACGCCACGTGTTTTTAAGAACCAAAAGTAAGTTTTTTGTCTTTTACTCATTAGTGTTCACGTAGTGTTCAAATGGTGATATCAATGTGACTATTTGCAGTCTAATTTTTAATTAGATTGTTTACACGGTGTTGTTATTGATTTTGGAATAGCAAGTTCTATTTTTATGCAGGCATTCATGAATTAACAAAATCGTGGTTGGGTACAAAAGTAACACAGCACTACGGGTACAAAAGTAACATGTTACTTTGGCCCCCATAATGCAATACGTATGATTCCCTTATTATTTTAAGTAAATTAATTTATTATTTTTATTGTTTTTATTTACTAACAGAATGAGCGACAACGAGTGAGGAAGACACCAAGAAGGACCACTGACATAATTATGGACGTGCACACAAAAGCGGCTGACGAGCATTTCAAAGAGAATGCCATAATTAGAGCCCTGGCACAAACGTACAATGTTTGCCATGTGACATTGTATTGATACATAAGAAAATTACCATTCAAAAAATGATAAACACAGCTACAAACAACTGGATGCGAAATAATCCTGGTCAAACGCTGACTACATTACATTCCTGGTATTGTCAAAAAAGCATTTCCTCTAGCTGTTACTGATAAATACGAGCATATCATTGCTGCATTCTTCTCCAATCGCAAAAAATGCAATTGAAGAAGAATACTAATCAAGAATGAAAGCCAAAAAACTAATTTACAACCTGATACATCTACAAAACGGAAAAGGAAAAAGAACAAAGAAGGCAAGTTAAAAGTAAAAGAAAACATTGATCATAACAATAATTCATGTGACGAAGAAGATTGCTTTTGTTTTTTTGTGTGTTTTATAATAAATAAGTTGATTTTATATAGTATTTCATATTTATTACATGCACCTTAACCATGTTACTTCCGACCCACACCGTGTTACTTTCGACCTGGCCCCGGGGTCGAAAGTAACAATCGTCGTTTTTTTTTTAAAGCATTGTAAATCACAATAAACAGCAAATAATGATGTAAATTTATATACAAATTTGTAGAGCACAATCGAAGGTATTATGTGGCTATATTCATTTCATCATAAATATATTAAATAACGAGAAACCAGTGTCAAAGTACAAAGTGTTACTTTTGTACCCGGTCTCCCCTACCTATGCCTTAGATTATTTTGCACCGAAATCGAACTTTGATAAGGTCTACCACACCTAATAACTGGCGTATTTATTTATTGCAACTATAGGTAATAAACTAGGTAAGTACCTATTATTTCTTTAAGAAAACATCATAATGTTACTAGTTTCCAAATCAGCACAAAAAGAAAAAAAAATCTCTATTGCACCCAAACACGAAACACCACATAATCACGGAAGATATCCCGTAAGTGATTATACTTACGTTTAACCAACCTCATGTTTCATCAGAACAACCGACTTCAGAGAAAACAAAAAAGTGAAAAATAACTTCAGAAAAAACGCTTCAGAAGTCGTTTGTTTGATTGATTTAGTTTTTTTGTCACCGACTTCTGAAGCGTTTTTTCTGAAGTTAGGTATTTTTCACTTTTTTGTTTTTCAAATAAAAAAAGAACCATCAAAATCGGTTCACCCAGTTGAAAGTTCTGAGGTAACAAAGACTTTCGAAATCTGGGTGTATTTTACACATCTGCGTACCCTCTCAGAGCATACAGGCGTGATGTTATGTCATGATATAGTATAAACAGTGGACCTACAAGCGATTGCAGCAATCACTGCTGATTTGCTGTGTATTTTTAAGAGTTCCGTTGTATATCTCCGAAGATCAGCATCAGGTCTTCAACAAATTAAAATGGGACCACACGGGAAGCACCAGCTTTCAAACAAAAAAAAGAACCATCAAAACCGGTTCACCCAGTCGAAAGTTCTGAGGTACCAAACACAAAATAAAAAAAATGCAGACGAATTGAGAACCTCCTCTTTTTGGAAGTCGGTTGAAAATAAAAGTTTGACCAAGACTTCTGGATAAATGTTTTACTAGGCATAATTTATTTGGTATTTTCATCGTGTGGTTCTTTCTTCAAAGGACCATCTTAGACACTAATCTGCACAGTCCTCATGTGAATTGTTCAAGATTATGTCTGGACTTCAAAAGAGACTAGATCTCTGAGTTTGTTTCAGCTGTTTCTTCTCAGAGTAGTCAGGAACAAAACGCCGGCACCATCTCGTGTTTAAAAAATGACGTTTAAAAGTGTTTTTAAAAATCTACTTGCTAAATAAACATTGCATCATTTAGCATTCATTTATACCTACATCATACTTTCCATAAGATATTTTCTTTCAAATGGTAGTCTTTTTTGCCACACCCATTCTGATAATTCTCCAAATTAAATTGAATGAAATCGTAATCTTAAGTGAGTGCTATCAGGAATTTTCGCCAAATCAAATAACAACTAAATTTTGTAAAAAAAAAATATATCTCTCACCCGAAGCGTCTTCGTCTTATCAATACTTACAAATACTATTATCTCTGTCTACATTAACACTGCTAATCAAATATTTATCAAGCTTGTTTGTTATCAGATTATATACAATTATTGTGGCCTTATCTTGAACCGAATTCAGGAGAGCTTGATTTTTTGTTAGTTAGGTATTTGTTTCTGGTTTATTCATTTAAATTATATAGTATTTTATTACTCTAAATCTTAGTCTTAATCAATTAGAAATGGCTCAATCTTAACAACGATCGTGAATTTTATTAAAAATACGTGATAGAAAGAGGAGCTCGTGGCAAAATAATAACAGCCGCTCGGGTCGATCTTTAGGTTAAGCTGTGCTTGCCTAGGTTGGTCTGTGGATGGGTGACCACCCTTATATACCGAGTTTCCTCCGTGTCTCGGAAAACACGTTAAGCTAATGGTCCCGGCTGTCATTTGTCCATCTTTGACAGTCGTTACAGATAGTCAGTGGCCCAAAAAGTCTGACAACCAGTCTTACCAAGTGGTTTCGTATGTCCTAGTCTCCATGGTTGTGGAGATCAGATATGCAGTCGCTTCATATAAAATACTGGTATACAGCTGCATCCAGTTAGACTGGAAGGCGACCCCAACATAGTTGGGAAAAGGCTAGGCCGATGATGACGTGAAAGAAAGAGACACTTTATGGCATCTGACATTTCTAGAGACCTCACTCTACACGGGCGCCTCTAGCGGCAAATTCTTGTACTTACAGCATGGCTTGTCTTGTAGCTTTCAGTATAACCAGATGTTCTAACTGCGGAAATAGTGCGAAGCCGGTTGATATAAATAGCAATATTACCACAGATGACAGATAACTCACTCCATACAAAATGTTCAATACCTACCGCTATAATAGCCTACACTTTTAAGTCAATAGACGCTGCGAACGAAAATGTACCTCACCTTACAAACGTAAAGTGGGTTTTGCTTTGTAGATCGCGCAGTCGCGTGGATATTGCGGATTGCTAGGGCTGCCTCTGTCGACGAAGATGTTAGTAGGGATTTTTAGTAAAGGTACCTACGTTATAAAATAAGACATGTTTAAAATGTATCAGAATTTATAATTATTTTAACGGAATATATAAAAAAGAACTGTTAAAAAAAATTGCATAGAGGTGTTTTATTTTAATGTAATGATTAATATTTTTTTCCCTTCTTTAAATTCCCGATTGTTAACGTAGAGAATATTCGAAATCGGCCAAATAGTTTTAATAAGTTATCTTTGGGGAATATGCGTAGGTACGTACGCGCCGCGCGGCTGTTGACAACCCACTGCGCTATGGGCTACCGGTTGCCCGGCGCTCAGTAGGTGATTAGCGCGTGTAAGTACATGGAGTGTAGTATCTGTCATCTGTGATATTACGCCTTAGCGGGAGATGACTTCATAAATATAATTTTCAAGCACGATTGATATGACCTATTTACGTCACACGTGTCTTTATCTCATGGTTTCATTGTGTCTTTCATTAATAAAATAACTGACGTACTGAATTTCTGTGACGTATCACTGTCATTGATGATTTGACTATCTTTACCGACTAGATTACCCACACTTTCGTTTTTAATAAGTAATTTCAAAAATTAAAACAGCGTACACTAAGGTCCATGTTCACCAAGAAGATGACAGACTGATTATCAAAAACAGCTGTTTAAAACGCATTTTTGTATGGCAACATGTCACAGTGACAGCTGTATTTAGATAATCAGACGGTTATCTTTTCGGTGAACATGGACCTAAGTTCTTTTGTCAAAGATTTTTGCTAAATCGTTTTTATTATGTTAAAACGATATGTCAAAGATGATGACGAGTTTGATTACGTAAAAAAAAACATCAGGACTGAAAGGAGACAATTTTTTTTTGTTCGGAGATTAGGCCACCCACATTATGTATATTGTAAGCATTTAATAATGAAACGTATATTGACTTCTTTCTTATTACCTCTATATTACAGTGGTTAAATTAGCTTAGCCTTGTGAAACCGTAATAAATGCTAAAAATCTACAAAAACACTTAGGAAAACGAAAATAAACAGAAAGTAAATGTCAAAATAATGAAGTTGTCTGTCAACCACTAAAAAAGTGGATTTATAACGTTCCGTGCCACGTTGATTGTTTTAACCATCAATGCGATTTTAGTGTAAACCTTTAAAATAGCATTAAAAATGGTCACAGTTTAATAATAATTATTTTTATATTCTATTCAGATTCTATTATAATTATAGCAGATACGATTACCAATAGGTTATCATATCTGCTATAAGCCCCTATTCACGTAAGTATTTTCTGTCAAATGACATTGACCACAACGGGTATGATTTGACTCGCAAAAAAATATCATAACATAGCTTATTTATTATGATTTTAAGATTCCGGTTTCATTTCTACGTAATGTTTCGTTTATTTACTATAGGAAAATGGTTACTTTTTTTGGTTTCATTATGTTTAATAAATGCAACGACCAAGAAGGTAAAAAAAAAATGGCTCCTTTCAGAAGGGTATGGCGTGGAAGTCTACTTAATAGCACACCCACATTTCGCCACGTACGTAATATGGGACGACCCTATTGCCATCAAACGTGCACAAATCCGAACTCCGTGGCTGCCACTGAGAAATACCTGATGGAAAACCCCAAAAACTTCTAGGAATCGAACCGAGTGGTATTGTAATGTTACTCACACATATTATGACAATAACCAACATTGCCAACAAAGAACAAAGGCCAAAAGTAAAATAAATAAATGATTACGGGAAGATACAAATATAATATTTGTTACAAAAGAAACTGTCATCTGTATAATAGATGAAGGTTTGCTCACTGAAGACTAATGTCACAGGGAAGACATAGGTCAGTCTGATGGGTAAGACTATAGGGAATTACGGCGAAATGTATCATTCTTATAAGCTTTTATTTAAGTTTCCTTGTACTATGTGTTGGTCAAATCTTGCAACTGAATTTCCCCTCAACCGATTGAGCTGAAATTTTGCACACACCTTTGGTTCTGGTGACAATGCATTTTTATGACAGACTTTACTTTGTACTGCAGTCAGGATCGCCTCCTTACGAAATAACTCGTCAACGGTTGGACACAAAGGCTTGATTAAAAGCCGAATCGGCACCGGTAGAAATTACTAACACGGTATTAACTAGTTTGTGATTGATACGAGTAGCGTTACCTTGTGTACGGTCCGCGCCATTGATCTATTCCGATCCAAAAAAGCTACAACCTCACCATTCGATTCGTCTTCATCATCTGCATATCAGACTTTTTGCAACTATGTTGAGGTCGGCTTCCAGTCTTACCGTATACAGCTGAGTACCAGTATTTTACACGGAACGACTGCCTATCTGTTCTCGAGAACCTATTTTTTATGGGGTAATACGAATACGATACCCATTGGTAAGACTGGTTGTCCGACTTTCGGGTATGTGACTACCTGTATCGACTGTCAAAGATCTAGAAATGACAGCCGGGACCAACGGCTCAACGTGCTTTCTGACGCACGGAGATAACTCAGTATTAACGGATGGTCACCCATTCACAGACCAACTTAGTAAAGTGCAGCTTACCCTAACGATCGATCCGTGTCTACTGCATCATTCTACTCGTTCAGTCGTACCGGAGTCATAACCAACAGATGTGGATAATCCCATAATAAACACCGTTACTACTACTATAGTCTTGTCTTTATCTTTTTGTTGATCTTCGCGTACGTGACTCATTCGATTTGCGTCGTATGTTGTGATCGTTAAATCATACTCCGCATTTACACCCGATAACATGTTGTGATACTTGTTTGCAACAAGTGTTGTTAGAGAGAAAGTTGTCAAAACATTATAGTGTTATAAAACATGTATATTTTATGTTTTGTCTACGGTTTTCGTTTACACCTAAAACACGTAATAAAGACCAAAAGTGTGTTATATAAAGATAAAAACTTTTTAAATAGGTGAACAAAATTGTTTACAAAACATGTTTTAAACACATGTTTTGTACACGACATGTTTTAAGACTTGTTGAAAACAATTGAGTAAAAAACTTTGGGTTTTCGGGAATACGGTGATAAGTAACTTGGGAGAATAATTAGTGTTACTTGCTGTCAAACTTGGTAGAAACTGTTCATCATCATCTGTCTAGTTTTTTCCCAGCTACCTGCACGGTGCGGAAGCAGGTGGACATTGTAATATTTTAGTGATGCCTTGATCCATATTCTAGGAATTTAGACTCTCGCTAAGCTTTTAAAATGCGCTGACGTCAATTCACCTCGTCTGCATACTGATATAATTGTCAATAAAATTAATAATAATAAATAATTGTTTATTGATCAAAAAGGTACAGATGGTGCGAAAAAGAACTTAAACTAGTAACAGCAACATAGTTTTACAATTTTATGAACTATATATGATAGAGCAAATTTATGATACATGGTACATCTGTTGACAATATACGTTTCCCTGTCTCTTAAACTAGGGTATACCTGTATCTTAAGAGACAGTTGACGGCCAAAAGGCTAAGTTCTTATTTTACATATTTAACAAGTGAGGACACTGTCGATCTATCCATCCACAATTAAACAATTATCAGAAAATGATAATGACGAATAAAATTAAATAGTTAAATTGTTGATAGTCTTGTGAGTGTGTATGCATGTGTGTGTGTATGTGAGTGCGTGTGTGTGTGTGTGCGTGCGTATGTGCATGAGCGTGCAAATGCTAGGTTAAGTAAGTTAAAAGTGATTCTGTGTGATCATAATCTTGTTGGAGTAGCCACTCAGTGAGTTTCTGTTTAACTTCCCATTTTGTGAGATCAAGTATATTTAAGTATATTTAAATTTAAAAATAAAATTTATACCAGCCTTGTAATACTTTGCTGTTATAAAATAATAATTAATTGTTATTTAAATAATACTGCGGTTAAGAAACCTGATAGGACAATTTCCATGATAAAAGTGTATTTTTATTGACGACATAGGTATCCTTTGTGTGGTTCTGTGGCCGGTTTGCCCCTATTACTTACATGAAACTTGAAACATTACTGGTGAAAAATGTCATCCCGTGCGCGTCTCACCTCTGTGTGGGCAAAGCTTTATGATTGCAAATACATACGGGTAGACGACAAAAAAATCTATTTAGATTATCAATTGGCCCGTATTTTTTTGCTTTTAAAATTTTCAATACGTCACGCGGTACGCCTTGGTATAATCATACTATGGTATAATTTAGTGAGTTCTGAGTTCTGACGTCACTAGCCCCCATTCTGATTATTGATGCGTTTTTACAAAAACAAAAAAACACGTGTCCATTATTTTACAATACTCTAACTGACGGACTAAATAGATTTGCAATTTTTGGATACTCACATCATGCCTGTTAACAAACAAAATGCTTTCGGAAACCGGGATTATCATCATCATCATCATCATCCATAGTCCGACTACATCCACTGTTTGCTTGTGCCAAGCTCCACGTTTTTGTACCAGCCTCATCCAGGGTATTTCCGGATTTCGGGATATCTATAATAAATATTATAAAGCAGAAGAGTTTGTTTGGTTGAACGCGCTTATCTCGGGAACTTCCGGCTCGAATTGAAAAAATCGTTTTGTGTTAGATAGTCCATTTATCGAGGAAGGCTTTACGCTATATAACATCATGCTACGATCATTAGGAGCGGAGCAGGAATGAAAAATGTTGCAAAAACGGGGATTCGTTTTTCTTTCTTATGTGACGCAGACGAAGTTGCGGGGTCAGCTAGTAGTGTACTAAAAGCAAAATCAGCATCAACTTCTGCCGTTGTCCCATTTCACTTAGGGTTGGCGGAACACGTTTTTTCTTGCATACTCACCTGTCAACCGAGATGATATCATAAATTATTATTGCCTCCCTAAAAAGTAAAATCTACTAATAAAATGCGGAAGTCTACCTTCACACTATCTTATTTCTACAGTATACGAGTGCAGGATACGAATATTGACTTCAGATTACTTGCAAACAAATATTTACCAGCTTTAGCACTTATCGCCGCATGTTGCTGATAAAGACAATGCCAAAAGAACAAAAGTCTCACTTAAATTCGTGATAAGATATGTTTTGGGAAGGTTTTGTTTTATGTTTGTCTCTTTCTAATCGGAGGGTATGGCATATCACGGCGCGCTTTTGCGAATGTCTCAATTAATGTCGTATTTCAAGTCCACGTTCCCATGCTACATTTGATTGATTTTAAATTGATAACTTGCGAGGGCAAATACATGCACCCATTATATCGGGCCTTTTTTTTTTTTTTTTTGAAGGATGGGAAATCATCAAATGACTCCCCCCACTCTGGGCGGAGCGGGAGGGAGTGTCAGACTCTTACTGACTAAAAACCATCCATGTTCCTTCCTCGCCTTTTACGTTCCGGGGCCGCGGTATCTCTTTCGAACAGGCCCGCAACCCCGGCAGGCTTCGGCCCTTGCGGGCCCCTCTCTTTTTGCTGACATCTCTTTGAGGCGCGCGTGGAACACAAACGCGCCGTCGACACGGCCTGTCGTCGTCGTTAGACGGCCGGACGGCTAGCTAGCCCATAGCCAGCCGTCCACAGGCCCGCATCTACGGTGGCCGGTAGCCACCACGTGGCCCCCGACGCCCGTTGCGTTTCCCGCGGCGGCCGGGAAGAGAGGATCTCTCCCTCTCTCGTTCCGCCACCTCCTTCGCTAGCATGACTGCTTCGCAGAAGGAGGCGACGGCTTCCCATTCCGTCTCGCTCCGGACCATGGATTGAACCAGGGCCGGACGCGAGAGGTCGCCGCCACCGATCGCCGCCACGAGGACACGGCGGAGCTCCGCCCACTCAGGGCAGACTTCCACCGTGTGCTCCACCGTGTCCTCCGGTCGATCCTCGCAGTGGAGACACCCGGGCGATTCCTCCCGCCCGATTCGGTGCAGGTACCTCCCGAAACATCCGTGTCCGGTGAGGACCTGCGTCAGGCGGAAGGTGAGGACGCCGTGGCGCCTCTCCAGCCACTCCTCAAAGAGGGGACTTACCGCCACTATCGTGGCG
Organism: Xestia c-nigrum; assembly: GCA_916618015.1. Classification (NCBI taxonomy): domain Eukaryota; kingdom Metazoa; phylum Arthropoda; class Insecta; order Lepidoptera; family Noctuidae; genus Xestia; species Xestia c-nigrum. The sequence goes on along the minus strand of OU745261.1, from coordinate 4,050,789 downwards.
TGCCCTGCACGGGGTTGCGACAGTCGCTCTCTCCATGTCGCCATGAGATCGCGCTGAAGGTCAGTCCGCTGAGTAGCAATTTGTAGTAGTAGTACCACCGCGCGCCACTCATGCAGGCGCGTGAGGACTATCCCCTCCAGATCCCACGGCGGCAATCCGGCAAGCAGGCCCGCCGCCTCGCGAGAGATCGTGCGATACCCACGGACCATCTTTACGGCCACCACTTTTTGGGGCGCGTTCAGATGATGAGCGGCACGCCGCTTCAGGGAACGCGCCCACACTGGGGCCCCGTAGAGGGCCATGGACCGCACGACTCCCGCGTAGAGCCTGCGGCAGGATGCGTTCGGCCCCCCAAGGTTGGGCAGGAGCCGCCTGAAGGCAGCCCCTGTCCGTTCCAGCCTGGGGGCCAAACGTCGGAAATGCTCCACGAAATTCCACCGGCTGTCGAGGACGAGTCCTAGGTACTTCAACGTCGACTCGACGCCGATGGATACCCCTCCTACCGTCAGTGTGGATCCCGACGGTGGCGCATTCCGAGGCCCATGAAAGCACATGGCCTCGGACTTGTGCAGCGCCACCTCGAGACCCAGTTGCCGGATCCTCTCTACGACTATCGCAACCCCGCGTGTCACGTTCTCGGCCGCCGCCTCGTGCGGCCTCCCATGTGCCAGCACCAGGGTCTCGTCTGCGTAGCAGACGACGCTGACACCACTAGGGAGGCCCGCGCGCAGCACCCAGTCGTAACCGATGTTCCACAGGGGCGGTCCCAGAACCGATCCCTGTGGGACACCGCACGACATCTCTCGCCGGTTCCAATCTCCGCAGCGACTGGGGTAGATGACGGCCCTGTCCGTCAAATAGTCCCCGACCACACGACGGAGGTAGGTCGGCACCCGGTGATACCGGAGTGCCTCTCTGATGCAGCTCCAGGGCAGGGAGTTGAAGGCGTTGGCGATGTCGAGAGACACCGCCAAAACAACCCCGCCCCGGGATATTGCATCCCCCGTCGTGAGGACTCTCACGCGCATGATGGCGTCCACTGTAGAGCGCCCCTTGCGGAAACCAAACTGGTTCTCCGCAAGATTCGGCCCCATCCCCTCAAGGTGCTCGGCGAGGCGGTTTGCAATTACTCTCTCAAAGAGCTTGCCCACCTCGTCGAGCAACACAATGGGCCGAAATGCGGACGGAGAGTCCGCAGGGCGCCATATATCGGGCCTGGGGCAGGAGTGAGTAAAATGTCGTGATACGTATACGTATAATTAGGAACTTAACAAACTATAGTAACGCTAAAGATGATTAAGTCAGAATCCTGCAAAATTCAAAAGTACTTACCTACTTACAGACCTACGTTTCTTTTTTCAAATCAATTTTCTCTTTTATTCACGAAGGAGTTTGACAAGTGGATTAGCAGTATTGCAACCTTATTATGATAGACTTACATAGAGTAACCTTATTATGTTACTCTATGGAGATAGCAAGCGTAAAAAAAAAACAAGTTTTTAAACTTTGAATTCTTAATTCGAAAAGATATCAAGGTACTTCAAATTACGTAGAATGCAGTCAACATGTGGTATTGGTTTCATGATTATGTAAATGAGTAATTAATTAATTTACTGTGTTATTAATAAACGGACCAACATTTTGTTTATCAGTATGCTTTGTTTATAATATTGACTAATGTCCTTTTTGTTTGAGTTGCTCTATTAAATACCTACTTTGTTTCTGTGCTTGTTCACATGTGAAAGCAATATCGTGAATTTTGGTAATCTATTACCTACTTATTATAAATGCGATCGGTACGGTACCTACGGTTTGTCTGCCTGTATCTTTTCGCGCCTTATCAGCAGAACGGATAAAGAGAAAGAATTATTAAGAGCTTGTGGCCAAATTATAACAGCCACTCGGTACGATCATCAGGTTAAGCAGCGCTTACCTAGGTTGTTCGGTGGATGGGTGATCACCTAGTAAGTACATACCAACTTTCCTCCACATTTTCGAGAGTACTTTAGGCTGTTGGTAATAGTTGTCATTTGTAGATCTTATACAATCGTTACACCATAGATAATACACATATAATACAAGATAGATGCACAACTCTGGTTTTCGTTTTTAAAACTGTGTACCTCAACTGTTAGATGGCCCTGTTAGTTTCGGTTCAACCAAATAAATACAAAAACTTATTATTGATTGCGGATTCGAACTTGGGACCTGTTATTCACAAGGCAGCCGCTGTCACCGCTAGGCTATCTACATCACTGACGGGCGACCCAAAATAGCTTTTCTCTTTATGACAGTTGTAAAACAGTCAAACAGTTGAAAAGTTTGTGTTCTCAAACACACAGATGGCAGCACTATCTATGAAAATTTTGTTTGACGCCAATCTATGGAAGTTTAAACCCCCCCGCGTTATACTCGGATGAAGTAACAGGTAAAATCTTTTATACTACTTTCTTATACATATTTACTTTTCTATACTTAGGTCACATAAAAAACCTATTCTCCCCTTGTCAAAACCTAGGTTTTGCTAAAGTATTAACCACTATGCACGACAAGATTTTGACACATGACACATCAGCTGAATCGGCGGGGTGATGCGAATCTGTCAAAAATTTACAGAATTTTCGTGAACTTTCAGCATTCGATTTTTTAACGAAAAATATGTCAAGGAAGCTGTTCCATACGATACGTTTGTCGTTAATATCACCAGTAACATGTTTTGTTCGGTAAAACGGCGTTAGTGTATTGCCAAATAAGTATAAAACACATATTACTGCACCCTTCCAAAAAGTAGGTAACGTAGATGCGCTGGAAATAATATACTTATGCAAGCTTCTCGTTTGCTAAAAAAACTGGAAAAAGCTAAATAAATACAGTAACCTTCTATCTGCGTTCTTATTTTTGCCACTATTCATACATTATTTCATAAAAAATGACGATCAAAGTCTTGACAAATATTACTAAAAAAAACAATGTTGCAACCAACTGATCACATGACATATCACTTCGTAGTGCTGACCGTAAACCCGAGTTTCATCATTACGATTAAAATGTAGCATTCAGTCTAATCGATACTCGCAATCAAATTAAGTTTGGAAAAAAAGTTTTGAGATGCAATGAAAACTCCTTGGTATAATTTCAAATAATAATTATATTTAAATTCTGAAATGAATCTTTTTTTATACTACTTTTTTAATAATATCATGTAGTAATCATTCGTTGCTTTTGGTTGACTTATTAATAATAAATAAACACAGAACTCTCTAAACTTTAAACAGATAACATTTTTTTGATGATAATCTTTCCTTTAAAACTTCGGATTGGAGAATTTGGAGAAACGCCGTAGCCGAACTAGCACCGTATGGCAAAAAATGAAGTCTCACAGTTTAAGCAAAGACAAAATCTGAAAATGAATTAAGTATTCATTTTCAACTGTACGAATGGTCAACCTTTGGCTAAATTCGCGTGGAATGTTTTGATTCAAAATTTAAATTAGGAATGTAATTGTGACCATACACATACATTCACATGTATAAAGTATTTTTATTTACTTTAATCATATATTGTGAATTTTGTTCTGGAATGTCTGAAGGTTGGATATAGTGTGCCAAAGATCGGAAAAATTGAATGATAAATAAATATTAAGGATTCTAAAACCGTTGTTACTGAACAAAGCCTGTCAATTTATTCAAAATCAAACGAAAATTCATAATCTGCCTTATTTTTCCCAACTATAATGGGGTCGACTTCCAGTCTAACTGAAAACCAGCATTTTACATGGAGCGATCGGACCTCCACACCCCAGTTGGTAATGGGTGGTAGGATATCCCTTGGTAAGACTGGTTGTCTAACCTATTGGGTCGCTGACTACCTGTAACGACTGTCAAAGAACTACTAATGACAGCCTGGACCAACTGCTTAGCGTGCTTTCAGAGGCACGGAGGAAACTCGGTATGTAATGGGTGGTCACCCATCCACAGACCAACCTAGGCAAGCAAGGCTTAACCTAAACGTCGACGCGAGCGGCCGTTATCATCTAACAACGAGCTCTTCCCCTTGGCCTCTCTTTCATAATTAAATGAAAATTGACCATTAAAATTATTGTTCGGTAAAGGCGAGAAATAAACAAAATTAGATAGTCCCATTTGCCCACCAATGCAAATGGGACTTTGCAATGATAGAGTTAAAAAAAGTATTTGAAAATAAAATTTTAATGGTTTATCCCAATAACTAATCCCACCGAACACAGTAACCTAATCATACTATTCCCCATTTTGTTTACTAAATACAATTATCATGGTATTAGGAACTAAACCAATTTTACCACACCTAAAAGATCAGTACCAAGATCCCTGGCGCACTGACATCCAACGAATAGAAATAATCACAATAAATTACCTACATTGAAGTACAATGTAATTTTGAACAGCGAATGCATTCTTAATTTAAATTTTGATATGGAAAAAAATCGGCGCGAATTTAGCCTTTGATCGGTCTGTGCTGTTTATTGTTGGGTTGGTACTATGTACGAAAAACTATTAAGATTACCTAAGTAAAGCTTATAACAGTATTAAATTAAATATAAACAAAATTGTTTTACTTTCCATCAATCGATTTGCTAAATTCCGTAAATGAATTAATCGAGTTAATCGATTTTACAAAAAAAAATAATCGATTTGAATAATCGCTTTCACACATCTCAAATATTAAAAAAAAAAAACAAAAAAAAATGGTCGTCTATTTTCGATACAAAATTAAGTAGTGGTAATGAATATTACATGTTATTGGTCCTATATTAGTAAATTACGCTAAGATCTGGGTATTCTCATGTTGTTTATAATATTTGAAATGATATTTGTCATATCTGTTGTCGAATCTAAACGTGTCTGTGTGTTAAAATGTGAAAAATAAAATGTAAACAAACAAGATTGGCGCGAAACTTCGACTTTGGATATCAAAATTTATCATTACCACTGCTTACTTAAATTGAACTATGGTTAAATTCGTCACATAATGAAATGACGAGTTATTAATTCTCAACATAGTGGAGCTTGGATGCCCGAAAACCCCAATTTTTATGATTTTTAGCGTCGGCTAGCACTGCCGTCAAAATGGCGATGAACGTATTTACGCATTTGGATTTTATTAGGGTAAATTAAGAATGTTGCGCGCTAAATACAGAACTTTGAATGGCTTTAACATATGTAGTTTTTCTTCAACTCTCTTAATTAACGCACACTCATAGTCTTTCATAATCAGAACATTAAATATTTACATAAAAAATAAGGATGTCGTATGACTTAACCGCCGGCCCCATTCGGGGCCAGTACCGAGCCAGCGTAGGTTTCAGTGCCCGGCCCCGAATGGGGCCCGTACCGAACTTTATGGTTAAAAAGCCTAATACATCATTTTTTCACACATTTTCCGACCACAAATTCCATATTATTATCGTTCAGATATTTCATCAGGACCATATTTTATTCTGCCTAGTTTTCTTAGCCATTTTCTGTACGTCAAGTCTGATCGATTGTCTTCGAAATATTATGGTAATCTATCAAGAGCATAGTGACGCCTGAGTCGGCAATCAGTTTTGTGAATATTGCCTGAAACTGTGCCTATAAATCTACAGTATTTGTTATAATAAGCTTGGTAGAGCAAAAATATTAGGGAGGAAACTTAAAATGTCACTTACGATTTACGGGATATCTTCCGTGATTTTTAGGAGGTATGGATAGGTCTTCAATAGTGATATTAAGGTTTCTAATATCATTTTTTTCTAAACTGAATAGTTTGCGCGAGAGACACTTCCAAAGTGGTAAAATGAGTGTCCCCTCCCTCCCGTAACTTCTAAAATAAGAGACTGATAAAACTAAAAAAAATATCATATACATTACCATATAAGCTTCCACCTAAAATTGGTTCGAACTAGATCTATGTAGTACTTGTTTTTTTTTAATACGTCATAAATCGTAAACCACAATTTACACAATTTTTAACCCTTCATGGGCAAGTCCGACTCGCACTTGGCCGCTTTTTTATTTCTATTGAGCTCCCGTTATTTCGACGCTGTTGCAAGCGCCATGATCGCGGGTTGACTGTAGAATGCGGGTGGATGGAAAAACTTGTTAGGAGCAGACAAATCTGTCTACCCTCTTTCTTTGTCTCTTGCTACGCGCACTAATGGAACTCGTCACTAGTTTAGTTGTGAACCGAACAGTATTGTCGAGGATACTTGTTTGGCAAAGACGGTAAGAGTAAAGACGGCTCGCAATGGCTGAGCTTTGCTTGCTGCGCTGCCGTTAGACGCGTGACGGTTTGATCCCCGTAGGGAACAACATATTTGAATGGCCTACAAATAGTTGTGCTAACGGCCGAATACTGAAACATCACTCAAACTTTAAGTAGCACATAATAAAAAAAAACCAGATACTAAAAAGTGACGTTTGGCCATACGAAATTTAAAGGAGCTGCTCAAATGTTAAGCAACCCTTCAATCTTGAGTAAACTTACTAACAGCCAGACTTACCCAGTCTGGCTGTCATTCCTACTGATTTTTTTTAAATGAAAACTTCTATAAGCGCGTTGAGCACTTTTTGAAAGAAAGAAAAAAGGAAAAAGCATTTATTAGCCCGACAGAACAACACAAAAAAATGGTAAAATTGTGATTATAACACTAGTTTAAAGTAAACATAATGAGAGAGTAAAAAAAATATATAACGAAATCATAAGAAAAAACCAACAAAATACATACAAAACAGAATTTGTCCTGTACAAGACCAAAAGGCTTCTATCTCAGCATGGTGCTGGTGCAGCTCGTGTTTTGAGTGAACGAAGGTAATGGAACTCGCGTAACCGTCACGTACGCTTTTCGTATCACTCGTAGCCGATTTGCTACGCCTTAGCGGATCGCTACGAGGTTTTAGTTCTATCGACAGTCCTCAAAGACTGCCCCGGCATGATTTTTTAAAAGATGTCGTCTGGTATTTGGAGGCCATGTTTTGCTTAAGGGGGTGGTATCTGCTAACGAGAGGTTTTCTCCATGTAACTCCTCTTTGATGAGTGAATATAAATGTGCGATAAAAATATATGTTGCTTATTAGACTATAAACTTTAATTTGTACAATTGAAATAATTTTAGCTTCATTATTTGTATATGAAAAAAATGCTCAAAGTAAAGCATTTTTTCTTTGAAATTTCGTAACTACTCCTAAACGGCATTTAAACACTAATATTTGTCGCTATTTTCTTCACAAAGTATACAATTGGAATTTTGATCTAATGATTTATTAGGATACAATTTAATAAAAACCACTCATTTCACACAATTCGGCCCGCTGTGACTGACGTAACAACCACTTTGTAGTGCTAGCTGATTATAACTTTATTCTAACAGTATTTCAAACGAAGTTTGAACCACTACAAATAGAGTTGCTAATTTAGCAGATACCACAGCCTTAAAGAATAAGAAAATAAAAAAATATACGAGGGCGAAGTCGGGCGACAGTCTGTTAGTGGTAAATAAAAAACGTTTTATAAATATGAACCGGATGTTTGTTAGTCTCTTGGCCCTAGATCATACCTTGATAGTCTACATTTGCCTTTATTAAGGCGCTTAGACGAGTTAAATTAGCAACTCTAGTGGTTCAAACTTCGTTTGAAATGCTGTAAGTATAAAGTTCTAATCAGCTTGCACTACAAAGTGGTTGTTACGTCAGCCACTGCGGGCCAAATAGCGCGAAATTAGTGGTATCGATCGATTAACAAAAAAACTATTGATTGGATTAAAAAACTTAAACAGTATCATGCTAATATATTGCTTGTAGAATTATTTGCCAAAAACTCAGAATGATCGCATGCATATTAGTATGTTTCTTATTGTTTGAAAGATATTTTTGGAGATAAGATCGTGATTTCTGTAAATAAAAAAGAACCGGATGTTTGTTAGTTCCTTGGCCCTAGATCCTTACCTAGATAGTCTACATTTGCCTTAATTAATGTACAAGTGTATTGCAATTCGTTTTGAAGAACTGTTATACTAGGTTAGGTACCCAGTCAGTCTAGATTAATAGAAACCGGTTTTTAAACTCCGGTATTTCTGTATAACCACACATAAAAATAATTAGAATTTCTTATTACGGTATTAGTTGGAATTCCGGACATAGTTTGCATTTTTGTTATTGGAATTTGATACGGCTTAAGATTTTTTTTTTCTGTTCGACGTAACATTACATCACGCCTGTTAACTCTGAAGGGTTGACAGTGGTGTATCTTATAGTACTTCATCATCATCATTTCAAAGCTGAAAGACGACCACTGCTGGACATAGGCCTCCCCCAAGTGTCACCACATTGACCGGTCCCTTACGACTCGCATCCAACGGATTCCCGCAACCTTCACCAGGTCATCGGTCCACCTAGTGGGAGGTCTTCCAACACATCGTTTTCCGGTTCGCGGTCGCCACTCCAGAACAATGCACGAAAAGATTGCATATTGCCTGAAGCGTCTCTAACCTGAACAATAGCAGTAGCCAGCAACACAGTAGTATTTGCCTGAGAACTTGATATCAAAGATATATACATATATATTTGTACGCCTCTGGGCAAAACATAGAGGATCTACCTATCAGTAACATCATTATTATAATTTGACCTACTTATGTTTACAAATAAAGCATTCTGATTCTGATGAGAATGTTGGTGTCGGTTCCTGCGGCTGAGGTTTTTCGTGGTGAATTAATGTGTGGTGTTTGCGCTGCTTATAGTACTTAGACCCATATTGTTGCCAGCTATGTTACGGCTTATGGGAGCGATCCTATTGCTATCAACCGAGCGCATTGGGCATGACGTTATATTTTGTTAGGGTCGCCTGAAATAAATGAATTCTATTCTTTTCTAAGTAAGCACGCTATTACTTTACCTTTTTACCGCAATCGTAATCACAAATACATTTTTGATTAAATGAACCTTGTCCAACATAAAAATGTACCCAGAAAATAAAATACAAGTCTAATTGCGTAACAATATAAAATACGGCTAGATTGCCGTGACGGTTCGTGTCGTGGACCCTTTTCACCCTTAACTAGGGTCCTTTACCGCGGGTTATAAGTATCCAGCTTATTCGGATAATAATAATTATGTTATACAGGGTGAAATTGAATAGATGCGACAAATTTAAATATACAATAATACGTGTTGTCAAGAAAATGTATAAAATACTAGCTTTTGCCAGCGGCTTCGCCCGCGTGAAGTTTGATAATTGTCCCATGGGATTTTACTACTGGGATAAAAAGTATCCTATGTGTTAATCTAGGTTATAAACTGTCTTTGTGCAAAATTTCATCCAAATCCGTTCAGTAGTTTTTGCGTGAAAGAGTAACAAACATACATCCATCCTCACAAACTTTCGCATTTATAATATTAGTAGGACAAATGTAAAATTAAAAATAATTGATCAGTGTTACGAAAACCGTTAAAATAATAAAAGTATCAAAAAATCTCGTCCGACTCATCGCAGTGCTCAATATAGCGGTCATTTACCTAATTTTGCCTTAATTTTTCTTATTTATTTTGCATATTACTGGAATACCGATAATTCGTACTTAAATAAAGATAATAACATCAATGGACCTTTCGAAAACGATAATCGCGTAATTTTTTTTAACTATTTAGATTGTAGAAAAAACAGTTTATAATTACTTTGTTACTGTAACTGAAGCTCCAATTTCATTTTGTCGCATTAATTAAAATTCACCCTGTATAACTTATATAGGTAGGTATGTAGTATTATTCTCGTACTCGTCAGAGGAGCTCGTGGCTAAATAATAACAGTTGCCCGGCCCGATCTTTAGGTTAAGCCGTGCTTGCCTAGGTTGGTCTGTGGATGGGTGACCACCTTACATACCTAGTTTCCTCCGTGCCTCGGAAAGCACGTTAAGCTGTTGGTCCCGGCTGTCATTTGTCCATCTTTGGCAGTCGTTACGGGCAGTCAGTGGCCCAAAAAGTTTGACAACCAGTCTTACCAAGTGGTATCGTATTACCCAGTATTAACTAGGTTGTGGAGGTCAGATAGGCAGTCGCTCCATGTAAAATACTGGTACTCAGTTGCATCCGGTTAGACTGGAAGTCGACCCCAACATGGTCGGGAAAAAGCTAGGCAGATGATGATGTAGTATTTATTATTTTCGTCCTCGCTTTGTATGCCTGCCTGTAAAGTAAAGAGAGTTTAATTGTTATGAAAATGAACTATATAAGTAGTTGCTGGTAGATAAAATGACAATAGCGGTCAATACCCTTTCCCTAATATTTCTTCGTACGAACCAAAACAAATGAACCATGTGTCGTTTTCATAAGAAAAAAACAATGACGTTTCAAGACTTGAACAGGTTTGTTTTTGGTTTTCCAAGTTAGGAACTTTAATAATTTAGGTGGGTCAATAAAATGAATAAATAGCGCTGGACATTTACACACAGCGCCATTTAGTGCCACACTAAGCAAGGCTTGTGTCGTGGACACCAGATATTTGGTATACTAAATATATACCTGTTTTGTTTGTAAATAGATATAAACATCCATGACTCTGAAACAAATGTCCATGCTCATCACACAAACATTTGCTCCTACCGCGAATTCGAACCCAGGACCCTAAAAACGTAAGGCAGCCTCATTACCACTACGCCATTCGGGTCGTCAAAGATCGCAATGACCGGTATTATGATCTTTACTAACTGCAACTATACTAACTTGAACTGTCCGTGTATTAAGATCACAGTACAAATGTCATTCTTTGACCTGAAAACTCAATTAATATTAAATAATTGCAAAATTAATAAATAGTTGAGCCATTGAGTTGATTAAAATAATAGTGACGTCACAGCGTGCTTTTGCCATACACAATTTAAGGGGGATTTTACTTGGACTGACTGCCTATCTGAATTCTACAACCCAGTACTAGCCTGCTAGTTAATACGATAGGTACGCGTTACTAGGACTGGTTGTCAGAATTTCGGTCACTGACTTCTTTAACATTGAATCGGTGTGTTTGCAAATAGGCGTCGAAAAAATCTAATTAATCCGTCAGGTAGATTACCTATCACAAAATATTTGACCCGTATTTTTTCTTTTGTTACGTAAATCAAAAATGACGAAGATACGACGCTTTTAAAATTGTCAATACGTCACGCCTAGGTATAATTTTTAGCATTGGTTGACGTCACGAGCACTCCCGAGTTTCGATGCTTATTATCTTTGTCAATATGAATTGATTTAAAAAAAACAAAAAACACGTGTCCATTATTTTCCAATACTCTAACTGACGGACTAAATAGATCATGTACAATTTTTTGATACTATCGTCTTGCCTGTTGTTGGCGAAACATCTCTCGAACAAATACCTCGTTTCTAGTTTTACTCGCTTTTCGCATCGGTGGAACAGGGGCCTGTGTTTGCCTTGAAATGCATCTCCGCCATGTTGTGTCGTGGGCAGTTTACAAACGGCCTGGTAATATAAATCAATCCGGTGAAAAGCCCCTAGCTCTATAGCCGGCACTTGAAATATACAACGTGCACACTGGGCGAGTATCACACCGAGAGGATAAGTCCTAAGGCATTTATATCTTAACAAAAAACATTGTGTAAGAAACTTAAAATTAAATGAAATTAATAAGGTTTCGACAGTAATAACAAAACAAATATAAAAAAAAATGATAATAACAATAGCTCCTTTTAGAAAAAAATAAATGAATACCTAGTCGAATAAATTAAAAAAGAATGATAAGAATGTCAAAAGATGAAAATAACAATATCTACTAATAAATAAGAAACTAATATTACTTAGTTATAAGTACTATAATTTAGTTATTTATCAACTGTTTCTTTGGTCAAAGAATTGGTATTGTCATTCAATGATTCAACATGCTGGTGTGGAGACCATCGACAGGAAGGAGGAATGTGGGAAGACAACCGACTGGGTGGACAGACATTAAAGTGGCCTGAAGGAACTGGATAATCATGGCACAAAACCGCCAAAAATGGAGAGATTTGGAAGAGACCTACACTCAGCATTGGGTGCCCAAGGGTTCAAGAAGAAGAAGATTTAACGTGGCAATGCTGCTAGTATTTTGGGGGCACGTTCCTGGATGACAGCGTTACGGAGGAGTACTTTGACGTCTAAGGTCAATGTTTACCGAAAAGATAAGAGTCTGATTATCTAAAAACAGCTGTCACTGTGACATGCTCCCATACAAAAATGTGTTTTAAACAGCTGTTTTTAGATAATCCGAGCGTCATCTTTTTGGCGAACATGGAATTAAGCGTCCTATTGTCGTCATCGTACTAGGTAGGTACTAAGTTTTAGTATGAATCTTGTCTTTGTTTTGTAAATTACTTAAGGCTGGTAAAAAACAAATTATCTTATGAAACAAATAGACCGCTATTCTAAAATCTAAAGCGCTGATAGAATCTTCTGTTATCTCCACATACCTACCTGAGTTGTGTAGGTCAGATATGCTGCCGCTTCATGTATAACGCTTATGATAAGCTGCTTCCAGATATACTGGAAGTCAAAACCAACATAGCTCGACTAGACAGATAATGAGATAAACAGTTGAAATAAAACAAAGATATTTTCTCAAAAACTGTAAACCCGGTATGTGACTCGGACCCGCGGCGCCTACATCTAAGCAAGTGGGTGTAGGATAATAAAATAAACAATAAAACGACAATACCCACACTCCGGTGTGATGTCGTGCCCACACACGCGACCAGTCATACATACCGAGCTGAGAAGCTTGATAAGTCAGGTTTTTATTTGGTATGTGTAGGAAGACGTGCAATGACACTTATGTACGTTATAATTAGAGTGGTTTTTATCAATTTCATAATGATTGATTGGGTGACATTAATGTTCTTCGTTGATTTTAATTACCTTGAGCCTACGCCTCTAAAATAATTGTAACTTAACCCATATTCATGCTTTACCAACAGGTATTTTGTGTTTATGTTTAATGTAAGAACCAAAAATGGCGGTAAGTACATTTATAATAATCAATCCATAAAGAGCAAAATTAAAATAAACAAAATTATTAATAATAAAATAAATTAAAATTAAAATCAAGAAACTAAAATAAATTACCATAAAATCCGATTTAAAATAAGATAAAATATTCAAATTAAAATATGATATTTATTCGAAAAAAAAACTGGCAAAGTGCGAGTCGGACTCGTGCACGAAGGAGAAGTACCATTATTTATGCATTACACAAAACGACAATCGTGTTTGTTGCAATGGTTGGTTTGTCCATACAAAACAAACCTGAATAATTTTACGACGTTTTCCTCCATTTGTTGTTATAGCGATAGCGGCAACAGAAATCCATTAACTGTGAAAATTCCAACTGTTGAGCTCACGGTTCATGATATACAACCTGGTGACAGACAAACAGACGTACAGTGGTCTTAGTACTAAGGACCCGTTTTTACCCTTTGGTTACGAATACTTAGTAAAAAGAACGGTTAATGATGAAATCTGAAGTAATTAGATCTTAATAGGTAAGTACTACGTAAACTGAATACCTTATATCTGTTAGCGAAGTAGTTAACAATGGCGTCGGACCGAATCGGTTGGGTTTCACAGACGAGGTTAGGAAAAAAGGAGATTAAGAAAGATACAAAAAAAAAAGAGAAAATATATAGTATATGTACTGTGTGCCTCACGGCTGCGCCAAAAAAGTCCTTTTCAGCATTCATGCCAGACAGGTGATGCTGGCTGTCTTCCAATGATCCTTGAGAGGGTAAGTGACAGACAGAAAACCGTTTTAAACATAAGAATTTTATAAATAAATGGTTATAAGAAAGGAATGCAATACTGACACGCTCCGGTGTAACAGGAGGTCCCACATCACTCGCATCACGGAACCTGCACTTTATAAGGATAGCAACTCCTTTGTGCTAAAAATATTGTCCCCTCGTACCGATGTGACCGAGGCATACCTACCTCATTGTGAACTTGTGATATGATGCACGGCTGACTAAAGTCATAACTTGCTTCAATTTAACGTCAAGAACCTCATCATGATTTGCCTAGCCTTTTCCCAACTATGTTGGGGTCGGCTTCCAGTCTAACCGGATTCAGCTGAATACCAGTATTTTACATGGAGCGACTGCCTATCTGACCTCCACAGCCTAGTTAGTACTGGTAAGACTGGTTGTCAGACTTTTTGGGCCACTGACTACCTGTAACGTCTGTCAAAGGTGTGTTGGTTTGAAATGAGATTTCGACTCAATGTAAAAATTGTTTATGAAATGTCTTTTAAATGATTAGTCCTCTCCACATATCTTACTTTTGTTGTGCCCGACAGGGTCCACGATTGTCTCTTAATATAGGTATGTTTACCACTTCAACCTACATTGTGGAATGCAATAAAGTATTGGGTATTGAAAGGTAAAGAAATAACAGCCGGGACCAACAGCTTAACGTGCTTTCCGCGGCATGGAGAAAATTGGGTATGTAAGGGTGGTCACTCATCCACAGATCAACCTAGGCAAGCACGGCTTAACCTAAGGATCGACCCGAGCGGCTGTTGTTATTTGGCAACGAGCGCCTTTTAATAATGTCAAGGACCTCAAGGTTATGCGGTGCTCGCCTAGGTCGGTCTGTGGATGGGCGTCCATTATTAAATACCTAGTTTCTCGTAAAGCTCTTTGAGCCGTTGGTCCCGGCTCCGAGAAGTCAGAACCAGGCTGCTGTAGATATAATGCATGACACACCCAGAAGGCGAAGCGGTAGACCTCGCAAAAGATGGCGGGACGAGCTGGACAGAACTAACAAACAGTGGTCCACATTGACCCTGTATCGAAGGATTTGCAAGTCACAGGGACAGGCCTTTGGCCAGCAGTAAGGTGACACAGACTATCAGTAACAGTATGTATATTTTGTATGATAAACAAGATTCTAGAGACGGAAACATACAATATTCTCATCATTAGATAAAATATCAAATTCCCAACTGTAATAACACCACAAACAATGTAGATTGAAACCAGCAACCTTGCGTGGTTTACAACGAATGCGGTCTGAGGTAACTTTTGTGGTCTACTTGTAACTTTAAACGTAGGTAACTGGGTACTTGGAAAACATAAAGAAACAACTGACTTAATTAAAAATAAACATTGAATAAGGAACACCCAAACGTTCAAGGTTTTGTTGATAAAGTATGTACATAATTACATCGTGCTTAGCGTTGATGTAGGACATTGTAGGACAAGTTGATAGTGAGATAGTCTCAGAAATTGCTATTCACAGAGTTACACAGGCCCTACTCTCTATCGCTTCGTACGTATATTCGGATCTATCCGTCTCTCTCACTTGCACTCATTTGCAGACGTGCGCGATAGAGACGATAGATCCGAGTAAACAGATGAAGCGTTATGAGTAGGGCCTCTGTTTCGATTCCCGGATTGGGCAAAGTGTTAATGGGTTTTTTCAATCAGTACTTTCTCTGTAGCAGCCACGGAGTTTGGATTTGTGGTCAGTTGATGGCGATAGGCTAGTCCCCTATTACCAATATGGAGATTAAAAAACGTAACTGGCCAATAGGCTAGTTTCCACCATCAACAAATTGCAAATCAATTTAGTCCGTTAGTTGGAGTATTGGAAAATAATGGACACGTATTTTTTGTTTTTGTAAATCAACGAATAATAAAACAAAGATAAAATGCATCAAAACTCGGGAGTGGGGGCTCGTGACGTCAGTACTCACTAAACATGATACCAAACAGTGACGTATTGAGAATTTTAAAAGCGTCGTATCTCCGTCAATTTTGGTTTATGTAACAAAAGAAAAAATACGGGTGAAATATTTTTTGATTATGTAAGTGACGGACTAATTTCATTTTTTCAGTTAACAAGCCTACTGTGGATATTAGTTTATGCTATTAGGTAAACCTTTGCTTAGCTCTTCCGGGATTACAGGCGTGTTGTTATGTGTAAAACGTACAAGAACTCCAAACTACCCGTAACAAAAACTAGGTCATGTTACAACATACGGTGTCGGTCTTCAAGTTCGTCGATCTCACAAGTTTGACGAGCTATCGATAGTTCCACATCGTGGTCACAACTCTCATCATCTGCGGCCTGGTATTGAAACCGAACTATGATTAAACGACAAAGTAATACAAGAAGCGATGTTTAAGTCCTTAGAGTTGTCAGATAGGAAACTTTGACCTCATCACCTAGTTCCTTGTAGAAATATTGACGAGGAAAAGTTGAGGGGCGACTCGTAAAGAAATATTACAGCATGTGGGGGTCCTGAAGTTTCTTTTCCCGTAGGAAGAAAAGGCATGAGTTTATGAAAAGTTTTAAGGCGACTATAGGAGCACGCGAGTTCTGTAATGCCCGAAACAAAACCAAAACATTTTTTTCATTATATATACTAGTGATAGTACTCCTACGCATCGCTGTCATCAGGAAACGTGCCCAGAAGACTGGCATCATTGCCACGTTGAATGGAAATGCTAATTCTTTGGCCAAAGAATAGAAATAAATATTATTAATATAATAATGAGGGTAACACTCTAATATAAATATTTATTAAATGATTTCTTTTTAACAAGAAATACTAAGGAAGGGACGATAACAAGCAACACTTCATTATAAAACTTCAAAGGATCCAAAACTCGACCTTTCACAAAATTAAATTTAAAGAACACTTTAACTTGACAGCTTAGCGCTAATGACCTACCACTGCACTAGTTCAAACAAAGAGAGTATCATCACAGATTATCATGTTAAGTTAAAGTTACCAGTGCTTAAGTAAAAAAAAAAAAATTAAGGCGCGTTAGTCGCCTATGCAACGCACTATAGATAAGCTTAAACGCGCGTCAGCATCGCTACTAAATCAAAGCTAACGCAAGTCTGTTTTTGACGACATAAGGGGCCGCTCATATAATTAAACGCTCATATGTATGTCAATCGACCAACAGTCGCGCTCTTATTGTGTAGGTACGTGTATGAGTGCACGTAAGCACAGTTTTTGTAGTGTGACAATCAACAGCAAGCTCGTGATCTAAGTCTGAGTAGTTTATTTGCGTGCGTAACACTGTTTTAGGCTTTCACGATTTAAAACTAAACTTATATTGTCACTTACGGGATATCTTCCGTGATTATTCGTTATGTTGAGCTCCACAAAACTTGGTGATACTGTGAGTGCGTTTTGTCGTGACTTAGTGTCGAGTTCCAATAGTGCGCGTAGCAAAAGACAAAGAAAAAGGGTAGACAGATTTGTCTGCTCGTAACAATTTAATTTCCATCCACCCGCATACTCCAGTCAACCCGCGATCATGGCGCTTGCAACAGCGTCGAAATATCGGGAGCTCAAATAATCACGGAAGATATCCCGTAAGTGACAATATAAGTTTTGCGTGCGTAATGCACGTGCGTATGGGTCTCATGCTTGCTTGTAGTGGAGTTAAAGAGCGGGAGACAAGCGGCGACACGCGTTCGAATACAAATCAGGAAATATTTCCTTTCTTACCTCGTTTGTCTGTTCTGTTTGTGTTGCCACTATCGCGTGATTGACCAGCCATCGTTGATTTCAAAAAAGTTTTATCCTTTTGGGCCTTTTGCCCATTAATGTAGGCAGATGCCACATAATGCCACCAGCTACGAATCTACGATCCTTACCTTTTGCCTCGTCCACGTTTCTTAAGTCATGCTATTATGACGACTCGAATGGCGCAGTGCATTGCGTGATGAACACGGGCATTATTTTGTTTCCAAGTCATGGATGTTCACATGTATAATAAGTATGCATTTACAAACAAAAAAAGTATATCTATTTAGTATATCAACTATCTGGTGTCCACGACACCAGCCTCGTTGCTTAGTGTGGCACTTGATGGCGCTGTGTGTAATGTCCAGCGATATTTATTTACTATGTAAGTATTTATTTACTAAAAATTCCTTCCACGCATTTTTTCCTCACTAATTAGACCTTCTTTGGTACAAATTAAGCCATAAACATACAAAACGGCTCAATAATCGTCCATTGTTATCGTCAAGGTCATTCCTATTATTAAACTGGCTACACACGTGTAACGGATAGGTAGGTAGTGCCTGTTTTTGTAACTAAATAGTAATACCTAAACGAATGCTTAAATATTATTGCTTTGTTTGGTTTTGAACTTTCAGCACTGAAGCGATGGTTGAAAATACAACAGTCAGCTTTGGATCGAATCTTATCTGGCAGCACGGAATAAAAGCAGTGATAGTTTAGTGGTATGATTGTCGGACTGCCAACGAATAGTCTTAAGTTCAAACCCAAGACACGGACCTCTGATTTTTCGGATTCATACGCGTATTGTATAACTAGCTTCTGCCCGCGACTTCGTTCGCGTGAATTTTCCGCTTGCAACATTTCTTATTGCTGCTCCGCTCTTATTGGTCATAGCGTGATGTTATATAGCCTATAGCCTTCCTCGATAAATGGTCTATATATATTGAACGCAATAAGATTTTTTCAATTCGAGCCGGTAGTTCCTGAGATTAGCGCGTTCAACCAAACAAACAAACTCTTCTGCTTAATAATATTAGTATAGATTGTCATTTGCTTCGGTAAAGAAAAACATTGTGATCGAGATTTTCTTGGCATGTACAGTAAGTAAGTCAGAGGTTTCAGGAGGTCATTAAAGCTCTGACACCAGGTAACCACACGATAAAGAATAAGCACGAATTCGCACATGCTCACGTTCCTATCTTTTTCTGTCGCTCAGAACTGTCATTTTGTGGGAATGGGATGAAGTTCAACCTTTAGACAGATATCTTGTAGGTTTTGCGCTTGCAAGCGCGTCTGCTGAACTAATTAGCTCGAGTTCAATGTTTAGGTCGGGCAAAGCTTTATTGGTTTTTCTATCAGGAATTTCTCTGTAGCAGCCACTAGTTTCAATTTGGGCACGGTGACGGCAATAAGCTCGACCTATGTACAAAGCACTTAAACATAAATCGCAAAAATATGAAAAATACTAGAAAATATGATCCAAGGAATTTTTTTTTTACGTTTTTTGCAATTTTCTGGCCAGTGCTAGGTTGTATGTTGATTAAAATATCGTTCACGACTGTAAGACTTAAGTAGTTATAGAATTATAATCATCAAAATAATCAAGTAAACCCTCCAAGTTCATTACGGTCTAGGAACTGTTTTTTCAAACTTTATGAACTTAGAGGGTTGTTCTTGCAAAAATCGTAAGAATATTTGAATTTCGTGAACTACCCTGACGTTCCACCTTTAGATAATAATTATTTAATTAAGTTAGGTATTACTTAGTGTTAAATAAATATGTTTCAGGAGAACAGGCGGTATAGTGAGCTGTCAGTCTTACTTGACATGATAATCGCTTCTCGCGCGTAGGTTTCCACCTGAGAAGGTCCTTGAAATGGGTGAGAGGTTGAAATAGTTTGGGAACATATTAAGTACCTACATTAATTAGAAAATAAGCCGTTGCTCCCGAATGTTACTCGGAGGTTAATAATACGGGGTTTTGCTAGTTATTTCAATTTGAGCTTATTGAGTTGCAATGGATCCATCCATTGCAACTCTTGTGTGAGAAATGAGATGAAAGAAAAATGAGTAAATTATGAAAGAAAGAAACAAAGAAATAGCATTTATTAGCACGCACCATCAAAATTATCAGTATTTAAAAGTTACTAATAAAAACTAAACATATAAAAAAAAAAAAAAAAAAAAACGAAACTTATCTTGTACGAGGCCAAAAGGCTCCTATCTCAGCATGGTGCTGTAACATTAAAAAAAAGTCACAGCGCTGGTATTCTGATAGGGCCCAAAGTGAAGGTGCAGATGCCACCGGTCAGGCCAGATACGGATAATAAATAAATATAAAGTACAGAAGAATAAACAATACAAATAAATTAATGTGTGAAGTATAAATAAATATAAAGTATAGCTATAGTATAGCGTGACGGTTGACAAAAGGGAGTGGAAGTAAACACCTTGTGGCCCCGACCGCAAATAACATCAACAATCTCTGCAGAAGGGGGTTCATGTAATATCCTTCTACTAGCTAGGGTGTCCTATAAACACTGCACTGTTGTTTAACAAATATTAATAAATCCAAAAGTTGATGGCTATGGCAAAACGGCTCTGATCGAAAAGGATACGAACGGATGCGGCAACAGCCGATCGCGTCCGGCAGGACGTCGATGCATACGATCGTCTCCGTACCGTCGCTTGCGAACGTATCCGTTTCTGCGCTTATTCAAATAGTTTCATTCTTACCGTGTTAATTTGTTTTAGTTTTTTAAAGTATCCGAACGGATACGACGACTGGCGAACTGAGCCGATCGCATGTCGTAGCATAAGATTGTAAAATCCGTTCCATTCCGATCCATTTGGTGGAAATCATCCTTAAAATACCATCATCAAGAACAAATGTGTAGCACTCCCTACGCACTTTGTACATGATTCTCCATTATTTTAGTATTCAGACCATGACATCATACGATGCCGTAATGATAGTAATTCTGTGATAAATTGAGAATGATCGTACTTTCAGCATTTATCTCAAAATAGATTAGACGAAGGTGTGAACGTGGGTGATAATAACAGTGTGATGTCATTTCCGCTGCTCTTAAGAAGCTGTTTGTCCCGGCTGTCATCTGTACATCTTTGACAGTCGTTAGATGTAAGAACCTGAACGTATGACCAGTTTTAACAAGGGGTATCGATTAACTCATTTTTGTGTCTCATGGTCAGGTGTATAATCATCATCATTATTTCTGCTGAAAGACGTCCACTGCAGGACATAGGCCTCTTCCAAGTGTCGCCACATTTACCTGGTCCCGTGCGACTTGCATCTAACGACTATGTATAATATTGGATTTATTTTCTCAACTATATTGGTCGGCTTTGTGTATTTTACATGGAGTGATTACGTAACTGACCACTAGACCCCAGTAGTAGTGGTAGTGGTGGCTGTTAGACTTTCAAGCTACCTTTAATGTACCAACTGTCAAAAAAGATCTTTTCATTACTCATACTCGGAAAGTAGGTCTGAAGTTGCCTGAGGAGCGTCGAGCGGGTTGAAAGTAATACTTTTCAGCCTTAGGGAGAATCGCTTTCATCTGACAGCTGCCAAATTATTAAAAAAAAAACTAGTTCTATTTTCATATTACTATTGAACCAGGTTCCGACTTCTATACAGCCTCTAAATTACAGCGCGATGAAATAACATAAAATTCAGTATACTTTTTTTTTTAATAGCTTAGTTATAGTTACAATTTTTTCAGTAACGAAAGAGAAAATTAAACGCTGAATAGCCGGTCACAGAAAAAAAAACAATCCGATCTTCATTTTTTTTTCGAGTTCTTTCGTATTTTATTTTCCTTGAATTCGTAATGAAAAGCACAGTGTATACCTCGGGTTAAAGACTTATTTAGTCTCTCGAATTATTAGCGCCCGCGCTACGATTGGGCGCCAAACCCCGTCTCGGGATAAAATAAGTTACTTTCATCCCTAGGGTAACAATGCACTATAAAATTACAGCCGGGACCAACGGCTTAACGTGCTCTCCGAGGCACTAGAAAACTCGTTATTTATTGGATGATTATACTCATCCACTTACTGACTTTGACAAGCGATTTGAAGCTCAAGAGCTTGTAGTAATTAACTACAAGCTCCTCATCAGATGATTCACCGATACCTGATGTGAATTCAACGTGAGGTGACGCCACATACCAACGCATACGCCAACGTTTGTCGGAATAAATTATACATACGTTGTAGCAAGGACATAATGCGAGTTTTATTATCAGTTTGTTTGAGTAACTACACGAATTTTAAGTACCATAGTTTGATGTGAGTAAAATATATCGGTTATTGGAACTGTCGTTTGGTTCTGAGAGTAGGTGACTTCCTTTAGTTTTGATAATATCTTTTTAGATAATATCTTTTAAAGGATGCAGGATGGAGTTGATGGTCAACGTCAAGCAGTGTATATGTCACCGTAAAATTGTCAAATACGTTATATTGTAATCTCTCCAGCGATATTGTAAACTCTCGAAATATTGTCAAATGAACATACTGCTTACAATAAAACGCATTATTTTTCGTGAAATGCATGCGATGTGGAGGGAAGGAGGGGTCCCCGCTGCCCAGTGGTACCTACTCTCATGAAAAGATAATGTAACATTCCTGAGAAATACCGATTAATATAACCTAACCTTAAAACACTTTATATTCCCCTAAAAAGCGTAGTCGACAACACAGTGCAGGGTTTGAAGGAACCTAACTAACCTAATGGGGGGGGGGGGTGCCCCAAGGCCCGATTATGGGGGCAGAGATACTTTCGTATGTTCAGTTGACAATATTTCGAGAGTTTACAATATCGCTAGAGAGAAACACGTTATATTACAATATCAAAGTATAAAGTAGAAAGTAGAAAGTATCTCTGCCCCCATAATCGGGACTTGGGGCACCCCCCCGTTAGGTTAGTTAGGTTCCTTTAAACCCTGCACTCGGAAATAGGGGAATAGGCCATATGGGCCATAGGCTCCATCGACTACGCTTTTTAGGGGGAATATAAAGTGTTTTAAGGTTATGTTATATTAATCGGTATTTCTCAGGAATGGTGCATTATCTTTTCATGAGAGTTGTGCCACTGGGCAAGGGGGACCCCTCCTTCCCTCCACACCGCGTAAGTTGACTACCATCGCATGCATTTCACGAAAAATAATGCGTTTTGTTGTAAGCAGTATGTTCATTTGACAATAATTCGAGACTTTACAATATCGCTAGAGATATTACAATATAACGTATTTGACAATTTTACGGTGACATATATATCGATTTTACGTATAAAAATTGTCTAGAATGGAGCTCAAAGTTCTGTTGTCTTAGAGCTTACGAGACTCCGCTAGCTTGCACGGTTTTTTTTTCAAGATTAAGCAGCGCTTGCTAAAATGGGTTCGAGAATGACTTGTCTAGGTTGGTGCTAGGTGTTTGGTGCCTCGGAAAACACGTAAAGCCATTGGTCTCGATACTCCCGCTTGTTTTGACAGTCGTTACAAGTAGTCAGTGACCTAAAACCAACCAACCCCTATTTATTTATGGTTTAGCCTGAAATCTGCAGGATTGTAAAGGCAGGCAGTTGTTCCATGTAAAGTCAGAATCAACATTCTGTTAGACTGGAAGCAGAGTATAACATGGTTAGGAAGATGATTAGGTATTGTCACACACCTCATCATCATCTGCCTAGCCTTTTCTCAACCATGTCGGGATCGGCTTCCACTCTACCCGGATGCAGCTGAATACCAGTATTTTACATGGAGCGACGGCATATCTGACCTCCACAACCCAGTCAATACTGGGTAATACGATTCCACTTGGTAAGTTTTGTTGGCAGACTTTTTGGGCGACCCGACAAATGACAGCCGGGATCAACAGCTTAACGTGCTTTCGGCACGGAGGAATCCCGGTATGTAGTGGTCACCCATCCACAGACCAACCTAGGCAAGCACGGCTTAATCTAAAGATCGGCCCGAGCGGCTGTTATTAGTTAGTTACAAACTCCTCTCTGTTGTCACACACCTACGAGGACAATACTTCTTTCTTGACGTATCTTTCCACCTCTCTATAAACTCGAATGGAATCCATCATTGGATCATAATCATACCAAAATCAAAATCAAAATATTTTATTTCACATAGGCCTGGATGGGCACTTATAAAACGTCGAAAAAGGTGCACGGTTCACGTTGGTCGATTCCATGGAGAAGAACCGGCAAGAAACTCCATGGTTACTCTTTTCAAATCATTTGGTATTACAATATTATTGTTTCATTACAGCATTAGTACTAAAGTATGGGGGGACAGCGTAGGCCCGACAATAGGTCGTTGCTTGCTATACAAAAAATGTAAAATACTCCAAGAGCTAATAACCAACCAGACAGACATACAGACGGGAAAAGAGAATTGTTTTATTCATGAAACGTTAGTGCTGTGATTAACTTTGAATAGCAAGTTAGTTTCCTCATAATATTCATAACTATTAGAATTTGCTTTTACTCTGTTTGGGAGTTTTGACACGTTGTTTTCCTCCACGTCAGAATCAGAATCAGAATCAGAATTATTTATTTGTTAAACATATACATTATTGATCTGACGTCGACGTCGTCGGTGGTCTGATTTGACGTATGACGTCTGTGTTTTTATGGTGAAATTATTTTTCAGTTCATTAAAAATATACCTATACGTGTATTTTTACTGTCTGTGTGTCTGTCTGTCTGTCTGTGTGTGTGTGTCTGTCTGTGTAATTACGGTTATTTTGTACATCAGGCACCTTCTTGCTCTTGAGCCGATATTTTCAGAACAATTAGAGAGTAGCGGTGGCCCAGTGGTGCCGGTCCCGACTTACGAGCAGTCAGTCGTAACTTCAAACCCAGATAGGCGCATTAGCATTACTTTGCGTAATATATACCATCATTACTGCTCTCAAAACGGTGAAGAAAAATATCGGCATGTCCTAGAACCAAAAATTCGAAGACATGTGACATCTACCAATCCGCACTGGGCCCGCGCGGATTACAGCCGATTCTCTCTCATAGAGAAGAGGCCTGTCCCAGCAGTGGGAACATTAAAAGCTGATGATGATGATGATGGTGATGATGAAGAACAACTAAATAAAAATAAACAACTTTTAAAACTAATTAATAATTTGATAGTACTGTAGTCGTAGGTTATTTTGATATAGGGAACCAATATACATATTTTCCTCACGATGTTTTCCTTCACCGTTTTGAGGACAGTGGTGATGAAAAAGATATGATCATTCTCTTGCTCTTAACCCAATTCATTAGTAGTCGTTGCAGTATGTATTCTTCCATACTCCTCTATTTTTCGTCATCTCATCAGACACTTCTTTTCTTACCATATCCGTCTTAACTTAGACCATCCATCGTTTCTTTGGTCTTCCTCTACTCACCACACCCATCCACATTCCTCAAAACGGAAAAAAGATAAAGTTATTTAATACTTTCTCCTTCTTATAAGTTCTAACCAAAACAGTTAGAACCAGTAGAGCAATGAGTCGGAAAACACCCCAAAGGGAAACAAAGTAACTAGTTGGACTTGCATTGCGCCGGCGTCGGTTTCCGCGACAAGAACTTCCTGTATGCAAAGTTGGCCATTGTTTTATACAAGCGTGATTAAGTAATAGAGTAATAAATACACTTTCTACATTGTTAAAGAGAAATACTTGTAATATGCCTCTTTGGTGTAGTGGTCGGAACTGCTGAGAATGAGGTCCTGAGTTCAATTTCCAGCGGCCTAATTCTGCTATTTTAATAAATTCGTCACTCCAACACGATTCCATTCTCATCCCATTGTCATTTTGCTTAAAGTTCGTGTTCTGCTAAATTCACAATGGTCGGTCAATGGTCTCGTAATAAAATTGTGTTTTAATGGCATTGTCGTATTTTCATTATTATAAAATCCTTAATAGAAATGGTTTTCGAAATCTACTACTAAATGCGAACATTTATTCATGCCAGATTTCATGTAATAGATTATCATTCTATGACTTTTCTTTCAATGGAGTGTCGCTGAAAAGTCATAATGGCGCCATTATGTTAATAGAATTAACAAACTTGTCAAAATTTGACAGTACTTGATCGACTACTCTGACACTATTGTAATAGCAGAATCGAGGCCCAGGTCAGGCAAAATGATATTGGATTTTTGCATGAGGAGTCAGTAGTGGCCACGGAGAATGGGCCCAGTCGGTGGAAATAAGCTCGCCCTTATGCCTCCCATGTACCTTACATGGGAGTAAACCGATCGATCCGTGAAACGACTAATTCTAACCCAGTGTAGCTTCATGGAAATAAAAATATTTTGAAAGAATACCGAATCAAACTTCCAAGGAAGGTTTAAATTTTAAGATACTAATACCATAATAGATAAAAATAATAATGCCCGACTGGCTGCGGTTGGTCGGGCTACCTCTCCCATCCCAGAGCATGTCTTTCCTTACAAAATCGTGATGGTGTATCCGGCTTGTCCGGGTCAGGCTTGCTCCTGGCTGGGTGTGGTGCTCAATCATCAATCATCATCATCAATCAAACTTCCAAGGAAGGTTTAAATTTTAAGATACTAATGTGATGATACCACCATTTATTTAAACTGTAACTAATATATTTATAACGTTTTGTAAATAACGCGTACGTGAAACTTCACAATCACAAAGAAACATAATAATATGAAATTCTTACACTTTTGGTTGGTTAACGGATTTTTTTAGACAAATCCTTTCAATCCTACTTCCTGCTAATATTTATTATACAACGTTATTTTTTAGTTTCATTTTAAAAAATAACGTTGTAAATGCGAAAGTGGTGATTATGGATGTTTCTTACTCTTTCACGCAAAAACTACTGAACGGATTTGGATGAAATTTTGCACACAGATAGTTTATAACCTGGATTAACACATAAGATACTTTTTATCCCGGTAGTAAGATTCCATTGGACAATTATCGCGGGCGAAGCCGCTGGCAGAAGCTAGTATGTTATAATACAACATACTAGCTCTGCCAGCGGCTGAGAGGATTTTTAGAGGATAATATTATTATCCTCTAAAAATCCTCTCAGTGCGCGATCTAAGTTTTATCCACTTTGAGGAATAAAACATAATAATATTACTACCTATCCTTTTATAACTTACAAATGAAATAAACCCCGTTGCACACCGGAAGGGAATGGTTTCCGGGAAAGGGAACTCACAATCTCAATTTCCTGAATTCCCGTGTTTCCTTTGGTTCCAGGAAAAGCTGCAATCTTTATTATTCTAGGAAATTGAATATTACTTAAACTTATTACTTCGTGGGGTTGAGAAAATCCGACCAAGCAGGTAGTCAGTCCATGTAAAATACTGGTGTTTAGCTGCATTCCGGCTTGAAGCCTACCCCAACATAGATGGGGAAAGGTTGGGCAGATGATGAAAGTCAGAAAGGACTTCGATGATGAGAGTTATCACCTAGGCTAGGTGACCAGTTTGCGGAATCTCCAAGGATATAATTTAAGTTTCTAAATGTACTGTTTAAATGCACTGCAATTTTTTTTGAAATCCAATTCTTTGTTAAGCTCGTTTGTACATAAGCTATACTTAAAGGTATTGTAATTTTGTGTACAATAAAGATTTAAAATAAGGATGTACCGTACGTGTACTGACGGCTGCGTTAATTCGTTACCCTTTTTACCGAGAGTCTCAATGCGTGACGGGCATCTAATTGAAGCAGCTGTCTGTACTCCAAGTATAATTACAAGTTCTTTTAGTATGCGCTTTAGTTTGTAGTTAGGCACTTTTGACCATACAAGCATAATTTACCCTCCAATGGTCCCACTTTTGGGACACAGGCCCACCTATCTAAGAGAAGGAAAGGCTTAAATCCACTACGCAAACCCATTGTTGCTTAGTTGGCCAGCCCTCGCAAAACGTCATGTCACCGTAATAATGCCTCACTTTTTTGTCCCTGCGTTGTTACGCAACCGTTGGTATTTTAAACTAGTTTGTTACCGCGGCCGCGTTCGCAACCGTCGGGTGACATTTACGCAGGTGCAACAACCGTTGGTAACTGTCGGTAACTGTTCGTTACTGGTATTACTTTACCAACGTATCTTGACAGGTGGTGGAATTTGGTACTTACTAGAAAAAATGTCGTGAAGGAAATTTTGAGTATGAATGACAACAAAAGTAGAGGAAGACCAAAGAAACGATATACGGACTGTGAGGAGAATGATATTGATGGTTAGAAAAGAGGTGGCTGCAGAGTTGACAAATAAAACAAAAGAAGAAGCCATTTTCACCAACCCCAAATGAATTTAAATAAGGAACAGGACAGGATAGTGATGTATCGAAATCGACCAGTGTATGACGTTTTTCTTAGCAAGCAGCGCCACCCCGATATCTCAAGTTATGCTGGTCAAGTAATAACAAAAAACTGTTGCAAGTTATTACAGACAGTTTTTGCTAGAACACGTAATGAGGGGTAGTTTAAGTTTAATAGACGTTTTGCCTGGCGCAAGTGAAAAGCTTAGGGCAATGGCCGATTTGCTGAGTTAAAATGGCTTCGATTAGTGACAAGGGAAATCTAGTGCTATTAAGTTACATGTTGCAATTTCACTCATACAAATTGACCACGTTCAACATATTTAAACTGCGCTCGACTCGTGCTGTCTGAGTCATCATTTGCATGAAATGTTGACACTGACAGCTGTTGCCGATGCTACCTAATTGCGTTCAGTTCTTTTTGTGTATTTAATTTACTTTTTGCGCTATTTCAATGCTGGTTATGAAGCCTTAGAACGTTGCATAGAATTCCATAACCTAACTAATCCAGGTCCAGTTGAAAACCAGCGTTGCACACTAGTTGTCAAACTGGGGCAATTTGGCGCAGCCGTGAGGCACACCACACAGTGTTTGCACAATTTTTTGTGTAGATCTAAGTTTTTTTTTTTGTTTTGTTGTAATATTTTTGTTTTGTATTATGCATTTTTGGCACATGCCAAATAATGTTCAATAACTTTTTTCAAAGCTGATAATAAATATGAGCCTTCCTGCAGAAAGGTTTTTTTTGTTCGTACGGCTCGTGCACTTTGAAAGGGCATGTGTATTTTTATCTTTGGATGCCCTTTTAACAGTGTTAAGTTGGTGTGTAAATGTAGCCTTTTGAAAGCAATTAACCTTTAACAAAGTAGTGCATTGAATGCAAAAACTTGAAGTCCAAAACCGATATAGTAAATTGTTATCTTTTTGTTTTATTTTATCCATTGCATTTATTTGTTTTCATGTTAAAAGACACAACATCGATCCTTAATTACGAAATAGAATGTCAAAAACACGACCACGTGGGGCTACCACTGGATGCACTAATATAAGATACCGTTTTTTTCTTTTTTTTTTGGCATGGGAAATCATATCAAATAACTTCTCCCACTCTGGGCGGAGCTGGAGAGAGTGTCAGACTTTTACTGAGTAAAACCCATCCATGTTCCTTCCTCGCCCTCTACGTTCCGGGGCCGCGGTATCTCTTTCAAACAGTCCCGCTGCCCCGGAATATAAGAGACCTGGGTGCCTAAAATCGCTTTAGCAGGAACATAATAGGAAAATAAAATGAATTACGTTGTAATTCGTAAATTGGTCACAAAGAGACCATTTAAACATCTGATGATCACTGATAGGTAGTCTACCCAAACCCTTGTGCCGAGAAGTATGAAATCAAGAACAGTTCCTTAATACAACGAGGTTGAGCACTAAAAACATATTTTCGAAAATTCACCCCATAAAAGGGTAAAGTGGTTGATGAAAGTTTGTACCTAATCCCATCATTTTTACCGTTCACAAATCCCATCGGTTGCGTATAAAGCTTGTAAAATATTAAACTCATTCAACGCTTACCGAAATTCACTTAG
The DNA here is from genome assembly GCA_916618015.1 of Xestia c-nigrum. NCBI lineage: Eukaryota > Metazoa > Arthropoda > Insecta > Lepidoptera > Noctuidae > Xestia > Xestia c-nigrum. The sequence goes on along the minus strand of OU745261.1, from coordinate 4,021,321 downwards.
GATAGCTTACTCGTACAGTTTAGTATAAAATAAATAAAAATACATAGACTACGAGTAAAACTCTCGAGGCTGTCGGAAAATATTTAATGCTCTTTTTATTGTAACTGCAGTGAAATGGGGACGTCTGCATTTTCTGCTTTTTGCCTCTTTGTAAAAGTGATGCTATTGGTATTTGAGTGAATGTATCTTATTTCGTGTCTTTTACATACTTGGGATAGTTAACTTGGACAATATAATTGTACAATCAAATAATACTACATATGACGACCCGAATGGCGCAGCGGTAGTGTGGAAAGGAAAGGTTGGTAATAAAATAATAAATAAATATCGCTGGACATTACACACAGCGCTATCTAGTGCCACACTAAGTAGGGCTTGTGTCGTGGTCACCAGACAGTTGATGAACTACATATATACTTTTTGTTTGTAAATACATAGATACTTATCTATACTAATATTATAAAGCAGAAGAGTTTGTTTGTTTGTTTGGTTGAACGCGCTAATCTCAGAAACTACCGGCTCGAATTAAAAAAATATTTTTGTGTTGGATAGTCCATTTATTGAGGAAGGCTTTAGGCTATATAACGTCACGCTACAGTCATTAGAAGCGGAGCAGGAATGAAAAATGTTGCAAAAACGGGGACGTTTTTTTCCTTTAGTTTTTCTCTCTTATGTGACGCAGACGAAGTTGTGTGGGTCAGGTAGTTATACATATAAACATCCATGACTCGGAAACAAATGTCCGTGCTCATCACACAAACATTTGCTCTTACCGGGATTCGAACCCAGGACCCTAAGAACGTAAGGCAGCGTCACTACCACTACGCCAATCGGGTCGTGGAATTTACTAAAATTTACTCTTTTCTCTCTCACATCAGTCTTCACACAATCCATTCATCTTTTCTTTGTTTTTTTATAGACTTAAAATGTCACTTACGGGATCTCTTCCGTCATTGTTACGAGTATTATTATATTTTGAGCTCCCGATATTTCAATTCAATCACAGAAGATATCTCGTGAGTGACATTTTAAGTTTAGTTCCTTTTTAGAAATAGAAAGAGAAATAGCAACATATAATTATTTATATGTTGCTATTTCTCTTCCTTTTTTATTTATATTTTCTCTTTTTGTATTATTTCTACTTATAGAATATAAACCTAGAGTTCTGGGACATAAAAAAAAAACACTTTTTTAGCTATCACGGTTCAAAACTAAACTTAAAATGTCACTCACGAGATATCTTCTGTGATTCAGTTAAATAAAAACTTAAAAAATGGCGTCATAAAACTCCTCCTCAACGCTGTCAACTGGTAATGTCCCCAAGAGACTGGCAGCTTTACCACGCTGAATGGCAACGCTAAGCCTCTGGCCGGGGTAAAAGCCAGCCCTAGGGTCACAGGAATTGTCAACTAAGTTAGCGTTTTGAAATTTCCTTGAAAAGCTAACTCATTTTCATTCAAACCAATCATTCATATTGAAAGCTAAGAAAAATCTATACTCTATACTAATATTATAAAGCAGAAGAGTTTGTTTGTTTGTTTGTTTGGTTGAACGCGCTAATCTCAGGAAGTACTGGTTCAAATTGAAAAAATCTGTGTTTGTGTTAGATAGTCCATTTATCGAGGAAGGCTTTAGGCTATATAACATCCCGCTGCGACCATTAGGAGGGGAGCAGGAATGAAAAATGTAGCAAAGACGGTTTTTTTTTTCTTTTCGTTTTTCTCTCTTATGTGACGCAGACGAAGTTGCGTGAGTCAGCTAGTAATTCATATGTCAGTTGCTTCTTTGTTATGGTCGCATTCAAACCCTAGAGTTATGGAATATAAAAAGAAAACAACTTGTAATTAGCTTAGTATACGTGTAACCAATACCTAAGAGCTCCAAATCTATGACCTCACGTTCCAAAGCAGGTTCACCATCAGGACAATGCAGTCAGTTCACTAAGTAATTCAGTTATAACATAAAAGCGAGACATGGAAGCAGAATTCAGCGCTCGAAGCTCTCAAACTTTAACTATGCTTAGAAGCCACCGTACTGTTTTCTCTCGGTCAAAAGGTTATAGATAATACCTAGTTGTACTAATCCTATTAACGAGTTTGCTTCAGTTTCAGTCAACGTTAATTTTATACGGTTCAGTGAAGTTTGGTTGATAATTAAAATCTATGCACTGGAGTTTGAATTAACCGACTGGTTTAGTTTAGTTTTAACTTGCGTTTGAAAAGTCATCTTATATTGCACTGTGATTCCATCAGTATGAACCGGTGTCGTAGCCAAAACGATAAGTGGCTCGAAAACTTGATCCGATGGATGCGAGTCGCACGGGATGTCGGAACCGTTGAATGTGGCAACACTTGGGAGAGGACTATGTCCAGTCTTTCGGCTGGTGCTGAAAGACGCCCACCGCTGACTCACGAACTCGATTGGTTGGCATCCTAATTTTCTAGAGAAGGGACTTGATTGGGTAGACCAAAATCATACAATACCGAAAATATCCACAAAACCTAAGCCCCTGATATATCAAAGTGATACCAAAATAGCGAGAAAATTTCGCCGGAATCAACTCGATCTCGTGAGACAAGATAAGTAGCTGCCACATTTTTTTCCTCCTCTCGCAAATAGCTATGGAAATGTTGCCATTACCTACCTCCATTCTTTTAACATAATTTTTATTCAAGAATCCTCTTTTTTTACCCGTTCGCAACTTGAATTTAAACCCTATCTCCTAAAAGTTAACGAAGGTTTTTCTTCAGCAGCTGTTACTTAATCTAGGACCTGAAATAAACAAAGGGTTTCAAGTAAATTGAATAGATTTATTGAAATATAACTAAACCGGCTTTCTTCAAGTAATAATTGAATCAATTTATCATTGAAATCTACTAAGATTTCTTGGACATTTCTGTTATCTTTTCATTATAACTTTGTTTTAATTATTTCAGGCTGAAACTGGAAAATGTAGTAATTAGTGACTTTATAATTTAATTAAGTTTTCCTTCTTCAATGGATAGGCTGTCTCTAAAACCTCGACCAAGACACAACAAGTCAGAAAAAGTTACAAATAAATACGTTTTTTCCGAATTATCGTTGTCCGTCTACGGCCGTCCGGTCGTGGAATAATTAATATTAACAGCTGGTCTGCTCGACCTCCAGGTTGAGCAGCGCTTACCTAGGTTGGTCGGTGGATGGGTGACACTGACCACCTATCACTCACCGAGTTTCTTCAGTGCCTCGGTTAGCACGTTCAGTCTTTGGTCATTTGTAAATCTTTGACATTCGTAACAGGTAGTCAGTGGCCTATAAGTCTGACTACCAGTCTTACCAAGGGTATCATTACCCAGTCTTAACTGGGTTGTGGAGGACAGATAGGCAGTCGCTGCATGCAAAATACTGGTGTTCCATTACATCCGGTTAGACTGGAAGCCAACCCCAGAAAATAGTTGAGGAAACGCTAGGCAGATATTTATATTTTAATCAAGGTTATTTGTTGTTTAATGTGTAATAGATAAAGGTATATGTCACCGTATAACTGTCAAATACGTTATATTGTAATCTCTCTAGCGATATTGTAAACTCGCGAATTATTGTCAAACGAACATACTGCTTACAATAAAACGCATTATTTTTTCGTGAAATGCATACGATGGTAGTTAACTCACGCGGTGTGGAAGGAAGGAGGGGTCCCCCTCACCCAGTGGTACCACTGTCATGAAAAGATACTGTACCATTCCTGAGAAATATCGATTGATATAACCTAACCCTAAAACACTTTATATTCCCCTGAAAAGCGTAGTAGACGGAGCCTCTCTTCGCGGAGCCCCTATTTCCGAGTGTATGGGGTTTAAAGGAACCTAACTAACCTAACGGGGTGGGGGTGCCCCAAGTCCCGATTATGGGGGCAGAGATACTTCCGTATGTTCAGTTGACAATAATTCGAGAGTTTACAATATCGCTAGAGAGAAACACGTTATATTGTAATAAAGGGTGTAAAACACCTCTTAACGAATACGAAAGACACTTATTCTACTCGTCATTCTGATCATTTTTTTGTTCTACACTATACCTGGGAACCTTTTAGTTACGGAGATATTGGGGGTCAAAGTTGCAAGATTTTGACAAGCTTTTTTTTAAATACCACTTATTATCGCATGATTTTTAATTTAAACATCTCTACGACCCCCGTACTATTCAATCCATTCATCCGCACAATGTTTTGAGTGCGTTACATTGAGTTATACCAAAAAACACGATTTATAACCTCAAAAAAAAAGTTGTTTCCCAGCAATATTTTTTGCGTAAAGTTACTTAGTTTGGTATACAGAATGCTTGGTTAACGGCTTTGTGATGAGGTGAAATACACCCTGTATAACGTGTTAGACAATTTACGGTGACATATACAAATAGATGGTTCAAGGTGCTTCTATTTATGTAAAGCCCCGTTTATTATGTTCTGAGTTAAGTGGCGAGTTATAGTAACCAGCACAAAATAATATAGTAATTTTCTCGTATTGTACTTTGTCCTCGTTTGCGGACATAAATACCTTCTTATGTACATTTTATTGTGTACATCATTATTAGCCATTTGCACTGATTTTCAAGGATGGAGCGAACTGCGCACTATTTTACTAAATATACACAAATTACAGCTGTAATCGTCGCAGGGTTAGGTAGAAGTATGTTATAGTACACCTAACCATAAGGAATATTTCGCCCTGTATAAGTTATCCACAGAACAGAAAAAAGAAGAGTTTTTATCTTCTTCAATTTATTTAAAGGAGCTTGTACAATTTGAAGATATCGCAAATAGAAAAAAGAAGTGAGAAAGGAAATAGTGCCTGATTTGTATTAGCACCATGTCGCCGATTGTCTCGCACTCTTTAACTCCACTACAAGAAACATACGTACGTGCATTACGCTCACAAATAAACTACTGACACTTAGGTCCATGTTCACCGAAAAGATAACCGTCTGATTATCTTAAAACAGCTGTCACTGTGACATGTTCCCGTACAAAAATGCGTTTTAAACAGCTGTTTTAGATAATCAGTCTGTCATCTTCGTTCGCGACCTTGCCATTGATTATCACACTAACGCAAAAAATGTGCTTGACGTGTACTCACACACGCACACAATAAGAGCGCGACTGTCGATTGATTGACATGGAGCGTTCACTTATACAGGGTATGTAGTAGGGTATATAGTAATTATAAACTGTTTTTTCTACAATCTAAATCGTTAAAAAAAATTACGCGATTATCGTTTTCAAAAGGTCCATTGATGTTATTATCTTTATTTAAGTACGAATTATCGGAATACTCGATATTCCAGTAATATGCAAAATAAATAAGAAAAATTAAGGCAAAATTAGGTAAATGACCGCTATATTGAGCACTGCGATGAGTCGGCAAGATTTTTGATACTTTTATTATTTTAACGGTTTTCGTAACACTGATCAATTATTTTTTAATTTTATATTTTATACATTTTCTTGACAACACGTATTATTGTATATTTAAATTTGTCGCATCTATTCAATTTCACCCTGTATGAGCGGCGGCCACAAGACCCTTCTAACCTCTTTTATCTGTTCTATGGTGCTATCAAAGTGAACGGACCGCGGACAGATTATGTACTACAATATCTATCCAAGTCCGGTCCGTAGCCCAGTCCTCTCGGTTTGACCACACCTTAAATGAGATAAATCTCTGCTCTAGACTGTCCCCAAAGAGATTAATTTGTCAACCCTAAAATGTTCCACGAAATCAATACTTTATCTAAATATGTCCCACTTTAATCCTTGAGTCGTCGACGACGAATAACTAGGTACTGTTAAATTCAAAATTAATTTTGATTTAATTTTAGTGTATACTTCGTAGTTCGTACATGCAATATTCTTTACTAGCTGACCCACGCAACTTCGTCTGCGTCACATAAAGAGAAAAAATCCACAAAAGGAATAAATATAACCCGTTTTTGCAACCATTTTCATTTATGCTCCGCTCCTATTGGTTGTAGCGTGATGTTATATAGCCTATAACCTTCTTCGATAAATGGACTATCCAACACAACAATATTTTTTCAATTTCAATCAGTTGTTCCTGAGATAAGCGCTTTTAAACAAACAAACAAACTCTTCTGCTTCATAATTTTATAGTTAGTTGTTAGTCCTGCTAAAATTATTGGCGACAAAAAATATATGTAAGTACCTCATAAAATACATACTTGTCTAAAAATACATCCTACAACTGCTTTTCCCTGTATAAAATGTGCATTTTCACATTAAATAAAGAATTAAAATACATTAAGAAAAATAATTAGGGACATGATATACCGCAAATTCAACCCTTTACTACACACGTCTTTAAATTAAAAGATCCATTTAATTTAGCTTGTTGTAGTCTGTGGGGACCTCGGATCCTAAATTAGTTCAAACCTGTACCTACACCGTACGCATATTTAATTGCTTCAAAGGTATAATAAAATATTCAGTTATAAAATCACTCTGAGATTCGTTAAAACCTTTATGCCCTTTAGTTATTTTTAATCAATTTCCGATTTTGGCCTGGCCCCTTATTCACAACTATTCGACTCGCTTCCGATTCGGAAAGTCGTATGTCTATCTCGGTCGTTTTTGTAATGCCAGAAGAAGACAGATACACGAGTTGTCGAATCGGAAACGAGTCGAACGTTTGTGAATACAGGGTCTGAAGTACTTCAGATTATGTCTTCATTAGCGTATCAGCCCGATCATCCACTGTGGGTATTGCTTAGGCCATTTTTTTCTGCTTCAGTTCCCGGTCCTGTACGTCCTTTAACCAGGCGTTTCTCTCGACTTTAACAATATCATCGACCCAACGAGCTCTGAACGGCCCTGCTTTTTTTGGCCTAATCATGGCCTCCACTCGGTCGAAGCCTTGATCCATCGGCCATCTCCACGTCTAGCCAGATGTCCTGCCCAGGTCCACCTGGGCCGACCCTCCCGGTTTCGACGTCGTGAACTTTAGTCCGACGTCGGATTTCGGTGTTACGCACTCGATCTATATAGCGTTATGCCGGGCAAGGCTCGCTCCATGGCCCTTTGTGCCAGTCTCCTTTGTCAGCGTCCAAGTCTCGGCAGCTTGGCTGCGCAAACCGATGATTCTTCCATACAAACGCAAAAGCTTAAGTAATAGGTAAGTAAGTCAAAAATGAATAAGTCGATGTTATAAAAAAGGTACGAATCGCTTTATAAGCGATTGACCACTTTTCAACCTTATAATAAGGGCATAAGGGTGAAAACTGGTGGTCCATTATTGAGCTCGGTAGTACCTTTACAAAATGTTGAAGGCTCTGGACTTGGTTTCATTCCTAGAAACCGAGTCTTCAGAAGGTATTAAATATCTTCAAAGCGTGTAGGATGAGAGGAAATCCGAGTTTCTGTTGTAAATAAACAGAAAAGCTCCGAGAGCGTTTTATTAGGTAATAGCTTATGCCCGCGGCTTCACCTGCTTGGAGACCGGTAATAGGGTAGACGAGAAAAACAAACTAATTAGTTCGTCAGGTGGATCCGTATTTTTTCTTTTGTTACGTAAATCAAAATTGACGAAGATACGACGCTTTTAAAATTCCCAATACGTCACGCCTATATAATTTCTAACTACACTTAAAGTACTTACGGGATTATATCCGTGATTTTCTTTGGGTTTTTCGGTTTTTTGAGGTTTTTGGGTGCTCGAAAAACCTAAAGAAAATCACGGATATAATCATAAGTACTTTAAGTTTAGTGAAAAACCATGAAAGTCTAAAACGGTGAATTTCTTACTAGTTTTGACGTCATGAGTCCCCCCCGCCCCTCTCCCGAGTTTTGATGCGTTTTATCCTAGTCAATATTCATTGATTTACAAATACTAAAACTAGGAAGCGTTTTATGGGAGTAGGATTGCTCCACAATATTTTGTTAAAATATTACGACGACAGGGAATTTGATATAAAACTCAAACTCAAAGCATTTATTTCAACTAGACCATTACGGCACTTTTGAATGTCAAATTACAAATAAAATCAAAGCTACAGTCTCAGTCACACGGCATAATAACTTGAGAAAGTCCTGTAATTGCCCATTCCCTAGCGTAGATCTCTATGGAGAAGAACGGGCAAGAAACTCCATGGACACTCTTTTAAATCAATATTTTGTTATTATCTGAAAGCTATATCGGTCGGTGACTATTTGTTTAAATTTTAAAACGGTTTCAATGTTTACCGATACTTTTATCAATGGGTAGCAATCGCAATTACATCAGCTTTTTTAAAACGTTCGATTGGCTCGATAGCGTATAACCGTACAGTATCTATCTACAGACTTTTAATCACAGTAATGCACTGTACAGTCGAGTACAACCGTTAAAATAATGAAATCGTTTAAATTGAAAGCGCCAGCGAGTTTTTCAACGAGTAATTACGTACCAACTGCATACCGATGACAGGGTGGTACTGGTGAGCGCAAAAGTGCTTCACTATCCTTTTTTCCCGGGAATGAAAATAGACTAACGAACTACCGGCTCTGATTTGTGGAACTGTTTTCGAAAAAACGTGTTCTTATTTCTCGTTTTTCTTTTGACGGTTTTATTCCGTAGCGTTTATTCTTTTTATTCTGCGTTATGGTTTCTGGTTTTTAAAGTCAGAATCTCCTATGCTTCGATATTGAATTAGACAAAAGTTTATTAGTTATTAGACTTTATTAGTTATTTTATTTGTTTATTCCCTTAAAACATAAGCATACATCTGCTAAGATTCTTGCAATTTCTTTTCGCCTGTTCACGCACCCTTTTAATTTAATAACAACACAATAAATTAACATTATTTTACTAATTCGCGTAAATGTTCAATACATTAAATTGATTACAAACATATTTAGGTATACTCTACATTAATGTAGATTTGTTTTCATTGCCTACATTACGTGCTGAATGGTAAATTATAGTATATTAACCTTATTTTATGTTTGCAATTCGACTGTTACAAAGGCTATTGGCTAACGATAATTTCGACAGAAGTATGTGTGTCGGATATGTTACAATTTGAATGTGTAATGAACTGTGTAGCAAAGGTATTTGGTGAAGTATTTATGTAAAGCGAAAAATGTTACAGAATTTCGTAGTGGTGCAAAACACAGATAAATTAAGGTTATATGTTACGGTTTAAGTTATAAATGGGCAATATTACCGGTTAGTCCAAAAAATCTAGTTATTATCTTGCCCTAGTATTTCGACATTCTCAGCTCTCGCATAATGGCCCACAATTCTAAACTACCTAACCCTAAAAAAAATACTTCGGTTTCAATTACGTTCATTGAAATTATAGAAAAGTTACTAGTCAAGAGATTTCGGTTTAGCAGGTTTATTTTCACACTCATCTTAAGCCGTAACATTACTGATATAAAAAAAATATAAAATCTGGGCAGTCTTTGGGCACTGCCGATAGAAGTAAAAACAAAAAGAACACAGGCCCCGCCCCAGTCGTAGCACTGCTACGGGTTGTGCCCCGCATACGCCTTAGTGGTGCTACGCCGTAGTGGATCGGTTACGAGTGCTACGAAAAGCATACGTGACGGTCTCACGAGTTTCATGATTTTTGTTAGTGCTCAACGCGCCAAAAGAAGTTTTCACTTAAAAAAAAAGGAAAAAAGACTTAAATCAAACTGAAGAAACAGAATCCCATTGAATTGTGTAAAATGCCAAGCACTTAAGTCATTGCCTGTACTAGTCTAGCCCGTACCCGCAGCACTTTCAATTTACCCATTGTCTTTTAAAACAATATGTTATGAACGTTCCTACGTCTCTTGTTTGTTCGATTTTTTAAAATTTTATTTCATCCCCAATGCGATAGCTTACACGCTTTATTTAATTCCTTTGAAATTGTGTTTGTGTGGTCTTTGAAAAAAGAATCAGTTCAATTTTTTTTATGGCCTTTCTTTTACCGCCAACTGCAAGAAACAGAAAAAGATCAGTACGACAAAAGTCATAAGCGGCGTTGGACGATTTTGGAGCTAGTAAAAAGGTTAAATATTTAGGCTGTGACTGTTTGTATACCGTAACATGGTTATAGATACCTTCCTGATCAGAAGGTATAAGTCTTGTAGCAAAATGTCCAACAGTGATTCTGTCTAATTAGCAAAATAAAGGTAGGTGTATAGGTATGGCAAAATGGTTCCATTTTTAGGGTTCCGTACCTCAAAAGGTAAAAACGGAACCCTTATATGATCACTTTGTTGTCCGTCTGTCTGTCTGTCTGTCAAGACCTTTTTTCTCAGGAACGCGTGGAGGTATCAAGCTGAAATTCATATCAAATACTCAAGTCTATGGTCTCTTGGAGCTGTGAAAAAATCAAACTTCTAAGTCAACGCGATCAAAAGATACTCCCGTTTATGCCGCAAATTTTCGACACTCGCAAGGGAATCAAAACCTACAGGGTACTTCCCGTGAACTCAGAATCTTGAAATTTGGTACGAAGCAACGTCTTATAACACAGATAAAGGAAAAATTGCGAAAAGCATAAATTTTTAGTTACATCATATAATAAAAATATTTTTAATAATAACTTTTACTTATACAGGGTGTCCCAAAACTCAACGTCAAGCCGAAACGGGGTGACAGGATTGATCATAACCATCACGAGAAAAATCTGAAAAAAAATCTATCCCATGCAGTTTGAAAATTATGGGCATTTTAAGAAAAACCTAGAAATTTGATCAAACTGTACCATTTTTCGGTTATTGTGGTTATTATTTTTTATTTTTGTTCATTTGAACTTTAGAAACGTAATCCTAAATAACATTTCTAGAATCCCAATAAAAAATAATGACACAATTGCCTTAAGTTCCCGAGAATTGAGACTATTTGTTAAACTACGAATTTAAAATTTTCAAGATTCGTCGACTTTGACAGGCCCTCCTATAAAAAAAATGTACTAGAGTGCCTTGGCAAGTAGCATTAAAAGTTGGCGCATTTAATCAGAATTCTAAAATGGTACAATACTTGTTAGTTCCATACAATAGAAAAGAGTAAAAAAATTAAAACCTCAAGTAACCCGATTTTTGCTATCAGATTTTACTCAGTTAAAATGTTTTTAATTCGCACAAGCTCTAGGTAGGTTCTTAATTTTAAGGCAAAATGATGAGAGAGATGGATAATGGGTATGTTTGCCATGAGTGAGCGAGACAGATAGTGACGCCACGCATTGAGACGGAGATGCGTCGTTTAAACGAGTGCGAATGAAACAGATAGATGCTATGGCATCTATCTGTTTCATTCGCACTAGTTTCAGCCAAGCAAATGGCTACGCTACCAGTCCGACACCAACCAGTTAGTACGTTTCGCTCATTCGTCTACTGCGCACGTTCGTATTCGCTTGTGTTGATTTAGTACTGACAACTTTGGCTTCTCTTTTTGGACTTGAATCTTTGTGAATTGGACTTGTTGATAACATACCGGCAACTTTGGCTTCTCTCTGGACTTTTGTGTTGGCATCCTTTTTATCTACCATGCCTACGCGCTACACTTCACAAGAATATGCGAACATGCACCTCATTTATGGGGAATGCAGATGCAACGCAAGTGCTGCCGCTAGACTTTATCGTGAAAGATATCCAAATTTAGAGCGCTACCCGGATCACCGCGTGTTTGTTAATGTGCACCGTTCACTCACAGAGGGCGGCCATTTCCCGAATCAAATACAGGCTGGAGGTAGACCTGTGTTTCCTTTCCAGGAAGAAGTATTGCAAGAGGTCGCACGTGACCGAAGTATTTCCGTACGTGGAATTGAAGAAAGAACGGGAATACCGAAAAGCACTGCTCATCGTATTTTACAAAGAGCCGAAATGCATCCGTTTCACGTACAACGAGTTCAAAGTCTTCTACCTCGAGATTATCAGGAAAGGATTTCTTTTTGTAGAACAATGCTACAGAGGCATAATGAGAATCCCCAATTCATCCAAAAAATTCTCTGGTCAGATGAATCGACATTTAAAAAAGATGGTTACATGAACTTGCACAATTATCACGAGTGGCATGTGGAGAATCCACATTTAATGCGAGAAGATAGATCCCAGTATCGTTTTAAAGTAAACCTGTGGACCGGAATTTTAAACGGTAAAATTATTGGGCCTATTGAACTGCCTGAGAACTTGAATGGAACTAATTACCTACATTTTTTAAGAGAAGATTTACCAACCCTGTTAGAGGACGTACCACTAGCAGATCTTCGCGACATGTGGTTTCAACAAGATGGCTGCCCAGCGCATTTCGCAGTGCAAGTAAGAGATTTCCTTGACCAGGAATATCCGGGAAGGTGGATTGGACGTTCGGGCACTATCTCGTGGCCCGCCCGTTCACCAGATTTAAATCCCCTGGATTTTTTCTATTGGGGAGTTCTCAAAGAAAAAGTTTACTCAAAGCCCATTGAGAACGTAGCCGACCTGCGTGAACGCATTTCTCAAGCAGCTGAGGCGATCAACTCTCGAAGATATGCCCGACTAATAAGTAGATCTTTTTTAAGAAGATGTAGGGCTTGTATTGAGGCTGATGGTAAACAATTTGAACATTTATTGTAATAAAAAACGTTATTTCTCTATCATCTGACTTTTATTCCAACAAACCTAATTATTTTACTAATTTTACTAACTTTTTTTCACTTTGGTAAAAGTCGCGTCACTATCTGTCTCGCTCACTCATGGCGAACATACCCATTATCCATCTCTCTCATCATTTTGTCTTAAAATTAAGAACCTACCTAGAGCTTGTGTGAATTAAAAACATTTTAACTGAGTAAAATGAGATAGCAAAAATCGGGTTACTTGAGGTTTTAATTTTTTTACTCTTTTCTATTGTATGGAACTAACAAGTATTGTACCATTTTAGAATTCTGATTAAATGCGCCAACTTTTAATGCCACTTGCCAAGGCACTCTAGTACATTTTTTTTATAGGAGGGCCTGTCAAAGTCGACGAATCTTGAAAATTTTAAATTCGTAGTTTAACAAATAGTCTCAATTCTCGGAAACTTGAGGCAATTGTGTCATTATTTTTTATTGGGATTCTAGAAATGTTATTTAGGATTACGTTTCCAAAGTTCAAATGAACAAAAATCAAAAAGAATAACCACAATAACCGAAAAATGGTACAGTTTGATCAAATTTCTAGGTTTTTCTTAAAATGCCCATAATTTTTAAACTGCATGGGATAGATTTTTTTTCAGATTTTTCTCGTGATGGTTATGATCAATCCTGTCACCCCGTTTCGGCTTGACGTTGAGTTTTGGGACACCCTGTATACCTACAGGTTTGTACGGAACCCTCGGTGCGCGAGTCTGACTCGCACTTGGCTGGTTTTTTTAAATTTTGCCTAGTTTAAAAAAAATAACGATCACTGTCCCCACATACATTGAACGAACCAATAACTCATCAGGTCGAACGCATTCCAACTTTAAAACTTTTATTTTCACCCGCAATTAACTTTTAGCTGCGTCAATATGGCAGCCATTTTGAAACGGCGGGAAAGTTGCACTGACAGCCTGGTAAAACGAGACTCGGGGTACTCTTACAAGTTTATTTTCTTTTTATGACATTGCATCGGGATAATTTATCAAAATATCTTTGAGTTATCGACAGGCAAAGTTTTAAAGCTAATAATAATTTGAAAATACGAGCAGTCATGAGAGACATACTGTCTCCAGTTCTCCACTACTGAGTTTGCTATCTCTATGCATAAATGATACTACGTCATTTTAATTTCTTGGTGACGCTTTTAATTTTCCAACATTGATTTAACCTTTTTTGTGATAGTCTTCGATGAACAGGTAAAAAAGAAACTTGATACATTTGCACAAAAAATATCAAAAAAAGGACACAATTTCCGCAAGGTTCTTATCGATCAATTAATTAGTTGCCGTGAGTCGGATCGATGCTCCGACGAGATGCATTTGTGGCACATGTCCTATGTCCAATATAACTGTAATGTATCTACCACAGAGTATGGATACACCTCGGGCATTGCTAGACGGGGTATCGGCAACATTTGCCGCACAAATCAAGCTAGTCACTTTGGGCCCTATCAGAATATCAGCGCTGTGACGTTTTTTTTTAAATGTTACAGCACCATGCTAAGATAGGAGCCTTTTGATCTTGTACAGGACAAATTCTGTTCTGTATTTTGTTTGTTTTTTCTTATGATTTCGTTATTACTTTTTTACTTTTTTTAATTCTCTCATTTGTTTACTTTTAAACTAGTGTTATAATCACAATTTTACCATTTTATTATTATTTTTTTATTCATGTGTTGTCCTGTCGGGCTAATAAATGCTTTTTCTTTCTTTCTTTCTTTTCTAGTCAACATTTACCTACACTCATTATTTGCCTAGCCTTCTCAACTATTTTGGGGCCAACTTCAAGTCTAACCAGATGCAGTTTTAATACCAGTATTGTACATGGACGACTGCCTATCTGACCTCCACATATCACATACATTGTTTTACGATACGCCTTCGTAAGACTGGCTGTACTTTACTAGACGTGATGACACAATTGAATCGCATTGTTACGAAACAGAAATAGACACTGACTGACTGACAGTTTTGAATAGAAGCTCGTAAAATAAATTGGTGCACAATGCAGTTTTGGTGCTGCTAATTTTATTAATTGGTGTTATTAGGCTTTTCCCAATAGCAGCCAAGGATTCTATAACGTGAGACATCCGAAGCATAACTGGCAAAATAAGGGTGCATCTTTGCTTAACCCTACATAATAATATTCTTAGATATTTCCCTTTCCAACCTACTCGGTCCTGCGGCCTCTTTGAATGATGCTTTATTCTTTTTTGGTCTCTGGTCAGAGGCACTTTAGAAGAGGCGACTGACAGGTGCTAGGAAGGATATCATTTGGATTCGGGTCGCGTTATTTAATTCTTAAGGGTTGTTATTTACTTATTTGCTTGTTGCTGATTAAAAACGCTTTGTAAGAAACATAACGTTCAAAGTTATTTAGTGATTTGTCATTTACATTTAATATATTTCGCTTCTGGTCTCTAAGAATACTGTAATACCAAATGATTTGTAAAGAGTAACCATGGAGTTTCTTGCCGGTTCTTCTCCATGGAAACGACCAACGCGAACCGTGGACCTTTTTCGACGGTTTGTAAGTGCCTATGTGAAATAAAATAGGTATTTTGATTTTGATATTGATTCTGATTCTTGGTGATTGCAAATTACAAGGATAATGAATTTTATTAGTACTCTCGTCTCTAAACTTTGCAGACGATTCCACACTCTATGGTCATCACTTCAATTTCTCAGAGCAATCAGAGCGAGACAGATGTATCCATAGATAGTCTGTCTCACCACCGTGCGAACTTGTTAGAGAAATTATAGAGAGTATCAGCGCTAGATAGGAAGTTCTAATAAGAAATTACTGGGGTAATAGCTCGTAAGATATCCGGTTATAAACACGACATATCATCACGCTTGCGTTCTCAAGGAAGTAAGCAAAGTTTTATAAGTGGAGTACGTAAAGTCCTATTAGGGGAATATTATAGACATTTATTGGGCTTTAATTAAGAATTTATAAGAGGAGCTCGCCGCTAAATAATATTAGCCGCTCGGGACGATCTTTAGGTTAAGCCATGCTTGCCAAGTTGGTCTGTGGATGGGTGACCACCCTTACATACTTACCGAGTTTCCTCCGTGCCTCGGACAGCACGTTAAGCTGGTGGCTGTCATTTTTCCATCTTTGACAGTCGTTACAGGTAGTGGCCCAAAAAGTCTGACACCAGTCTTACGAAGTGGTCTCGTATTTCCCTGTATTAACCGGGTTGTGGAGGTCAGCTAAACAGTCGCTCCATGTGAAATACTGGTATTCAGCTGCATCCGGTTAGACTGGAAGCCGACCCCAACATAGTTGGGAAAAGGCTTGGCAGATGATGATGACTTAAGGCGACTTCGTTCAAACTTCGTTTGAAATGCTGTTAGAAAAAAAATCAAATCAGCTTGCACTACAAAGTGGTTGTTACGTCAGTCACTGCGGCCCAAATAGTGCAAAATGAGTGGTTTCGATCGACTTACAAAAAAACGATTGATTGGACTAAAAAACTAAAACATCATAAAGTTAACATATTGCTTGTAGAATTATTTACCAAAAAATCAGAATGATCGCATGTATTTTGGTATGTTTTTTTTTTGGTTGAAAGAATTTTTTAGAGAAAAGTTCGTGATTTTTTTCTATCGAGTAAAATTAATTGTATCATGTTTTCAAAACACTATCATGCTAGCATATATCCTGTAGAATATCGTTTATTTTTCTAGTTTTGTTTATTGCAGTGAATCATACACTTTTAAGCATTATAAAACTCGTTTAGCTCATGTAATCGCCTTAAGAATTTATGATGTTTTACCAAAACGTAACATCACGCTTGTAATCCTGATAGGGTTACCCAGAGGTGTACGTAATTAGTGTACCCGCCGTTCGGTTGTTAAGTTAAAGGCTAATGCTACAGAATGGCCCGTGAAACTCAAATTTTCTTACGTTTGTTGCAATTTGCAGGCCAATGCTTGTTTGTATGTTGTATGTTGATGAAGGAAAATTTTTGACCTTGAAAAAGTCTTTCCTCGACCTTTGTGAACTTTGTCGATTTTGAAGGTTATTGACGTATTACAGTCGCGAACGATATTTTCATCAATATACAACCTAGCGGCCGGCCTGCAAATTTCTATAAACGTAAGATTATATTATGAATTTCTCGGGAGACCCTTTTTGGGATGGGAAATCATCAAATGACTTCTCCCACTCTGGGCGGAGCGGGAGGGAGTGTCAGACTCTTACTGACTAAAACCCATCCTTCCTCGCCCTTTATGTTCCGGGGCCGCGGTATCTCTTTCGAACAGGCCCGCAACCCCGGCAGGCTTCGGCCCTTGCGGGCCACTCCCCTCCCGGGCTACCCTGACGCTTTCACCTAAAGTCCAATGTACATAGGACGAGCCTATTACCAATAACCATCAAACGTGCGCATATAGATAATAAATAATAATATTTCGCCCAAACTGGGCATCGCACCCAGGAACTCGCGCCTTGCTAACACAAACCAAACGAGGCAGCTATTCAAAATTAAAACACAATAAGCCATCACAATTCCATTCAAACTTTCATAAAAATTGCCCACTTTGTAACGAATCGACACCAAATTGATTCATCTTATTGTCATTACGACCGCGCAATGCATGCTCTTGTGCAACAAATGGCGATACAATAGCGAACCGAACACTTTCTCTAAATTGCTTCGGGTCAACGAACGAAGTTCCGCCGGCGCAGATAAAGTACCCACACACTCGTGACAATAAAAGATTAACTGATGGGAGGAGCTCGAAGCTAAGGAACAACAGCCACTCGGGCTGTTCTTTAGGTTAAGCCGTGCTTGCCTAGGTTGGTCTGTGGATGGGTGACCCTTACATTACCGAGTATGCTCCGTGCCTCGGAAAGCACGTCATTTGTCCACCGTTTCCTTGCGTTTATGACCTTCAGAAAAATATTATACAACCTGTTTCTTAATAATTATTTTATTTATTGTTTTGTTTAGTTTTAAGTTTTTTTAGGTAAGATTTTATATTTAAGTTTGCTTTTTTTTTGCTTTTCTTTTGTTATTTGTTTTATACTGATCGCATTTGTTGTCTTATTTCCTCATGTTGACTGTGGTAACATTCGGGTCACAAGTTGTCTTTCTGTAAATAATTTCATTGCCACCGCTCTCATAGTGGTGAAAGAAAACATCAGCATAAATCCTACTAACCAAAAATTCGAAGACATCGATGTGATATTAAATCGCATTGATAAATCCAATAATCTTGAGTATCTCGCGTTTAGACATCTTAAGAAAGATCTAAAGTAATAAAGTACTTACATTGTTAAAGTAATAGTGTATGAGAATAAAATAGAGCAGCGTTATTTCTCACTACAATGCAAGTTTCGTCATTCTTTCTCTCATCTTGAGCTGTCGACTTTATATTTATGTCACCGTAAAATTGTCAAATACGTTATATTGTCTCTAGCGATATTGTAAAAACTCGAAATATTGTCAAATGAACATACTGCTTACAACAAAACGCATTATTTTTCGTGAAATGCATGCGATGGTAGTTAACTCACGCGGTGTGGAGGGAAGGAGGGGTCCCCCTTGCCCAGTGGTACAACTCTCATGAAAAGATATTGTACCATTCCTGAGAAATACTGATTATTATAACCTAACCTTAAAACACTTAATATTCCCTTAAAAAGCGTAGTCGACGGAGCCCCGTTATTTCCGAGTGCAGGGTTTAAAGGAACCTAACTAACCTAACGGGGGGGTTCCCCAAGTCCCGATTATGGGGGCAGAGATACTTCTGTATGTTCAGTTGACAATAATTCGAGAGTTTACAATATCGCTAGAGAGAAACACGTTATATTGTAATATAACGTATTTGACAATTTTACGGTGACATATATATCGCTATGAGTAAAATTGAGATATTGGTGTGGATTCTGTTTTGCACAAACGAAACTTAATTTAGGCTATTCCTATCTTTTTCTATCTAATAAAACGAGAAAGAGACGGACGACGTCATTTAGAGCTGTCTAATTTATTTGGAACTAATATTTCCATACAAATGAAAGGTGCACGTAAAATGATTTCGACTAAAAACACGGTAAAGCGCAAGGCATAAACTAGTTTAACATCTCTAACTTAGATTATAGCTTCCGTCCTTCTCTCGCACTGCCTTTTAGTAAAAGTTAGCAATAGCCTAAATTATGTTTAGTTTGTGCACGACAGAATCGACACCATTACCTTTTCTTTTCTTTTTTTTTTTTGGATGGGAAATCATCAAATGACCTCTCCTACTACGGGCGGAGCGCGAGGGAGTGTCAGACTCTTACTGACTAAAACCCATCCATGTTCCTTCCTCGCCCTTTATGTTACGGGGCCGCGGTATCTCTTTCTACCTAACGCAGTTTTCACTAACATATGCCGCAATATGAATCTTCTTCTTTATCGTGTAGTTTAGTACCTAACCTAACCTGGTGTCAAAGTTTTTATGCCACATAGGGGCCTCTGACTTGGCTTTAAACATTGTCTAGAAATATCTCTCTGGGCCTCGATTATTGATGATGATGATAGTGTCAGAGTAGTCGATCATTGATTTCATAATGATCAAGTTCTGCCAAATTTGGACAAGTTTGTTCATTGTATTAACATAATGGCGCCATTATGACTTTTCACTGACACTCCATTGAAAGAAATGTCATGGAATCATAATCTCGTACATGAAATCCGGCATGAATAAATGTTCGCATTTAGTAGTAGATTTCGAAAACTATTTGTACTAAGCGTTTTATAATAATGACAATACGACAATGCCATTAAAACACAATTTTATTACGAGACCATTGACCGACCATTGTGAATTTAGCAGATTAAGAACTTTAAGCAAAATGACAATGGGATGAGAATGGAATCGTGTTGGAGTGACGAATTTATTAAAATAGCAGAATTAGGCCCCAGGTATTCTGGTTTCCTTACGACGTTTTCCTTCGCCGAAGCGAGTGATAATACGCATATGAATCCGATAAACTAGACGTGCGAGTCTTGGGTTCGAACATGAGACTGGCTTGAAAGTCCACGAACACACCACTAGGCTCCCACTGCTATACAACGTGTAACAGAAAGGGTATAGTCATATGGCCTGACCGTGGATGGCATCACCTTCACTATGGGCCCTATCAGAATACCAGCGCTGTGACGTTTTTTTTAATGTTACAGCACCATGCTGAGATAAGAGCCTTTTGGCCTCGTACAGGACGAGCTTCGTTTCTTTTAATTTTTAAATATATATTTGTTTGTATTTGTAAGTTTTATACTGATAATTTTGATGTGTTTTGTCCTGTGCGGATGCTTTTTCTTTCTTTCTTTCTTTCTTTCTTTCTATATGAAAGGGTGTACTACGGACCATCAAACTGAACAATGTTTTCTTTGGGACCACCACCGAAATCGCAAAAAAATAATCAGCTGTTTCATACATTTATTCGAGTAGGTATTGGAATTTAGTATGGGGCCGTTGATTTTTCGATGTTTTGATCGACGCTAATCTAGGAATTCATTTACTTTATTTATACGGCTATTGTTGTCAGGCTGGAACACAAATCCTGAACGCATGCTGAACTGAAAAAATGACCAGAAAATTAAAAAAAAAAGCATTAAAAAAATAAAATTAATCGTTTTTGAATCTTGTTTTAAGTTAACACGGTTCACAACTAACATGAAATGTCGCTTATACGGGAATATCTTCTGTGAATATCGGGAGCTCAAAATCAATAACAATCACGGATTTTTACTCGTAAGTGACATCTTGAGTATTAAAATCTTTTTATATTTTATCTTCATAACTTAATCTTTTTTCTTTCTTTCTTTTTGCTCCGTTTACCAATTTTGCAAGCGAATTAGGAGTTACCGCGTAAAATAAGCATACAAATTGTATGTTGCATAGCTGTGTATAATTGCCGGGAAATACGTTTTAGCACCATGCAATTCTATACGCGTTGATATGAAACCAAAACTGGTACTAATAGCGGTGCTGGTGGTAAAAATGCAATTGGCGGTTCAGGTACCTACAGGTACCTGAACCGCCAATTGCATTTTTAATGTTTTTTACTAAGATAGGTTCGGTATGTATCCAGAGAAGTTTTGAAATCACCTTTTTTAGAAAAATAATTGTGTCATCATCTGCCTAGTGCCTAGTCTTTCCAAATAATAATAATAATAATAAATAATAAGATAGACCGATCAGCGCGCCGCGTAACAATCGAAATGCGCGAAATGTTACCATTCCGCATGACGAGAACCTCGTGAAAGCTGAGAAAGAGAAACAAATAACATATCTCGACTTGGCGCATGAGAGAATATGGACTCGGTTATCATTGTGCCGATTGTCGTGTCGGCCAATGGCCTGATAGCCAAGAGCCTCGACGAACATCTGTCGAAGCTTTCTTTAGGCGGTTGGATCAAGGGCCTGATACAGAAGGCAGTACTCCTCGATACGGCTCGCATTGTGAGGAGGTTCCTGTCTCTGCAACCCTAACCACCGGTGACTTGGACCCTGCTCCCGACACCGGCGGATCCCTATTTTTTATATTACTAAATGTTTTTTAAGAAATATTTAAAAATGTACAAAATAAGATGATAAATGAATAAAGGAGATAATAATAAAAATCTTTATTTATCTCCCCAAATTACATAATATCAACGTGAGTATAGATTACAGTCAGACACAGAAATTTTGACAAAGCGTGTAATTTGTGGGAGATCTGGAGTCTAAACTAAGCCTAGACCTGTTAAATAAAATAAATAAAATATAAATATGTTGGGGTCGGCTTTCAGTCGAATACATTGCAAATGAGTATCAGTATATTACATGGAGCGACTGCCTATCTGTCTCCATAAAAAGTTTGTTGTTGCTTAACTTGTTTTTTTAAATTTTGCATGCTATGTTTTACCCTAGCTAAACATGCTTGTGCCTCAATTTGTATATAACACCCTTGTATACCATGTTTTACGCAAATAAATATTCTATTCTATTCTATTCTAACTCAGTTAGTACTGGGTAATAGGATACCACTTGATAAGACTAGTTGTCAGACTTTCAGGCCATTGACAATCTGCCTCGAAAGATGAGACCTGTCACACCACTTGCAAAGAGTGTAACTTTGTGAAATCTTATGCCTCGAGGTGAAACATTAAGAAGACAAAGTAGGAAGATGGTTTACGACGTGTACACCTATATGTCAAAAGAAGTATTTTGGTACACAATTTACTCGTAAGTATACAAGTTGTGTGACAGGTCTCTTCTTTCGTGCTACGGACTTGTAACAACTGTCAAAGTTCTACAAATGATAGCCGGGGCCGACGGCTTAACGTACTTTTTACGTGCGTACGGATTAAACTCGGTATGGAACAATGACGTATTATAAATAGACGCGTCATGCATGAACATCACGGCTGTCGAAAACAGCGTAAATACGGTCGGTAGCCAGCTACTTAGACGCACGAAGAAAGGGAAAGAAAATTAAACATCAGCTACGGAATTTTTATTTTTAGAGAGAGATAAATATATTTCTTTAATTTCGTTGTCATCTTCTCTTAACGGCACGTGACTTACCTCAGGCGCCAGCCGCAATTTGAAGGCATCGAAAAAAATAAAATAAAATACATTTTTCTTGATACTTACGCATGAAATGATACTTTTCTATCTTTCACAGTTAAAGTATAGTTTTTACAAGTCCTAAAAACCAGGGACCATTTTGGTTACCCATTGAAAGGGTTTTTGATAGGGTTTTGACAAAGTGTTGTTTTAAAAACCATTTCAT
Source organism: Xestia c-nigrum (assembly GCA_916618015.1). Lineage (NCBI taxonomy): Eukaryota > Metazoa > Arthropoda > Insecta > Lepidoptera > Noctuidae > Xestia > Xestia c-nigrum. The sequence goes on along the minus strand of OU745261.1, from coordinate 3,998,920 downwards.
ATTGGTTACCATTTTTTATGAAAACCCTCATCAATGGATAACCTCTTCCAAACCCTTTCGATATGATTACCTGTATATTCGAAAACCCGTTCTTGGTGGGTTATACTTTTTAATGGTAAGTCGTTTTGAACGGGTTACCCCTTCAACGACTGTAAAGCCGTTGAAGGGGTTACCCATTCGGACTACCAGTAATGTAATTTTATCTCTCACGTCTTTTCTTTAAAGTACTAAACTGCATACATTCGGCAGGAATGCGTCAAGTCGTAACACGCAGTCTAGGCCCTAGCGATGAGTAGCGACTCCTTACACATGCGATTATAGTTATTATTGCAGAGTTTTTAAAGTTCAATGTTTTTTGTTCCTGGAAAAGTCGGGATTGTTTCCTACATGATACAATCTTGTCTTTTTTACTGAATCATAAATAGTCCGATAGCGCTGGGCTATTTTGATGCCAAAGTTTCAAAAATTTTAAAGTTGCTTATTTCTTGCCTGTGGCTACAGTCGTACCTGTGAAGCTAATTATTGCGTTTTATGTCACATCTGACTATTGCATTTTCAGTATCTCGATGATTTGTGGTTGATTGAGTATTTTTATTCGAATCAAAACTGGCAAAATTAATTTAAAGTTTAAAATAATTGTGATATCTTATCTAGGATAGCCTGCAAACCCCGTTTGTAACATTTTCGACAGCGAGGGACTAAATAAGTAAACACTGTGCTTTTCTTTGCGAATACAAGAAACATAAAAATAACATGATGAGTCAATCGAAAAACAAATCGAGTTCGGACTGCCGCTTTTCCGCCTATGTTTTTTTTTTCTGTGGCCAGTCCGCTATTCAGGAATTCTGGGATATTCACCCTAATCGTATCAGTTAGGTACTACTACGTCATTATAACGAAATCAACTATCATTTTCTTTTCCTCTAACAGTGACCGAAAAGATAAATAGCCAAATTTCTCCCTAACTAAAGTACCTAAAATGACACAAATTAATATAGTAGGTTAGGCAAATGGTCCGGAAACTATATGCGAAAAACAAAACAACTTTGATATTTTTGAAACCTCAAAACCTAGCGCTATCGGACTAAAATATCATTCGATCGTCTCACTCATTATTTAGTGCCCGAAGGGAAAGGATAGGAGCTGACTCAAACCGTAAGATTTAAAAAACCGAGGCGACATGAACATATATATTTAAAAAAGACGTGTGGCACTCGGGGACTGCCGCGGTAAAGCTATTGCATAGCATTTTTTTATCAACTTATGCAATTATAATTATTCATTTTCACGCGCGGTCGGCGCGCAGCCAGCGCGCGGACGGCTCGCAAGCACGCGGTCCGCTCGCTTGGAGCGCGCGGACCGCGCTCGGACGCCGCAAAAACGACGGGGTGTTATAAGTTTGACGTGTCTGTGTATGTGTGTGTGGAACATTCATTATAAAATTCATAATTTCATAGAGATGGGAAGCCGAGCCTGAACATTCAGTCTGCGTTTTGTCCTCGAGCCGGCAACAAGCGGAAAATAAAATACATAAATAAGTTAATATAATAATTGCATAAGTATAATAATTGTATAGTAATTGCATAAGTTGATAAAAATGGTTACAAAGAAGGTCTAACATCAAATGTATATGTCACCGTAAAATTGTCAAATACGTTATATTGTAATATCTCTAGTGATATTGTAAAGTCTCGAATTATTGTCAAATGAACATACTGCTTACAACAAAACGCATTATTTTTCGTGAAATGCATGCGATGTTAGTCAACTTACGCGGTGTGGAGGGAAGGAGGGGCCCCCTTGCCCAGTGGCACAACTCTCATGAAAAGATAATGCACCATTCCTGAGAAATACCGATTAATATAATATAACCTTAAAACACTTTATATTCCCCCTAAAAAGCGTAGTCGACGGAGCCCCGCTTCGCGGGGCCCCTATTTCCGAGTGCAGGGTTTAAAGGAACCTAACTAACCTAACGGGGGGGTGCCCCAAGTTCCGACTATGGGGGCAGAGATACTTCCGTATGTTCAGTTGACAATAATTCGAGACATTACAATATCGCGAGAAAAAACACGTTATATTGTAATATAACGTGTTTGACAATTTTACGGTGACATATACAACCTACAACTCCTAGTTACGGCAATATATTAAAAAGAAAACTAGCTTGTCATTGTTATTATCTGACATAGGGTGTTAGGTTATTTTCGTTACGTTATTTTCGTTACGGAATTTCTGGATTTGGTCTCCACGCTCAAGGCCCGCGATAGAACTTATGCAATAGCTTAAAAACTTAGCTCCGTAGCATTCGCCGTTAGAAGAATTCGTGATTTAACTGATTTAGAGACAGCCCGTTAAGTTTATTTCCATAGCATGATGTCGTGCGGTATTCTCTTGTGGGGCAATGCCACCGATATTCAAGCAAAAAAAGGCAATTCGTTCTACTTATAAACTAAGTCCCAGACTGGGGAGGTCGGCACGCAGCACCCAGTCGTAACCGATATTCCACAAGGGCGGCCCCAGAACCCGGGCGTCTCTTCTGGCCCGGTTCGATGCAGGAACCTCCCGAAACAGTCGTGTCTGGTGAGGACTTGCGTCAGGCGAAAGGTGAGGGCGCCGTGTCACCTCTCAAGCCACTCCTCAAAGAGGGGACTTATCGCCACTATTGTGGCGTGCCCTGCACGGGGTTTGCGACAGTCGCTCTCTCCATGTCGCCATGAGATCACGACGGAGTCTGTCCGCCGAGCGGGGCGAGGACTATTGCCTCCAGATCCCACGGCGGAAATTCGGCAAGGCCTCGCCTCGCCGCAGATTGTGCGGTATCCACGAACTAGATTTACGAACTTAAGACCTGTTTGGAGAATGAATGTCATCCATGGTCTAACGACGAAGACAGAAGGCAGATGCAAGATGTCCTCAACAGTTTGCAGCAGCTATATTATTATTAGGCTTATTTCACGCACCTTGATGAGAACTCAAGAGCTGCCTAAAGTATGACTGTCATCGAAGGTCAGCAATGGAGACGGAAGGCAGTTGCATGAGGTATCTACGCAAGAGTTTACTGAAGCTTTTTCATGTTTGGGCTCATTTTTTGCGCCTTAATGAGAATTTTAAACCTAACAAGAGTAAAAGTTTCATCCAAGGTCCGACGGTAAAGAGGGAAAGCAGTTACAAGTGGTCCTGAAGAGTTCACAGCATCTTCATCGTGGTTGGACTCATTTCATGGTCCTTGATGAGAATTTTAGACCTAGCTGGAGTATGATTTTCAGCGGAGTATGTTTTTTTTTACAAAAACAGTGAACATTGATTCCTTTTGAGAGCTAAAGCGGTTAAAGTTACGCAACAGCACGGAATTGTTCCTCTTAAAACGAGTCCGCGATAGCATTTCATGTCTATCTTTGAAGGTTGACTCACACTGTCTAACCCTCTCTATCTTATGAGACGCAGACGAAGTTGCGCGGGTCAGCTAGTAACTTAATAAAACCTTTGTTAATTGATTTCGTTTATTTGTCACTGACTTCTGAAGCTTAAGTTATTTTTCCTTTTTTTGTGTTTTTTGCAGTCGGTTTAGTTTTTGCAAAAAAAAAACATTTTTCTCTTTTTAGTGGTTCACCCTTCACAGCGTACTGGCGTGATGTTATGTTATGAACTGGTGTAAACAATAGATAGACATGAGATTTCAGCAATCCCAGTCCATTTGCAATCATTTATTGAGGAGTTCCGTTGCCTATCTCCGAAGTTCATCATCAGATCTTCACCAAATTGAAGTGGGACCACTCTGAAAAAGTACTCTTTCGAAAACTACCCAAATCGCTTTATGTGTGCCCATACAATTTGAAGATTTCGCACTATTTCTCCAGGATTCCATCATCAAATCCAGACTTGATGATTATGGGACCACCTGTAAAGTATACCCTTTTAAACAAAATAAAAATAATCCAAATCGGTTCAGATATCTTCGAGTAATCGGGGAACATACATAACAAAAATAACAAAAAAATTAAAAGGTTCCCACGAATTGAGAACCTCCTCTTTTTTTAAGTCGGTTAAAAAAGAAATCACCGTCCTATCAAACCGAGTAAGAAACACTTTATGAACGATTCTACATGATTCCAAACTTCCAAGGTCAACAATACCTTTTCCTCAACTTCAACGTAATTTAAAATTATTTGATTTAAAACCCTTTGGTTACCCCGACAAAACCCTTTCAAGGGGTTATCTTCTTCAATTGGAAACCATACAGGAGCCGGTAACATCTTGTACTAGTTAACTTATTGAGAGGGTTACCCTAACGTTAGTGTTTTGAAAGGGCTACCACTACCAAGAGGTAACCCTTTCCGTGACTGAAGCCGCACAACATGTAACCCTTTCGAAAGAATTAACTTATATTCGGGGTTGTACGGTCCCTGCTAAAAACACAGGACGGCCTTTTTTTTTCGTTGTTTGAGGAAGTTATACACAAAAGTTATTTTAATGTCACGTACTGCCGCGGCACTGGTTGGTACGCGACTAAATGAAAGTCCGGCAATTGCCTTGCATTCATGTTGCCACTACAGAGCGCGGGCAACGTATCTATAGTTTTATATAATATCATTGGTATGGGTGGTCAACTATAAACGGAGCAACCTGGTAAGTCTTTAAAGATCGACACGAGCGGCTGTTATTATTTGGCCACAAGCTCCTGTTCAACAACAAGTGGGTAAATAAATTGTCTTCACATAAATTCGTACACAATTTACGAGATCACTACAAGCCATTGACATGAGCTCAAGCACCTAATGTTACGGTTGAAGTGAGCTTTTTTCAATAAAGTGAATCTTGTGAGTCTGCGGGCTACCGATAGCAACCCTTTGGCTTTTTGTCTTTACAAGAAGATGATTTATTTATTGAGGATAAGACCTTATTATATCTTTTCTTAGTACACTCACGTCTAATAATATGTAAACACTTTCCTTAATATTATAGCTATTTTCGCGAGAAATAACGATTGCAACAAAGAGATTGGAACTTTTTCATAAAAATATGAGTTCCAGAATACTATGTACGTAATAACATTAAATTTTAATCAGTACATTAGGAGAAACACAATTAAAAAATATTCTTAAGTGTTTACATATTATTAGACGTGACTGTACATAGAAGATGTAAAGAGCAGAACCCTCCACCAGGCCGGCCACCAAGCATTCTGTACATGTGACTATAGCAAATATTGTTTCTGTAAAACGACTTTTCAAAAGTGACGATTTACGGTAGGACATTAAAAACTTGTGTAAATGTTTGTTGACCTCCTCCAATATCTCCGTAACGAGAGGTTTCCCAAAACATCATAATTTGCCTAGCCTTTTCCCAACTATGTTGGGGTCGGTCGGGCAGTTGTGTTGGTTGCTTCCAGTCCAACCGGATGCAGCTGAATACCAGTATTTTACATGGAGCGACTGCCTATCTGACCTTTACAACCCAGTTCGTACTGGGAATACGATACCCCTTCGTAAGACTGACTGTCAGACTTTTTAGGCCCACTGACTACCTGACAGCCGGGACCAACAGCTTAACGTGCTTTCCGAGGCATGGAAGAAACTCGGTATGTAAAGGAGGTCACCCATCCACAGACCAACCTAGGCAAGCACGGCTTAACCTAACGATCGGCTCGAGCGGCTGTTATTACTTAGCCACGAGCTGAGAAGAAGAGAAGTTTCTCAAGTATGGTCCAACACAAAAATAATTTTTCAATTCGAGCCGGTTGTTCCTGAGATTAGCAACCAAACAAACAAACAAACAAACTCTTCTGCTATATAATATTAGTATAGACTAGCTGACCCACGCAACTTCGTCTGCGTCACATAAGAGAAAAAAAACGAAAGGAAAAAAACATCCCCATGTTTGCAACATTTTTCATTCCTGCTCCGCTCCTAATGGTCGTAGCATGATGTTATATAGCCTAAAGCCTTCCTCGATAAATGGACTATCCAACACAAAAAGAATTTTCCGAACAAACAAACAAACTCTTCTGCTTTATAATATTAGTATAGATATATACATAAAAAGTACCTATATAATATGATTGAAGACGTATTGGTTTTTGCCCGGATTTCTCTCTGAACCACATGGTCATATTATAATTTTAAGTTTAAATAAGTATTGTACGAGGATGTTGTTAATTTTTTACTGCAAACAGCAATGTTATGACCCTACCTAGCTCATACGGCTTCCTACTCAACTCGTACCGACACATGTCACATGGCCGACAAGGTGTCACAAACTTACCACTCACAAAACGGTCCTCATCTCAAAGTTAAGCATATTTCACGTAACCAGCCGCCAATTTGTCACCTACGCTAGTTGAAACACTTAATTAAAGGGTGCTGGTAAATTATGGAGTTAACGCAATGGGGTAACATAAACTTAAACCACACACTGTGTGTTTGAACTTGGAGTAGTTGAGACATTGTTAGCGTCAGTTCACACCGAGACGCGACGCGACTGACGCGGCGCAGCGCGAATACACTAGCCTCTTTATTTTTAAGAAGTCTGACTATAACACGAATTAACACGATCCCTGTCTAACATTATAATTTTCACTCGATCACACGACCGAATTGCAACAACTCTACCCGAAGACAGGACGGAAATAGAAAAGACAAGTCGCCACGGCCGGCGACCTCAGACTGCGCCTCGCGGCGTCGCGCGTTGCGTCCCGCTGCTTCGCGAGGCGTAGATTCGCTGTTGCACGCCTCGCGAACGCGATGCACCGGCGTCTGCGTCCATGAGGCGCAGCGCTTCATGGTGCAACGTATTCTGAATTCTCACAATGAAATTTGTAACTTTTCGTGAAGTAAATAAAGATTTTTGTCGCGTCGTGTCTCGGTGTGGACTGACCCTTATTGTGTGAGGTAGTTATAACTATAACATAACTAGCTTTAGTCCCCTGGCTTCGCTCGCTACCGAGATAAAAAGTGATGACATGACATCACGCCTGTTATCGCCGCAGAATAAGCAGAGGTGTACCTAGCCAGCTAGGATAAAGTCTCTCATGTAGTAGCGGGCAAGCCTTTTGCTAGCAATCGTACACAGATCTAGACTCCGGCGGCCGCTACCAGTGGCGTGCCTATAGTCCAAAAAATGGGCCAAGCCCATAATGCAACCTGATTGTTCAGATACCCTAACGTCATAAAGAGTAGATGGTTATAATGGCAAGCCAAGCTTTTAGGCTTCTATGAAAGTAACGCCACTAGCCGCTACCAAGAAATTACTGAAGAAAAACCCAATCAGTTTTGGTCGACCGACAGTGACCCCCCCAATGTCATCAAGTGCAAAATTTGCTTAAAAGATCATTCCCTCTTATGGGGAGTAAGCCTGTTTCCCAGCGGGAACATTAATAGGCTGATGATAATGATGATAATCATTATCAAAGATACCTAGTTCTTTACCTCATGCTTTCGAATAATTCCGTAAGCGATCGGCGAGCTCATACACACATACAAGAATAACAGTAATTTTTCTTTCAAGAGGTATATATTCTTTGTCACTAAAATACGTCTTAGCAACGTGTGTTCACTCCAATTCCCAAGCAAATAACCCAAAAATATCGCTAACAAAAACGTTATCAACGAAATAACTTTATTTCACCGAAATATTGTTCTGAATCAAGTAAATAAATCTTGAAAATCTTATTAAAAGGCTACTGAAAAGGTTCAACGGCCCCGTCGCAAGATTTTCGACTCGCGGGTTATCTACTGATTAAAAGAAACGATTTCGAGTCCCCCAGAGTGGTGTCAACAAACTCAAGAAACATAAGTCTTTTCAAATAAGCAATTGTTTATCTCTTGTCTTGTTTATGTTTATTATTTGATAGGTATTGTTGTAGTTAGGTTATTGGAGGTTATTCGTTGAAAATCATGTCGGTTCAGAGGCAAATCAAAATGTTTTTAACGTGTTTCCCATTTTCTTACCACTTTTAAAAATGGAATTTAATCAATATTATACAGACTAAATAGATTTTCAACTTATTCATGGTGGAAACCAGCCTAAGCTTGGAACAGCACCACAATATTATAATTAGCCATTTGTGCCCCCCCCACTGCAGGGTAAAGGGCTCGAGCCCCCTTCCCTTCTTCCACATAACCTTATCCTTTTTTTTTCGGATGGGAAATCATCAAATAACTTCTCCCACTCTGGGCGGAGCGGGAGGGAGTGTCAGGCTTTTACTGACTAAGACTCATCCATGTTCCTTCCTCGCCCTTTATGTTCCGGGGCCGCGGTTTCTCTTTCGAACAGTCCCGCAGCCCCCGCAGACCTTGCATTTGCCCCGGTTACTCGTCTGCCCTTATAAAGAGGGTCGAGTTTCCATTCTTTTCTGGGCCTGCCGCGTTGTCGTTTGCTGCTGTTTGGGATCAATTGTGTTGTTACCATTTTGATCTATTGTTTTAGAAATATCACTACCGAATAAGCGCAAAGAAATGCCTGGTGTCATAACTTATTATAACAGGATATTCACCCAGTTTTTTATAGCTTATCAATCCAGTACGGTTTTGAATTTTCAACCATCGTTTTAGCTGATTGAATGTCTATTTGTTTTTGTCTACATCAGCCTTTAAGGTGTAGCGCCATTTACCGACACGGAGACAAAACGAGCCGGTCAATGAAACCCTTACGTCAGATGTTTCAAGTAGTCGATCTATGTAGGAACATCTTACCTTAGGGATTTTTTGAAAAGGATAGACAGTAGTGTATATTATGAGTGTTCAACGTGAATTGCATCACGCCTGTAGGGTTTTTTCTAGCAAGAATTTGATCTTATATCAGTTTCAACTTCTTAAATTACTTGATCATCATTCTATTACCTTTTTTTTTTTTTTTTTTTTTTTAAGGATGGGAAATCATCAAATGACCCCCCCCACTCTGGGCGGAGCGAGAGGGAGTGTCAGACTCTTACTGACTAAAAACCATCCATGTTCCTTCCTCGCCTTTTACGTTCCGGGGCCGCGGTATCTCTTTCGAACAGGCCCGCAACCCCGGCAGGATCATTCTATTACCCTTAACACAATTCATTTGGAGATACTAGATAATATTGTTGAAGTGAACATTTCTTTAGGCGCGTTAATCACTTTTTGAGTGAAAAAAAAATCATGGATCTCGCGTGACCGTCACGTAACGTCGCCGCTACGTCGTAGCACTCGATATTGACGGCTACGACGTAGCGGATCGGCTATACGAGTTTTCATACTTCTGTCGGCAGTCTCCAAAGACTGTTTGTACCGCGTGTTTTTTTTTAAGAAGTAAAAAATGTTTTGTTTTGCTGCATTTTTTCACTGATAGAATGACATAATATTGCCAAAATATAAAAAGTTTTATGGTATACCTAGACAGGTATACCACAACCAAAAAAAAAAAAATAATAATAATAAAAACTGCTCACTTGCCTCTGTAAGAATGGAAATACTCTAGGAAGACTCTTAAAGTATTTTCATTCTTACAAAGGCAAGTAAGCAGTTTTACAGCAGCAGTTTTTTTTTTTAGTTTTTTTTGTTATTCTTACAGAAGCCGCGGCGCCCGTGTAGTACATTAAGATCTCTTATATTCGATATTTTTCTTTTCCACTGAATTTATTTAAAACTCATAAAAACTTGTTTTCTTTACAGGTACCGAGGAGCTGCAGTTTGAAATACTGTTTATGACAAAATAAAGGTAATGTTTTTTTATAATTCAGTAATAATTGCTTTATTTTAAATAATACTGTGCATTCGCCTAGCAGTGAGATACTATGATGACTAAAAAAAAAAAACTTGTGGATTTTTGTAAAATGGGAAGTAAGAATCGCTTTCTAAGTGTTTCGTATCCACTGAAGAATATTAGGTTAGTATACTTATTACAATAATTAAATAACCAAGCACCACCAAGCAATAATGTACTTAAACATTTAATCAGTGATATCAAATGCGGAATTTTAAGCTAGCTACTTATGTAGTAAATACATCAAACAACACGAGTGTGATCATATTGCAAAACGATGCAATAATAAAACTTTGTAACCCAACGCGTTTCATATGTCAACTAGGGATGCACCATTCGTGCAGTTGTATCGATATTTTGGGTTGATACGGATCGCAAATAATTTTAGGTTACGATTCTATGATCGTATCGAATGCCTTTGATCCGTGATCATTTTCAAATATCATATCGTGGCGTACTTATTAAGAATAAGAATCCTTCTGTTTCTTTTTAACTGATTGATCAAGCAATTTAGGAAACTGTTGAACCGGTAATTTTGTACGTATCCGTTTATAGCGATCCAAAATATTTGAGCATCGCATTCTTATTATTTATTGCATACAAAATAAAAATACACATACAAATTGCAATAATATACGAGTAGCTTATGTACAATGGCGAGCTTAACACAGAATCGGGTCATTGTCGCATCGTGTTGTATCGATACAGTAAAGTATCAGACCAGAAAATACATCACTAGTTTCCACTACGCTGTACCTACGTAATTATACGAGTACCAGAATAAGCTGTTATCAGGAATTTCATCAAAATGATGTAATATGAATAGTTTCAGCCCAAAATTCTACAGTTGCAGATAACAATGCTCGTTGATTATTAATGTAGTTTGAGAGTGAAAAGTTGCTAACGCATTCATTGGCTACGTGTTTAATTATGGATTCATGTTTTTGATATGACAGGCTTGTATTTACAATAATTTAGAAAATTCGTAGATACATTGTTCGTGATGTAGTTATATTCATTAATAATGATTTGCTTTTACAGTATTTGGCTATCGTGGAACATTTTTTTAACACGGACAGAAATAATATAACATTTACCATGATTTTAATCCAACAGTAAGTCGTGGGTTCGAACCCAGGCAGGCACATTACTTTGTGTAATTTATTTCATCACCACTGCTCTAAAAAACGATGAAGGAAAACATCGTGAGGCAACGGACGTGTCCTGGAATCAAAAAAGCGTATATGACGGTTAGTACCGAAGCTTTACCGGTGCTTGCGGGTGTACTTCCAGTCGATCTTGAGGTGCAGCGGCGGGCTGCAATATACTATAACGCGCGTGAGACCAAGAGCGCAGACTTTTTAACCATACGTGATCGTGCTAGGATTTCTAGGTTATTCAAACCACAGACCGACGTCTGGGAGGAACTTTTATCTGAATGGCAAAAAAACAAAAAATCTAAATATCGAAGACATGTGACATCTACCACTCGCACTGGGCAGCGTGGTGGATTATAGCCCATACGCAAAATACGCGCTTTGACGTGGAGCTACGGACACCAACCCGTTATACAATACAATACCACGATTATAATTTCCATATAAAAATACTCAATTCAATCCCAAATCAATAAAAAAAATACTTTCATGCAAAAGAAAAGTTCCGTTCCGTAACATACACCAAAAACTTTCCAGCAAAGATTGCCACTCCTCAGTCCTCCTGGCTAACAGGGAAAATCAGCCAAAATGACATTGAAAGATTTGATGTGAACCTATCAAACGGAACTACCTAAGTAACTTGTGATCCAAGTTTTCCGCTCAGAGTAAAAATAATTTTCCGGAAAAAGCAATCTAAGGAAAAAGTTTTTCCGTTAACGGAAATAGATATACGTCACGATTGGGGTACTGAAGGGACACATTCGTCATTGAGTAAATCCTACGAACCTTTAATAAAGATGGTGGTGGATTTTCGATTTTTTCGGCGGGTCGCAATGTCGTGTCGGGAATTTCTAGATAGTATTTACTGTAGTATAGTAAAAGTCTATTTTTAACCTCCGACGCCAAAACGACGGTGTGTTGTAACTTTGACGTGTCTGTGGGTGTGTGTCTGTCTGTTGCATCCTAGCTCCCGAACGGTTGAACCGATTTTGATTTTGGTTTTTTGGTTTGAAAGGTGAATTAGTCGGGCTCGGTAGTGTTCTTAGCTATGTTTGATAAAAATCAGTCCAAGATGGCCGCCGCCACAAAATGGTGGATTACATATTTATTAAGGCGCTTAGACGAGCTAAATTAGCAACTCTATTTGTGGTGGTTCAAACTTCGTTTGAAATGCTGTTAGAATAAAGTTCTGATCAGCTTGCACTACAAAGCGGTTGTTACGTCAGCCACTGGGGGCCAAATAGCGCGAAATTAGTGGTTTTGATCGATTTACAAAAAAAACTATTGATTGGATTAAAAAACTGAAACAGTATCATGCTAATATATTGCTTGTAGAATTATTTGCCAAAAAATCAGAATGATCGCATGCATATTAGTATGTTTTTTATTGTTTGAAAGATATTTTTAGACATAATTTCTTTTTATCGACCCAAATTAATTGTATTATGTTTTCAAAACAGTATCATGCTAGCATATATCCTGAAGAATATCATATATTTTTCTGGTCTTGTTTATACCAGTGAATCATATACTTTTAGTAATTATAACACTGGCGTTTAGCTCATGTAATCGCCTTAAACAACTCCCTCAATATGGATATCAAATAAATGAAAGGGAAAAGAAAGACTAGTAAAAAACTATACAATATATAAATTTAAAATCAAAGATGGCCCCATCGGGCCACCATAAAATGGCGAATTATTTTTTTATTACTACTACTACTTTTACCTACTAATTAACGAAATGAGATGAGGAAAGTGAAGTGATGACTGTTACTTATGACTTATTATTATTATTGTGTCGGGGGTTTTTTAATTAAATTTTTTCTTGTTTATTAAGAGTATCAACTGCCAACTAAACGGGATATATGGGACATAGACACCAAAAAAATCTGCTGTTCCATACATTTGACGTGCAGTTTTGTGACTGTTTTTTTTTAATGACTGACGAAAAAAATCTGTTTGGTGGGGTTCAGAATGATGTATTGAACACCTATAACGTGATACGTGGTAACCGTTTAAGCAGCGTTCCCCCTTCCACCCTGTGTATATTTAAATTTTAATAACATACGCGGTCCCAGCTTCCCTCCAATGGAACACTATCTGCTACGATCCTTACAAACTCCATTTCTGGTCCAACATAATGCATAAACAGCCGTTAATGTTGCCACTGCTGTGACATACGGCCTCCTCTGTATAAAAAGGAAAGGGCCATCATCCACCACGGGGGCCCAGTGCGAATTGGTGGTGGTGTCTTCGAATGTTTGGTTCTAGGTCATGCCGGTTTCTTTACGATGTTTTCCTTTACCGTTTTTGAGAGCAGCGGTGATGAAATAAATTACATAAGTAATGCGCCTGTCTAGGTTTGAACCCATTCTTACTGTTCGTAAGCCGGGGCCGCTCGTTCGTAAGCCGGGAACGCTGAGCCACCGCTGCTCTCTGCTCTCATCTGGTCATGTTACACTCAAAAACGCAGATAAAAGTCGTTCAGTCTGCCATCAGCCCTTATTTGAAACAGACGGCTGAAAAGTAATACCACCGTCTCATTCGCAACAATAAAGAGTATTTAGAGAAAGCAGTATTAAGCCAACAAAATATTAAGGTTTGAAGGAATTTACGGATCTAGCAACCTTTTTGTGTAATGTTTGAAAGTCATTCTGGGTCATTTATTCCTTTTATGTCGATAGTACAATTTATTAGGGTCATTTAAAAATAAAAAATCTAGAATTCCTTGGAGTGCTTTTTTAATCTGCTCTGCGTTTTACCCGCGGTTTTGTCCACGTTGTGGTCAGAAATAATCCCAATTGAACGTACTACTAGGACAAAAGGAGGAAGAAGACAATAAAGCGCATGGTCTATTAGTGTGCCGAATTTCATTGAAATTTGTCAAGGCGTGAAAGTAAAGTCGCTCTTTCACCGGAGCAATTGCCTGTAATGAAACAATCAAAATCGATTTTAAGCACCACATTACAAATAGACTCTCGGTAAGAGATCATATTGCCTGAAATGTTCAATGTCCATTCAGGATTTATTTTTATAATTACGAATTACAAAAAAACTTAGCTTAATTACTAATTTAATTAGACAGAAAAAGTTCCTTTAATTTCTCAGTAGCAACGTAGTTGGGGTTTGTGCGCAGTTGTTGGCAATAGGCTCCTCTTCTATTACTTGAACAAAAACTTAACTGGCGAACTACGTACGTACATCAGCATCATTAAACAATACCGTCCCATCACAACTCTATACAAAACTACCCATATGCCATCACAATGACCCACCAATCAAATATTAATACTCCCATTACACGCTCTATGAGCCCGCATCCGCTGCAGCGCTGCTAAGCAGCGCTATAAATACTGTAATAGAATCAATAAACTTTATAGCTTCGGTGGTAGTTACGCTGGATACTGCTGAGTGGTCTTAAACATGAAAATGGCATCGCTTTGACTTCTTGTGGCTGAGGAGGCCTTCAGATAGTGTTATGGACTCTATTATAACTTGTTTTATGACTTAACTTTATTAGTTTTAGTTGAATTAGAGCCATTATAAATAATACTGCGTATAATGCTAGAAAGCACAATCTATCATACATATTTCATGCTTTTCTCGGATGGTAGACATATATGTCACCGTAAAATTGTAAAACCCGTTATATTCTAAGATAACTAGCGAGATTATAAACTCTCGAAAAGATTGTCAAACGAATATGCTCCTTACAATACAATGCATTATTTTTCCGTAGATTGTAATCTATCGAAGTGAAACCGTAATTCTGTGAAATATATGCTATAGAAGTCAACTGGCGCGGTGTGGAGGACGGGGAGGAAAGGAGGGGACCCCCTTGCCCCATGGTACCACTCTCATGAAAAGATATTGTACCATTCCTAAGCAGTACATGATTAATATAACCTAACCTCAAAACACTTAATATTCCCCTAAAAAGCGTAGTCGACGGAAGGCCTCTATTTCTGTACGCAGGGTTAAAGGAACCTAACTAACCTAACGTGGGGGTGCCCCAAATCCCGATTATGCGGGCAGAGATATTTCCGGCGCATGCATTTCACAATATTACGGTTTTAATTCGATATATTACAATCTACCGAAAAATAATGCGTTATATTGTGAGCAGTATGTTCAGTTGACAATATTTAGAGAGTTTACAATCTCGCTAGAGAGATTACAACCTAACGTTTAACGGTGACAGGTGACAGATACATTTTTACTACCTCGTTGTTCTAGTGGTCGCAAGCGCAACTGATGGCCTAGGTCTTGGGTTTTATTCTCCAGGTCAGGCAAAAGTGTCATTAGGATTCACCATCACGATTTTCTCAGGGAGTAGGGAGTCCGGATTTTTGTCCGGTCGTCGGCGATAACAGGCCTCCTAAAATAGGGTAGACGAAAAAAAAATCTAATTAATCCGTCATTTAGATTATCAAAACATATTTGACCTGTATTTTTTCTTTCGTTACGTAAACCAATATTTACAAAAATACGACGCTTTTAAATTCTCAATACGTCGCGCCTTGGTATAATTTTTAGTGATTCTGACGTCACGAGCCCCCACTTCCGAGTTTTGAAGCGTTTTACTTTTGCCAATATTCATTGATTTACAAAAACAAAAAATACGTGTTCATTATTTTTCAATACTCTAACTGACGGACTAAATAGATTTGCAATTTTTTGATACTGTCGTCATGCATATATGCCTTTAACTTAACTGCAGAAATGCTGATATACTATGAGTTACACCTCTGCTAGCCATTCAGAGATTACTGTTTATCATAGATCTCCTCAAAACCCCATGATTACGAGTATTTACTATAACGTTTATTTCGGGCTACGCTCATAGTGTTAGTAACAATGGTCTTAAAAACGTGTGTTAGTAGACACACATATACACACAAAACGGTTTAATTATATACAGTGGAGTTTCATCCAATGTCGCAGCATTGGAGACTCCCATCTATCTGCGAATAAACTCAAGAGACTGTTGATACTACCACGAAGACGAACTATCAGGGAGCTAATTCTGCTATTTTAATAAATTCGTCACTCAAACACGATTTCATTCTCATCATCCCATTGTCTTTTTGCTTAAAGTTCGTAATCTGCTAAATTCACAATGGTCGGTCGATGGTCTCGTAATAAAATTGTGTTTTAATGGCATTTTCGTATTGTCATTATTATAAAACCATTAGTACAAATGGTTTTCGATATCTACTACTAAATGCGAACATTAATGCTGATTTCATGTACGGGATTAATATTCTATGACATTTCTTTCAATGGAGTCTCACTGGTTGTTCATTGAAAAGTCATAATGACGTCATTATATTAGTAGATTACCAAACTTGTCAAAACTTGACAGAACTTGATCATTGTGACTTCAATGACCGCCTATTCTGACACTATCGTAATAGGAGAATCGAGGACCGCAGAGCAACCGCATGATGGCTGCAAAACCTTCAATACGCCTTTCCGCAAACATTGCTGACGTGCTACATCGCCATGGCAGCCTCAACAGTATCCTGATTGCGTTATTGTACTGGACCCGTAGATCGCTGTGTGCACGCAAACTATAACTAGTCCACAAGCTGCACGTGTAAAATGACAAGCGAACAGCCCTTCCTGAATACAAATCCCATATGAAAACAATGTCCATTTATGAGCTGCTATCGATCCACGGGCGTCGCAATTACGACAGCATCCAGATGGAATTTGGAATTAGGGAACCATCGCACGTTTCGGCTGATAAAATGTTATATTAGTAGAGATAACATCAGGAGTCACGTCAATTCGGTAAAAGGTAATTCGTTTTTTGTTTTAAAAAACTGTTGCAACTGTTCAAGGTAGCCCGGGAAATTCAAATTTTCTTACGTTTTTTGCAATTTGCAGGGCAGTGCTAAGTTTTATGTTGATAAACATTTCGGTCTCGACTGTAAGACGTATTAAGTTACAGAATTATAATCATCAAAATCATCAATACAACCCTCCAAGTTCGTAAGAATCGATGAACGATTTTTTCACGCTTAAAGTCCTTCTTCGACTCTTATTATATTTTTGCCAATGACCAAAATATCTTAAAAACTGAACACCTTTAAAAGGACTGACCATCCAAACAAGCAGACTATCACCAACTCGTTGAGATTATGTCCACGACAAACATTTACATAGCAATCTTGTTGACGAACTTCCAGATAGCCAGTTGCAAGGACTCACGTTATTTGTGAATACCCATTATCTTTTATATCTTTTAAACGGTTCCTTGATGACGTCATGAGTAATGTTACATGAGATCAGTACAGTCAAACAAGTAGATTAGTATACAGGCAGGTAAAGCTACCTTGGGATACCCCTAGGTAAAACTGGTTCGTAGACTTTTGGGCCACTGACAACCTGTTGTCAAAGATCTACAAAAGACAGCCGGGACCAACAGCTTAATGTGCTTTCCAAGGCACTGAGGGAACTCGGTATACATAAAGATCGACCCGAGCGGCTGTTATTATTTAGCCACGCGATTCTATTTAGTTTTATACAAAACAAAAAGCTACGGTAGACTTTTAAAGAGATCATCGTTGACAATTTCAGCCGAAAGACGTCCACTGTTGGATGTAGGCCCTCCTAAGTTTACTAAACATGAACATAATATTTTTGTCCTTTTATACCTGACTCTTTTGTTGCTTGTTACGCCACTTAGTAATTGTTTTGGGTTTTAATACAACAAAATCTTAAAGACAATGGTGATTAGAAGCGTACCGTTGACCCGTTTAAAAATGACTTTTGTACATACCTATTTAATAATACATAACACTGTCTCTGAGTCACAGACTCACAGTGAACTGATAATTATCACTAATAATACATAATTTTCATTCGTTCTATTATAATAGAACGAATGAAAATTATGTATTATTGGTGCATAGAAGCAAATTCGAACAAAGCCTATTGTTTTAATCTCAACGTTGCTGGTAAAATTATAAATGTCCACATATATTATGAAGTAGCTAACCCACGCAACTTCGTCTGCGTTACATAAGAGGGAAAAAGCTACCTACTACTACCTACCTACTACTCCCTACCTACTACTACCTACCTTCTACTACTACCTACTACTACCTACTACTACCTACCTACTACTACCTACCTACTACTACCTACCTACTACTACCTACCTACCTACCTACCTACCTACCTACCTACTACTACTACCTACCTACCTACTACTACATTTTTTTTTCATAAGAACCTTCTCCTGACAATAACAAACACAACAAAAAAAGAATCCTCCAAATCGGTCAAGCCGTTTTCATGCCATGTCGTGACAACGGAAAACGGGTTTCATTTTTATATTTATCATTTTTAGACGAACCGTGAAATCGCGAAAAAAAAATCAGCTGTTCCCTACATTTTGACGAGTTATGCGAACATAAATGTAGGGAACAGCTGATTTTTTTTTCGCGATTTCACGGTTCGTCCCATAGAAAAAGTTGTTCAAAATGATGAGTACAATGACCCCTTTTCGGGTTTAGTGTAAACAAAAAATAACCCTGTATAGATTTGTCTAAAGGTACAGCATAGTGATTTACACTTTACATGAATACATTTCTTTTCCCTATGAAGATAACCAGAAACTACAGAAATAAACCAAATCGTTGTCAACTGGATGTTTTACTTTATTTTGCTTTCTGTTTCTATGTTAATTATTGTAATTGGTTAAATAAATTAAGTTACGCAACGATCATCATGCATTACGGAATTTAAAAAATATCTGCTATAGCATATTATGTCACTCTTTATATTCAACTAGTAAATAAATCCTTCTGGGCCGATGGCGCGCGGCATCGCTGGGTTCCGTTGTTTTTCAAGATTCAAGATTCTTTATTTGCATGAAATATGGTCCATACCATACATAATGATCTTATGAATTAATCATCATCATCATCATTAGCCTATAATGTTCCCACTGCTGGGACACGGCCTCCTCTCAATGAGAGGGAATGGGCTATAATCTACCACGCGGGCCCAGTGCGGTTTGGTAGATGTCACATGTCTTCGAACTTTTTGGTTCTAGGACATGCCGGTTTCCTCACGATGTTTTCCTTCACCGTTTTGAGAGCAGCGGTGATGAAATTAATTACACAAAGTAATGCGCCTGCCTGGGTTCGAACCCACGACTTACTGTTCGTAAGTCGGGGCCGTCACCACTGGGCCACCGCTGCTCTATGAATTAATAGGTTTCTCATATTTCGCAGACTTCTTTCAACATGCAAACTTAAAATTTTAAATATCTAACACTTTGTACTCGTAATTTGGGTACCTAGTTAAAAATGTAACAAAATTTAAGTCGGAACCCAATCTTTAGCTATTTTAGCAGTAAGTACTATGAAAGTACTTATTGAACTACTCATTGTCTCCCTTCCACAACACTCATGTACACCTGATAATTTAATCAGGAACTCAAACAAGAAGTACTCAGGTATTCAAAGACGGTTGCACAAGTATTTGCATATAACGCACTTAGACAATCACTTGTACAAGGTAATTCATTGATAAGTAAACTAATTATCTATGAACTGCGATTGCTAGTGGAAACGTCGGGAGGAGATGCTCTGGAACACTGGTTCTCAACCTGTGGTCCGCAGGAGCCTCGACTACGGTCCGCGAAATCAACATCATTATCATCATCATCAGCCTATAATGTTCCCACTGCTGAGACACGGCCTCCCCTCAATGAGAGGGAATGGGCTATAATCTACCACGCGGGCCCAGTGCGGATTGGTAGATGTCACATGTCTTCGAATTTTTGATTCTAGGACATGCCGGTTTCCTCACGATGTTTTCCTTCACCGTTTTGAGAGCAGTGGTGATGAAATAAATTGCACAAAGTAATGCGTCAGTCTGGGTTTGAACCCACGACTTACTGTTCGTAAGTCGGGGCCGCCACCACTGGGCCACCGCTGCTCCCGCGAAACATTAAAATGTTATACGTACTTTTTAACTTGCACAGAAGATGCAAGCTCAATCCAACCTAATTGAACCTATAAGAGGCAAAAATCTAATTTTTTTTGAGAATCTCACACTAAATTTTTCGAACTCAATTCGATCGCTTTTGTATCCATCACTCTCTTAATTCTAAAGGTTCTCATCACATGAATTGTTGAGTTAGTGATTTAAAGATTCACTCCCCTAGTTATAATACAGGATTAAAACTATGGGTGTCCATGTTTATCTAGGACTCTATGGTCCCTGTTAACAATGAACACACCAAAGTGGTCCCTGGCCTAAGAAAAGTTGGGAACCACTTCTCTAGAATGACAGACACTGATATTATTGGTGGTGTTCTTCAGAAGGGTCAGGTGCGCACACGCAGCAATAGGCGTTGCGTTATCGCCTATTTGCCTTTGGTTTTTGTAATGGACGGTAGGAAAGTGAATCAATAGATTTATCACTATGTTACTGCATTGAGTTGTAGAAGTAGGGACTATAGGGGTATCACAATGTTGTTAAGTACCGATGCCACCACAGAGGCCCTACTTCATAACGCTTCGTCTATTTATTCGAATCTATCCGTCTCTCTCGCGCACGTCTGCAGATGAGTGCGAGTGAGAGACGCGGATAGAACCGAATATAAGGACGAAACGGTAGGAGTAGGGCCTCAGTACCCTTGCATAGTTAGCAAGTTAAGAAATTCTGAGTGTTCAAAAATAACCCTGTGACTTTTAACAAAATCTTCTTTCTCAAACCAAAGATATCAGATTCACTTTCAAAATGGTGTCACAAAAACTTAAAACGACAGTCGCAAATAAACAACTTACAAAATAAACAGACAAAACAATTTTATTACCGAGATCTTATCAAGAAAATTAACAATTTGGAGAAAAGAGCTCAAAAGGCGACGTAAAAATACAACATCAGCGTAAAAGAGGCACGAATTGATGAGTTACGGCTTCAGAGGGGTCAGACGTAAACTACGCGAATTTGATGGAATTAGATTGACAGAAAGAGACGAAAAATTCGACATTGACCATCAATATAAAATACAGTAGTAAGTACAAAAGAAGAAGCTTGACAGTTTTTATTAATTAAACTGGTGTTTTTGTGTAATTATTTATTCAGTAAACGGCTTGACTAATTTTGATAACTTTTTTGAACTTTTTGCTGTAACCGGGGTAGGTGGTTCTGTAGTCGAGATCCACAAAAAGGTAGGAAAAAATAAATCTTCTAGATCCGTTATCAGGCTTATTTAAATACTACG
This sequence comes from Xestia c-nigrum, assembly GCA_916618015.1. Classification (NCBI taxonomy): domain Eukaryota; kingdom Metazoa; phylum Arthropoda; class Insecta; order Lepidoptera; family Noctuidae; genus Xestia; species Xestia c-nigrum. The sequence goes on along the minus strand of OU745261.1, from coordinate 3,977,780 downwards.
CAATAATCGAAAAATGGTGTCCAAAAATTTACCAGTCACAAACAAAAATAATTTGTAACATCATAAAAAAAAATGTCAAACATGTAGTTACCAGTGTGCCAGCGCCTATAATTACTGTTGCGTAACTCCAGCTATTAAAGATGGCGGTAATTTGTTATGTTTATCGTTTTCGGTAAAAGGGTAACAATTAAAATTTACATAATTCGTGTGGAGACTGTGTTCGTACATTAATTTTACATGAAAGTATTTATGAATGTTGGTACATTCTTATAATTAGGCGAGAGAATGTGATTGTAAATATTCTTAGAATGTTGTTTCTAAAATTTACCAATTATTTATTCATAGTAATATGATAGAAGCGAATTGAGAAATAATAAAAAAGAATCGAACTAATACGTTCAGGTTACTTAGAATACGAACAACTTAAATACCCAATGATAATATCATACAACTATCAGAAAAAATCTGACTATATATTATACGATATAGAGTGGCATTATGGGGTTTTACTGATAACTCATTAGGGAGTCGAGGCGTATTCAATGGGCTGTCCCACCTGTATGCGATAGTTTTCAATGATTTATTCAATTTACCATCTATTCCTGTTAACAGCGACATGAACGAATTCTTTGACGCCGAAAACTGTTGTAGTTGTAGTTTCTTAATAATTCTGTTTTATTTTATTAGTACATAGATCACGGGAAGTGTCGAGGGAATTACCTTACAGAATGCCACTTCTTACGTCATCATCTGTCAAAATCTCCCTGTCAAGTTATTGCCACGCTCGCAAGGGTCGCCACCCTTGCGAGCGTGGTAGTGTAAATTCGAATTATCAACCGAGTTTTTAGGGATACAGATTCGAAGTTTAAAATGAGGTTTCACAGAATAACACAGCAGGTGTTATAAAAACCACCTTTTCGACACTTCCCACAAAAGTGCCACTTTTCTTTCGTCGTTTCCATAACATATTTCAAGGATGATCCCTACCAGAAATTCAGTAAAATGACTAACGTTAAAGAGACGGGCCGAAACCAAATTACGCTCTCTTTCAAACGTTGGCCCTACTCTCGGATCTACTTATTATTTGGCCTTAAAGTTAGCGACAGAGATGGCCGTTAATGATGGGGCTTCTTGTGGCCCTCATGTTTGCCACAAGACGTTTAAAAGAATTTATGAGGCTGTTTGCTGATGTTTCTGTCAAAGCAACTACTTAAAAATGTATATGTCACCGTAAAATTGTCAAACACGTTATATTACAATATAACGTGTTTTTTCTCGCGATATTGTAATGTCTCGAATTATTGTCAACTGAACATACGGGGCTCCGTCGACTACGCTTTTTAGGGGGAATATAAAGTGTTTTAAGGTTATGTTATATTAATCGGTATTTCTCAGGAATGGTGCATTATCTTTTCATGAGAGTTGTGCCACTGGGCACAACTCTCATTTCCTCCTTTCCTCCACACCGCGTAAGTTGACTACCATCGCATACATTTCACGAAAAATAATGCGTTTTGTTGTAAGCAGTATGTTCATTTGACAATAATTCGGGACTTTACAATATCGCTAGAGATATTACAATATAACGTATTTGACAATTTTACGGTGACATATAAATATAGCCCGGTGAACGAAAACATTTCGAGACGGTTAAAAAAAAGAACACAGAATATTCCGACAAATTCTAATAACAAAAGATAAATAAGACGTCAGTCAATCGCCAATCCATGTGGATGTCGTCTCTACCCTGGGCTGAAAGAGATCTGACCCCGTATTCACAAACGTTCGACTCGTTTCCGATTCGACAACTCGTATATCTGTCTTCTTCTGGCATTACGAAAATGACCGAGATAGACATACGACTTTCCGAATCGGAAGCGAGTCGAATGGTTGTGAATATGCTGGCAAATTCTGACTAAAATCACATGGTGTTTTTGAACTACCTTTAGCGGGGGTGCTGGAGTACTTGATCCGTTCGGCACCCTGCTTACCATAAGCATATATCCTTTCTAAACATGAAAAAATCTGCTAGGTAACATTTTAACATCAACAGGTATGCTAAAACCAGGGTAAACTTTCAATTCTATAAGTTTTTCTGTTTTAAATGCACAGTCAGAGAAACCCACAAAAAGTAGTAGCACGGTGCACGTAGCAAATTGCTTTGTTCCAATCTACTTAATATCTGCGTCAGAGATCATTAATTAGAATAACCCGGTCACTTTCATTCTTTCGACGCGGTGAAGCATAACCAGATTTTGCACCATTTTTTTTGTACGTGCCTTCTAAAAACTTTACTGAGTTCTTATAGATTACTTATCAATCTAAGTAGGTTTTAGTTTGCACAACATTGCTTTTAACACTAGTACATTTTATTGTATTGTAACAAAACATCGGACTTACACAGAGACATGAAATTAAAGTGATTTTATTTTATGAAATTGTTTATAGAAGAATGATAGTACAGTCAAAACCGTTAATCTTTCAAAACTTCTGATGATAATTGATAATTGGAGATTAAACGAACTTACCTGAAGTGAAGTTCTATCCAAATTATACGAGTTGCTTCGTCCGAAGAGATTAGATAACATTGTAGTAATACGTCTAATAAATCGCCTTTCATCCACTAAGTTGTAGGTTTCTCTTCTGTTTTTTTTTTTTTTTTTTGTGTGGGTACTTTGTCTTCCTATTCGTTATACCTGCACTGTCACTCATTTAGTTGAAAGCCTGGAACCCTTTTTAATATTTCACTTCAGACATTGGGAGTTAAAAGGGCTGGGAGGGAACTAATCTCTTCGGACGAAGCAACTCGTATAATTTGGATAGAACTTCACTTCAGGTAAGTTCGTTTAATCTCCAATTATACTTCGTTGCTTCGTCCTTCGAGATTAGATAACATTGTAGATTTTGAAAGATATTGAAATATTAAAACACTTATGTTTAAACATTAAAAGTATAATGATTCAACAAAACTAAAATTATCATTAAAATTAAAATGTCTCTTCTCATTTATTTAGGGTTACAAACAAAATTTTAGTAACATTTTTACATAACACATCAATCGGAATTTAGGATTGACAAAGCAAATTGATCAATTTGTTCACATTGAATATCTCTATGGTAATATCTAGCAAAGACATTGGAGCTGCCACTCCACCCAGCTGTCTTTCGTATCGTGTCAATATTGACACCAGCTCTATGAGCGGCTGAAGTAGCTGCGTGTCTGGTGGAGTGAGCAGAAAATATAGAGGTGTCAATTCCGCTAATTGATAACAAATGTTTTTTATCCATCGGCTGATGGTATTTGTGGACACCGGTTTGTGTGGTTTTTTAATAGTAAGGAATAAGCTATTGGCATTGTTTCTTAAAGACTTTGTTCTATCTATATAAGCTACCAAAGCTTCAGCCGGACATATTTCCGGCCGGTCTTTATAAAATGGAATACTCAGACAAGGTTGAGCTGAACCCGGACGAGACGTTTTTATGAAATCGGTTATCTTGATTAATATAAGCTGATCATTGATAGTCATATTTTGTAGTGTTATTTTGCTAATTGTCTGTACTCTGTGTGCAGTTATAAGCATTAGCAATGTTACGGTCTTTTTGGTTAATTGTTCTAAACTTAAACTACTACTTGGGTGCCATTTTGATAAAAAATTTAAAACTATTGAGGTGTCCCAAGTGATATTATATTTGGGGGTTGGAGGACGAAGTCTGTAAAAACCTTTGAAAAGTCTAATAACGCGGTCATCAGACCCTACTCTCGATCCTAAGATCAAAGACAGAGCGGAGCGATGACTGTTTAAAGATCCGTATTGTAAACCAGAATTAAATAATTCAGTGAGAAAATAAATTACCATTGGAATTGACGCCTCATGTATTTCTATACTGTGAGTTTTACAAAAGCTTACCCAACGCCGAATTGCAACGTCATATTGTTTCATGGATTTCTCAGACAAGGAAGCTATCATAATATCTAAAGCTGACGATGGGATTCTTCTGTTTCGAAGTGCCGTCCTGATAACTTCCCTGCAATCAATGTGAGCTTGGGTAGACTGTTGGAAATAGACAACAACACATTATCAGAGGGCGTAAACTGAATTAATTCAGAACAAAGAAGTTTTTGATAAAGTGGAAACCAAGGTTGCGTGGGCCAAAATGGAACCACAACAATACCCTCGGCCTGATCAATTATTATTTTGCGTAAGACTTTTAGTATTACTGCAAAGGGAGGGAATGCGTAGAAAACAAGATTATTCCAGTTTAATGTAAAAGCGTTCACAGCGAATGCTCCAGGGTCTCTATTCCACGAGATGTACTTAACACATTTATTGTTAATTCTTGATGCAAAAAGATCTATTTTAGGTCGACCGAAAGCCTGTACAATCTTTTCAAAAGCATGATCTTTGATCTCCCATTCGGTATCTGGGTGAGATTTTCTAGACTCTGCATCTGCTATTTCATTATCTGCTGAACTTATGTATGAAGCGAATATAAATATACCACGAGCTTCGCACCATTGCCACAAGGACTTTGTAATTTCAGTTAGGTGTGGAAATCTTACTCCACCCATACGGTTGATGTATGAAATAGCAGTTGTGTTGTCAATACGTAGTAAAACTTGACAATTACTTAATCCCTTTGCGAATGTTTGTAAACCTAAGAAAGCTGCCAGGAGTTCTAGATAGTTAATATGCTTGACACATTCCAAATTACTCCACTGGCCACTGGCGGTCTCCTCACCGCATGCTGCCCCCCACCCTTTTTTGCTAGCATCTGAAAATATTTCTAGCGAGTAGCAGTCTTGTCTAATGGGATTGACTGCGACATCAATTGATTTTAACCACCAGGTAAAATCATCTTGTAAATACTGCGGTAACAACATGTGGTTATCATAATTACTTGTTTGACGCAAGGCAAGGTATTTACATCTTTCCATTTGCTTTGTATAAAGCCACCCATACTGAATCGCGGGGCAAGATGAAGTGAGTAGGCCTCTACCAAGCGTGCAAAATGTCTTATTTTACAACGAGGTTTGAGTTGAAATGATTGTAATTCTTTTTTAATTAAATTTCGTTTTTCTTTAGGTAGGCTAACATGGAATTGTTTCGTATCTATTTCGAAACCAAGGTATTTACACACATTACTCGGAATCATACAGCTCTTATCATAATTGATTATAAATCCTAAGGACTTCAAAATACTTTTTGTTTTTAAAATATTGTCTAGACAATCTTGATAATTATTAGAAATAATACAAATGTCATCTAAATAAATTGATGACAAATAACCTAATGACCTCAGCAAACAAATTACCGGTTTTAATAATTTTGTAAAAACAAATGGGGCTGTGTTTAGGCCAAACGGTAAAACATTAAATTGGTAAATTTTACCATCATACTTAAATCGTAAGTACTTCCTGCAGGTTGGGCTTATGGATACGAGAAAATACGCATCCTTCAAATCAAGGGTGGCCATGAAACTGTTTTTTGATACTAGTTTTAAAGTTGTTCTCAGATCTTCAATTTTAAAATGTTCTGTTATGATGTGCTTATTTAAAGACTTTAAATTTAATATAAATCTGTTTTTACCGTTAGGTTTTTTAACCAGGAAATAGGTAGAAAGAAACTGTCCTTCACATGGTTCACAAAGTGAGATAGCTCCACTGTTTATAAGATCAGTGATGGCCACCCTGTATTGAACTGATTCTGATGAAGATAAAATAGGCAGATGAGGTTCGTGTGACTGATAAACCGGTTTAGTAAACGGTATCTCGTAAGATCTTATCCATGATAATATAACACGATCATTGGTTATTAATTGCCATTGATCATAAAAATATGATAATCGTCCTGCGGAACATACCAAGTCTAGCGCCGGGGGGCTGGGCGCTGCTGCGAGCGCGGCTGCTGTCTCGGTGGGTGCGGGGGTCGCGGGCGCGGCGCCGCCGCCGCGCCGGCTCGGTCCTCCTCGTTGCTCCTGCCTGCCGGGCTGGCGGGAACGGAGGCCTCTGGTTTAAAGCCTGAGCGGTGGCCTGTCTCGGTCTCTGTGCTAGTACAGGTCTTCTGACTTGGGTGTTTATTTTAATTTCAGAGCCTGATTTCGATATCGCTTTTGCAGCTTTGAGAGTATCGGTCAGCTGTTCTCCAAATAAGAAATTATCGATTTCTGTATTAAATAATTGATCTTTAATGTCTTTCTTTATTGTAGAACATATAAAACTGCGTCTTGTCATAGACTCATTGTGTTGTGAGTCACACATCAGTCGACCCGCTTCGATCAACAATTTTATAACTGTCTGGTCTTTTTGATCTGAGTAGAACAATATATTGAGAGCTTCACTAATACAAGATATACTTGCTGCGACCTGCACCTGTTTGTTCTCCAGTGCTTTGTCTTTCTTGACAAGCACATCCGATAAAGCGGCCTTTATTTCAGGATTTAACTTCGGCGCGTCTATCTTCTTGCAGTTATTTGGAACAAGATGTCTTTCTAGCAGCTCCTTTCTGGCATCCTTCGTCAGACCAGTCGTCGCGATGTGTTCCCAGCGAACAGATAACTCACCTCTAATATCCGGCCCATATTTTTTATTTTTTGAAGGTGTTTCACCCAAGAGATTCAACATGTCTTCATCCAATTCAGGGGGGTCGAGCGCTGCTTCAGCTGGAGGTACTGACTGCACTGACTGTACCACATTTGTAGCAGGGACGTCTGTAGTCGAGGCGGACGTACCCGGTTGGGGTTCTTCCGTATTAATAATCTGCTCGGATTCGACCTCAGGATGAACTTCCATATCATCTGGAATTAATTGATTACCATATGTAGGTATCAGAAAGAAAATAGCGCGGCGATAGTCCTTTAAAACTATCCACAACACTAGGTATGTTTTACTCAAATTTTATGTATATGTAAGTAGGTCATTAAATTAATGTGAAGGTAACATTCCTTTCAAATGTACACAATCACTCATAATGTGGGTATATAATTTAACCCAATAATACATGCACCTACCCAAATTGTAGTTAATTGTAAGTAGGTCATTAAATAATGTGAAGATAACATTCCTTTCAAATGTATACAATCACATATTATGTGGGTATGTCATTTTTCCCAATAAATTGAGAATCCAAAATTATATGAAGGTAACACCCCCTTGAGATGTACACAACATTATTTGGTGCATGACGTCATGCCAATTTTTGATACGGATATAGTCCTAAAAACTATTCACAATATCTTTCTTTTGTTTTTTAATATTGATGATAAAAACACTTCAGCTTACCTTCATGATCCGATAGCTCAGGCGACATATTCGCCGGCGAACTACTGCTTTCAGAAGAAATTCGAACACGCGACCGTTTGTCGCGTTTATTGATTTTCTTTTTAAGTTTTTGAATCTTCCGTCTCAAATAATCACTGTCGTCGTTTTTGTGAGTACGTTTCGGCATCTTTTTTCACTTTTTAACGAAAAGGGGAAATAAAGTGGTGATCGGCGAAGCACTAAAACGCGAATGAGTGACAGTGCAGGTATAACGAATAGGAAGACAAAGTACCCACACAAAAAAAAAAAAAAAAAAACAGAAGAGAAACCTACAACTTAGTGGATGAAAGGCGATTTATTAGACGTATTACTACAATGTTATCTAATCTCGAAGGACGAAGCAACGAAGTATAATTGATTTGTTAAAATTCTTATAGATGGTTAGTTAATGATCGCAGAAAGCCATCAATGCTCTTCGAGTTCAGTATAACAACGCATTTAGGATGCGTCTGGGGCTGCCACGCTTCTGCGGAGCTAAAATGGCCGCTTTAGCAGAACATAATATAAACCTTATAAATTTAAATTTCTTAAAATGGACTTTATTGTCATAAGAATAAAGTCCATTTTAAGATTTTTTTCTAGCATGATTCTTATTATGTTCTGCTAAAGCGGCCTTTCTAGACCCCCTGTAGTGCGTCCGGAATGTATGTTGATGCGCACACTGATGGCTTCGCAGCTATAAGACGTATATGCGTGCTGCGTCGCTAGTCCTTCTGCAGAGGGTCCGGAGCAGCTCAAACAGTCTTCTGAATGTCATTGCGGGGAATAAATATCTGAAATAAAATGGTTATTGTTATTTTATTGCAAGTACTTACGGGATTATATCCGTGATTTTTTATTTGTTTTGATCACCCGATATTTCAACGCTGTTGCAAGCATCATGATCGCGGGAATACTGAAGAGGTATGCAGGTGGGACGAAAATTATTTATTATGAGCAGACAAATCTGTCTACCCTCTTCCTTAGTCTTTTATTACGCGCACTACTGGAACTCGATTGTATTGTAAACTAGCCGATGCCCGCTGCTTCGCCCGCGTAAAATTACATACAAAAACCTTCCTCTTGAATCACTCTATCTACTAAAATAACCCGCATCAAAATCCGTTGCGTTGTTTTAAAGATCTAAGCATACATAGGGACAGACAGACGCGGCGGTAGACTTTGTTAAATAATATGGATAATTTTTAATTATTCATAAGATGGTTTAATTTATTGATGTATTTATGTAATAACTACAGTTATTAACTTTTAAGTAGTTTTCACCTGATAATAATTTCTATCTTACAGATCCATAGGTACCATAGTTACTTTTATTTTATTTTATTTTATTTATTTAAGGAAAAACAAACAGTAGCACAATAAGAATTCGTAAAAAAAAAATATTTTAACCATTACATTTTAAAACAATTATGCTACCCACATCGTTCTCCACAGATTACAATTTAAAGTATTTTTTTAAACTAGCTAATTACAACGCAAGAACAATACATAAATTATATACAGTCATTCTCCTGGAACGATTTATAATCGTTCCAGGAGAATGACTTGAGATTTTAAATGTACCTACTTTATTTTATACACATAAAAGTAAAAAAAAAAGAAACAAAAAAAAAAATTGTGCGCATATTTAACATTACGTTATCATACGTCATAAGTTACATAGGGCTCGTTGGATAAAAAAATACGAAGACAGAGAAATAAACCACAAGATTTGAAAGAATGCGGTCAGAGTATATCTTCCGTAAAGAAAAACATACTTATGACATAAGCCTAATTAATGAGAATCCCTAACTCCACTCCGCTGTTCCCATGGCCCGTCCTTAAGGCCAAGTAGATAATAGTTTCATTTGTATTCGGCACGGGAAGACCTCGGGATCCCGGGATCCGGTGTGATCCCGGAAAATGACCGATGTCTCGGAGATAACTGAGGTACCTTACATCGTAAACTCAGTGAATGTCTCACTCTCACTTATTCATTGCTGGGCATTGGGTTACTCAGTTATCTTAATTAGGATTTTAGTAGATCCCTATTAAAAGCAGCCAGTTGGATTAATAACGTAAAAGTCTTAGGTATGTGATTAAGGCGATTACATGAGCTAAACGCGAGTTTTATAATTACTAAAAGTATATGATTCACTACTATAAACAGGACCAGAAAAGTATATGATATTCTTCAGGATATATGCTAGCATGATACTGTTTTGAAAACATAATACAATTAATTTGGCTCGATAAAAAGAAATCACGAACTTATCTCTAAAAATATCTTTCAAACAATAAAAAAAACATACTAATATGCATGCGATCAGTCAGATTTTTTGGCAAATAATTCTACAAGCAATATATTAGCATGATACTGTTTCAGTTTCTTATTCCAATCAATAGGTTTTTTGTAAACGATCGAAACCACTCATTTCGCGCTATTTGGCCCGCAGTAGCTGACGTAACAACCACTTTGTAGTGCAAGCTGATTAGAACTTTATTCTAACAGAATTTCAAACGAACCATCACAAATAGAGTTGCTAATTTAGCTCGCCTAAGCGCCTTAATGCTCATAGACGGAATGCTCTTTATTATGTGCCTGGAAATGGTGACCGGTGTGCAAACATTATCTACGATAACTAGTATTCAGATGAGTCTTTTATTACTCTTAGAGCGAGTATCAAGAAAATAATTTTAGTATATTCAAAATACCTAAAAAACCTTTTTGCACTACGCAACGTGTATCAGAAATATGTACTTAATCAAGGGTTTGGTACAGATGATCAAACTGAAAACTTTCTCCGATGGACCACCACCGCCTTCGTAATTATAACCTCAGTAAAAAGAAACCCACAGCCAGGATGGCATAATTCCAAAGCTTAGAAAAACCTCAAAAAACGCGACATTGAGTATCCCTTTCGTAAATCCGCAGTAAGCCTAAAAGCAAAGCGTGGTTTGAAAAACAATATTAGATACACGTGTTGCAGCTTTTCAGAATTAATTTCAGCCTCTGCAGCGTAAAGCCTTTTTAGGCATATACCTCTAAATATTGATGGAGTCGATCGAGTTTTAGATCTCGAGTTCGGACTTCGGACACAAGTAAGCACTCGTCTTTGTGATATTCATCACCACTGCTCTCATAACGGGGAATGAGAACAATGTCTGGAAACCGGAATTTTCTAGAATTTGAAATTTGACGATATACATATCTTATCGATACAGGTATCGTCGACTGGCTCGTGTGGTCGATCACGGGCCACCAGCTCTTACAAAGAGGAAAGAATTCCTGAAGTCCCGCAGTGGGAACGAACATAACATCTACACTTTACGATTACGTTACGATTTAAGGCTATTAGACGAGCTAAATTAGCAACTCTTTTTGTGGTGATTCAAACTTCGTATGAAATGCTATTAGAATAAAGTTCTAATCAGCTTGCACTACAAAGTGGTTGTGACGTCAGTCACTGCGGGCCAAATAGCGCGAAATGAGTGGTTTCGATCGATTTACAAAAAAACTATTGATTGGATTAAAAAACTTAAATACTATCATGCTAATAATTATATTACTTGTAGAATTATTTGCCAAATAAAAACAGAATTATTGCATGCATATTTGTATGTTTTTTATGTTTGAAAGATATTTTTAGAGATAAGTTCGTGATCTTTTTTTTATCGAGTCAAATTAATTGTATTATGTTTTCAAAACACTATAATGCTAGCATATATCCTGAAAAGTATCATATATTTTTCTGGTCTTGTGTATAGCAGTGAATCATATACTTTTAGTAATTATAAAATTCGCGTTTAGCTCATGTAATCGCCTTAACTCAAGAATTGCTCTACCGATTTAAAAATTCTTTGCATGATTAGAAAGTTACATCTGTACCGAGTAACGTTAGCTATAAAATTGATATCATGCAAATTAACCCCGTAACCAACTGCCTAGCCTGTTCTCAAGTATGTTGGGATCAGCTTCAAGTCTAACTGGGTGTAGCTAAATATCAGAATTGCATATCTAACCTCCACAAACCGCTACCGTGTCACTGCGGGGGGCCTACTGAAAATCAGCGATGAGTGTTTTACACCCAGCATATGCTGAGTTGGCTACCCTTTCGTTATGGGCTCAGCGCAGTTGAGTAGTTTTAATAAATTGTTAAGCTGTTTGTTTTTATAATGTATGTATGTGCTGCTCTATTGTGTTGTGCTGTCCATTAATTAATAAATGTTTATTCCATTCTATTCTATTCTATTCTACCGGCAAACGAATAACACCGTATGCTGCTAAATGGTGAATGGTGGCCCATCCAAGAACGTTTACATAATATTTAGCTTTTTCGTATGTTAATAACCAGTGTCCTTTTGCAACAATACCTTTAATAAGCAGAATTTGCATAGGACCTTAATTCCGCCATTTTTATGAGAATTATAAAAGGGTCTGGTCATAACTGGACTTTTGTCAGCGTTGCTAGACCGTTTATGTGGTCTTTATTTTGAAATTATTGCTGGAGGAATAATCTTCTTTTCTGTTGTAGAAATGAAATGGCGGTTTTTTGCCGGTATGAGGGATACCATCTGAAAATAACGGTATTTTGTTAATCCTGCTGTCACTGCGAGCGCGAGGTAGTGATGGCCACTATCAACGGAGATAAGTCAAGTACGCAGGCAATACAAGTGCATTCTCCGTTTTATTGTTCTCATAGTATAGTTCAATGGTACGGCAAGCCAACACGATCAAAGGGATCAGGCGCAAATCCAACGGATTTATGTACATTATGAAGCACGGGGTATCAAACTAGCAACTGCCAAACACTTTAAACAGATACTTCTGATGGAAAACCCAAATTCCATTAGTCAGATCTAAAGAAAGAAAGAAAGCAAGAAAGAAAGTTTATTTAGCACCAGAGCACACTACAAACAAAACTAAGAATAAAAAAAAAATCATAAAAACTTAAAACTATACAATAAAACTCAAAACTAAACAGAAAAAATGTCTCATAGTTGTGCAAAATAAACCCAGTTCAGCAAACTGCCGAGGAACTAGTGCCCGACGCTGGTTTTCAATTGGATTGATGGCGATGTTACGGAAATAAACAGTTCTAAATCTACGAACTATCGAACCCAAGACCATCATCGTCATCATCGTCATCAGCCTTTAATGTTCCCACTGCTGGAACAGGCCTCTTCTCTATGAGAGGGACCAACGACGCACGTCATCTTCTATAACAAGAATATCCCTCTCAGCCCTTATTGATAGGTCCTCGTTGAACCCTAGATTTATCAAAGGTCTAACCAATAAAGAACTTAGCTTTTTCTCGTCTGGCGCTTTTACATTACTATTGTTTCGACGAATTGAGGGATCAAGGCCAATCATATATGATATTTTCTTACTGAACCAAATTGGAATTAGATTTTGTAAGTCTTTGTCGAAATATGTTAGTAATTTGATAAAATATGGATATGTTTGTTTTGTAAATTGGTTGCAAAAAATACTTTATCGCAAAATAAATATTAAAATAACCAAATAAATCTCATTGACAGACAACGCAAAAGTCAAAACTGCTGGGTTTAACTAAAAGTTTGATAAACAATCGTTCTCGATATAATGAAGGAGGGGCATGGAAAATCCGGTTCCGTACCCTGCTGGCCTTTAAGGTAGTATTATTGAAAATTTACCCCCTAAGTGCGTTAAATATGGATTAATCATTTTAGCCAATCTGACCGTGCATTCCGAGATACGACATAATCACTCACAGCGCTCACAGCAATATTTTGCGTTCCGTTTTAAATTTCACGATGATGACATCTAAGATCTGTCATTAGGTCATGTGACAGCTCTCACAGTGATATTTCTTTGGGGCATGGTCGGTGTAATAGCAAGATGGCGCGTGTCATGACCTTATCCATGACGACTAAAAGGAACATCGATATCGCGCTTATGATCGCGCTCACGGTTACTCGGAACGGGTTTATGGACGCTCATAGCGTTCACAGTCTACCTCGGAACGCACAGTGAGATTCCATCGGAGACTTGTTTTAAAATAATCGAATTTGTTTTTCCCGTCATACACCACAAGCTTATGTGTCGTTGTTATTATTGAAATAATCAAAATAAATAACAACCCACGTTAAAGTTATTCTTACGACAGTTTGTGCGATTGACAGTTCTCAGTAAAAGGGTAGTGTTTATTCTTCATTCATACTAAATAATATGTCAGACACTTCACTTTTTATTTATATTTGTCTTTCATTCGGGTTCTTTCATTTGAAGTAAAACGTCTCAACATAAAATTAATCATCGTCTCCTGCTCTTATCGTAATTTATTCAGGGCTGGCGCAACAGAATCATTTCATGATTCACAAACTTTCTAGCCATTTTATTTTTCACACAGTCCATCCATCACTTTCTTGGTCTTCCCTTATTCTTATAGCCTAGCTTTCACTCACCTACAGAATAATAGGTAAAATAAAAGACCTGATGACATAAGCGTTCATTCTATGTAAACTCTCAGTTTGTGTAAACGTGAAATTAAACCAAAATGAACACTCACACTCACTTCACTAGAGTGAACCATTGATTGGAGTGAATAGAAACGTCTGACATCAGCTTAACGTTCCTCAACGAACTACCTTCTATATTTCCCTATAACGTTTTCCGAGATTTCCTGCAAGTTTCATGTTCACTGAAATAGGCGAGTATCTCACCAATTTTATGAAGGGTGAACATGTCCAATAAAATTTTATTTTCTGTTCATCGTATCGTCTTTATTGAGTTGAATATGTGAACCCTTTTTGTTGTGGCGTTACAATAGAGCTGAAAATAAAATTCTGCGTTATCGTGATTGAGTTTAGGAAGGTTTCTGAATAAAAAAGTGTGTTATAGCGTTTAGGCTTATTGGTTGGAAATGGCTGTAGGTGTTTTTATTTAAACAAGTGATCTTGTGAGGTGAGGTTTCCAACAAAAAGTAGGTACTGTAGTGTAGGGTTGCATAACTTCAAGATGGTGTTTATTCTACAATTGATTGATGATTGTTTGTCATCATCATCATCTTCATGTCCTATGAAGTATTTTGTGTGTACATAAATAAATAAATAAATAAATCACTCACTGCTGGACATAGGCCTCCCCCAAGTGTCGCCACATTGACCGGTCCCTTGGGACTCGCATGCAACGGATTCCCGCAACCTTCACCAGGTCATTGGTCCACCTAGTTGGAGGTCTTCCAACGCATCGTCTTCCGGTTCGCGGTCGCCACTCCAGAACTTTTCCGGCCATCCGTTCTGCGAGCAATGTGACCTGCCCACTGCCACTTACGTTTAGCAATTCTTCAGGCTACGTCGGTGACCTTGGTTCTCTTGCGGATGTCTTCATTTCTGATTCGATCACGCAAGGAAACTCCGAGCATAGCCCTCTCCATTGCCCTTGGTTTTTTGATGATTGTTTATGAACATCAAATTAAGTAACTGGCCGCAAAAAAATACATTTGCTGGAAATACAGGGTGAAATTGAATAGATGCGACAAATTTAAATATACAATAATACGTGTTGTCAAGAAAATGTATAAAATATAAAATTAAAAAATAATTGATCAGTGTTACGAAAACCGTTAAAATAATAAAAGTATCAAAAATCTTGCCGACTCATCGCAGTGCTCAATATAGCGGTCATTTACCTAATTTTGCCTTAATTTTTCTCATTTATTTTGCATATTACTGGAATACCGATAATTCGTACTTAAATAAAGATAATAACATCAATGGACCTTTTGAAAATGGTAATCGCGTATTTTTTTTAACGATTTAGATTGTAGAAAAAACAGTTTATAATTACTATGTTACTGTAACTGAAGCTCCAATTTCATTTTGTCGCATTAATTAAAATTCACCCTGTATAATATTTTGAGTACGTGGAGGTATCAAAAGTAAAGTTATATCATTAAAACATGAATAAAAATAATGATTTGTGAAAAAGTAGGAACTTTCACCTTCAATATCTCCGTAACTAGGGAGGGAGTTCTCAGGTATGGATGGTCCAACAAAAATTTTATCGCAATGACAGGAGAGCAAGTGCCTTCATTATGGGGGATACTCCAAGGTAGCCCGCAAAATTCAAATTTTTGTTACGTTTTTTGCAATTTGCAGGGCAGTGCTAAGTTATAATGTTGATAAACATATCGGTCGCGACTATAAGACGTATTAAGTTATAGAATTATAATCATCAAAATCATCAATACAACCCTCCAAGTTCATAAGAGTCGAAAAAGGACTTATACCAAGAAAAATTCGTTCATTGACTGTAAGAAAATTTGAATTTCCCGGGCCACCCTTTCACCTTCAGTCGCTGCATCTGCATCCGTAGCTGGGCAATGGAATAAACTTGGTGCGCAGAATGTAAATCAAATCAAATCAAAATCCTAATGTTGTAAATGGTAACGTGGTAAATAAAATAATAGAAACAATTACGTATCCTGTCGGGCACAGCTATTTTTTTTAAATAGAGAGAGAGCAAGTGCGCTTTATTACTTATCTTCCATTTATCTAAGTACCAATTTTATTATATATTTTATATGCATAAAGCATATAAGCATATTGCATTTTAGTGAGCAAAATTGCTACGATTACAATGTGTTGTACAAAGTGTTTTATAGTACCTTCGTTTTCGAGTAGATTTTCTGTAGAAATATTTGTTAAAAACGGGAACCGATAATTCTACTTCAAATCGGTGATATATTATAATCTGTTTTCAATGAAAACAGCAGTAGATTTCTCAGGTATGTTTCATATAAAATCCTGCAAAACACGTTACTTTCAAACGGATATAAAGCTGGATTAGTACAGTAAGCCTCTCACAGGAAAAACCTTGTTCCTATATTTTTTTTAAATAATAAACAACCTTTCATAGACCAATAGAAATAATAAATAAAAGGTATAGTTCCATCGTTGAGAGGAGGCCGTGTCCCAGCAGTGGGAACATTATAGGCTGATGATGATGATGATGATGATAGTTCCATCCAACACTGTAAAACCTTTAAGGGGTCGTTGCAAAGTAATAGCTGCACGGGTCGATCAAAGGTTAAGCTACCTTTGTCTAGGTCTATCTGTGGATCGGTGACCAATAGTAAGGACTAATTTATTTATTTATTTAAACTTCATGTACAATAGTGGTACATAGGCAGACTTAATGCCACAAGGCATTCTCTACCAGTCAACCATTGGGTCAAATAGACAGCATTGTGATAGAGTACAATGAAAATAAAATGAAACATACCAACTTGTAATCCTAAAATAAACACATAAATAGGTACCTACATACTAATACATAAATAAGCATATAAAATAAACTAATATATACAAAATACATATGAATAGTCCGAAATACGAGAAATCTTTTGATATAAATACAACGACTCTGAATGACAATATGTTAAACCACTTAAATTAGACCGACTTTAAATAAAACTTCCGAACTGCTCTTTACTAATCATTACATATCGTACCGCGATCCCTAATGTCATTTGTTTGTAAATCTTTGACAGTTATTACGTCCAGTCGTAAGTCCGCAAGTCAATCTACCAATCTTCCCAAGGGCTATCGTTACCCATTTACTGGGTTATAGAGGTCAGACAAGCATGCACTCCATGCTAAATGCTGTTATTAAGCTGCATCCAATTAGCCTGGAAGCTGACCGAACCATTGTTGGAAAAGGCTAGGTAGATTCATCATCTGCCGAGCCTTTTCCCTTTTATTTTTTTTATTTATTTCTGGTTGATGAAGATATTTTGATTCCCATGAAATAGGGCGCCAGTGTATTTCCTTTCATACAGGGCTATAATTCGAACCCCAGAACGCTACTAAAATTCCCCGCTATAATAAAATTCACTGCTTTTCATGTTCTCTTCGAAAATACGAGTGAATGTTTGAAGGAATTAAATTAATGTTTACACAGGTATTTCCGTACCTTTGTTAACAGTTTCCGAGAAAGGTAGAAAATAGGGGTTTGTTATCATGTTATCAAAAGGAAGCCGGTGGCTCCATTGTCTCCAGGGTGCTAAACCATGACCTTATCGCTATAGCAACCACAGATTATGGACACGCCTCGTCGGTCGCTCCAAGAAGAGGCATTCGCACTATGAAATACATAAATCAAAAGATTACAGAATAAAAATTAAAGATAGAAAAAGATTAAAGTTCGAGAGTACATTCGTAAGAAACTGGCAGGTTCATCACAACAGTAATGTTTTCTCCATTATTTGTCTTTTTATTTTAGTACCTATATCCGTGTTAATTTATAGTATTTATATATATATATATATATATATATATATATATATATATTTATAGTATTTTATATATCCTTGCAGTTAACCTTAGTGCCATAGTATTAATGAAATTATTTTCAGATGTACACCTACCACTGCTTGTCTCTGCATCACCCAAAGGTTGACTGGTAGAGAATGCCTATGGCATTCAGTCCGCCTCTGAACTATGTGCTTGAAGTGTTAAATAAATAAATCAATCAAAATTTGTACTGTTACTTATGAAAAAAAAAAAGAAATAGAACCAAAAGAACAAAAAAAACATGCGGGGTCTTTGGGGACGGCTGATAGAAGTGATAACTAAGTAATCTTAGGAGATCGGCTACGAGTGCTACGAAGAGTTAGGTGGCGGTCACGGGAGTTCTTTGATTTTTATTCAACCGAAAAGTGCTGAAAGCTTTCACATCAAACAAACAAAAAGTTGTAAAGTTGTTCTTAGAACATTCACAGAAGATATCCCTACTATTATATTTAACGTGAATGTAAGTTTGTTTGTTACGCTTTCACGCGAAAACTACCCAACCGATCATCATGAAACACATATTCTTGGAGGTATTAGAAGTAACATAGGATACGTTTTATTAAAAAAAAACTAACCCTCACTCGCAGACGAAGTTGCGCAGGTCAGCTAGTATAATTATAAGACTAGTTTCAAAATTGTCCCATGGGATCTTACTACGGGGATTAAAACTATCCTATGTGTTAATCCAGGCTGTAAAGCATCTGTGTGCTAAATATCATCCAAATCCGTTTAGTAGTTTTTGCGAGAAAAAGTAACAAACACCCATCCATAGATCCATACTCACAAACTTTCGCCTTTATAATATTAGTAGGAAGTAGGATATCCCGTAGTGACATTGTGAAGTTTAGTTTAAGGCGATTACATGAGCTAAACGCGAGTTTTATAATTACTAAAAGTAAATGATTCACTGCTATAAAAAAAACCAGAAAAATATATGATATTCTTCAGGATATATGCTAGCATGATACTCTTTGAAAACATAATACAATTAATTTGACTCGATAAAAAGAAATCACGAACTTATCTCTAAAAATATCTTTCAAACAATAAAAAACATAGTAATATGCATACGATCATTCTGATTTTTTGGCAAATAATTCTACAAGCAATATATCAGCATGATACTGTTTCAGTTTTTTATTCCAATCAATAGTTTTTTGTAAATCGATCGAAACCACTCATTTCGCGCGATTTGGCCCGCAGTGGCTGACGTAACAACCACTTTGTAGTGCAAGCTGATTAGAACTTTATTCTAACAGCATTTCAAACGAAGTTTGAGCCACCACCTTAATACGTATGTAAATCCCAAAAACTTTGACAGAAGTATAACCCTAAGTGCACCCATTTATTTGCCAGTTTACTTATAGTTGATTCAAATCCCACGTTATAGGACTGAGCTTATTTATTTATTTATTTAAATAACATGGGAGACTTCCAGCTAAAACAAACAGATCAAGGACAGTACCATAGTCTGAAAGCCAATTACAGGTCTCCACTTATAAAATACAGAGAAAAAAAACACACACTGCCTATCAACCAGCATAACATTGACGACCCGAATGGCGTAGTGGTAGTGAGGCTGCCTTACGTTCTTAGGGTCCTGGGTTCGAATCCCAGTAGGAGCAAATGTTTGTGTGATGAGCATGGACATTTGTTTCCGAGTCATGGATGTTTATATGTATAATAAGTATGTATTTACAAACAAAAAAAAGTATATATGTAGTATATCAACTGTCTGGTGACCACGACACAAGCCTTGCTTAGTGTGGCACTAGATGGCACTGTGTGTTAATGTCCAGCGATATTATTATTATTATTATTATAACAAAAGCAACTACATGAAAAAGCTTTGACTCAAGCACTTCCTGGCTGACGACACACTAGTTTGGAATGGATCTATATCGTACTGTTTACAAAGCTTATTTAAATTTCTGCTTGCACGCACAATGAACGAATTCTGCCTATACTTAGTTATTGCCATCGTCATCATCTGCTGGCCTTTTCCCAATAATTTATGTTGGGTCGGCTTCTTGTCTAAGCGGATGCAGCTGAATACCAGTATTTTACATGGAGCGTCTGCCTATCTGACCTCCACAACCCAGTCAGTTCCGGGTAATACGATACCCCTTGGTAAGGCTGGTTGTCAGACTTTTTGGGCCACTGTAACGACTGTCAGCTTAATGCATCAGCTGGGCAGAAATCCAAACCCCGAAGTGCTACTGGGAAATTCTTGATAGAAAACCCCAATAACACTTTGCCTGGCCTGGAATTGAACCCAGGTTCTTACACTAGCTGTAGCACTTGTGACTACTAGATAATCGAAATTATCCTGTATTTAGTACTTACCTGTATTTTTATTTTCTTAACCTTTTGAACACTCTTGTCACATATAGGTGACAAACAACCTCGTGCGTCACAAATATGGGACAAAATGGTAGGTGCAATTGTGGCTTGGCGTGGAGCACGTGCGTATATGCTCTGACGGCCAAAACGTAAATGATATCACTCAGTGTAACCCAAAAGTATATTTTTGTCTATTACGGTAACGAAAAACAATGGTTATTTTATAGGACGCCAGCTTTAGAGAAACTGCGAATTTTAGCTTAGGAGATATATGACACTAATATATTAAGGAAAATGTTTTTCCGGTACATTTTCTTTGTTCGAAGGGACATTCAATTTGAAGACTGAATATATCAAGCTACGAAATTAATGGTTGTCGTTTAAACTTCGTGTTTGCTTCGATATTGGTTTTTAAATTACTTTTTTGTGCTTGAATTTTTCGGTGATTTTAATCCGGAATCTGCTGCGCAGTTAACGTTGAATTTTTATCTAGTTTTTGCGGCTTTATACCACATTTCTGCTAAATATTTTAGCCAAATGTAAAAGAAGAAAACCCGATTGGTGTAGTGGTAGTGACGCTGCCTTACGTTCTTAGGGTCCTGGGTTCGAAGCCTGGTAGGAGCAAATGTTTGTGTGATGAGCACGGACATTTGTTTCCGAGTCATGGATGTTTATATGTATAACTAGCGCCCGCCACGCGGTTTCACCCGCGTAATTCCCGTTCCCGTGGGAGTACGGGGATAAAATATATCCTATGTTACTCGTGGATAATGTAGCTTTCGAATGGTGAAAGAATTTTTAAAAACGGTCCAGTAGTTTTTAAGCCTATTCATTACAAACAAACAAACAAAGTTTTCCTCTTTATAATATTAGTATAGATAAGTATGTGTTTACAAACATAAAAGTATACAACCTTATTTTTTGTTTATACTAAACCCGAAAAGGGGTCATTGTACTCATCATTTTGAACAACTTTTTCTATGGGACGAACCTTGAAATCGCGAAAAAAAAATCAGCTGTTCCCTACATTCTGACGAGTTATGCGAACATAAATGTAGGGAACAGCTGTTTTTTTTTTCGCGATTTCAGGGTTCGTCCCATAGAAAAAGTTGTTCAAAATGATGAGTACAATGACCCCTTTTCGGGTTTAGTATAAACAAAAAATAACCCTGTATATGTAGTATATCAACTATCTAGTGTCCACGACAAAAGCTTTGCTTAGTTTGGCACTAGGTGGCGCTGTGTGTTAATGTCCAGCGATATTTATTTATTATTATTTGTTTATTACCTCTCAACGTATTTCAACGTTAAGCCGTTGGTCCCGGCTGTCATCTTTGACAGTCGTTACAGGTAGTCAGTGACCCCAAAAGTCTGACACCAGTCTTATCAAGTGGTATCGTATTTCCCAGTATTAACTGGGTTATGGAGGTTAGATAGGCAGTCGCTCCATGTAAAATACTGGTATTCAGCTGCATCCAGTTAGACTGGAAGTCGACCCCAACATAGTTGGGAAAAGGCTAGGCAGATGATGATGACGATATATTAAAACTGATTAGAAGAAGTGGATGCAGAGGAGTGGAAGGTCAAAGTAAAGATACATGGACTGTGTAGGTAATGATGCTGCAGGAATCCGTTGGATGCGAGTCGCACGGGATTGGTCAATGTGGCGACACTTGGGGGAGGCCTATGTCCAGCAGTGGACGTCTTTCGGCTTAAATGATGATGATGATGAATGATATGAAAGAGAAAGGAGTAAATGATGACGGGAGAATGGATGAAGAAAACGTTTTGCGCCGACCCCAAATAGAATGAGACATGAGATGATGAATCTTAAGAAGAGATAAAAATACTTCGATCTCTAATTTTGGCTTTGTCAACCGTCCTGCAGAAACTTGAAACGTAGCTCCAATATTAACTCAAACTCAAACCATTTATTTCAGTTAGACCGTTACGGTACTATTGAATGTCAATAAAAGAAAAAAAAGCGTAGCTATAGTCACAGACACAAGGCAAAATAACTTGAGAAAGAAGTGTAGATGCCCATTCCCTAGCGTAGATCTCTATGGAGAAGAATGGGCAAGAAACTTTATGGACACTCTTTTCAGTCAAAAATCTTACATCATTCATGTTGAGATTATACATATATGTGAGAACGGTAGAATATTCAAGAATGAATTACTTGCTAACCGTCTTAAACAAAGCTTCTACATAGATATAACTTCCTCCATTGCCGTTGTGAACATGAAAATATTATTTAGTCTTAAAACCAGACACACAAAACAAAATATTATAATTCATAAACAAAACTGAAACGGGGACACGTACAATTTATTACGACATATAAAGTTGTGTTTTAAACATGTTAAAATATATTACTTACATGAAATAAAAAATTATATAAGTGGTGTCCCGCGGTATTTGTGCTGAAAGACATAAGTTATGAGACCTCAGAAGGCCGATTGTGAATGCTGGTGTTATTTGACCTAGTAGTTACTTACCTAGTTTAAAAAAAAACAATGTTCCCACTAGACATGTGCATTCTGGCCACCCTCATCTATGGAGCGCAGACGTGGTCACTTACAAATCGTCAGAAGTCCGCACTTGGGGTCTGCCAACGAGCTATGGAGCGAAGCATACTGGGTGTCAAACTTACGGACCGTGTCAGAAACTCTATACTTCGCTCCAAAACCCAAATAGGTGATGTTGGCATGACAGCTGCTAGGCTGAAGTGGAACTGGGCTGGTCACATCTGCCGCATGTCGGAGGAGCAATGGGCAAAAATATCACTCAGTGTATACCAAATAGCGGGAAACAACAACGCGGCAGGCCCAGAAGGAGATGGCGGGATGAACTAGACTCTTCCGCAAAGAATTGGCCTACAATCGCACAAGATCGCGGAATGTGGAAGGAGGGAAGGGAGGCCTTTGCCCTGCAGTGGGACATTATAGGCTTATAATAATAATGTTCCCAATGCTTGGGACGCAGGCCTATGAGAGTAAACAACCACGCGGGCTCAGCGCTGGTTGGTAGATTCCACATGTCTTCGAATGTTTAGTTCTAAGTCATGCTGATTTCCTTCACAGTTTTGAGATCACTGGTCACGCACATAACGTCACGCCTGTTATCGCCAAAAGGTTAAGCAGAAGCGTACTATAGTACATCCATATTTTGCCAGTTATGTTTAAGTTCCTAAGCGAGCTTTTTGCTATCAATCGGGCACAAATCTAGACTCCGTGGCGTGGCGACTACTGAAAAAGCGGCCAAGTGCGAGTCGGACTTGCCCATGGAGGGTCAAAGTTACGATTTTACGATTTCTGACGTATTATAAAAGAAACTACTTACCGGATCTCGTTCAAGCAAATTTTCGGTGGAAGTTTACATGGTAATGTACATTATATATTTTTTTAGGTTTATCATTCTTTTATTTTAGAAGTTACAGGGGGGGGGGGCACATTTTACCACTTTGGGAGTGTCACTCGCGCAAACTATTCAGTTTAGAAAAAAAAAGAAATTAGGAACCTCAAGATCATTTTTGAAGGTCTACCCATAGATACCCCACACGTATGGGTTTAATAAAAAAAAATAGTTTCAGTTCAAAGTATGGAGAGCCCCAAAAAAATGCGGTTTTTTGTGTGAAAATCTTATGCGGTTCACAGAATACATCTACTTACTAAGTTTCAACAGCATAGTTCTTATAGTTTCGGAAAAAAGTGGCTGTGATATACGGACGGACAGACATGACGAATCTATAAGGGTTCCGTTTTTTGCCATTTGTCTACGGAACCCTAAAAATCGTGATGGAAAAACCCAAAAACATTGATACACACAATTATAGCAGGACATTTGGTGATGAAATAAATTACTTAAAGTATAATGCGCTTACCTGGGTTCAAACCTACAATCCACAGCTAGTAAGTCGAGATCAACACCACTGCTCTACACAGTAAGCGCGCGAGGGCGTGGGTTCAGATCCCGTTTTTGACACCATATTGTATTCGTTGGTTAGTTGAATAAAAGGTGCCGTTGGGAAGACTTGGTTTATTATGACAGGGTCATATAGTATGAATATCACAGACGGGCTTCACACTAAAGGCTCCCCCTACTCAAAGCACTGCATGCAGGGCCCTGCCTGCAGGGACACTGCCAATTTAATTGTGTGTATGTATGCAGGGCTGATATTTTAAGGCCCTGTGGCAGGGTGAACCTGAAACATAGGATACTTTTATTCCGGTAGTATCCCATGGGACAATCAAACGTCACGCGGGTGAAGCCGCTGGCAGAAGCTATCTATACTTAAATATCTATACTATATATAATATTATAAAGCTGAAGAGTTTGTTTGTTTGTTTGAACGCGCTAATCTCAGGATCTACTGGCTCGAATTGAAAAAATATTTTTGTGTTGGATAGTCCATTGATCGAGGAAGGCTATAGGTTATATAACATCACGCTATGACTAACAGGAGCGGAGCAGCAATAAGAAATGTTGCAAAAACGGGGGAAATTTATTCCCTTTTTGAGATTTTTCTCTCTTATGTGACGCAGACCAAGTTGCGTGGGTCAGCTAGTAATATTATAAAGCAGAAGAGTTTGTTTGTTTGTTTGTTTGGTTGAACGCGCTAATCTCAGGAACTACCTGGTGGAATGTTAAAATTATTTTTGCGTTGGATGGTCCATTTATCGAGGAAGGCTATAGGCTATATAACATCACGCTATGACCATTAGAAGCGGAGCAGGAATGAAAAATGTTGCAAAAACGGGGCTTTTTTTCCTTTCGTTTTTCTGTCTTATGTGACGCAGACGAAGTTGCGTGGGTCAGCTAGTTACTAAATAATGATGTAAAAACAGACAACTGAGTAAAAACATTACGGTTTGCATAGCAACGTCTACCATATTGTTATAAGACTATTCAGTATTAAACTATTCCTTTCATCATTTTTTGTACTAAAGATATAAGTACCTAGTTTCAAAGAACCCTTAAAAATCTCTCTTGACACAGACATATATATTTTATATAGTGAATGAATAGAAAAGGATTCTCCATGTTCGAAGAATCTTTGCTTACAAGCAAAGAAAATAACAAAACTTTCCTTAACTTACTTCTAAACTGTTTGATAAATAAAAAAGAAGTTGTAGATACTTAAGTAACTTTTTCTTTTGTTTGCTTTATGCTCTTAATATAGCGTAACAGAAAAGTAAACATCCATTTCATAATAGATGAATATTCGCTCGGAGTTTCCTTGCGTATTCGAATCAGAGACCCTACTCCCTAGCGCTTCGTCCGTTTAATGGGATCTATCCGCCTCTATCGCGCACGTCTGCAGATGAGTGCGAGTGAGAGAGACGGATGGAAAAAGTTCTGGAGTGGCAACCGCGAACCTAAAGACGTTGCGTTGGAAGACCAGCCACTAGGTGGACCGATGAACTGGTGAACGTTGCGGGAATCCGTTGGATGCGAGTCGCACGGGACCGGTCAATATGGCGACACTTGGGGGGCGGACTAAGTCCAGCAGTGGATGTCTTTCGGCTGAAATGATGATGATGATGATGATTAACATACATATAGGTATTATAAAACAAATGAAGACGGGTATTTATTGCGAATTTACCTTTAATTTAATCCCGACGTTTCGACCGGATTGCACCAGCCGTGGTCGCGGGGAGACTGAAGTATTGGAGGTACCGCGACAGCAAAGTGAAGGCGTTTATTCAACTACCCTCACTCATCTTCATAAATGTTAATTAGGGCCGGTTCACACTAGGACAGCACACTACACTACTACTAGGCAAATTCGCGATAAATACCCGTCTTCATTTGTTTTATAATGTGTTCTGATCGTGAAAGTTTAAAAAAGACAAATACATGTAGGTACATACATAAACTCGCGCTTTTTCCATAGGGGTAGGTAGATGTGAGATGGCATTGCCGGAAGAGGATGCCCTAAAAGGACATACAGTGACCTCGTTAGTGAGGTTGACCAGAAAGGTCAAGTACATATAGTTGGTGCCAGTTAAGATTGCAAAACCGGTCATTGCACTTTCCACCTCCAATTTTCTCATTTACTGTACCAAGTGAAAAAGCAAATCCCCGCGACCACGGCTGGTGCAATCCGGTCGAAATGTCGGGATTAAATTAAAGGTAAATTCGCGATAAATACCCGTATTCATTATGTTTTATAAAGTGTTATTAGGTTTTTCTATTAGGAATCTTTAAGCAATGGACTCTGATTTGTAGGTTATTATCACTACTTGACTGGGACTTGAACATACCTCTGCCGAACCCTTTGAGTATTACGAGTAATGGTGTGATATTTAATACCTCCAATAACATCAAGATTTGAATCTTTGCTACCAGTTGAGATCGCATTAGCGGTCATTGACCTGACATTTATTAAAGATAACTTTGAAATAAAAAACCAAGCCTGTTATTTATCGCGAAATTACCTCTAAGTCTGTTCATGTCTTGAATCGTCATCTATCGTGATCTTCAACATGTTTTCTAATGATAAACGAAACAAGGTTTTTTTTTGGTCTCGTACGAAGAGACATTAGGGAAAGGGTAATGACCGCAATTGCGATTTAATCTGGCACCAACTATAATAGTCATAAACAGACTGCCGACTCCATCTTTCTAACGAGACTGTATCACGATCACTTTCATATAAATCTTAATTAGCCGACGGGTACATACTCTGTCTACCCGTTAAATAAATCCAGTTTTGTGTTCAGTAACTCAGTACTTTCTCCCAAGACAGATCAGCGCCACAGCGCAGTGAGGAAGTGAAATTGCGATAGCTAGCAGGACAGGATATTGTACCGTTATTATCGCTGGGGTTGCCATGTTTCTGGGTTGCGGGAGACGGTCCTGTGTTAAAGAATGTGTTAGCAGAAAGTTAAGGGTTATTTAGAGGTAGTAAAATCATTTGGGATGTTTCCAAGTGATTTTTGCACATCTGAAACTCTTACAATACTTACTTCAATGTATGATTATAATTCATAATCAATGTGGAGGAATATTTGAAAGGTATCTGCGGCGCTTAATTTCAGAATTGGCTGTTCTTGTATTTTAGTATCTCAATGCTTGTTTAAAAAAGTTAAGTCCCTTATATGAAAAAAATATTTTTGTAATCCATTCTTTTTGTAATAGACAAGTCGCCGTGATCCGTGATCTGATATCGTGGTCGGTGAAGACAAAACCTAAAAAGTTGGTAATTCCACTTGTTATAATTTTAGAAAATCTGCTGTCAGTATGAAAAACCTAAAAAGCTTATTTAAGTAAGTAATAGTTTTTAAGCATTTTTGTTTACATTTGCATGTGTCCTTAGTAACACTAGTAACCTAATTAGGGGTCTTCTTGACCTAACTACTACCTAGCCTACCTACTTATAGAAGTATAAGTTTAAATGCTAGTTTCCCGAATAAAACAAGCCACTGTAGGTATATTATACAGATCGTGTCCTGGGAGTTATCTGAAATTATGGTAAACCTTATTATAACGGATGTATTGACGTTAAGCCTTCAATGCAGTGAATTTATTTTCATCGGAGTTTATGTTGTTTTAATGTGGGTATGGCTGTGGTCAAACTGAAGCATTAAGGACGAAATTCGCTTGCGCCGATTTTGTCAATAAAACTTGAAAACTGGCATTTCAGAAGGTCAGTGACTTGAATTCTTGTTTTTCTCAAATCCTTGCTCTATGTTGGGGTTGGAGCAACACGTTTTTTCTTCCATATTCTCTCCTTTCATCTACTCTTAGGCCAGTTTCAGGCACTTTTTAAATGTCGAAACCAAAACGAAAATTAAAGTTAGCCATAGTCCCAGTCACAAGATATAAAAGTACTATAGTTGCCCATTCCCACTCTGACATTGACACTTTTTTAAATCGGAATATCTTTACAAAAAACTTATTACTTACATCATTCATGTTGAGATGGTACCTACATTACAATTAAAAAGAGAACAACAAAAAAAACATAAATAAGACAAATTAGATTTTAATTGGTGCTGTATGAGGCCAAAATGCCTTCTATTCTATCTCAGCATGGTGCTGTAACATTTAAAATTAAGGTACTCTCAAACACATCATAATAACGAACTCTTGCTGTCAAAAACTTCATTAATTAATATTAAATCAGGAACAATAACAGAGGAGCAGTTAAACAAATAAAAACAGGAAGCTTTATGTAATTTGATTAATATCAGTAACAGTTTTCCGGGTAACGTAGTGGGTGCAGATGATGAATAATAAACGTTTCTATGCGACTTGGCAGTTTATTATCGTAGTAATCGTATGATTAAAAAATAAGAATAAACCGTGCGTCGGTTTTTATAGAACTTCTTCATTAAAATAAAAACTTAGCTGTGCTAGTTAGAGTAACACTCAATATTCTGATTCAGGAAAAAAACTTAGAAGATGTATATCGTTACATGATTTTGGTAGGACTGCTCATGAAAATGGCTGTGCAGTCAATGCGACAAGCCAATTTTAAATTCGAATTTTGAAAGGACTGTTACATTTCTTTCTTTGAGTACAAGTAAGTACTACGGAGGTTTTTTAGTCGTCGTGGAGGTTTTACGTCCACGAGACTGTAAATGAAACGACATCGTTACAAAATATCCCGGTTATGGACATAACCGGGATATTTCCCGCTTCGGTAAACGTTGATGAATTTATTGATTTACGTCACGTTTTGGTAAGTAGCATCGGATATTATATAGGCTTTCATTTAGTGATGGACTGTATGTTTATTGTGTCGAATGTCGAATTCGGTAAAGATTCGACAGAGTAATTTGGGGGCGACATTCAGTTATTTTTGTATGTCTCTGAAAAGTGGTATTAATAACTTTATTGATTTAGGTACTTATCTTTATATGCAAGTGTCCCCTATAATACCTACCTATAGCAATGCCAGAAAAATAAAAAAGACGGTGGTGTATCAATCAAGCTCTCAAATCAAGTTTCCTCAGAAAAATAAGTTGAAACCCCTTTCAATCGCCACCTAATTGACCCCTACGGCGATAATCCACTTCTAATAGTCTATTAATCACATAAATATCACCATCAATCACCATATTGTAAACTGCTGCCATTATCCCGTTCGGTCCGTTTCGGCCTCTTGGCTTTTGGCCAAGGATGGAGAGAGAACGGCCAGTCTGTCACGGGTCTAATGTTTTCAGTTGTTTTTAAAAAGTTCGGTAACCGGTGCGGTGTTTTGTTGATGTTTCAATTGTTTTGTTTCGAAGGTTGTAAATTGTTTATCTCCATTTTAGATATTCGTTATTTACTTTCTGTCTGATTAAGTTTCTCAATTAATTAGTAATATTATAAGTACTGTCAAATAGCGGTGGCCCAGTGCTGGCGGCCGCGACTTACGAACAGTAATTCGTGGGTTCGAACCCAGGCAGGTGCATTACTTTGTATGTAATTTATATCATCACAGGTGCTCTCAAAACGGTTAAGGAAAACATCGTGAGGAAACCGGCATGTCCTAGAACTAAAAAAATCGAAGACATGTGACATCTATCTACTAATCCGCACTGCCCATTCCCACTGATAGAGAGGAGGTCTGTGTCCCAGCAGTGGGAACATTAATAGATGATGATGATGATGATGATACTGACAAGTTTTTAATTTATAACTTTATGCACTTGTAAAAACACTATACAAAGGCGGACTTAGTTGCCTTGGCATTTTCTAATAGACTACTTTAGGGTGATGCAGAGATAAGTCTAGAATACGCAATAACCTCCTCCTTATTTAGAAGTCGGTTAAACACTAGTTTACGTATCAGAAAATTAACAACTTCAAACCCATACTTTCAGGCATGCGTACAATGAATATAAAATCTCCTTACTCAAACAAACCAAGTTGCGAAGGAACCAAACAATTTCACTATCTTCAATTAAATCTAAAATGGAATAACAAAACGTACTCGACAACATTACTTTCAGTACTCGGCTATAATTAAAAGTTGTGTTGCCAGCTCTGTGCAAATGTAGCGTCTTCGTGTTTCCGTTGGCAACACCGAGTCTGGAAGTACAGTCACGCGCACTAATATGTTCACTTATCAACTTTTTAAAAGTTATTTTCTCTATCTGCTTTGATTGTACCTTAATGCTACTGAAATAGTATTTAAGAACCAATAGAAAAGAGGTCTTCGTCGTTCGTCGTTCACACACGCGGTTGAGGGTTCAAATACGGGCAAGTACCAATGTGGTTTTCAATTTATATGGCCAAAGAATCAGCAAATGCTGCCAACACTCTGGGCACTATTCCTGTTGACAGCGAAGTGGGCGAATTTGTCGCCCTTAAATGCTTTTCTTCTTTTTTATAGTATATAGATAATTATGTGTTTTTTTTTTACTAAGCCTTTATTGCCCCACTGCTGGGCAAAGGCCTCCCCCATAGCCTTCCACTTTTCTCTCCGTGCGGTTTTCTCTGACCAATCTCTCATTAACGCGTCTAGGACGTCACGCCTGCGTTTTCTAGGACTCCCTTGGCGACGACGCTCGTTTAATATAATATTTAGATTATAATTATGTTCATAGAAAAATAAAAAGTTTATTAAAATGTACTTACTTCTTAAGTTAATCTGTAATAATGTCAATAATGTTTGGACATTACTGACATTAAACTTATATTGTCACTTACGGGATATATTTCGACGCTGTTGCAAGCGCCATGATCGCGGGTTGACTGGAGACTGAGGGTGGATGGAAAATAAAATTGATAAGAGCAGACAAATCTGTCTACCCTCTTTCTTTGTCTTTTGCTACGCGCACTATTGGAACTCGACACTAAGTCACGACAAAACGCACTCACAGTATCAGCAAGTTTTGTGAAGTTTTTTTATATGATGTCGGCTACTATTTTTGAGCATACTCCGATTCCGCGTACTCGACAATTTCAAGCCATCCTTTCGATTGTAATTTTAAGTGTGTGAGTTGTAAGTGACAATAAGTTTAGTTTTAAACCGTGCAAGCTTAAAACAGTGATTACTGACAGTATTACAAAAAATTGGGTCTTGTAAATTAATACAGGGTGTAAATCACCTCATCACAAAGCCGTTAACCAAGCATTCTGTACATCAAACTAAGTAACTTTACGCAAAAAATATTGCTGGGAAACATTTTTTTGGGGTTATAAATCATGTTTTATGGTAAAACTCAATGTAACGCACCTAAAACATTGTGCTGATGGATGGATTGAATAGTGAGGAGGGCGTAGAGGTGTTAAATGTCAAAATCTTACAAAACAAACTTGTATATAAAAAAAAAACTTGTCAAAAAGTTGTAACTTTGACCCCCCATATCTCCGTAACTAGAAGGTTCCCAGTTATAGTGTAAACAAAAAAAAAATCGCAATGATGGGGAGAACAAGTGTCTTTCGGCTTCGTGATGAGGTGTTTTACACCCTTTATAACCCGCATTGAGCAAATATCATAACTCCTGTACTCGTGCCTTCTCTGTACAAAAAGAAGCTTTTGCCTAGCAGTAAGCTGGTATTTTTCTTATTATTTATTAAAGATATGCGTGGTGGTGACTGTACCTACGTAATAATCTCTGTGGATATCATAGTGCTTACCCGGTGGAAAAATGTGGCTGACTCTGTTGTCTGTGGTTGATAGAAAAATAATTATGTTAAAATAATTTATAGTCAGATTTTGTGGGTTTTGTTCTTATTAATAATATGGTATTGTAGTAGCGCGAGGATTATTGTTACTATTTGCAATTGGAGCATTCCTGTTTCGTCATTCATCTTAATGTTTGTTACGGCGAAAAAAAAAGACATAAATTACACTCGGAACTCGGTTTAACAAATACCTTTGACATTGTGATCAAACAAAGTTGTTACCAAGTTATACATACATACTTAAAAGAAAAAAAACTATTATTCATAAAAACCGTAGCTTAAATATCAATCTCAAGCAAACCAGTCGGTAAAGACGAAAAAATACGAATTTTTAAAATGGCATTTTTCCTACAATTTTGGCATCGCTCCGCTGTGCACCGGGTGAAAGCAACACCCGATTATTAATAGCTATGGTGCCATTTATCCGGTTCGATTCCCGGTACTTTTAGTTACTGAAACAGGTATGCGTCCGGGTTACCCGCGAAATTATATAGTATTTTTTGTGTTTGTTTAAATCAACGAATATTGACAAAGATAAAACGCATCAAAACTCGGGAGTGGGGGCTCGTGACGTCAGAACTCACTAAGAATGATACCGAACAGTGACGTATTGGGAATTTTAAAAGCGTCGTATCTTCGCCAATTTTGGTTTATGTGACAAAAGAAAAAATACGGGTCAAATATTTTTTTTATAATCTAAGTGACGGACTAATTAGATTTTTTCAGTTAACAAGCCTATTATAATCATCAAAGTCATCAAGTTAACCCTCCAAGTTCATAAAGGTCTAGGAACTGTTTTTTCAAGGTCAAAATCGTTCCTCAACTATACGTATTCACTAGGCAGATGTGAGAGTCTACGCCACCGGGAGGGGATGCATACGCACTACTAATGCCGGAAACACACTTACGTGGCGTGGCGTGGCGCGCCAGAAGCATATAGGTTTCATACATTTGGTTAGAGACATATTTGTAGGTCGTGTCGTGTCGTGGCGCGTTCTGGCGTGGCGCTGAATGCTCACCGCCGATTGGCCAGAGCGATAGTGGGGTTATGGCGCGACACGCCACATCACTTATGTGTGTTTCTGGCTGACATTCAGTTGCCGACCAGTATGAAGATGTCTTCAGAAAGGTCCAAGACAGGGAGTAGTACAGTCACGTCTAATAATATGTAAACACTTAAGATTTTTTTTAATTGTGTTTCTCCTAATGTACAGATTAAAATTTAATGTTAATACGAACATAATATTATGTAACTCATATTTTTTATGAAAATGATCCAATTTCCTAGTTACAATCGTTATTTCTCGATAAAATAGCTATAATATTAAGGAAAGTGTATACATGATATTATTAGACGTGACTGTACTTGCAATCGGTGGCGTATGGCCACATGTATGAACGTAGATGAAGCGCAAAGTTTGAACACGAACTGCAAAATCCCTTCTACTGCAGTTAGCAGGAGACCAGGAAGATTAGCAGGAATGCTTCCTGCTAATAGTAATAGAAGGCATTTTGTAGTTACTGTTTCTGCCTACGTTACTTTAACCAAACATTTTACTTCAGTGTAAGGTAAACATGTACAAAATAACCTCTAATTAATATTCCATCATCATTCCAAAATCTGAAACTAGAATCACAGGAAAATACTCAACGCTGCACCGTGATCCGTTTAATTTCTAGTTTACTTCGGCGCCAATGATCATTAATTTCATACGTGTTTGGTCCAGTGGGCAACTGTGCCAGTGCTCGGCCAGATTTTGTCCAGTGACATGCGAGATCGTCACACTGTGCGACGAGCGTGGCTTTGTGTGTCATCTCTGATATATGAGTGTCGTTTCCACTGTGCAGTTCTTGATATGGTTATGTGTTTTAATATGAATTGGACATTCATCAATCCTACTAATATGCGTCATAAATATAGTATGGCTTTTTTTCGGATGGGAAATCATCAAATGGCAGTTCCTGTTCTGGGCAGAGTGGAAGGGGGTGTCAGACTTTTACTGACTAAAGCCCATCCATGTTCCTTCTTAACCCTTTGTGTTCCGAGGCCGCGGAATCTAAATATACGAGTAGTATGGCTGCGGTAGCTACATTTATGAACTCGACTGATCACACTGTTAGCCTTCAGGTTAATTCCACCCAGCGCCAATTTGAACCATGCGTCGTTAAAAAATATTAAGTCTTAGGGTCAATTCACACTGAAGTGGCAGCGGTCGGCAGTGCCCAGCAGCGTCTAACACTTTGTTGTAGTGCGCAACTTCGATGGGCCGCGTGGCATTTCCATCCTGACTCTTTCAAACGGTGCTATGCATTTCCTAATGGAACTATAGCCTAAAATGACTTGACAGGGAAACTCGGCCTCTGCGCTACCGACCGCTGCCATTTCGATGTGAATAAGACGACAAAAATAAAATTTTAATCTAATTAGTCCGGCAGGTAGATTATTCAAAAATATTTGACCCGTATATTTTTATTTTGTAACGTGTATCAAAATTGACGAAGATAAGACGCTTTTAAAATTTCCAATACGTCACGCCTAGGTATAATTTTTAGCTAGTTCTTACGTCACGAGCCCCCACTTCCGAGTTTTGATGCGCTTAATCTTTGTCAATATTCATCATCATCATCATCATCTCAGCCGAAAGACGTCCACTGCTGGACATAGGCCTCCCCCAAGTGTCGCCACATTGACCGGTCGCTTGCTACTCTCATCCACCGAATTCCCGCAACCTTCACCAGGTCATCGGTCCACCTAGTGGGAGGTCTTCCAACGCATTGTCTTCCGGTTCGCGGTCGCCACTACAGAACTTCTCGGCCCCATCGGCCATCCGTTCTGCGAGCAATGCGCCCTGCCCACTGCCACTTAAGTTAAGCAATTCTTCGGGCTACGTCGGTGACCTTGGTTCTCTTGCGGATGTCTTCATTTCTGATTCGATCACGCAAGGAAACTCCGAGCATAGCCCTCTCCATTGCCCTTTGGGTGACTTTAAGCCTTTTGATAAGGCCCATTGTGAGCGACCACGTTTCGGTCCCGTATGTAATCACTGGCAACACACACTGGTCATAGACTTTCGTCTTGAGACACTGCGGTAAGTTGGACGAGAAGATACCACGCAGCTTCCCGAACGCTGCTGTCAATATTCATTGATTTACAAAAACAAAAAATACGTGTCCATTATTTTTCAATAATCTAACTGATGGATTAAATGGATTTTTAAGTTTTTCATACTGACGTCATGCCTGAAATCTGGTAACAAACTCAAAATAAAACTGTCTTTTTTTTAACTTTCACGATCAGAACACATTATAAAACAAATGTCCCCGCGACCACGGCTGGTGCAATCCGGTCGAAACGTCGGGATTAAATTCAAGGTAAATTCGCGATAAATACCCGTCTTCATTTGTTTCAAAATAAAACTACCTAACGCAGTCCTTCAAATGCAAAAGAAGCAGATGATCACTCAATTCGCGACACAAAAACATAAAGAACAAATTGGCAAGCAAACCAATAAGGTCTTTTAAAAAGTCCGACCTATCTAGCGTAAACTGAAGTCGTTTACAACATGGCAGGAATCCAAGAGTTTTAACATATTTATAAGATAAGTGACGATGAGTTCCCCCGCTTCTCAAAGTTACCCAGGTATTCCATTTTAAAACTTCGCAAAATACTTTCGAGAACCGATTTGTAACCGCGACTTCGCAGTTATTTTTCTCTAAAGGAAGATGTTTAATAATAATATAATAATAATACGTTTATTTCATATAATTTCCAATCCATATAGCAACATAGTAATGAAATAGCCAGACCACAAATAATACAAAATAAAAAAATAAACAGTAAAAATCAATTAATAAAATAATTAATTAAATTTGAAAAAATATAT
Organism: Xestia c-nigrum; assembly: GCA_916618015.1. Classification (NCBI taxonomy): domain Eukaryota; kingdom Metazoa; phylum Arthropoda; class Insecta; order Lepidoptera; family Noctuidae; genus Xestia; species Xestia c-nigrum. Next base: position 3,942,287 of record OU745261.1, on the reverse strand, counting down.
ATACATATTAAAAAAAGTAATGCTGGTATTTTGTGCATTTTTGAGGATTTATAGTTTATTTATTAAAACTTTATGCACAAATAGAAGCTCGCGGACTTAGGGATTGAGACATAAAATGTCGTTGCTGCTGTCATTAAAAATACATCAGTTGTCACTGATGTAAAACAAGGTACTAAGTGAGCATGTAGCTGGCTGGACTTCTTTTGAAAACTATTCGAAACATATTTTGTTTCAAAATTGAGAAGTCTTTTCTTCCTAAACGTTGATGGTGTCCTCATTAGTGAACGTTTCTTCCAGGACAAACTGCTCAGAAAATGTTGATATTGGAATCACACATTTATATATTTGTCACAGTAAATGTGATTAATTAAAAATTAGTAATAATTACCTCATGATTTGGTAAATGTGAATATAAGGTGGAAATTAATACTTATAGCAGTTAATTTAATAGTAGTTTAATAGAAAAAGTAATATTATAACATTCTAAGTTAAGTTCGAAGGTGAAACTGTTACCAATCACTCCGACCAAATAGCTAAGATTACTCCTTTTATACATCCACATTTCGCCCGTTATGTTTAAGTTCCATGTAATAGGGAGCGTGCCTATTGGCATCAAACGAACACAAATCCAATGGCTGCTACTGAAAAGCCACAAGAGTTACTCAAAAATGTAAAGCGTTTTCTCATTAATAAATACATAGTTGTCAAACGAAATCCTTTTAAATATATCAGCGCTTACTTTGAAACTGGTAACTCTTAAGTCGCTTTAAGTTTCTAGGTCTTCAACTTCCGTCTACTTTTATTAATAGCGATAAGTAACTCCTTACTTCTTTAGTAGTTCACTTGTTTCAAAGCAGATTGCGCTACCTATTGTTCTTTCTATTCAAACCGATGGAGAACGACATTTTTACAGTTTGCTGGTTTAATATAAAGTTGTTTAGTGAATAAAATATGATTCGCGACCGTAACAAATATGTATGTCGGAGGAAGAGGAAGTAAACGAAGAGTTGTTTGTTGGTTGCATACGATCAATTGATTGGTAATTTAAGGCGCGGGTCATATACAAGTGGCGTATGGCGGTGGCGCGGCACTGGCGAGGAGATGGCGTGGCGCCACTTCTTTGATATTTCATACAAAATGTATATAGAAGAGGTGTGGCGCGACACATACTGAGATGGCGAGGCGCGGGCGTGGCGCGGACGTGGCGCTGGCGCGGCGCGGGCGCCACTTCCTCGCAATCCGCGCACCCGCAGTTAGCAGTGACATGCACAGGGCGGGAACAAGACAACGAATATGCGTTACAATTTAGACTTTAAAGACTAGAATACGCCCACGCCACGCCATTCCGGCGCCATTAGCGCGCCTGTTCTGTTCTGCACCGGCCGGCGGCGCCACGCCATCACCCCGCCAGCGCCGCGCCACCGCCATACGCCATACGCCATACGCCATTCGTGTTTGTCCCGCGCCTAAAATAAATTTAATGTGATTTGATTTACTACATGTTAATATTGCGTAAAATTAACAAATTTCTTTAAAAGTCGTTGCATGGTAGGTATAATATGTTATCAGAGCAGAGGATGAAATATACATATAGAGTAGGGTCGAGCCGCCATCTTTTACTGTCTTGACACATGTGATGACAGAGCAAGGATTGCTTGGAGAATGGTGGTGGATCGAGGAACTAGGTGGAACGCTGGTGATGAAGTCAGATTGGTGTCGCGAACCTGCTGCTCGAATATAATTGCTAAGCAAACTAGTTATTGTAAAATATTGCCATTAAATTGTGTGGAACAGTGAATACTTTGTTTTGTGCTCGCTTTTCACCCAAATGACGCCCACTAGACTCCGTGAACAATGATAATTTCGAGGAGGATGCTGCTTCTCCGACATGTATATTAAAGAATCATTTAATCGTAGGAATTTCAGTACAAAGCTGAATCATCATCATCTGCCTAGAATTTAACCGACTATGTTGGGCTTAAAATGTCACTTATGTGGGATTCTTCCATGATTGTTATTTAAATTGAGGTCCCGCCGCGATATTCCGATATCCCGTAAGCTGTTAGTAACATTTTAAGTTATTTATTTATTTAGGATCTCCAATTTGGCTGATTCTTTTTTTGTTGTGTTTGTTATTGTCAGTTGAAGGTTCTGAAAAAAAAATGTAGTAGTAGGTAGGTAGGTAGTAGTAGGTAGGTAGATAGGTAGGTAGTAGTAGGTAGGTAGGGAGTAGTAGGTAGGTAGTAGTATGTAGCTTTTTCCCTCTTATGTCACGCAGACGAAGTTGCGTGGGTCAGCTAGTACATTATAACACCAGACAGCTTAACAATCTATCAAATCTATTCAAACCACAGCGTCGTCTAAGCAATCTCCAATCTACCAGAAAATAATTTTCATTATCTGTATCCAAAATCTCGTACCAAAGTTTCCTTGACATGTTCGAGACATGGACGAAACATCATTAATTTTAGCGTATTTTGTCCAGCAGACAGTCGGAGGACAGTTGGAGGACGCCCTGTGGGGACAAAGAGGGATTGCTTTCTCATTGTTTTTGGGAATAGTTTTAGTGATTAGAATGTGAAGGTTATAGAACTTATTTGCTTTGTTAAGTTTTTGTATTGTCGGCCAGTAGACGTGACCGAATCGCTGGATACCGACGGTAAGGGCTGAATTCTTCCCGCGATGATAAGTCGCATTTGATTATTTCCCAACCGAAAAAAAGTTTAGGACGTCTAAAATAATGTATATGTATAGGTATACCTATAAATAGGTATTTCTTAAAATAGTCTACCTTATGAAGAAACCGAAATCAGTTAGTAAGTAGTTATAAGGCACCACTGCATGGCATTATGAAAAACTTTTTAAGCACAAACCGTTAAAGCCATGCACAGTTTCATCTCTATTTTACACTTCCAAAAAAACGTTCCACGTTACCTATCTATCGGATGAATATTGAATTTCGAAAAAGGTGTTCGAAAAATGAATTTTCATCCCGAATGGTTGGACAGGCGCTATCTTACCTGTGCGGTTTCCAACAGACATGGCATTTATTTTACACTCAAACGAATGGCTCGTGCCTGCGATACCTAACAGCCCATTCACACTAGCAAGGGTCATCTATTTGCCGAATGCTTTTTACTATATTCATCCGTTTTTGTTCCGTATGACAGCAAAAACTCAAATCTCCATTTTATTACCAGTGGTGAAGGGCTGTTTTAGAAATGGCCGTAAAATTAATGAACCTTATTTTTTAAATCTTTTTTCAGTTCCTTGTATCAGGCTTTATGTTATCCTCGAACGATTAAGGAGACGTGCTTCTATAATACATCCGCAAATTCTATTGATTAAATTCGCTCTAATTGTTTGTTTCTTTCGCCTAAATAAAGCGTGGAGATACGGTCATATACCAAGGAATCAAGGGTACCTACTTAATCATTGAGGTAAACGCTTGACACCCGTTGTGCAGTGGCGCCACTTACTCATGTTCAACTCGACAGATGGATGGTGCCCTATATTCTGTCATATTTCTGGCGGCCATTTTTTTAAATGAATTTGAAAATGGAAGCTTCGAATCTGAATATTTGTATACAGTGTTTTTTCGTTCTTTTGACGCTGGCATGAAATTTGAGGTGCCCTGCCACTGCCACACGCCCTGCAGCTTTTTAAAAGAATTTACGAGTGATGAATAATTTTGTTGGCTGGTATTTTTGTTTAGTTGGGCATAAAGAAGCCTTGCTAATGAAGTCCCATATTACGTTGCCCCATAAACGTTAACAGACACTAACATTTCAAAAAAAAAAGCCAAAATAATAAAAAAAAGAAATGACTCTATTAGGGGTGTTACAGTTTTTCCAGATTTTTAATTCACCTTACGTAGGTCATCAAGATGAAGTAGGTCTTTCTCGAGTTTTCCTAAGAAAAAACTCCGAAATTAAGTTTAAGATCGGGATAAATTCTTGAGGTTCCATATAATGTGAGAACAATTTAGGGAAACTTCGGGATTGACCTTTTCAGACTGGATAATTGTTTTTGACTTAGGTATATTTTTATCGTGTCAGCCTAAAATTACCCATAGTCCTTTGAGAGTTTATTTATCGATGGCTATTATGTTGCTTAACTTAAGGTTCGAAAGGTTCTCTGATGAAACTGGATGAGGGTTGACCAATACAACATTATTTTTTGTTTACACTAAACTCGAAAAGGGGTCATTGTACTCATCATTTTGAACGACTTTTTCTATGGGACGAAACTTGAAATCGCGAAAAAAAAATCAGCTGTTCCCTACATTTTGACGAGTTATGCGAACATAAATGTAGGGAACAGCCACGGAACAGAGAAAAACAGGGAACAGCTGATTTTTTTTTCGCGATTTTAAGGTTCGTCCCAAATCAATAAAAAAAATACCGAGATAAAACGACCCAATAATCGGGCACTGCGACGTCACTCTCCGGTAAGAAATGTATTGAAATCTATTTGACCGACTACTTACATTTTTTTGGTCATCTATCCTTTTTGTTCCTATTTATTTTTATATCTAACAAGCGGATGCCCGCGTCTTTACCTGCATAGAAATTATATACTAAAACCATCCTTGACAGCCACTTTATCTACTGGTGAAATCATTGCAGTAGTTTCTGAATTTACCGCGTACAGACAGACTGACAGACAGACGCGGCCGCGCGGCGTAGGACTTTGTTTTGTAATATGTAGTAACAATAAAATTAACAAAATGTTATTCCCTTTGTTACAGGTAAATACATCCCAGTGCTGATTGATAATAGTCAGCCATTTTGGTACACTATCTTATGTTCAACCCGTGAGTAAGTACGAACGTGATCTTTTCAGAACCAAAACTACACGATTCTCAAAAGAATAATTTATACTTAAAATCTACCCCACAATGTTGCCAGAGTAGAAATATAGCCCGTATTCATCCATTACTTATCGTATAAAATTTGATATAAAGTACGAACAAAGTTGTCCAGTACTCAGTAGATTCCATGTTTTACGAAAGTGAAGTTCTTTTTAAAAATACGACGTAATAAATAAGGCTCATAATGTAATGCCTTGTTGTACAGTCGGGTACACAAGTGCTTTGTTGTGGAAAATATAAACTAAATGATTTACGTGGTTTTGTGTCAAAATATTGTGAGTTATTTTATGTTTCTTTTGCACGCGGGATAGCTCGCTTGGAAGATGAATATTATCAAACGGGATAAAAAAGTATCCTTGTCTACCCATTGTCTATCTGTTCAGCCGTTATGGAGTAGAGGTGTTAAAAATAAACAAACTAACTTACTTTCAAGTGTTGGTTAGGGTTGTTTTTTTTTGCTATTGGGAGCATAAACTAGTTACTTTTTGTTTAGATTTACCCCGAAGCAAACTTTATAAAAGGTTTGGCTAAAGATAATGTTTGTATTCGTAAAAGTTCTCTTGATATTGGATCGAGCAACCCTCCGGCGAAAATTCGTCCCGGGAGAATCAAAATTTTATAATTATTACTATGGTCTAGGTTTGAAAACAAAAATTATTGATCTTTGTAGGTAGGTCGAGGGTCGAGCGAGAAGACGAAGTCGTCAACCAAGCATTCTGTGACGTTTATTTTTTTAATGTTACAGCACCATGCTGAGATAGGAGCCTTTTGGCCTCGTGCAGGACGACCTTCATTTCTTTTAATTTTTATATGTTTTCTTTTTCTGTGTAACTTTTAGACTGATAATTTTGATGTGTTTTGTCCTGTGCGGGCTAATAAATGCTTTTTCTTTCTTTCTTTCTTTACATCAAACTAAGTAGCTCTACGCAATATTTGCTAGGAAATTACTTTTTTTATGGTTGAAAATTCACGTATTTCTGTAGAACTCAATGTGTTGCACTTTAAACAATTTGCTGATGGATTGGATTGGATGGATAGATTGATTATTCAATAAAAACATAAACATAAAAATATTATAGTTAAAAAAAAAACATTAAAAATTATGTATTAAAAAAAAAACTAGTGAAAAAACAGAGTTTCTCATTGAGGATTTATTTGCACAAAATATAATACGTTCCATTTCGACCGGTCAGAATCACCACGAACAAATCGGCTGCTATATTTACTTTTAATAACCAATATCCAGTGGTCCACAGATGTACCGAACTCGTGAAAGCCGTACGCGTCGATTCCACCCTGTATTCTATTTGTATTCAACTTGGAAACCAACTCCAGAAGAAGAAATGCGTGTAAAGGGATGTCGTGACACGGATATCAAAGTGCAAGACGACACTAAGCTAGCGTAAAGATGAACCCACGGGCCGTTGCACATGGTCTAGAAACCTCGTACCGTCTCGACCATGCATGGGAGAATGATTTCAAGTGGAATGGCTTGCAGTTTAAGAGCAGTGTCTTTGAGTACAAAGCTGGATTACAGGCAATACAAGCCTAGCCTTTCACAGTTATATAGCAACCAATCTGAAACCTTCTTGAAAAAGATTACAGTTTTTTTTTTGTTAAATAATGCTAAATTAGAGGTCAAATAAAACTGAAAGTAATGGGAAAGCTAATGGGGATTTTTTAGGCCCTAGAACAAAAGAGATTGTATTCGATCAAGTTATTGTTCGAAAAATCTAAGATCTTTTTGCATTTTGGTTAAAATACTTCGACGGCCGTATGTTTTGTGAGTTTGCTAAATATTTGAAAAGCTTTTAAGCTTAAGGACAATTTAATTCCTTCAAATAAAACCAGTGGAAAAATAATGTTTCATTTATTTCTAGAATTATTGTAGATTTTTAGCGAGTTTTGAATCAATAAGTTCTGATTTGGGTTAGCCCCTATTGTACATTAATTAACGAGGCTTTAATATTTTCCTCGTTACAAAAACTAACACTTTTGTAAGCGCCAGTACATGGAGTGTAGATTTCATTAGGCATTGCGATCGGGGGGTCCCCGGGGGAATTGTCAATAAAATGTAATTGGATCTCCGAGGCAGCTGCGACGATCCATTAATGAGAGACACTGCTAGAACCGCCTCAATACTGCACAGATTTTTTTAGGTCATAAAGATACTCAAACTCAAAGTCATTATTGCATTCATTTGTGTACATTCAGTTGTTACATATATGTAAGTAAGTTCCAACATGAAACCCGGTTAGGGCACGGCAACATAATAGATTGGACAAAACAAGCATCCAGTGAGTAGGTATACTGGATTGCGAGTTTGTTAAACAAATATACGAGTAATTACTATCGAAAATATTCCTACTATCTATTAGGTTTATTTTAATTAATATCTTGAGGTTCCTTATTAAATTATTTTATTGACGTGTAGGTATTCATTATTATATTTTATTTATTTGTATCAGTTATTAAAAATAAATAAATAAGATCATTAATTTGTATGAACATATATTATATTTTATTAATTTTTATTCTCTATTATATACATATACATACATTAGATAATACTTAGTGACGATTGACAGGGGAGAATTAAGGAAAAAACGTGTTGCTCCGACCCCAAGTATCATGGGGCAAAGGGCAGTTAGATGATGATGATAACAAAATTTACAAATCCCCCGACACGATCGAGGAATACTGTGTGTGTGTAGTACATAGATATAATAAAGAAGATGATATGATTTTTAAGACAAATATTGTAAAATACTTGAACTTATCTGTTGTAACTGATGCCATGACTTCTAAAGTTTTTGTTTTGGCTTCTATTTTTGCACGAAACCACCAAACAAGACGGCATAATCGTTTTTTTTACGAACGCGGTTGACAACACACTAACTCGCGGTAACGGCCATTTTTTCAATAGCTGATCGACGCGCTCAGCTCCACGTGGTCGCCGACACGCCCCCTTGCCACTTCTCCTGTTTTTAATATTTCTATGGTGTAGTATAATATTCTTCATTCAAACACTGTTTTAAGCCATCTCGGTTCACAACTAAACTTCAAATGTCACGTACGGGATATCTTCCGTGATTTATATTTGTATTGAGCTCCAAGCCAAGTCCTTTCATTTGATACCTATGGGTATTGTGAAAAAAAATGTAATTCACCATTTGGTGGCGGCCATTTTGGACTGATTTATATCAAACATAGCTAAGAACACTTCCGACTAATTAACCTTTCAAAAAAAAAACTAAATCAAAATCGGTTATTCCGTTCGGGAGCTACGATGCTACAGACAGACAGTACACACACACAGACACGTCAAAATTATAACACCCCGTCGTTTTTGCGTCGGGGGTTAAAAAAAGACATGCTTAGCCATTAGTTTGTCCTCCTCAATTCTGCTGATATTTTTGAGGATTTTATATGGAAACAGAAATGCCTGACGAAAGTCCATTGAAAGTTCATTAAGTATTTGAGCAGTATTTGCAGTGCACTGAACTATTTCTGGAGCTGTTTTTTATTTAAATTAAAATACTGATGCCTGATATTTCAAAGAGTACCTACCTAAGCTTTTATGCTCTAGAGATGTTTGCTGAAATATTATAAAGTGTCTTTTTGATCTTCAGTTAAAATTTAATTACTTAATTACGAGAATTGAATTTAACATGATGAAAAGCTACCTAATTATAATTTATTTATCATGGAGACCGTACTTCAAAAAAAAAAGATTATTTTATAATGTGCGTGTGTACCTACAGACTTTTTTTTTTTTTTCTTTTTAAAGACTTTTTAAAATACCTATATGTGACGTAAAATACCCTGCATTTCTTTTTGAATCCTTGGCAAGCTAACTCGTGTCATGCAAAAATGTAACGCTTCAGTAATTTTAATTCAGCTTGCTATTTGCCAAACGCTCCATAAATTCCGATGACACTATTTATCACTTTGACACCTGTCACCTGCCACAGACTATTAATAACGCCCGAAATGTCAAACTTTGCTTCAGTTAGGCTGAAAATAAAGATTCTGGGCTAAGATATTACTATTTCTTTTACGATATTTTAGAAAGTTTGAGATCTTTTTCGTGTAATATATCAAATTATATTCGGATATAAATATTTTAGAAACTCACGACCTCCTGAAAACAGCGGGAATTTGCTTGTTGCTTCCAAATGTGGTCTTTTTTCAACTAATAAAATGATAACGATAATTCAAAAAAAGTCCACTGCTTAGGAAATAAAGTCGATTTTTAATCGTGTGGTTGTCTGGACCTATCAGAGTTTTAATGGCGCCCATGGGCCGCTGACTTGTTTTTAGGTTTGATTTCCTCACGATGTTTTCCTTTTTCGAAGCAGGTGATTATTATAAAATATGATAACACAGAAGTGCGTGTCTTGGGTTCGAACTTGACACCTTTGGTTTGGCAGCACTACGGATACACCACTGAGCTATCGTTGCTCATATAAACGGTTTTTATTTGTGATAGTTTGTTGTATTTTCTTTTCTTATAAATTAAAAGATAAGATAGAAAAGTTACGGAACGAAACACTTATTTTAATGAAGAAAACTCTTTATTTCCAGGAACCAGTATCGTCCTTTATGTTTCAAGAAATTTATATTCAGAAACTTTGCTGTGCAAAAGTGACCCGCGTACTTTTTACCGAATATTTCCGTAATTTTCTGCGTCAAGACTGTATTAGTTATTTCGCCGCTGCCCCCTCGGAAACGGTATCGTTCGTAAATTTCCAAATTGCTTTCGGTTCTTTAATGCCTTTGTGCTCTCGAGAAACCGAACTTTTCAAATTAATAAGTACTCGGAACAAGTAACTTGAATTCAATGAATTATTACAAGATACTAACGTCATCATCATCATCATCATCAGCCTATAATGTTCCCACTGCTGGGACACGGCCTCCTCTCAATGAGAGGGAAAGGGCTATAATCTACCACGCGGGCCCAGTGCGGATTGGTAGATGTCACATGTCTTTGAATTTTTGGTTCTAGGACATGCCGGTTTCCTCACGATGTTTTCCTTCACCGTTTTTGAGAGCAGCGGTGATGAAATAAATTACACAAAGTAATGCGCCTGTCTGGGTTCGAACCCACGACTTACTGTTCGTAAGTCGGGGCCGCCACCACTGGGCCACCGCTGCTCTCAAGATACTAACGTGTTTTTCAGTAACTTTCAATTTGTGGATATCATGATAAAACTTAAGGGTCCTTTACACTTGTCCGGAGATATTTGTTGGACAAAAAGCTGTCTCGTTAGTCTAAGTAAGGGTCGCAGACACGACTGTTGAGCATGAGGTCCTGTGTTGGATTCCCGGATCGTGCAACGTTTTATTGGATTTTTCTAGTAGGATTTTTTAGTAGGAGCAACGGAACTTGGATTTGCGCCCGTTTGATTGCAATTATATGTAATAGGTGGCCACCCATCCACAGACCAACCCAGGCAAAAGCGGTTTAAGGCGACGACATCAGCTAAATAAGCAATTCTATTTGTGGTGGTTCAAACTTCGTTTGAAATACTGTAAGAATAAAGTTCTAATTAGCTTGCACTACAAAGTGGTTGTTACTTCAGTCACTGCGGGCCGAATAGTGCGAAAAGAGTATTTTCGATCGATTTTTAATAATAAATAATCCATCAGTAGATGTAGTTTAGCATTTGAAATTTTATGTTATATTTTTAAATATAATTATGATTGTCAATAAATGGCTAAACTGCTTTGAAAGAAAATTAAGAGGTATGTTTGAAGATTTTCTTGGTGCATTAAAGTTTGACAAATTATGTTTTGAGCTCCATCAGTGTATGCAAAAAGGACTTCAAAATATAAAGTTTTTTTTATTTGTCGAAATTATTTACAGTTTTAGAGATACACTGCTTTTAAAAACCGCCTTTTGGACCGTTTTCAAGAAACCACCGCCTTAACATGAAAGCTGAACCTGAATCTGACTTTGATTGAGCCATTAGCTCCTTTTGCCATCTCCTATCGCTCATTCATGTTCGGATCGGTTCGCCACAATACAAACTACGCCGAGCGGCTTTTTCCCGAACGGTTTTTATTTTGCCTGTCGGTTTGCCGAGTCATGCGGACCCGCAGAAGTCTGTACTACCTCTAACTGATGTCTTCTAGCAAAAATAAATAATTAAACAGTTTCTAAGGGGCGCAAACTGTTTCTAAGTTAAATTGAACATAAGTTTCAGAAGCAAAAGCTTACTTATTTTGTTTTCTGAAACGTTTACTGCGAAGAGAGCTTTCTCAGTATTACGTATTTCTAAGTACCTATCTGAAATAGAGATATCAGAGGAACTTTAATGTAGAATATGAAGGCTTTAGGGTTCCTTAGGTTCGGGGTTGCGGAACTGTTCGCAAGAGATACCGTGACCCCGGAACTTAAAGGTCGAGAGAGGAACATAGATAGGTTTTACTCAACTAAATAGATTTGCAATTTTTTGATGCTGTCGGCATACATTGTAAAATGTAAACCAAATAGTTTGTTTGGCCGTACATACGTACGCTACTGCTCCACTCCTAACAAAATAAGCCCAGTGGTCCACAACTCACCCGCAACACACAAAGTGAGCAGCTTGTGTGTCAAAACATGTAGTTTCGTCCCACTGTGCACTTTTAGTTTGTGTTGTGCGGAAACAGGATGCGCTGTCTAACGCTTGCTTAACTTTGTGTTTGTTTTAGACTTGTTTTTACAAGCTTGAGGATGTATGATGCCTCTATCCAGGGCTTGATAGCGGTACGAACTAATTTGATTAATCTCAAACTCAAATCATTTATTTCAATTAGACCATTACGGCACTTTTGAATGTCAAAATACAAAACAAAATCAAAGCTACAGTCACAAGGCATAATAACTTGAGCAAGTACTGTAGTTGCCCATTCCCTAGCGTAGATCTCTATGGATAAGAATGGGCAAGAAACTCCATAGACACTCTTTTAAATCAAAATATTGTCACAATATCTTGGTTACATCTTCACATGAATGATGTAACCAAAATTTTGTGATTATACATACATGAGCTCATTAAGAGCATTCAGAGAAAAGATTAAATCAACAACTTAGAAAATAAACAAATTAAAATTAACCGTGACAGCGCCCTACAATAAACTTTATTCCTATGTGCTGTCTAAGTAATGATACAAATACTTCTGGACTGTTACCAAAAACGAGAAAGTGCTTGTTGAGATTATATGTATTATGTTTTCCATCTGTTGCTTGAAATAACAATTACTTGTTACAAATAGGTCATTTCTTCTACTTCAATAATTAAAAGAACGAATTTTAGATAACTTATTTATTAATTTATTAATAATCATTCTTCCGATGCAAGTTTAAGCAAAAACTGATGATTTGGGAACTCTATCGATCGTATCGTTAATTTAAACAATATACAGGGTATAAACCACTTCATCACAAATTCGTTAACCAAGCATCTGTACATAAACTCAAACTCAAACTCAAATCATTTATTTCAACTAGACCATTACGGCACTTTTGAATGTCAAAAAATTGAAAGAAAAATCAAAGCTACAGTCACAGACACAAGGCATAATAACTTGCGAAAGTACTGTAGTTGCCCATTCCCTAGCGTAGATCTCTATGGAGAAGAACGGGCAAGAAACTCCATGGACACTCTTTTCAATCAAAAATGTTGTTACAAAATCTTGGTTACATCTTTCATGTTGAGATTATAGATATATGTGAGAACGATGTAGAAAGACGTGCACAATAAGAGCGTCCAGAGTAAAAAAATAAATCAACAATTTAAAATAAAGCAATTCAAATGATCCATGGCAGCTAAGAGATGACCAGTCCCGACTGACAGCGCCCGTTCACGAACATGACGCATGGATCAGCGCCATTCAATTCAACCATATTGAAGGGAACTAAATGACCCGACTCACCCGCCACCATCAGCAAGACATTTAAGCGAGCATGACATTCTCTCAGCCACCAAGGCATATTCAAGTCAATGAAAGATAACAAAATGCAAATGGAAGCTTTACAGTACATGGTACTCACACATGTGCTATGCAATTATACAATACTAAGAGATGGACTCTATACAATGCAAGAATACTTTTACAATCTTCTGCAGCTACCACAATAGTTGTCCAATAAGGTTGCACCTATGGTTGCGGAGCAGGACCAGCATTTAGCCAAGCATTTTTATCCTCAATGTAATCCCCCAGCTTATAATATGCTTGCCTACATAGTGTGCGTTTTACACAAGATTTAAATTTCGTCTCATTCAGTTGTAGAATGTGGGGAGGTATTTTATTATAACATTTTAAACAGTACCCCATGAAAGATGAATCCACTTTAGCAAGCCTGAAACCTGGCTGAACTAGTTGGTCCCTATTTCTAGTATTATAGTGGTGTCTGTCACCTCTTTTACTGAATAAATGCAGATTTTTCCTAACGTACATAATGTTTTCATAGATGTATTGACAAGGTACTGTCATGATATTAATTTCCTTAAACAGTTCTTTTAGAGAATCGCGTCTACGTAATTCATATATGGCTCTGATGGCTCTTTTCTGCAGAATAAAAATAGACTCGATGTCTGCAGCCCGTCCCCATAGTAAAATACCGTATGACATAATACTATGAAAATAACTAAAATAGACTATCCTCGCCGTATCAACATCAGTATATTGACGGATTTTTCTAACAGCATACGCTGCTGAGCTCAGACGGCCTGCAAGAGATGTTAAATGAGGACCCCATTGTAGCCTGTGGTCGAGCGTAATTCCCAAGAAAACCGTTTTATTGACAAATTCAAGTTTCTCTTGATTCAATACTATGTCACAATCACTACTTTTGACATTTGGTAAAGCAAATCTTATGCACTTAGTTTTTTTCCCATTTAGTACTAAATTATTAGCGGTAAACCAGTTATGAACCTGCAGTAGGGCGCTATTTACGTCGTCAAGATTTGTGGCACGTCTGTTTATCCTAAATATTAAAGAAGTATCATCAGCAAACAACACCATTTGCGGATGGTTGTTAAATAAATGGGGTAGGTCATTAATGTATACTAAAAAGAGGAAGGGACCCAATATCGAACCTTGTGGTACACCCATTTTTACTTTTAAACCCATCGAATTTACACCCTTTACTTGTACATGCTGCTGTCTATCATTAAGATATGAATTTACTAAACTAAGCGCAAGTTTACCTAAACCGTAATGCTCAAGCTTCAAAATCAGGGTTTCGTGATTTACGCAATCAAATGCCTTCGAGAGGTCACAGAAGATTCCTATGGCATCTTGTGCCTCTTCCCACGCAGTAAAAATGTGTTTTAATAAAGTGACACCGGCGTCAGTCGTACAACGTCCTTTGGTGAAACCATACTGATGTTCGTGTAAGATTTTATTGGTGTTAAAATGGTTAAGCATCTGATTGAGCATTATCTTTTCAAACACCTTGCTAAAAACCGGCAACACGGATACGGGCCTATAATTGTTGGTGTCTTTAGTGTCCCCGGATTTAAAAAGTGGTATTACCTTACTGAATTTCATTAGATCCGGGAAGACCCCTTGATCCACGCACAAATTAAATATTGAGGCTAAATACGGCGCTACAGTCTCAACAATTGAGGTACAAGCTTTGATAGACATACCCCATAGATCTTCGGTTAATTTGATCTTGATTTGCTTAAAAGCTTTTATTATTGTCATGGGGTTTACATGATGAAATTTAAATTCATTTGAACAGGCTGAAACGTTCGCCTTCAATAAATCCATAGAGAGCAAGGGAGAGGAATTTAAGGTTTCAGTAGTTTTAAGTGGGATACTGGTAAAGAAATTTACAAATTCTTGAGCGATTTCATTATTAGAGCTCACGAGACCATGTGAGGTCTCTAGTGTTATGTCATTACTTGGTTTTTTAGATCTATTAGTCTCACTGTTGATAATTTTCCAAACCGTCTTGATTTTGTTATCGGCTGATTTTATTTTATTGCTAATGAAAAGAGACTTGGCTATCTTGCAAGAGTTTTTAAAAATTTTCGAGTAAGTAGCCACATATTTACTAAAAGTTTCTGTGTTGATATAAGGCTTAAGGCCGTACAGCTCAAACAATCGTTCCCTACTTTTCCTAATACCCTGTGTTGCCCAGTCACTGAAAATAAACTTTGGGCCAATAGTCTTAGTTTTCTGTTTTAAAGTATTATTGAACTCGGTGTGCACTACCGAAAAGAATTCTTCATACAATTCATTTACGTTGTTTCCAATATGGCCTGGTATATTTAACTTGCTAATTAAATTATTATTAAACTTTTCTAAATTGCTGGGTGTTATTTGTCTAGTTTGAATCTGGATTCTTTGTAAATGTTTATTATACGCGAAAGCAACAGTCTGTCCGCTGTGATCTGAAGGAAGGTAATTTACGATGGATTTATCCAAGTAGTCGCAGCCACAAAAAACATTATCAATACATGTAGCAGTATTTGTAGTAATTCGGGTTGGTTCTGAAAAAACATTAGACAAATTAAATGATTTAAAGAGATTTAAAAATCTACTGCTGTTTACATTATTCTCTAAAATATTGATATTAAAGTCACCACAGATAATTATTAGTTTACTACCAGTTACAAGTTTTGCCAAAGTATCTTCCATTACTGACTCAAAGATAGAGTAATTCAGGTAATTAGGGGGTCTGTAAACGCACACTATGACATACTTATCTAGCTCAACACAAGACAATTCTATGCTATGTTCAACCGAAAGATCGACAATATCATTACGAGGCTTAAATTTAACACAATTTTTAACTAAGATTAATGAACCCCCACGCATCTTAGACTTCCGGTTAAAGCAGCTGCCCACACTATAATTCTCGTAATTAAATTGCATTTCGTAATCCTTCATCCAATGTTCAGATAGACAGATAATATCAAATTTGGTTTTTTCTAAAAATAGTTCGATTTCTAATTGTTTGGAAGAAAAACCCTGAATATTCTGATGAAATAATGTAAATGAATTCTGCTTAACCCCTTTTTGACAATTAATTAACTGAGAGCTAGAAGATACCTTAGAGTTGACAAGTTTGCCTAAATTATCATTCGTACCTTCCATTGTCTTACTGACTAGTTTAAATCTAAGCTAAAATGTGTATAATTACAAATTTCCGTGGAACTATTTACAAAAGACTGCGACATACCACATATGTCTGAGTTTAAATTAAAAGCTAATAGCCGAGCTATTTGACGTCTAAAACTAATAGGCAGGTACGCATTATTCCTCGTTGACTTCAGTTTCTGGACGAAACTGTTAGTGTCGAAAAACGTCAACTTGTCACAATAGTGACTTACTAGTAAACACATGTGATTGTTAAGACTATGAATATAATGATTTTGCCTGCTTGACAACTTTTCAAAATATGGAAAGGCACACAGAATGATTTTCTTACAATTTAGTTTCAACAGTTGAGTGACATTGTCAGTGATTTCATCAATTTTTACGTTCAAACTATTACCAACAAATATAGTTACAATATCATTAGGATCGAATTCCTTCCGAGTTATGGATGCCATTATCTGGTTGTATGAAGCCTGAGGTGTACAATAATTTTGAGTAGAATGACTCAGATTATTACTAACTAATTTTCCCAAGCCTTTCCCTAAACTATCAGAAAACATAATAAAGCAACCACAATGTGTACTACAACAAGGGGGAGAACTACGTTCTGTTTGTCCTACCACTGATGAACCTTGGTCAATGTGTGGTGAATCTAGAATGGGGATACAACCCGGAACACTGCCCAACCGGGTCGAGTCCTCTGTTACCTCAGGCATGAAAGTGTCCGTGCTGGATTCCCTTTGTGATGTACATTGGGTGTTATTGAAGGTCATCATGTCTTCACTGTCTGCATTACTATTATCCTTATTGACTAATTCGTTTGTAGCTAGGATATGTTCCTTTATTTGTTTTTGCGATTTCACATACATGGAATAACATGATTGAAGTTGATGCTCTAATGTTTGAATCTCAGACTGTAAGTTTTGAGTATCTATTTCATAAAAATGTTTACTATCCTCTAATTTAATTTGATAGTTGTTTAACTTTTTAATGAGAAAAACACGTTCTTTTCTTATTTTATTGATGTTAGAACTATGTTTTTGTTGTTTTTTAAATTTACTGCATTTCTTTATTATTCTATTAAGTTTAGCATATTTTTTTATTTTATTTTGGCTAACTTTATAACTGCTACAATTATATTTCAGAATAGAATCTTCAGTAAGATCTATTGTTGTTAAAGAATGTGGGTTGCAATTGGAATTTAATAATTGATTATATAGATGATCTGTTTCCCTAATCTGAGTACATTCTCTTTGTTTCTGAAACTCAATTATTTGTTTATTGGCATGAAGCAGTTCATCTTCTAAGTCCTTAACCTTACATAAAGCCGTTTCATAATAATTACTGCAGTCGTTGAAACCATCTGTGACCACCCGCAGTTTGTCCCGTTCATCGACAACCTCCATGTACTGTTGGTGCAGGTCAACGAGTTCCCGTTTCAAGCTAGTGTTTTTGTGAACGACTTTCTCGATTTCAACCTCATGTTCCTCTCTATCCAATAACAGCTGCTGACATTTGCTGTTTGATTCCTTAAGTTCATCAAGGGCCGTTCTCAACTTAGCTTGCAACTCCTGGGTAGTAGCCTTACGGGTCATCACAGGCATGGTTTCAGGGAATAGAACTGAAAGTAGAAGTACAAAGAATGGTGAGAACTAATTGGATGTACAAAATTAGAAAAGCTAGAAATGAAAGGAGAAAATGAGAATAGACTGGAATATGTGATAAATAAACTGGTAACTGAGGTAGGCTTATGTGTCTTACAAAAATATTTCAATAAGATGATTTAAATTAAGTTGAAATTACACTTATTTATGTCTTTTACTTTTTTCATAAAGTGGGTAGGACTCTTGAAATAAAATTACTGGACCTGACTAAAAACTGCTAAAAATTTATAAAGAATAATCAATGTTCTCTATTGTTTTGTACTTAGTTGATTAAATAGATAGATGGTTACTATATTAACTTATTACAAACTACACAACTACTTATTTAACAAGTGATACCTGACACTGAACCTAAGTTCAACAAAAAAAAAAAAAAGTGCCAGATTGATCAGAATAATGATTTTAGTGTTCCATGAAAGCTATTAATAAACTAATGTAAGCTATTTATATAATAAAAGGAAACAAAAATACTCCCCAGATTTATCCACCGGAAGAACAGCTGATTGTGATATAGGTTACCGGTTGAGGTGGGCAACCAAACACTATGTTTTATGGCGTATTTTTCCGTGAAAACAGTAATCCTAGGTATTTATACACTTAGTAGACATCAAACTACGCAAAAATTACTGCTGGAAACAACTTTTTTTTGAGGTTATAAATCATGTTTTGTGGTAGAACTCAATGTAACGGCCTTTACTACATGTATACTTTTTGTTTGTAAATACTTACTTCTTATACATATAAACATTCATGACTCGGAAACAAAAATGTCCATGCTTATCACACAAACATTTGCTCTTACCGGGATTTGAACACTAAGAACGTAAGGCAGCCTCACTACCGCTGCGCCGTTCGGGTCGTCATTAGGTACATCTCTGCCTAACACTTGGAGGATTCCAGGCGTGATGTTATGATATGTTTTTAAGTTAAATGTAATTGGTGGTCTAACAAAATACTTGCTAAATAACATAGCCGAATATTACCGAAATTTCCCGAATAACTTCTCAAACAAAATACCGAACTATGCTCCAAAACTTTCTGTAACTTTCCCAGTTACCCATTAACTGCGGTTACAGTTTAAACGAACAATAACACATTATACCGGTAGCCTGAAAACTTAATATTTGTTATATAAACTGATCGAACTCCACTACTATTGAGTTGAGGCGTAATTAACTAACAACTATGACCAAGTTACGAAGTTCTCGTTTGAATATATTATGTACGTTGAGTACCTATTTGGAGTTACTCAGTCGGTTAGACTGAGTTTGGGATAAAGGATCGTTACAATAAAAGTGAAGCTGGTGTTTGGAGCATATTCATCATCATCATCATCATCATCAGCCTATAATGTTCCCACTGCTGGGTCACGGCCTCCTTTCAATGAGAGGAAATGGGCTATAATCTACCACGCGGGCCCAGTGCGGATTGGTAGATGTCACATGTCTTCGAATTTTTGGTTCTAGGGCGTGCCGGTATCCTCACGATGTTTTCCTTCACCGGAGCATATTATATCGTTATTATACAGGGTTATTTTTAAAACACCAACAACCTTGGAGTAGACTACTAACATCAAAAGTAACAATATTTATTCTACGACTTTTTCGAAAACAGATACAAAAAGTTTTTTCATACTGTGACGTTTAATAAATGAGTTATGCGTGCTATGGTGGGGGATGCGCGTTGGAGGGAGCGCGGGGCGATGCGCCGCGCTCAGTCTAGTACGAGCAGGCCTAGCGCCAGCACGCCTAACCCAATAATATTGGAAACTGTGTTTTATTGTACAACCCTGAACAAAGACACCACCCTGATATACGGTGCCTTTACTCCAAACCCTAATTAGCGTCGGAGTGAAAACCACACATACAAAACTCGATCAGCTGTTCGGACATATAGGGTGACTGGCAATAAGTATAACACATGATTTTATTATTGACAACAAACAAGTTTAACTATGGGACCAAACCCGAAATTGCGAAAAAAAAATTGCTGTTCAGTGTATTTTTGTGCGCTTAATGTACTGAACAGGCGATTTTATTCGCGATTTTAGTAAAAGTTACTTTCGTTAAAGTTGTTTGTTATCACGAGCACAATCACGTGTTTAAATATCGTACACTAATTACCAGGCACCCACCCTATATGGAGAGTTGATTATTTTATGTCTGTAATCGAAAACGTCGTAGAAAAATATTGCCCGCGTCGTGGATTTTAGCACATTCCCTCTCATTGAGAGGAGGCCCGTGCCCCAACAGTGGGATCATTAATAGGCCGGTGATGATGACACAAACAGCCAAACCCGGAACAACTACCTTATGTAGGCTATACAAATATTAGTTCCAAGCGTGAATCCAACCGTCTCATTCAAGTTCATAATTCTAGTAAGGCCAAACGCGCACGTCGGTTGAGATTTAAGATCTGACTTTTCAGAAAACGTCCACCAAAAAGGTCAGTGCATGTCCTACTAAGGTGTCCCTTCTTGGCGTTATAACATAAGCTATTTCACATAAGATGTGTTCTTAGAGAGTCAATGACAAAATGGCCTAGAATTTGCTGTAGACTGGTATCCACTAATTGTCAAACGTTGTCAGTTGTGACGAAAAAAACTTAAATTACAAAATCCTTAGTAAGCTGCAAGCTGTCAGCGTCATTCTCTGAGCTAGCATCCACCCTAGCATAAGCAATTGACGTAAACTTCATTATGTCGCGAGGGGAATAGAATTCTTTGGCAATAACACTGTGTGGAACGACATCCAATAAATATCAAGTAGCTAGGCTCGCTATTACTTCGAGACCTGATCAAATTATCGGAAAACTGTGCCCAGTGAATACCTAAGTTCTATACCGATAGCTAGCCACCATGGTTGTTTTCAGACGGGCCACAAAATCATAAAATCGGGTCCTTGTCCCAAATTATATGGGATCGGCGCAGCATGATTTCTTTATCTCTATGATAAAGGGTGTGTAAAACCTTTTAACGAAGCCGAAAGTCACTTCTTCTCTCAGTAATTGCGATATTTTCCATTATTCCAATCATTTTTTGTTCTACACCATACCTGGGAACCTTCTAGTTACGGAGATATCGGGGGATCAAAGTTACAACTTTTTGATAAGTTTTTTACTTTGCATTGAATTCTACATAATATTTCACCCCAAAAACAAAAAGTCGTTTTCGAGCAATAATTTTTGCGTAAAGTTAGTAAGTTACTTAGTTTGGTGTACAGAATGCTTGGTTGGCGGTTGTCCTGTATGATTACGCTTCCAGGAAGCAAAAATACGACTGGCACACAAGCAGGGGGAGCGCTATAAGCTGATGATACTACACGTAACAAATTGCAGACGTGAACACAGGTTTTCGCAAATCAGTGGTCAATAGACTCTGAGCTTGCCATTTCGATCGATGGAAAAAACGGATGGAGACCACGTACCGACAGGCTAGATGGAGTAACGTTCTTAAAAACACATAGTCCTGTTTTTGTTGTGCTTCGCCAAAATTGGGTGGAAAGGTAGCTGGGATAGGCTGAATGCAGATGACGGAGGAGAGGATGATGTGGCACAGAGTGGAAGAGACGTAGGTTTAATAGTGTACTGCGATAGTTGGAGTTGATTGATGGTAAAATTACATAAGCTTATAGCACGAAGATTACGCACGCAACCCAACAGCGCAACAGCAACTAGATTCTGATTCTTGGCTTAGTTCATTAGATGCATATTTTCAGCTATCTAACGCCATATATTTTTTTAAATCGATATTTGCCTTAGCACATATGGAACTGCAAAATTCAAGACCTGGCAACATTTTAGCAGCTTCAGTTAAGCCCGTCTGACAAGACATAGACAAACAGCTAGTGAAGCCTAGACCGCGGATCTACTTCAAATAATTGCGTTAACTATAAACTAACAGAGCTATTGAAGTTTGAAAATCAAAGTTTAGTTGCAGAAGTAACTCTCGTATCGAAGTAAAACAATGTGGAGCTTGATCAATCTCGAGTTGTTTCAGAGTTTCACGCAAATACTCGATCTAGCTCTTGGTTTATAATGTAGGTACTGTTTTCCCAGTAAATGTTTGAGCTTTGATGATCATCAGTTTATTCGACGCGGCGGAGGAGTTTGTTTTATGTAAGCAGTGATAGTGTTTTGGTCATACTTCTATAGATGACCATGTCAACCCCATCATTACATAGGCTTTTCCACCTAAGACACCTGGAGTTCAAAAAGAAAAGTCTGCAATTCCCCTTTGATAATCCGCCTTCGGGGGGAAAAGTGGAATCGAAAAAATACTTATTCCACAAATCCCCCCTGAAAGTCCCCCCACGAGGGGGAAAACTGGAATGTAAAAAACAAGAGGTCTAGAATTCCCCCCTTTTTTTTTAGAATGGGAAATCATCAAATCACTTCTCCCACTTAGAATTCCCCCCTGAGGTCTATATATTATGAGTGATTTGTGACAAAGTGTGATCAGGGTAGGTCCCTTACGGCCAAATACTGAAACGTCACTCTTTAAAAGACACGCAAAAATTACGATTGGCCATACAAAATTTATAATTTAAGATCTGCTCAAATGTTAAGCATCCCTTCAATTTTAAGTGACGTTTCAGTATTTGGGGGTAATTCAACAGAAATAATTATACAACACACACTCCAACAAATCACGATAATACAAAACATAGAAGCTTTACTCTGAGGCAGAATGTTCGTCATAATTCTACCATTCGGATTTTTAACTTGCATCGCTAAGTCTAGCGTTGAAAGTCCATCAGCACGCTTTAATTTAGGTGCGTCTAATGTCAGTGAAAATGGAGACGTAAAGCAGATGGTTCCTGTCACATTGGAAGGTCTAATCATCTGTCACTTCTTGTTACTTAACTCTAAGTGAAGCGGGTCGTGGAAGTGCTGTAAGTCTTAATTGATTCGTATGTATCTATACAGTGTGCTGAGATCGTTTGTAACTTTGAAATGACCTTTATAAAGAGGTTCTTAAACTGAAGCAATTTACGTAATAATATCATGCCTTGTATTGAAGAGACAGGCAGCGGTGTACCTAGCAAGTAAGCACACATTTCGCTAGTTTTGTTTAGTCCAATAGGAGGCTGAGTATCTCTCAAGTTATACTAAAAATCCCATACTTTCACTTCAAAACTCACAAACACCCGTACAACGATACAATTAGGTCAAATCCTAAACTACATACACTCGTACAGTAATCAGCGCAAGTTGTAACAACTATCATTCCTTGCTAGCTCAGCTCGAGACCGCAACATGTGTGGTCTATCCAAACGACATGTAAGCGGCGAAGTTTGGCTGGACTTGGAAAAAGTCGGGCTTTATTAGAAGGCGAGATTTTTGGGCGGGATTGAGGAAATTTCCGGGATGTCGGCATGCGGGGTAAATTGTGATGACACTTTAATCTTTAAATAGACTACCCAACGAATACTGAAACGTCACTCAAAGTAGCATTTATTTTTAACAGCTCGTGGCTATACAAAGAATAACCGCTCGGGCCGATCTTTAGGTTAAGCTGTGCTTGGCTAGTTTGGTCTGTGGATGGGTGACCACCCTTACATACCGAGTTTCCTCCGTGCCTCAAAAAGCCCGTTAAGCGGTTGGTCCCGGCTGTCATTTGTCCATCTTTGGTAGTCTTTACAAGGTAGTCAGTGGCTCAAAAAGTCTGACAACCAGTCTTACCAAGGGGTATCGTATTACCCAGTATTAACTGGGTTGTAGAGGTCAGATAGGCAGTCGCTCCATGTAAAATACTGGTATTCAGCTGCATCCGGTTAGACTGGAAGCCGAACCCAACATAGTTGGGAAAAGGCCAGGAAGATTTTGACTCAAAAGCGACGTTTGGCCATACGAACTTTAAAGTTTAGGAGATGCTCAAATGTTCAGTGATCGACGTTTCATATTCGGGGGTATGGCTGTTGCCTTCGAGGCCCTTGAACGTCGCGAAAATCTTGAAAATCACGAAATAAAAAAAAATAAAAACTTCTCTATTTGATTTGGTTTTGGGATTTGACTTTTTGAACGGAACCTTCCGCCACTCTTTTTCGAAAATAACAGTAGGGCCCGGCCTAGATTGACACCATCAGCTATCTGCTCGTCAAAGGCCCGTTAAATGGGACCTCTCGGAGAGAAAAAGGCTTAATTTTAAAATTACAAACATTAGTGTCTGTTTGTAATTTCCAGTTTTTTTTCTTTGTACACAGGGTGTAAACCACCTCATCACGAACCCGTCAACCAAGCATTCTGTCCATCAAAATAGTAGCTTTACGCAAAAATTATTGCTGGGAAACAACTTCTTTTTTGGGATAAAAAATCATGTGTTGTGGTTAACTCATTATTATTAACACACGTATTATTCATAATAGGTAGATAGGTCATAGAAATGTTAATAAAAGTAAAAATCTTGCGATAAAAACTTGTATTTAAAAAAAAAAATGTAAAAAACTTGCAACTTTGATGCCCAATATCACAGTAACTAGAAGGTTCCCAGGGATGGTGTAGAACAAAAAAAAATATAGGAATGATGAAGAGAACAAGTGCCTTTCGGCTTCGTTAAGAGCTGTTGTACACCCTTTATAATGGATTGCAACTTTAAATAATTACATGTTAGTAAAAAGTTTTCTGTGTGAATTTTCCCAAGAAAAGTATCTCATGATTGTTTATCAGGAAAGAGGAAGTAAATGTTAATAACTTCATAAATATCAATTAATTGGTTGTTTTGCAATCGCTAACGAATGTAATTATTGCAAGGGAAATTTTCACCCAGGGTTTCAATAGCCATTTCTAGGTGACTAGCGGACGTCATTTGGTTTCACCCGCATAGTTCCCGTTCACGAGGGAGTACAGGGATTAAATAAAGCCTATGTTACTCGCTGATAATGTAGCTATCAATTGCTGAAAGATTTTTTCAAATCGGTCCAGTAGTTTTTAAGTTTATTCGGTTCAAACAAAAATAAAAATCTTTCCTCTTTAGTGTTTTGTTCTGTCGGGATATTAAATGTTTTTTCTTTCTTTTTAAAATGTTAGCATAGATAAGTATACAGGGTGTAGACCACGTCATCACGAAACCGTCAACCAAGCATTCTGTACATATAACTAAGTAACTTTACGCTAAAATTATTGTTTTTTTTTTGGGGTCGAATATCACGTTTTGTGGTACTCGTATAACTCAATGTAACGCACCCAAAACATTGTGCTGATAGCTGAAGTAAAAATCTTACAAAAAAAACTTGTATAAAAAAAACTTGTCAAAAAGTTGTAACTTTGACCCCCCATATCTCCGTAACTAGAAGGTTCCCGGGTATGGTGTAGAACAAAAAAATGATCGCAGTGACGAGGAGAACCAGTGCCTTTCGGCTTCGTGAAGAGGTGTTTTACACCCTTTATCCTTTGCCTTTCTTCTTTCTTTTTATAATATTAGCATAGACTAGTATAGGTAGTGTTTTTTCTATGATAATAATGAGAATGTCCTCGTTGGTCTATTGGTCACAAACCGACCACTAAGCATATGGTCCTGGTACGAAACTTCGAATTTAAAGTACAATTTGTTTTGAATAAGCAATTTCTTAGAAGCATGCATTTGTGCCTGGTTGATGGCAATAGGCGCGCCCTATTACATGGAATTTAAACGTATCTTGTGAAATGTAGACATAAGGCGATTTTAAATTTAACAAAAAAAAATAAGCTCCTTTTATAGAAGTAGAGCATGTTCAAATATATTCAGTAGGTAACAGCTAACAAATAGATTGATGTAGTATGGGTAATATAGGTAATTACGTTCGCGGTAATTGCTTTAGCCACGCCCTATCATGCCATAGATAAGATAGAAGTAGCAGTGTGTTTAACTTAGATTGATTTATTAGTAAGCATTCTTTTTTATTAAGTTTTTGATTTTTTACACGTAATCGACACAAGCCTTGTCTTTGTGAGTGGAAGTAGGTCGTAACAAAATGTAACATGACTACGAATTTTTGGTTTTCCGAACGGAAATTACTTTTTTGGGGTGAAAAATTAACGCACTCAAAACATTGTGCTGGTGGATGCATTGAATAAAAGTAAATGGATAATTATTAAAAATAATTGTGAAAATGTCTCAGTAACTAGAAGGTTCCCAACAAAACAAACAAAACAAATACCGCAATGAAGGGGAGTACAAGTGCCTTACGGATAAGTTTAGGGTATTTTTACATTCGCTGCTAATGTAGCTATCCGTTGTTGAAAGAATTTATCAAATCTGTCCAGTAGTTTTTAAGTTTATTCGTTACATACAAAAATACAAATATGTGCTCTTTATAATATTAGTACGGATTAATTACTGTAAATTAACTCATGCATCAAAACAATTCAAACGAACCCTATACGATGTTGTAGTAAGGCGTTTATTAATTTGCTCTGAAGAGCGGTTGCGAAGGAAATTGGCGGTTTTCATGAATGAACAGGGTGATGTAGTAGTGCACTATCAGGGAACTGAAGATTAAATTGAATTGTTTGTGTGTATATTGAGGAAATAATGTACAGGAAATGATAAATGATAAATGATAAATGATCTTTATTTTGTAAGTAGGTTTTCACAAACACTTTTACACGTCAATTTTTTTTTTAAACTAGATGGGGCCGGTGTTTCGTACCTGACTACTCTGAGAAGAAACAGCCGAAACAAACTCAGAGGTCATAGTCTCTTTTGAAGTCCAGACATAATCTTGCTGAATTCACATGAGGATCATGTAGATGTTAGTGTCTGAGATGGTCTTTTGAAGAAAGAACCATACAGATTTGAGTAAACCTGTCCAGTCAGTGCAAGCATTTGTCAGTTATCGTGTAGCTCGACTTATAACACAAGGAGCTCAACGAAACGACGAACAATACCAAAGAAAGGACATTTGGGTAGGTCGCTTATAGAACTCAAACTGCCAGACGGTTGGGGGGTAAAAAAAAAAAAAATAAATAAAATAAAATGAAATGTAACCCACATGGTCCTCACATTCACAAAAGCGCAAAAAATAAAATAAAATTAATAATAATTTACAAAATGAATGTCAATAAAAATACGATATGTCAAAATACACACACATAAAACAATAAAAATTAACTAAAAATGTAAAAAATAATAAAATACTGAACTAAGTATTCATGTCAAGTCATTAAATGTCAAAAACCACAAGTAAATATTTATGTCAAATACACACACACACAAAATAATAAACAATAAAGTAAAAAAATAATAATAATATGCATTCATGTCAAAGTGTATAAAAGAAAGGAATCAATAATAAACAAGCGAAGTCCGAAATTTCTATATTCGCAGAGCAAATTTCGTTGGAGCAGCTTAATCCCAAGCCTTTTTATCATCGAGGTAGTGATTAACATGATAGTAGGCTTTCAGGCATAGCTTCCGTTTTATAAACGATTTGAATTTATTTAGACTAAGTACAGGCAGTAAACCCGGAAGGATTAAACAGAGGCCCCCTAACTATAGTCTAGTACTCTGAGGAAGAGGTTCTAGATGCGATTCCCGGGCAAAAGTATTTTTAGGGTTGTTCCATTAGAAATGTCCCAGTAGCAACCACGGAGTTTGGATCTGTTCCCAGTTGATGACAATAGGCTCGCTCGAAAAAAAAATGTTTATTTGACGTCAGTATTAAGCACACATGTACACAATAATAATAAAAAAGTTACAAAAACGACAAAAATACATAGTAAGTACTGTGTGCCTCACGGCTGCGCCAAAAAGGTCCATTTCAGCATTCATGCCAGACAGATGATGCTGCCTGACGCTGGTCTTCCAATGAACCTTGACGGGGGAAGGGACAAACAGAAAACAGTTTCAAACATAAGAATTATATAGATAAATGGCTATAGGTACAATAAAAAATAAAAAATTGGGTAAATGGATAAAATGTACGAGTTTGTGCTTATGAAAAAAATGTATGTAAAGTAATATTACTACTACTTAAAAATAGTATGTAAATGTCTCGTAATTATAATTGAAGAAACTTTTAACATAACTAGCGAACTTCGCACACATAACATTTTGTTTACACACCGCTTAGCTTACAATTACGATTTATCTTATATTAAGTCCTTTTTAATCTTACTTATTTTACAAATTTCACCCGTACTTTTTACTTTACAGAAACTGACACAATTACCTCCACACTACACTGAATCAAACACATTAATTACAACTATTTCCACACATCAAATAGACTTTCCTTTACAACTATCTTTAAATTTTATTATTAATTATAAATGGCTTGTATAAATAATATCCTTGATGAAATTGATCAACACAGTGTAGCTACTTTCCAAGTCTGTGCCCCAGGCGCATACACTTCTTTGCAAAAGGCAGCACAATCGTCATTAAAAATTATTCACATTAACATTCGTAGTATTCACAAAAACCTTAACAGTTTTCTAACTGTTCTTGCCCAGATGCCTATCCAATTCGATCTTGTAATACTGACGGAATGCCGGCTGAAAAATGCTGGTCCAACTCCAACTTTGGATGGTTATACCGCGCATTCCACTACAAAAAACCCAATTCAAAATGATGGTGTAGTAATCTACGTTAAAAATAACTTACAATGTACTGTAACAGAGCCGTCTTTCTTTGTGGACGCTAATTGCTTAATCTGTCGTTCTCAAGACACTACAATCATTGGTATATATCGTTCACCTTCATATACTAACTTAACTAATTTCTATAATAGCTTGAATACTGCTGCGTCTGCTTTAAAAAGCAGCAAATCTATTATAGTAATGGGCGACTTGAACGTTGATATTAAACCTAACAACAAGGACTCACATTCACACGAGTATCTTCTACATACAGCGACAATGGGTCTTTTGCCAGCTTTTCTACATCCCACTAGACCAAGTTCAAATACTTGCCTAGATCATATCTTGCTCAAATCTAAATCCCCATCACACTCCTTCGTATTAGAAACAAGTATTACAGATCATTATGCTACGGCATTATGCTTAGATAAAATTAAAGTGAACCGAGAATTAGTTCCACAGACAACCACGCGTTTAAATTATTCTAATGCTGTAAAGGATGTAGAAAACGCTGACTTAGCCCCGGTGATGAACGCTACCGATGCCAACATTGCTGCAGATAATTTAATCACTACACTCAAAGGCATTGTTTCAACCCATACCTCACTCATCAAAATTTCAAGAAAGGCTAGAATAATCAAGCCTTGGATGACACCCGGTCTCCTCCGGTGCATCAAAAACCGAGACAGCATGCATCTTAAGCTCAATTCAGATCCGCAAAACACTACTCTCAAAATTACTTATACAAAATACCGAAATTTTTTTAATCGTCTTATCAATAAACTTAGACGTTCTGAAGAAAAACTGCAATTTACTAGAGCTCAAAATAATAGCAAAGAAACTTGGAAGGTCGCTAAAAAACTCACGAATACAGAGATAAATAAGCAGCCTGCCACGAATCTCTTAACATTGTCTACAGACCCGTTATCCTCAGTTAACTTAATAAATAATTATTTTGCCAATGTAGGTAAGACGTTGGCATCTAAAATAAATACTTCCCCTACAGACGGAGACCTAACATCCAAACACAGCACGCTAAACTCGATCGCACTTCTCCCAGTTAGCGAAAATGATGTGGAGTTAATTATAAAATCACTTCGGGATAACTGCGCCACGGGATGGGACAACATACCAGCCAAATTAATCAAAATGGCTCGAAACGTCCTCGTGCCTCCCATTACTCATATCTGCAACCTCGCCATATCACAAGGGGTTTTCCCGAGGGGCTTTAAGACGGCGTTAGTAACGCCTGTGTACAAAACTGGAGATAAAGATCAGATCTCAAATTACCGCCCCATCTCTGTCTTAAGCGCTTTGTCTAAAATCATGGAACGAGTTCTTAACAACTGCCTAACCAATTATTTAATCAAATTCCACATTCTCGCCAATAATCAATATGGTTTCCGACATGGCATCTCTACGGAAGATGCCGTAGTCGACCTTGTGCAGTCGGTAGCTGACAAACTAGACCGAAAACTGAAATGTTATGGCATTTTTCTAGATCTCAGCAAGGCGTTCGACACTGTTTGTATTTCCAAACTAATAGAGAAAATGGAAAATGTGGGTATTCGTGGTCTGGCTCTTGAAATCTTTAAAGATTATCTCTCTGACCGTAGACAATCCGTCAAGATCGACAATATAATTAGCGCAGAGGAACGAATAACCTTCGGGGTCCCCCAGGGAAGTATTTTGGGTCCAACCCTCTTCCAAATATATATAAACGACCTTTGTAGTCTGCCTCTCATCAACTGTGATATTTTCACTTACGCAGACGACACTGCGTTAGTATTGTACATCTTAAGATCCATCCTCTACAAGCACACTATGAACTCGTTCAATAAGCAGCTTGTCAGTCAGCGGCGGCGTGGGTTTCCTTTATGTCCTGCTGTCTCTTGCAGGACTGCCTTCGCAAGACGTCAGTTTAATGGCCTAAGTTCTAGGCTGTATAATAAAGCCCACAAACAGCTAAATATTTATGCCTTGACTAAAGGCGAGTTAAAAAACAAGCTAAATTCTTGGTTACAGACATTGACATATAGTGATTCCGAAGAGCTGCTAACCACTGTACAGTAAAGAGATAGGTTTACACACAGAACACAACACATCCACTTACTCATACACACAGGCATGTAAGCATGCGCACACACATTCACCAACACACACACTCACACACACTCATGTTTTTATTTCATCTTTTGTTTTTTTTTCATTTTATACTTTAATTTAACATAAGTACTTTGTTCGCCTACTGCACGTACCAATTATTTTTGTAACCGTAATAAGACTCACTGTGAATGGATACGCTTTCCTAAGATACAGACAGATTTTCTGTCTAGTTTAGGAAAGGGAGTCCTTTGACTTATTATATATGTACTGGTTCTACTTATTTATAACATCTTATTATATAAGACAGCTTTGTATACCATGTACAATCTACTTATTAAAAAATAAAAAATAAAATTATATTATTATTATCTCCTTTATTGGTTATATAACTTACTTGATACATTTTTAAATATTCTTAAAAAAAACATATAAAAACATTTAAAAATATAAAAAATAGGGATCCGCCGGTGTCGGGAGCAGGGTCCAAGTCACCGGTGGTTAGGGTTGCAGAGACAGGAACCTCCTCACAATGCGAGCCGTATCGAGGAGTACTGCCTTCTGAATCAGGCCCTTGATCCAACCGCCTAAAGAGAGCTTCGACAGATGTTCGTCGAGGCTCTTGGCTATCAGGCCATTGGCCGTCACGACAATCGGCACAATGATAACCGAGTTCATATTCCACATGTCGCGAACCTCGTGTGCCAAGTCGAGATACTTCATTTGTTTCTCTTTCTCAGCTTTCACGAGGTTCTCGTCATGAGGGATAGTAACATCGATTATCATTACGCGGCGCGCTGATCGGTCTATCACCACTATGTCAGGCTTATTATTATTATTATTATTATTATTATTAATAATTATATTTAATTGTGTTAGAAAGCAATACTGGTAACAATAAATAAATACACAGATAAGGCTTAACAACTGGCTAAATGTGCGTATACTTTAGGTACATCTCTGTCTGTAACCCTTCGGGGATACAGACGTTATTTTCTGTTATGTTTATATTCATCATCATTATCAGTCTATTAATGATCCCACTGCTGGGACTCAGGCCTCCTCTCTATGAGAGGGAATGGGCTATAATCCACCACGCGGGCCCAGTGCAGATTGGTAGATGTCACAAGTCTTCGAATTTTTTGGTTCTAGAACATACCGGATTCCTCACGATGTTTTCTTTCGCCGTTTAGCTTAATAGAGCCAATATACTTCAATTGCACTAAAGCAGCTAGTACGGATGTTCGTTATTTTGTCCGATGAAAAATCAAGCTCGCGTTTGTACATAAGCTATATTATTGCAATTAATATGTATATTTGTTGTTTTATTGTGTGCAAGAAAGAATAAGAATAAGAATCTGGCTTGTCTGACTTAAAAAAAAACTAGGTTAGTATAATAATCTATAACTTCTCGAGACCCTTAAATGGTAGGAGTAAGTCGATGTGTCCTAGAAAATGGCGCACTATAACAGTAAAACCTAAGAGCACTAACACACACTATGTGACCTAAGATTTATAGAACTAGGGCTGGCACTTAATTTTTTTGAAAAATACAACCTTTAGCCCTATAATGGAGGTTGAATGGACCCTTATTAACAACTAGCTTCTGCCAGCGGCTTCGCCCGCGTGAAGTTTGATTATTGTCCCATGGGATCTTACTACCGGAATAAAATGTATCCTATGTTTTATGTGGGTCATAGCGTGATGATATAAACGTAAGAGTAAACAAATATAATAATAACAAATCTCCGAACTGCTAAGCTATCGGGAGTTACACGTGTTATTGTGAGTCAACTATAAAAGATAGACATATGCTGTCTTGGGATATTTTTTATAAAATTTTATGTGGAATATTTCCGTTATACATGATTTCTATGTAGCTTTAACCATTAAGGCTGCACACGCGACGGAAGCTAAAAAAACCAAGTAACTTCTCCCGTTTTCCCAACATTTCCTTTCACTGCTCTGCTCCTATTAATGGTAGCGTGATGAAAAGTATACTATTACCTGCTCAGGAGTATGTCGAATAATTGTACCAAGTTTCGTTAAAATCCGTCGAGTAGTTTTTTTTTCTATAAATAACATACAGACAGACAGACGGACAGACAGACAAAAATTTTACTGATTGCATTTTTGGCATCAGTATCGATCACTAATCACCCCCCGATAGTTATTTTGTAAATATATTTCATGTACAGAATTGACCTCTCTACAGATTTATTATAAGTATAGATAAATAATTTTGCGAAAGAACATAGCATAACGTCTGTAATCTTGAAACGGGTAAGCAGAAGTTTACCTAATACTCGTATTTCGCGAGCCTGGGTTGTATGTAGGTAGCGGTGGCGTGGGTAGTCAAGTAGCCAAGAATTCTGACATCCAGTCTTAGCAAGAAGTACCGTTTTACGACGACTGTGTTGTCAGATAGGTGGTCCCTTCATGTGCTTTCATACTGGTATTCAGCTGAATCCAGTACGACTGGAAGCCGACCCCAACGTAGCTGGGAAAAGAATATGTTGTAATAATAAATCTACGCTAGGGAATCGGCATCTACAGAAGTTTTTACAGTTTTCATGTCTTGTAACTGGGACTGTAGCTACACTTAATTTTCATTTTTGTTTCAACAATTCAAAAGTCTCAGCCTGTAACTGGCCAACTTGAAATAAATGCTTCGATTTTGTTTTTTTTTTATTTCATAGATGATGACGTAATATGTCGTAAGCCGATTGTCGTCAACTGGTTTCAAATCCAGATTCCGTGACTGCTACTGAGACACTGCTGAAAAAATTCCCGACTTGGAAATAGAATCCAGGACCCCATATTAGAGCTTGTTAACACAAGATCAGCGAGACATTTCTGGAAATCTACCCATAATAACTCAATCCTAAGTTACTGCCGACTTTACCCCGTCACCATATAACATAGTACAATGTTCCTATTATCGATGAAAATGTTAAAAGGGTCAACCCTATGAACCCTATCTAAAAGGGGAAGAACAAAAATCTTGAGCCACCCCAATGATTTATGATCGTATAACGTGACTTATATTTTCTGATTTTCTTGCTAGTTTAGTTCCAAAAAGGAACCCTGGATTGTCTATTGTTTTCAAACATTACCTGACCTTAGCAAATAAATAAATGTTTTTTTTTTTTGTGTAAAAGGTTTTTATAAAAGTAAACACTTTTTTTCTGCGTACATTTTTGTAGTTGTTTTTCCTCTCTTATCTCGTGGCTGAATTATAACAGCCACTCGTGTCGATCTTTAGGTTAAGTCGTGCTTACCTAGGTTAGCACGTGGATGGGTGACCACCCATAACATACCGAGTTTCCTAAGTTAAGCAGTTGGTCCCGACTGTCATTTGTAGATCTTTGACAGTCGTTACAGGTAGTCAGTGGCCCAGAAAGTGTGACAACCAGTCTTACCAAGGGATATCATATTACCCAGTGCTAACTGGGTTGTGGAGGGTCAGATAGGCAGTCGCTCCGTGTAAAATACTGGTATAAATCTGCATTCGGTTAGACTGGAAGCTGACCCCAACATAGTTAGGAAAAGGCTTGGCAGATGATGAATTGTTTATCCTTTTGAGGCGTGATGATTAAAACAAAATTAACAAACAACTATCATACTGAATGTCGGTCGGTTGAGGATTATTTGATAATTGTTTATCCAAATTTTAAAAGAGTGGCCATTGAGTTTCTTGCCCATCTTCTACACATCTAACTACGCGTTGAAATGGGCACTACATAAAAAATAGGTACATATTTAAGTTAGCCTTTTAATTAAAATAGGGTAGAGTACTTTGAGAACATTTTAATATCATCATGGAGTAGTTTGGGAACTCTTTTAGGAGTAGTTGTCTTTTTTAAACTTTCACAATTTTAACACATTATAAAACTTATGCAAAACGGGTACTTATCGTGAATTTTACCTTTAATATAAGCCCAACTTTTCGACCGGATTGCACCAGCCGTGGTCGCGGGAAGATGAAGTGTTGGTATCGCCACAGCAAAGCGAAGACGTTTATTCAACTACCCTCACTTATTGACGCCTCTTGTGACTGGAACAAGGCTGAAGAATCTTTTGTTTTTGACAATTCAAACGTGTCTATAGTTAGTTACAAGAGCATTTGAGCTAGAATCCAATTATTCATTATCATTCTGTAGATAAAAAACGTAGATAAACCCTTCCTCAAATTAGTTTTTGCCAAACAATTGAAATAAATAGGCGCAGTAGCCATTTACCCTAATAGCAGCACTTCCCAGTTCCTAATGCGACGCTTAATGACGGCCAAATAAAAAAATTAACGCGAACTTTGGCAGAACAATAGCACTATTCACGAGAAGACGAACACTCACTAATGACCTCTAGTCAAAATATATAGGCGCCATTATGTGGTTTATTTACCATTTGCTGAACAATACCAACTTGATAACGACCTGGCGTTTTAATTAAATATATCTACCAAATACCTTCAATGTAAAAAAATGGAGTATTGAGGAAAATGTCGAGTGGAAAGTTTTCAAGGATGAATGTGGATAGCTGTAAGTGTAGAAAAGACAATGAAATCATGGATAGCTTTTGTAAAGAATCATATGGCGACAAAGACATTCAAATATATGACGAGCTAGTTTTAAATCTCCTTATATTTCGAGAAAGAAAGTGACTGCTGAGCTGACAAGCAGTATAGAGAAGAAGACGTGCTAAGGCAATTCCAAATTAACACATTCACTGTCCACGAAAAGAAACAATAGTTAAACAATCGCTCTGAACCATATGTGGCTCATGGGACAGGAAAAGGGTTAATATGGAGAGGGCCGGGAATATCATCATCTGCTTAGCCTTTCCCAACTGTTGGGGTCGGCTTTCGGTATATACGGATGCAGCTGAATAAAACTATTTTTAACCCCCGACGCAAAAACGACGGGGTGTTATAATTTTGACGTGTCTGTCTGTGTGTGTGTGTGTCTGTCTGTGGCGTCGTTGATGACAGATGAGTTGTTTTTTTTTGTTTGAAAGGTGAATTAGTCGTGAGTGTTCTCAGCTATGTTTTATAAAAATTAGTCCAAGATGGCCACCGCCAAAAAATGGCGGATTACATATTTACTCAACAACTCCCTCGATATGGGTATCGAATTAAAGGGTTTGACTAGTAGAATACTATGCGTTATAATACCTAAATTTCAAATCCAAGATGGCCACCACCATAAAATGGTGAATTATTTTTTTTTGCACAACTTCCTCAATATGGGTATTAAATGAAAGGGCTTGACACACGTAAGCCGCGTTAAGGAACTTCATTCAAAAAAGAAAACCATAAAATTATGACCCTATGTCATGTATCGGGGGTTTTTTTTATTTAAATTTAATGTTATTTGCTTAATTAAGCGACT
Source organism: Xestia c-nigrum (assembly GCA_916618015.1). NCBI lineage: Eukaryota > Metazoa > Arthropoda > Insecta > Lepidoptera > Noctuidae > Xestia > Xestia c-nigrum. The sequence continues at coordinate 3,906,594 of OU745261.1, read as the reverse complement.
GCCTATCTGACCTCCACAACCCAGTTAGTACTAGTGAAAACGATACCCCTTGAAACAATTAAAACAGGCAGAAATAGGATTAAATTATGAAAGACTAAGTCTGAAATTTGTCAAAAAGTCAAGCGATGGTTGACTACTTAGCGTTCCATTATACGAAGCTAAGCGTTTGTAAATTCATTGTTTATGTCAAATAAAATATTTACTTAATTCTCGTCCCGTTTCCCGAGATACCTTTCCCGAAAATGGGCTGTTTAAATATTTACGTAACATTGACAATATTTGTTAGAATAAATAGCAAAGGTTTCTTTCCTCAAAAATAGATTGTAGCGCAGTGGGATAATGTTTTGTTGAAATATAAATTACTAAATAATAACTTTTATTTTTAACTTTATGTCATAGGTGGAACAAATCATCATCATCATCAGCCTATAATATTCCCACTGCTGGGACACGGCCTCCTCTCAATGAGAGGGAACAAATAAGTAAAATTAATTAGTATGAGAAAAGCTAGATTTTTTCTCCCGAGCGCTGAATAAAGCACAGCGTGTTCAAACGAGGAGCTTAAATGCCATTCAAGTTATCACCAATCAGAAGTTGATATCGTAGAACGGCATGAAAGCTACTTGCACAATTTACTGGCATGTCTATTCCTGCCTTAAGAAAGATACTGTTTCACAGAACATCTCATTAGTCGATTTATAGTTATTAAAGTAAATAAAGTCGTAGCTCCTCAGACATCCTCCTCCGACACATTATCTCGAAGTTGCAGGAAAACTTCCAGCTTAACCGTTTGCAAAGCCAGATGGGCCGCTGCAGATACAACTTGGTCTGGTGGAGATACTCTGATTAAGCAGGGCCTCTCTCTTAACACAATATCCTGCTCTATGTACAATTCCATCTGCACCTTGAAAGACCTATCCGAAGTCACCACCAACGCTGTCGAGATAGGAGAGTTCTATAATAAGGAAATCATGAACACAGAGAAGAAGACAGGATTGACTCGTCATCGTTCCACAAAGCGGAACTTTTCAGCAAAGCCATTACGATATTAAAAAGAAAAACAAACATATAAAGGCAGCAACACACGAATGGAAATATAAAAGGCGAAGAGGGAGCCGTAACGAGCGTCTCTCAATAAATGCTTCGAGTGACATGAAAATTGTGTTATATCTAGATAGGCATGTGTAACTGCCTTAACGTACGATTTTATTTGATTCCAATTTCGAGAAAGCAGTCGTATTTGATTCAGAATTCGATGCCTGATTCAAATTCGTAGAATTACATCGGTTACAATAAGCCTTGAACCTGTGCAGGGACTTATAGCTTCGTGTATAATCAGAAAAACTTCTCTCAAAACATTGAAGGCAATATGTTTGCATGTTTTAGAACAAAGAATTGGGAGACCGGATGAAGTCGTGTCCCAGAATGGGGGACGTTATAGACAGATTATACATAGTACAATTCTGCCGTGCAGGCCCTAAAGTGCAGTATGAGGAAAAAAGCGGTTTCGAGATAACCGCGAAAAACTTTTTAACACTGTTTTTTTTTATATTATTAATGTGTATGGTGCATATTTTTATTGCTTCGAGGACTAAGTGACAACAAAGATGGTATTTACAAAAACAAATGTTAATTTAGTTTGTTAGATTTTAATTAAAATCAGTTTTTTTTTAATCTTACCGGTTACTGCACGCAAAAAGTTACACATATGCAGATTAAAATGCGGTAAAAATACTTGATACTACATAAACTATGATTTTTTTGCTACTTTGCAGACTAATTTGCAGCATAAGACTTTATTTACTGCATTCTAATTTGTGTCTTGAACTAATTGCACATGTAGTATATGTGGTTTAAGAACTTTATTTTTCTCATAAAGAATTTACAATAATTCACTTACTGAGAAAACATGTTTAAATACAAGAATAAAATGTGTAAGCGTATACATAGTAATAGACGTTTAAAACACTTGGGTACAAAAATAAGATACATTTGCAAAAACGAAAAATAAGCGGGTAAGCGATCATAATACACAAGGATCTAAAAAGTGATAATAACTAGATGTGGCATCTATGGCAAAGTAAGTAATTGTATGTATTTATGTTTTTTTTTTTATTATTATTTTATAATTTTAATTAATAATAATAATAATAACAGGCACAATCAAGTAACCAGGATTATTCACCAGCAACTTGCTTTGAAATTTAATCTTGTGGAATTAGAGGTACCGTACTACAAGTATGTGCCCGACCCAGTTCTCGTGAAAGACCATGTTACGTTGTACTGGGATCAGTCTATCATTACTGACAGGACTATTGTCGCCAATAAGCCTGACATAGTGGTGATGGACCGATCAGCGCGCCGCGTAATGATAATCGATGTTACCATTCCGCATGACGAGAACCTCGTGAAAGCTGAGAAAGAGAAACAAATAAAATATCTCGACTTGGCGCACGAGGTTCGCGACATGTGGAATATGGACTCGGTTATCATTGTGCCGATTGTCGTGTCGGCCAATGGCTTGATAGCCAAGAGCCTCGACGAACATCTGTCGAAGCTTTCTTTAGGCGGTTGGATCAAGGGCCTGATACAGAAGGCAGTACTCCTCGATACGGCTCGCATTGTGAGGAGGTTCCTGTCTCTGCAACCCTAACCACCGGTGACTTGGACCCTGCTCTCGACACCGGCGGATCCCTATTTTTTATATTTTTAAATGTTTTTATATGTTTTTTAAGAAATATTTAAAAATGTACAAAATAAGAAGATAAATGAATAAAGGAGATAATAATAACTTCTGGCTCAAGTGGTTTAGTAGTTCACACACTTGCCTGGCATCCCAATTTCAGTCATCCTTAGAGTCTGGGTCCTTACCACAGTTTTTAACAACAGGTATAACCCACCTGCTCCATAAGTCAGGTAGTCCCGCGGAACCCAAGAACTACAGACCGATCACGTGTTTGTCGACGGTCTATAAACTTCTTACATCCATTTTGAGAACGAAAATTAATACTCACGTTGACAGTAACTCAATTATGTCTGCCTCTCAAAATGGATGTAGGAATGGGTCCCGTGGTACTAAGGAGCTACTCCTCATCGACATGGCCATTAGCCAACAGGTCCGTCGAGCCCGCAAGGATCTGTCAACATGCTGGATAGATTATAAGAAGGCCTACGACTCGGTGCCACATTCATGGCTCAGGAGGGTGCTGGAGTTGTACAAGATAGATGCAACTCTACGCACCTTCCTTGAGTCATGTATGGGGCAATGGAGGACGGTCTTTCGATATCCAGGATGTCGACAGATCCAGGGAAACGATGAACCTGTTTGGATTAAACGGGGAATATTCCAGGGCGACAGTCTGAGTCCCCTTTGGTTCTGTTTAGCCCTGAATCCTGTAAGCACATTGCTGGAGAATTCAGGGCTAGGCTACCGGTTGAGGAAAGATGGTCAGGTTATATCTCACCTGCTTTACATGGATGATCTGAAACTCTTTGCCCCCAACAAATTGCAACTGATGGAGCTACTGAAAGTAACCGAAACTTTTAGTAGCGCCATCGGGATGGAATTTGGTGTGGACAAATGTGCAGTCATGTATGTAAAGCGAGGGAAGATTATGGGATCCGAGGGACTTCAACTCTCGGATTCCATACACCTAAGATCCCTTTCCTCATCCGAGAGCTATAAATATTTGGGTATGTCGGAAGCGTTAGGCATTAACGTAACTGACATGAAACAATCGTTGAAGGAGCGCTTCTTCGGTCGCCTAAAGAAGGTATTAAATAGCCTTCTTTCAGGTGGGAACAAGGTGCGCGCCTTCAACGGTTGGGTCATGCCGGTTTTAATGTACTCTTTCGGCATACTCAAATGGACACAGACCGAACTCGACGCCTTGGATAGAAGAGTTCGTACACTGCTGACCGAAAACCGGATGCATCACCCACGATCGTCAGTGATGAGACTGTACATCCCGCGGAAGTGCGGGGGTCGAGGCTTTTTAAATGCGAAGACCCTCCATAACCGCGAGGTGTGCAGCCTCAGAGAATATTTTCTAAAAGCCGACGTGGGTATGCACCGAGATGTGGTCGCAGTGGACAAGGGACTCACCCCGTTGTCCATGGCTAAAGAGAACTGGCGCAAACCTGTGGTACTTACTACCGATGACCGCAAGAAAGAATGGCAGGGCAAGGAGCTTCACGGGCGCTTCTACCGGGCTCTTCATGGGCCCGATGTAGATTTTCTAGCGTCCGTGTCCTGGCTACGTTTTGGTGACCTCTTCGGGGAAACTGAAGGTTTTGTCTGTGCGATTATGGACAAAGTTATGTTAACGAACAACTACCGGAAATATATTATGAAGGACGGGACGGTTGACGTGTGTCGGGCATGCCACTGTCCGGGTGAGTCCATCAGACATATTATTTCTGGTTGTTCTCGTCTGGCTAACGGCGAGTACTTGCACAGGCACAACCAAGTAGCCAGAATTATTCACCAGCAACTTGCCTTGAAATTTAAGCTTGTGGAATCTGAGGTACCGTACTACAAGTATGTGCCCGACCCAGTTCTTGTGAAAGACCATGTCACGCTGTACTGGGATCAGTCTATCATTACTGACAGGACTATTGTTGCCAATAAGCCTGACATAGTGGTGATAGACCGATCAGCGCGCCGCGTAATGATAATCGATGTTACTATCCCTCATGACGAGAACCTCGTGAAAGCTGAGAAAGAGAAACAAATAAAGTATCTCGACTTGGCACACGAGGTTCGCGACATGTGGAATATGAACTCGGTTATCATTGTGCCGATTGTCGTGACGGCCAATGGCCTGATAGCCAAGAGCCTCGACGAACATCTGTCGAAGCTTTCTTTAGGCGGTTGGATCAAGGGCCTGATTCAGAAGGCAGTACTCCTCGATACGGCTCGCATTGTGAGGAGGTTCCTGTCTCTGCAACCCTAACCACCGGTGACTTGGACCCTGCTCCCGACACCGGCGGATCCCTATTTTTTATATTTTTAAATGTTTTTATATGTTTTTTTTAAGAATATTTAAAAATGTATCAAGTAAGTTATATAACCAATAAAGGAGATAATAATAATATCTTTATTCAGAATCTTAGAAGGTAAAATACAATAGGAATCTAAAACTAATAATGTAGGTATAATAATGTATGATGCCTGTACTAGGATAATCCTGTATCACAGGCTGCAGGAGCTCTAACAATATGCTATGTAATAGGACTAAAGTTTTTTTGTTAAATACTAAAATAACATAGGGTAAAAATATTTCCATTTACTTAAACTCTAATAACTTAGAACTAAACACATAAATGTTACACGAAAATATTTGCGTCAGCAGAATTTATTAAAGGTTGCAAAACATATCGGCGCTCTTGTTTTTATTCAATAATTGCACCTAGCAATTAATGTGCTTACAATAAATAAACTCGATATTAATAGGTATGTCAGCGCAGTGGTCTCTTATTGCATTGGTGATTCAAAAATATGCGTAAGTCTAAACTATAGTATGACGCTCTACGCGCCCTCGTAGTCGATGGAGTTGATGTACCTATATTCTGCTAATTTCTTAGCCGGGCATGAGTGCCCGGCTAAGAAATTCAGACATCTCCCGTTCTATGGCTGTTGGGCTTTTTAAAACGCGAGCACGTTGCACATTTAGGGGTGTCTGCTTTCTTCGCGCACTCTGATAATAAGTGTCCTACTTCTCCGCAGTGACCGCACGTGGAGTTTACCTCTCTGCATGATTTTGCTGCATGACCAAATTGTTGACATTTGTAGCATCTGGTAACCAAGGTGAAGTCTCTAACAGGGCAGGAGGTCCAATTTATAAAAAGTCTTGCTTGAGATATTAGGGCTCTACGAATTTTGGCTGGAACTTCAATAACAAAGTTACAAGTCGATGCATCTTTCTTTCCAGATTTGTGACTCAATTTCACTTCGGTCAAAAAGGTATCCAGTGACATCGCTGGAAACTTATCGGCGATGTTCTGTTCGTACATGAACCTGAAAACGTCAGCATCAGCCAAAGAAGTCGGCACTCCCACAATCGTGATCCGTGGTTTGCGCTTTATGGGCTCGTCGGCGGTGAGTCCTGATGTAGACGTCTGGACTGCGCGCTTAAGTTTATCAGCGTCCTGTTTGGTCTCGGTGCTAATAATGACACCTCCATTTTTGGTTTTCCGCACACCACGAACTTGGAGCTTCATTTCGTCAGGGCGAATGATGTTTTGCACGAGGTTTTTCGTTTCGTCACTCGACTTCAATTTATCGCTGGGATAAACTGCCACGGCACTTAAATTGATTGGACGAACATAATTACTGGATCCCTTCTTCACCATGTCGGAAAATGTAGCGGTTCCCACAGCACCAGAGTCCTTTATTGTTTGTTTGAGCTCCGAAATTTGTTCTGCGAGGCTTCGTTTTTCTTTTAGGTCATCGATTATGTGTAGGGCTTGACGGGATTTCTGCTTCAGAGCCTGATACAGCACTGCCATTTGAGTGGTCTCAGATTCTACTTTACGACAAAGGTTGGTAACTTTCAATTTCTGTTCCGAGTTGAGTTTGCCATCTGTGGCAATCAAGCAAACCTCACTTAACTTCAGCTGAACGGATGACATCCATGCTTGGATGTCGGGCGTGGATAAGCAATCGATGGTGAAGTTAGACTGGATTTTCGCTGGCGAGGCATTGGTTTGCACTCGACTACCTGAATTACAGGGGCTGTTATCCATTTTACAACAAGTTCACTATTTTTATGTTTCCATTATTTAATAAAACTACACACTTAGCAAAATACTAAAACCAGGTCACTATTATTGCATTAAATAAATACTGCTAACGAGCACGTCTGTGTACTGCGAACGGCCGCAATGTTCTCCAGTCTCGCAATTGATGAGTCTTAAATAAATAGGTAAATGAAATTAGTATATAACAATTTCTTCCAACTTACGAGTATGTTTTATGTAGGAATTTACAGAAAAAAATACATTATATATCAGGCCTGGGAAGTTTTTTTGATTTTAAGCAACTTAATTGATTGTATTGTTCAACATCAAAATCTTTTTTTATAATATAGGCACAAGCTTCCTCTATTTACCATTAATTCCACGATTTCTTGGATCTTTTTTGTAATATAGGCTGACGTCCGGGATGTCTTCGGTATAGTGTCGGGTTAGTCTAGCTCTTGGGTCGTTTGCTAGGTCGACAATGGGTTTGCTGGTTGACGTGTACAACTGTCCATAGAAGCTCTCGATCTCCCTCAGTAGCTCCGGTTTGGCGGATAAGATTCTGCCATCGTCGGTCTTCAGTTTCGTAAGCTGGCTCTGCCCAATAGCCAGATCTCTTGAAAATACTTTGGAGCCTTTGTTCCGCTCGATCGCGTCTTTAATACGCTCGGTATTAAAGCGGCGGAGGTCGCGCTTTAAGGATTTAGAGAACCGTCTATTGAGCTGCCGGTATTTCGACACCTCATCTGAAGACTGCAGGATTATCTCACGCCGCTCCTTCATGAGCTCGAGAGTTTGATCGGAGAACCTCTTTTTCTGATCTGTACGACGTGTCTTGAAGAACTTACTCGTAGACCCGGTCGTATGGACAGTTTCCACGAACCCATCGTTGTATTCGTCCACTGAGCCGCCTAGGCACTCGAAACGATTCTGGAGTTCGAGTTGAAAGCTCTCGGGGTTTTGGATTTGGATCCGTGCTGGACGTAGCGTAGACTTCATCAGTCGAGACCTTCCTAGCTTGATATTGATGTTCAATGTACCTCTTACCATGCGGTGATCGCTCCCGGTTTTCACCGAATTGATCACAGAGACATCATTGAACATTTGCTTCTTGGTTGACAGGATGAAGTCGATCTCGTTTTTTGTTGCACCATCTGGGCTCTGCCAGGTCCATTTCCTGTGCTCACGCTTTTTGAAAAAGGAGTTCATCATATAGGAGGCCCTCCTTCTCCATAAAACTAGCCAGTTGGTGGCCCCGGTGGTTCCGACGTCCAACTCCAAATTGCCCCACCTGCAGCTCATCCCCGTCTCGTTTGCCCGGTTTCGCGTTGAAGTCCCCCACGACAACGGTGAAGTGAGTTTTGAAACCATGTATGGCTTTAGAGATATCCTCATACATGGTTTCCACTTCGTCGTCGGGGTGTGCCGAGGTCGGGGCGTAGACCTGTATGACCTTCAGCGAATATCTTGAGGATATTCTGAGTATAAGGTGCGCCACCCTGGTCGACACACTCTCGATCTTCACCACGTTGTTCACAAGAGACTTGTGGACGATAAACCCAACACCACCCTGGGACTGGCGGTCACCCTCTCGGAAATAAAGCAGGTTGCCGGATTTTAGGATTATTGTGTCCTCCCCCTCTCTTCGGACTTCAGATAATCCCACAATACTCCCTCGCAGCCTGCTCAATTCCACTTCGAGCTCCGCTATCTTCTCGTCAGTCCGGAGTGTGCGCGTGTTGTAAGTTGCCAGGTCCAGTCGTTGGAGTTGGCAGCCGGATCCCATCCGGGGATTCTTCGCACCCCTTGCCACGCCATAAGCTCGACCGCTGCCGTAGTCGAGGGTAGACGGGCTGCCAGGCACTAGGGGCCATTTATTTAATGCGGTGTTCATTTGGGGGGTTTTGCCATAATCGCCACGCTTGGCAGGCGGGTTGGCGATCGCAGTATGGTTGTCACAAAAGAACAGAGACGCTGCTGCCCATTCTCTGGTAAGTCCCTTAGTCGCCTCTTACGACACCCACGGGAAGATATGGGATGGTGCTATTCTTTACGTCCGGCACCATGCGGACGAACAAAAATATGATCTGTACAGCAGTGAAATTAGTAAAATCGTTCAAGTTACCAATTATAATGCAGTACACAGAGTGTCATCCTGCGTTTTAATTAGCATTTAAGTTATTTTCATCTTTTGAAACATACCGACTATACTGCAGTAAATAATTAACATACTGCACTTTATATAGTATCTTCACACTTAAAAGTCACATTATGATAAAAGTAAACGAAAGAAGTTTTGATTGTGCTGCACTTTAGTTGGTTTTCACGATATGAACGTACTTGAATAACACTAAATAAAATACCACATTTCAGTACTTTGCTGCATTTTAACCTGTAGTTCATGTGAAATAAACTAGTGATCAACCATGCAGTATTAACACGGTTGGTACAAAAACTACTTACTGCGTTTTAATTTATATTCCTCATTATATTTTTGGGTCTAGAATACAGATTTTTTGTGGTAATATAGATATTTACTGCGTTTAACTTGGTAAAGTGATGGATCGTCGTAGACGTAACTGCTATAACTGTATTTTAGTTGGTTTTGTAATATATTTAGACATGCAAAGTTAAGTTACTGCTTTCACAAAGGAGATAGTTTTTTTTGGGCCCACCTGGTCGTTGCATTTATTATTCATAATAACACCAAAAAAAAGTAACCATTTTACTATGGTTTTATTAAAGGAAATATTACGTAGAAATGAAAACGGAATCTTAAAATCATAATAAATAAGCTATGTTATGATATTTTTTTGCGAGTCAAATCATTCCTGTTGTGGTCAATGTCATTTGACAGCAAATACTTACGTGAATAGGGGCGTTTTTCTGTTTACTAAAAAAAGTACGGTACCTATCCGTTGGAAATCATATGTGCTATATAATTATTATAGAATCAGAAAGAATATAAAAATAAATATTATTAAACTATGAGCATTTTTAATGCCATTTTTATAGGTTTACACTAAAATCGCATAGGTGGTTTAAACAATCAACGTGGCATGAAACGTTATAAACCCACTTTTTTGTGATTGAAAGACAACTTCATTATTTTGACATTTACTTTTTCTGTTTATTTTGGTTTTCGTAAGTGTTTTTGCAGATTTTTCGCATTTATTCCGGTTAGACAATGCTAAACTAATTAAACCACTGGAATCTAGAGGTTATAAGGAAGAAATCAATGTAAGTTTCATTATTATATGCTAGAATTTATGTGGGAAACTAATCGTCGAACAAAAAAAATTGTCTCCTTTGATTTTTTTACCGTTTAAGGCATCCTAACAAAAACCTGATTAGATCTGCATGTTCCTTATAACGTGTCAATTAAGGTTCAATATTGAACAAAAAAATGACAAAAAACCTGTTACTGCGTTTTAGGGTCTGCACGGCAGAATTAGTACATTATTACCTATAGATCATTACAATTCACCGACGTAGCCCGAAGAATTGCTAAACTTAAGTGGCAGTGGGCAGGGCACATTGCTCGCAGAACGGATGGCCGATGGGGCCGAAAAGTTCTGGAGTGGCGACCGCGAACCGGAAGACGATGCGTTGGAAGACCTCCCACTAGGTGGACCGATGACCTGGTGAAGGTTGCGGGAATCCGGTGGATGCGAGTAGCAAGGGACCGGTCAATGTGGCGACACTTGGAGGAGGCGTATGTCCAGCAGTGGACGCCTTTCGGCTGAGATGATGATGATGAAGATGATGATGATTACAATTGCCTTGTTTATTCTAGTGGTCGCTGGAGGTTTCGGCATAAACTTTTCAGGACCGGGCGAAGTGTTATAGCAAATAAGTAGCAGTTTGAAATATGTTTTAAGACAATATTTAGACAGTTCTTTATTCAGTTACATATGAAAGTGCGTGCGAATTCTGCTTTTAAAATCGGACCCTAATAGAAGGCCCTACGCTCATTACATTAAATTCATTGGACTTCATAATAACTGGTGAAATGTGTGTTCTATGGTACCTACTCCTGCTGTCTAACTGCCTTATTCTTCTCCTGATGTTATGTTATGTTATGTTAAAATGTTAATTACTATCAAAGCTAAAATATTCATGACGACAGTATAAAAAAAAATCAAATCTATTTAGTCCGTCAGTTAGATTATTGGAAAATAATGGACACGTATTTTTTATTTTTGTAAATCAATGAATATTGACAAAGTTATAACACATCAAAACTCGGGAGTGGGGGCTCGTGACGTCATAACTCGCTAAAAATATACCTAGGCGTGACGTATTGAGAATTTTAAAAGCGTCGTACCTTTTTCAATCTTGGTTTATATAACTAAAGAAAAAATACGGGTCAAATATTTGTTGATAATCTAACAGATGGATTACCTATTATTTTTTTGTCGTCTTCCCTATTAAAATAAAATTATTAACATGTTATTGTCTTTGTTACAGGTAAATACATCGACACTGTATTGCCCAGTGCTGCCACTCGGAACAAATCCTGGACACAAACATCTGTTAGGGAAAGACTTATACAAAATACCAACGTTAATTCTATTCGCAGTGCCATTTATTATGTCTGGAATCGCTGGCATTTTGCCCACTGTGCGTTGTAGGCTCTTAATAAAAAAGCGCGAGTTTGAGTTATTTGGTGTCATGGGATTTTAAATTATTTGGTCGTTTAACTTTTAATTTCGTGTTCATTCAATACAATTTTGAGAACATTAAAAAATAAAATAAAGTAATTTCTTATTTTATCGTGTGGTTAATGCTTGACCTGGTGTCAGAGCTTTTATGCCGCCCATTGGCCTCTGACTTGGCTTTGCATGTCGTTGAGAAATTCGTCGCTAGTCGACGTCGACGTCCGCTAGTTATTAATATTTTAGGTCTATAAAGTCAATGACGTATTATAAATAGACGCGTCATGCATGAACATCACGGCTGTCGAAAACAGCGGAAATACTGTCGGTAGCTAGATAGGTACTTAGACGCACGAAGAAAGGGAAAGAAAATTAAACGTCATCTACGGAATTTTTGTTGTTAGAGAGAGATAAATATATTTCTTTAATTCCGTTGTCATCTTCCCTTAACAGCACGTGACTTACCTCAGGCGCCAGCTGCCATTAGAAGGCATCGAAAAAATGAAATAAAATAATTTTTTCTTGATACTTACGCATGAAATGATATTTTTCCATCTTTCACAGTTAAAGTATAGTTTTTACATGTCCTAAAAACACTGGACGGCATTTATTTTTCGTTGTTTGAGGAAATTTAAAACACAAAAGTTATTTTAATGTCACGTACTGCCGCGGCACTGGTTGGTACGCGACTAAATGAAAGTCCGGCAATTGCCTTGCATTCATGTTGCTACTACAGAGCGCGGGCAACGTATCTATAGTTTTATATATCATTGTATAAAGTAAGTAAATATACACGAGAAAGTAAGTAAAGAAATACTGTTGATAGAGTTATAGTAAACATCTAGTTATATGTAAATACAAAGCGAATTTATCTCATTAGGTGTATACTTTTTCTTAATTTCATGCATTATTCATTGAATGGTAATAGTAAAGTATCGATTTAGCAATTTTCTAAGAGCGCTATATAACTTTAGGAGTAAACTGGTGCCTAGAATATCAAATTGAACAGGGAATTTGGGAAATGTCGTTAAAACGAAACACATTTTCAACCGACTTCCAAAAAGTTATCAATTCGTCGGTATTTTTTTTTTTTTTTTTTTTTTGTGTTTGTTATTACTAACATCACGCTACTCTTAGGTACATGTTCAACAAAAAGATGACAGTCTGATTATCTCAAACAGCTGTTTACAACAGATTTTTGTATGGTAATATGTCACAGTGACAGCTGTTTTTTGATAATCAGACAGTTATCTTTTCGGTGAGCATGGACCTTAATCGTCTGCCTAGCCTCTTTTACTATGTTGGAGTCCGTTTCCTCACGTTGTTTTCCTTCACCGAAGGAGGAGCATGTGGCTACAGAATAGCAGTCGCTCGGGTCGATCTTTAGGTTAAACCATACTTGCCTAGGTTGGTCTGTGGACGGGTGTCCACCCTTACATACCGAGTTTCCTCCGTGCCTCGGAAAGCACGAAAAGCCGTTGGTCCCGGTTGTCATTTGTAGATCTTTGACAGTCGTCACAGGTAGTCAGCGGCCCGAGTCTGACAACCAGTCTTACCAAGGGGTATCGTCTTACCCAGTACTAACTGGGTTGTGAAGGTGAAGGTCAGACAAGGCAGTCGCTCCATGTAAAATACTGGTACTCAGCTGCATGCAGTTAAACTGGAAGTCTGGATACATCGTTGGGAAAAAGCTGCACAGAAGATGTTTTCCTTCACCGAAAAACCAGTGATAATTATCCAGTACGCTCAACTAAAACAAGTCTACAATCTACATCTCTAAAGCTACCATTCGCAAAATAATTCTCCAAAAGGGTCCTTTACCTTAAAGTTACACTTCTCCAGACGGAATGAACGTAATATATTGTCCTAATTCCGAGGAGGGTAGTTTGCAAATATATTTCGTTGACTACCCTCACCCTTTTTTATGTCCAATAATAGCGCTCACCTGATGGCCTGTCGTTGTAACTTTACGTACGGCCGAACAATCTATTTGGTTTACAATGTAATTTGAGGGTTAAACTGTAAACCAAATAGCTTTTTCGACTGTACCTATTTAAGTGAGTTTCTCGAAATGTTACGTAATTATAGCTTAGTTTATTTTTGATAGCTATTTTTTATTAGAAAATAAATCCACGGAAGCGTTCTTCTGAAATAAATAATGCTAAAATAACTGTAACAAAAACTAAAAGGGCACCAAAAAACATACATGTCAAAACTATTAGACGAGCAGGATCGGCTACGAGTGCTACGAAAAGCGTAAGTGACGGTCACGTGAGGTCCAAGATTTTTGTTCACTCGAAAGTGCTCAACGCGCCTAAAGTGTTCACTTCAAAAACTCCTGGTCAACGCTGTCAACTGGTAATGTGCCCAAGAGCTTTGCGGCGTTGCCACGTCGTGTGGCAATACTTAGCCTCTAGCCAAGGTTAAAGCCAGCCTTTGTGGCTTGAGGTTCTCCGTAGCCGCAGCGGCAGCGCCAGCACAGCACGATGAGCTTGGAAGATGTGACAGCGCAAGAGTGTCGATACATGTTGCGTCCCATATAAAGGTCGTGGCAACGCCCTCAGTCTCTTTGAGCCTATTACGAGTTTTAATATTTTTTAAGAACTCAAATAATCAAACTAAAACACTCAATTAGAGAGAAGCAAAGCACTACAATTTGGAATGTTTTCAGCCTTATTTGTTCACATTTCTATTAAATTGTTTTCAGCAGAGTACACAAACAATTTCTTTCATCTCCAAAAAGTGAAATAAATAAAAATCTACATCTCTTACATATTTACGTAGCCGAGATACAAACTAAACATGTTCGTCCCTAGTTACGAATAAACAGATAAACAGACAAATACACTTTCGAATAGACAAAGTAACATGTTGGCTCAGCTAGGGTTACCAAAAAAATGGTTGTATGTAAACTAATTTTCATTGATAACGTAATTTTTCATGACATTAAAGATTTTAAAACAAGATTTCATCCCCCTTTTCACCCCCTTAAAGATTGAAATTCTAACAACACCGTTACGTTAGCTAGATAAAATTTGCTTCGATAATTAAGGACTTTCCGTACACAACTTCATCCCCTTTTTATCGCTTTGGGGGTGGAATTATCAAAAACGCTGAGACATGTAGAAAATAATTTTTTATCGTTAGCCTAAACACAAAATTTTAATATCCTTACTTTAAAACGGGCGGACTTTCATACAAACTTTCATCCCCTTTTTTAACCCTTAAGGAGTGAAACTATAAAAAACGCTTGGTACTTTTTCGTGCGTGCAGCCAGCTGCACGCATTTATATTATTTATTTATTTACAAAAGAAAATTTATTTATTTATTTATAAAACGTCAAAATGGTATTTCGATGACGACTTAGGCTAAGAAAGAATAAGGCTTGACGAATGACGACTATCCAAAAGAGTTTGCTACTGCTGGGCAAGAGATCCTGGGTTCGATTCTCGGGTCGTGCAGTGTTACTGGCGTCTTTTTGACTTAAATATAGCTTGTTGTGACTTAAATGTAGCCCCATACAGGATGGTGGAGACATCGACGCTTAAAAGGTTACCACGAGAATTTCTTTATCGACAATTTTAAAAAAATCTGTTGTTTTCTGCAAAGACGTCTGTCTACACGGTTAAAATGTATGGCACAACAGATTATTTTTTTTTTATTGGCGATGGAAAATGTTTGTTGGGGTCGTTTAGAACTATAAAGGGAGTAAAACTTCATAACAAAGCCGATCCGTCCCGATAAGAGCGTCGCTTTTGACGACTCTGAAAAAGCAGAATGCCTAGCCGACAGCTTGGAATCTCAATGTTCGCCAAGCACTCTACCAGTAGACAAGCAGCACCTCGATGAGGTGGATGCAGAAGTTGAACGTAGAGCATCGCTTCCCCCTTTTGAAGATCCCGATGCCCCCCTCCCCGCCATCACCCCGGAAGAGGTCAAGGATATTATAGATAAGTTAAAGCCTCGGAAAGCCCCAGGCGCCGACGGTTTCACAAATAGAGTTTTTAAAGCCCTCCCCGCTAGGCTCATAGTCCTTTTGGCTGCCATCTTCAATGGCGCCCTGAGCAATAATATTTTCCCCCAAACGTGGAAAGAGGCCACTGTTATAGGTATTCCCAAACCTGGGAAACCGAAAGCCCAGCCCTCCAGCTACAGGCCGATCAGTCTCATGGGTGCTCTCGGCAAAATCTATGAAAGGCTTATTTATAAGCGTCTCAGAGATTATGCCGAGACAAAGGGCCTCATCCCGAAAGAACAGTTCGGCTTCAGGACCGAACGTTCTTGCATACATCAAGTCCACCGCATCGTCGAACACGTTAGCGCTGGTTTCCAGCGTGGAGCGATGACGGGGGTGATGTATTTCGATATCGCGAAAGCCTTTGACAAGGTCTGGCACAACGGGCTGATATACAAGCTATACCAGCTCGGTGTGCCCGACCGTCTCGTGCTCACCTTACGAGACTTTTTGTCAAACCGTACCTTCCGCTACCGTGTGGGTAAGACGTTATCCTCCCCCCATCCGATTCGCGCCGGAGTCCCTCAGGGCTCCGTTATCTCTCCCCTCGCGTTCACGCTGTACACCAGCGACATTCCGAGGAACCAGAAGGTTGACGACACCGCGATCTATTACACTGGCCGTTCTCCGGATAACATCCGCCGCATTCTCCAGAAAGCTGCCGACTCGCTCGGCGCTTGGTTCCGTAAGTGGAGAATAGAAGTTAATCCCGAAAAAAGCCAGGCAGTTTTGTACTATAAGGCACGCCTTAAGCGTTCGCCAGGTCCCCCCATCACTATGTTCGGTAAGCCTATCCCCTGGGAGAGGCAAGCCAAGTATCTCGGAGTTATTCTGGACGACCATCTGTCGTTCAAGGCCCACATCAAAGCAGCTCGTGACCGGGCTGCCTTTGCTATGGGCCGGCTCCACTTCATGATCACTAGGAAGAGCAAATTGTCACTCAAGTGCAAATTGCGTCTTTTCACCGCAGTCATCCGTCCCATCATGACCTATGCTTGCTTAGTATTCGCGCATGCCCACCCGCGTCATATCCACACGATGCAGACCTTGCAGAACCGATTTCTCCGTAAGATCACCGGTGCCCCCCCTTACGTCCGTAACGATAGTCTTCACGTAGACCTTAGAATCCCCACCGTTAAGCAGTTCATGAAACGCCTTTCCAAGCTTACTTCGACACTGCTATTAAGCATAGGAATCCCCTAATCGCATCGGCCACCCGGTACGACCCATCGCGTATTAGCTCCGTCCAACGTCCGCGTCACACCCTAGTCGCCCCCGACGATCCGATCACTATCTTGCAAGAGAGTAGGAAAGATACCAGTACAGTTCGTAGAGCTTACAAATACAAACCGAAAACCTACCGACCTCGCCGCAGAGGTCCGGCGCGAAATCCCCGTTCAATCCCTCCCCGACCCTTGCTCGAGCCAGCCCGCGATGCTGAGCCTGTAGTAATAAATCAGTCCCTAAATAATGACAATCAGATCCAGCCTGTCCCTTTGCTGCCCCCAGCGACGCCCTAAGCCGAGGTTCGTACCCCACAGGGGGTGCCCTTAGAACGCTGTCGCTTAGTTTTTAGTTATTTTCGCCCTGGCTGGAGGCCTTAAATTCAAGGCATCCACAGGACTTGCCCGGTTAAGCAGAAGCCAGTCTTCTCAGACTGAACTGCGAGATGCCAGAAAAAAAAAAAAAAAAAAAAAAACAAAGCCGAAAAGCACTTGTTCTCGCCGTTATACCGATATTTTTTCCACCACACCTGGGAACCTTCTAGTTACGGAGATACTGAGTGTCAAAGTTAGAACCTTTTGACAACTTTTTTTTTAAATCAGGTTTTTAATGTAAGACTTTTTTTGCTTTAAACACATCCACGACCCCCGTACTGTTCCAGTCATCCATCAGCACAACATTTTGAGTGCATTTGTACGTCGATGTCTCTTCCACACCCTGTATACAATGTCCTGATAAATCCAAATAGACGGTAACCCTAGTTCCAGCAATCTAAATAATGTAGATTTTCAACAAGTCCGTTTGCCACAGGTAATGAAGTGGTTTTAGTGTACAGGGTGTTCAATTATAGGTTCAATGGAAGAGTTGTTTACTTGCAACTTTGACTTAAATTGGAGGACGAATTTAATGTATTTAGGTGAAGGATGGTCTGTAATAAAGAAAATTCATTTATTTGGGCTAAACTAGACTAGACGCAAAATTATTAAATTCCTTGGTCAGAATGGAACCTAGCTATGAATCTACAGTGCCTTTTGGCTGACTAACTTCCGAGCCGTCAAAAAGTTTAAACAGAACTATACTTGTCTATAGTTGCTGTCATATAAGATCGCAAAAGCGGACAATGCCCTTTCCCTAATATCTCTTCGTACGAAGGACCACGTTTCGTTTTTTTTTATAAAATATATTGAAGATCACAATAGATGACGATTCAAGACTTGAACATTTTGAACAAGCTTATTTTTAGATTTCAAATTTAAGAACTTTAACTTTAAATGTAGATAGGTCAATGACCGTTTTTGCGATCTTAACAGGCACCAATAGATGACGATTCAAGACTTGAACATTTTGAACAAGAATGTAGATAGGTCAATGACCGTTTTTGCGATCTTAACAGGCACCAACTATAACTATGACAGTGTCAAACACTTAACACCCTGTATACAAAGGTTTCAACACACGTCCCCAAGGATCAGTCCGGACAAGCCTCCCCTTAAGCCCTGTCTCATCCTGCTAATGCTTTTCAGAGTCTGCTCCTTAATTGCTTGCAGGTGTATATTTACCAGACCTCCTACATCTTGGAAACTATGTGGTAAGCCATTAGAGGCGATTGGATGGAGTTAATACAAAGTTACCTGTACAGGGTTGGTTTAAGTTTATTTATTATTATTTACTTATTAACCACCAATTATAACATCCTTACAGACCTTTCCAATATCATGCTATAAGACAAACATTGTAGAACACATTTTTGAACACATGTAATAGAAAAACACACAATATAAAATAAGTAAAATTACCCAGTAAAAATAAAAACACCAAAATTAATACAACATGACAATGTTCACAGTTGCACACCTTTTTCAATTATAGAGAGTAACTCTACAGATGTAGTATAATTCTCAAATCTGTGTGGTTCTTTCTTCAAAAGACCATCTCAGACACTAATCTTCATAGTCCTCGTGTGAATTGAGCAAGATTGTCTGGACTTCAAAAGAGACTATGACCTCTGAGTTTGTTTCGGCTGTTTCTTCTCAGAGTAGTCAGGTGCGAAACACCGGCCCCATCTAGTTTAAAAAAAAATGACATGTAAGTGTTTTTAAAACCCTACTTGCTGAATAAACATCATATATCGGTAAATGACATTGACTATTTACGGCAAAAATGCGAAAAATCGATTGTTTTGATTTTTGAACTTGAATATCTTCTTTAGCAGACGTAGGATCGCTGGGATTTTTGATATTTTATTTGTAATGGTTTATTTTATCTAGGCCAACTTGCAGTATTTTGACTGGACGCATCATTTGCCTAGCTATTCTCGAACTACGTTGAGGTCGACTTCCAGTTTAACCAAATGCAATGGAATACCAGTATTTTATATGGAGCGACTGCCTATCTCTGCCATCTACAATACAGTTAGTAACTCAGTACTGGGTAGAGTAAGATACCTTTGGTAAGACTGGTTGTAGGACTTCGGCCACTGAATACCTGTAACGACTGTCAAAGATCTACAAATGACAGCCGAGACCAGGCCTTAACGTGCTTAACGAGGCACAGAGGAAACTCGGTATGTAATGGGTGGTCACCCATCCTCAGACCAACCTAAGCAAGCGCAGCTTAACCTGAAGAAGCGGCTGTTATTATTTAACCGCGAACTCCTCTGATTTTGACCGTACAGTTCCCAGAAAAAAATAACACAAAACCAGGACACCAAACAAACGTCTGCGGAAAATAATAACGAAACTGGGTCACTCCGAAGTCCCATGCCATTCATATTCCATCCAAATTTCAAGTTTCGTGAAAAATTCTCTGACGCACATTTGGCGTCACGAATTTTGTCTTACGTTTTTGGCAAGCAGCCCACTGTGCAACGTGGAGAGAAATGATGGTTCCCGCATCGCGAATTCACGGAGTTGTAAGACAAAAGAGCAGTAATAACTGTCCTATGTGGTATGATAAAATGTTCTATAAAAGGATATTATGCTGTTTTGAAATATCTTTATGGATGTCATTATGGGAATAGCATAGTTGGAAATACTACGTAACATTGAATTAAGGATCTGTTGCAATCTATACTAATATTATAAGCAAAAGAGTTGGTTTGTTTGGTTGAACGCGCTAATCTCAGGAACTACTGGTTCAAATTTTAAAAACTTCGTGTAATTGTGTTGGATAGTCCATTTATCGAGAAAGGCTTTAGGCTATATAACATCACGCTACGGCCATTAGGAGCGGAGCAGGAATGAAAAATGTTGCAAAAAACGGGTTTTTCTTTTTCCTTTCGTTTTTCTCTCTTATGTGACGCAGGCGCAGTTGCGTGGGTCAGCAGCTAGTTGTTGATAAAGAAAGGTGGGTGATGATTAAATTGTAAGGATTTAAATTCATGTGAAATCGGAACTGCCGGTCGATTCTGTAAAATTCAAACAACAACTCGCATGTCACGTTGCTATTCACTCTCACTTAGCATAAGGTTCAAAATGACCTTGATTTTGCATTCTGTAAGCATCACATAATCATGGGAAGTGAAGCGGGAATTTCCTAACAGAATGCCACTTCTAACGTCATCGTACTGTATCTGTCAAATTAGTTCAATTCGCTGGCACGCTCGCAAGGGCGGCGCTAGTGTAAATTCAAATTATCAACCGAGTTTTTAAAAAGTCAATCAAGAAACTCACAGCAGCACCCGACTCGAAGTTTAGAATGAGGTTTAACAGAATCACACAGCTGGAGGTGAAACATTGCTGTAAACGTATTTTTGGCCCTTACTTTAAAATAAGGGCCGGCTTCCGAGACCGATTTTAAAAATTCTTTCACCATATAAAGCCATGTCTTTACTAAGTAACAGGCTATATTAGGCTTTAGGCTATATTTAATCCAATTTCTCCAACGGGAACGGGAACAATGCGGGTGAAACGGCGTGAGGTCCTAGGAAAGATTTGTATTTTTGTATATAACGAATAAGCTTAAAAACTACTGGACCGATTTAAAAAAATCCTTCAGCAATGTATAGCTACATTATCAGCGAGTAACAAAGGGTATATTTTATCCCCGTACTCCTACGGGAAAGGGAACTATGCGGGTGAAACCGCATGACGTCCGCTAGTTTTACATACATTCAAATACAGTTCCATCTGTGACTGTCAGTCTCTCCTAAACTTAGCCTAGTTTAACCCCCCTACTTGTAGCCTAATACCCCTCAACTTGAGGCTCACGATTGACCTAAATGTATACGTCTATCATAGCTTAAGTCTTCAATCCGAATGTATACTTGGGGAGTTCAGGCTTTTAGATGTTATTGAGGTCAATATGACTGTGGTTTAAGACCGTTGAAATGTGTCTGAAGAATTGGAATGTTTTAAAAGGGTTCATAGGGCTTAAGTTTTGCGATTTTAGCGCTTGAAGTTATGGTTACTAGGGTTCATTAATGCTTGAACATAGTCCTTCGATACGGCCATAATTATCCTTCATTTTCACTAGTACCATGAGCAGTTCTATGATAGAACTACTGTTTCTTGTGAGATGGGTCGTTCTAGAAAGTGACTATTAATACCACAATACTTGTTCCAAAATTTGTTAGTCCACTGGTCGTAAGCGGGACTGCTGAGTTTGGTGTCCTTAATCCTTTGTTCGATTCCCGGGTCGGAAAAATGTTATTGGGTTTTTCCATCACGAATATGCAAAAGGCTCGTCCCTTATGACATGGGACTTGTGGTTGTGGTATAAGGAACTCTGTCTAACCCCTTAGAAATTACAGTACCAAAATGTATTCTTCTATCAATAAAGAATTTTTGATTGGTTTGATCTGAATCAAATAGTTAGAATAGAATAGAATAGAATAATCAATGTTAATGGACAGCACAACACAACAAAGGAAAAAAAGAAAAGCCCAGATGCAAGGTGGGTTGGATTTGGAAAGCAAGGAAACAACACACTGTTCCAAACAACTTTAGTATCAGTAATGACTTAATACGAGTAACTATGACCATAGTTGAATAGTACCGCGGTTTGATCCGATTCTAAAAATCGAGTAATTTTCAGTCGAATCAATAAATACATTTTTACTATTATTTTAGATTCAAAAGCTTACCTTTAATTCTACTCTCCTACTATAGAGAGCAAGCCTCATCGTTATAATATAATCATAATTACATAATGTGTCAAATAACAACTCAGCATTTAACGCGTTTACGAGCAACCTCTAAAGGGAGATAATTCCTTATGACTTTCATTATGATGAGGAAGTTGTTTAAGGCGACTACAGGACAAGATTTTAGGAGCTAAACGCAGTTTTTATATTGCCTGTAAGTATATGATTCACTGCAATAAACTAAGCCAGAAAAATATATGATATTCTTTAGGATATAATGCTAGTATGATAGTGTTTTGAAAACATAATACAATTAATTTACTCGATTTAAAAATCACGAGCTTATCTCTAAATTCTTTTAACGTGTAAAAACCATACAATACCATGTTTTTAAACATGCGATCATTCTGATTTTTTGGCAAATAATTCTACAAGCAACATATTAGCATCATAGTGTTTTATTCTTTTCGTCCTAATTAATTAGAACTTTATTCTAACAGTATTTCAAACGAAGTTTGAACTACCACAAATATAATTGTTTATTTAGCTCATGTAGTCGCCTTAATGCTAATTTTTACATTGCCCCTTCTAATCAAGATGTTGCGATCAAGATAGGCTCTGTCGTGTTGTTTTCAAGGTTAGGGATCTTTTTGAGATAACAGAGCCCGGAGATACTTTGGAACTGGTGGGAAAGTACATTACCAGAAGGACATGAGCTGACCTTCTGGTAATGTTCTGGTGGTAAATTCAGGTGTGTAATACTCACAGCCGGAGTGGTACTATCACTCGATGTATGATCGTGGACTAAGGAAAGGATATGTTAGGATGTTAGGATTGAAACAGTTGGAGATTCTGAACTTTCTGCTTAACTGAACGGGAAATGTTTTTTCCTACTCCTCCGCTATATTTTCTGATTAATTTCGTTGCGGGATCCAAGACAGTTAGTTAAATTCATTCTCTGGGACTTCGTCGAGCTTCAGTCTCTCGGCGCTTTTTGGTGGTCGCCACTGTTGATTCTGGCTTTCAGGATTTACAGTGGTTTGAGAATAGTGTGGCGGGATTGTCCCAAACGGGAAATATCGAGTGTTTTTGAATGTTTTGTACATCGAGAGCAGCGGTGGCCAGGTGGTTCCGAACAGTAAGTCGTGGGTTCGAACCCAGGCAGTCGCATTACTTTGTGCCATTTATTTCATCACCACTGCTCTAAAAAACGGTGAAGGTAAACATCGAAACCGGCATGTCCTAAACTAAAAAATCGAAGACATGTGACATCACTGTGACATCTACCAAACCGCACTGGGCCCGCGTGGTGCTAAATACGCATAATACACGATTTGACGTGAAGTTGCGGACACCAGCCTGTTGTACAATACCCCTTGATCTATCAAGCCTGACCGTAACGGTCAGAAGCCATTGTTTAACTATCGTGTCTAATTCGCTTCGACAGTTAATGTGTTATGGAAAATAAAAAAGGCTTCAGTTAGAATTTCTTTAAATAGGCGTAAGTATTAAATGTCACAAAGTATTCTCGAAACTGGAATTCTTCTAGAGTTATATAACTGTACAAAAAAACCTCTTTTTTCTTTATCCGCTCTGTGCTACTCCTGGGCATAGGTCCCTCAACTCTTTCAATTGTCTCTAAAAACATGAAATATGAATTGATTTTTCTATGAAGATTACATCGGCTACAATATTTCCTTCACAAGGAAAGCATAAACCTTCTTCATTTTTAATAATAAACACAATAACAAAGCAATTTCCTAGCTAAAATTCCCTCGTGACTGTACTAGACTAAGGTAATTGCTGGATTCCCTGCAGAGTCTCACACAATTAAATTACTCCCATAATAGTATGGTACCAACCATGGATCGCTTCGCTTCTTACATTGTTTCCCAGGGTTAATTACCAATTAATGTCCAATAAAGTCTTTTGTAAACATTCTTAGAAAACAAAACATAAACTAGAATTTATGAAGCTGCTTTCCTGAGGGTTGAAACATGAAATCATAACTTCACACCTGTAAAAAAAGGGCAGCGCCAGGGTAGCTCGCGAAATTCCAATTCCAATTTTCTTTTGTTTTTTTGGAATTAGCACGTCAGGCAGGCAGGAAAACTGATAGTTATCTGCCTAGTTTTTTCCCAACTTCATAATATTATGTTGGGGTCGGTTTCCACTCAAACTCAATGCATTTATTTCAATGAGGAAGACCGCTAAAAGCTAATTATAGATGGCGCCACCATAGCTGGTCTCAAACTGACCAATGAGGTCAAGGTATTTCAAAATATGAAATGACATTCCTTGAATTTCAACCAATGACGATGCTTGGAACCAGCTATGCTAGCGCGAGACCATTACGGCTCTTTTGAATGTCAAAAAAAAACATTAGGCTACATTCACAGTCGCAAGGCATAATAACTTGAGAAAGAACTGTAGTAGTACATTCCAAAGCGTAGATCTCTATGCAGAAGAATGGTCAACAAACTACATTGGACACTCTTATCAATCAAAATATTGTTACAAAATCCTGGTTATATCATTCATGTTGAGATTACACATTACACATATGAGTATGTAAGAACGATGTAGAAAGACGTGATGAAGAAAGACGACACTATCATCGGATGCAACTGAATACCGGTATTTTTCATGGGGCGGCCGTCTATCTGACCTCCACAGCCCAGTTAGTACTGGGTAATACGATACTCTTGGTAGGACTGGCTGTCAGGTTTTCGGCTGAAATGATGATGATGACTAAGAAAATATGTCTGTAATACACGTAGTACCAAATAATCATCCGCAAGGCCATAAAGTAAAACGGCCATAAGTATTCCGCCGCACGTATTTAAGTTAAATCAACGTTATTAGCAGATAGGTTTCATTTCCCTTGTTCAGATTAATGTCACATTCTCGTTTTGAATGTTAAAACATGGGGTAGAAAAGGATTTAAATGGTAAGATTCATCTGAGTGCGTCTAAAGATAGTTATAGATAAATATAGGGATATGTATAGTAGGTACATATTATGGGTGTGAACACCGTAAATATCAAAGATCAAAGTTCCAACATTTTCACACTTTTTTTTTAAACACGTGTCCTAAATGTATTTTTAGGGTTCCTTAGCCAAATAGCAAAAACGGAACCCTTATAGATTCGTTATTTTTGTCTGTCTGTCTGTCTGTCCGTCCGTATGTCACAGCCACTTTTTTCCGAAACTATAAGAGCTATGTTGTTGAAACTTGGTAAGTAAGTAGATGTATTCTGTGAACCGCATAAAGATTTTCACACAAAAATAGAAAAAAAACAATAAGGTTCCCCATACTTAAAACTGAAAATCAAAATTTTTTTTTCGTCAAACCCATACGTATGGGTCTTCAAAAATGATATTGAGGTTTTTAACATCATTTTTTTCTAAACTGAATAGTTTGCGCAAGAGACACTTCCAAAGTACTAAAATGTGTGCCCCCCCGCCCCTGTAACTTCTAAAATAAGAGAATGATAAAACTAAAAAAAATATATGATTACCATGTAAACTTCCACCGAAAATTGGTTTGAACGAGATCTAGTAAGTAGTTTTTTTTTTAATACGTCTTAAATCGTAAACAGCAATTTACCTTTCATTGAATCTGCTACGGAACCCTTCATGGGCGAGTCCGACTCGCACTTGGCCCGTTTTTTTAACTTCAACACAACAGCTACAATATCGCATTGGGTCAAGCCTGTAATGGTATTTGTATGTTTAGTGTAAATAAATAAATAAATAAATAAATAAACTTTAAATACCTCCATGACCTTATCATCATTTCAGCCGAAAGACGTCCACTGCTGGACATAGGCCTCCCCAAAGTGTCGCCACATGTCCCGGTCCCGTGCGACTCGCATCCAATGAATACCCGCCACCTTCACCAGGTCATCGGTCCACCTAGTGGGAGGTCTTCCAACGCATCGTCTTCCGATTCGAATGACCTCACTACTATTTAATTAATCCATCAGCACAATGTTTTTAGTGCGTTATATTGAGCACGGGAAACTAAAATTTATCACACCAAAAAAAAAGACGTTACCCAGCAATATTCCTTGCGCAGTGTTTCTTCGTTTGATGTTCAGAGTGCTAGGTTGAGTTTACCAAGTGGTATCGTATTACCCAGTATAAGCTGAGTTGTGGAGGTCAGAGAGGCAGTCGCTCCATGTCAAATACTGGTATTCAGCTGCATCCGGGAAGACTGGAAGCCGACCTGTTGACTGTCGACTGTCTATTACTGGTTAGACTGGAAGCCGACTTCAATTTAATTGGGAAAAGGTTACTAGGCAGATGATGAATAACGATACAAATTCATTTTTTATTCTTTTACGTAGCAAATACCGTAAATCAAGAAATTGTAGCACTTGTAGGCACTACTTGAAATTACCTCTGTCTAGGCATTTCATTTAAAAGTTTTAGCATTCCAACTGTATTGTCTGGGGGACCGCCACAAGAATAAATAAACCACCTATATGAAATATAAAGAAACTGAAATTGTAACCCAACTGGGAATGGACGTCAACCATACAAAAATATGGTATTGTTTCAGAGAGAGTATCCTACTATCCTACTAATCCTTCCTACTAATATTATAAATGCGAAAGTTTGTGAGGATGGATGTATGTTTGTTACTCTTTCACGCAGAAACTACTGAACGGATTTGGATGAAATTTTGTACACAGGTAGTTTATAACCTGGATTAACACATAGGATACTTTTATCCCGATGTTAAGGTCCCATGGGTCAATTTAAAACTTCACACTGGTGAAGCCGCTGGCAGAAGCTAGTAGATTTATGTTCTTATCATATTATATCACGTATCATTCTCCTACTCTAAAAAACTAATTTATTTGAGGTTGGCGCACCATTTCTTCTTCTTCCATCATCGTCATCATATCAGCCTGCCAGCCTGCCAGCCACTGCTGGGTAAAGGGGAGGCCTCCTACCTTCCACCACACTTCCCGATTCTGTGCCTCCCTGAAAAGAAATGCATTATCATTATACAATTTTCATCTCCTGAAAGCTCAACATTTGATTTATTTATTTATTTATTTATTTATTTATTTATTTATTTATTTATTTATTTATTTATTTATTTATTTATTTATTTATTTATTTATTTATTTATTTATTTATTTATTTATTTATTTATTTATTTATTTATTTATTTATTTATTTATATATTTATTTATTTATCTATTTATTTATTTATTTAAATTAGCTAAAATAATTTTTTTTGTTCATTCGCTTTTCTCTCAGATTTTATATGCGTTCATTATAAAGTAGTCATGTTTTCAGCTGCGTATAGCTCACTGCTTTGAAGTCTGCATCAAGATTGTCTTCAGTTTTTCCGTATAATGCCCGGAAGAGGTGCAGGTGATCTGGACGCGTACCGCGTGGGGTGGTTCGGAGTGGCACTGGGAAACAACCCTTGGAAGAAGCAGGCTTTTGGCCAGCAGTGCGACAAAATAAACTTACCAGATGACTGTTAAAGACTGCCATCTTTAACAGAAGTTCGGCACCATATGGTTAGCGGTGACACTCTGTGGTGTTCACCAGAAACATTAGTTAGGGTTTAGAATAAAACCACGAACACAAACAAACAATACAAACACACATCGAAACAAACTCTTCTGCTTTATAATTTAGCATAAATGTTTGAAACTGTTTTCTGTCTGTCACTAGCCCCCTCAAGGTTCATCGGAAGACCAGCGTCAGACAGCATCACCTGTCTGGCATGAATGCTGAAATGGACCTTTTTAGCGCAGCCGTGAGGCACAGCACAATACATACTATGTATTTTTGTCCTTTTTTGTTTCTTTTTAATATTGTTGTGTGTGTGCTTAATGTACTGACCTCACATAAACATTTTTTCTTTCTTTCTTTTCTTATCATTAATAAGTAGATGAACTACTTTAAAGGAACGTGTGCTCGCTGGCCGGGATAAGTGGGGACTATAGTCGACACGGAACCTTAAGGCTGAGGCTACACTAGGCAGCGATTTGCGATGCGACTGGAAGAGCGGAACGAGAAAAACATGGTCTGGCTACATTACAAGCGAGATTCCGGCGTATTTTCTAATAAATTCGCTTCAATTTCGATATGTTGGTGTAGCCGATGCCGTGATTACAGTAATTTTGTTACAATAGCATAAAAGGCTTCAAAGATCGCTAGAAATGTTTGATGTACAGTATAGCCAATATACGTGAGCATTCATTTACTTGTTTTAATCGTTCATGTGTCGCAGGTCGCGTCGCGGCCTAATGTAGCCTCAGCCTAAAGCTCACGCTACGTTTATTAGTTTATCTGTTTGTATTGAAAGTATTGACAGTGCCGCCTCTAGTAACGGCCGTCTCCATGCTCTGTGGCACACACACACACACATAAAGGGTGTAAAACACCTCTTAACGAATACGAAAGGCACTTGTTCTTCTCATCATTCTGATATTTTTTTTGTTCTACACTATACCTTCTAGTTACGAAGATATCAGGGGGGGGAGTTTTTTTTTAAATACTACTTTTTATCGCATGATTTTTACTTTGAATATCTCTACGACCCCCGTGCTATTCAACCCATCCATCCACACAATGTTTTGAGTGTGTTACATCGAGTTTTACCACAAAACATGATTTATAACCTCAAAAAAAAAAGTTGTTTCCCAGCAATATTTTTTGCGTAAAGTTACTTAGTTTGATGTACAGAATGCTTGGTTAACGGCTTTGTGATGAGGTGAAATACACCCTGTATGACGCAAGTGTACATCTTTGTGAAGCCCAATATAAAGCTCTTAGTCGGGCTTAGCGCTCCAACATGCGATATGAACGATCAACGTTATTAGCTCTCATGTTTCAGACTGTGTGCAGAAGACTAGGTATCGTCGATGTGATATACAGGGTGTTCGGTTAAACGGGAGGCATAGTAGGAAGTCTGGGCTGGGAGATATCGCTATCAGCGATAAGACTGCCGTAGTACCCATTGAAGGCGATTACATAAGCTAAACGCGAGTTTTATAATTACTAAAAGTATATGATTCACTACTATAAACAAGACCAGCAAAATATATGATATTCTTCAGGATATATACTAGCATGATAGTGTTTTGAAAACATAATATTTGACTCGATAAAAAAAAATCACGAAACTTATATTGTCACTTACGGGACAATATAAGTTTAGTTTTAAACCGTGAAAGCCTAAAACAGTGTTTAAAAATCATGAAGTTATCTCTAAAAATATATTTCAAACAAAAAAAAACATACCAATATACATGCGATCATTTTGATTTTTTGGCAAATAATTGTAGTGAGAGCTGCTTAGAACTTTATTGTAACAGCATTTCAAACGAAGTTTGAATCACCACAAATAGAGTTGCTAATTTAGCTCGTCTAATCGCCTTAACAATACTGTTCAAGAAGTTTTGGTGCTGGACAATTAGTATTCATATAAAAAAACTGTACCGTGTCTACAGACACGGTACAGTTTTTTTTGGTTTTATCTATTGAAATTTAAAAAAAGCAATTCGGGTCGATCTTTAGGTTAAGGTTGCCTAGGTTGGTCTGTGGATGGGTGACCACCCTTACATACCGAGTTCCCTCCTTTAAGCTGGTCCTGGCTGTCATATGTCTGCAATCTTTGACAGTCGTTACAGGTAGTCAGTGGCCGAAAAAGTCTGACAACCAGTGTAACTAAGCCCCTTGGTACACAAGGCAACAAAAATCTTCGATACTCGACGATTTTAGTCTCCAAGCGACTGCCGCCATACAAATCCATTGAAGTTCGTACACGAGTCGCGTCGCCGACATTATGGATTTGTATGGCGGCAGTCGCTTGGAGACTAAAATCGTCGAGTATCGAAGATTTTTGTAGCCTTGTGTACGAAGGGGCTAAGAGGTATCGTAGGTATTACCCAGAGTACTTACTGGGTTGTGGAGGTCAGATAGGCAGTTGCTTCATGTAAAATACTGGTATTCAGCTACATCCGGTTAGACTGGAAGCCGACCCATCATAATTGGGAAATCGTTAGGCAGATGATGAGTACTAATGAAAAAGAAGTTTGTTGGTACGTATGGAATGTATGGTAAAAGTTTTCTTCGAATTCTGACTTTTATAGTGTCAAAAGACTTAAAAAAATATTGTGAAAATTTACCGGCGTTTGCTGTTTTCCTCGAAATGTTCTATAAATCAAGGGTAGTAAGACCATTTTGTTGTAGCTGCAATAAGTCCAGCCCTGCTCTGACTGCCCTGTTTAAAAAGCCCATCCTGTATTTATACTAGTAGGTTAAGGCGATTACATGAGCTAAATGCGAGTTTTATTATTACTAAAAGTATATGATTCACTTTACATACTCATATGTGTAATGTGTAATCTCAACATGAATGATATAACCAGGATTTTGTAACAATATTTTGATTGAAAACAGTGTCCATTTAGTTTGTTGCCCGTTCTTCTCCATAGAGATCTACGCTTTGGAATGTACCTACTACTACAGTACTTGCTCAAGTTTTATGCCTTGTGACTGTGAATGTAGGTTAATGTTTTTTTTTTTGTTTTTTTTTGACATTCAAAAGAGCCGTAATTGTCTAATGGGGATGCATACTGTGGATCTAATGGCGCCAGCATAGCTGGTTCCAAGTATCGATTTTCAACCAATGAGTTGAAAATAACCGACCCCCACATAATATACGTAGTTGGGAAAAAGCTAGGCAGATAACTATTAAGGCGATTACATGAGCTAAACGCGAGTTTTATAATTACTAAAAGTATATGATTCACTGCTATAAACAAGACCAGAAAAATATATGATATTCTTCAGGATATATGCTAGCATGATATTGTTTTGAAAACGTAATACAATTAATTTGGCTCGATAAAAAGAAATCACGAACTTATCTCTAAAAATATCTTTCAAACAACAAAACACATGCGATCATTCTGATTTTTTGGCAAATAATTCTACAAGCAATATAGCATTAGATAGATTTTTTGTAAATCGATCGAAACCACTCATTTCGCGCTATTCGGCCCGCAGCGCAGTGGCTGACATAACAACCACTTTATAGTGCAAGCTGATTAGAACTTTATTCTAACAGCATTTCAAACGAAGTTTGAACCACCACAAATAGAGTTGCTAATTTAGCTCGTCTAAGCGCCTTAAGTAGGTACCTTAAAATCAGTATTTTCAGAGTGATGCGTTTTTCTATAGAAGACTTTAAAGATGTTCTGCGAATTTTGTGATATTTTGTACTGCACACAACGCATTTTCCATCTACATCGAGTGCTCGGCGTAACACAAAAGATGATAACCCAGAGTATCTCCAAGAAACTGTACAATTTTCCACTGTTCGTGGATACTGAGAAGTTTTATTAAAGAAATAATCTCACGAATTCTACACGAGGCACGAAGGACTAAAACCAATTTTCACTAGCATCCAACTCAATGCCTAAATCAAATCACTCAAGTTGAATTTTGAGCTCTCTGCTCAGCGTCAAGAGTTGAAACTTTAACAGCGAAAGCTTTCTTTTAGGTGTTAGGACAATAAACTAAAAAAAAACCCGGGTTTCCCTCTTAATCCTGCCTTCTTGAAAAAAGCACGTTTCCCTTATCATAGTAAAAGTCTACACGCATGTAATCCCAAACGAAATATGACGCGTTTTTAGCAACTTTCAGCCAGAAAGATTACGGACAAGGAAACTCACTTACTGTGCAGCAAAGGCTGAACGCAGTTTTTCTCTCCTCATTTTTTTTTTGTTCACTTAATGTAGGAACTTTGAACTTGCATGAAAAGTGGTTTAGAATGGGTGCTTTTTAGGCTTAGGCTTAGATCTACCTGTAAGTAGCTTTTGGCTTAGTGGTCGCTGGTTTACCAAAAGATGTCTTAGATGTCGATGATCATTGTGTTTTTTTTATAATGAGATTTTGAGCTGGCCAGATGATCTAGGTGCGCATTGTGAAAGCTGTTACAAGGTGGCGCAGGAGAAGAATCCCAGAAAGGATATGAGAGAGGCCTTTGCCCAGCTGTGGGACAGTCAGTTACTCAACTTTTAAAGTGCAACCGGTGACAGAAAGCATGTGTGTGTGGTAATCAGAGTCATGATATGGGCATGGGATGCAGAGGAATGAGGAAAATGATGTGAGGAAAGCTTTGAGTACAAACGAGGATGGCTTTAAGATTATGATAATAGATTATGATAATAGATTGACTGTGGCAGATGATATGGTTAGAAAGATTAGAAAAGTGTGGAAGAATAAGACTAAATAAATTGCGATAAGGGCAGGAGCACAAATTGAGAAACCACTTAAATAAAACACAATTCGTCGTGTTCATAACTCGTGTTACTAGATAACGAGGTAAAGTTTCTTAAACTTATCCCTGTCTGCTACTTGTCTGAAGTTCTCAAGATGTACAGCTTCATTTTTTAGAGAAGTTTTATCTTGTACTCGTAACTCTAGATAGAACTCAGTCACTCTCAAGTTTTTGAACAAAACTTTGTCTGCAGATGTCTTAACTGTATTGAATTTTGGGTTAAGCTCGTCTATGTATGTAAGCTGGAATGTTGCAGTAATTTATGCGTATTTGTTAAAAATTACTTCACAATTACCTAGATGAATTAAACATAAAATAGAATCACATAAAACTCACAGACAGACATTAAAATCCGTTTGGTTTCATACTATGTACTGATAGATCTACGGATTGTCGAAAGTAAAACCACAATCAACCCATCAAACCATCAACTATATTTTCAATAATTTAATGCAATTTCAAACCAACGTACATAAGATAAAACAGTAGCTAAAACCTATGTATACTTATATACAAACGAATAAATCTACAAAATTGTAAGCACACCCCATCAACATACACACGGCCAATTTGCTCTGCGAACAGTGAGTGAAGCGTGTTACTTACTGGGTCTACGTCAAAAGTCCAGATGAAACCCGACACCGAATCGCACTCGCCTTTGTTTATCAATCAAAGTACTTCCTACTAAACGCAACACGCGGACCTCATTATGTGGCTCATAGAACAATATATCCCTCTGGAACGTAAAGCCTCCGCAGCGCTGTGAATCAACAAATATCTTCAGCTCAGATCCATTATCGTAATTTTTGTGCATCGCTAAACTCACGTTTGTCGGCGCCCCTCGGCAACCCTCGGTTATTATCGTCGCTAACCGTAGGTCTGGAGAAAACTGTTTGTACAAACACAATTGGAGTCCAGCTCTGCTGGCTGTTGACGATAACGTGAATCCTGATCTGTCGTACCGCGCACTGACCGAAAAATCCGGAGTCGGTGGGTACGCAAGCGGCCTGAATCCTATCTCGGTACCAAAACAAACGTCAGGCAGCACCTTGTACATCCACTGCGTCACCAACCGTAGTGTGTTTGGGTCCACATCCTGCACTGTACACGAAATCGAACCCACTGATTTCTCATTATCTTTCTCGAAAGATATTTCAGTTTCTGACGACACCAAGTCCCTGATCCTCGACGTTAGCCGCATCTCGTACGCTCCATCTAAGATTTCTTTGTACGTGGCTGTCGCAGAACCAGCGGAGTCTATCAGGAGCCCTTCACCAGTGCTTTTTGGCTCCATTTCCTTGTGGATTAACTGGGAGAAACACTTATACGTCTCTTTAGTCTTCCCATAGTTGTACTGTTGAACGAGTTTGACCTTTTCCATGATTTCTCTGAGGATGATCAGTCTGGCGCCGATGAAGCACTTGGGAAATGTATTCTTGGCTTCGGCGTGGACGTCACATAGCTTGATTGTTCTGTACCTCCGTGGCTCGATAACGATAATTTCCTTCTTCTTCGGGAGTAATCTTTGCAGTGAGGAGACAAAGCTGCTGACTTCTTCCTTGAGTTTTTCCTCGTTTATGTCCATTGTGATTATTTTATTTATGTGATTTTTTGTTTGTTGAATACAGTCGGTTAACAGGTCAAACGTCATTGACCTGTCTGGTATTATTTTCGTTTGGCTGAGCGCTGTCGACGTGTCCGGCCAGTCGCACGCTGCAAGGAGTTTGTGTATTTTTAGTTGTCTTTGAGATAGCGCGGACTTATTTTTGACACTTCCTCTTGCTGGGTGAACTAAAGCTGTGTGTACATGTTAATTATAGTTGTACAAGCTCTTGGATCTTTAAGCGCTTTAGTAAAATTAATAGAGGGGCTTCTTAAGTGAACATTTATGAACATCGTTAAAATTGTATTGAAAAAAAAATGGCAGTTGGAAGGGGAGGAGCTGGAATCGAGTCTATATGAAACAAAAATCCTTATTGTTTTTTCCAATAACGAGCTTTATTCAATTACGCGTTGATTTTCTTCGAAACATCGTTTATTCTCACCTAAAAATAAGTATATAATGTTAACAGGAAACACACTGATTCCATTCAATGTCAATCTGTATCTCCTTCAATTTATTTAAGAGGCCGTCAATCTGTCGCCGGCCATTCATGGCCCATTCATTCTTGTTCGATGTCCATTCAAGACACTCTTGTTTACTCGACCGTGACTCTTGGTAGCACAACACGTCGTAGATATTATATTTATAGGTACAGGGATATCGTTGGATGTATTTCAAGGGTATATTTATTTATAGATGATTGATCTTGTTGAGTAATTGACACTTCTGAGACAACACAAGTTTTAAACTTAAATTTTAGTAACACAGGATCTTTTGATCAACATCGAAAGTGACGCCATCTTGAATTTTCAAAACGATTTCAGCATCATGGCATTATTAAGTACGAAAATGGCACTATGAAGTTGAACGAATACTAACCAAGTTTAGGCAGGAATAAAAAACCCTTTGTCCTCAAAAATATCTGCCTTGCTATTTTCCAACTAAATCGCGGTCGGCTTTCAGGTATTTTATGATATTTTTCAGTATTTTATAAACACCTCTATATACCCTGTTGTTTGGGATACCCCTTGGTAAGGGGCCGTCCATTAATTTCGTGAGAGATTTTTAACCCCCCCTCCTCCCTTGGTGAGATGTCGTGAGATATGGCTTGACCCCTTCACCCCCTCCCTAATCTCACGTGAGATTTATCGAAATTCGTAGCTAAGTGTTAGGGTTAATCTGTGCTTGAATACAATAATTTAATAATTCTTGTGTAGGATTTAGCCATACTTTGGTGTAGAAAAATGTTTACTCAATTACAAACCTGGTTTACATGCAAGTTTTCACTGTTTCTTGCGGGAAAAATAATACGTGATATTTGACGAGACATCCTCTCTCCCTCGTGAGATTGGGTGAGATTCGGCTCGACACCCTCTCCCCCCTAAATGCCTCACGTAATTATTATTTTTTCTTTCAAGCTACTAAATACCCGAAACGACTATGAAATGACCGGATCAACAGCTTAACGTGCTATCCAAGACATGAAGAAGTCTCAATAACTAATAAATCAGCTACGCAAGATATACCATCAAAATGCCTTTTAATTTAACCGGTCAAGCTACAAAATGATTTATTACTTCTCTCGCTATACCCCACCTGCGCCCAACTACCCAGATCTCCAGGGTCTACTAGTTTGAACCCTTTTAGCGAATTGCTGCGAATGTGACAAGCATTTGAACCGACTATTTTTAGGTTCAAAGCAGAATTTATTTGACGGAAAATAAAAGCTTTTGCGTGATTGTCGAGGGTTCGAAGTGGTTTGTTAGAGGAGGGTTTTAAAATAAAGTTGATTGGGTCGGTGGTGAAGGGAATGTAGGAATGGGTGGTTGAATTTTATCGTATCTAAGGG
Source organism: Xestia c-nigrum (assembly GCA_916618015.1). NCBI lineage: Eukaryota > Metazoa > Arthropoda > Insecta > Lepidoptera > Noctuidae > Xestia > Xestia c-nigrum. The sequence goes on along the minus strand of OU745261.1, from coordinate 3,871,096 downwards.
CCTGTTCGAAAGAGATACCGCGGCCCCGGAACGTAAAAGGCGAGGAAGGAACATGGATGGTTTTTAGTCAGTAAGAGTCTGACACTTCCTCCCGCTCCGCCCAGAGTGGGGGTCATTTGATGATTTCCCATACTTAAAAAAAAAAAAAAAAAAAGGGCAGGAATAAATGCTCGTTACTTGCAGGCATTTTACCATTTTGACTTCTGTTTGTATTACACATTTTGTGCCAGTTACTAGTAAAATAATAGATCGTGGCAAAATAATAACAACCGGTTAAGCAGTACCTGCCTAGGTTGGTCTGTGGATAGGTGACTACCCAGTAAATTACCGAGTTTCCTTCTTGCCTCGGAAAGCACGTTAAGCTGTTGGTCCCGGCTGTCATTTGTCCATCTATAACAGTCGTTACAGGTAGTCAGTGGCCCAAAAAGTCTTACAACCGACTGGTTACACAAAAAAGATACCCCTTGGTAAGACTTTACCAAGGGGTATATTTTTACCTTGTATTGACTGGGTTGTGGAATACCCGTATTTTACATGGAGCGAATGCCTGTCTGACCTGGAGGTCAGACAGGCAGTCGCTCCATGTAGGATATCCAGGTATTCAGCTGCATCCAGTTAGACTGAAAGCCGACCCCTACATAGTTGGGAAAAGGCTAGGCAGATAATGATGATGATTACTCCAATCACCAGTTTTGTGATCGTAAGTTACTAGCATGTGTAGTCCTGCTTTGTGGCATTTATGTTGAAAAATGTGTCCAGTAATATTCATGGGTATTTCTAGTTTCGGATTTAATTGCAGTCTTAATCATTTACTTGTGTGTAGAAGTCGCAAAATAATGTGAGTTTTACCTTGAACTACAAGTTTAACTTGAGTTTCACACGTTAAAGTTATTTTTGAACACGTCAAATGACTTTGACAGGGGCGCGCTCTTGGTAAACATTTTTTGTTTTAGTAGTGTAAATTAAAGTTCCATGTATTTTTGACATTGTTTTGCAAAATAATGGAAATGGCAACTATCTCCTTTATATTGTGTTTAGTGCCTAACCAGAGAGCAGCGGTGGCCCAGTGGTTGCGGCCCCGACTTAATAGTAAGTCGTGGGTTCGAACCCAGGCAGGCGCATTACTTTGTGTAATTTATTTCATTGTTTTATCACCACTGCTCTCAAAACGGTGAAGGAAAACATCGTGAGGAAACCGGCACGTCCTAGAACCAAGAATTCGAAGACATGTGACATCTACCAACCCGCACTGGGCCCGCGTGGTAGATTATAGCCCAATCCCTCTCATTGAGAGGAGGCCTGTGTTTCAGCATTGGGAACATTAATAGGCTAATGATTATGATGATGAGTGCCTAACCTGGTGTCGTAGTTTTTATACCGCCCATAAACCTTTGATTGAATTTGTATTTCATTTTATTTTATCACATTTCATTTGATTGTTAATTGGCTGTAGCCCTTCCTGTTACTATTATTTATATCTATAGATTGACTCTCAATAATGTTAATCCGAGATAAGGAGACCAGCAGACCCAGCTCAGGTTTTTACTTAGTATGGGCTCCTGTCTCCCATATTTAAAATGATTGTGAATATTATACTGTGTACATCTAAATATCTGTGGGAGAAAATAAACAAATTTGAGTAAGTCGTGGGTTCGAACCCAGACAGACGCATTAATTAAATAAAATAATGTATAGCTTGTTCTAAGCATCGTTATTGGTTGAAAATCTAGTAATGTCATTATTTATATCATAATCGCTTGATTTCACTGGTCAGATTGGGACCTACCTATGGTCGCACCATCTACAATGAGCTTTTAACGATCTTCCCCATTTCAGAAACAAGATAGAAAGAAAAAAAGAAGAAGAGAGAAAGAAAAAGCATTTGTTAGCCCAACCAGACAAAAAAATACAAAAAAAAGATGGCACCGTTAGTTACCATTTTGGCCACGAGCCAAAATATCCATGTACCTACAATGGATACCTTTAATCTCAGAAATGATTTGCTTTTCGGCCGTTACCGCTTGTTGGTGTTACTAAGATGTCTAATGAGGTTACATTTTTACGTAAATAAACAAAGGTATAGGTGCGAACCAACACAAAACACAAGAGACAGACTACAATAAATTCCTAAAAATGATTTAATAAATTCATAGGCAGCTACTCCACTTCTAAATTAGGATACTAAAACCAAAGCATTAGCGCGAACATGGTGCTTAAACCCGAACGATTGTTGATTGGAAAATATAACTTTTATATAGCATTTTCGTTAAGGCGATAACATGAGCTAAACACGAGTTTTATAATAAAAACTTTTTTGCAAAAAATAAAACCGACTTCAAAAAAAAACAAAAAAGTGAAAAATAACTTTAGCTTCTGAAGTCGGTGACCTTTGTTTGATTGCTTTCGTTTTTTTGTCACCGACTTCAGAAGCTAAAGTTATTTTTCACTTTTTTGTTTTTTTTTGAAGTCGGTTTTATTTTTTGCAAAAAAGTTTTTATTTTTCACTTTGTGGTGTGTGTGTGTGTTCACATGTGCTTGATACATGGAAAGTGCATACCGTTACAATTACAACAAGCCCAAACACGACTATGGTACACTGTCTCATTATGGAGTTCCGTGACTCTTGGCTTCATCATCAGATCTGATGGTATAATGGATCTTATCAAACGCAAATGCTTTACTTGTTGTAGAAAATGCCAAAATCGCAACACGTTTTCATATAAAATTTGAAGAGTTTCCTCGATTTCGCCAAGATTCCATCATCAGATCCCGATTTGGTGGCTATGGGACTATTTGGAAAGAATACCCTTTCCAACAAAAAAAGAATTTTCCAAATCGGTTGGCAAGCGACGGAGTTATGCCCGAACAAACATAAAAAAAAAATAGAAACATCCGAATTGAGAACCTCCTCCTTTTTTAGAAGTCGGTTAATTACTAAAAGTATATGATTTACTGCTATAAACAAGACCAGCAACTCTATTTGTGGTGGTTCAAACTTCATTTGAATGCTGCTAGAATAAAGTTCTTTTCAGCTTGCAGTACAAAGTGGTTGTTACGTCAGTCACTGCGGGCCAAATAGCGCGAAATGAGTGGTTTCGATCGATTTATAAAAAAAAAAACTATTGATTGGATTAAAAAACTAAAACACTATCATGCTAATATATTGCTTGTAGAATTATTTGCCAAAAAAAAACAGAATGATCGCATGCATTTATTAGTATGTTTATTTTGTTTGTAAGATATTTTTAGAAATAAGCTCGTGATTTTTTTATCGAGTCAAATTAATTGTATTATGTTTTCAAAACACTATCATGCTAGCATATATCCTTAAGAATATCATATATTTTTGTGCTCTTGTTTATAGCAGTGAATCTACTGTTAATTTGTAATTATAAAACTCGCGTTCAGCTCATGTAATCGCCTTAAATTATCGTGACGTTTACCCCACGTATCCGTTTTAAGCCGACTGTCTAAAGGTTATTGAAATCGTACGTTTTTAACTGAACTCCGCTAAAATAAACTACGATGGTAACGGATACTATAAATATTAGGAATAGGTGTGAATTCCGCGCAACACCGCTCGCTTCCCGGTTCGATACCCGACTCGAACAATATTTACTGCTGCGAAGCGTGTGCTGTTTGATACCTTTATTTATTACCCGACTAGAGCGGTGTTGAAAGAAGGTTTTGTATTTTTAACACCGTTCTCTTTGTTAATGTAATTACACTTATTAGGGTTCCGTAGTCCTGACGGACGGACAGACGGACATGACGAAACTATAAGGTAGTTCGAGTCATCCGAGTTTTTGATCTGAGACTGTTAGTACTAGTAATCTGTAATTTTGTAGAGGTGTTTATATCTATTACGCCGACAAAATGGTAACAAATTCTGGAAAATATTGTTTTTCAGGGTAGCTCCTGTACATGTAAAGTGTAAATGAATACTTTTTTCGACGTCTATTCCCATCGTCTGGGGTATCGTGTATCGTTCAATATGTCTTTTAAAATGACAGGAGTTGCCACTACTATTTTCCATCCATTTACGAAAGATTAAACTTCAAATTGCAATATTTGTTCCAGTAGGGCGTCCCTCCTTCTAAAAGCTAAACTGTTGGCTTGAAAAATCTGGAAAAATTCATGATCATAGTAGATTTCATGAACTTTCAAAGAAAATTATAGCGTTTAAGATAACTTAATTAGTTTAGCCAGTAATAGTCGTTGAACTTGGGTGTTGAATTATTTTGTACCAAATACAACATCCTTAGAATGAATCGTTCTAAATTGTGATGACGGTCTACTACGGAACCTATATTTACACCTACCTACCTACCTTTACCTATATTACGCATGTCCCAACACACGGTAGGAAAGCCACGAATCTGTTAAGATGTGTTAATTTTTCTAGCATTTAGCGTAGTGGTAGTGACGCTGCCTTACGTTCTTAGGGTCCTGGGTTCGAATACCGGTAGGAGCAAATGTTTGTGTGTTGAGCGTGGACATTTATTTCCGAGTCATGGATGTTTATATGTATAATAAGTATGTATTTACAAAAAAAAAGTATTGTATGTAGTATATCAACTATCTAGTGTCCACGACACAAGCTTTGCTTTGTGTGGTACTAGGTGGCGCTGTGTTAATGTCCAGCGATATTTATTTATTTAGGTAGGAATGCTTTGGGCTGTGAGACTGTTCGAAAGAGATACCGCGGCCCCGCAACATAAAGGGCGAGGAAAGAACATGGATGGGTTTTAATCAGTAAAACTCTGACACTCCCCCCGCTCCCCCACGAGAGGGACAAGTCATTTGATGATTTACCATCCAAAAAAAAACAAATAAAATATCTATGGCCGGCCTTTTAACCCGATCAGCCGATTTTCGTCTGCCTATGCTTTTCCCAACTATATTCGGGTAGACTCCGTCTTAGAACCTAATTTGTAATGGATAATTTAGACTTTCGAGACACTGACTACCTGTAACAACGGTTAAAGATCTACAAATGACAGTCTGGATTAACGGCTTACTGTGCTTTTCGAGACATGGAGGAAATCCGATATGTAGTGGGTGGTCACCCATCCACAAACCAACCTAAGCAAGCAAGGCTTAACCTGAAGATCGACAAGAGCGGCTGTAATTATTTTCCCAAGAGTTTCTAGCATTCCTACGATTTTAACGATTCAAATCCTTGACATCACAATATTCCCTATACGGCAGTTATAATAAAAGCTATGAGGGCGCCGGATATTATAAATGTTTACAATTTATCGGTAGCGCAACGTTCCGGGTTCGACACCCGGGTCAAACATTGTTTACAGTTTCAGCTTGTTCCGTTTTGTAATATATTACACGAAACAGATGTGTTTAGGTGGTTACCCGACCGTGCGGAGAATGTGTAATGGTTTTTACTAACAAAATGGTGTTGCTGTAATTGGCTGTGAACGGATATTAGGAATGTTTTGGTGTTTTTCGTAACTCTTTAATTGCTAGAAAGGTAAAGCAGAAATTGAGTACATTCATCTATACTAATATTATAAAGGAGAAGAGTTTGTTTGTTTGTTTCGTTGAACGCGCTAATCTCAGGAAATACTGGTCCAAATTGAAAAAATATTTTTGTGTTGGATAGTCCATTTATCGAGGAAGGCTTTAGGCTTATAACATCACGCTACAATTATTAGGAGCGGAGCAGGAATGAATAATGTTGCAAAAACGGGGATTTTTTTCCTTTTGTTTTTCTCTCTTATATGACGCAGACGAAGTTGCGCGGGTCAGCTAGTTGTAGTATATAAGTTTAAATGCAAGCCTTGTGTGATGACTGACACGTCTACCAACCTGCACTGCTTGGTGGATTACCCTCCTCATACTCACTAAGAAGAGGCGTATATCCCAGCTGTGGGAACATTAATAAAGGGCCCCAACCTCTTAAAGATGTCGAAACGCACTTTGCTCTCCCCGTCATTGTTTTTTTTTATCTACACCATACCTGGGAACCTTCTACTTACGGAGATATGGGGGTAAATTCCAACATTTTGACAAGTTTTTTTTTTTTAACACTGGTTTTATTGTTAGATTTTTACTTTAAATACGTCCACGACCCCCGTACTATTTAATCAATCCATCACCACAATGTTTTAAGTGCGTGACATTGGATTCCCCCAAATTATACCCCCCCCCCCCCAAAGTTGTTTCCCTGCAATATTTTTGGCGTAAGGTTAGGTACTTAGTTAGATATACAGAATGCTTGTTTGAGTTTAAGGCGCTTACTAAATTAGCAACTCCATTTGTGGTGGTTCAAACTTCGTTTGAAATGCTGTTAGAATAAAGTTCTAATCAGCTTGCACTACAAAGTGGTTGTTACGTCAGCCACTGCGGGTCAAATAGCGCGATATGAGTGGTTTCGATCGATTTACAAAAAAACTGAAACAGTATCATGCTAATATATTGCTTGTAGAATTATTAACCAAAAAATTAGAATGATCGCATGCATAGGTATTAGTATGTTTTTTATTGTTTGAAAGATATTTTTAGAGATAAGTTCGCGATTTCTTTTTATCGAGCCAAATTAATTGTATTATGTTTTCAAAACAGTATCATGCTAGCATATATCCCGAATAATATCATATATTTTTCTGGTCTTGTTTATAGCAGTGAATCATATACTTCTAGTAATTATAAAACTCGCGTTTAGCTCATGTAATCGCCTTAATAATTTCCTCCAAAAAGCCTTTTCTCAACAATTCGAACGGGCTTAAATATTGCCCCGTTACTCTATCAAGCTAATATAAATCGATCGGTCTCCAGTTGGCGTCAAGCACCTCTTAAATGGCTCATAATATCCCGAACCTATTAAAGTTGATGGGACAAATTGGACTTATTGAGCCCTTTCCTTTTAAGTTAAAACAGCAGATTTTGTTGAAACTTATTAAGTGCTACCCTTGAAGTTCCTCTTGAAGTTCATGTTTAAGACTTATTTTAGTTTTAAGTAAGATTTATAAATGGTTACTAAGAAGGGGTCTTGATTTTGTGAAAGTTTCTGGTGATTAGTTATTCGGTTTAAAATTTAAACTAAGACTATAACTGTATCGGCCATCTTGGACCGATTTTCATCAAACGCATCTAAGAACACTCCCGAGTAATTCACCTTTCAAACAAAAACTCATGGAAACTTGATTTCATAATTTGGGACCTCTAATTTGTCTATAGAATACACTTATTTTTTTTTCATCTCCCAATCCTAAGTATACTTTCATAATAATACAATGCTTTTTCGTTATACTCGTATGCTTTTTAGGTAAATTGTATAATTATTAGCGTAATACCAAAATGTAAAATGTAAAATGGCTCTTAAACAGAAATGATATATCAAATTTTTCGCGTTTCATCCGTCAGTTTCACTAAACTACCCTTAAATACCTCTTTTCCAATTTAGATAAGTATCTGTCCATTAATATTAAACTGATGATGGAGTAAAGCCGACTCGCCAAATAAAGCCAACAGGCGATTAGCGCTCTTGTAATTAATGTGGTAGGAGTGAAATTTGATTAAATCCACTACAGAAATGCTGGCTGGCGTTTCAAAATGTAAAACACTGAATCTTAAATTAAGCAAGGTTTAACTTTTTAACTGACTGGCCGACTCTTTGACAATTCGAGTATAATTGGTTTAATTTAATTGAAAAGAGTTTTGAAGAAGTGAAATCCAAATTTCCCGGTTGCGATGAATACAAAATTTGGTAACGTCACAAACGACGTTTATAAAAAAGTCAGTCAATGGGGTTGTGTAAACTTAAAGGAATGTCCTCTTTGAGGAGTGGCTAGAGAGGCGCCACGGCGTCCTCACCTTCCGCCTGACGCAGGTGCTCACCGAACACGGATGTTTCGGGAAGTAGGTACCTGCACCGAATCGGGCGGGAGGAAACGCCCGGGTGTCTCCACTGTAAGGACCGACCGGAGGATACGGTGGAGCACACGGTGGTAGTCTGCCCTGCGTGGGCGGAGCACCGCCGTGTCCTCGTAGCGGCGATCGGCGGCGGTGACCTCTCGCGTCCGGCCCTGCTTCAATACATGGTCCGGAGCGAGACGGAATGGGAAGCCGTCGAAGCAGTCATGCTAGCGAAGGAGGTGGCGGAACGAGAGAGGGAGAGAGCCTCTATTCTCGGCCGCCGCGAAGACGCACCGGGCGTCGGGGGCCACGTGGTGGCTACCGGCCACCGTAGATGCGGGCCTGTGGACGGTTGACTATAGGCTAGCTAACCGTCCGTCTGTCTAACGACGACAGGCCGTGTCGACGGCGCGTTCGTGTTCGTGCAATTCAGCATATGGGGAAGATGTCAGCATATTTTTTTCAAATTTCGTGGTTGTAGACCAAAGGGAACTACCCTATAGATTTTCGGACAGACGGACAAGAGAGTGATCTTAAGGATTCTTTTTTTACCTTTTGAGGTAAGGAGCCCAAAAAACATGATCCACGACTCGAAAAAGTTCATAAAGTGAACCAAAATTTTCAAAAACAAGAGTCTAAAACTGAAACATCTATCTTTAGTAATTAATGTAATTAAGGAGTTCTTGAAAATTAACACCAGAAAGCTGCTGTTGTTACTCATTCCAAATTAGCGGAGGTTTGTCGAAAACATTGGCTAATCAACTAATGAAGGAATATTTCATAAAGTGTGACTAACTGCCGATTTCTATTTTTGACCGTTTTTTTTTTAGTTATTGGTTATAATTTGGTATTCTTCCCTATATGTTCTACTTACCTCTCAAATGTTGAAGTAGAGTATATTTTCTTAATTTTGAGCTGAGGCAGCGCCTTTATTTCTAGAAAACATTTTTTACATTTTCCCTCATCTGTCTGCCTTTTCCCTGATTGTCGGACAAACATTTTAAGATAAAGCGATGCAAGAAGGAAACTTATTGCGTAGAGCCGAAGTCACATGTTACAAGAGCAGGAAAGAGATGGTGGACGACTAAACAAGAGAATCCGCATTTACCATGAGCATTTGCTCACGATGACTAAACTGGTGATTGTGCTCATCATTATATTATCATCTGCCTATCCTTTTCCCAACTACGTTGGGGTCGGCTTTCAGTGTAACCGGATGCAACCGAATATCAGTATTTTACATGGAGCGACTGCCTGTCTAACCTCCACAACCCAGTTAGTACTGGGTAATACCCTCTGGTAAGACTAGTTGACAACTGTCTGTCCTGTAACGTTTGTGAAAGATCTTCAAATGACAGCCGGAAAGGCTAACCGTAGGCAAGGCACGGAGAAAACTCGGTATATAACGGTATCATCTTCTCCCAAAAATTGTTAATCAATCAAAGAATTAGTATTTATAACATAGCCTATTGAAACCTAATAATAAACATATAAAACATACATACCTAATACATACTTCATTCATTATTTTTATCAGTAAAACCACATTGACTTTACAACTAAACTGACAGCAGTTTTACGAAAAAACAATGTTTTCGGGTCAAACCATAAAAATCCCCGATTGTTTCTTTCTAAAAATAAACAACCCTTTGTCTCCCGTAACTGTCGGAAGAGGGTAGTGACAATTTAAAATTGTGTGGGTAGAATTACTTCCTAATACTGTGCCAAATTGCAACTTTCAACGTCAGAACGTTTTCCAAGAAAGGGGTGTGACATACAGACAGACATCGCGTTTGTTTAAGTGTTCCGGTTCGCCAATAGTTTCCGCAGAACATTGAAATAAATATAAAATGGGAAAGCGAATGTTTTGCTCGGAAAAGGGAGAATGTGTTAATATATTTTGGTGAAAACTTCCTAAAATAGATATCAACAGAACATGTTTTTATGCATCAATAATAACTGGTTTCCTGAAATATCGTGCCTCTTTTGGCACATAAAGGGTGTAAAACACCTCTTAACGAATACGAAAGGCACTTGTTCTCCTCGTCATTCTGATATTTTTTTTGTTCTACACTATACCTGGGAACCTTCTAGTTATGGAGATATTGGGGGTCAAAGTTGCAAGATTTTGACAAGTTTTTTTTTAAATACCACTTTTTATCGCATGATTTTTACTTTAAATATCTCTACGATCTCCGTACTATACAATCCATCCATCCGCACAATGTTTTGAGTGTGCTACATTGAGTTAATACCACAAAACATGATTTATAACCTCAAAAAAAAAAGTTGTTTCCCAGCAATATTTTTTGCATAAAGTTACTTTGTTTGATATACAGAATGCTTGGTTAACGGCTTTGTGATGAGGTGAAATACACCCTGTATACAGAGTGGCTAAGATAAACGGGGCAGTGGACCTACCTTAACCGTTGCAGCTACACGAAAATGGTCTTGGGCGACTGACTAACCATAATTTTTCGTGAAATTTTGATGCCCATTTTCAAAAAGAAAATATAGTTATCAAGAAAATGGCCAGTTTACACAAAATATTAATTGATGCCAATCGATTCTGTTTAATAATACTCATCAAAAAGTTCTATCGGGTCAACCCAGTACTAAATACATTGACAAAAAAAATGTTAATCGATCCTTACTGCCTAATTACTGCCGTTTACTGTTCACCCTTTATAAATTATTTTATTTGTATCAAAAATGATATTTGTTATGGAAACGGCAGTATCCAGAATAACAGTTAACATTACAATGAGGGACAAATTTTCAAAAAGAGTTATTGATTCTGAAGGTTTTCAATGGGCTCAAACATTAGGTGCCTTCATAAGCAGACATATACACAGATTCCGGTATTCTTAGCAAACTAAACGTGAACGTTGTCACGCAAATCCAATAGAGAAATTTCGACATGACACACTTCATATTCAGCAAAGCCGCGTTTCCTTAAACGAACATAATACCAAATATTACTCACAAATCTGTGCAAAAAGGTTGTATATCAAGAGATAAAAACCATTAGGCGCCTGTTACGGAATAACGATTACGTCTCAACTTTTCAAGCAATGAACAACAACTGTTGGTCACAGTATAAGTTACTACAGTAGCTCAACATCATCACCATCTGCCGAGATTTTTCCCAAATATGGAGCGGTCGATTTCCACCTGGAGCGACTGCCTGATCTGACCTCCAAATCTCTGCACATCGGCAATTTCATCCCAGCAGCAATCAATATTGTTTAGGATGAAATTCAGTATCTATAAGATTCTTATCAAATTGTTTGCCAAAAAAATCTTAGGAGCTTCCGATCCACATGCAATTCTAACAGATAGTGCGAAAAACGAATACTGCTTTTTTGGCCCGCGGGTTTTAAAAAAACTACAGCAGAGTTCTACTGAAACCAGAAAATTTTGAGAGTAGTTTACTTACCAGAAAAAAAAGTTTGGGAACCTCCGCTCTAACCAAATGCTGCTACTAATAACGATTTTCAAAACTCTTGATTTCTTGATAATCACCGTTGGCAAAGTGACAGCTGAATTTTATCCAGAGATTTAAAACAGTGACATTCGAAAATCATGAAACAGACGTCCTAAACAATTCGCGGTAGTAAGTATTTAGATTAGCTAAACCAATCACAGCCTGCAGCTAACATTAGATTTGCATAGATTATACTTGCAATATCGGGGTTTAGTATGTTCAAACATGATCAAATTATTAATACAATGATGTACACTGTCTAAAACTGCATAAATTAGCTGTAATACTGAATCAAATCAAACCGCTGTCGCAGTTTACTGTTCTGTGGTAGCAGAGAGTACATTAAATAGAAAAAGTATACGTAATGCATAACTAGATTTTCGCAGTCGACTACAGGGATAAAAAAAAACATTTTTGCAAAAAAAATTAACCGAGTTCCAAAACAAACACTAAGGTATAAATTCCTGTCACGCTGACAGTCGGTCGCACGGTTGATCCCGTACGTTAGCAAGAAAATCCGTAACAAATACGCGCCGCTAGCATCAGCATCGCAGTGCTATAATCTTTCTTTCTTTCTTTATCGTGTGGTTAAGTGCCTAACCTGGTGTCAGAGTTTTATGCCGCTAATGTATACTCGTACGCGCGACCGATGTCAGCGCAACAGGAATTCAGGCCTTGAATGTGGAAAATGACTTTCGGAAGTCGTTGACTTTTATTTATTTATTTGATACTTTTATTTGTTTCAAAGCTTTTTTACCCTTTTTGGCTGTTGTATCTCACACAAACCCATGTCAAGAATCAATTTTACAGTGTAACTAGAAAATATTTGCACATCATTCACTTAGACGAAGAACAAAATATGACGCACTGTGAAGTATTTTTTTAATATTACAGCACCATGCTGAGATAGGAGCCTTTTGGCCTCGTACAGGACGAGTTTCGTTTCTTTTAATTCTTAAATATACATTTTTTTTTCTGTGTAAGTTTTATACTGATAATTTTGGTGTGTTTTGTCCTGTACGGGCTAATAAATGCTTTTTCTTTCTTTCTTTCATAATTATTATACATATAATCTAATCGAGTCGAAAACCTACCATAAAAATAACCTACCTTACCGTTTTTTAATTTATTTATTTATCATGAACAATTAAATTGTGTTTGATACATTACATACATCTTAATTAATAATATTAATATAAAGTTCAAGTGACATTCAATAATATAAAACATGCAGCAATAATTAAAAACAAAAACATACAAGATTAAAAAGAAAAATACATGATAACCAAAAACATAAACAGTAAAAGATTTTTTTTTTTAAATAACATTGTAAATAACACTTTTTTTTATGAAATAGATAAAATTTGAATTATAAATTACAGTTCGTCTACTGAGTACAAATTCCTATCCAACAGAAATGCTTTTAGCTTAACCTTAAAAGAGCTAGTGTAAAACAAGATTTTTAGGTCTGCTGGCAGTCTATTAAATATTTGTACAGCTTGGTGATGAGGGCTATGCTTGACAATGTTGAAGTTAGGTACAACTTTATTTTTAAAATCCTTCCTACGAGTGTTCTCCCTGCTTGTTCTTTCTTCCTCAGACTCGAATTCATGAACATATTTCTTAAAATTAACTAACAAAACAAGTATGTATAAGCTGGGCAATGTTAGAATATTTAAACGCTTAAAATGAGACCGACAGCTTTCTATTTGTGAGATTCTGACAATTGTACGTATTGCTCTTTTTTGGAGAATAAAGGCTCGTTGAGGATTATAACCGTAGCTTTTCCCCGAGAACTGTATACTGTATCGAAGTCTGGATTCGACAAGAGCATAATATACCATCTTTAACTGTTCCGTATTTATTTCATCTCTCAACTTTCTCAACGCATAACACGCAGATGATATAGATGAGTCTATGTGTGCTAGCTCCTTTTTCCAGTTGAGCAAACAATCTAAGTGGATACCCAAAAATTTGACGTCTGTCACCAGTTCAATCTTCTCATTGTTGAGAGTTATATTCATATTATCCTTATTGCTTGCAGTGGTCCGAAACAACATGATGTTCGTTTTTTGAATATTTATTATTAATCTATTTGTATTGAACCAGAATTGAAATGCTGCTAACGTAGTATTGACCTTTTCTGTCAGTTCACTAATACTTTTCGCCCCTGCTACAGCGTTAGTGTCATCTGCAAAGACTACGAGGTTGATGTCTGGAATTTTTATTTTAATGTAATTTATCAAATCGTTAGTGAAAATAATAAAAAGTATTGGACCCAATATGGAACCCTGCGGCACGCCCGTAGTAATATTTATCATGGATGATTGGTATGTTTTCCGTTGGCCATTTTGTTCTATAGTGCTGGTTTCTACATACATTTTCCTATTTCTTAAATACGATGTAAATAATTGAAGGGCTCTGCCTCGGACACCATAATAATTTAGTTTGGCAATAAGTAGATTGTGATCTATTGTATCAAATGCGGAAGATAAGTCCAGAAAAAATACCAGCTACCTTTAATTTATGATTTAATTTGCTAGTCACATCATCTAAAAGTTTATAAATGGCATCACCAGTGCCAATTCCTTTCTGGTAACCGAACTGTCTATCATGTAGAACTTTATTTATACGAAGATGAGTCAATAGCCGAGATTTTAAGATTTTTTCAAAAATTTTTGAAAGTGTCGGCAGAAGCGAAATGGGCCTGTAATTTTTGGGATCGGTTTTTGAACCTTTTTTATAAACTGGCACAACCTTTGCAATTTTTAATTGTTCCGGAAAAATACCCTGTTCGAGGCAGTTGTTAATGAATGTAGACAGTGGCCCAGCCAATATCTTTATGTGTTCTTTAAGAATAGCAATGGGAATTTCGTCATATCCACTAGAGTGTTTGTTCGTCATAGTTTTAATTATATGTGTTATTTCTTTTGGTGTGGTAGGCGTGAGTGACATATCATTTATTACCCTTTCACAACTATGTTGAAGTAGCAATAAAGCTTCTTCAGTCTTAGTTTCAGCAGAATCACAACTGTGGTTGAACTGTTTTGCTAACATATTAGCAACGGCAGTTGGCGAGTCTATGACTTGATCGTTTAGTTTTAGAAAAAGTGGTTCCTGTTGCACTTTTTTAAATCTGTTTGTGCGGTCGTTAATTACATTCCAAATTTCTTTACTTACATTTTTAGAGTTGTCAATTTTCTCTGCGACCGCAATTTTTTTGGCTTTGGTCATGACTCTTCTATATATTCGAATGTATTTATTTTTATAATTGAGTACACTTTCATGAACCTGATTACCAGTATTTGTGCATAAAACTCTTTTCATTTTACTCGACGTTTTAATTCCTCTAGTTACCCACTTTAACTGTGATCCCCTTTTCAATTTGATTTTTATTTTCCGTTTTTTGTAACTTTTCCGAAAACTAGTATTAAAATTTCTCAAAAATGAATTAATTCCCATTTCCAATCTTGAACTTCTGAATCATTTTACGCTATAGTTACTGGATAGATACTTTCGTTTAACTTACCGACCTAAATCTAGTTTTATCGTTTTAATAAAAAGGTTTTTAAGTCTCACTTAAGTACCTATGTTTGCGTTTTGTCTTTAAGCTAAATTATTTTGGATTCCGTTCTAAGTTTGAGGTTTTCAGACCAATACTATATAGAGCTCACGTATACTTTACAATGTTACATTTTTACAATTTGTAAAAGTCTCATTTATACTTGCACGGATTAATAGTAGATTATTAACCAAGGGCTGTATGACATCAATTGCATACGAGGTTTTTGGCGCCTGAGCGAAGCGAAGGCGCTAATTAACCCGAGTATGCAATTGATGCTTACGCCCGAGATAAATACTCTGCTTTACATATCGATTGTGAGGTAAGTAAACAACAAGACAGCAGGTTTCAATGAACATTTATTAAGAAGAAAAAAATGTGTATTTAATTAAAATTAATAGTAAAATTATTACAATTTGTAAGAGATATGGTCACGTTCTTTTTATATATTTTCGACAACTGTTTTTGCCCTTTCTTTAATAAAATCGGGCGTTAGATCTATGTCTTCGTCACTAGACATGTTTAAAACTCAAACAAGAAAATTAATTATTTTCGCGATGCTTTCGCGCCTACTAGTAGACTGCCTTTTTTTTTCACGCACGCAAGCGCGTCAAATCTTGCTGGCCAGTTTGATTTTTAAATCGATTCCATCTAACATACGATGTGGAAACAAATAGTTCCATATTTAAAATAAAATCTTTATAAAATAAATTGTCTAGATTCCGATTCGAGTAATTAATCGATACCGAGAAAAAAAATAACTTTTTAAAAATATTCTTCGTGCAGTATGAGCATGACAGTTCTTTTTTCAAATTCCAAAACCTATGCTGTAATGATAGTCATACACCCCGGCATTCAGGGGTGTAAGGGTGTACTTACAGAGCAAGAGATATGTAAAATCCATTATCTTCGTGCACGAAGAGCGTAGATTTATTAACCTCTGAGCCTAGTCCAGCTAGTTGATTCTGTAAAATTCAAACAACAACTCGCACTCACATCGCTCTTCACTCTTACTTCGCATAAGGTTCAAAATGACCTTGATTTTGCATTTCGTAAGCATTACCAAATACGTTAACGTAAGTTTTTCGTTGCGTTTCCAAAATTCAAATTCATCATCATCTGCCTAGCCTTTTCCCAACTATGTTGGTGTGGGGTCGGCTTCCATTGTTAGCTCTGGATAATACGACACTTTTGGTAAGACTGGTTGACAGACTTTTTGGGCCACTGACTACCTGTAACGACAGTCAAAGATTTACAAATGACAACCGGGACCAACAGCTTAACGTGCTTCCGAGGCACGAAGGAAACTCGATATGTTAGGGTGGTCACCCATCCACAGACCAACCTAGGCAATCAGGGCTTAACACGAGCAGTTGTCATTATTTAGCCACGACCTCCAAAATCCAAATTAACTTCTAATTTCCTCTTGTTGCAGTGTAACAATGTGGTCAGCAAAGAAAGCTGACAGCAACAACGCCAGCACTCCGTCTGCGGAGGAGGAGATCAAAGTGGTGCTGGTGGGAGACACTCAGTGCGGGAAAACCTCTCTCGTCCAGAGGTTCGTCTCCGACACCTTTATTGAGGTAAGAATTCAAAGGATTTATTTAATTTAATCATGCTCTTCAGACAAGGCTTGTGAAAAACTATTTCAGCTTTATGTAGTGAAAGCTTCTTTAGGCGCGTTGAGCACTTTTTGAGTCAACAAAAATCATGGAACTCGCGTGATTGTCACGTGTGCTTTTCGTAGCACTCGTAGCGCTCGTAGCACTCGATGCGCTACGAGTTTTCACTTTGATCGGCAGTTAAGGCCCAAATACATCCCCGTATGTTTTTTTTTAACAAAATTGCCGTAGAAAATTTATTAGAAAATATGGAAGGTGTTACTAAATTAACGCTGATTTACGACATCACTTCGATCAGAAATAAAGACCACAAAGAACCCTTAGAAATTAATTGGTTAATCACCCAGAACTGCTACAGCAACACAATTATAATTACGTTCAACACAAACCGAGTAATTAACGTGTTATTGACAGATGTTTAATTACTATTAAACGAAGATCCTGCCAGTGACGTTTGTGAGATACATGGAGAGCTCAGTCTGTCTGTATAATCCGAAATGTAATCATGTCTATCGATTAACTGATAGAGGGTCGGTTGATGAGGCTTATGGCGAAATAGCGAACTCTTGGACCTATACAAAGTAACCGATTATCAGGGATAAACGTGATTCTGCCGGGGCTGCGGGACTGTTCGAAAGAGATACCGCGGCCCCGGAACATAAAGGGCGAGGAAGGAACATGGATGGGTTATGATCAGTAAAAGTCTGACACTCCCTACCGCTCAGCCTAGAGTGGGAGAAGTTATTTGATGATTTCCCATCCGTAGAAGAAAGGGATAAACGTGATGAAAAAGTTAAAAATGTAGGTAAACGATTGAAATAAGCTATAGAAAAAGTTATGTTGATCTAGTAAAAAGTAAAAAATTGTTTGACTATCGATGCGGACTTCAAGCTTTCATCTCCATTATTGAAATAATGGTAACACGGTGCACGGTAACTAAAGATGTCTGATCTGATTGGAGAGGAAAGGGCTAAATATTTGATAAGAATGGATAAAAACTTTTTTGCAAAAAATAAAACCGACTTCAAAAAAAAAACAAAAAAGGTGAAAAATAACTTTAGCTTCTGAAGACCTTTGTTTGATTGCTCTAGTTTTTTTGTCACCGACTTCAGAAGCTAAAGTTATTTTTCACCTTTTTTGTTTTTTTTTTGAAGTCGGTTTTATTTTTTGCAAAAAAGTTTTTATTTTTCACTTTTTAGTGGTTCACATGTGCTTGATACATGGAAAGTGCATACCGTTACAATTGCAACAAGCCCAGACACGACTATGGTACATGGTCTCATTATGGAGTTCCGTGACTCTTGGCTTCATCATCAGATCTGATGGTAGAATGGTTCTTATCAAACGCAAATGCTTCACTTGTTGTAGAAAATACCAAAAACGCAACACGTTTTCATATAAAATTTGAAGAGTTCCCTCGATTTCGCCAAGATTCCATCATCAGATCCCGACTTGGTGGCTATGGGACCATTTGGAAAGAATACCCTTTCCAACAAAAAAAGAATTTTCCAAATCGGTTGGCAAGCGACGGAGTTATGCCCGAACAAACATAAAAAAAAAAAAAAAAAATAGAAACATCCGAATTGAGAACCTCCTCCTTTTTTAGAAGTCGGTTAAAAACCCCTTTCCGCTGACAAAGAATTAAAAACAAAAATCGTTAGGTGTGCTCTCCGTTCCGTACTGCGATCGTGCGAAAAATGACCACGCTGAGAGGAATCCTACTAATATTATAAATGCGAAAGTTTGTAAGTATGGATGTATGGATGTTTGTTACTCTTTCACGCAAAAACTACTGAACGGATTTGGATCAAATTTAGCACACAGATAGTTTATTATCTGGATTAACACATAGGATACTTTTTATCCCGGTAATAAGATCCCGTGGGATAATTTCAAACTTCACGCGGGCGAAGCCGCTGGCAGAAGCTAGTGAACTTATATAGCTAAAGAATACTATTCAAATGAATTTGTAAACAATAAAACAACACATTATAAAACATGTAAATACGCGTATTTATCGCGATTAATACCCGTATTCATATGTTTTATAATGTGTTCTGATCATGAGAGTTTAAAAAAGACAATAAAACAACATGGCCTTCCCTATTTAAATCATGGAAGGGTCTTCTATTCGTAGAAAATAATAAGACCGCGTAACTTAGTCTTAACTCCATAAGGAAGTTGTGAGACTGGCACAAAATTAATACAGTTACCAACAACTAATTCTCTTATAAATATCTCGTCCAAGGAAGCCGTCACATCTCAATCTACATAATTGCTGATAACACAAGACAGACACCGATTAAATTTCACATATACCTACGCTAATTCTGACAGTTCAGACAGACGCCATGACAGTTTGGCATGTTGTTTCAGTAAAATTACGAAGTAGGTAAACATGTTTTGAACGTTAGAAATGTCGATGTCGCTATGACATTGGGGAATTTACTTTTTTGTTTGCATTTTCTGCTTTCTTTCATTCATTTTGTTTTTCCTTGGTGGTGGAATGAAGGGAAATGTCAATGGGTTGTCAATGTCAAGATTGGTTTGACGTCAATAAGTCAACTTTGTTTTTATGGGGAACGCATTTGTTAGAAAATAAATATCATTGGTAAAAAAACCATAACACAATAACAAAAATATAGTGACATTCACAGGAAAGCTTTCTTGTAACAGTTATTTAAATATGATTGATGAGAACGTGGTCTAAGAGAAATGAGTATTAAGAATCGCAGCAGATGATGTACTCGTAGTTTCTGTCTACGTTCTATGTCTACGCTCTTACGTATTAGTTGTATTAATATCAGCTAACGTATGAACTAGACACGAAACGTTTAAGATATCTTGCTTACTCAAGAATATGACACTGATATTGTTAGCCTGCATTTTCCCACTGCTGAGCAAAAGACCTCTTACTACTGGTCGCCTATTTTGTCCAGATCCTCCCGCAATCTTCTAGTTTGAGGTCTACCGTAACGCCTTTTAGCTATGGCTGCAGAAACTGGCTATTTTGCCCCACAGCTCATGTGGAAAACGGCAGACGTGGCCAGTAAGAATGAAACACAAAACACAATTTTCTTTTTCGCTCCTCACACTATAAGTCACTGAGGTTATAACTAAAATTGCAATTTTCTTCCCCGGACCGCTACAGTCACGTTTCACACTGCAATATTAGGTACTTTTCTATCTTAAAAGTGTCATGTTAAACCCGCCTTTTAATAAAACCGTCACGTTTACCAGGAAAAAGTTTAACACGTCTCATTTGAACGTGAGAATTCGACGGCAAAAAAATAACTTTTGTAGTTAACTTGCGCCTAAGATAACATCCTGTCGATAATTTGGCTTAGCTATGCTTGGAGCATGGAGAGGTCTTAGTCCCAGCTATGCGAGCTTGGAATGAAATCCTCTGCTAATGAATACTACTTATTTATCTTGTATTTTTATGCCTAATTTGTACGCCTTGCAAGGCAAAACATAGTGATATAACACATTTTTTTTTACCATGTACCATATTAAATATGTTTAACAAGTAAATTACTTTGAAGAAACATATAGTCTTGTTTTGGGTACCGTCGCAGTCGCGTAGAGAAAAGCTACTTACTATCTTAGCAAAGACAGACGAAAATACACACATCTTTAGTTAGTGGTTTTCTAAGCAAGCTGTCTTTTAGAATATTGTTCTAACCCGTGTTCAACGGACCACTGTGGCTCACAAAAAATATGGTTAATCAGTTAAAATTCTAGCCAGCTTTACGCCCAACCAGATTCAGTTGAGTAACGGATGGAGCGAATGCTTAAATATCTGATCATCTCCACTACACAATTATCGCATAAGACACCGCTTGGGAAAACTTTCGTGTTTTATTGGCTTTGCCCCCCCCCCCCCCCCCTATAACTTAGGACTTCAACATTATTGGTAAAATTTCTGTCTAAAAAGTATTCAATACAGTGATATTTTTGAACAGTCGATGTATTGAGTGACGATATTATTGAATTTTCCACAATAATTATTAACCATTCGATATTATGAACGATCGATTATTTAGACATTCGATTTATAGTGGTCGATCAATTTATTGATATTCGATTATTTGGCATTCGATATGGCATAGTACACTCGGAGTGTACTATTAGGTAGGTACAAAGGATTGCAGGCGCGATTTTATGTTTAAAACAACACAGTTCTATATTATTCCGTCAAGGGACATGAACGGAAACAAAAAACGACAAGTCGACGAGTGTTTTACTTCGTCCTAAATAAACATCCGCCATGTTCGATGGCGGCCATAAGAATCCGCTTTACATGCTTATGAATGACCTGTACACATGGCTTAGGGATTTGTTACGTGAATGAGTATTTTTTGTGTATTGGAGACGCAGTTTTAGGCACTTTTTATAGTGATACTAGCTGACCCACGCAACTTCGTCTGCGTCACATAAGAGAGAAAAACGAAAGGAAAAAAAAAATCCCCGTTTTTGCAATATTTTTCATTCCTGCTCCGCTCCTAATGGTCATAGCGTGATGTTATATAGCCTATAGCCTTCCTCGATAAATGGACTATCCAACGCAAAAATAATTTTTCAATTCGACCCAGTAGTTCCTGAGATTAGCGCGTTCAACCAAACAAACAAACAAACTCTTCTGCTTTAAAATATTAAGTATAGATTTTAGCTTTTTAGGGGTTGCCTTCATGATCGAACGAATTCCGGTGATTCAACGTAGGTATGTATTTCATTACGAAAAATTCTCTCGCTCGTGAAGACGGCCCCTTAACCCCCAACCCGCTCGGTTCGATCTTAAGGTTAAGCCGTGATTGCCTAGGTTGGTTTGTGGATAGGTAATCAAACTAAGCTGTTTGTCCTGGCTGCCATTTGTAGATCTTTGACAGTCGTTATAGGTTTAGGTAGGCCCAAAAAGTTTGACAACCAGTCTTACCAAGTGGCATTGTATTACCCAATACTAACTGGGTTGTGGAGGTCAGATAAGCAGTCACTCGTGTAAAATACTGGTATTCAGCTCCATCCAGTTATACTTTAAGCCGACCCCAACATAGTTGGGAAAAGGCTTGGCTGATGATGATGATCATGTTTTCGATTGATGTTCTCTTTAGCAACTTTATGATCTAGATGAGAATGACTTATTGGAAAAGTAACAATCGTGTTTGAAGTTTTACCAAAATAAAGCACATATTTGCCAAGTAGGTATACATCTTTAGAAATGAAATAACAAGCATCTACATGAAATTAAATAAAATCTATCTGTTGCTGTACTTACTAACACTAACATTTTAAACTTATTTACTACTAGCTGACCCACGCAACTTCGTCTGCGTCACATTGAAACACACACAGAGAAAAACGAAAGAAAAAAAAAACCCCGTTTTTGCAACATTTTTCATTCCTGCTCCGCTCCTAATAGTCCTAGCGTGATGTTATATAGCCTAAAGCCTTCCTCGATAAATGGACTATCCAACACAAAAAGATTTTTTCAATTCGAACCAATAGTTCCTGAGATTAGTGCGTTCAACGAAACAAACAAACTCTTCTGCTTTAGAATATTAGCATAGATTTATTACTATACTAGCTTCTGCCAGCGGCTTTGCCCGCGTGAAGTTTCAAAATTGGGGTTGAGTGAGAATATTATAAACGTAAGAGTAAACAAATATAATAATAACAAATCTCCGAACTGCTAAGCTATCGGGAGTTACACGTGTTATTGTGAGTCAACTATAAAAGATAGACATATGCT
Organism: Xestia c-nigrum; assembly: GCA_916618015.1. Classification (NCBI taxonomy): domain Eukaryota; kingdom Metazoa; phylum Arthropoda; class Insecta; order Lepidoptera; family Noctuidae; genus Xestia; species Xestia c-nigrum. The sequence goes on along the minus strand of OU745261.1, from coordinate 3,848,801 downwards.
GTCTTGGGATATTTTTTATATAATTTTATGTGGAATATTTCCGTTATACATGATTTCTATGTAGCTTTAACCATTAAGGCTGCACACGCGACGGAAGCTAAAAAAACCAAGTAACTTCTCCCGTTTTCCCAACATTTCCTTTCACTGCTCTGCTCCTATTAATGGTAGCGTGATGAAAAGTATACTATTACCTGCTCAGGAGTATGTAGAATAATTGTACCAAGTTTCGTTAAAATCCGTCGAGTAGTTTTTTTTTCTATAAATAACATACAGACAGGCAGACAGACAAAAATTTTACTGATTGCATTTTTGGCATCAGTATCGATCACTAATCACCCCCCGATAGTAATTTTGTAAATATATTTCATGTACAGAATTGACCTCTCTACAGATTTATTATAAGTATAGATAGATGTGTCTCTGCTTCTAATTATTTCCACAATCGATAATTCCAGGAGCCCCGCTAAATAATTTAACACACAAAATAGCCTTTATTCGTATCCATTACCCACTAAACACTGCACAGACAACACCCACAATTCGATCACAAGCAAAGATTAAACCTCACTTTGTCACCATTAATACGGTTTTAACGATCCCCGAACACTGATTGACACAAAAAAAAATGGCTGCTTTACATCGACGGCTTGACAAGAACAAATGACTGAATTACGATGCAATCTAACAAATTGACCAGCATTGGACGCGGTGCTATCGATTTTACGGCCTATCATCACGCATTGAATTTGCAGTAGTCTAATAATTTTGTGTTTTAGTACTTACACTATTATAAATCTCCAGCCCTTACTCATTTAGAGTAGGCGCAGCACGTCATTTCATATTTCTTGTTGCTGGCAGATTCGTCTCAAAACTAAGTTTTTGTCGATTTTCTTGTTTATGTCTCTTCTATATCTTAATATATATAAATCTCGTGTCACAATGTTTGTCCTCAATGGACTCCTAAACCACTTAACCGATTATAATAAAATTCGCACACCATGTGCAGTTCGATCCAACTTGAGAGATAGGATAGTTTAAATCTCAATTAACGCAGACGAAGTTGCGCGAGTCAGCTAGTATCTATATATACAGGGTGTATTTCACCTCATCACAAAGCCGTTAACCAAGCATTCTTTATATCAAACTAAATAACTATCCGCAAAAAATATTGCTGGGAAACAACTTCTTTTTTTGAGGTTATAAATCATGTTTTGTGGTATAACTCAATGTAACGCACTCAAAACATTGTGCGGATGGATGGATTGAATAGTACGGAGGTCGTAGAGATATTTAAAGTAAAAATCATGCGACAAAAAGTGGTATTTAAAAAAAAACTTGTAAAATTCTTGCATCTTTGACCCCCTATATCTCCGTAACTAGGAGGTTCCCAGGTATAGTGTAGAACAAAAAAATGATCAGAATGACGAGTAGAACAAGTGCCTTTCGTATTCGTTAAGAGGTGTTTTACACCCTTTATAAATGAAAGTCGTGTTAGTTACACCATTTATAACTCAAGAACGGCTGAACCGATTTGGCTGAAAATGGTGGGAGGTAGCTTAGAACCAGGAGAAGGACATAGGATACTTTTTTTTTTTTTTTTTTTATTATTTTCGTCGGTATGTAGTGGGTAGGTAGGGGTAGGTAGTGGGTAGTAGTAGGTAGGTAGTAGTAGGTAGGTAGTAGTAGGTAGGTAGTAGTAGGTAGGTAGTAGTAGGTAGGTAGTAGTAGGTAGGTAGTAGTAGGTAGGTAGTAGAAGGTAGGTAGTAGTAGGTAGGTAGTAGTAGGTAGGTAGTAGTAGGTAGGTAGTAGTAGGTAGGTAGTAATAGGTAGGTAGTAGTAGGTATGTAGTAGTAGGTAGATAGTAGTAGTTATGTAGTAGTAGGTAGGTAGTAGTAGCTAGGTAGTAGGTAGTAGTAGGTAGTTGTAGGTAGGTAGTACTTTTGACGCAGACGAAGTTGCGTGGGTCAGCTAGTACCTTTATATATTTTGCTATGTGTATGTATTTATGTATTTATTTTATTATTATTATACTCGTATTTTAGTTATAAATAATTTCTAGTCTTTTTCGGTTTTGCATCAATTTATCATCACACAGAATTTTTAGTAGATATACCTGGATAAGTAAGAAACCTCCATAGCTAGAACTCATGCTGAGACCCCGACATTCACACATGCCTTTATGCCTGGATATCTGAGACACTCGGTAAGTGGCATACTTCTTTAACGCGATTACATGAGCTAAACGCGAGTTATATAATGACAAAAAGTATATAATTCACTGCTATAAACAAGACCAGAAAAATATATGATATTCTTCAGGATATATGCTGGCATGATACTGTTTTGAAAACATAATACAATTAATTTGGCTCGATAAAAAGAAATCACGAACTTATCTCTAATAAAAATATCTTTCAAACAATAAAAAACATACTAATATGTATGCGATCATTCTGATTTTTTGCTGAGCATGATACTGTTTTAGTTTTTGAATCCAATCAATAGTTTTTTTTGTAAATCGATCGAAACCACTCGTTTCGCGCTATTTGGCCCGCAGTGGCTGACGTAACAACCACTTTGTAGTGCAAGCTGATTAGAACTTCGCAAGTTTCAACCACCACAAATAGAGTTGCTAATTAAGCTCGTCTAAGCGCCTTAAGTAAAACCAATCTGCAGGTCCCTTGAATGTCCCAGTTATCCAGGTTTCACTGTACTTAATACTATTCGGTTTGCGTTTTTGGGCTTACTTCGCCCCACGCAGTAACATTTTGTTGCCTGCAACACTACCTACAGCCTGACAATTTACCTGAACGATTACCAAAGGGAATTGACCTTCTCACCTTTCGTGGTTCTTTTATAACCACAGTTTTTTCACTGGGAGTTTTGAAAGCACTTTTGTTTGATGGTTGGCAAATTTTTCTATAAGGACGAGGGGAATTAAGCGAGGTTCTGTATTCAAACCGGCGTATCGCATGAATTTGGAATAGAACCAATCAATCGTTGTATAAAGTTTCACAGATCTGGTCGATTTTAGAAGGTATATCAACGTTTTCGGGTACGATGCTTTAATTGAAAGCTTTTTATGAGTTACTAGCGGAGGTGACGCGGTATAATCCACGTAGTTATGTTGTCTTGTTAGTTATATAATTGTGTTATATCACTACCACAACCTTTGTTTTTTTTTTTGGGATGGGAAATCATCAAATGACTTCTCCCACTCTGGGCGGAGCGGGAGAAGGGCGAACAGGCCCGCAACCCCGGCAGGTTCCGGCCCTTGCGGGCCCCTCCCCTTATGCTGACATCTCTTTGAGGCGCGCGTGGAACACGAACGCGCCGTCGACGGCCTGTCGTCGTCGTTAGACGGACGGACGGCTAGCTAGCCCATGGCCAACCGTCCACAGGCCCGGCGGCCGGGAAGAGAGGCTCTCTCCCTCTCTCGTTCCACCACCTCCTTCGCGAGTTCAATATTGCCTGAAAGCATAATGATTCACTGCAGTAAACAAAACCAGAGAAATATATGATATTCTTCAGGATATATGCTAGTATGATAGTGTTTGGAAAACATAATACAATTCATTTTCCTCGATAAAAAACAATCACGAAGTTATCTCTAAAATTTTCTTAAAACGAGTAAAAGTCGTACTAATGAAATACATGCGATCATTGGCAAAATATTCTACAAGCACCATATTAGCATCGTAGTGTTTTATATTTTTTGTCCAATTCATAGATTTTTTGTTTTTCGATCGAAACGATTCATTTCGCACTATTCGACCCGCAGTGACTGACGTCACAACCACTTTGTAGTGCAAGCTGATTAGAACTTTATTCTAACAGAATTCAGACAAAGTTTCAACCACCACAAATGGAGTTGCTAATTTAGCTCATGTGCACGCATAGCACTAGTAAACAATATACACCCATACCCAAACAGGTATATTACCCGTAACCTTCAACCGCGCAATAAAACGGTACAATTTGAGTGACCCTCCCTTAGCCCACGTAGTGTACAAATAAGTGAGATTTATAGGGGAGATGCGAGCGGAAAGGACCTCCCGTGAGCTCCTCCGCACGAGAGGACTCGGGAGGTTGCAGGGAGGGTGGATATAGATGACATGGTTTAAGGGCTATTCCGCTTGTTGTGTAAGTTGATATTAAAATTGAAAATGTAAAGGAATAGAGCGGAACAACTCAGCAACTGACTCAGCTACCCAAGGACCTATAATGATCGCTTCATAAGAACAATAATAGAATTATCATCATTATCTTCTGCCTAATAGAGACCATAATAGAATACAAATAGGAATTACGACACAATTCGTAAAATGTTAACAAAGTGACAATTCATAATATTAACAGCGTCTGTGACCATTTTAAAAAGAGGACTACCCCCAACGCCCCCAGAAGATAGCAATAAAAAGTTGCTGTTTAACGGTTTCACTGCCAGGAACCCACGAATATTACTTACTCAAAATAAAAATCTTAAATTCATTTCACTTCCAGCGAAAACACAGCCTAAACCGCGGGGTCCATATGTAATATTTTAGATGAACAAGGAATGAAACAACACACACTCGCACTCGCACTTTACTGTTTACGAGATAGTTTCACAAAATTTTCCAGTCAACGCTCCCCAATGTTGAATAGAAATCAATTCTCTGGTCCTAAATATACAAAAATAGATGATCAGCCAACATTTAGAGCGGCGAAATAATATCTCCGACGCAATCGAAGACGATTTAAATCGTAGATTAGCCGTACCATTTTCATTCTTCCGTCATCGTTCGTTCATTTGCCTTGCCTTTTCCCAACTACGAGTATGTTGGGGTCGGCTTCCAGTGTAGCCGGATGCAGCTGAATACCAGTATTTTACTTGGAGCGACTGTCTATCAGCCCTCCACAACCAGTTAGTACTGGGTAATCCGATACCATTCTTCTGCATTCTCCATTATGGGGTCACCGCAACATGTCTTCTTCTTCCATAGTCGTCATCTCAGCAGTCACCTCCTTTCTAGCCAAATCATTATTGACACAGTTAATGGCCTTCCTCGACTCTTACAGCCAAACACACATACACATTCAAACTCAAAATTATCCCCAAACACTGCACCAAAAATGTTCACTTTTCGATTTGAATAGTTTTGTCTTGCTCACTCATACCGCACAGTATCTATATCGTTTCATGCGGGACGGGCGAGCACTCTTCTCATTTTTCTCGCGACCTTGTACCATGAGAGCACATCTTATGATTTAAATCTATGGTTTAACTTTCAATCAAGCACAAAAACGGTGGTCAATACCAATAATGCGATTGATTGAACAATGATCTATCAAGTAGAAAATGGTTAGATTCGTTCTAAATATTTGTCGGTTTTCGTCTGTTTGTTACAAATTGTTGGTATCTATTAAAGTGATTTTGATTGTGTTGGCCTAGGATTTGAGATAACAACAGATTATTCAGGGTTGTATATGTCAGCGTAAAATTGACAAAAACGTTATATTGTAATACCTCTAGCGTTATTGTAAAATCTCGAAATATTGTCAAATGAACATTCTGCTTACAACAAAATGCATTATTTTTCGTGAAATGCATGCGATGGTAGTCAACTCACGCGGTGTGGAGAGAAGGAAGGGTCCCCCTTGCCCAGTAGTACCACTTTCATCGACCGGATTGCACCAGCCGTGGTCGCGGGGAGACTGAAGTATTGGAGGTACCGCGACAGCAAAGTGAAGGCGCTTATTCAACTACCCTCACTCATATTCATAAATGTTAATTAGGGCCGGTTCACACTAGGACAACACACTACACTAACAGTGTCCATATATTGAGGCGATTTCACTTGACGAGTACACTTAGTGATCACTGGATTCCAAGCTGAAGAGAGTTTGAAGCCGCACATTGTTAGTGTAGTGTGCTGTCCTAGTGTGAACCGGCCCTAATTAACATTTATGAAGATGAGTGAGGGTAGTTGAATAAACGCCTTCACTTTGCTGTCGCGGTACCTCCAATACTTCAGTCTCCCCGCGACCACGGCTGGTGCAATCCGGTCGAAACGTCGGGATTAAATTAAAGGTAAATTCGCGATAAATACCCGTTTTCATATGTTTTAAAATGTGTTCTGATCGTGAAAGTGTAAAAAAGACAACATAAGGAAAACCCGGAAACCGGCCTCACGTCCTACGGCCGTGTTTTACGTAGGCTAGAATCAAATTCAAACTAGCCTAGGTAACTATAAACTCTTTCCTAAGTCCTAACAAAAATATACCCTAGCATGACCCATATTTTGACCAGATACAACACATTTTTCCTGAGCATAATAGTATTTCATCTTAATAAAACTACATTAGGCATCCTTAGCTCATAAATTCTTGTAATATTCTGTGTCCCGGGTATCTTTTCTTAGCTGGTTACCCTGGTTACCCAGTATTTTGATAAAGGATCTTAGTAGATGTTAGAATAAAAATGTTGAAATAAGTATCCCTGAAATGTTACTGAGTGGGGTCATAAAGCCGTTGTAAATTATAAAGAAAAGAAAGAAAGAAAAATATTTATTTGACGTCAGTTAATGAAGCACACACAATACTAAATAAAAAAGATACAAAACAATAAGTTGGACTTAGTAGTAATGTGCTGTGTGCCTCATTATGTTGTTTTTTTGTAAAGAAAGATGGTGTTGTTGTTGATGAAAGTGTTAATGTGCGTTGTGTAGAATAAGATGTTGATAAACGTACACATAAACATAATAGTTTTATATATATATATATATATATATATATATATATATTTCATGTAAGTTAAACCAACACAATGTTTTCAGTGCGGTACATTGAGTTTTACAGTAAAACGCGACTTTTCACCCAAAAAAAAAGTTGTTTCCCAGCAGTATCTTTTGCGTAAAGTTACTTATTATCATTGCATGTTGCAAAAACGGCCGGAGGGGTGTAGAATGCTTGGTTGACGGCTTCGTGTCAAGTTTGTTTACACCCTGTATACCTACTCTAAATCCTGGTTGTAATTTAATGTTAAACATTACTTCAATCTAGGTACCAGAATTCCTTGAAATCGGTCTAGACGTTCTGACCGCAATTTCCAAGGTAATTAGTTATTAATTGCAGAATTAGCATGAATGCGTGATTTGTGAAAATGGGTCGCGTAATTATATACGTAACATGTGGAAATCAGAAAATACCACTAGTAAAGCTTTTCTCTTGAATATGAGAGCAGATGAATGTTTTAAGGTTTTATTATTTAAGTGGGTGTGTTCGTGACTCTTTTGGTCTGAAAACGTAGTTTTCTAGGATACACAGAAATAATCTGCTATTTCTCGGGACGTTTTAAGCTCGCAAACTTCTTTATTTGAAATTAACACTTCGCCCGCTACTTTGTCCGCATAAATTGTCATAACTCGGCTAATTTGCATGATATCGATATAATTTATAACCTATACTACTTATTAAAAGTGTAGCTTTCTAAAGGTTAAAGATTTTTTTAAATCGGTTTAGTAGTTCTTGAGTTAAATCGTAACAAACACACAAAGAAAAAATCATATCTTTCCTTCTTTATAATATTAGTATAGAAATCAATAATACTGGCGAAATGTCGGTGTACTATTACAGGTACGACTCTGCCTCTCCCTTTCTATCTTATATACTTATATAATAGGGTAGACCAAAAAAAAATCTCATTAGTACGCCAGTAAGATTATTCAATAATATTTGACCCGTATTTTTTCTTTTCTTATCAAAATTGACGAATATACGACGGTTTTCAAATTCTCAATACGTCACGCCTTGGTAAATTTTTTAAGTGAGTTCTGACGTCACGAGCCCCCACTCCCGAGTTTTATCGTCTATGTGTTTTACCTTTGTCAATATACTCATTGATTTACGAAAACAAAAAACACGTGTCGATTATTTTCCAATACTGTTACTGACGGACTAAGGTCCATGTTCACTAAAAATATGACGGTCTGATTATCTAAAAACAGCTGTTTAGAACACATTTTTGTATGGGAACATGTCACAGTGACAGGTGTTTTTAGATAATCAGACCGTTATCTTTTCGGTGAACACGGACCTAAATAGATTTTCAATTTTTGATACTGTCATGCCTATTTCATTACTTTCAGTAACTTTCTTACAGGGAGTACCAGTTAAGGGAAAATTAATACAAATTCAATTTAAAAGTTTAGTCGTTACATTCCCTTTGTCAATTACGAACCGAAAACTTCCGTCTTGTTTTAAATAATAGCATTATTATTTATTAGTACAGAAAGCAATAATTATGAAGTTCTTATTTTATTATCTCGGACTTCTCAGAAGTTTCTGGCTTAATAAAAACAGTCAGTTTCAGACACTCGGGCTCTTTCCCGTTGAGAGCGATGCGAACGAAATTTTGACGCCCTTTAATTCTTGAATTCTTTTCTGCTTGCGACACAAGTTGTATATGTCACCGTAAAATTGTCAAATACGTTATATTACAATATAACGTGTTTGTCTCTAGCGATATTGTGAACTCACGAATTATCGTCGTCGACTTGAATCGGGACTTGAACCTAACTAACCCGTTAGGTTAGATTAGGTTCCATTAAACCCTGCACTCGGAATAGGTGTGTAGTGTTCAAAAAATCAAAATCAAAATCAAAGCATTTATTTCAAGTAGGCCAGTTACAGGCGCTTTTGAATTGTCGAAACAAAGATGATAATTAAATGTAGCTACAGTCCCAGTCACAAGACATAAAAACTGTGAAAGTACTGTAGTGTAGTCGACAGAGCCCTGTCGACTACACTTTTTAGGGGAATATAAAGTGTTTTAAGGTTAGGCTATATTAATCGATATTTCTCAGGAATAGTACAGTATCTTTTCATGAGACTGGTATCACTGGGCAAAGGGGGCCCCTCCTTCCCTCCACACTGCGTGAGTTGACTACCATCGCATGCATTTCACGAAAAAAAAAGCGTTTTATTGTAAGCAGCATGTTCATTTGACAATAATTCGAGAGTTTACAATATCGCTAGATAGATTACAATATAACGTGTTTGTCAATTTTACGGTGACATATATATTTCGATTGTATTATAGAATATCTGTGTTCCCAAACAAATATTTTGAAAGGACAATGATATTGTTGGGATCAGAAGGTCTAAGAAAGAAAGACTGCTCAAGAGAAGCGATAGATTTTTATATGATTCCCATAATATAAAGCCGAGATATGAGGACTTTAAAATTTCTACAGACAATTTATTTTTTCACAACTCTAAAATATGTGTTTGGGAACCTATATATTCTGTAATCTAATCAAAATAAATACACACTACCTTAAGAAAATGTTTGATTTTCATGTTATTTTGGTAATGCAATACCACTTGGTAAGACTGTTTGTCAGACTTTTTGGGCCACTGACTACCTGTAACGACTGTCAAAGATCTACATAATTTGACAGCCGGGACCAACGGCTTTACGTGATATCCAAGGCACGGAGGTAACTTGGTATATAATCAGTGCTCACCCATCCACAGACCAACCTAGGCAAGCACGGCTTAACTTAACGATCGACATAAGCGGCTATTATTTATTCACGAGCTCTTCCATAATACATTATTATCAGCAGCATAACAACTTTTTTATGTTAGGCATCCATTTTCTACAGCACAATCATCTATTCTATTCCTGGACCAATAAATACTGGCTGGCATACCAAGGCGGCATTTAAAAAAAGATGGCGCCAACATTCCAAGACAGACCGCTTACAATTGGTGGTGTATGGTTGGACGGTATTTCTATGGGGGTTTGTGTAAGAATACCTAGCGGGTTTTCCCGTAGTAAGTTTTTGATTTTTTTTGAGTAATACAGTATGGGAGCATTATGAGAGCAGCGGTGGCCCAGTGGTGGCGGCCCCAACTTGAACGTAAGTCGTGGGTTCAAACCCAGACAGGCGCATTACTTGTGTAATTTATTACATCACCGCTGATCTCAAAACGGTAAATAAATAAAATAAATAAATATCGCTGGACATTAACACACAGCGCCACCTAGTGCCACACTAAGCAAAGCTTGTGTCGTGGACACTAGATAGTTGATATACTACACATTTACTTTTTGTTTGTAAATACATACTTATTATACATATAAACATCCATGACTCGGAAACAAATGTCCATGCTCATCACACAAACATTTGCTCCTACCGGGATTCGAACCCAGGACCCTAAGAACGTAAGGCAGCGTCACTACCACTACGCCATTTGGGTCGTCAACGGTGGAGGAAAACATCGTGAGGAAACATGTGACATCTACCAATACGCACTGGGCCCGCGTGGTGGATTATATAGCCCATTACCTCTCATAGAGAGGAGGCCTGTCCCAGCAGTGGGAACATTAATAGGCAGATGATGATGAGTATGGGGGTCATCGTCATGGTGTCTGAGTACCCACCTCGTCTTTCAGGGCATCGCCAAGCTGTTGGTCGAATCTTCCCGGGAAGAGAACAGATAAAATTAGGCAGCATATTTAACAGCACAAGTTTTCGGAACTTTAAGATACTTTGTCAACACTTAAAACGAGAACTCCCTAACATTTTTCCACAATCTACAGTGTGATAGTGCAATGGCTTCCATTTTAATTACAAAACGGCAATGCATCTAAAACGCAGCAATTTGTAAATACAGTGCGCGTTACACCCCGTACGGTAACAAAACAAAAGGACGATTCACACCCTACGACCGAGATTTATTTCACACAGTTCACCACGATATTATGTTGAATGTTAACGCTTAAAAATATTGTTGAAGCTACAATTTTTCGGAGAAATTCTCTTGCGTTAACATATTATTCGGTAAGCTTTTAATATTTATTATTGTTGTGCTAGATTTCATTATAATAATTGCAGCTTTTAACTGTTTTTGATTATTTAATCTGTATACCTTAGTTCTGACTGTAAGGACATACAAGTCGCTATAAGAGACAGTGGACCACGTTGCGGGTCTGGTACCATATTTTTAAAATACTAGCTTCTGCCAGCGGGTTCGTCCGCGTGAATTAATAATAATTGTCTCATGGGACCTTACTACCGGAATAAAAAGTATCCTATTCCTATGTATTAATCTAGGTTATAAACTATCTGTGTGCAAAATTTCATCCAAATCCATTAACGTATGTCCGTTATTAGTATGTATATTTAGGTTAAGGTATTTATGTATGGGTCTTTGTTACCTGAAATAAATGGTTTATTATTATTATTATTAACTAGTTTCTGCGTGAAAGAGTAACAAACATCCATACATACTCACAAACTTTCGCATTTATAATATTATATTAGAAGGAAGTAGGATTCCTAATCCTATATGCCCGTTAAAAATAGGTCCGAGAGCACGACTTACTTATATCAAATATTAATCAACATCAAAATACAATCAATTACTTTAAAAATTAAAATCACCAATGAAATCTAAAATGCAGTTTTCAGTTACATTCGTAGATACCATCTTTAACTGTTCATTCAATTCATGTCCAGTGATTAGACTGTTCCACAAATGGCAACCAAAAATAAACAACAACATGTTGTCCTATTAGGAAACTCCTATACCGAACAGACCGTGCCACCCATAGCTCATTGAATGGAGCGTCTTCCCCGAATTCGTGCTAAGTGCCAAATTCTAGGGAACCTCTCTAATATATCACTTCCTTTACACGGTAGTACCGGTTGCGGGCCATTCAGCCTTTATGGGATAAACACTTAATACTCCTTGGAGATAGGTTGGTTGTCGGACTGCATTTATGGAGTAGTCTTACTATTCCAAATTGAAATAGACTTGTTCAAGGACCTCTTAGTGCGTGGTTTATTCGAAATTAATGGCGCCATCTTGTTTTATAAATACCTAAGTACATTTTAATGTAATCATGTTCTTGTGCGCATGAGTGTTTTTTGTATGGCACCAACTATCTACAACAAATTGCCCAAAAGTTGGAAAGAGCAAACTATACCTAAATTGAAACAAACAATGAAATTGTTTTTGGTACAAAAAGCATATTATAGTATTGCAGAATTTTTAAACGACTCATGGTGATTATTACTTATAAAGAAATGAAAATAACTAAGAGCGTGGTAAGGTGTCTTGTAGTAGTGGAGAACTAAAATATAGGTAGCATAAATGTTATTATTTGAATGCCTATTGAAGACAGTCATGTAAATTTTCATTGTGATTAATTCATTAATTCATAAAATAATGTAAATGATTGAATATAATACGTATAAAAATAATTTATTCCATTATAATAATTGTATTTAATTGATTGAATTAAAAATCATAAATTCAATAAAATTGTACCGTAAATATTTGCACGCCATGAGAAATGGCAGACATGTCGTGAGCCACTCCTCTTATTTAAGATCTTGCATGCATGTATTATTTTTATTTTTATTCTGTATGTAAACACATGTTTGAGCTAATAAAATTTCTTTTTCTTATTCTTATTCTCCAACGCCTCTCATTCAATTTTAAAAGATCCTTGTAGTTCCGTGTTCCGTAGGTAGTCCATAAGTGGTTCATAGGACGTAAAACATGTTCTAATTGACATTAATACGTCAATATAACATCGGATTAACAATGGCTGTCTCCATTTATCCTCTTCAAAAACAAACAATAAAAAAGAAACCAGATTACAAGCTTAAACCGACGTCAAACGATTCACGTTCAATTAAAAACTATCATTCCAGAACAATCCTTTTATTCACTAACTCCACTGAAAGGCAACTGAAGCATACAAAATAATTACATTTTACATAAAATCGCTTTTAAAAAACTCCTGCAATACAACGTACGTGCTGATTGCCTTCGCAAACACTCCAACGTTTCCGAACTAAATCTACGCTGCAGAGAGCTTTTACCAATTTATTTTAAATCTCAAGCTACACAAAACTCGACTGTAAATCAAGGTAAATAGGGATTTAAAATGTGAACGGTAAGTTTGCTGTCGCTTACCTGTTTTGTTCTCATTGGTGTATGCAGTGGTGATTAGCCTTTTTGCTCATAGCCTGTTCCCGAACGTAGCCACAACGGGTAACAGAAAACAGACTGATTTTGCGGAGAAAAAAGCGCGGGGAACTTTATCTGTGGAGCCTTTTCTTTTTTTGAATGAGGAGCGAGATTCTATGAATGTAGTGATGAATGTGGATTGATTTTTAATTTCAAATGGGGAATGTTTATTCACAGATATTAAAAGCTATTCAATAGATTATTATGAGCTGAACATAATGAAAGCCAGTAGATATAAGTCGTGTAGTATAATTACCACATTATCCAAGTGTCAAGCTTGCGGCCATTTTCTACAATTTTAAATGACCCATTTGTAAATGTATTTGCTCAAACCTAGTACTTATGGCACATTTCACATGATTTACGTTTACATTATGTTAGGTATTTTGTGTACCGTACCGTGATATTATATGGCGTATTGTAAATCACACACTGGTGGTATCGCAGCCATAAATAACAGAACAACGCACAGATCAAAAATAAAACAGACTAGATTGAGTATCGAGTGTTTTATTACTCTAGTTTACTATTTTAGTCTATTGATATTGAGTTGTGGTGTTGTTTGTTTTGATTATCAAACGTGTTGGTCGTGTTTTATTTCATGGGTTATTTTGATTAATCAAAAAGGCAATGTTTTATTGTGTTACCCAGTCAGGATACCGTGTTTAATTTATATTTGTATCAAGCTACATTTAGAAGTAGAACATAATTAATAAAAAGTCTATGTCAAGTCTACTATGTTCGACACAATTTCATGTATTTAGTCTGTCGTGTCAGTGATGTGATGTTCTGTTATGTCTTTAGCGGTACGGTTACATGAAAATCAATACCTAATATTATGTCACTGAGCTAATCATTAATAAAAATCACCATCCTTCAACCACGTAATTTCAGAACCCACTTTTCACGCCAAACCCAATATAAAACATTCATTCACTCCACAAAACCTCGGTAAATATTTCATCAATTCTTTTTACATAAAAATCACTACACATTCCGTTACCCGGCACTACCCAGCACTTATTACTTTAATTTAGGGATGTACCGTACTTGATTTTGTATCGATACTTTGGATAGGTATGATTTAAAAGAGTATTAAGAGTAAAGAGTTTCTCCATAGAGATCTACGATAGGGATGGTCAACTACAGTACTTTCACAGTTTTATGTCTTGTGACTGGGACTGTAGCTACATTTAATTTTCATCTTTGTTTCGTCAATTCAAAAGCTTGCTGCTTGATTTTGATTTTGATTGATTTTGATTGATCGATTCGACGAATCACGAACTACGCGATTACATTCTCCATAAATCGCGTCCCACTGAGATGCAAGTAAGTTGCATTTTTGTCGACATGACAATTATCTTTATTTCACTTTGTAATCCCTCTAGAAATCTAGGCAAAATTCTAGAAACATGCTTTTGTAGTTTGTCTGTGCCTTTCTTTAATAGGTATTCTTTTGACTATTGACTGATCATGTAATTTAGGACAGTGTTGCACGATACGATCCATTCTTTTGGTTTCTTTTGATTTGATCCAACTACTTATCGTATTAGTGCCTTATCGTATAAGAAGGCCCTTAGTGTGTGTCGATCCAAACTATCGGATTATCGTATCCTGTTGTATCGATACTTTATATATCTCGATCGCACATCACTACTTCCATTTCATTGCGGTTCATTTGCCTCCAATGGCTCCCACGCTACCATTCAGTCAAGTGCATTCATTTCATCGTGCATTTAACTAAAACCAATATTCATTGATCTTTTACATCCTACCTTTACAACACCTAGACAGGTCTTGTTAAACTGTTTTCTTCGGACCGCCATCGACGTCTCGCCTCCCAACTGACGTTTTAAAGCAAAGATTTTTTGCTATTGAAAAAATGGCTTTCATGTCGCAGGGAGAAGTTTGAATATGAATGGACGGGATTGATTTTGTCCGATGTTTTGAATGTGATTTTGATTTGAATGGACGGAAATTATGTTTTTTTGAGCAAGAAGTACACAGTGTAAGGAATTTAATTCAGCCAGGCACTTCCCAATTTATATTTCCTCAATGAAGAGATCTGATTTTGTTTGCAGGGCGAACATGGCCAGATATCGCACAAGATAAAGAGGTTTTCATGAGGCCTTTGCCCAACAGTGAGACACAAATGATCTAATAATGCCATACAATTTTCGAAAAGTGTTTCGCATAATTAACACATCGTCCTTTTGAAACATCTGCTGAGTATTCTTGTATAATGATATCTACTCACCTTTTTTTCTTCTAAATGCGTTCCGTTTCACTTTCAACGACCACTAAATCATGAGAGACTAAGGTAAACTGGAATAGCAACCAAATGAAATACTACTAATTTATGCCGACATTCAGTGTTTTCAAAATGTATGTATGTAGATGCTTGTATATCTAACTAAATAGGGTAAACTTTTGCTCACTTCGGGACCGCTTCGCACGCTCCAAACTTTGGAATATTCATGCTGAAGATGTACTTACAAATTAAGGTAAAACGTTTAATATTATGTAAATAAATATTCTGACACGTTTACGATGTCAGTGAATAATAAGATGGCGGAATTAAATGAAAGGCTCGAATGGTTTTAGGCTGAATGAGTTGCTTTCCTTGGAGTTGGATGTTTTGGCGCCAAAAAAAAATAAAAATAATGTACGGTCTGTGCAACGTTTTGAAATCTCGGTGAATGAAACCCACGATATTATAGGTAGCTGTAATTTTATAGAAAGGAATATTAAAGTCGAATTAAAAATACCACTGGAATAGAAAGAAAAGAAGTAAGTAAGTAAATAAAATGGAGCCGGATTTTATTGAAGTTTCTGGGTCAACAAAGAATTTAAAGCAATGTTAAATATTTAAAAGAGGTTTCAGAATTACCTAACTGCCCGCCAATAAATTAGCATTTGTGAAGTAATGAAGAATGGTTTTGGAGTCTTTTTTAGGGTTCCGTACCTCAAAAGGTAAAAACGGAACCCTTATAGGATCACTTTGTTGTCCGTCTGTCTGTCTGTCAAGACCTTTTTTCTCAGGAACGCGTGGAGGTATCAAGCTGAAATTCATATCAAATACTCAAGTCTATGGTCTCTTGGAGCTGTGAAAAAATCAAACTTCTAAGTCAACGCGATCAAAAGATACTCCCGTTTATGCCGCAAATTTTCGACACTCGCAAGGGAATCAAAACCTACAGGGTACTTCCCGTGAACTCAGAATCTTGAAATTTGGTACGAAGCAACGTCTTATAACACAGATAAAGGAAAAATTGCGAAAAGCATAAATTTTTAGTTACATCATATAATAAAAATATTTTTAATAATTTTAAACTTATTACCCCTTTACTCATGAACGCCTAGTGGTATTATATTGAAATTCTTAACAAATACTCAAGTCTATAATATCTTTAAGCTGTAACAAAATCAAACTTCTACGTCAACGCAATCAAAAGATACAGCAATTAAAGCCGCATATTTTGAAACTCGCAACTACTCGCAAGGGAATCAAAACCTAAAGGATACTTCCAGACGACCTGGAATCTTGAAATTTGGCATGAAGCAACGTTATAAAGTACACATATAGGAAAAATTCCGAAAATCTTAAATTTAAAATTTAAATTTTTTTTTTTAATTTTTTACTATGTGATGTAACTAAAGTTACATCACATAGTATATTTTTTTTAATAATCATAAACTTACTAACTTTTACTTATATACCTACAGGTTTGTACGGAACCCTCGGTGCGCGAGTCTGACTCGCACTTGTTTTGTGTGGTCTGCCACTTTTGAAAGAATTTCTTGAGAATCTTACCAAAAAAGAGCTACCTGCTCTAATGTAACGCACATCCGTGAGAAAGGATATTACGGTATAAATCATAACTGCCGTGAAATCATGTGTGAAAGGATTTGCTAACAGAAACTAAAGAAAAAAAGTAAGAATTACAGTAATAGCCATATTGAGTGTAGAACTGTAAAAAATATCAACACCAATGACCACAAAAACACGGTCAAACTTACAAAAAGAATTTCCCGTACCGGGAATCGAACCCGAGCCTCCTGGGTGAAAGCCAGGTATCCTAGCCACTAGACCATACGGGATACTGACTAACACGTCGAAAAAACAGTACCAAATCGACTGGAATTTGTCATAACATTTATTATGATGCAACATGTTGAAGCCATTATCACATTTCGATGTGTCATCCGTGTCCATTTAGTTACTGTATTTATTATATTCTGAAATCTTAATAACTGACCAATAAATAAAAGCAATACTTATTATTGACTGGCAAATAAAAAAATATATTGTCCGTGACATATTTAAAATTACAATGCGTATCATGACCAATTTAATAAAACCTTGGACGGACATTGAGCCAATTACATGTAGGTAGTATAGGGCTGCCATAAATTCAGAGACGCCGACCGGGACAATTAGAACAAAAATAAGGCAAACCATGGATTATTAAAAAAACAATAGTAGGTATATAAGGAAATTTAATCATAAAGTAGCAAAAGTCTTCTTACACTACACTTTTCTTTGCCCACTCATATTTTTCAGTAGATTTTACCTTTGACAATAACTCCTTTTCCCCTTTAACATAATTATAAAATTCTACGCATGTCATTTTATAATTATAAATGCATTGAATGATGCTTTCCACTGTGCTTACACTGAGTGAATTTCGTTCTTTCGTCCACTGCGCTGAAATTAACGAAAACACTCGTTCCACGTGAGCATTGTGGCCAGGGATTGCAAAAATATATTGACACATTTTAAGAAGATTTGCTTTTCTTTCCAGTTCTTCGGTTTTTTTCAAAAAAGTATTTCCATTTTTCTTGCATATTCTTAGCTTTCCATTCATCGGTCATTTCACATTCCAGAAACGATTTTAAGTACATAAATTCTTCAAACATTGAATCATCTACTGCTATATCTTTTTCATTTAAATATCTTGTAGTTTCTTCTACTTGTTGCCATTGAGGAATATCATTTAAAATCATCCAAGCGAAAACATCAAATTTTGTCATCGGTTCTGTCCACTGTTCGAGATAACGGATAGCAGTGTTAAAGAAATCTCCCGTTTCTTTGTCAAATGCTTCGGATTGATTTGTATTAATTGTGCCATCATTCTTTAGTTTGTTATAAAGTTGTCTTGTTTGATTGCCTAAACATTTATTTAGTAATCTGTCACTCAACTGTTTTTTTGTATCCTCCAAAACATTTTTCACTTCAACAATATTTTAAATCTGACACGCTACGCTAGTTGCCGGCAGACTGACAGAGCGGTCGGCTGTCCCTCCCCTGCCCCCCATGTCTCGCCGCGCACATACCTCAAGAGCGGTACAGCGCTAACGGTCAAACTGTACACAAGGGTAGCTTGCGGATTGTGTGCATACCGGGACAAATAACTTGATGGCCGGGACACCGGGACACAACGCTTCAAACCGGGACATGTCCCGGTGTACCGGGACGTATGGCAGCCCTAAGGTAGTAACACAATCATCATCGATGGTCTATTGAAATCATAAACTAAGAAGACACAAACATTCTGGTGTAGTACTTAGGGAGGTACCTAGTTGTTATTTTTTTACAGAAGCTATTCATCGGACTTTTGCTGCTGAAAACTATATTGGTATTTAAAACATTAAACGAATGCACCCGATGATTCATATGAAATTGGAACCAATTTGAATTTAGAGAACGTTCGAAACACAGCACATTGCAGAGTTTTATCAATGGTTTGGTCAGTGATTTTTCACATAGAATGCGTGTTCTTATACCAATATTTAATAACAAAATACACATTGAATGAACAATACAAAACATACATATTCTACAAACACTAGTTGAATATCTATCAATACCATTTATTAATTTTTTGCAGGAGAATTCAAAATATTTTGGGTTGCCATGCTATTATTTCATATACCTAATTATTTCGACATTTAAATGGAATTAAAACAATAGTTTTAAAACTGTTACTGTAAGTGCAAAATTATAACATTCATACAAACATTTCGCTATAGGTAAATTATTTCGTCACCATCATTCGAAATTCAAACAGTTTTGACAGTCAGGCGGCCATCTTGCTTTATCAATAACAGTTGCGCAAACTAAAGTCTGCCATAAAGAAGCGTAAAAATACTATGAGCAATAAATATAAGTTTTCATCGTTGTGGAGCGCGGAACAGAAAGTATTACAAGTGGATGTCGTGTAAGAAACACTAACGTGCCCTGTTACAGCAGGTCGTTGCTTTAAACAAGGATATACGATTCGTAGAACACCTATCTCCAAAATAGTAAATAAATAAAAATATCGTTAATAATGGCGTTTGCCTAGGTTGGTCTGTGGATGGGTGATCACCCTTACATACCAAGTTTCCTCCGTGCCTCGGAAAGCACGTCTCGGCTGTCATTTGTTCATCTTTGTCAGTCGTTACAGGTAGACAGTGGTCCAAAAAGTCTGACATCCAGTCTTACCATCATCATCATCATCATGGTGGTATTGTATTACCCAGTATTAACTGGGGTGTGGAGGTCAGATAGGCAGTCACTCCATGTAAAATATTGGTATTCAGCTGCACCCGATTAGACAGGAAGCCGACCCCAACATAGTTGGGAAAAGGCTAGGTAGATAAAATGGCGCACCTAGGCTTTTTTTGGCTCTAGACTTTAATGGGAAAAATTCAAAGCATTTATTTCAAGTAGGCCAGTCACCGCCACCAACACACTGTCAAAACAAAGATAACTATAAAGCTTGTCCCAGTCATAAAACAAATTACCTTACTGTGACAGTATTGTAGTTGCCCATTCCGAAGCGTAGACTAAACGTAGTGATTATATACTCTGTGGCGTAGACCTCTATGGAGAATAACGGGCAAGAAACTCCATGGACTCCAAATACCAACGAATTGGCTGCCAGCTATTCTGCCCTGATAACAAAGAATGCAGTAATCGACATTTTTGAGATTTTCACTTTTTTCCAGAAATAGCATCCCAAGAGGTTCATGTACATGAAAAAAATATATTTTAATAAAAATATTCACTCAAAGTATGTTTTTTATGTAATTATTTTCGCCGTACTTGCATAAAAACTGCTTCAATGATAAGAAAAAACGCAGTATTAAACATTGCCTAAGAATGAATGCAGTACTTGCAAGAATATCCTAAAACAGAATGCAGTAATATCCACTACTATATTATTATTTTTTAAATTCAGTAGACACATTGCTAAATTAAAACGCAGTACTCCATATTACTGCATTTAAGTGCAGTAATGTGGAGTATGAAAGGCTTGCGAAGTCGTAGCAGTACGATCCATTGCCGCGTTTTGTCTTAGTAAATCAGTTATGCGATGTCATTCGGTGGAGTAATATAAGAACATGAAGTAGGTTGAGTTTACGCAATACTTTATTTGCATTCCACGATGTAAAAACTTAGGTCGTAGCTAAGAGAGAAAGAAACCTTAACCTTAAAATGCACCTATGTAAGTCCTTGAGAAGACACAGTACACTTCAACTTAGTTCCGAGCATATAATAATGGCAATAATTACTAAAAAATAATGCAGTTATCGACTTGTGCTAAGACATAATGCAGTAATACGCGCAAGTGCTGCATTTAGTTTTAGTATCCTGTGACTCGGAAACGACCTGATACTAAACCGAAACGTAGTAATACGTATTATGATTGCATATATTAGTAAATTAAATAAAGGACAATTATCTTGTAATTTATGCTTGATTTTTTTCCGAATTTTTAGAAATACATCATGATCAATAAAATACGAACATCTTGCTCAGATGATATGAAATATGTTTTTTGCGTTTATCTCGTAACCGCCATTTTGCGATTACTGCATTCTTAGTTATGACGGCAGTATTTATATCTTCATCTCTTACATAACTTAACTTATTCACAGCCTGCATGCCGTTGCAAGGCTTACATCTATTTAAGCCTAACCTGCAGCAGTACAAGTACGTAGTAATCGATAGGACTCGATAAGATAAATTTGACAGTTATTCTCGATAAAATGAGTTTTATGGAGTCAAAAACTAATTTTATCGAGAGTCAAATTTATCTTATCGAGTCCTATCGATTCCTACGTACTTGTACTGCTGGTGTCAAAGTTTTTTGCACGCCCATGGGGCCTCTGATTTGGATTTCCATGCTGTCGAGAAATAATTCTCAGGCATGCTTGTTTCCTTACAATATAAATCTATAAATACATAAATACGCATTGGTAACCATTCTGTATGTTCTCACTTTTTGAAAATTGATAAGTTTTCAGAATCCTTATAATGAGGCTATCATGATTTCTCTTGTATTAGATTGTTCCAACACTCTAATACAAGTAATATTGTGATATTTTTTATTACACATCTAAATTCTCAGTTTTGATTTGTGTTTATGGTTGAGATATTATTATTATACAAAAATAAAATAAAAAATATGCCCGAGAAAATTTTCTAATTTCTTTTGGGAGTATTCTAAATAAATATCACTTTTTAGGGTTCCGTACCTCAAAAGGTAAAAACGGAACCCTTATAGGATCACTTTGTTGTCCGTCTGTCTGTCTGTCAAGACCTTTTTTCTCAGGAACGCGTGGAGGTATCAAGCTGAAATTCATATCAAATACTCAAGTCTATGGTCTCTTGGAGCTGTGAAAAAATCAAACTTCTAAGTCAACGCGATCAAAAGATACTCCCGTTTATGCCGCAAATTTTCGACACTCGCAAGGGAATCAAAACCTACAGGGTACTTCCCGTGAACTCAGAATCTTGAAATTTGGTACGAAGCAACGTCTTATAACACAGATAAAGGAAAAATTGCGAAAAGCATAAATTTTTAGTTACATCATATAATAAAAATATTTTTAATAATTTTACTTATATACCTACAGGTTTGTACGGAACCCTCGGTGCGCGAGTCTGACTCGCACTTGGCCGGTTTTTTTGTATTAGAGTGTACTCATAAAACACTCAAATACAAGAAAAATTGTTACAGGGCCCATAAAGACGAACTTCTACTTTTAATAATGACGTATTCCAACCCATAAACTCAAAATTGAGTCTTTAGGGCCATATTTTAGTCTACGTCTAGATAGAAACATTGTCGGGGAGAAAACGCCTAAGCATAGAATACAAATGACAGAATTATGTTAGTGAAACCTTAAGTAACCCTTTGTCGTTATCGTAAAGAAAAGTCTAGAAATATCTTAAGTTTCTTGTGGAACTTGCAAAGGAAACTGCGCAGTGACTTTAATGTCCTAAAATTGTTGAACTGTGGACATAATGGTTATTGCGATGGTGACTGTTTTAGTTTTAGTTAGTCTAGATGATAAATTTGAATTCCCTCATCTTATTTCTTATTTCATTAATCCGTCATTTACTTATTTAGATTTTTTCTTTTTTGGACGCCCTCGGACTTCAAATGTTATGAACATTGGCACCTATGTAGTTTATGCTCGACCCTTGTGTTCTAGAAACGTAATTATTCGAATTTCAAATCGTGTGTCCATCAACTGTCATTTTTCTCCACCAATCAGCAAGTGACATTTGACAGCAGATATTATGGGCTCAACCTTCAAAGCGTTCCCAATCTATATTACTATACTCTATGGTTTCTATGCAGCACAGTTACTACGGATGCATTTGTCTCCTCCATTTTTATATACATCCCTGTTCTCTAAGGTCAACGTTTGCCTCCACCCACCGTTCTAAGTATACAGGGTGTCTCATTCAAATCGGTCAGTATGGGAAAGTCTGAAACTATAAGACATACAAAGATCTGTTCTGAGGAACCATGTCATCGATTTTAATAACAAGAAAAACTGCATTCATACATTTTAAAAAACATCTGTACTCCGTTCGGGAATCGAACCTGGTTATTTTGGAAAAAAAAACCTACACTATTTCTATTTAGATATCGATTGTGTAGGTCTTAAGCAGTAAATGTCTGTATGAAACATGATGTCTAAAATGAATAAAATGCATTGTTTCCACATACTTTAATTTTTTTTAGTAGGTGCTCGAAGTGACCACCGCCTTTTTCAATACAATATTCAATACGATATTAGATAATAGTATCGCAGATAACAAAACTTCCGGAATGGTTTAATGCAATGCCAATGGGTGTGTGGGTATGTAAAGAGGTGTATGTATCAAGTTGCAACATCAGCAAAGAGGTACAAACAACCATAGAGACAATTTTAAATACCTGAACTTGTTTAATATTGTAAACGTGGTCAGTTCAAGCACCTACTAAAATAAATTAAAGTATGTCGAAACAATGCATTTTATTCATTTCTGACATCATGTTTCATACACACATTTACTGCTTAAGACCTACACAATCGATATCGAAATATAAATAGTGTAGGTTTTTTTTTTCAAAATATCTGGGTTCGATTCCCGAACGGAGTATAGATGTTTTTTAAAATGTATGAATGCAGTCTTTCTTGTTATTAAAATCGATGACATAGTTCCTCAGAACAGATCTTCGTAGGTATGTCTTATAGTTTCAGACTTTCCCATACTGACCGATTTGAATGAGACACCCTGTATATGTACTTTATCTACTTGTTTGCTATATACACGACTAACGGGATAATGAGAGACCAATATATCTACAAAAATAAACCCGTATTCTGTCTCGATTGTGTTTTTAGTCAAAGAGATAGCTTTTATGTTTGATGCAGACATTCCAAGTGTATCTATTGTGGATTTTTATCATTTGTTGTAGAGCTATATTGGTAGTTGTATGGAAATGTTTTGTTATGAAAAGCAATGAATTTAAATTCACTAGAAAGAAGATCACTGAAAAGTAAACAGGGCAACTTTTAAAAGTAATTCGAACCAGAACTAAAATTTGTGCAATCGTTTGAAAGAAAACTGCACTGCGATTTTTTCTATGGTTTTTTTTGCAAATAAGTTCTATTACATTTGCTGGAAATACTATGTATATTCTATAAAGGCTATTCTATACTCCAATACGTTTGGTAAATGGTTAGATAAAAAAAAATTTCAATAAATGCAAATGACCATTCGTCTACCACAAAAATTAGCAAGGATATTCGAAGGGAAGCTTGTGGTTAAAATTATAACAGCCACACAGATCAATCTTCAGGTAAACCCGTGCTTGCCTAGGTTGGTCCGAAGATGGGTAATCCGTTACATACAATATGATACCGAGTTTTCCCCTTACCTGGGAAAACATTCATCTTTTGTAGATCTTTGACAGTCGTAAATAACCCGAAAGTCTGACAACCAATTTTACCAAGGGGTATGGGTGTTACCTAGTACTAACTGGGTTGTGGAAGTCAGAGGCAGTTGTTCCATATAAAATACTGGTATTCAGCTGTATTCGATTAAATTGGTAGACAACCCCAGGTTGGTTAGATGATGATTTCCGAGAATGATCACCCTCAAAGATCAAATTTCCCAAATCTATCGCGCCCAACGTCAGCGCAGGTCAACAAGGCACAACATGTGCCCTAGTACTTGACACGTTCTGTATAATATTAAGAACTATTAATTATACTCCATGTGACAACCTGGCTTTGACACTGTGAGTCTGTGACACGGTCTTATATTATTCTAAGAGGGTTCGGCCTTTGAAGAGGCCACATGTCTAGGTTGTCTGATACGAGATTGGCGATAATTGACGTGTCTGTGGTTGCTTTCGCTAGGTGTGTAAGTAACTTAGGTATGCTGCAAAGCCCTTAATTATTCTGCGGTTTAAAAGCCTTGTGAATGTTCTGTTCTTTGATCTTACTTTGATTAGAAAGCAGTCATTCATCACGCGTGTATAAAGACTGTTAACGAAACTGGCAGTCGCTCATTCTTCGTCACAGGGATTCAAATTTAAAAGAAAATCTC
Source organism: Xestia c-nigrum (assembly GCA_916618015.1). NCBI lineage: Eukaryota > Metazoa > Arthropoda > Insecta > Lepidoptera > Noctuidae > Xestia > Xestia c-nigrum. Next base: position 3,823,882 of record OU745261.1, on the reverse strand, counting down.
TTGTTCCAGAAAGTTCTGGTTTCGTAGAATTTGAATGTCAATGTTCCAAGTATTACCTTATGTGCTACCTCTGTACAGCTGCTACCTACTGTTCTGAGTGTTTTCATTGTGCTCTAGCAGCGATGTCGATTAACGACAATCCCACAAAATTGTTTTCCAGCAAAGACTTTTGCTCCATGTTACTTTATTTGATGCATACAGGGTGTAAACCACCTCATCACGAAGCCGTCAACCAAGCATTCTGTACATCAAACTATTAAGTAACTTTACGCAACAAATGATTGCTGGGAAACAAACGGCTTTTTTTGGGGTGATAATGATAAATCATGTTCAGTGGTAGAAATCAGATGGATGGATTATTAACAAAAAAAGAATTGTAAAGTTGTTAAAAGTAAAAATCTTACAATAAAAACTTGTAAGTACCATTAAAAAAAGTAATTATCTCCGTAACTAGAGGGATCCTAGGTATGGTGTAGAACAAAAAAATGATCGCAATGACGGGGAGAACAAGTGCCTTTCGGCTTCGTTAAGAGGTGTTTTACACCCTTTTGAATGCATCGATGGCGAATGTGTTGACTGTTCTTTTATTGTATGATCATCTTCCTGCCTTTTCCCAACTTTGTTTGGGATCGGCTTCCAGTCTAACCGGATGCAGCTGAATACTAGTATTTGAACATGGAGCGACTGCCAGGGAAGAGGTCTATGCTCGGAGTTTTCTTGGGTGATCGAATCAGAAATGAAGACATCCGCAAGAGAACCAAGGTCATCGACGTAGCCCGAAGAATTGCTAACCTTAAGTGGCAGTGGGCGGGGCACATTGCTCGCAGAACGGATGGCCGATGGGGCTGAAAACTTCTGGAGCGGCGACCGGGAACCGGTAGACGATGCGTTGGAAGACCTCCCACTAGGTGGACTGATGACCTGGTGAAGGTTGCGGGAATCCGGTGGATGAGTCGTAAGGGACCGGTCAATATGGCGACACTTGGGGGAGGCCTATGTCCAGCAGTGGACGTCTTTCGGCTGAGATGATGATGATGATGATGACTGCCTATCTGTAACTGACCACCGTCTAACGTACTTTGCGAAGTACGGAGGCAACTCGGTGTGTAATGGATGGTATGTAATGGGTACCCATCCACGGACGTCTCAAATGGGCCATGGACATGTGTGGGACGAGTTGCTGAATTACTCACCAGCCCAGGCAAGCACATCCAAGACCAAATAAGATCGAGCCTAGAGTCTGTTCTTATTTAGCCACAAGCTCTGTATAATGTTTATTCTGTTTTACAACATCCAAGATGCAAAAACAACAAACAACTTAGATCCATAATACCATAAACTTCTTCTCAACCCATTCTACAACTAGAAATCGCGCCATTTCGTATTCAAGAGCCATATCTCATTATTATAACCTTGCCAAATTCGATATACGCTCGAATAGTTGACCGCTCAAATAACCACCGGGCGAGGACGGCTCCCTAAGAGCTCTTGCACGTAGCCGGGATGCCCGGGCAATAACTGTAGAGCATTGCACTTTTGAAGATGGTCCAAGTTATGAGGGAAACGTCGAAGGCTTGAATAAAATCAAAATCAAAATCAAATCAAAATCAAAGCATTTATTTCAAGTAGGCCAATAACAGGCACTTTTGAATTGTCGAAACAAAGATGAAAATTAAATGTTACAATAAAATACCTCCCCACATTCTACAACTGAATGAGACGAAATTTAAATCTTGTGTAAAACGCACACTATGTAGGCAAGCATATTATAAGCTGGGAGATTACATTGAGGATAAAAATGCTTGGCTAAATGCTGGTCCTGCTCCGCAACCATAGCTGCATAGGTGCAAACTTATTGGACAATATTATTGTGGTAGCTGCAGAAGATTGTAAAAATATTCTTGCATTGTATAGATTCCATCTCTTAGTATTGTATAATTGCATAGCACATGTGTGAGTACCATGTACTGTAAAGCTACCATTTGCATTTAGTTATCTTTCTTTGACTTGAATATGCCTTGGTGGCTGAGAGAATGTCTTGCTCGCTTAAATGTCTTGCTGATGGTGGCGGGTGGGTCGGGTCATTTAGTTCCCTTCAATATGGTTGAATTGAATGGCGCTGATCCATGCGTCATGTTCGTGAACGGGCGCTGTCAGTCGGGACTAGTCATCTCTTAGCTGCCATGGATCATTTGAATTGCTTTACTTTATAAATTGTTGATTTATTTCTTTTTTACTCTGGACGCTCTTATTCTGCACGTCTTTCTACATCGTTCTCACATATATGTATAATCTCAACATGAAAGATGTAACCAAGATTTTGTAAGAACATTTTTGATTGAAAAGAGTGTCCATGGAGTTTCTTGCCCGTTCTTCTCCATAGAGATCTACGCTAGGGAATGGGCAACTACAGTACATTCTCAAGTTATTATGCCTTGTGTCTGTGACTGTAGCCTTTTTTTTTCGTTTTATCGACATTCAAAAGTGCCGTAACGGTCTAGTTGAAATAAATGATTTGAGTTTGAGTTGAGTTTGAGTTTTGAAATGTAGCTACAGTCCCAGTCACAAGACATAAAACTGTGAAAGTACTGTAGTTGCCCATTCCCTAACGTAGATCTCTATGGAGAAGAACGGGCAAGAAACTCCATGGACACTCTTTTAAATCAAATTATTATTACAAAATCTTGGTTACATCATTCATGTTGAGATTGTAAATTATGTGAGAACAATGTAGCAAGATGTGCACGTTAAAAGTGTCCATAGTAAAAACAAAATAATTCATTTAAATAAGCCATGGCAACTAAGAGATGACCAGTCACAACTGCCAGCGCCCGAAAAGTTTTGCCATTTCAAACTAACAACCTTGCACAATTCAAGTAAGATTTTGTTGTTTCCTGCCTTTAATCCAATTTATTTGGGGTTCACCACGTCTTCTTCAAAAGACTTAGCTCGCAAAGAGATTAAAAAGACTTAGCTCGTCATAATTATATTTGAATGTGTTTGATTACTCAACATCCAAGCAATCACCTTCTTTCAAGTCATAAATCATTCTTCACACAGTCCATTCATCGTTTCTTTGGGCTTCCTCTACTCTAATGTTTATAACGTATCATTGAATATTGGTGAAGTTAAATTACAGGTCATTTCGATGACGCGTTTATGGCCTCACTAAGGATCTCTCATGGTCATCGTCATTGGCACCAGATCACTTTGCTTGTGTGCACCCATACGAGCTTCTTCCAGGTTTTACCTGCGGCGGCAACCAAGTTATCTGCACATTTCCTTATGAGACGTCCAACACTTCCCATTTCTAGAATCCTTACGACTGTAAAATAAAAGCAGAAATTCAGTTTAGGTTTTTGTCTTATATGAAATGGAGGAGTTTCAATAGGATCAAGATTGATTTTAATAGACCTGATCAAATTTTTGGATTCATTCTCTAGATCTGAAGTTTTCACAATATGCCTACGTTGTTTCAAACAAATACCTATATCTCGTATTATATTATTAGCCATCATTTTGTGCCGTTTGGGACCCATTGTGCGGTCACTTGAACTCGTATTCAGAGTTAAAAAAAATGAAGCATTTATGTGCCTGATAATCAGGTACACGCTACATCTCCTGGCTTGTACCACAACCCATAGTGGATTTCAACATCTCGATAGCGCAGAAAACCTACATTTTCAAATCTGATCTTTAAACATTTTAAATAAATTGTGAAAAAGGTTATTTAAAATCTATTTAGATTCTAAAAGATTTGTATATTTTCCAGCAGTAATGACGGTTTACTTTTGTATGTTAGTATTTTTGTATCGAATAAACTTAAAAACTTCTGGACCGATTTGAATGCTTAAATACTTCGATTAGGTACCATATGTACGTTTAAAATATGTAGTCTTATTTATGTGTAATTGCCGAACAACTTGAGAAACTCTTCATTCAGATAAACAGGTCATTATAAAATAATAGGACCAGTAAAAACACGTTTCTCGAACACCGTCAAAGGTTTTAAAACAAAAATTGTAGCAAATGCATCATAAACAGCTCTTGTCAAGATCAGCACAGGCCATTACCGTTCAGGAAAGTATTAAAAATACATAAAGTGGAATGGGTATGTCCGTAAATAAATGTATTAACAGCAAAATATAAATCAGTTGGTTTTGCTGAAGCAAAAACAACATCCCGCCTCTATTTCTCAATGCCAATATACGCGTACCTAAAAACTACAGACATTTTAAACACTGTTTTAGGCTTTCACGGTTTAAAACTAAACTTATCAGGAGCTCAACTCAATAAATAATCCCGGAAGATATCCCGTAAGTGACAATATAAGTTTACAGACATTTTGTTTGCCAGTTATATTTTAATTCCTATCCAGTTTATGGGCTTGTGCTCAGTCTTACCAAGGTGTATCTTATTGCCCACCCAGTACTAACTGGGTTCTGCAGGTTAGATAGGCAGTTGCTTCATGTAAAAAACTGATATTAAGCTGCATCCTGTTAGATGGGCAGCTCACCTCATAGTAACATAGGGTAGGCCAGATGATGATGGTGGTGATTTGATCTCCATGGAATAGTTTAGTTTAGTTTATTTATTAATAATTATCAGGAATTACAGGTCAGTTTTATAAAAATTAAAAACACAAATTAATCATAATCACATTAAAAAATCCGACACATAAGTAAACTTATTAAAAATTATAATTATCTAATAAAAGCATATTAAAAATATCAAAATAAAAAAAATACATTCATAAATTAAGAATGAACAAACACTAATAATCAATTAATCATACAAAAAATAGTAATAGAAAAAAAAACAAAATAGTAATAGGGCCTATTGCCGCCATCGGTGCACAAATCTGTGCAACTAATTAAGAAATTCTTGATGAAAATATTCAAAACTACTTTGATTGACCCTGAGAATAGAATCCAAGCCTACATGCGTCACTACGCTAGCGACCACTTCAGTAACGACGGCAAACATGTGAAGATTAAAGACGGTAAAAGGTGAAATGTGGAACATTTTCAACACATCTGCTGAACTAGAAAGATTCCAACTTTAATACGTGTTTTGTGAGTTATTACGTAAGTTCAGTTATTTATCTTGTCGTGCGAAGGTATTTTGTTTTAGATTTAGTTTAGTTTCTCTATTTCTTCTGACAATTATTTAATTTATTGACTTTTTGTCAACCTGTTGTTGCCATGTAGCCAAACAAAGTGGCTTTAAACACTTCTTGTGAATACACAGACTCAGTCAAGTGTTGGATTAAAAAAAAAAACATATTATATGCAATTGATTAGGATATGCAATTGATCTCAATTCCATCATCATCATCATCATCATCATCATCATCATCGTCTCAGACGAAAGACGTCCATAGGCCTCCTCCAAGTGTCGCAACATTGACCACTCTCGTGTGACTCGCATCCAGCGGATTCCCGCAGCCTTCACCAGGTCGGCCCACCTAGTGGGAGGCCTTCCATTGCATAGTCGTTCATCTTAATTATTGGAAGAAAATGTCGTTGGAGATCTTGAAAATTTTTAATTCTCGATCTCGCCAGTCGCCTAGTCGGACGAAATCTCAAATGGTCAGTCTCAACCCCAGCCTAAGCACACGAGATTTCCAGTGATTTATTTATTTTATTTATTTAAACTTTATGCACTTAATGTACAAAGGCGGACTTAATGCCTTGGGCATGTTTTACCAGTCTACCTTAGGGTGATGCAGAGATTAAACTGTAGGTGCAAGAGTAAAGAAAATTAGGAAGACTATAATATAACAATATATACATATATACATACATACAATAAATTATAAAAAGTGAGGAAAGATAAAAACAATTTAAAAAAAAAGTTTACGAAGAAAACAAACAAATTAAATGTGGTATAATAAGTGATCATTCTCGTCTCAACATTCCCTAACTCCTGACAAAACCTCACTCTATAGCATCTGACGAAATGGCGACAACCTTGCTTCTCACCATGTGAACTAACTCAACAATACATTTAGGAAACCACCACAACATATTATCCTTTACCATATGGCCCAAATATTTCCGACAAAAACGATCCGTTTCTATTAGGACTTCTCTTCAAATCGGGAGTTGAAGTGTTCCGACGGCTTGTCATTACGAGTTCCTAAATATGGCAACCCGTAGTATGTAGCCTTAAATGGAAACTTACTAGGTACTCGTTCAAATCGAGATGACTCAGTGCTAGCCTTGGTATCGTAAGCTTGCTATGAATTGTGTTATGGCCCTGTTTTCTCTTGAAGAGCATATTGCGAAATTAAATCTTCAGGTAGCTACTTGTAGACTACATTTTCCGTATATGGTGTATACTTTTTTGTGACTCAACGGCCATACATAGTGATTATGACTTCTTGACGATCAAGGACCCATCTTTCTGACTGTAAAAACAATATTACTCATGGTTTCTGTACTGTCTGTTAATTGGTAAAATGGTGTTAGTTAAAACCACCATCAGTTACAACTCTTAATTACCAGCCAGAGCGCTGAGCAGACAATGACAACATTTTTGTCCGCTGGACAGAAATTGAAGCTCCTGTTCTGTCTGTCCATTGGTTTTGCTTTTATCGATTGGTTCATTGGTTGCTGTAAATGATCGAAAACAAAATATCCATCCTCTACTGCGTTTTTAACAGCCACTATAACAAAAACAATACCATTAACACAATAACAAAATAACTCAATACGCAATAACAACGCTATATCTTTTCTTTCTTTCTTTCTATCATATAAATATGATACACTTCCTTCTGTCTTCATGATCATCAACTTTCTGTCCTTGCCTAATTCTATTTGGGGTGGGCGCAACACGTTTTCGTCACGTCTTCTTTTATTCTCCCCTCTCAGATGTCACGGCATCATTTACTCTTTTCTTTTTCTACAATTCCTTGTATTAATTTATTTTATATGTGTAATAAACAGCTTTTCTTCCGGGCTGTATTGTAACTCTCTGTTAAAAGATCCACCATCGAAATTGTCTCAATCAAACTTGACTTGATAGACACCAAATTAATCTTGAATTCCATTGTTGCAGGCGTACACACCAACCGGATTCGAGAAGTATGGCTGCTCATGCACGGTCGCTGACTACAGAGTTAATTTCTCCGTGTGGGACACATCGGGTAAGTCTTAACTTACTTTCTACTAGCGGACATCACGCGGTTTCACCCGTGTTGTTCCCGCTCCCGTGGGAGAACGAGGATAAAATATAGCCTATGTTACTCGCTGATAATGTAGCTATCCATTGCTGAAAGAATTGTTCAAATCGGTCCAGTAGTTTTTATGTTTATTCGTTACATGCAAAATTACAAAATTTTCCTCTTTATAATGTTAGTATACTAGACTTAGAAGCCACTTGAGTAAAAAGATTTTGGGTAGCTTACATGATAGGTTTGCCTTTTGACGTCATTGTTGCCTTATAAAATGAGTTTCCAAATTAGCTATCTTGGTAATTATTTGACTGGTAAATGCGGGTGAATGATAAATAAATTGTTATTAGCAGAGAAATCTGTCTACCTTCTTTCTTAGTCTTTTGCTACGCGCACCACTGTACAACAACCAATATAATTTCTTATACCAATTTCTATTCGAGAATCAGCACTCCTTTGACAAAAACACTTCGCTTCGTTAACGCGAGCGACTCGACAAACTTTCCTACAAAGAACCTGATCACAAAGTCTTGCCAGTCTGTAATGCACTTTATAATGCCTCTTGGCGGCCAATCAATGCACTTCAATAACTAATATCTACCAATTGGCTTCCACGAGACTTAATAGTTAATGGATAGAGTTTTTTAAAGTTTGTTTTAGCGATCTCTTTGTGTTACAAAGCTTTTTTTTTAAAATTAAGTCTAATACTTTATCAGTCTAATACAGTCAGTCTTTTTTTTAGTCTAATACTTTATTGGTGTCCATTCTGTTGTGCACAAGCTAAACTTAATTTAGGCTATTGCTATCTTTATGTCTCTAATGAAACGAGAAAGAGACGGACGTAATTTAAAGCTGTCAAATTTAATTGGAGCTATTTCCATACAAATGAAGGGTGCACGTAGAAACATGTCGACTAAAAACACGGCGAAGCGCAAGGCAAAAACTAGTTTGACATCTCTTACTTAGTTCATAGCTATAGCCGTCCTTTTCTCGCACTGTCTTTTAGTGAAAGATAGCAATAGCCTTAAATTAAGTTTAGTTTGTGTACAACAGAGGCCCTACTCCCTAACGCTTCGTCCGTATATTCGGTTGTATCCGTCTGTCTCGCACGCGTCAGCAGATGAGTGCGAGTGAGAGAGATGGATATACATCAATGACTGCCTCGTTGGTCTAGTGGTCGCAACTGGGTCCTAGTTTCGATTCCCAGGATGGACAAAGTGTTATTGGGTTTTTCCATGAGGAATTTCTCAGTAGCAACCACGAAGTCTGGATTTGTGCCCAGTTCATGACAATTTCACATGGGATTTAAACATAACTGGTGAAATGTGGTTGTAGGTACTATGAGGTTCTGCGGGGGCTGCGGGACTGTTCGAAAGAGATACCGTGGCCCCGGAACATAAAGGGTGAGGAAACTTAGGAGCATGGATAGGTTTTAGTCAGTAAGAGCGGGAGTCATTTGATGATTTTCCATCCGAAAAAAAATAAATAAAAAAGGTGTAATGACGTTATGTCACTACATATTGTAAAATAAGTCTCCCGCCGCGTCTGTCTGTCCGTCCCTATGTATGTTTAGATCTTTAAAACTACGCAACGGATTTTGATGCGGGTTTTTTTTATAGAATAGAGTGATTCAAGAGCAAGGTTTTTGTAATAATGCACCATCTCAACATGAATGATGTAACCAAGATTATGTAACATTTTTTTTTATTTAAAAGGGTGTCCATGGAGTTCCTTGCCCGTTCTTCTCCATAGAGATCTACGCTAGGGAATGGGCAACTACAGTACTTTTACAGGTTTTATGTCTTATGACTGGGACTGCAGCTACATTTAATTTACATCTTTGTTTCGAAAATTCAAAAGCGCCTGTTACTTTCGTACTTGAAATAAATGCTTTGATTTTGATTTTGTAAATAATTTTACGTGGGCTAGTTTTAAATAAAGTACGTTTTTGATACGGGAAGGTGATAATTCCAACCATCACAATTTGATTTGATGCGGTGAAAGGATGGTGAGCATAAAGGTGACGGGAAGCACGGTGTACCGTGTCAAATATGAATGTAAAACTTCAAACAGAGTGATACGAATCCCGGTCGGGATGCGGGACAGGATGGCGGTGTCTGCAATTTGCATTACAGTTTATAGCATAACCTGGTAGATGTCACACCAATCAACTGACGTACTTTTTAACAGCAATGGTAATAGCATCGTCACAACTCGGACTCGGTCGGATGTTATAATTGGTGTAAATAAATAAATAAATAAATAATAATAAATAACTGTAATAGCCTGAGAGGAGCTCGTGGCTAAATAATAACAGCCGCTCGGGTCGATCGTTAGGCTAAGCCGTGCTTGCTTAGGCTGGTCTGTGGATGGGTGCTTACATTCCGAGTTTCCTCCGTGCCTCGGAAAGCACGTTAAGCTGTTGGTCCCGGACTCCCGGCTGTCATTTGTCCATCTTTGACAGTCGTTACAGGTCCGATAAGCCCAATAAGTCTTACAACCAGTCTTACTGTGGTATCGTATTACCCAATACTAACCTTGTAGAGGTCAGATAGGGAATCGCTCCATGTAAAATACTGATATTCAGCTGCATCCGGTTAGACTGGAAGCCGACCCCAACATAGTTGGGAAAAGGCTAGGCAGGCAAAAGGCATGCCCACTTCACATGTAGGGGAGCTACCCTAAAATAAAACATTTTCCAAAGTTTGATTTTATTACTTTGTTGGCGTATTTGATAAACATACTCCTACAAAATTACAGCCTTCTAGTACCTACGGTCTCGATCCACACGATGCAGACCTTGCAGAACCGATTCCTCCCAAAGATCACCGGTGCCCCCCCTTACGTCCGTAATGATAGTCTACACGTAGACCTTAGAATCCCTACCGTTAAGCAGTTCATGAAACGCCTTTCCAAGCGTTACTTCGACACTGCCATCAAGCATAGGAACCCCCTAATCGCATCGGCCGCCCGGTACGACCCATCGCGTATTAGCTCAGTCCAACGTCCACGTCACACCCTAGTCGCCCCCGACGATCCGATCACTATCTTGCAAGAGAGTAGGAAAGATACCAGTACAGTTCGTAGAATGTAGAAATACAAACCGAAAACATCCCGACCTCGCCGCAGAGGTCCGGCGCGTAATCCCCGTTTAATCCCTCCCCGACCCTTGCTCGAGCCAGCCCGCGATTCTGAGCCTGTAAAAATATAACAGTCCCTAAATAAAGACAACCAGATCCAGCCTGTCCCTTTGCTGCCCCAGCGACGCCCTAAGCCGAGGTCCGTACCCCACAGGGGGTGCCCTTAGAGCGCTGTCGCTTAGTTTATAGTCATTTTTGCCCTGGCTGGAGGCCTTAAATTCAAGGCATCCACAGGACTTGCCCGGTTAAGCAGAAGCCAGTCTTCTCAGACTGAACTGCGAGATGCCCTACATAAAAAAATAAATTAAAAAAAACCCTTTCAGTATTCTAAGACCGATACACAACAAAGCTATTGTTTGCAGTTACTGTCGTCTTCAACTGTAAACAAATCCTTTTTTAATAAACACAACGGAACTGTTAGTTTTCCGTCGTTTCGACGCTCTCTGTACGCAATATTCGGGTGTTTTCATACAGTACGTAAACATTGGGTAAAACGACTACGCTGTATATACGTCGTATATACAGAAAGTCGTACTGTATACGACCAGAGTCGTACCATAAACGACGAAATCAAATTTCTAACCGCTGCAGTTATGATGTATTTCGGGTTTGCAATTGGTTGCGGTTTTGAGAATGCAGTTACTGAATTAACGTTTGTAATGAGCTTTATAGACAGTGCTTTGACAAGATTTCATGAATGACTTAACTCTATGTACTTATGTAGGTAGAGAAAAAGTGTAGGAGTATTTTCTACACCATGCTGTAAAACAATACCTATACACAGTGCAATCATACACTATAACTGTCAGGAAAATATTTCGTAACATTAAAAAATACTGAAGCCAAACTTTTTCAGACCTTGCACAGGTGTACTTACGGGAATTTATATATTTATACAAAAAAACACACAAATCTTTATAATCTTTACAAACGTATGTCAAAAAATAATTCCTTCTGTCTTTTTAAAGTTACTAATTTGTGCTGCAATATTAGTTTTTATTCCTCTTTAGAACATCATTCAAGTTAACCAACTAATAGACCTGTAAAATAAGTTTGGACTGTATTTAGTGGTACCAATTAAAGTTGCACAATAACCGAACAACCACAAACAATTGCAAATCCAACGATAACCCGCCTATGTCAGAGGTTTACAACCTCGTAAAACGCGGCTAAAGTTAACTTACGTTTATTTATTTAAGACGATAATATTTTATTCACGCAGCCCAATGTTTTGTGCCCCTGCGTGAGTTACGATCAGCCTTGACATTGCATCGTTAGCTTAGCTTACTTTTATTTTAGTGGGTTCGTTTGAAACTTTACTGAAGTCATAAACGGCCTTTTTTTTAGGATGGGAAATCATCAAATGACTTCTCCCACTCTGGGCGGAGCGGGAGGGAGTGTCAGACTTTTACTGACTTAAACCCATCCATGTTCCTTCCTCGCCCTTTATGTTCCGGGGCCGCGGTATCTCTTTCGAACAGGCCCGCAACCCCGGCAGGAGTGTCATAAACGGCCTCACATATTGTTCAACTGTGTTTGACTCGGCTTCCAGTTAACCAAATGCAAGTGCCTATCTTACGTTAACAACCCACTTTTCTGGGTTATATGTTATCCTGAACTAGGTAAGACTGGTTGTCAGACTTTCTGACATCTGACTGCACACTGCACACTCAAAACTTCACTGAAGTCTAGTATCTACTATTTTAAGGTTTCAATGTTTTTCAGTAAGTACTTTATTGACATGACCGTAGCTAAATAATAACAGCCACTTGGTACGATCTTAAGGTTAAGCCGTGCTTGCCTAGGTTGGTCTATGGATAGGTTACCACCCTTACATACCGAGTTTCCTCCGTGCCTCGGAAAGCACGTTAAGCTGTTGGTTCCGGTTGTCCTTTGTCCATCTTTGGCAGTCGTTACAGGTATTCAGTGGCCCAAAATGTCTCGCAACCAGTCATACCAAGCGGAATTGTATTACCCAGTATTAATTGGGTTGTGGAGGTCAGATAGGCAGTCGCTCCATGTAAAATACGGTATTCAGCTGCATCTGGTCAGATGGGAAGCCGACCCTAACATGGTTGGGAAAAGGCTAGACAGATGATGACTTTATTGACATACAGTTCACGTATTACCAAAGAATCTTCTTCGTCTAGACACCTTTTAAAAGTTTAAGGCAAATGAGGTATTCTTTTCACTAAAAGTTACGAAAAGTATGTAGGTATATCTTTCAAGCCTTTAATATTTATCAAGCAAGTAGGCTACGATTGTACTCGTACCTACAATATGTTAGTCAAGTACTATTCCAGAGACATAATGTCAGAAAAGTCGAACAGTATGTGGGTACTAAACGACAAATTCCATTAGTAGTAAGTACAATATTTTTGCCCGTTTCTAAATCGATAAATAGTTGAGTCACTGAGTTGACGAAACAGTGACGTCACAGCCACTCACAGCTGCTATTGCCATAAAAAATCTTTGAAAGAACCGCATTTTGACAGCTCTCAAAAAGTATGTCAGTTGATTGGTGTGTCATCCAGCCTTTTCAGATAGATACAGGGTGTATTTCACCTCATCACAAAGCCGTTAACCAAGCATTCTGTACATCAAACTATGTAACTTTCCGCAAAAAATATTGCTGGGAAACAACTTTTTTTTTGTGGTTATAAATCATGTTTTGTGGTATAACTCAATGTAACGCACTCAAAACATTGTGCGAATGGATGGATTGAATAGTACGGAGGTCGTAGAGATATTCAAAGTAAAAATCATGCGACAAAAAGTGGTATTTAAAAAAAAACTTGTAAAAATCTTGCAACTTTGACCCCTATATCTCCGTAACTGGGAGGTTCCCAGGTATAGTGTAGAACATAAAAATGATCAAAATGACGAGGAGAACAAGTGCCTTTCGTATTCGTTAAGAGGTGTTTTACACCCTTTATAGTAGTGCACAAATGTATGACAGTCACAGAACCACTCTTCCCTCACTAACTCCGATAGGACGGCTATCCGAGATCAGGCGCAGAATCACCGGCTTTGCTGCCACTGCCAACTTCCACTCGACAATATTTTATTGGAAAAATGCAAAAATAACACGGAAGCGTATTGAAAATCTAGCGCTAAAGATGTTCCTAGTTTTTTGTTAACACGTCTTCTTCTTTCCGAATCGATAACTCAGCAGATTTTGTCCAACCAGTACGTAGTAGCAACCTGGACAGCAGGCCCCTTATTCACAAGCATTCGACTCGCTTCCGATTCGGAAAATCGTATGTCTATCTCGGTCGTTTTCGTAATGCCAGAAGAAGACAGATATACGAGTTGTCGAATCGGAAACGAGTCGAACGTTTGTGAATACGGGGTCAGGTCTGTTGTTTGACTTAAGTTCTGGATGGTGCAATTCGTTTTTAATACTGTATAGAGCAGCGGTGGCCCAGTGGTGGCGGCCCCGTCTTACGAACAGTAAGTCGTGGGTTCGAACCCAGGTAGTCGCAATACTTTGTGTAATTTATTTCATCACCGCTGCTCTCAAAACGGTGAAGGAAAACATCGTGAGGAAACCGGCATGTCTTAGAACCAAAAATTCGAAGACATGTGATATCAACCAATCCGCACTGGGCCGCGTGATAGATTACAGCACATTCCCTCTCATTGAGAGGAGGCCGTGTCCCAGCAGTGGGAACATTATAGGCTGATGATGATGATGATGATAATGACTTTATGAAGGGAAAGGTGCCATACAATCCAATACCTACCGGATTCCATTGGAAAAATGGCACAGTCTACTGACTGTAGACTAGACTAATATACAATCACATTAAAGAAATGTACTTAGGCTTACTTCTTCCAAAATATTACATCTATACTATAATATTATAAAGCAGAAGAGTTTGTTTGTTTGTTTGTTTGGTTGAACGCGCTTATCTCAGGAACTACCGGCTTGAATTGAAAAAATCTTTTTGCATTGCATAGTCCAGTTATCGAGGAAGGCTTTAGGCTATATACCATCACGCTTTGACCAATAGGAGCAGAGCAGCAATAAGAAATGTTGCAAGCGGGAAATTCACGCGAACGAAGTCGCGGACAGAAGCTAGTATAACATAAAAAGATAAATTCACCCCTATAATAGGCATGACGAATTGACGACAGCATCTTTGCAAATCTATTTAGTATGTAAGTTTTGTGTATTGTAAATAATTGAATATTGACAAAGATAAAAAGCATCAAAACTCGGGAGTCGTGACGTCGGAACTCACAAAAAAAAATACCAAGGCGGTATTAAAAAATTTTAAAAGCGTCCTGTCTTCGTAAATTTTGGTTTACGTAACAAAAAAAAAATACGTCCCAAATATTTTTTTATTATCTAACTGACGGACTACGGACTAATTCGATTTTTTTATGTCGCTTTAATGTCTATTGCTACAGGGTTAGGCAGAAATGTATTTAATAGTACACCATGCTTACCAGACCGATTTTTTAGCATTTTTTCTTAATATTGCTCATGCAACAATTATTCAAAATATGGTATTCGCATGTCTGTTGTAAAACAGTGAAGCATAAAATTGTTAATAGCTGAACAAATGGCTACACACGGCTCTTATCTTCGGACACACGCACTTGTGAGCGTGACAAATGGCTGGACATTTGCATGCACACTGAATTTCATTTTATGTTTCATTTTTAAGGTGAGACTTTACCGGATTTTGAAGATAATCTGCATAGGTTGCTTATAAGCACATGTTTTGAAATATGTGATCATTTTAAAAATGAATAATTTGAGGTTTTTTTTTTGTAGTAATTACTTCCTCATTTGATTAAAATATACTCGCAACAGTTCACAACACTTACCTTTGGTACCTGAAACTCAAGTCTGGACTTAAATCTGATAAAACAATATGTTGCTAGATAGGTTTTCAGAAGTTCAAAATTATTTTTTATGACCCACGCAACTTCGTCTGCGTCACATATAAGAGAGAAAAAGCTCACAAAAGGAATACATTTTCCCCGTTTTTGCAACATTTTTCATTTATGTTCCGCTCCTATTGGTCATAGCGTGATGATATATAGCCTATAACCTTCCTCGATAAATGGACTATCCAACACAAAACGATTTTTTCAATTCCAACCAGTAGTTCCTGAGATTAGCGCGTTCAAACAAACAAACAAACAAACAAACTCTTCAGCTTTATAATATTAGTATAGATTATAGGACCCCTTAAAAAAAAAAAATCTTGTCAAAATCCAGTTACGTTGCCACAGACAGACACACAGATACACACTTTAAACTTCAAACATCCCTCATTTTTGGTCGGGGGTTAAAAACACGTTCAGTTTATGAAATCAGCATAAGAATATCAAGCTTGTAATTTCTCGAGGTAATAAGGTAATAAGGGCAAGCCAATTGTCAACAACCAACCCCTCACTATAAAAAGCGGCCAAGTGCGAGTCAGACTCGCCCATGAAGGGTTCCGTAGCAGCAAGTAATGTATAAAAGTTACGTTAGTTATTCGATTTATGACGTATTAAAAAAAACTACTTACTGGATCTCGTTCAAACCATTTTTAACCGACTTCTAAAAAAGGAGGAGGTTCTCAATTCGGATGTTTCTATTTTTTTTTTTTTTTTTATGTTTGTTCGGGCATAACTCCGTCGCTTGCCAACCGATTTGGAAAATTCTTTTTTTGTTGGAAAGGGTATTCTTCCCAAATGGTCCCATAGCCATCAAGTCGGGATCTGATGGTGGAATCTTGGCGAAATCGAGGGAACTCTTCAAATTTTATATGAAAACGTGTTGCGATTTTGGTATTTTCTACAACAAGTGAAGCATTTGCGTTTGATAAGAACCATTCTACCATCAGATCTGATGATGAAGCCAAGAGTCACGGAACTCCATAATGAGACAATGTACTATAGTCGTGTTTGGGCTTGTTGTAATTGTAACGGTATGCACTTTCCATGTATCAAGCACATGTGAACCACTAAAAAGTGAAAAATAAAAACTTTTTTGCAAAAAATAAAACCGACTTCAAAAAAAAACAAAAAAGTGAAAAATAACTTTAGCTTCTGAAGTCGGTGACAAAAAAACTAAAGCAATCAAACAAAGGTCACCGACTTCAGAAGCTAAAGTTATTTTTCACTTTTTTGTTTTTTTTTGAAGTCGGTTTTTTCGGTGAAATTTTACATGGTAATGTACAGTGCCGACCAAAACGCTTACTGTACATCACATACTTATTTTAGTTTTATCGTTCTCTTATTTTAGAAATTACAGAGGGGGGGGACACATTGTACCACTTTGGAAATGTTTCTAAAAATTTAAATGCGGTTCACAGAATACATCAACATACCAAGTTTCAACAGCATAGCTCTTCTAGTTTCGGAAAAAAGTGGGTGTGACATACGGACAGACAGCCAGACAGACAGACAGACATGACGAATCTAAAAGGGTTCCGTTTTTTGCCATTTGGTTACGGAACCATAAAAAGCATCATCTTGAAGAGCAATGTATCAGGCCACTCCCTGCCCTTTTTTTGTTTTTTGGGATGGGAAATCATCAAATGACTTCTCCCACTCTGAGCGGAGCGGGAGGGAGTGTCAGACTCTTACTGACTAAAACCCATCCATGTTCCTTCCTCGCCCTTTATGTTCCGGGGCCGCGGTATCTCTTTCGAACAGGCCCGCAACCCCGCCCCTCCCTGCCCCCAAAGCATCTTTCAACCCTTGTCTACATACATCTATATCCAGCTGAACTCTGATAGCATAAGTAATTAAGTATAGGCACGTTAGACAAACGAGCTAATCCAATAATTATGTGCTACCGTGCAAGGCAGTGTTAGATTGCGTTAGCTTGAGGCGTCGCTTGCGGGTTTAGCTGCGATTTGAAACTATAGCTAAATGGCTTGAAATGTCAGCTTAATAAAGGGTGTAAAACACCTCTTAACGAATACGAAAGGCATTTGTTCTCCTCGTCATTCTGATCATTTTTTTGTTCTACACCATACCTGGGAACCTTCTAGTTACGGAGATATAGGGAGTCAAAGTTGCAAGAATTTTACAAGTTTTTTTTTAAATACCACTTTTTGTCGCATGATTTTTACTTTAAATATCTCTACGACCCCCGTAATATTCAATCCATCCATTCGCACAATGTTTTGAGTGCGTTACATTGAGTAATACCACAAAACATGATTTATAACCTCAAAAAAAAAAGTTGTTTCAAAGCAATATTTTTTGCGGAAAGTTACTTAGTTTGATATACAGAATGCATGGTTAAGGGCTTTGTGATGAGGTGAAATACAGCCTGTATATTATTGATACCTGAAATTATAAATGAGGAGTTCGTGCCTTAATAATAACAGTTGCGTAGAACTTGCTTAGGTTGGTCTCTGGATGGGTGACCACCCATTACATGCCAAGTTTCCTCCGTCTCTCGGAAAGCACGTTAAGCCGTTGGTCCCGGCTGTCATTTGTGGGTCTTTGACAGTCGTTACAGACAGTCAGTGGCCTGAATTTCTGACTATCAGTCTTACCAACGGGTATCTTATTATCCAGTTCTAACCGGGTTGTGTAGGTCAGATAGGCAGTCGCTCCATTTAAAATACTGATATTCAGTTACATACCTACATTCGATGATACTGAAAAGCAACCCCAACATAGTTGGTAAAAAGCAAAGCAGGATATTTAACTAAAGTACGATATAACTTCACTTAATTATTGTCCTCAAAAACTATTGAACAACACTTTCGAAAATTACTACAGGAGACAGTTTACAAACAAAATCCCCAGACACAATCCACGACCGGACCGTAATAAACAGCTTTTCTCAATCCCTAAATGAGCAGTTGCCAAAGTACATTAAACATCAGAAACAGATAAGTTAATAATACAGAATATTGGTGCATTTTATTGTCCTCAAGTGTACTATCACAGCTCCTCGACTACGTACACACGGCGCCATATCAAGCTGTAAAATTCCAGTATAACAAGACCTCCCACTAGGTGGACCCATGACCTGGTGAAGGTTGCAGGAATCCGCTGGATGCGAGTCGCTTGGGACCGGTCAATGTGGCGACACTTGGGGGAGGCCTATGTCCAGCAGTGGACGTCTTTTGGCTGAAATGATGATGATGATGGCCACGCTTTGTATGAAGGGTGTAAATAATCCCATAACGAAGCCGAATGAAGGCATTTATTCTCACAGTCATTGCGATCATATTTTTGTTCTGAACCATACCTCGGAACCTTCTAGTAACGGAGATATTGGGAGTCAACCTTTTCACAGGTTTTTATTCAAAATGCGTATTATTAAATGCATATCTGTTCACTATTAAATGCGTAACTTAAATGTTTCCAGTGCGTTTCATTGAGTTTATTTTCAACCCAAAAAAATAAATAAATAAATAAATAAATATCGCTGGACATTAACACACAGCGCCACCTAGTGCCACACTAAGCAAAGCTTGTGTCGTGGACACTAGATAGTTGATATACTACATATATATATATACTTTTTTGTTTGTAAATACATACTTATTATACATATAAACATCCATGACTCGGAAGCAAATGTCCGTGCTCATCACACAAACATTTGCTCCTACCGGGATTCGAACCCAGGACCCTAAGAACGTAAGGCAGCGTCACTACCACTACGCCAGTCGGGTCGTCAAAAAGTCGTTTCCCAGCAAGAATTTTTGCGTAGAGTTACTTAGTTTGTGCAGAATGCTTGGTAGACGACTCAGTGATGAGGTTGTTTACACCCTGTAGATTTCTCGTAAAGTGAGAGATCCGTATTAACTATTTTGGATGGTTTGAATGGTTGCTTACAGTTGGTTGGTTGGTTTACAGTTTAACCAACAAATTACTTTGTAAAATGTATACCTTTAGCTTGTTCGTACGTACGGATCTGTGATTCTTATACTGGCCAATACACAAATGTACACACATTCATGTACATAAAATGTGTACATTATGTATGTATGTAAAACTGGTCTGTGGTATTCCAATAGTGTGATTTATTTGCATTTCAGTGTTCGGTTGAAATGTTTGATGTTAAAAATGGCGCTGCGCGAGTGTCATTTGTTACAGTATTGATTGATTGGTCTCGTCGTTTTACTAACCGGGTTTTTTTGGAGAGGTGTCCCGAAAAACAGCTTTGAGGGGATAAACTCCAAAGGAGAGGGGCCCGCAAGGGCCGAAGCCTGCCGAGGTTGCGGGCCTGTTCGAAAGAGATACCGCGGCCCCGGAACGTAAAAGGCGAGGAAGGAACATGGATGGTTTTTAGTCAGTAAGAGTCTGACACTCCCTCCCGCTCCGCCCAGAGTGGGGGGGGGTCATTTGATGATTTCCCATCCTATTTCTGTCCTTTTTAAATGTTGCTTAGAGTCCACGTTCACACGTATAACACGTTTACTTCTTCCATTCTCTTCTATCAACCGTCTGTTCACACGTATAACACGTTTACTTCTTCCATTCTCTTCTATCAACCGTCTGTTCACACGTATAACACGTTTACTTCTTCCATTCTCTTCTATCAACCGTCTGTTCACACGTATAACACGTTTACCTCTTCCATACTCTTCTATCAACCGTCTCGCTATCGTTTCCTCCTTTTTCTTTCCTATTATTCTTTAAACAATCTGTCCATCGTTTCATTCGTCTTCCTCTCCCTCTCCATCCATCAAAACGTGAGCCTGTATAAAGGGTGTAAAACACCTCTTAACGAATACGAAAGACACTTATTCTCCTCGTCACTGCGATTAATTTTTTGTTCTACACCATACCTGGAAACCTTCTAGTTATATTGGGGATTAAAGTTGCAAGATTTTGACAAGTTTCTTTTTTAATACAACTTTAAATCGCATGATTTTTACTTTAAATATCTCTACAACCCCCGAACTATTCAATCCATCCATCCGCAGAATGTTTTGAATGAGTTACATTGAATTATACCACAAAACGTGATTTTTCACCCCAAAAAAAAAGTTGCTTCCCAGCAATAATATTTGCGTAAATAACTTCGTTGGATGTACAGAATGCTTGGTTGACGGCTTCGTGATGAGGTGATTTACACCCTGTATATTCATCTTTTAGTTACACGCGATGTGACCATTCTAAGAATAATTACGTGATTCATTCCCTTTATTCATTTTAACAACTTATTAAATATTTCTTAAGTACCACAACAACTTATTCAACTTTTTTAATTTTCTTAAAAAAAAAATCTATAAAAATAAATAATGTGGTGTACCGGTGTCGGTAGCAAGGTCCAAGCTACCGATGTTTAGAGCTCTAGAGACAGGAACCTCCTCACAATGCGAGCCGTATCGAGGAGCATGTCTTCTGAATCAGGCTCTTGATCCAACCGCCTAAAGAGATCCTCGACAGATGTTCGTCGAGGCTTGTCACGACAATCGGCACAATAATTTCATATTCCACATGTCGCGAACGTCATTTGCCAAGTCGACATATTTTATTTGTTTCTATTTCAAAAGATTGAAGAAGTCACACGAGTCGCGTCGCCGCCGCCGACATTATGAATTTGTATGGCGGCAGTCGCTTGGAGACTAAAATCATCGAATATCGAAGACATTTGTAGCCTTGTGTACGAAGGGGCTTAGCTTTCACGAGGTTTCTTGTCATGCAGAATAGTTACATAGAATATCATTACACGGCGTGCTGATTGATCTCTATCACCACTATGTCAGGCTTACTGGAGATAATAGTCCTATCAGTAATGATAGACTGATCCCAGTACAACGTGACTTAGTCTTTCTCGAGAACTGGGTCGGGCACATACTTGTAGTACGGTACCTCCGCTTCCATAAGTTTATATTTCAAGGCATAAATTGCTGGTGAATAATCCTACTACTTGCACAGGCACAATCAAGTGACCACACTTGATTGTGCCTGTGCAAGTACTCGCTTATCGTGATTCGTTATAATTATCCTAATAGGATTCAGCTAAAACGGCCATTTTAGGCACCCAGTTAGAAAACCAATGAGTTAAAATACCACCGCATTTAACTAAATATGAGACTGCTAATAAATAATATTCAACGCTGCATACCAAAGTAAACATAATAGAGATATAAATCACTACATTACTACAATCACATTGCGTTTGCGGTTTATTATTACTATTAATATAATAATAACTGCTGTTTAGTTACTAATAATGTATCGGCTGTAGGCCTAGCATGAACACGCGGACTTTAAAACGTAACAAACAACGCCATAGAAACAAAAAAATGGTCGCTTCAGCAGAATGATTTTGCTAAAGCCAGACTTTGACAGATAATGTACTGAAAAAACATATTTGTTGGTGTTCAGTGAAGTCTATGTCCAATACGGCGGACCCCCAAACATGGCAGATTAGTTATTTTACGGTTATACTGTTAGGTAACCGTAGAACGGATGACCTTTTGGGTAGACGTGTTCTTGAGTGGAGACCACAAAATGTCAAACTTAACCTTTTGACCACCACAGCATAAACGCTCGCGCGTGCCCTCCACGCCAAGCTACAATTGTCATGATCTACTATTTTGTCTCATATTTGTGTCGTTTGGCGTATAGGGCACGCGCTTGCTTGTCACGTATATGTGACAATGGCGCCCAAAAGGTTAAGGACGCCCTCAAGGTTGTTGGAGCGACAATTTTCGCAAGAATCGTTTTAAAATGTAGGTTGAGATTGATACTGTATACGCGTGTCGTTTGACGCAAATCGCAGTCGCAAGTCGTCGGGGTTATAAAGCCTCCAAGCGTTTCAAAAACCATTTGAATCTACCTACGATATCGATGTTTGTGTCGTCCGTTCACGCTAAGGTCTTCGTTATCTGAAACCGCCGGCTTATGCAATGCAGTTCCCACACCTACAAGTCTGTCTGATCGTGTCATGTCCACCCACTGGGTTTAGGATTCATTTACATTTATCATGGTCTTCATGTTCCACGGATAATTAGGTACCCACCTAGCTATTTAATTTAGTACTATCTGACTCGCGCAACTTCGTCTGCGCCACAAAAGAGCGCCACTAATCTCACAAAGGGAATAAACTTTGCCCGTTTTTGCAACATTTCTTATTACTGCTCCGCTCCTGTTGGTCATAGCGTGATGTTATATAGCCTATAGCCTTCTTCGATCAATGGACTATCCCAACGAAAAAGAATTAGAAGAATTTTTCAATTCGAGCCAGTAGATCCTGAGATTAGCGCGTTCAACCAAACAAACAAACTCTTCTGCTTTATAATATTAGTAAAGACTAGCGGACGTCACACGGTTTCACCCGCATATTTCCTGTTCCCGTGGGAGTACGAGGATAAATAATATAGCCTATGTTACTCGCTAATAATGTAGCTATCCATTGCTGAAAGATTTTTTCAAATCGGTCCAGTAGTTTTGAGGTTCATTCGTTACATACAAATATACAAATATTTCCTCTTTATAATATTATTATATACTAGCTTCTGCCAGCGGCTTCGCCCGCGTCAAGTTTGATTATCGTCCCATGGGATCTTACTACCGGGATAAAAAGTATCCTATGTTTTAATTCAGATTATAAACTATTTGTGTTCAAAATTTCATCCATTTGGATGAAATTTTGAACACAAATAGTTTTCGCGTGAAAGCGTAACAAACAAACTTACATTCACATTTATAATATTAAGTAGGGATAATTATTACACGCACATGCTTGTGCCAATTTACCACCAATTTCTCAATTTATTAAGTTTCACCAAATAAACTAAACGCGATTATTATGACTTTACCCGTGACTCCGTGTCTAATATACCTACTAGTGCTTCTAAATAAGTTTGTAGTAGAGATTAGAGTTCAAAACAGTTACTTTTTAGGGTTCGGTAACCAAATTGCAAAAACAAAAACCTTTTTCGTCTTGTCCGTCTGTCCGGCGTCGTATGTACCTACCTACTTCAAACAGCCATTTCACACACATTACGTACGGTCGAACAAGCAAAACAATTTGGTTTACACTTTACAATGTAATTTGTGGGTTAAACTGTAAACCAATAAGGTTGTTCGAACAAAAAAAAAACAAATAAAAAAAAAACAAAAAAAAAATAAAAAAAAAAAACAAACAAATCAAATCCAAAACAATCCAAATTCAATTCCGTACCTAATGCATTTTACCGATTCTACAGCATATTATGAGATCTCTGATTTATTTAACAAAATCCAACCAATATGCCAATCTCGATGAATGAATAATTGATTATTTTAAAGATCATATAATATTTGTTCCCCATAAATTAAACATAAGTAGGTAGACTCAAGTAGGTATGTATTATGCAAACAATGCCTACCTAAGTACTGAAGAATTCTTATCAAAGCTGTCCAAGGTGAACCGGACAAGTTATATTGATAAAAAAACGGAACAGAATTCATTAAAATAACCTTGAAAACTTACCACACAAAAAAAAACATGACGTCATAGTAAATAATAATACACCACGCGGTATACAAGTAGCTATTTCAACAGCACCTTCATCGGCCGAAATAGCTCAGTTGGGAGAGCGTTAGACTGAAGATCTAAAGGTCCCTGGTTCAATCCCTGGTTTCGGCAATCTCTTTTTGCGTATTCTTTTGATGCTTTATTAACAAGTAATGCGTTTAATTATGACTTTTGTTGTCAGAATAAGTTATTTATTGAGGTAAAATGTTCAATTTAGTTATTTTACAATGTATTCGTGGAAACATTTACCATCGCGTCGCCTAGTACTAACATTGTTTAGTGGCGCCATCTAGTGTCACTCTCCATCATTTTTTTACAAGTGTGTGTATCGTTAATAAACGTAATACTTTTGCTAAGGGCAGTTTTCTATAACTTACTTTCGTATAACTGATAGTTAATGTGTCTACGTCTCCGCTATCGGTGTGTCTATAAACAAAGTTAGCTTGAAATATCCTATCCGCGTCACCTGGACTTGATTCATAGAAAAATGAAAAGAAAGTTTTACTGTGATGTTTTATTTGTAACGATCCGTAAGCTAACTGACAAGCAGACAGAGATAGCTACTTTCCGTTACCTGTTAGTAAGTTATTGAAAATCGACGTAAAACATTTTAAGCAGAACCTGTCCTAAATTGGAAACGTTCCAAATCTATGTATATCTATAAGTACTAATACTTTTTTTTGTATGTAACGAAAAAACTTAAAAACTACTGGACCGATTTTAATAATTCTTTCAGCAATGGATAGCTACATTATCAGCGAGTAACGTAGGCTTTATTATATCCCCGTACTTCCACGAGAATAGGAAATACGCGGGTGAAACCGCGTGACATCCTCTGTTTTGAACTAATTTTCTTTACTATATCTAACTCATTTTTTTAACCGACGCTGTCGGAAGCCATTACCGTATCACAGCTGGCTTATCTAGGTTACCAAACGGTAAATAGAAGTGGTAGTAGTATGTTTATCAGTTTCTTATCACAATCGGTTCTTGATTAGGGCTATTTATAGAGTTTACTTTATTCTTTTAGATTAGTGAATGAATGAAGAAATCTTCGTAACACGGTTCCTTCTTTGACACTTACCTATTTATTTATTTATTTATTTAGGTTAACCAACAATTGTTTACACAATGTACATTTCTGACTTAATGACTAGAGTAACATTTACAAGTGCAACAATTAATTACAGGTTAACACCACATGCACAAAAACGGTTTAACATAACATAATTTTATATGTTATTGACATTGGAACTTATACATTATATACAAAGAAATAATTAAAACAATAATAATTAAAGCTATCAAATCATTCATTCAATGCTGTATATAATACTGATAAAAAATATAATTGAAATTGATGAAATTGTGACTAATTGTTTGGATTATAAAAACGAATTTACAAAAAAGAAAAAACGCAGTTGAAAACAGGATTGAGATAAAACCAAAATCAAAATTAAAATCCAAGTCAAAATAAATTAACATCAAAATTAAAATCAAAATCAAATTAAACAAAATTATAATCAAAATTAAAGTCACAATTAAAATTAAAAACAAAATTTGAAATAAAAACAAAATTAAAATTCAGAAACAAAATTAAAATAACCATAAAAATTAAAATAATAATCAAAATTAAAATTAAAAACAAAAATTAAGATCAATATAAAAATTAAAATTTAAAATCAAAATTAAATTAAATCACCATTGGAATTATTTACAAAAGCTAATTGAAATTGATGAAATTGTGATATTTTTTGGATTATAAAAACGAATTTACAAAAAAGAAAAAAACGCAGTTGAAAACAGGTTTACAAAAGGAACAAAATTAGAAATAAAATTAGAAATAAAAACAAAATTAAAATTCAGAAACGAAATTAAAATAACCATAAAAATTAAAATAATAATCAATACTAAAATTAAAATAATAATCAAAATTAAAATTAAAAACAAAATTAAAAACAAAAATTAAGATCAACATAAAAATTAAAATTTAAAATCAAAATTAAATTAAATCACCATTGGAATTATTTACAAAAGCTCGTAGGAATTTATTTATACTATCGTGGTGTATATCTACCAAGTCACTGCAGCCATTAAGGATTTTGCACAATCTAGGCATCGGAGAATTCGCACCAAGCACAGACTTTCGAAATGGCGGACACAGGGGTGTTATCTTATTTCTAGGATATCTGGAAGGGGCACGGAATCTAATAAGATTCAGTAAACCGGGGCAGTCGATCTTATTGCGTAACAGTTTGTAAAGAAACAAAACATCGGTTTTATCTCTACGCATAGACAACGACTGCATCTTAAAATGGCACAGACGAACATTATAGGAGGGCAGACGCTTAGATTTCCCATCACTGAAAGCTAAATGCCACACAAAACGTTTCTGAACCCTTTCCAGACGCAACATGTGAGTAGCATAGTGAGGTCTCCACACAACACTACAATATTCCATAACACTCCGTACGAAACTGTTATATAACATTATCTTGGTGCCACTTTTACGAAAGCCTTTGGTGTTACGAAGTAGGAACCCAAGCATTTTTGACGACTTTTTAATAATTTTATCAATATGAGGCACAAAAGTGACCTTTTTGTCAAAGTGTACTCCTAGATCCCTTATTGTTTCGACTTCTTGGACTCGCTCTTGGTCTATGAAGTACTCTGTGTCAATCGATTTAAGTTTTCGCGTATATTTTACATGATAACATTTCTTCGGATTCAGTTGCATTTTATTATTGTGACACCATTTTATAACTTCGTTAAGATCATGCTGCAGAAGTTCGCAGTCTCTTTTTGACTCTATTACTCGTGCAAATTTTAAGTCATCAGCATACAGAAAAGGTTCGGAGTAACGAAAACACTCAGGAAGGTCATTAATGAACAAAATAAATAGTATTGGAGCTAAGTGAGATCCTTGAGGGGCGCCCGATGTTATTTTGTGTGCAGCCGATCGAAAACCGTTTACAACAACAAAAAATTCGCGTTCCGCAAGATAGGATTTGAACCAGCTTAACAGAGGCCCTGTAATACCGTATGCTGCTAGTTTATACACCAGAATAGAGTGAGGCATTTTATCAAACGCCTTACTAAAGTCGGCGTACACCACGTCAAATTGTTTGCCTTCATCTACAGCCTGTATCAGGGACTCCGTGAATGACACCAAATTTGTGGCTGTAGATCTGGATGGTACGAAACCGTGTTGGTTATCATTAAGATACAATCCTAACTGCTGCTGAAGGTGCGGACATATAATAGATTCAAAAATCTTTGCGAATGTGGATAGAATTGAAATTGGCCTGTAGTTGCTTACGTTATCTTTTTCATCTGACTTATGCACTGGGACTACTTTGGCTGTTTTCCATTTAGATGGAAATGTTCCAGTATCCAGCGATGTATTATATATTATTAGTAAAGGAGATACTAGAGCTGTGGCACAGTTATAAATAAAGATGGGTGGGATACCATCCGGCCCAGGTCCTTTACTAATGTTTACGGTTTTTAGTTTTTTTAGTAAACAAACGCGGTCAATCACTGGAATACTCAAGCCCTGACTATTATTATGCAGTGCTTGGAGGTACTTTGTGCGGCAGTTGATTTCTGTATCTTTGTCAAGCGTGTACACGGCTGCGAACTGATTAGCAAAAAGGTCGCAGATTTCAGAACCGTTAGATGTAACAACCTGTCCATTAGTCATTGCCAAAGGGTAGCCACTAGAGCCACCGCGTTTCGCTTTTATGTAACTCCAGAGATGTTTGGGATTATCTTTTATGTCCGTCTCAATTCTATCCATATAGGCATTGTATAGATTTATGGCTAGTTTTTCACACCGCTTGGTAACCAGTTTCAGTTCAATATTATCTAAAGGATTCTTATATTTTCTGTAACGTAACCTCAACCTGTTTTTTTCCTTTAATAATTTGATTAATGCTATATCAAACCACGGCGGATAGCGACTATTGTTTGGTTTCCGATCAGGTACAAATTTCCCAATAGCATCATGGAGACACTTGTAAAAAATTGCCACCATGTCATTCACATCACTAGTATTTAGAAAAAGTTCATTCCTGTTTAGCTTATTTAGGTAATTATTAATTTCAGTGTAATTAGCCTTATAAAAGTTAGGTCTCGAGTCCACATTATATGGTAAACTACTATTCTTTAGCAAAGACATAGTTAGTTCAAGGGGGGGATGCAATTTATCGATAGCTACCAGAGAACTGCTAGACTCACTCACCACACAAGTTTGCTCTGTTGATAAGACCAGATCCAGTATTCGGCCAGAACAGTTTTTTACGTGATTATATTGTGATAGTTGATTCACGTTCATGAAGTCTAAGAGGTTTTGACAAGCCTTGGGCAAGGAATCATTTACGGTGGTTTTATCCCAATTTAATTTACTAAGGTTAAAATCACCAATTATGTAACAGGGGATGTCCGTTGAGTCGAGCACTCTGTTGCAGCTATCCACAAAATGATCCAACGTTGCGAGACACACTGGTGGTGGCAGATAGACGGCACAAAGAGCAACTTGGCGTGACTTGTTAGATGTCGACATGTCAAGTGTGACCCAGAGGTCTTCACAATTACTTTGCCAGCGTTCGATACGTGCGGAGTTAATTTTTTTATTTATTGCTATCAAGACTCCTCCTCCATTTTTGCTGTGCTGAGAACCAGCTGTTTCTCTGTCCCGTCTGTAAACTTCATAACGATCATCAAACAATTCACTGCTCAATACATTACTGTTTAGCCAGGTTTCTGTTAATACTATAACATCATAATTCATATTGCACAGATTACAGTAAAAAATATTCGTTTTAGTTCTTAGGCCTCTACAATTTTGGTAATAAATTGAGATATCTTTGAATTTTATGCGGTTTAAACCTAATGCATGCATTAAATTACCATAGAAAAAATAATAACAACAATTACATACGCATCAATTATCACTCGACCTTACTAAGACTATTTTTGTTCCTAATCTGTATATGATCCGCGCCATCAGTTTTCCTCACAAATATTCTGCCGTTTCGGACCCACACGTATTTATAATTCTTCTCTTTGGCTTTAGTCCTCGCAGCTGCATGAAGAGCTCTATTCGTCGGGGACAGATGTTCAGTAACAAAGACTGGAGATATTGGTCCAGCATATCCGAGGTGTTGAGAGTTCAGCTTTTCTTTAGGGTTGGCTTGATTGTACTTAATTGTTGCTGCCAGAAGATGATCGCGCATCCTTGGTGATGCCAATTGGACGATTATAGAGCGAGGGCGGTTACTTGATGGGTTGGCCTTAGCAATACGAGTGCAATGCAGTACATCTCTTTCGCTGATTTCGCAATTAACCACACTCGCAAGTTGAGTTACTATGTTGTAAACATTTTCATTTTTATTCTCCGGTACACATTGCAATTCTATGTTGTTTGATCTAGAATGTTGCTCCAGATTAGCAAGTCTGTCGTTGAGGTTTTCTACGGTGACCCTAAGATCTGTGTTTTCCATTTCTAATTTCGTGATAATTTCCTTAGACAACTCGTGCGCCTTCATTATGTCTTCAAATTTACTATTCATGAAAGACATAGACTCAACAATATCAGCTATTTCCTTCTTAATTGGTGCCAGTTCTTTGTTAATCGTGCTAATAATAGTGTTATTGAACTTCGCCGACATTTCGCTTAATTCATGTTTAATTACTTCACTTATAAAGGAGCGCAGTTCGTCGGTATCATTGGACGTGGAAGGAGGCGAAGGCGGTGAAGGCGGTTCAGTGGCTTGTCTTTTCGGGCCTCTGGTCGTAGACACGTTACGAACTGGAGTAGAGTCGTCCCTGCCCGACTTTGGCGTTTTGCTCAAACATGGACTTATTAGGAGATTTAGTAAGGGATATACAAGCATAATGATAACACTTTGCACAAGTTGGGCACTTTATGGATTTCGCGTCTAAACCTGTTTCACATTCATTAGTGCAACAACCCCATTGTGCATTTTTGTCAGCCATAATTATTATTATTTGTTATGACAGCCCGCAGTTAGAAACAATAACAATAAGAATCCAGAAAAAAAAATTGTGTGTATGTCGTCTTCTTAGAGGCAGTCTATAATAGGCATCAAGTGCTGTCCCATCTGCGTTGACTTATCTTTGGCGCGTGCCGTTGCCCGAGTCATCGGACGCCGCTGCATGCGATAGTGACGGTTCTGCGCACTGCCGAACCGTGCGAATTCCGTGTACTGCGCGTAAAGTGTCTTGTCATTCACTCACCGGCTGATTCGTCAAAATAATATAAACAATTTAGTGTAAACAAACCCGGCCATTTTTTCCCGTGTTGCGTCTGCGCAGTGTCGTATTTAAATTGTTTTATTATCGAAATAGTCGTATTTTAGTATAGTATTATACATCAAAATGAAGGTGAAGAACCGTGCTACAATATTATGTTAAAGTAATTTAGTTTCCGAATCTCAAAGTTGCAGTAATTTGCCTGTGAAAAACTGATAGGTATGTATACCTATAGTGCTGTGTGTAAACATTGAATAAGTAATTTTATGTGATTAAAACGTGTGTAATAACGGATAAATAGTAATTATTTAGTATGGTGAGTATATTCTTTAATTTTATAAACAACAAAAAGAGGTATCTTAGAGTTAAAGTTACGTAAATATTTGAGTTTTAAAAACGTGCGCGGGCGCCGGCCGCATCAAAACAAACTGAGTTTCCACATTCCAGTTAGATTCTAAATGGTTTCTAATTAACACGTTACTAAGATTTTGGTCTTAATGGAAAGGAAATATAATCTAGTTTCTAATAAGATTTTTTTTATTGATAAGGAGTTAATAGATTTTCGTAAAATAAATATTTTAATCGCGAAATAGCCGTTTTCGTGACTGTTTTTCAAACTTTACATTTATTTTAGAGTATTAAATTAATGTTATATTTCTTGGTTTTTAGTTAAATAGATTCTTTATGTATTCAGCTTTACAACCATGTTTTTTAAGTTGCTCTAGCACTTGTAGTTTGCGATCTACAGGTGTTTTTATTGCAACGGTCGGACAACATTAATCGGTCGCGCCGGTCGTTCGGATAGGATCACATTTCTCGAACGTTTGTGCATCTGTTGCGCAGCTGATTAGGCTAGACAGAGGTAATGTTCAAATTATACACTTTACTTTTGTTTTTTTAAGTTAATCACACATAAGCAATGGCATCGAGTCACTGTGTCACTATTATTTGCTGTTTGTCCGCAAATTGTATTGTATAACTGATATTAAAACACAGAGTGAAAAATTACGTATGTTGACCGTTTGAATGCCGGGGCAAAGATGCTTATCCCAAAAAAACAGTTATGATGAAGAAAGGAAGATCGTTTAGACATTTTCGAGGACATAAAACATGTAGCGAGATGACCTATCAATATATCCCTTGGAAATTATAATTTTAACTTAAAAAAAAAAACGTATTGCAATTTTGTAGGAAACGACGAATTATTGTTTTAATAACCGACGATTAATATCACAATCAATCCAATACAATGTTTTTTACCGTCGAGATCGTGGCTAAATAATAACAGCCGCTCGGGCCGATCCTTAGGTTAAGCCGTGCTTGCCTAGGTAGCTCTGTGGATGGGTGACCACCCTTACATACCGAGTTTCCTCCGTGTCTTGGAAAACACGTTAAGTTGTTGGTCCGGGCTGTCATTTGTCCATCTTTGACAGTCGTTACAGATAGTCAGTGGCCCAGAAAGACTGACAACCCGTCCTACCATGTGGTATCGTATTTCCCAGTGTTAACTGGGTTGTGGAGGTCAGATAGGCAGTCACTTCATGTAAAATACTGGTATTCAGTTGCATCTGGTTAGACTGGAAGCCGACCCCAACATAGTTGGGAAAAGGCTAGGCAGATGTTTTAACGTCACCTAAATAGACATGTTGAGATTGTTTAACCCATTCTTGACCACTGTGCCAATACCATTTAATAAAAAATACTAGTTGTGGGTGCACCAAAAAACTATAATTTGTATCATTTTATTTTATTTGTCATGTAATGCTAGTAGTAGGAACGGTGATGTGTCGGGCATAACTCAATATTTCCTGTCTCAACCAGATTTCTATTAGAGTCGATGTTATTTCTTCTTTTTGTTATAGCGATAGGTTGGAAATTAACAAATAACTTTATAAGCACCAAGTATTCTTGTCCGGAAAATATGTAAACATATATATTTTTTTAATTTAAAAGAAAAACTGCCGTTCGTCAATTTAATACCACCGCTGCACCGGGAATAAGGCCTCGAAACTTTGTTCGTTTTTCTTATGTTTTGTTTTACTGATTGTTGACAGGCACAACGGCTTACGACACAGTCAGACCCCTCGCCTATCAAGACGCCAGAGTGTTCATGCTCTGCTTCAACATAGCCGAACCTGAGACTCTACACAACGCTGCCGCTAAGGTAACTACTGATTCTAATGTAAAATATTGATCTTCCTTTTTAACCCCCGACGCAAAAACGACGGGGTGTTATAATAGGTTTGACGTGTCTGTGTGTGAATGTGTGACATCGTAGCGCCCGAACGAATGAACCGATTTTGTTTTTTTTTTGTTTGAAAGGTGAATTAATCGGGAGTGTTCTTAGCTACTTATGTTTGATAAAAAACAGTCCAAGATGGCCGCCGTCACAAAATGGCGGATTACATATTTATTTATCAACTCCCTCAATATGGGTATTAAGTGAAAGGGCTTGACTAGTAAAATACTATATGCTATAATTAAGCGAGGACGGACGGACAGACAGACATGGCGAAACTATAAGGATTCCTAGTTGACTACGGAACCCTAAAAAGATACAAATAAGGAGGATAACCTAGTACTCTATGCCTCACGGCTGCGCCAAAAAGTTTCATTTCAGCATTCATGCCAGACAGGTGATGCTGTCTGACGCTGGTCTTCCAGCAAACCTAGAGATCAGTGTTTAAATCTAAGTGTACCATGAAGTATAATTATCCTATCTATATATCTATCATTACTTACCCTCTTCCCATTCTTACCTACATACAGTTGATAAGCGTCCTAATGCGCTGCTAGCCTTTTCTCAACTTTGCTCAGCTTCCAGGTTGAGATGAATACCAGTATTTGTGTAATGTAAATAACCAAATGATCTCTACTTCCAGTGGTACAGAGAAGTCAGAACCCATGGAGGCTCAGCACCAGTGCTGCTCTGCGGCTGCAAGGCAGACCTTAGGCATGAGAAGGAGACGCTCACCATGCTGTCCAAGCTAAGAACACATCCAGTCACCAGTGAAGAGGTAAGACATTCTTTTATATAAAAGAATAATATCAACCTTTCAAAACCAATCAAGACCTTCGTAGAAGACAAGGGGTTTTTGTGAATAAGGATTTTCTACCTAAAAATATTTAAAACGTTGACGATGGCCAATGTCGAAAGGGATAGGATCCAAATGCCCATCCCATTACGATATCTTACATAAAACAAATAATCCTGCCAAATCAAGTAAAAAATAAAACTTATATAAGGTAAATTACTATATTCCACCGTTATAAAACTTACAATCATATTAATCATCGTCGTAAAGTTTGAAGTATTAGGTACGTTAGAAGAAACACAAAAATAGCCACGTAATTTAATTACATAGATTACTGTAACCAATAAGAATTCAGGTCACCTTATTACCCTAAATAGACATTCAATCAACATTCACAAGCAGTTACACTCTTCTTAGAAAATAAACTAAACATTATAATTCCACGGAAAACCCAAATCCGACCTACGCTTCTAAAACATACGCTCCCAGCAATTTAGGGACTACCTTCTAATGGCTCCGAATTTATTTTAGCCTCCTCAATTTCACGGAGTTTGCCAACATCTCAAATTGGAAAGCCCCAATCCCTAGGAAAGCGATTCAACTTCATTCATCAGAATTCCTAATCTAAATTGAAACATCCCGAAGCATTTACACGTATTGTATAACGAGGCAATTGAAAACTCGGTCGCGAATTCAGGCTGGACGTCCGTATTAATTAGAGATCTTATTCAACTAGTTACCATTTGGTAAATGGGAGCGGAGTAATTGGCTCGTTCCATGAATGAATCGAATGGCCTCACGGGTCGGGCTGACATTGAAGTTCCTTGGACCGTTCTCTTGTGTGAATCGTTTGAGTAATTGAAATGTTGTGACTTCGTTCTTCTTTTATGTGTTTTTTATATTTGGAAATTCTTAACAGCTTGGCAATTGATTCATCATGATGACTAAATTATGACTGGGTTTCGGCTTCTTGTAATCAATCGCAAATTATTAAAGCAGTATGAGTATGCAAATACAATTTCAGGAAAAACTCAGCAAATTGGTTAAACTGAGTTTTCAAACTATTGATTTATGAAATACTAGCTTCTCCCGTTGCTTTGCTCAATTTAAAACAGAGTTATGATGCTCGGGGATAATGTTGTAGTCCCATTAGTAGTTTCGAAGATTACCCCAATTTTACAAACTTATAAACATACTAATTTTGTCTGTTTATAATATTAGTAAAAGAAAATTCGAATTCAAAATATATATGAATCTTGAACTTTCACAGGCTTTATCAGTAGCACGACAGCTGGGAGCGATGACCTATGTAGAGACATCAGCTAGAGCTTCTGCAAAAGGCGTCAAAGATGCCTTCGAAGTAGCCGCACTAGCCGCCCTCGGGAAACTAAACAAGCAGCAGATGAAACAACAGGTATACAACACTTCACATCACTGTACACAACATAAATTACTTTAATCTTATCTTCCCCCTCTTTTTCCCTCACGTGCTGGACAGCATTCCAAGCGGATTCTAAAGTAGGTACGTAGACAAGGCTTATAGCTATATCCTACAATTTATCTGGAAGTCCTTACATGTATCAATCTAAAAATACTTCCATTTACAAAACTCAAAAGAACAAAATAAAATAATCTTTCTTCCTACAGAAACAAGTGGGTCGCAGCAAAAGCAAGCGCGATCTGAAAGCTGAGCTGAAAGGGCGCGCGAAGAGTTGCTGCGTCATGTGATCCGTGGCCGGCCACCCTTCCCGGTGGCCGCACGACTGCTAGGCGACCACCGCCCTTCTTCTTGAACCCAATCGTTCCTCAGGAACTAACCCGGGCCTAAGTATATGCCTTGCGGAACACCCGACGTAAATTTTCACCGACGAGTTCCACCTTATAAAAGGGGGAAACAAAATACGACACACATATTTAGTGTCATTATTTAAAATGTTTATGTGAAATAACTACGTGCAAAGTGATCAAAATAATTTAATTCTAAGTGTGATTCATTTTATCAAAAGCCTAATAGAGAACTATTATTATAAATGTACCCTGTAAATTTTAAAGAGAGCGGAACGAAGTTCTTTGGATTTTTAGGTGAAGGTATCAGTAAAATAAAAAAGGTGCAATGTAATTATAGCCCTGAGGGTGGAGCGTGAGCCTGTGATAAAGTAAAAAATAGAAAATTTGCGAGAAAAACTAGAAACGTTTTAGATTGAATTAGAAAGGCGAGACGACGCTCATTTTGGCATTTTATCATCAATAACAGTTCAGAACATTAATGTAAAGAATAAAGAATCATGTTAAATACTTTAATTGAATAGGTTTTTCTTGACATTGCTGACGCTAACAATCACAGAACAGCATATATCATCATCATCTTCCTGCCATTGTCCCATTTTATTTGGGGTCGGCGCAACACGTTTTCTTCTTCCATTCTCCCCTGTTAGAACAGAACAGCATATATATTGTAATATATTCACACGCTAAAACAATGAGTTACATCTAAACAGATTCCATTATGATTCAAATATTTTCGTTTTCTAGCGTCAATATTTTACATCCAAATCTATGTGACAATGTTGTATTCTTAATTATCATGGTTGCCCCTTTGTTGCGACTGGCCTGTTATTTCCACACCTGTTCAGAAAAACCTATTCAATCATGTGAAAAGTTAAAAGTAGTTAGGTTCAAATGCGTGTTTTCATATACATTGACATAACGACGTAAGTATAACTTGATGTTTTTCTATAAGATAGCATTTTCATAACTTAAGGGAAGTTTATGAGGCTCCTTTGTTTTATCTAGGACCAATGTTGCTCTTAGTTTTGATGCAGTAGCTTTTTTGTTTTTAAAGCTACGAGCTAAACATTTCCTTTGTGATATTCATACGTAAATGTAATTGATAAAAATAAATGCACAATGGTGGACAATACTAAATTACGGAGGTCCATAAAGCTAGTTAGTTTCGCGTCCATGTTTGCTATAGATGTTAGTATTTTGTACGTTTACAATATGAGAAAATTAAATGTTGCTTGCCTGTAGAAAGTTCGTACACCATTATGTAAATTAGGATCATCTTCACTTATCCTTTTAGGAATGAAAATTTCTTTATTTGCCTTCGAAATATTACTAAAATATTATATTTTATTATGTGACAAAGTCCGAATTTTAGTTTTTGAAAATTGTAATAAATATTTTTAAATATTAAAAAGTACATCACTGTTTTTGCCAACAGACATTTTCACTTTTCTTTACGTAGATCGTGTCAGAAAAAATTGATCATTCCATGAATAAAAATGGCTGTCGTTTTTGTGTCGTGATGCCTTAAACGTCAAATAATAATAAAGCCAGCTATTGAGTTCCATAATTACGTTTTCAAGTCACGCCTTCAAAAGGCGAAGCTTCGTCGGAGTCACGATTGCCTTTCTGGTCCCTAATGCAAAGTATAACTAAAAATGAAAATAAGTCCTGAAAATATTCATAACACGAGTTGCTGTAGTTGGTGCTCGTGGCTAAATAATAACAGCCGCTCGGGTCGATCTTTAAGTTAAGCCGTGCTTGCCTAAATTAGTCTGTGGATGGGTGACCACCCTTACATACCGAGTTTCCTCCGTGCCTCGGACAGCACGTTAAGCCGTTGGTCCCGGCTGTCATTTGTAGATCTTTGATAGTCGTTACAGGTAGTCAGTGGCCCAAACAGTCTGACAACCATTCTTACCAAGTGGTATCGTACCACCCAGTATTAACTGGGTTGTGGAGGTCAGATAGGCAGTCGCTTCATGTAAAATACTGGTATTCAGCTGCATCCGGTTAGACTGGAAGTCGACGCTAACGAAATTAGGAAAAGGCTAGGCAGATAATGAGTTACTGTTGTAGGTAAACTTAATGTTCAATAATGATTTTGTTTTCTAAATAATTGGTAAAGTAAGAACGACCACGAAACTGAAATTACTCTTTGTAATAGAAATTTTACGTATCGAAAAGTTTAAATTATAAAAATGAATTGTTGGCGAAAACAGGTGTTCTTCAAATTAAGTACATTTCTAGTTAGGTAAACAAAAAATAAAAATTCTTCATATTGAATAAATTAAATGTTAATTTTATTAACATTATTTTCGATTGTTTAAAGTATTGTAAGTCGATATCAAGCTTTAAATTCAATGTTAGCTTTAATTATCATTATATTTAAGTATTTAAACATGTAGTTTTAGTATTATTATCATTTGAAGCGTTGATCGGACTAATTTTTTATTTACCACATTCTTTATTTATGAACAAATGTACATATCATGTAAGTTTTGTATAAACAAGAACTCTGACTTCACGAAAAATGGAACTTTTATTACTTTATTTTTTAAAGTAACTTAGGCCACCCATCTTTTCAAAACAGGCATTTTATTGATGACTAGCTGTTTGTCGTGATTTTCGTCAGCGAGAAATTACTTAGAAAATATTACTTTCCGATTTGAATCGGTTTTTGTTATCAGTTTCATGGGTTGTATTTTTTGTGCACAGAACCCTAATTCTTTTTCTAAAAGTAGGTTAAGTGTCACCAGAAAAATTGGTACCAAAATCGGTCCAGTCGTTTCAGAGATTAGCCGAAACAAACAGACAGACTGTCAGACCGTATATACTTTCATATCCTTTCAACAAAAAACGGTTATTTTGAAACCAGAAACAGACATATAGTCTTATGTATGTGAATAAATGGTGTAAATGCATATACAAAGATTGTCAATCAATTGTTTAAACTACACGAAAAACACATACTATTTAGAATAGTATGCGTCGTAGCAAATAAATACGTTGACTGACATTCAATTATCTACATTTTGTTCTCTAAAAAGAAAAGGAGATTACAATTTCATTTCAACTTTGTAATTGGATTTTAAGCATTCGGATTACTATGTTAAAATTGCTTTTTATTTAGAAGTCACATTTTGCTATTTATTTTTGTAAAATAAATAAAGAGTTAAGAGAATTCAATTTAACAAATAAAAATAGGACTGAGAGTGCATTTAGCAAAACTGGTGGCTCTATTTCTATTTTTCATAGATTTCAGGCGACTTCGGGAGCTAAACGTGAGTTTCATAATGCCTGAAAGTATACGATTCACTGCAATTAACAAAAGCAGGAAAATATATGATATTCTTCAGGATATATGCTAGGGGGCTGTCCATTAATCATGTGAGGCTCGAAAGGGGGGGGAGGGGTCCATAAAAAATCACGAAATATCACAAGGGGGGAGGGGGGGTAAAGTATTATATCACGTGTACTTATTTTTTCGGCAAGCGCGCGACACTCAACCGAAAAGCGGCGTTACATGTATTTAACTGTAACCTTTCTGTCTACCTCTGAACGTTTATTATAGTAGTCTTTAAATTTTCTATAATAAAATTAGATGATATACCAGTATTTTTTTATAAATAAAAAATAGATTCTTTGCAGGTACGAAAAAATACACGTGATATAGGGGGGAGGGGGGAGGGGTAGTCTTAAACCTCACCACGTATCACCAAGGGGGAGGGGGGGTCAAAAAATGCCAAAAAAAACATCACGTGATTAATGGATGGCCCCTAGTATGATAGTGTTTTGTAAACATTATAAAAATTATTTTACTCCATAAAAAAATCGCATACTAAAAATAAAATGGGTAATTCTGCAACACACCTTACAAAGACAATTTTATGATAAATGTTTTTTTTTCTAAAATATGAAGCAATTTGTGGCGG
The DNA here is from genome assembly GCA_916618015.1 of Xestia c-nigrum. Lineage (NCBI taxonomy): Eukaryota > Metazoa > Arthropoda > Insecta > Lepidoptera > Noctuidae > Xestia > Xestia c-nigrum. Next base: position 3,785,075 of record OU745261.1, on the reverse strand, counting down.
TACTCTCATACAAGCATCTTGGCTTGCCCTTATAAAAAATCGAGAAATTTGTTTTAATTCCTTAGATGAATTGAAAATTTGAATAAGGATTATACAATACAGCTTTCATCGCAAAAACTTCAATTGTTTTTTGTGTACTTTAATGCCGTATACATAACAATATATACATAAGAAAGTTCTATTATAACAAATGAAGTCAGAGTTTCTACAAATGCCTTATATGTTATTTCTTAATTGTGTAATGTAAACAATGTTTTTAATATTAGACAACTTGACGTTAGGCCACTTTGAATGTTGTTTCTAGATATCGAATATAGCGTTCAGTGTTTTTGATATTCTTGTTTTATTTTACCCCTCTCCCACCTCTTATAGAACGAGTGCAATGACCAGACTCAGGAGTTGAAGGTCGTTTCAGACCAGACAAGGACTTTAGGCTGCCTGAGATGTGCGAAGGGTGTGCAGAACTAACCCTCCGTCTATCGCCTATCGCTCTTTTACACACCTTGAGCTAAGCTAGCTATGTGATTGGTTGGTGTACGCAAATCCCTTGCAGCAGATCATACCGGGTATAAACCACCTCATCACAAAGCCGTTAACCAAGCATTTTGTACATCAAACTAAGTAACTTTACGCAAAAAATATTGCTAGGAAACAACTTTTTTTTTGAGGTTATAAGTCATTTTTTGTGGTAGAACTCAATGTAACGCACTTAAAATATTGTGCTTATGGATGGGGGGAATAGTATGGGGGACATGGAAGTGTTAAAAGTCAAAATCTTACAAAAAAAAACTTATATTTATTTAAAAAAACTTATTAGAAATTTGTAACTTTGACCCCCATATCTCCGTAACTAGAAGGTTCCCAGGTATGGTGTAGAACAAAAAAATGATCGCAATGATGAGGAAAACAAGTGCCTTTTGGTTTCGTGAAGAGGTATTTTACACCCTGTATATCTCCGGTTAGGCGCTACCTAACTTCGTGTTGTTATTCTAGCATCATTGCTCTCAAAACGGTGAAGAAAAATATCGTAAGGAACCCGGCACGTCTTAGAACCGAAAATTCGAAAACATCTACCATTCCGTACTGGCCCACGTGGTGGATTATAGTCCATTCCATCTCATAGAGAGAAGGCACGTGTCCTAGCAGTGGGAATTTTAAAAACTGCCATAACATCTTACTAAACGGTCCCTAAAATGTTACTGGAAAACTAATGGACTAGTTCAAGATACGACTCTTAAGTGTTGTCAATTTCTGAGAATTTAAAGGCGCTACTTTAGGCATTTATTTATGACTGAACACACAAAGAAGAAACTATTACATAATTTAAAAGCTTGAACATGACACAAATATAGTAAATGTAAATAGCTTAGCTTAAGCTTTTAGTTGAGATACTAAACTAATTTGAAATATGTATATGTCACCGTAAAATTGTCAAACACGTTATATTGTAATCTCTCTAGCGATATTGTAAACTCTCGAATTATTGTCAAACGAACATACTGCTTACAATAAAACGCATTATTTTTCGTGAAATGCATGTGATGGTAGTCAACTCACGCGGTGTGGAGGGAAGGAGGGGTCCCCCTTGCTCAGTGGTACCACTCTCATGAAAAGATACTCTACCATTCTTGAGAAATATCGATTCATGTAACCTAACCTTAAAACACTTTATTACCTAAAAAGCGTAGTCGATGGAGCCCAGCTTCGCGGGCCCCCTATTTCCGAGTGCAGGATTTAAAGGAACCTAACTAACCTAACGGGGGGTGCCCCAAGTCCCGATTATGGGGGCAGAGATAAGTTTCCGTATATTCAGTTGACAATTATTCGAGAGTTTACAATATCGCTAGAGAGAAACACGTTATATTGTAATATAACGTGTTTGACAATTTTACGGTGACATATAAAAATATTGAATATGAAAGAGGTTACTGATGCTTCGCGTTTTTTATAAAACATCCATATGTACAAATATTCGTATCTCCACGAGTCGCCACAGACAGGTGGAACATTCGAAGATATAGGTACGTTCCGGAAAAAGACGACTTCGAGGCTTCGAGCTCCAGCTGCGCCGGGCCGACCCGATCATGATTCAGTGACCGTGTAAGCAAAACGGAGTTCAACAATCAACACGAGCCGAACAAAACCCTAATATCTATGTATGTGTCGTGCAATGATTGCATCGGGTCACCTAGTTGACCAAAATAATGCTGCCGAAAAGAATGTACCAATAGTCAGGGCCCCAAAGAGATGAACCTCAAACAATACGAACCGTCATAAGTCATAAGTCATATATTTCTTAACAAAAAACATTGAGTAGAAAAACTTAAAATTATATTACAATACTAAGGTTTCGTCAGTAGTAACAAAACAAACATAAAAAAAGAAAATAACAATAGCTCCTTTTTACAAAAAAAATAATTAATAGTCGAATAAATTAAAAAAATAATAATACTTAATAAGAATGTCAAAAGATGAAAATAACAATTTAATAGCTAATTTTACAATAAAAAATTAATGGCCATAAAAAAATGTATAAGTATACTTACTTACCTAAATAAAAAGAAAATGTCAAAACTAAAATAATAATGTCAAAAGATGAGAATAATAATAGCTTCTTTTTACAAAAAAGTCACATAATTACATAAATAATAAAATGGAATAGATTAAGGCAATACAAATAATAATGAAATTCAATAATAGCTAATATCGCATAAATACATGATTGTCATTTGTCAATTGATGAATTCCTTAGTACTGTAAAAGCCTTTCCTCAATAAATACGTCCTTAATTTGTGTTTGAATAAATTTGCACTGCTTATGCTTTTAAATTCCAACGGCAACTTGTTGTATATCAAGACTGATTGATATCTGGGGCTATGTCGAACCACTTTCAATCTAGATTGAATTGTGTAGGGTAAGTCTTTCCTGCGAGACTGTGCACCGTGTCCAGGACTACCGCTTTCTGAATCAAGCCCTTGATCCAGCTGGCCAACGAAAGCCTCCTCAGGTATTGGACGAGACTCTTGGCAATTAAGCCATCCCACATTGATCCGATCAAATGTTCGATCAAGTGTTGTTTTCAGGAGCTCATCATCTGCCTAGCCTTTATCCAAATATCGGGGTCAACTTCCAGTCTACCAGGATTCAGCTGAATACTAGCAAAATACATGGAGCGACTGCCTATCTGACCTCCACATCCCAATTACAGGATCACAAGCAACTAATTTCCAAAGACTTTACCCAAAAAAGTTTCAATAAATCTTTAACAGTTCAATTAGATAAATGGGCACATCTATCCAGGAAATACATCTTACTGTTGAACCATCCGGTGCGGTGACGATATTTCCCCGGATCTTAGTCGTAACGGCCTTTAGGAACAGCCTATGTTCGGCAGTGGACGTTTAGGGATATTTATAGGCTGTTACAATGACTTACTACCTTGAACGAGTACATCTGACAGGGTTACCTTCTAGTATTGCGTCGATAAGGTCTAGGAATTTATGTCTCAAGGTTTCTGTAATAGAGTTTAAATTTACTTCTTCTTCCTCGGGTTGTGAGAGGACGAAAATTTTGAAATAGTTATTTGACACTAAGGGCTTGCTTGTTTTTTAATCAGAGGCTATCGCCATAGTAGTACATAGCCAGCCTCTTGAGCAGATTGCCTATTAACATCGGTAGTTCAGACGAACTAGCGATGAGTGAAATACTACACCACTTACATACACCACACACACCATCACACACCACACCACACTACATGTGGCTCAAGTTGGCTGGACAAAACTTCAAAATAGCTCCCATTTTACTAGGTCAATAGGGCACTTTATGTGACGGCTAAACACCCTTATGTCAGAATTTGTGACGCTACAGAATCTTAGATAATCGATCGAAAACGGGTCCAGCCATCTTGAAAAACCACTTTTCGCTGGTCTCTCGATCTCGGAAACGGAAGTGATTTTGACGACTTTTTGCATATCAACGGGCGTCACATAAGTTTGTGACAGGCATCGAGCTAAAAGTTTTGTGATACGTACAGTGGTTTAGTTGAAAAATGCAAAAATCTGTGCCAGCCATCTTGAATTTACGTATAAAACTTTTGGCTGGCACTTCCGATTCTCAATAACGGTAGCGTTTTCGAATATGGTTCCTTTACTAAAACTTGGTGACGCAATGTGTGACAGTAATAACGTTTGATTTATGGCGTCACATGCAAGGGTTTACGAGAAATCAACAAAAACCTAATGTCCAGCCAACCTGAGTTCAGGCTGGCTGGACACCTGTATCTCCGCTGCCTGATGATCTACGACCTTCAAAATGTGTTCAAAATGTTGTGACGGGGACGATAATGATAACCTGAATTTGTGACGGAGAAACTTTGCGTAGTTTCAAAGATATTGATCATTTAAATTTTGCCATACAAACATCCATTAATATTGTGAGGTGACCATATTTTTTACATAAATAAAGGATTTCTTTTTAATATACTAATCGGCCGGTAGCAGCCACAGTTAATTTAAAATAATAATTGACTACCAGCACTGCAAAAGAGAGCCCACTTGTATTTCGCGTTTAGTTCATTATCTTAGGTAACTGAAAATGAGAACTAAACTCGACAGTCTGCAGTGTACTTTTCGAAGTGTTATCACTAATCAGAGTAAGACAACTTTTAATATTAATCTGCGGTAAGACAAGAAATTAATAAGAGAAGATTCGACCAGTTGTCCTAGCAGTACCAACTTTAAGCAATAGATGGCGACACTAACATCAGCTATCAAGGAAATATTACATTCCGTTTGCAGATATTTTGTACATTTTTTTGTATTGATTTCAAATTTTGAAATCGATATTGTTTATTTAATTATTATTCTGTGCAAATGGAGTTACCCGTCGTCATTTGAAACGCTGTATAAGTACAAATAAATAAATGTGATTTTATTTACAGCAAACATTATTTTTTCATTTAAATACCTTAGAGAATTAGTTATCCTGACACATTAACTACCCATGTACTTACCATGAAAAACACCAATTCCTACTAAAAAGAGTAGATATCTGCACGTAAATAATCAATAACATTAAAAAATTACCCCCATTCCAGCTCACTTCTACACTTTTGTCTTTTATTGATTTAAATATCTACAGTTGTTCTTATTAGTATCACCAGTACACGGATTTTCGTCCATTTAAAAAAACACCATAAAATATACTTAGTCCTACATAAAACCTACAATATTGGTAACCCTACTGCAGTGTTTGTATGGGAAAATTTAAATGATCAATATCTTTGAAACTACGCAAAGTTTCTCCGTCACAAATTCAGGTTATCATTATCGTCCCCGTCACAACATATTTTGAAGGTCGTAGACCATCAGGCAGTGGAGATACAGGTGTCCAGCCAGCCTGAACTCAGGTTGGCTGGACAGTAGGTTTTTATTGATTTCTCGTAAACCCTTGCATGTGACGCCATAAATCAAACGTTATTACTGTCACACATTGCGTCACCAAGTTTTAGTAAAGGAACCATATCCGAAAACGCTACCGTTATTGAGATTCGGAAGTGCCAGCCAAAAGTTTTATACGTAAATTCAAGATGGCTGGCACAGATTTTTGCATTTTTCTACTAAACCACTGTACGTATCACAAAACTTTTAGCTCGATGCCTGTCACAAACTTATGTGACGCCCGTTGACATGCAAAAAGTCGTCAAAATCACTTCCATTACCGAGATTGAGTGACCAGCGAAAAGTGGTTTTTCAAGATGGCTGGACCCGTTTTCGATCGATTATCTAAGATTCTGTAGCGTCACAAATTCTGACATAATGGTGTTTAGCCGTCACATAAAGTGCCCGATTGACCTAGTAAAATGGGAGCTATTTTGAAGTTTTGTCCAGCCAACCTGAGCTACATCACACTACACCCCACACATACACCCCACACACTTATATTTTGCGACCTCCGCCACCACAGGCAAAAGCAACTTCCACACCGAAAATAAAACTTAATCCCATAATTTAACAAACACTCAACACTACTCCAAACTCCACATAACCCCATCAATATTTAGCAGACATCTTGTAAGATGTTATAGTGTATGGTTTATAAGCTCGATATTGCCACTTAGGGAGACGTGTTCGCTCCTCAGTCGTAATAAAACGTACTGCCTTGGAAAGAGGTTGTGTGTTCACTGTGAACCTAGTGCAGAAGGTTCATTGACAAGAAAAACAAAACACTGCCAGTCTTTTCCCAATTATATTGGGAAGCCTTCCAGTTTAACCAGATGCCGCTAGCCTATCTGCTCTCCACAACCCAGTTATTACTGGGTAAGACTGGGTGTCAGACTTTCGGGCACTGACTACCTGTAACTGTCAAAGTGTCTCCAGGCGAGTGTCTGAGTGGCTTCACGTGCTTTCCGAGGTATGGAGAAAACTCGGTATTTAATGAGTGGTCACCCATCCACAGACCAACCTAGGCAAACGCTTGATGAGTTAAATATTACGTAGTTTTTTTTTTCATTCGAGTACGAGCATTTACGAGATCGGTGCATTATGTAGCATTCATTAGTTTCTGTACCTAACAGGAATTACAGAACAGGTAGGACACAAAATATTGTCCCATCCTTTGAAATATTTTTTCATCTAGGAATATCTTAAAAAAGGATACATTTACTTTTAGTATCCATCTTGGAAGATCTATGACAAGCCGGTCGATTCTGTTAAATTCAAACAACAACTCGCATCTCACATTATCTTGATTTTGAATTCCGTAAGCATCACCCAGTCACGGGAAGTGACAGGGGAATTACCGTACAGAATGCCACTTTCTTACGTCATCTCATACTTTATCTGTCAAAATCTCCCTGTCAATTTAGTTCAACTCGCTGATACGCTCGCAAGGGTGGCGCTAGTGTAAATTCTAAAGCCAATCAAGAAACTCACAGCGGATTCAGATTCGAAATTTAAAATGAGGTCATACAGGATCACACCTCATAGTAATCTAATATTCTTTCAACTGAACTACTGGCTACATCTCCCAGTGCCCTTGTATCAATAGGCACTATAGTGCTTCTGTTACCGCGACATGTTGTTTTGTTCGGAAAATTATATCTTCAAGCATTGTGTTTGATAGTACAAGGTCGTTTGTAGGTCTAGGTGCAGTAGACCGTATGTCTGTAGGCGGGTAACACTTTGACAAGACTTTAACTTTGAGCTGGTCTTGCATAGTACGGGGTGACAAAAGAATAAGAGGTCAGCTTCTTTTGGTTTTGAAGCGTATGTATGTGACTGAAAGGAGATAAAGACATAAACTTTGATGGATGGAGAGGAAGAGGCAGACCAAAGAAAAGATGAATGGTGTGAGAAATGATTTGAATGGAAAAGGAGTATAATTATACTGTATAACGTGTTGGGATGAATACAAGTAACCAAGGGCAGAAAGATATAGTTATTATAATATACTGGTTTTATCATCAACAGGGCACAAACCCAATCTGAAAACCTAAGGGATGGATAAGATAAGATAAGAAAAGATTTATTTATTTCTGAGTATATGGTACATTAAGATCTTAAAATTAGTCAGTTTCACATACCTATACCTACCGTTACCGGTGTAAAAATATTAAAATTAAATTAACTTACAAAGTGATCAAGTATGAATTCAATGTCAAATTTTAGTTCACTTTGATCGCTTTTGTATTTGGTTTTCACGCCATTTTGAAATTTTTCATTGTGTTAGTTAAAGATTCACACCCCTAGAAATGATCCTGTTGGTGTCCATGTTTATCTAGGACCTTATGGTCCTTACTTACAATAAATACACCAAACTGGTCCCTGGACCAATAAAGGTTGGGAACCACTGCTCTAGGAGCTAGGAGCATACATTGTGTTCTACAAAGCGCCATACTGACATATTTCTCGCTGACCGACCGTACGCGACCGACGACGGCAGCGTAGCAGGAATTCAGGCCTGACATTCAGCATTTTTCTTTCTGCTAAGAAATTCCTGACGAAAAACCTAAAGACACTTTTTGCTTTTCAAGTACCCATCTATATGTACTATATTAGTATACATTTTAAGAAGCAGAATTTATTTAAATTCAGCGCTACTCTTTTAATAAAAACATTTTCAGTCATGTGTGTAAAATAGATAATATTATTCCATCTTGTATAATTTTGCATACCTGACTGAGTTTGCCTACATAATTTAGACAGACACACAAATCTCTCAGGCATCCCAATATCATTACAAATTAAATAACTTATAAACTTCGCACATTATACAGTCCCCCATATTTTGAACTTACACTAAGACATACTAAGGTCAAAGTCAAATAGAATATTAACCCTTAAAAGCTTCAGGTTTAAGGTCACTTTGACCTTTGAATACTGTAATATCAGCTTCTAAGGTTGAAAACATTTTTCACGAATTGACACTTACACAAAACAATCTGGAATTGAATAATGGGTTTTTGCTGAATACGTTCAAGAATATTTTTACGTACGAGTATCTAAAGTCGTCCCTTATTAGATAACGGAGTGAATTTTCTTTTACTGTTGAAGCAGTTTTACTGTAATTTTACGTGTAGATAAAAACATCACGCTTGTTATCCAAGAAGGGTTAGGCAGAAGTGTCCCTAATAGTAGGCCTATGTAATAGGGTGAGCCTATCAACCGGGTATAAATCCAGACTGAAATATGTAAATATATATAGTCCCCGCCTCGAGAAGCTATACATTATGTAAACACACATTTGGGTTCGCAACCTTTGGTTCAAATAAAAAAATTACTGCGTCAGCGTGAACTTTCTTGAAAATGACGGCCTAAATGTTTACGTTCCATGATGTCAGATGCGTTCCAGTACCACAAAACATTTTTATATCGCCAAAATATAACCCAACCAAGTGACATTGCTCGTTTTATATTACACGTATGATAATATGAGTTGATTGAATTTGGGATTATTAATTGTTGATTGAATTGTCGCTACGTAACTTGGTAGAAATTATTTGTTTACAAAAATTATAGCTTCTCGTGGCGAGGACCATAGGATGGAGAAGGAGAGGAAGACCAAAGAGAAGATAGATTGATTGTGTAAGAATTGAAATGAAGGAAAAAAGAGTAAACATTTCACAGACCCCAAACAACATGACTGGCTGGAAGATGAGGACTATCTTAAGGCGATTACATGAGCTAAACGCGAGTTTTATAATAACTAAAAGTATATGATTCACTGCTATAAACAAGACCAGAAAAATATATGATATTCTTCAGGATATATGCTAGCATGATACTGTTTTGGAAACATAATACAATTAATTTGGTTCGATAAAAAGAAATCACGAACTTATCTCTAAAAATATCTTTCAAACAATAAAAAACATACTAATATGCATGCGATCATTCATATTTTTTGGCAAACAATTCTACAAGCAATATATTAGGGGATGGGGATGTAAAGGTGACGCTTTTTAGAGCGTACTGCACGTCCCTATACTCGTGCGCCCTGTGGGCTGACTATTCTGAAAAGGCATACAGTGGCCTCCGTGTCCAGTACAACAACGCGTTCCGGGCGGTGCTGGGGCTGCCCCGTTTCTGTAGCGCTTCGGGGATGTTCGCGATGACACGCACTGATTGTTTTCACGCTTCCATGCGGAAGCGGTGTGCGTCTCTGGTGCGGCGGGTGCGGGCCAGCCCCAATGCCATCTTGGCAATGATCGCGAATAGGCTGGACTGCCCTTATGTCCGGCATTGCTGTGGCAGGCATGTTGCTCCTCAAATGCCGATTAGAAAATTATAATTATTGTGATTATTTTTGCAAAGTAGTTTTATTGATTTATTTTATTTACATACTTAATTTTAATTTTGGACTTATATTTTATTGTTAATTTGGTTATTTTAATTCTGACTGTGATGTTTATTTTATTTTAATGTTGACTTTAATTTTTATTTTTAAATTGATTTTAACTTTCGATTTAGACGGTGTACCTAATTTTATATAGATTTTAACTTTGATTATGGTTTTTTGATTCAAATAATGTAATGTAATGTAATTTTATCATGTAATCTATATGGGTTTACTGCCTGAAATAAACGATATTATTATTATTTTATTCCCTTTATTCATTTTTTAACAAAGTCTTTACATTTTTAAATATTAATATAAAAAATATATAAAAAACATTTAAAAATATAAAAAATTGTAGCCCACCGGTATCGGGAACAGGGTCCAAGCTACCGGCGGTCAGGGCTCCAAAGAGAGGAACCTCCTAACAATACGGGCCGTGTCCAGGAGTACCGCTCTCTGAATCAAGCCCTTGATCCAGCTGCCTAACGAGAGCCTCCTCAGGTGTTGATCAAGGCTCTTGGCAATTAAGCCATGCGCTGACACGACCATCGGCACAATGATTGCTGAGTCCACTTCCCACATGTCGACAACCTCGCGAGCCAAGTCAAGATACTTGATTTGTTTATCTTTCTCGGCTTTCACGAGGTTCTCATCATGCGGGACCGTTATGTCAACAATCATTGCGCGCCGCTCTGATCGATCCATCACCACTATATCAGGTCTATTAGCTATAACAGTCCTGTCAGTGATCATGGATTGATCCCAGTACAGTGTGATACTGCCATTAACGAGAACTGGGTCGGGCACATACCTATAGTAGGGCACTTCCGATTCCACAAGATTGTATTTTAGAGCAAGTTGCTGATGGATAATCCTGGCTACAAGGTTGTGTCTATGCAAGTACTCTCCGTTAGCTAGACGAGAACATCCGGAGATAATGTGACGGATTGATTCGCCTGGACGGTGGCATGCCCGACATATGTCAACCGTGCCGTCCTTCACAATAAATCTCCGGTAGTTATTCGTCATCATAACTTCATCCATAATTGCACAGACAAAACCTTCGGTTTCTCCGAAGAGGTCCCCGGAACGTAACCAAGACACGGACGCTAGAAAATCTACATCGGGCCCATGAAGAGCCCGGTAAAAGCGCCCGTGAAGCTCCTTGCCCTGCCATTCTTTCCTGCGGTCATCAGTAGTAAGTATTATAGGTTTGCGCCAGTTCTCTTTAGCCAAGGAGAGCGGGGTGAGGCCCTTGTCCATCGCGACCACATCTCGATGCATCCCCACGTCGGCTTCTAGGAAATAATCCCTGAGACTGCATATCTCGCGATTGTGGAGAGTCTTAGCGTTTAAAAAGCCACGACCCCCACACTTTCGCGGGATATACAGTCTCATAACTCAAGAACGCGGGTGATGCATTCGAAATGCCGTCAGCAATTTACGGACCTTCGTATCCAGGGCGTCTAGTTCGGTTTGAGTCCATTTGAGTATGCCGAAAGAGTACATCAAAACTGGCATGACCCAACCGTTGAAGGCACGCACCTTATTTCCGCCCGATAAAAGACTATTAAATACTTTTTTCAGGCAGCCAAAGAAGCGCTCCTTCAACGATTGCTTCATGTCAGCCACATTGATGCCCAGCGCTTCCGACATACCCAAATACTTATAGGTTTCAGTTGCTGAAAGGGATCTAAGATTTATGGAATCTGAGAGCTGGGTTCCCACAGACTCCACAATCTCTCCTCGCTTTACATGCATGACCGCACATTTGTCCACACCAAATTCCATCCTGATGGCGCTACTGAAGGTTTCAGTTACCTTCAGTAGCTCCATCAGTTGAAAATCGTTTGGGGCAAAGAGTTTCAAGTCATCCATGTAAAGGAGGTGAGATATAACCCGACCATCTTTCCGCAACTGATAGCCTAGACCTGAATCCTCCAGCAGTGTGCTAAGAGGATTCAAGGCTAAGCAGAACCAAAGTGGACTCAAACTATCGCCCTGAAATATTCCTCGCTCTATCCTTATCGGCTCGCTATTCCTCTGAATTTGCCGACATCCTGGATAGCGAAGGACTGTCCTCCATTGCCCCATGCACGACATCAGGAAGGTGCGCAGAGTTGCATCAACTTTATACAACTCTAGCACCCTCATGAGCATGTATGTGGCACTGAGTCATAGGCCTTCTTATAGTCTATCCAACATGTCGACAGATCCTTTCGGGAACGACGAACCTGTTGGCTATTATTATTATTATTCCCTTTATTCAATTATGCAACAAATTTTTTACATTTTTAAATATTGATATAAAACATATATAAAAAAACATTTAAAAATATAAAAAATTGTAGCCCACCGGTATCGGGAACAGGGTCCAAGCTACCGGCGGTCAGGGCTCCAGAGAGAGGAACCTCCTAACGATACGGGCCGTGTCCAGGAGTACCGCTTTCTGAATCAAGCCCTTGATCCAGCTGCCTAACGAGAGCCTCCTCAGGTGTTGGTCGAGGCTCTTGGCAATTAAGCCATGCGCTGACACTACTATCGGCACAATGATTGCTGAGTCCACTTCCCACATGTCGACAACCTCGCGAGCCAAGTCAAGATACTTTATTTGTTTATCTTTCTCGGCTTTCACGAGGTTCTCATCATGCGGCGGGACCGTTATGTCAACAATCATTGCGCGCCGCTCTGATCGATCCATCACCACTATATCAGGTCTATTAGCTATAACAGTCCTGTCAGTGATGATGGATTGATCCCAGTACAGTGTGATACTGCCATTAACGAGAACTGGGACGGGCACATACCTATAGTAGGGCACTTCCGATTCCACAAGATTGTATTTTAGAGCAAGTTGCTGATGGATAATCCTAGCTACAAGGTTGTGTCTATGCAAGTACTCTCCGTTAGCTAGACGAGAACATCCGGAGATAATGTGACGGATTGATTCGCCTGGACGGTGGCATGCCCGACATATGTCAACCGTACCGTCCTACACAATAAATCTCCGGTAGTTATTCGTCATCATAACTTCATCCATAATTGCACAGACAAAACCTTCGGTTTCTCCGAAGAGGTCCCCAGATCGTAGCCAGGACACGGACGCTTGAAAATCTACATCGGGCCCATGAAGAGCCCGGTAAAAGCGCCCGTGAAGCTCCTTGCTCTGCCATTCTTTCCTGCGGTCATCAGTAGTAAATACTACAGGTATGCGCCAGTTCTCTTTAGCCAAGGAGAGCAGGGTGAGGCCCTTGTCCATCGCGACCACATCTCGATGCATCCCCACGTCGGCTGCTAGGAAATATTCCCTGAGACTGCATATCTCACGATTGTGGAGAGTCTTAGCGTTTAAAAAGCCTCGACCCCCACACTTCCGCGGGATATACAGTCTCATTACCGAAGAACGCGGGTGATGCAATCGATATGCCGTCAACAATTTACGGACCTTCGTATCCAGGGCGTCTAGTTCTGTTTGAGTCCATTTGAGTATGCTGAAAGAGTACATCAAAACCGGCATGACCCAACCGTTGAAGGCACGCACCTTATTTCCGCCCGATAAAAGACTATTAAATACTTTTTTCAGGCGGCCAAAGAAGCGCTCCTTCAACGATTGCTTCATGTCAGCCACACTGATGCCCAGCGCTTCCGACATACCCAAATACTTATAGGTTTCGGTTGCTGAGAGGGATCTAAGATTTATGGAATCTGAGAGCTGGGTTCCCACAGACTCCACAATCCCCCCTCGCTTTACATGCATGACCGCACATTTGTCCACACCAAATTCCATCCTGATGGCGCTACTGAAGGTTTCAGTTACCTTCAGTAGCTCCATCAGTTGAAAATCGTTGGGGGCAAAGAGTTTCAAGTCATCCATGTAAAGGAGGTGAGATATAACCCGACCATCTTTCCGCAACCGATAGCCTAGACCTGAATCCTCCAGCAGTGTGCTCAGAGGATTCAAGGCTAAGCAGAACCAAAGTGGACTCAAACTATCGCCCTGAAATATACCTCGCTCTATCCTTATCGGCTCGCTATTCCTCTGAATTTGCCGACATCCTGGATAGCGAAGGACTGTCCTCCATTGCCCCATACACGACATTAGGAAAGTGCGCAGAGTTGCATCAACTTTATACAACTCTAGCACCCTCCTAAGCCATGTATGTGGCACCGAATCGTAGGCCTTCTTATAGTCTATCCAGCATGTCGACAGATCCTTTCGGGAACGGCGAACCTGTAGGCTTATGGCCATATCAATGAGGAGTAGCTCCTTAGTACCGCGGGACCCGTTCCTACATCCATTCTGAGAAGCTGACATAACAGAATTTTCGTCAATATGTTTAGTGATTTTAGCTCTCAAAATAGATGTAAGAACTTTATAGACCGTCGGGAGACAGGTAATCGGTCTATAATTTTTGGGTTCCGCAGTACTACCCGATTTATGGAGCAGATGGGTTATACCTGTTGTCAGGAACTCTGGCAGCGACCCCGACTCTAAGGCTGACTGGAACAGGGTCGCCAGGCGAGCGTGCGACCTTGTGAACCATTTTATCCAGAAATTGTGCAGCCCATCCGGCCCTGGAGATTTCCAATTAGGCAACGGACGGACTGCACAAGCTACGTCTTGGGGGCTGATAGTAATTGCCCCCATTTCTGGTACTGGATCGCACGCTCGCTCAACCACCCGAGTCCATTCACCCTCAGCATGGCTGACAGGCACCGACCAGATGCTGCGCCAGAATGAACACATTGCATCATCATCTGGCAGGCGCGTGTCAGCCACACCTTGGTCCGGTCGCTCCCAAGCCCTGTAAACCCACCTTTCATCTCTTTGGAATGTGCGATTCTGAGTGTATCGGTCCACCCGCCGCTTATACCTACGAATACGGCTTGCCCATGCATACACTTTCTGCTTCAGGAAGTCGATGCGCTCTGTGACACGAAACATATAGTCTCGAGGACTGATATCAGTCCCCGAGAACGCCCGTCTCACAAAACGCATCACCCTAGGGCGAGTATTGCCCTCCCTGAAGCAGATCAATTTGCCGATGAGTGCTCTGGCCCCACCAATACGTTGTTCAATCCTGTACTGCCATGCCGGTACGGCTGGTTTTGGTCGTGTAGCTCTGTCATCAGAAAATTTAACATGAGCTACACGACATGCCGCTACGGCCGCACAATACAGGATCGAGTGAATATCGGTGAGGTCTTCGCAGCTATCAAAATAATTTGACAACTGCGAATCCAGAACAGCCATCAGCATCTTATTTTTGTTGTGCATGGGCAAACGAGGTAAGCGTGGTCTAAGTTCGGGCGTCATGAACCGATACTCCCGAATCGCACCCTCCAAAGCACTCCTCATATCCTCACTGCACTGGGTACTTACATTAGTAACCATGTCACTACTCACGTCGCCATCGCAATATGGTGTTGTTACGGTAGACTGTGATGGAACCACAGCCTGCGACGGCGGCGTGGCCGTGACACGGCTACTCTGCACTTCAGTTCGCAAGCGATCAAGTACGGTGTCATCCAACATACGATTACGCTGGATGACTCGCACCTGATCCGACAGTCGTTGTGCCGACACGTTGACAGCTGGCTCAAGCACCTGAAACAGAGAGAGCATCCTAACACGGTACGCGGTCAGGTTGATTCCCCCCTCTGTAGCCCCATAGTATGCGCGCATGACGTTTTCGTTATTCGATTTCGTCCATCGCATGCGCTGCACACTTCCGCCGGGAGCTGGGACCCTATCAGAAGCCGGTGGGCCTCGAGGTCCTAAGCCGTCCGGCGGCCGGCGTCCTCCCCGTCGACGAGCAGGTGGTGGCGTCGTGGGCGGAGAGAAATACTCGTCGCTTGAGCTCGACGCAACTGCCACGGCCGGTGTCACAGCACTCACGATGGGGCTGGGTTCCGGCGGCGGCGAGGCGGAGCTGAGCGACGGGTCCGGAGGCGGTAAACGTGCGCGTCGAGCTGCAGCTCTGGTCAACATAGTCGTGATTTTGTGAGGATTAATTCATTAAAATATACGTATGACCGAAAAGATTTATTTATCTTGACACACTTGTTATATGGTAACTAAGGTACGAAATTAAAACGACAATGCAGTGTCTATTGATACTGGATGGCCAGTTCTCACACTCCTCTTCACGGCATCGTCGTGGTAATCAGGAGTTCAGGAAACTCCTAAACCGCTCCGCAATTTCAACAGCCGCGGGCCGGCTAAGGCTTTGGTTAAGATATCTGCCTCCATATCTTCGGTTCGCAGATACTTGACCTGTATCACTCCGTCCATTATGCAATTTCGTATGAAATGCATTTTCAAGTCAATGTGCTTGGACTTGGGAGTGACCATTGTGTTCTGACTTAACTTGAGGGCAGCTTGGTTGTCGTTTGATATGACTATGCTTTCGTAGTTGACCCCAAGATCTTTGAATAATTTTTTCAAGTGAATGGCCTCTTTTGCAGCTTCAGTCAAGGCGATATATTCCGCTTCGGCAGTCGATAGCGCCACAGTCTTTTGCTTCTTCGATATCCAGCTTATAGCCGTTCCAGCATATTTATAACAGCAGCCCGAAAAAGACTTTCGGTCTAGTTTGCATGCGCCCCAATCTGCGTCAGCCATGCCATGTAAATCTTCGCCAGTTTTTCTGAATATAAGACCAACGCTTTTTGTACCCTTTAAGTATCGCAGCACTCTTTTTGCACATTTGAAATGCTCTTCTCCGTAACAATCATTGAATTGAGAGAGATAGCTAATGGCAAACATTATATCAGGCCGAGTTGCCACTGCCAGATACATGAGTGTGCCAATTAAATTTTTGTAGGGTAGATCGTTCCGTTCATCTCTTCCTTCTTTTTCTAGTTTGAGACCTGGTTCTATGGGTGTAGACGTGGACTTGCAATCTTCCATTTTGAATTTTTTAGGAGTGTCTTCGATGAACTTCTCCTGGTTTAGTTTGATTGCATCTCTCATATAAATAACGTCTATCCCTATAAGTCGCTTTGGCGTTCCTAAGTCTTTTAACTCAAATTTCGTATTTAACAGGTCTTTTATTTCTTGGAGCTTTCTAGGACACGAATAGGCAACTAATAAATCGTCGACATAGATAACTATTATGACTTTAACTCCTCTTTTCTCTAGTAAGTATAGACATGGGTCAGCTTCTGATGCTTTGAAACCTATGTTCTTTAACTCTGTGTCGAGTTTCTTGTACCATTGCCTCCCTGCCTGTTTGAGTCCGTATAAGGCTTTTATGAGATGACAAACTTTCCCTTTTCGATTGTTTTTTATGTCATTCAGCATAGTCTTTGTTTTGTTGTACAAAGTTAAATTTTCTTGTTTGCTTTCATCAACCATGATTTCAGTCAGATATTCTTCTAAATAGTCAGGATATTTCATGACTATCTTTTCTTCTAGTTCACCATTCAGGTACGCCGTTGTAACGTCCATCTGGTTCAACTTTAAACCTTCTTCCATGGCTATTCCAACAACAGATCTTATCGAACTCAGTTTAGCTACAGGAGCGTATGTTTCGTTGTAGTCAACGCCTGGTCGCTGAGTGAAGCCCCGTGCTACAAGTCTTGCTTTCTTTGTGATACTGTTGTCAGGTCCTATTTTGTTTTTTAGAACCATTTTGTAGTCCACTTCTTTCATGTCACTGTTCTTCTTTCCTATTTTCCAGGTTCCATTCTTAACATGTGCTCTAATCTCGGCTTTTATAGCATCATGCCAGTATTCATCATCTTCATTTCCATCGGATATATAGGATATCTCCGAGAGTAGGTGATTTTCTTCAGTCTGGTCCAGTATAAAATCTCTGGTCCACGTGGGTGGACGCCTCTCTCTTTGCGGCCTCCCATTTTCAGGTATTTCTACAACTTCTGATGCGTCATCGTAAAATTCTATTTCTTCTACGGAAGAAACTTTATCTTCTTGCTCATTGAAATTTTGTAACATATTGTCTTTTTTATTATCTGTTATTTCAATTTCTACTTGTTGTACCCTTTTATCATTGTTTTTGTTTTCAGGTATTCGAGAGTGTTCCTTTTCTTTAATAAGTTTATCATAGTTTTGACTGTCATTTTCGAAATACATTTTGTCTATTACTTTTATGTCCCTGCTTATCACTACATCATCGTCTTCGGGTATGTACACTCTGTAAGCCTTTGAGGTCATTGAGTACCCCATAAATACGCCTTCTTTGGCATTCTGGGTCAGTTTGCCTCGCTTGTTCTTTTTCAAAACAAAGGTCTTCCTGCCATACACGTAAAGATGATGTCCACATGGTGTTCGGCCTAGCCATTTCTTGAACGGAGTTTCGCCATTCAGTGCTTTAGAAGGGCTACGGTTAATAAGGTAGTTTGCGGTTGCTACCGCTTCCGCCCAGAGCTTTTTAGGTGCCTTGGCCTCGATTAACAGACATCTGGCTTTATCTAGTAAGGATCTGTTCTTCCTCTCGCTAATCCCATTTTGTTGAGGGGTGTAAACTGTGGTCAATCTCCTTTTTATGCCATGCGATTTGAGAAAGTCATCGAACTCCTTGTTTCGGTATTCTGTGCCATTGTCCGTCTGCAGGTTCTTTATCTTCTTGTTATGGAACGTCTCAACTTCATTTTTGTATTCTTTGAAAACGTTGAATACATCACTCTTTCTTTTAATGAAATAGATATGACAATAGCGACTAAAGTCGTCTGTGAAAGTAACATAGTACTTTGATCCTGCTAGTGTGTCACATTCAAAAGGTCCACAAACGTCGCTATGGATTATTTCCAGGTTATCGATTGTGTATAAATCATCATGTCTTACGAACGGTAACCTGGACAATTTGCCTTTGATGCAGGTCTCACATGTTTCCATGTCTTCGTTATTTAAATTTAAACCATACATAAGATTATCCTTAGCCATTTTCTTTAAATCTATTTCGTTTATGTGGCCAAGTTTGCGATGCCATTCCATAATGTTACTGTCCTTTTTCGGTGTGTAGTTTGCAGTCGCTTTACATCCAGATTCAAAGTAGTAGAGTCCATCTCTTTTTCGAGCAGTCAGTATCGTTTTGCCGGTTTTTTCTACGATATGGGCTTTCTCTTTTTCAAAAATTACCGTATTACCTTTGTCCGTTATCTTGGCGACGGATAAAAAGGTTTACTGATATATCAGGAACATATAGGGTGTCATTGAAATTGTAGCCATGTTTATTGGTACTGATTGTAACTCTTCCTTTGCCTTGAATTCTACTGGTATATTTCTCTGACGCCAATTTTAGGGTGCCATTTTCAGGGATCATGGTAGAAAACATCGATTCGTCACCGCACATGTGTGATGAGCATCCGCTATCTAGACACCAGACAGTTTTATCAGCGTCTGAATTTACGGTGCTCAGACAAACGTTAAAATTGTATTTGCTTCTGTCCTCTTTTTCATTTGTATTTTTTTTCTTGCCCCAACATGTCTCGATAGTGTGGCCTTTCTTTTTACAGCTCTTGCAGTACAATCTTTTCCTGTTTTTCTTGATTTGGTATGCTTCTGAGCTTTCAGGCTGATCATTTCCACTCCTTGCTTGGTATTCCTCCAGAATCTTTATTTTTAGATTCTCAGGATTAGGCAGGGAGTCTCGAGATTCGATAGCTATTCTAAAGTTTTCAAATGTTGTTGGCAAACTGTAGAGAAGCATTATGCTAAGCAGTTCTGGAGGTACTTTTATATCCATATCTGCGAGTTTGTCCACGATGTCCATGAAATTATTTATGTGGTCATGTATATCTTCTCCTGTAGTCATTCGCTTTAGAACCAACTGTTTTAATAATGTGGCTTTTCTTGCAGGCCCTGTGCTTTGATAAGTAGCTTTTAATTTTTCCCATACAGCTTTAGATGTCGCGCAGAGTTTAATTTGTTTTAATTCAGACGGTGACAATAAAAGTAAGATTTCAGCTCTTGCCTTCAAATCCTCTTTGTTGAACGCCGATCTCGACGCCCCATCCGAAGCTGGTGGTAACTTTTTCTCGCCGCTTACGATATCCCAATAATCATTTTTTATTAGGACCGCTTGTGCTTGCAAACACCAAGTGTCATAATTTGTCTTGGTCAACAGTTCTATATTACGATAACTCGTGGATGCCATTTTTCATATTTGCAGAATAAACCACGCTCTGCTACCAATTGTGAGGATTAATTCATTAAAATATACGTATGACCGAAAAGATTTATTTATCTTGACACACTTGTTATATGGTAACTAAGGTACGAAATTAAAACGACAATGCAGTGTCTATTGATACTGGATGGCCAGTTCTCACAGATTTCATTTTAAATTTTTATCATTTCCTTTTCACTTTCACTCATGACGTATGTCATTCCGTGTCACAGTTTTTTTTTCGTTTCATGATGTAAAATGGATATTATATGCTGTTTTTATGTTTATAACGTAACTCTTGTATTTATAAAAAGGGGGCTGGTAGCTGGTTCTGGAAATTGTAATCGTATTTAGTAATTTGTTAAAAAAAATATTGAGTGAAATTTTTTCGACTTGTTGACTCGTGTGTTGCCAGTTGTTATTATTATTATTATTAGCATGATACTGTTTCAGTTTTTTAATCCAATCAACAGTTTTTTTGTAAATTGATCGAAACCACTCATTTCGCGCTATTTGACCCGCAGTGGCTGACGTAACAACCATTTTGTACTGCAAGCTGATTAGAACTTTATTCTAACAGCATTTCAAACAAAATTTGAACAACCACAAATAGAGTTGCTAATTTAGCTCGTCTAAGCGCCTAAATAGGAACTTTCAGAGCTTGAAAAGAAAATACCCCTCGTATCAAACTGGTTTAAATCCCATTTACGATATTAACGTGGTTTCCAAGTTATGAGGAGTTTTGTGGTCGTTACTGTGTGGTTAATAGCTTTGGGTTAGCATGACAAGGTTCAAAGGTACGTCAAAGGTTAGGTTTCGCATAGAAATGGGCGCCTGAAACATTGATTGCTAAGTTTCGGACGAAGTGAAGTACCTAAGCACATTAAGTTGTGGAGTGTGTTATGTCCTGCGTAGACTTGTAACTTGACACAAGTAAGTTCTGAACTTCAATTTGCTAGTGACGAATATAGTATTCTTCAAAAATAACCAGATGAACGTGGATGAGGCGGAATGAGTATGTAACACTCTTTACAAACTCCTTCTAAAGATTAGGTACTTATCTAAAAATAAATAGAAAACTTGCCAAGTTACCCTTAACGCCTTCCTACGCAATATTGACTAACTTTAGGTAACTGACCAAATTAAGGCGAATGAAAATAGCTCCACGATTTTATGCTGCCTTTTCACCAATGTGTGTGAATCATAACATCACACAATACTTACAGGTTAGGCAGAACTCAAGCTGCATTTCACCATTTGGGAATTTCCTTTTTTTTAATTCGATACAGAATGTAAAAATACTATTAAAATAATGTCAAAAACAGAAAACAAGACCGAAATCGGCCAAAGAACAGAAAATTTATAACCGAAAAAACTTTAGTTTCTATCTCTTTCTAGATAAACGGAATTTAGTATGGATTTTGTACGTCGATATATCGAATGACGTCATGAAAGGTATCGGATCCCTCTGTCTAATCAGCAGTTTCAAATGCTTATAACTTAGTCGTAGATAAAAGATGCATACCCTATTCATGTCCTATTCCCATTATTGTCATAGAGCCCTTCGTTTCATAGAGCATAATATGTCCCATCCCGCCAGACATGTTGCAAGTGGACCCAACAGGTGGATTTCCAACACTGTTCATGTTTGAGGCGAGCCTATTGCCGTTAGCCGGGCTACAACTGAGAAATTCTATGGAAACCCCAATAACATTTTATCAGACATGAGAATCGATGGATCGACCACTAAACTAAGTAAACTAACACTAAACTGACCAATGATGTGACTGCCTATCGAAGTTTCGCAACCCAGGTACTCGTAATACTCGGTAATACAATATCACTTGGTAAGACTGGTTGTCAGACTTTTTGGGCCACTGACTACCTGTAACGATTGTCGAAGATGGACAAATGACAGCCGGGACTAGGGTTACCAGATGAAAAAATCAAAAGTCCGGAGAAGAGGCCTGATTTCCATTGAAAATCCTGAGATTTTTTTTTGAACATGTTTAAATTTTTTCATGCGTTTTTGGGCAACCATTTTCAAGACAATGGGTATTTCACGATTACCAGAGATATTGCGTAATGTATTTGTCAATATATATTTGCAATTACAGCCCAGAATGCAAACGTAGAAAAAGTTTCATGGGGGCTCAATGGTCGAATGAAAGAAATCAATTAACGGTGTCTTCAGTCCGAGCTATACTTTAAATTCAATATAATTTGAAGTGTTTTACATGTGAGGCATTTTATAAATCAATAATTAAAGAAAAAAAACTTACTTAAAAATGTATCTTCATATAGTAGGTAATAGGTATGATAAAACTGATTCAGTACCTACTTGGATAAATAAGTATTGATTTTAATTGTGCAGTTATTAAAATGTAAGCTGTATTATTGATATATTGTTGAAAATACAAAAAATCCTGAGATTTCATGAGATTTACAAAATCCGGCCAGCAATCCTGAGAAAAGTAGAAAAATCCTGAAATCTCAAGACAAATCCTGAGATATGGTAACCCTAGCCGGGACCAATAGCTTAACGTGCTTTCCGAGGAACGGAGGAAACTCGTTATGTAAAGGTGGTCACCCATCCACAGACCAACCTAGGCAAGCACGGCTTAAGCTAAAGTTCAGCCCGAGCGGCTGTTATTATTTAACTACGAGCTCTTTATCCTCCACTTATTAATAAAAGTTATTACGTTTACCTACGGTTACTTTAGTCATGGGCGTAAATGGGTCAAAGTTATGTTACCTCCATGGTTAATATTGAACACTGCTGAGATTGCTGTAGGTAATGGTAAACAAACCCTATAATAACTATCTATGGTAAACGATTACGAGCACCATAATACTTTCACGGCAGTTACCTACTCTTAGTTCAGGAGCTAGTGTAGTAAACAGCATGTTTATCTAAACTTTATATGAAGCTGCATCGAGGTTCTGAGTTAATTCTCAAGTCGGGCCAAGTTTTATTGCTCAGTAGAAGCCTGGAGTCTGTTTTTATGTCTGGTTGCTGGCAATAGGTGCCTTTATTATATAGGGCTTAAACATAACTTGCCAAATGTGATAGAAAATACTGTCCGTACAATTCTGCCTAATCCTTTGCGGTAAACAGGCGAGTTGTTATAAAAATCAAACAAAATAGACACAGTCATACGTCCATGAACGTTATCCATAAATCTAGTCGAATCCTGAATATTTGTCAACGATAGTGTAACCTATGTGTGCTCTAGAATTGGAATCGCTACCTGTATTTACTGTAGTAATTGCCTTCTGAACTGCCAATTATATTTCAAATAGGGAACGTGTGCTGGCTATGAAAACTTATTCGTGGTATTGGGCGAAGCGTTGAGGTAAACTTGTAACTTTACATACCTACCTATTTATATAAAGACGGTATTACTATGAGTAAGTACAAAAAATATCTTCAAATGAATAAGATCTTTATTTTGACAGAGAAATAGGGGAAATACAGTTATGACATACATATCATCTTTATGAAATTAAAATAATTAAATAACATCTTATATATATATATATATATAAGAAAGTCGTGTTATTTACTCCACTTATAACTGAAGAACGGCTGAACCGATTTAGCTCAAAATTGTCAGGGAGGTAGTTTAGAGCCAGGAGAAGGACATAGGATTTTTATCTCGTTAGGTAGTAGTAGGTAGGTAGTAGTAGGTAGGTAGTAGGTAGTAGTAGGTTGACGCAGACGAAGTTGCGTGGGTCAGCTAGTATTATATAAAAAATACACAGCATATTATGTTGTAGTAAATAAATAAGCTGCAAATGTTATTTGTCGAAAAATAAAATACGTATGTACCTACTCGTCGTTTTATTAGTGACAGTTACTGACGGCATTGCAGGTTTGCAGTCTGTGGTCGTCGCTTGACCACAGCGGCAAGTGACAATGTCATCATGTAAAGCGAAGAGAAAAGTTTTCATAGAGTTTCATAGAAACCTTCATATTGATGGAGCCTTTACTGCTACTAAGCATCTTCACCAGTGTACCTTACAAGTCAAAGCTTTAACCACGAAACAAAAATCAATTAGTGAGATTTTAATCAAGTTTTCTTCAACGGATAAGGATTTTTCTTCAAACCCGAGCTCTCAAACCACACGGTTACTCGGCAAAACAAAATAATCTGTTTTATATTGACAATAACTGAGAACTGGCGTACGTGACAACAGCAAGCGAGGAAGAATGGTGAAACAGAGATAATAACTCCACGGAACCGTTTATGGGATTCTTTTGGGGAATTGCTACGGGGAATATGGCGTGACAGCCCGTTTATAGCCGTTGTGGGGAACGGTTGAAGTTTAAATAAATATATATTCAGGTCAAGGTCGAAAATGTAGAAATCTTAGCGTATTCTGCAGCAGTAATGAATAACCAGTGTATTCCCGCTGTCCCCACTGCACTGGTTCGTCCAACTGGTGGGGTCAACACGGGAAAGGTGCACACTTGTCGACGGGGAATCGCCACTCCCGCCAACGACTTTGAGCGAGTCGTTTTTTTTATTGTTTTATTCGTAAATATAGCACAGTTGAATTCTGAAAAAAAAAATAACATAACTACCTATTTCACACTTTGATCTAGACATTTCGGCCATCCGATACACGATTACAATTAAACACTGTTTTAGGCTTTCACGGTTTAAAACTAAACACTAAAACTCCCGTAAGTGACAACATAAGTTTACGATTACAATTGCACTTTACTGCATCCAATTAAATCGCAAAGATAAGGCCAAAATGATGGTCTAATTATTATTTCATTTGAGTTATATAAGACTTCGAACAATAAAATTTAACCAGCGCGGGCTCTTGCGGGTGATGGGCGACAGTGTGTCTGACCACTCTCCAGCATTGGTAAAACGCTATCGCTAAGCTTCTCTCACTCGCTCAAGGTCGTTGGCGTGAGGAGACCCTCGAGGTGGATGCTGCAGGGTAGCCAACAAAGGAAATTCCAACTTTCTTACGTCAATTGCAATTTTCAGGCCAGTGCTAGGTTGAATGTTAATCAAAATAAGATTCGCGGCAGTAAGACGTTTGTTACAGAATTATAATCATTAATACAACCATCCAAGTTCATAAAAGTCGATTTAATGAATAGTATTTCATGATAAAGTCATTCAATTGACTTTTATGAACTTGTAGGGAGAAATAACTTTGTGTTCATGCAATAGGAACGAAAAATACTTCATTCACCTCAACCTCATGATGATCGAACGACACGATTTTAAATGTCCCGCGCGCCGCCGGTGCCGTGCTGTAAACATAATCATTCCCCGGTCCCGGATTCCCGCAACCTTCACTACTGTGTAATAAATTCGACAAAATATGTATTACTGGTCACCATTGGAGTTCTAGTTTTTAGTTAATTTGAGTGAAGCATAGTTGTAAATTCATACTACTATAACGCAGACATAATCATTTATTTATAACTCCCTAGGAAAGCATAATAGTGTAGCCTTAATTAAAGGCTGCCACGGCATGCATTGAACATATGAGAAAGAAAATACAGTAAGAGTCTTTCTTTGTTTGTGTCTATATTAACTGTATTTATATACCAATCTATTGGTACATAAATACAGCCAATTGTGACTTACATCTGGCACACAAATTTATATGAAAACCTACATAATTCATTTTTGTTTGACGTTGTGCTAACCAGAAATAAGAAAAAAAAAAAAAAAAAAATACAACACATTCTCAATCGTAAAGCACATACAATAAAGTACAAATCAAAACAAAACAATCAATACACTCTTTTACGACAATGCCATACGCAAGACCGACTTGACTTTGTTTAAGGAGTAAGATCATGTTACTATAATTAACTAATTACTGTTTTAATTAATGATTTATTACATTTTTCATACGTTTCTACATGCAGACTCCGTGTCTGGTGTATATTGGAATAGGTGTATAGCCAAGGACTGCGTTCAATTTCAGTCACAATCACATGGCCTAGAATTTAAGATCTCTTTTATTTTGTTCAGAAGAACCTGTCAAAAGAAAAAGTATCCATTACGCCTAGACTTCCAACCTTCCACGTTTTCGCAGCGTCACGGCCTATAGCGGAAACTTTAGCGTAATTCATAAAAGTTTTTTTATTAAAAATATATAGGAACTTAGAGCCGGCCATTCCTGGGGCACGGTGGCTGATATTAGGCCTCGGTTAGTACGTGACAGTATTCCGCGAACGTTTTGGGTCATGAATGTCATGATATTAAAAAAGTCCGTTTCGGGGTCACCGGGAACAAATTCGGTAGGTATTAAAATTGTTGAACTGTTTTTGGGAAATTAGGAATATGGAATGAAGGTGCAAAGTTTTGTACAGTTGTTTGTACACTTTAGTTTTAAAGTAATCTAAATATATATAATTCAAAGGTGACTGACTGACTGACTGACTGACATAGTGATCTATCAACGCACAGCCCGAACCACTGGACGGATCGGGCTAAAATTTGGCATGCAGGTAGATGTTATGACGTAAGCATCCGCTAAGAAAGGATTTTGATCAATTCTACCCCCAAGGGGATGAAATAGGGGATGGAAGCTTATATGAAAGTCCGTCAGTGTTAAAGTTAGGATCTTCTAATTTTGTGTTTAGGCTGACGATTGAAAATTAATTTATGCGTGTTTCAGCGTTTTTGATAACTCCACCCCGAAGGCTTATAAAAGGGATGAAATTGTATGTGAAAAATCCTTAATTTTCGACGTAAAAAGTACAAAATTTGTTATCTGGGCTTATGATTGGAAGCTGACGAAACGGTTTTATTAGAATTTCAACCATTGAGGGGTGAAAAAAGAGCAACATTTTGTTTTAAATTAAAGTTTTTATTTTTTGAGTCACCAAAAAGTATCAAAGTTAGTAAGTCGTTGGTTTTTTTTATTTCAACCCACAAAGGGGTAAAAGGGGGGATGAAGTTTTGCATTGTAGTTGTTCATTTGTTCACGAATAACAGCAGCAGGAGAGACCTTTTACAGCAGTGCAAGTTAATAGTATAGGCCGTACACAGGTTAATAGCACACGTGACTTCGCGGCTGGCCGCCCGCTCGCACCAACTTGCTGCAGCAGGCGCCGGTGACGCGCGCGCTGCGTGCACTCAATATGGTGTCACAACAGATTGATTGCTTCAATTGTACACTGAGCGAATTCACACGGGCCGCATTTTGCGTAATTACTTTAGTTTGTCAAATTAATTAATTTATTCAAAACATAAATAATTTAACTTTAAATATAACTGCTCTATTGTATTAGGTACCTCAACCTGTAATAATAGTTGTCTGTGTTGTTTAAATAAATAAATAAATAAAATAAATAAATAAATAAATTATGTATAGTAGAACGAGATAGAATGAGTGATTGTCAATATCGTATTTGATACCAACTAGATTTTTTTATTTTGTAGATTTCTGTTTTTAGGGTTCCGTACCTCAAAAGGTAAAAACGGAACCCTTATAGGATCACTTTGTTGTCCGTCTGTCTGTCTGTCTGTCAAGACCTTTTTTCTCAGGAACGCGTGGAGGTATCAAGCTGAAATTCATATCAAATACTCAAGTCTATGGTCTCTTGGAGCTGTGAAAAAATCAAACTTCTAAGTCAACGCGATCAAAAGATACTCCCGTTTATGCCGCAAATTTTCGACACTCGCAAGGGAATCAAAACCTACAGGGTACTTCCCGTGAACTCAGAATCTTGAAATTTGGTACGAAGCAACGTCTTATAACACAGATAAAGGAAAAATTGCGAAAAGCATAAATTTTTAGTTACATCATATAATAAAAATATTTTTAATAAAGTTTGTACGGAACCCTCGGTGCGCGAGTCTGACTCGCACTTGGCCGGTTTTTTTTTCTCTTCTGCATTTCTGATCTTACTTTTGATGAATGAAGATGAAATCAAAAATGGCGCCGACGAAAGTTTTTGGATTTTTAATCATTGGTGTCCTTCCCCTGACACTATTTTCACCCTGCGCCACTGTTAGGTAGAGGTGTATCTAATCGTACACCCACATTTCGCACATTTAGCTTAATCCCATCAACCGGACACAAATAATACAATAACACTTTGCCCGTTCCGCAAATCGAACCCAGGACCTCATGCTCAGTAGCGCTTGCGACAATTCGAACAACGATGCAGTCTCACACATGACCCATCAATATTTTCACGCGAACGAAGTCGCGGGCAACAGCTAGTGATGGATAAAATCCAAAACTCACACCTCTGATTTTTCAGGTTCATTATAAAGTGCCAGCCTGCTGGGCACTTTTCCTGTTGGCAGCGATGTGGACGAATTTTTCGATGCCCTGTAACCCCTTTTTGATACTTGTACATATTTTTTCTTTCTATTATAATGTTAGTATGTATATATTGTAAATCATGATTACTTTATTATAATGTTTTATATATTATCACTTACTTCGGTGAAGGAAATCATCGTAAGGAAACCAGCATGCCTGAGAGATATTTCTGGGGCCTAATTCTGCTATTTGTATAAATTCGTCATTCCAACACGATTCCATTCCCATCCCATTGTCATTTTGCTTAAAGTTCGTAATCTGCTAAATTCACTATGATCGATCATTGGTCGGTCGATGGTCTCGTAATAAAATTGTGTTTTAATGGCATTTTCATATTGCCATTATTATAAAACCATTAGTACAAATGGTTTTAGAAATCTACTACTAGATGCGAACATTTATTCGTGCCAGATTTCATGTCCGGGATTAATATTCCATGACATTTCTTTCAATGGAGTGTCAGTGGTTGTTCATTGAGAAGTCATAATGACGCCATTATTAATGTAGATTACCGAACTTGACAGAACTTGATCAGTATGAAATCAATGATCGCCTATTCTGACACTATTGTAATAGCAGAATTGAGGCCCAGATGCCCATGCCTTACTTTTTTTAATGTCCTATGTGCCCTAGATGGGGCAGAGGGATCCACAGATGTCAGAGCTTCACTCTTCACCTCGCTCCACTTTATTCCGATGCTCGCTGCTTCCGACAACTCGGTCCGAACGCCAGGTTTGAAGGGGACGGCCACGTTTTATTTTTCCTTGGGGATTCCAGTCCAAAGCTTGTTTGGCTCGGAGACCCTTCGGAGCGTGTGGCCAATCCATCTCCACTTGCGACGCTTGATCTGGCGGTCGATCGGGCTCTCGTGGCATTACTCCAACAGCTCTACGTTGAAGATGGTCTCGGCTCAGTAAATTCCAAAAACGTGACGAAGACACAGGTTGACGAAAACTTGGATTTGGTGTGAGATGTCCTAAGTGACCTTCCACGTTTCGCATAAGCTTAAGACATTCGGGTCCAATGTGAAATCAAACAGGTCTCAGAGTCAGAGGCCCATGGTCGACATAAAAATTCTCGACACCAGGTTGGGCAACCAACCACACGATAAATAAAAACTAAAGATACAGGTAATATTGTACTAAAAACAGAGTGATACATCGTGTATAACTAGATCAATATTAGTTTTATTTCATGGTAGTATTCATTGGAAAAAGGGGAAGATAGAAAAAAAAGCATAAACGTGATTACTAATATGAATACTTATCGACTTTTGCTTTTAGTAGCTCAGCTTCTCCTTCCCTATCTAACTTAATAAGGTATGGTTAATTATTTTGCTTTTCTAAGGAGTTAGTACTATCCCAGTCTTAGATTAGAATTCGTTTATTGTATTAGACATAAATCTTCTTGAATAAATGATTTCCTTCACAATATAATTTGCAAGACGATTTCCTTTTATACGTAACAATATTACGAGTACTTATACCGTTTCAGCCAGCCAAAAATATATTTTAGTAGGTAATTCTCACGAAAACCTTAAAAATAAATGATCATCGATATTCCTGCAACCAATTCGTCTCATAACTTTCCGTTTATTGCAATGGGAGCTCGTTTCACGAGTAATTAGGCAGTTACTGTAATCTCTTTTCCATTTTCGGCCATTTTTTATTCGTTTCCTTCTTTCTTTACTACTTAAGGTATGTATTGGAAAGTTCCAATCTTGTTGGTCAAGCCAAGTCAGAGGCCCATGGCATATAAAAAGAAAGACCTTGTTAATCTAGTGATCCTGAAGGCGACGGTTGGGCTTGGAGTAGGGTATTCCGGTCTTCCAGAGAGACGGCGGACTTGGGGAGGTCCGCGTCCGCCGTTCCACCGAATAACTGGACCCGAGGTGGTGGCGCGTAGTGTTCCGCGCGCGCCCCTCTATGACGTCGCGGAAGGAGTACACCTCACTCCTCCCGCAGACCTGAGGAGGCCCGCAGAGGCGGGCCAGCACTAGCCGGGGATCGTGGAAGGCGCACTAGTTCCCATGATCCTCGGTGCAAGTGTGGGAAGGGAACACCGGGCTAGTTTTTAGTCAGTACGAGTCTGACAGACCCCTCCGCTCTCCCCAGGGCGGAGGACATCCATTAAGGATTTTCCACCCCGGCAACAAAAAAAAAGAAAAGAAAAAAAGGGTATTCCGGTTTCCTGCTGGTCAAAGTGTTGTTGGATTCTTCCCTTTTGAACTTCACCACCGGCAGCGGCCCAGGCTCTGGATTTTAGACTTCGTTGATGGCAATATGGTATAACCAGCTAGATATATTACATGAGACTTATGGGGCCGGCAGAACATGCGTTGTTCATACAAACGTAATACCAAAATCATTGTTAATGTTGTTGGTATATTCTTTCGCTTAGACGAGCTAAATTAGCAACTCTATTTGTGGTGGTTCAAACTTTGTTTGAAATGCTGTTAGAATAAAGTTCTAATCAGCTTGTACTACAAAGTGGTTGTTACGTCAGCCTCTGTGGGCCAAATAGCGCGAAATGAGTGGTTTCGATCGATTTACAAAAAAACTATTGATTGGATTAAAAAATTAAAACAGTATCATGCTAATATATTCTTTGTCGAATTATTTGCCAAAAAATCAGAATGATCGCATTCATATTAGTATGTGTTTTATTGTTTGAAAGATATTTTTAGAGATAATGTCGTGATTTCTTTTTATCGAGCCAAATTCATTGTATTATGTTTTCAAAACAGTATCATGCTAGCATATATCCTAAAGAATTTCATATATTTTTCTGGTCTTGTTTATAATATACTTTCAGTAATTATAAAACTCGCGTTTAGCTCATGTAATCGCCTTAAAGTAGTGTGTATTTATTTCAATTGGATAACAGAATATCTAGGTTACCAAATATGTAATTTGAAAGGATAATGATGGCTTGGTGGCAATTGTTTTCAACGCAAGATTGACGGTAGAAGGCAAAAAAAAACTTGGACTAACAGTATAAAACTGAAAAATAAAACATGCAAAGTCAGTGCACCAGGTTTCTAGGAAACAAAAAAGTGTTCGTCTCCAAGAAGTAAACCACTGAAACGCAATAGTACAACAATTTCTTAACGTCTCCGTAATGGCGGATTGCTTTTACAATGTCATCTGCCGCCGTCTCACTCCGGCGTGTCTTCTTACAACTAAATAGGATCAGAAGTTCCACTTCATAAGATCTGTGTTTTTTAAACCTACTGCAAATACTGCCTTGTTCTGTCGTAAATAAATAAATATCGCTGGACTTTACACACAGCGCCATCTAGTGCCACACTAAGCAAGGCTTGTGTCGTGGTCACCAGACAGTTGATATACTACATATTATATACTTTTTGTTTGTAAATACATACTTATTATACATATAAACATCCATGACTGGGAAACAAATGTCCATGCTCATCACACAAACATTTGTTCCTACCGGGATTCGAACCCGGGACCCTATAAAGGGTGTAAGACACCTCTTCACGAAGCCGAAATGCATTTGTTCTCCCCATCATTGTGATCATTTTTTTGTTCTACGCCATACCTGGGAACCTTCTAGTTACGGAGATATGGGGGGTCAAAGTTACAACTTTTTGACAAGTTTTTTTTTTAAACTAGTTTTTTTTGTAAGATTTAGACTTTTAACACCGCCACGACCACCGTACATTGAGTTCTACCACAAAACATGATTTATAACCTCAAAAGAAAAAGTTGTTTCCCAGCAATATTTTTTGCGTGAAGTTACTTAGTTTGATGTACAGAATGCTTGATTAACGGCTTTGTGATGAGGTGGTTTACACCTTGTATAAGAACGTATGGCAGCCTCACTACCGCTGCGCCATTCTGGTCGTCGCAACTGCCGATCAGTCGATTCCTCTAGGTCAGCCAAAGTGTTATTGGATTTGTTTTCTTCAGGTCAGTCACGGAGTATTGATGGCAATAACCTCGCCCCTCATTACAAGGGACTTGAACATAAGTGTCAGAATGTGGGTATAATATTTTAGTTACACCTCTGCCTATTCTTTCGGGGTTTACAGCCGTGATGATATGAATGTGTTATGTAGGTCAGATAGACAGTCGCTCCATGTAATATATTGACATTTCGTTGCATCTAGTGAGACTGGAAGCCGACCCCAATATCAAGCACGTATCCAGACTTTTGGTTCGGGGGGGGACAACATTGGATTTTTTTTTTCCCATCGCGATTCCATGAAAACAGCTCGAAATTTTCTGCACTCTAAATCGGATAATTATGCTATATTCAAGGAGTAACTTGGCCGATCTGTCCATCAATGAAAAGAAAAGCAGAATCCGAAAAGCGAGTGGATATCTATGTTATTAGGGACACTCGAAAACAAAACAGGAGCACGAGCGAGCGAAGCGGGCTCGAAATTTTTTGCTTTCTTGTTTGGATGGCTGGTTTTTCATATATTTATTTTCTTTTCCGTTAGCCGTTAACCTTGCACCATGTGGCCGGCGCCCATGGAACTGTGCAAAAAATCGTTGTAATTACTGTAATGTAATTAACGTACTTCGCAGTGATTCCGTTTATTTCCCGTCAGATTTCGGGGGGATAAATCCCAACTATCCCCCCCCCCTGGTATACGTGCCTGCCCAACATAGTTGAGAAAAGGCCAGCAGATGATGAGCCTCGCTGACTAAGGGCATGCGTATATAATCATGATATAACATAACATGCAAACTGTTTGCAAGACAAGTAATCAAAAATGAACTTTAGCTTAATTGTGTAAGGTTGATGTCGACTAACATTTCTATGAAAGCATTCGGTGAAGATAGCGCGAGTTCTGTGATTTTTGTTCACCCAAAAAGTGCTCAGATGTTTTCACTTCAAAAACTGATGGCAGAATGGATCTTCTGCTCCGACCTCGACATTGTCAACTCATTTGCTGAAATTCGCCGGAATAGTTAGTTAATTTAATTATCACGCTTTTAACTTCGGGCAGCGAACAATTTGAATTCCTCTGTGAGTGTTACGAATGATTGTATTTTCGTGTAATAGTCTGCGATGGACGGCTGTGGGGCGACTGTCGGGTTCCGTACGAGAGAATTGTACAGACAGATTGTATACATTCGTTGATTGTTTTGTAGCTAAATACCAGCTCAAAATATTTAACAGATCTTACAAAATTTTCAACATAAACACGAAAATACTTAGACTAACAAGAATGTACATAATTTTGTCTGATTTAAATAACTTATTATTATTATTGCGCAACATTACGCTTGTAAATCTGAAAGGGCCAGGCACACTAGTACACAGGGTGTACACAACCTCAGCACGAAGCCGCCAACCAAGCATTCTGTACATCAAACTAAGTAATTTTACGCAAAAAATATTACTGGGAAACGACTTATTTTGGGTTGAAAAATCATGTTTTGTGGTAGAACTGAAACATTGAACAAACTTAACTTTAAACATTGTGCTGATGGATGGATTGAATAGTACCTACGGGGGTTGTGGATGTGTTCGCTCGCGATTTTTGCCTTTTATCCAGTATTTTGCAGTGTTAGCAAGTATTAAAAGACGATTACGAGACGCCAATGAACTGTGTCGTGACGGATTGTTATGTAACCCAAAACCCCAACCACAATATCTCAGTAACTAGAAAATCCCAGGTATGTAACTTGATCGCAGTGCCAGGGAGAAAAAGTGATGCATTTCGGCTTCGTTATGAGTTTTTCACACCTTTTAGAAAACCCACATGTTTGCTAGTTTGATTGAGTCCCATAGGGTAGGGCCTATTGTCATCAACCCGGCCTTAATCCAGATTCCGGGCTGCTACAAAAAAAAAAAAAGATGGAAAATACCTGCGTCACGGACCGATTTCCTACGACAGCGTGGCACGTGTAGCTATGACGTCATAACCAGTCGCTACGCAGTGACAGGCGTAGAAACAATGCTTCTGCGATTATTAGCATCTGATTATGTAAATAATTTTGCAGCCTTTACCACTACGTTTTCATTGCTAATAAAACAGTTATAATCCTTAAATAACCGGCTCTATATCCACATTTTCCTAAACAGAATAAACATTTACGGCGAAAACACAAAAATATCCCGCCAATTTTGAACAGCCGTAATGGCGGCCATTCAGCCTATTTGAAACCAATTTACATGCGAGAACAACTCTTTATTAAAATACAATATCAATACACGACCGAAACACGAAATTATCGATGCAATATCGTTTAACGTTGGCCCCGAATAAATACGGCCGCCATTTTGTGTTCGTCGACTGTTATGTACAGGAAATGGCGTCGTTTCTAAACGCGAAATAGTTTCCTTTCAACGTGCTGCGATGGCACACGCAACGGTTTATACAGCCAATATTGAAACCTTTTTTTCGATTTTATTTTAACGTATGTCAGATTTTGATGATTGTGTGTTTGAAAATGTGGTAATTGTGTCGATTTTGGTTTGTTTATGCTTAACATAATCAGTATTTATCGTTCCCATTGGGCCATACCATGCTTTTTCTATGTGAGAAGGAATTAATGGGTCCAGTGGGTTTGAGGATGCTACATGTCTTCAATTTTTTAGTTCTAATGGCAGTGTGTGTAGGATAGGTATATCCTAACCTATGGCGCCCAGACTTGGTCTTTGACGGTGGTTCAGAAGCTTAAACTAATGGTTTGCCAAAGAGCGTAATGCAGTGTAACATTTTAAACATCAAAGTAAATCAGTAAAGTTAAAATGGCACTTAGCGGATTACATTTCCAGGATGGGTCGGGACAGAAGACTAGAATCGTCACACAGTGGGTGCCTGAAGACGGTCGTCGTAACACTGAGGTAGGCCCAACAAACGCATTTCGACTTTTCCTAACCGATTGCTCAAAGAAAAAAAAAAGGTTCCGACGAATTGAGAACCTCCTCCTCTTTGAAGTCGGTTAAAAATAAAACACGTCTTTGGGAACTGCCGATAGAAGTGAAAACTAAGTAATCTGTATCTGAGGCCCTACTCTCTAACGCTTCATCCGTATATTCGGATCTATACGTCCTTCTCACTCGCACTCATCTGCAGACGTGCGCGAGAGAGACGGATAGATCCGAATATACGGACGAAGCGTTAGAGAGTAGGGCCTCTGCTACGGGTTGTGCCCGGCGCACGCCAAGAGGTGCTACGCCGTAGCGGATTGGCTACAAGTGCTACGAAACGTTAGGTGATGGTCACGCGAGTTCCATGATTTTTGTTCATCTAAAAAGTGCTCAACGCGCTTTTCACCTCAAAAATTGCCGCTGCTGTGGTGGTTGGTACCTCTCACGATGTTTCCCATCACCGACTTTCGAGCTGCGATAATCCCAGAACACACAAAATAAATACCCTGACTGAGGTCAAATCAATTTTTTCCTTTACCCGTCCTTCTGATGCTCTCTGTAGATCCTACCTCAGGCATCATCTTAATTTCGCATCCCATAAAACTTAACTGTATTCCTACTCCTTCTCTGTTCACACAGTACGTTTGTGGAACTCACTTCCGCCTAACATTCGAGATTCCAAAACTTTATTTAACTTTAAAAAACAAGCCAAAGAGCATTACCTTTTTTTTTTCTTCTTTTTTTTTCACACAGCACCATCAAGTGCCACACTAAGCAAGGCTTGTGTCGTGGTCACCAGACAGTTGATATACTACATGTATACTTTTTCTTCGAAAACAAATGTCCATGCTCATCACACAAACATTTGCTCCTACCGGTATTCGAACCCGGGACCCT
The DNA here is from genome assembly GCA_916618015.1 of Xestia c-nigrum. NCBI lineage: Eukaryota > Metazoa > Arthropoda > Insecta > Lepidoptera > Noctuidae > Xestia > Xestia c-nigrum. The sequence goes on along the minus strand of OU745261.1, from coordinate 3,749,025 downwards.
TAAGGCAGCCTCAGTACCGCTGCGCCATTCGGGTCGTCGGTACCTCTCTTCTATACAGTAATATTCTACATAATATATATATGTATGCATATTATAGGTAAATATTTACAATTGTAGTTTATTTTGTTTTTGATAATATGTGTATGTATTTGTATGTAATAAGTTTATTTTAGATGGTCAAAGTTTTATTTTTGATTTTTTTGTTTGACTTTTCTACACCCTGTGTCTACATTTCTTATCAGACTTTCCTCTCGCAGGTCTGCTGGAAGAAATTTCCTTTGAAATAAGCAGTATCTTTGTGCTCTTCTATGTTAATATATTGTCCTTTTTAGTATTTTGTGTGTACATAAATTAATAAATAAATACATTAATGACACACGACACGTTTTGGAATACAAAATTGAAGCCAGTTCATTCAACTCATGAAAAAACATTTTATAGTTACACAGTATACCACAAAATAATCAATTCCTATTGAAACCATTATTAATTCAAGTGGTTATATCTGATTTACCCAATAATTGTTAAAATTGGTGAAAATGTAGAAACTTGTTTGCCATAATGTTGAACAAATACCACAAAGCGATATTTGTATTAAATAGTATTAATTCGACACAAAAGTAAAATATTGTACGAAAAACAAAATCTGCTTTTCAGTACGTACCCATTGGCAATGATTTTCTGGCAGTGATTTAAAATGAAGAACACATATAATAACCTCTATCACAGTTAGGGTTGCCACGTTTATTTTGAACAAATGTTGTATTTTTCCCAAAAAAGCTGCAAGAATACAGGGTGTATTTCACCTCATCACAAAGCCGTTAACCAAGCATTCTGTATATCAAACTAAGTAACTTTCCGCAAAAAATATTGATGGGAAACAACTTTTTTTTTTGAGGTTATGAATCATGTTTTGTGGTATAACTCAATGTAACGCACTCAAAACATTGTGCGGATGGATGGATTGAATAGTACGGAGGTCGTAGAGATATTTAAAGTAAAAATCATGCGATAAAAAGTGGTATTTAAAAAAAAACTTGTAAAAATCTTGCAACTTTGACCCCCGATATCTCCGTAACTAGGAGGTTCCCAGGTATGGTGTAGAACAAAAAAAATATCAGAATGACGAGGAGAACAAGTGCCTTTCGGATTCGTTAAGAGGTGTTTTACACCCTTTATAGTACAGTACTATAGTACAGTACTTGTAGTAGTGTATATAGTATAGTACTTTTGGGAAATTCAGGAAAAAAAAGGAACATATAAAATCTCGTGTCAAAGTGTTTGTTATCGAACTCCTCCAAAACAGCTTGACTGATTTTTATGAAATTTAAAGCTATTTTTAAGTGTCACATAAAGAGGAGCTCGTGGCTAAATAAAAACAGCCGCTCGGGTCGATATTTACGTTAAGCGGTGTTTGCCTAGGTTGGTCCGTGGATGGGTGACCACCCCTACATACAGAGTTTCCTCCGTGCCTCGGAAAGCACGTCAAGCTGTTGGTCCCGGCTGTTATTTGTAGATCTTTGACAGTCGGTACAGGTAGTCAGTGACCGACAAAGTCAGACAATCAGTCTTACCAAGTGGTATCGTATTACCCAGTACTAACTGGGTTGTGGAGGTCAGATAGGCAGTCGCCCCATGTAAAATAGTGGTACCTATCCATCTGCATTTGGTTAGACTGGATGTCGACCCCAAAATAGTTGGGAAAATGCTAGGCAGATGATGATGACGTAGGTACACATTTATTTATTTACTAGCTTCTGCCAGCGGCTTCGTCCGCGTGAAGTTTGATTATGGTCCCATGGGATCTTACTACCGGAATAAAAAGTATTCTATGTTTGAATCCAGGTTATAAACTATCTGTGTGCCAAATTCCATCCAAATCCGTTCTGTAGTTTTTGCGTGATGCGCGGATGGAATTTGGCACACAGATAGTTTATAACCTGGATTCAAACATAGGATACTTTTTATCCCGGAAGTAAGATCCCATGGGACCATAAAATCAAACTTCAATCCAGGTTATAAACTATCTGTGTGCCAAATTCCATCCAAATCCGTTCTGTAGTTTTTGCGTGAAAGCGTAACAAACATACTTACATTCACATTTATAATATTAGTAGGAATTTGGTACACCAAAGCAATACATACAAATAATTAATGTAGTACAATGAGAATAATACAGAGTGTAATCCACTCATCACAAAGCCGTTAACCAAGCGTTCTGTACATCAAACTAAGTAACTTTACGCAAAAATTATTGCTGGGAAACAACTTTTTTTTTTTTGGGGTTATAAATCATGTTTTGTGGTAGAATTTAATGTAACGCACTTAAAACATTGTGCTGATGGATGGATTGAATAGTATGGGGGTCGTGGAGGTGTTAAAAGTTAAAATCTTACAAAAAGAACTTGTATTTAAAATAAAACTTGTCAAAAAGTTGTGATTTTTTTTTTAACTAGAAGGTTCCCAGGTATGGTGTAGAACAAAAAAATGATCGCAATGATAAGGAGAACAAGTGCTTTTCGGCTTCGTGAAGAGGTGTTTTACACCCTTTATAGTATACTATAATAAGCATACATGTATGCCTATTATAGGCCACATAAAATTCCACGCAAAAGTCGCAAGCACATCTAGTATTTTTATAATATCAAACAGACGAAGGTCGGAATAGCGTTACCAAGGTAAACAGCTGTCACTGTGACATGTTCCCATACAAAAATGCGTTTTAAACAGCTGTTTTTAGATAATCAAACAGTCATCTTTGTGGTGAACGTGGACCTATATCCGATCCTACTATGCTATAACCGAGTGCAGGTACCGATAGTGTTTGCAAATCGATTTAATCACGCTTGTGTACCCGAATCGTTCAGAAACGTGACGCGTGACGGTTCAACCGACTGCGGTATCGTAATAAATGTTTTGTTTTCACGGCTATTGCAATAAATGTATTTTAGGATAGAACCGGGATTCGTTTATTGAAGCTTTTAGTTCTCTTTCTCTTTTTATAAAAGCTTGGTAAGAAAACTGTGTTAAAATGGTTTTGTAGTACCTTTGAACGCGGCTCCGCTCGCATTAAAGACTATATTTTAGTATCTTTTGTGTTATTTCAGGTCTAACAACATAATCGCTGAAGCGACTTGCCTGTAATCCAAGAGGAGTTAGCCAGAAGTCTACCTTTTTAAACCAACTGGTATTTTTCGGCAGTTATGTTTCAAGTCCCATGTAATAAGGGGAGAGCCTTTTGCCGTCAACCGGGCGCAAATCCAGCCTACGTAGCTGCTACTGAGATATTGCTGATGAAAAAACCAAATAACACTTTGCTGGATCCGGGAATCGATCCCAGGACCCCATGCTCCCGGGGCTGCGGGACTGTTCGAAAGAGATACCGCGGCCCTGGAACATAAAGGGCGAGGAAAGAACATGGATGGGTTTGAGTCAGTGAAAGTCTGACAAGGGAGTGTCCCGCTCCGCCCAGAGGACCCCATGCTCAGCAGACGCGCTGACCACCACAGTCCTAGTCTATCTTTCTACTTTTTATTTAAATCATTTTCGCCTTATTAGGGCGAAGGAGCCTACCCGGAATGAATTTCTTGGAAAACTTTTTTGCAAAAAATAAAACCGACTTCAAAAAAAAAACAAAAAAGTGAAAAATAACTATAGCTTCTGAAGTCGGTGACCTTTGTTTGATTGCTTTAGTTTTGTTGTCACCGACTTCAGAAGCTACAGTTATTTTTCACTTTTTTGTTTTTTTTTTAATTCGGTTTTATTTTTTGTAAAAACGTTTTTATTATTCGGCATGTGACGATGCACAGCATCGGTGAGAGGACGCTGTATACTTCCCGTTAGTTTTCAGCCAATCACAGCTCTCGAAGTCACGTGGTTCCGGTAGTCACGTGGTCCCAGGTGGCGTGTTCGCTAGTGGCGGACTTTTACCTCATAGCGTCGTTACTTCTCGAGCAAGCAACATCTAAATTAGAGTTTGCTGCTAGTTTTTAGTACTTTGAATCTTATTTTAGTTTAATTTTAAGTACTTAGCGTTTGCATTGTGTCGTATTACGGGCTGGTGCCCGTAGCACCACGTCCAAGCGCGTATTTTACGAATGGAGTGCTAAGTGTTATAAATAAATAATTAAATAAGTGAAAATCAAATAAATAGTGTAATTGTGTTTCGGATCAAGAAGTGCAGGCAAGTGACGACTTGTAGTCTTCATGGAGCCATAACGCCGGCTACCAAGAAGCAATTCGAGCTCTTCACAATTTGATCCTTCAGGTTCTGAGGTAAAGCGACGGAAATGCGGTGAGTCATCAGACATTTCTAAACTTGTGAACCAAGTGCTGTGCTAACGAACCTTTTAATGCAAAATGTGGGTGTCCGCAGGCAGATCGACTCTGACTAGCGGCTCAGGTCCCCAGAACCAGTTTCTGGACCTAGCTCCACGTTACCGTTGGATTTTAAATTTAAATCTGGTGGCTGCCCCTAATATGTTCAGTGGAGTTCCGCGATTAAATTTAAGCATTCTTAAATTGTTAATACGTCCTTGAAGGACCCTAAGGTTCTAATCCGTACCCCGTGAAGCGACTTGAAGCGTTACAAAAGTTCGGTGATTCTTTGTGGAAGGTTCATAACGCTGCGCCTAGCTTCGTCAAGCTTGATATAACGATGAACTTCGACAGTTTGTAAAGTATAAAGGTTACGGCGAATTCCGCGAGAATGGTAGGTAACAGCCCTGAGTAATGCTTTAATTTCAAAACGCGAGTTACTCAATCAAAGCTTACAAAGTATCAGCGAGTGGACAACTTCTGGTGCGTCATTTACAGCCTCTAGCATTGTTGATAAAATTTCGGAATCATAACTACCCTCGTAAAAATTCCACAAAAATAGTAGGGAAATCATGCAGCTAGTTTGCAGAAAACGAGCTATGTATTTATAGAAAATCGCCGGGAGCGTACCCTTAGCGAATTTACAAATAAGAACCTTCGTGACGGTCTGCATAAGATCCCTCCAAGTTCTAATTGCCTATTTGACGAAATTAAACTGCCTACATAACACGCATACATTCAGAATACAGGGGGCATGGACAAATGGCTACGTCCTTGGCTCGGCACCTACAAAGGCCAAAATAAGAACACCCCTAGGGTGGCGAGCAGACCAAATGGCAAACGCTGCGGGCTCCGAAGGCCCTTCCCGAAATGGTTACGGGAATGCGTCAACCATTTACCTCCAAACCACCAGCCACGCCACTTTTACGGAGGCTGTCTCCGAGCGTATCGGAGGCAGTGGCAGACGCTGCGGGCTCCGAAGGCCCTTCCCGAAATGGACGGGAATGCGTCAACCATTTACCTCCAAACCACCAGCCACTTCACTTTTACGGAGGCTGTCTCCGAGCGTATCGGAGGCAGTGGCAGACGCTGCGGGCTCCGAAGGCCCTTCCCGAAATGGACGGGAATGTGTCAACCATTTACCTCCAAACCACCAGCCACTTCACTTTTACGGAGGCTGTCTCCGAGCGTATCGGAGGCAGTGGCAGACACTGTGGGCTCCGTAGGCCCTTCTCGGAATGATCACGGGAATGTGTCTGTCATTTACCTCCAAACCAAGACTGATTCATCCATCAGTACGAACCACAATCGCTAGAGATGTCAATCCAGCAATAATATTTTTTATTATTATATATTTATATATTATTATTATATATTTATTTTTTTTTGTTCAAGGCGTTCTAGAAGTGGATCATCGGGATGCCGGTCCGAGTTTTTTCTCAACAATCTTTCTTACAAACTCGAGGAGCCCGTGGCTAATTAATCCGCCCGGGTCGATCCTTGCGTTGGGCCAGGCTTGCCTAGGTGCATCTGTGGATGGGTGACTGCCCATTGCATGCCGAGTATCCTGCGTGCCGTGGAAGGCCCGTTGAGCCGTTGGTCCCGGCTGTCATTTACCTATCTCTAAAAGTCTTGCAACCAGTCTTGCCAAGGGGTATCTGATTACCAGGTACTAGCCGGATTGTGGTTGGCAGATAAGCAGGCGCGGGTTGTGGGGGTCAGATAAGCAGTCGCTCCATGTAAGGTACAGCTATTTGGCTGCATCCAGTTGTACTGGAGGCCGACCCCAACATGGTTGGGAAAAGCCAAGGCAGATGATAAATGTTTCTTACAAACAAGAGCGACGGGTCCAAGAGGCCCATATTCAACTTGAAGCACCTGACCTAGAACATAGTTTCGAAACCATTCAGACTGGTCTCTAACTTCAGATATCCCATTTTAACAAAAGGAAGATTGAACGGTGAAGCTCCACCTATCCTCAGCAAGTCAGCATAGTTTCACGTAAACCTACAGTGGTTTCTCAGACTAATTTATTGTTCTGCAGATGAACTGGCTGCCGTTCGGCCAATCTTGCGCACGAAAAAATTTCTCGGCCTTGGCCAACTGGGTGGGCCAAGTTCTACCATCCAAAAGCACGCGAGTCGTAGTCTACTTAAGTCCGTTTTCTATGACTTGCTTACGCGTTCTCTCGTGGCTATTGGTGTTCTTATAGGCGGGGTCAACTCGAAATGTCATGTCCACGTCACCTTTCTCTCGCTTGATTCAATGAAGAATCGAAGAGAGTTTTTATTTTTTGTGGATTTTCGTTTCTGTCCGTCTGTAAGATAGAGGAGACGGTGGCAGACGCTTCGGGCTCCGGAGGCCCTTCTCGTAATAATGAATGCGTCTACCATTTACCGCCAACCACCAGCCACACCATTTTTACCACGGAAAAGTATTTACTGTTCCGTGATTTTTACGGAGGCTGTCTCCGAGCGTATCGGAGGCAGTGGCAGACGGGCTCGGGAGACACATGGTCTCGAAGTATCTGAAATAGTGTGTCACAACTTTGGAAAAGCCCTTAGTTTGGAGCAGCTTGCACCCGGAGTTGATACACCAGTTCATGACCACTATGGGGAGCACAATTTAACGATCTTTTGGATTCAGGTTATCTCGCGGAAAACAGGTGGCAGAATGGCATCTTCTTAGACCAGCTCTAGGATAATTGTGTTTTCGCAAATTAAGGGTTCCCCCGATAGACCTCTTTGCCGCCAGAGAAACCAGGGTTGTGAGTCAGTATGTTACCAAAGATTGTTCAGACTCAATTTCGCAACGCCTTTAGTTGTCAGTGGCTATTTCATCTGGCTTGGGTGTTTCCGCCTAGACTCCCGATCCCTAGAGTTCTTTACCATCTGAACTCGGCTCAAGGCGTTTTCGTAGTGGCTCCAATGTGGAAGAGAGGTTATTGGTTACTGGATCTTCGACCTCGAGCACTCTGCTCAAAACCTAGACGGAGTTCGAGTGGATCGGAGCACGGGCCTGTGTCCCTAGCATTCAAGACCTAGAGCTCTGTTTGGAAGTTAGCGGGTGAGGCGAAATAACTAAGAATTGGTCAGAAGCTGAAAGGTCCCTGCTCCAATCTAGCTGGGGAGGATCCACTCTGGGCACTTATATACTGGCCTGGTCTCTGTGAGTCAAATGGCGTATAAAGCAATTATGACTTCGGTTGTTCCAGTAATATTAGTTTGACGAGATTATTAACATTCCTATTCACTGAGGAGAGATTGATTAGCGTAAACCCACCATACTGTTTACTAAATCTGTAATTGTGATCTTTAGACGACCGACCTGTATCGAAAATTTGAATTCCGACTTCTTAGTACAACACATTCTCAAAACTATCTCCTTGCAGTCTCCTAGAGCAGAGAAGTCTCCTTTTTTGGGATCCTAGTGAACTGATTGCTTGTTTGCAGACGAATCCACCAAATAACGTCACTTTATTCAAAGCGTCAAGACGATGGGCTTTTCTGTTTTTGAAAGCGTCGAGAAAACGAGTTCATGACCTAATGCTACTCAGGGTCTCGTCAAGTCACTATATTGATCAGGGTGATTATACCATTCTGTATCCTGTGTTTGATCACGCTAACGAAAATATATGCCCAGTTATTTGGTTTGGGAAAATTTTGGAATTAGGAATACCAGGACGCACACGCGATTTTTCTTTTTTTTTTTTTTGCGACAATTCGAGGTTCATCACGAACATTGATAGGTAATTGGACTAAAACCTTACTAAAAGATGCAGGAACATCTGCATATCTTGTAAGTATGCGTTCAGTCGTAGTTTCCTTAAATTGGTACGAAAATGTTCCAGTTGGAGAAATCCCCTCTCGTGGTAATTGGTACTGACCGAATTCTTTTGCCAAATATTATTGTAAACAGAGGTCAATAGCTATAACCAAGTCCGAGTAATGTTTCGAATAATTTTGAACCAATGTAAGATAAAATCGATGGCCTCTATATCGTGGTTTAGCTGATTGATTCTTATTTTCTAGATTATTACATTTTCCGAACTGGAAGTACCACTGATCTGTATAGTATGATGATGATCTAGATGTTGCTATGTTGTTATGGATTTATTTTTCAGTAAATATTATCATATTCTCACATAGCGTCGTTGTGGTCACCAGGAGTTATAAACACGTCTCTCACCGATGCTGTGCATCGTCACATGCCGAATAATAGTGCAAGTTTTACATAAAAATAAAACTTGTATTATTTAGCAGAGACGATGCACAGCATCCATTTAAGGTCTCCTGGTGAGAGACTTCTATGAGGTAAAAGTCCGCCACTAGCGAACACGCCACCTGGGACCACGTGACTACCGGAACCACGTGACTTCGAGAGCTGTGATTGGCTGAAAACTAACGGGAAGTATACAGCGCCCTCTCACCGATGCTGTGCATCGTCTCTGCTAAATAATACAAGTTTTATTTTTATGTAAAACTTGCACTATTTTTCACTTTTTAGTGGAACGCGCATACAGTTACAATTACAACAAGCCCAAACACGACTTTAGTACATTGTCTCATAAATGGAGTTCCGTGACTCTTGGCTTCATCATCAGATCAGATGGTGGAATTCTTATTAAACGAAAATGCTTCACTTTTTGTAGAAAATAGCAAAACCGCAACACGTTTTCATATAAAGATTGAAGAGTTCCCTCGATTTTGCCAAGATTCCATCATCAGATCCCGACTTGGTGGCTATGGGACCATTTGGAAAGAATACCCTTTCCAACAAAAAAAGAATTTTCCAAATCAGTTGGCTAGCGACGGAGTTGTGCCCGAACAAAAAAAATAAAAATAAAACAAAAAAAATAGAAACATCCGAATTGAGAACCTCCTCCTTTTTTAGAAGTCGGTTAAAAATAGCAAATCTTTCTTACATAAGTTAAACGCTGTCTAACAAACAGACAGAAAACCGCCTTCAATTACTAACAAAAAACATAGCTATAGAAATAATAATACTTATGTGTCGCAATGTTTGCTTACAAAAGGATACGTGTTTATTTTTTGTATTATCAGGCTCACAATATAGGATTATCTAGCTGCTTACCTGTGTTATTTTCCAGGGTAGCAATTTAATTTTGTAAGCATTAAGTAGGTTACATGTGTTTTTTTTTTTCGCTAGGGAATAAAGGACCTTTTTAAGCCGCTGAAAATACAGACAACAAAGCTACATTTTAAAAGATAAAAAAGAAAGAAAATGTATTTATTAGCCCGTACAGGACCAAATACATAAAAATTAACATTATGTACAACAAGTGTACAACTAATGAAAATAAACGAAACGGGTCTTGAACGAGGCCAAAAGGCCATGGTGTTGTAAGTCTGTAACATTAAAAAACGTCACAGCGCTGGTAATACTCTGCTTTGCTGTAATACTCCCCAAGACTGCTTATAAAAGGTAAGACAGGTCATCATCTCATCTCCCTAGCCTTTTCCCAACTATGTTGGGGTCAGCTTTTATTCTAACCGGCTACATTTCATCAGTATTATACATGGAGCAACTGCCTATCTGACCTCCACAACCCAGTTAATACTGGGGAATACGATACCACTTGGTAAGACTGGTTGTCAGACTTTTTATAGGGCACTGACTACCTGTTATGACTGTCAAAGATCTACAATTGACAGCCGGTACCAACAGCTTAACGTGCATTCCGAGGCTCGGAAGGTAATACAGTTATTTACATTTGGGTACGTACCAGACGTTTGTGCTTCTTCTTATCTTACACGGTATGGCCCTAGTATGTGGCCCGGTTTATTGCAGCGGTACAGGCGCTATACAGGTCATCAAGAGTGCACGTAAACGGACACCTGGGACACTCCAGCAGGTGGGGCATTGTTTGGTTCGGAGGTATTGGAGGAACCAATAACACCCCATTTTACGAGGTGATACTTGCAGAGGCCTATTTGGAGATACGTTTACGCAATCGATTCAGAGCTTTCCAAAGTTTGTGCTTATGTATTCTAAAAATAGAAGCTACATCTCAAATCTATTTTCGATGAGGTTGGTAAAAACTAGACAAATTAACCTGCATTCTTTCTTTACATCCAAGTTTTGCTTCGTGCATTTTCATCCATCTGGTCGTATAGACACGCCGGTTGCGATTTCATATGAATAAGATAAAAACAGATAGAGACCCAATAAGCTGACAACGACTGTCAAGCAAAAAGTTGTTATTTAAATCACTAGCGGAATTAAATTTCAAATGCTTTTGATTTCGGATGATCCTTAGGATAGTACCTAAGGTAAAGGATCGCCCGAAAGGGTGTAAAACACCTCTTACAGAAGCCGAAAGGCACTTATTCTCCTCGTCATTACGATCATTTTTTGTTTCACACCATACCTGGGAACCTTCTATATAGTTACGGAGATATTCGGGGTCAATAATATAATAATATCTATGTTCCCAAATATATTTTTTGAGCGGACAATGATACAAAAACGAGATATGAGGAATTTATTTCTATGGAAAACTTATATCTCTTGTTAAAATCTGTGTCCAATCAAAATACATATTTGGGAACCTAGATATTCTGTAATACAATCGAATTAAATACACAGTACCTTAGGAATATGTTTTATTTACAAATTATTTTAGTATTACGTTTGTATGAAATAGGCATGCTCCGCAGGCGTCTTAATACAAGTTTTATTGTAAGATTTTTACTATAAATACCTCCACGAACTCCATACTATTCAATCCATCCATCAGAACAATGTTTGAGTTTTACTACAAAACGTGATTTGTCACACCAAAAATATATAATTTGGTTTGATGTACAGAATGCTTGGTCGATGGCTTCATATACCCGTGGTTGATGTGCAGTAGAAATATACTATTACCATATAGCACTGCTATGTATCTACTGCATAATACTACAATTAATTTTATCAATCCGAAACCGCAACGTGTTGGATGTGGTTTCAAATTTGTGTCAAAGCTCAAATTATAATACTACAGGGATCAGCAGGATTATTCTGTTTTTTGTTTAATTATTCGGTACACAACGCGTTTGCGCCGGTTGGTCCGGCTGCCCTATACACCAACCAGGCCAACCGGCGCAGATGATGATGACCTATACATCATCATCATCATCCTCGTTGATCATCATCAACTACCTAACCTTTTCCCAACTACGTGTGGGTCGGCTTCCAGTCTAACCGGATGCATGAGCTGAATACCAGTATTTTACAAGGAGCGACTGCCTATCTGACCTCCACAACCCATTTTGTACTGGGCAATACTATACCCCTGATAAGACTGGGTGCCTCTGATAACCGTTAACGACCATTAGAGATCTACAAATGACAGCCGGAACCAACAGCTAAACGTGCTTTCTGAGGCAGGTTAACTCGGTATGTAAGGGTGACCACCCATACATACCGAGTTAACCTGCCTCAGAGAGATCAACCTAGGCAAGCACGGCTTAACCTCAAGATCGACCCGAGTGGCGGTCATTATTTAGCCACGAGCACATTGGTATATAGGCGACCACCCATTTTTACATTCCGAGTTTCCTCCGTGCCTCGGAAAGTATGTTAAGCCGTTGGACTCAGCTGGCGTTTCTAGATCTTTGACAGTCGTTGCAGGTAGTCAGTGGCTCTTCGCGAGTTAGCAAAATGTGCGCGGCGAACACGACGCGGGTGGGCATTGTGTTCGGGGTGTGTGATCCGCGTTTTGTCCAATCATTCATTTTGTTTTTCATCACGTTTATTCAAATTCCATGGCTGCAACCCGGAAATGTGTGCAAAAAACCTAATAACACTTTCCCCTATACGGGAATCTTACTCAGAACCCCATCAGGTCAACAGTTTAACAGTGTGGTATGTGAGTAAAACGAATCTGTCCTTCTGATAACAAATGGAACTACTTATGTATTCAAACATAAAAATCTTAAACGTTACGTTAAAAGTTTAGAAATAAAATTCAAGATTGCATTGTTCCTTGCACAATGAAGCAGAGCAAAGCTACATTTTACAACAACTTGGATCGGGACAGGCGGGATCCAACCTTTTGTATAAATTTTACGAGCGATACAAAGATCCTTTACTTGCTCGTACTAAAGAAAATGGCCGCGACTTTTACATGTTCCTGAGGTTTATAGAAATAAATGAAATAAGTATAAAATTTTCAGCACAATACATATTATTAGTCAACATTCTATCAAAAAAGTTGTTCGTGGATTTTACTAGCGCCCAACTGGGACTAATGTTAAAAAGCTGTGTTTCGTAATAATTAACAAAACTATATTACTTAAAGCTCGTTTACGAGATTTCAGTTGTAATAACAACTCTAAAATCTGGCTCAGTTGGGCGCCAATAAAACCTACGGCCGTATTTTAATTTATCATCAAACAAAGTTACGAGTGTTAAGGCTTTCAAATCTTTTAAAGTCATACTTAGTACATTTTTATTAACAAAGGGTAGTTCTTTTTGAGAGCAAAAAATATTTTTTTCCAAGAACTCGGTAGATGGCGCTGAACTGAATACGTTACTAGGTGCCAAAGCCACAACGCTTGAAAAAACACAGGTCACATGCGCTCGTTGACTGACTCTTTCGTTTGGATAAGCTTCCGAATATAACCATTCGGTCAAAGTGAAATTAATAATGTGTGAATTAAAAATGTGACGTTCTGTTCCTTGCAGTAACATACCGACATCAGCGCCATCTATCCAGCGACTAGGAAAGAGTTGAAAAAGAAAATCCTTCATTGTATGTGCCATAATACTTACATAAACTCACGACTATTACCCTTACTGGTAGGCAGAAGCCTCTTCAGCCTCCTCCACATTCAAACAGACAGTCCGTTGGCGAGTATTATTCATTTATTTAACACTTCAAGCACATATTACAGAGGCGGACTTAATGCCAGAGCCATTCTCTACCAGTCAACCTTTGGGTGTAGCAGAGACAAGCAGTGGTAGGTGTACATCTGAAAATAATTTGATTAAATACTAAGGTAAACTACAAATAAAACAAAAACTTACTATTAATAAATATCAAACTAGTAAATAGAAATTAACACGGATATACTAAAATAAAAAGACAAACAATGGAGAAAACATTACTGTTGTGATGAACCTGCCAGTTTCTTGCGAATGTACTCTCGAACTTTAAACTTGAAAGATAAACAATTAGTATTACATTTCTGGCCTTTCTGAACAACGTCACTATTCAGGTCAGTGTATGTCCCTCTAGGGCAGTGGTTCCCAACCTATGGTCCGCGTATCACCGGTGATCCGCAGGAGCCTTGAAAATGGTCCGCGAAAGGTGTTATTCGTACTTTTTAACTAGCACAGAAGATGCAAGCTCAATCCAACCTTATTGAACTTACCAGAAGCGAGGTCATTTTTTTTAAGTCTACTGACTTATTCCTATAAATTTCCGTACGAATGATTGCTAAATTTTTCGAGCTCACTTCGGTCGCTTTTGTTTCCTTCAATATCTTAATTGTAAAGGTTTTCATCCCATTTTCAAATTTTTGCATTGTGTGAGTTTTTTTTTTGTTTATTTTATGAGTGTATTTGACATATCGTATTTCTTCTTCTTCAAAAGACCATCTCAGACACTAATCTGCATATTCCTCATGTAAACTATGCAAGATTATCTGTACTACAAAAGAGACTATGACCTCTGAGTTTGGTTCGGCTGTTTCTTCTCAGAGTAGTCAGGTACGAAACACCGGCCCCATCTAGTTTAAAAAAAATGACGTGTAATAGTTTTTGAGAAAACCTACTTGCTGAATAAATATAATTTATCATTTTATATCATTGATTAACCCCTCTAGATATAATCCTGTCGATGTCCATGTATGTGTGTGTTTTTTAAGACCTTATGGTCCCTGCTAATAATAAAGACATGATAGTGGTCCCGGGTCCAAGGTTGGGAGCCTCTGCTTTAAGGCATCCTATCCCGGCATTGCCACTCACAATGATAATATTACTCCTGACCGTTTTCAGTCACGGCGGCCACACTAGGTGCAATCTCTGTTGCTTTACTCTCATAGTCCGATGGGTCAGCAATCCGACAAAACTGCTCAGAGAAAAGGACAATTTTAATAAATTGTCCTATATTTAAAATTACTCAACATTGTAGTGTCTTAACAAATTGATAGATGGCGCTATTAGGTAGATTGCATCAGTAGATCACAATTGCGTTAAATGTTGATAGATGGCGTTGGCCATTTATACTAGACGACGAGGTGAATATATTCTGATCTTCCTGGGCTACTCTGTACAACTGTGGCGCTAACTGTTACACAACTGGAGAACCATCGACAATACGTTGTCTCCGAGGCACGGGGGCATCATACTGCCAGCTTTGAAGCTCCGATCTACTACTGAAGAATATCAATAAAACCAGGACTAGACCAACGGGGCACAGAAAGACTCCTAACTGACGTAAATATACCTTTTGTTAGTCGATTTTCACTCATCCTGTCAAAAAAAAGACTAGTATTAAGAAATAACCACCCTCTGGCTAGCCTTTTCCCAACTATGTTGAGGTCGGCTTCCAGTCTAACCAAATGTAGCTGATTACTGGTATTCAGCTAGCTACATTTGGTAAGACTAGCGACTAATTGGAGCGACTGCCTATCTGACCTCCACAACCCAGTTAGTACCGGGTAATACGATACCCCTTGGTGAGACTGGTTGTTAGACTTTTTGGAACACTGACTACCTGTAACGACTGTCAAAGATCTACAAATAATAAATATAATAAATATCGCTGGACATTATCACACAGCGCCACCTAGTACCACACTAAGCGAAGCTTGTATCGTGGACACTAGATAGTTGATATACTTACTACATATTATATACGTTTTTGTTTGTAAATGCATACTTATTATACATATAAACATCAATGACTGGGAAACAAATGTTCCCAGTCATGGATGCTCATCACACAAACATTTGCCCCTACCTACGGGGATTCGAACCCAGGACCCTAAGAACGTAAGGGCAGCGTCACTACCACTACGCCATTCGAGTCGTCAATGACCGCCCGATGAGCCGGGAGCCACTGCTTAACGTGCTTTCCGAGGCACGAAGGGACCTCGGTATGTAATGGGAAGTCCCCATGCACAGACCAAGCTAGGCAAACACGTCTTATCTTAAAGACTAGCTTACGATCTGCGTCACATAAGAGAGAAAAACGAAAGAAAAAAAAAACAGTATGCAACATGTTTTATTCCTGCTCCGCTCCTAATGGTCGTAGCGTGATGTTATACAGCCTAAAGCCTTCCTCTATAAATGGACTATCAACACAAAAATATTTTTTCAATTTGAACTAGTAGTTTCTGAGATTAGCGCATATACAATAGATATAGATTTATATGCGCTAATCTCAGAAACTTATTATTATTAGTATAGATTAACCCGGGCGGCTGTTATTATTTAGCCACGAGCTCCTCATTGTTGCATTAATCTTAAGAAATAACCACCAAAACAATAAACCAAAACATCATACATTTTATATCTTACCAAATAAAACGGAAAAGCTGTTCCGTTTACGATGCAATCCGAATTGTTTGATAACAAAGTTATACTCTTGGGAATGGCGTACAATCACAGTCTAAGGAATTAGTTAAGTTTTTACTGATGTTGAGATTGTAAAAACGAGGATATTGCTCTCTTTAAATTGAGATCAAGTCATTATTTTTTACAAAGTTGCAGTTCCAGGTTTTAAAAGAAATTATATTTTAAGATTGGTTATAGTTAGACGCTATTTGGAACTTTTTAGAACAAGGAGTCTGGATATTTATCCAGTTGTTGGAAATAAGTTTGACCCTATTACGGATTCAAACATACCTGGCGAAATGTAAAACTACTGTTATTATCATTAACACTGAAAACGGATCCATGTGTTTTAACACATAACCACGGTGTGTTCGTTTTAATGTTTGTTTTTTAAGTAATAAGTAAGTATCACCACGTCATTTTAATAACTGTCAGAACTCCTGACGTACCTACACCTCTGCCGAATCCTTTGGAGATTACAAGTGCAATGTTTTGTCTTTTTAACAACTGCTAATTACTTTTGTTACAACCGTGTTAACCTAAATACTCATAGTTCCAATGAGGAATACATTTACTCGTTCCTGAACCGCATCACGTCTGCAAAATAACTTCAATTTAAAACGAAGCGCCTGTAAATTGAGCGCAGTTCATCATACGTGTTAAGGCAGCGTATTGCTCGTCAAAACTTAGCAGGCGCTCGACACTCAATGGAACTGCGGCGCGCTGCCAAATGATATTACTCCAGTTGAGAGAAGCTTGTTATACAGGATTTTGGCGAAACGAGCACATGCTAGGTAAACATTTTAAGCTCGAATTTTATACCTAGATACAGTTTTTTCAAACCACACGTCTTTTTTTTTCGGATGGGAAATCTTCAAAGGGGCTGTCCATTAATCATGTGAGGCTCGAAAGGGAGGGGTCTATAAAAAAACACGAAATATCTCAAGGGGGGAGGGGGGGTGAAGTATTTTATCACGTGTACTTATTTTTTCGGCAAGCGCGCGATACTCAACCGAAAAGCGGCGTTACATGTATTTATTTTTAGTCAAACGCGTACAAAATCGAAAACGGCTTGTAGTGTGACTTTGCAGGTACGAAAAAATACACGTGATATAGGGGGGAGGGGAGGTCAAAAAATGCCAAAAAAAACATCACGTGATTAATGGATGGCCCCAAATGACTTCTGGCACTCTGGGTGGAGCGGGAGGTAGTATCAGACTTTTATTGACTAAAACCCATCCATGTTCCTTCCTCACCCTTTATGTTCCGGGGCCGCGGTATCTCTTTCGAACAGGCCCGCAACCCGTGACTGCGAAAAAAGAAGTACCCAGGGTAAACCGCGAATTTTAAATTTTCTTACTTTTTTACAATTTGGAGGCCAGTGCTAGGTTGTATATTGATGAAAATATCGTTCGCGGCTGTAAGACGTATGTAGTTACAGAATTATAATTATCAAAATTATCAATACAACCCTCCAAGTTCATAAAAGTCGAGGAACTGTTTTTTCAAGGTACCTTCATGAACACGGGCTACCCTGACGCTTGGCCTAGACCACTGGTTCCCAACCTGTGACCCAAGGAGCCTGACTATGGTCCGCGAAAGAGTAAAATATTATTCGTACTTTGTAACCCAACCTAATTGAACCTATCAGAGGCAAAATACTATTTTTTTTTTCGAGCTCAATTCAATCGGCTTTGTATCCATCACTATCTTAATTTTAAAGGTTCTCATCACATTATCCAATTTTCGTATAGTGTGAGTTAAAGATTCACTCCCCTAGTTATTTATAATCCCATGTTTATCTAGGACCTTATGGTCCCTGTTAACAATGAACATACCAAAGTGGTCCCTGGTCTAAGAAAGGTTGGGAACCACTGTCTTAGACAAACCAAAATATTCTAAGGTAAATAATGCACGAGCAATGGGACATATTACGAAGAAAATGAAAGACAAATCTAAATTCAACCTTTCAAAGTACAACCTCATTTTATATAGTTCGCCTGTTGATAGATTCTTCTTTTTTTCGTTGATTAATAGTATACCTATGTACAATTAGTAAAAAAAAAAAAAACAATCATTTTATTATCTGGCAACTAAGGGCCATAGACAAAGTAACATACACCTAACAACAATATCAAATATAAATAATAAATAATGATAAACATAAAATAGAAAGCCTTTTATTTCTTATTTTTTACATTATTTTAGTTATATGTTAAACTTATTTGAATGCTCTTAACTATACTACTAGACATAACTATAATTATATTTCTTAAACAATTACATTTTATAACTTCTTACTACATTTCTATAAGCTGCTTAATACTACCTTTTTACAATTTAGTTTAAAAAATATTTTCAGGAACCCCATGTTGGGTAAAGGCCTCCTCCAAAGATGCCCATTTATCTCTGTCCTGTGCAATTTGCCTCCAGTTTGGTCCAGCTGTCTTTTTTATCTCATCTTCCCAACGTGTCAGTGGTCTTCCTCTGCTTCTTTTACCTGGAGGACCTTTCCAAAATGTCACCTTTAGGGTCCATTTCTTATTTTTAAGCCTCGCGACATGTCCTGCCCATTTCCACTTGAGTTTCTGAGCAAAAATCAATGCGTTTGTTGCTTTTGTTATTGACCTTATTTTTGTGTGGCGTACATTTTGACTATTTTCTTTATTTAAGCATGCTGCGCTCTAGTCCCCGTTGACAAGTAATAATTTAATTTTTATATATCAAATATATATATCAAATATACTAATACATATATTATTTTAAACCTTATGAAACTATGTATAACTTACACGTAACGTAGACGGCGGCGCCGTGTTTCGCTGCGTGGTATCGCGTAACCGTCCTCGGAAACGTCCAAAACGGCCAAAAGTCCTCCTTCATTCAGGTCTGTAGATGATCGGTTGGAACTCGTACCACGAATGACTTGAAGTTGATATTGTGGCGCGATTCCAATATTTTGACCCTCAGAGTCCAGTTGATCTTCACTTTCAAATACTGCACCACTTCCTCAGTTGTAGTGGAGTGATGCAGACGGGAAATGTATAGCTGCGTTGTTGGAACAGCAGGACCCGCAGCATGTTGGGTCCACTCGGTGCGGTACCGCACAGGTTGCGAGAACAGGGCTTCTTCTTCCTCATCTTATCCACTTTCGTGAAGCCCTCCTCATCAACTGGGCTCGTTCTCGGCACGGAGCTATGAACCGCAGCCAGTTTTCTGACGTATCTGCCCGTACGTCGCTACGCCCTTGCAAGTACCTGAACGTAATGAGAGGTTTTCATTTTGTCATTTAAATTAATATATAGTTTCCATGAACTCGACAGATGGCGTTGATCCGACTACGTTACTGGGTGCCAAAGCCAAAACGCTTGAAAAAACACACGTTACATAAATGCTCGTTGACTGACACTTTCGTTTGCATCAGCTTCCGAATATAATCATTAGGTCCAAGTGATATTATGTGACGTTCTGTTCCTTGCAGTAACGTAGTCAGACTAGCGCCATCTATCCAGCCACTAGGGAAGATTTGAAAAAGAAAATCCCTCATTGAAACATGCCACGACACAGCAAGATGCGACTTGCGTTACAAACAAAAGATACACAAGCGTGGTGCTTGACGTAAATCTTGTTGTAGTGCCCGAGCGAGGTCGGACACATGCGTGTTAATAGAACTTTTTTATCGCTAAAATATGTCTCAGCATGAACAGATAACAGAACTTTTTTCCAGCAGCAAACCTAACTATACAAATGTTGTATTATTATTAACACAAATTAGTTTGTTTTGAAAATTCTATGACATTTAAGAGAGTACTCTCGTTATTCAGTTAATAAACAAAAAATTACATCACAACCCTAAAACCGGGCTGACTCCAATATTCTGAAAAAACACTAAGATCAACTTTCCAAGAAACCATGTGTAAAAGGATAAGAAAAGAGAAAAGTTATGAAATAAAATTTGAAGATACTTATTACATTGTATAACGGATCCGACCCTTTGTCCCAAAAAATGATACCACGGTAAAATAATACAAAAAACTACCCTTTCTTGGAATCTATCCGACCCGAATCAAAACGAGGTTTAGTATAGCATAGACATACATATTATAAAGTATAACCTCGTCAAAAAAATATTCTCTTGTCTCTGCTCAAAACACACTTGCATACTTTACAGACTTTACTAAAACCTTTTTATTGAAAAGCAAACTTACTTTTTTCATCCAAACCTAAAATGTACTGAAAAATAAACTTTGTTCTCAAAAAAATAAGGATGGTCTGGCTTAATTTCAGTTTCACAGCTAAGATGGTAAATTGACTCATTATTTTTTGTGGTCTCTCGCATTCGCACTAATGAGATTTCGCGATATCGCTCCTTTAGGGTCGCTGCCCACTGGATAACTATGATTACAGAGCTTGAGTACCTATACCCTGAATTAGGAACTCGGCTCATATTGTTTTTACACAGCTGAGTCTGAACTTTTTTTTGTGCTGAGCATTGCTGAAATAATGCTGAAATGGAATTAGACTGTGTTAAGTTTTTCTTTATTTCTTAGTTTTATTTTTCTTTCTTTTGTACTTAGGTAAGTGCCTGAAAAACCGATTTCATCAGAATCAGATAGACATTTTCCCTTTTGTTGCGAAATAATCTAATGGAATTTCAGTGCTGATTCGTTTATTTTTTGACGATAATTGAAAACAAAACCTACGACACTTTTGTTATCCGTGAAGGAACATATTTAAAAAGCCACTCGAGATACATAACTAAGGGAAAACCGAACATATAATCGAACAATAAAAAATATCACTACTTTCATACCAGCCGCAGAGCGAGCCTTGCTATATTTACATGAGGTGACTCAAAGCCAGAGAGATAACTTTAAAAATGAGTGCCAAAATATTTAGCTACAGTTGAAACAGGTAAAATAATCCAGTGTACGGTTACCCTAATGAAATAGCCGATGAAAATACCTTTTTGTAACTAATTAACGAGAAACGGTTTTATTCGTGAATCCAACTTTTTGCAATTTTCTCATTTATACGGATTATCTACCTATAGGTTCTACTTTTGTCATTAAGTACCTACCTATGTTTGATTATGTCGTTCACTATGAATCCAATTGGGAATTTTAATAAGTTTTATTTTTTGGGATAGAATCTACTTCAAAATATGAAGCGGTAAAACAATTCTGTATCTGCCAATCTTTTGAATATCATCATCATCTGCCTAACCTTTTCCCAACTATGTTGAGGTCTTCCAGTCTAACCGGATGCAGCTGAATACCAGTATCTGACGTCCACAACCCAGTTAACACTGGGAAATACGATAGCCCTTGGTAAGACTTTTGGGGCCACTGACTACCTGTAACGACTGTCAAAGATGTACAAATGACAGCCGGGACCAACGGCTTAACGTGCTTTCCGAGGCACGGAGGAAACTCGGTGGTCACCCATCTGCAGACCAACCTAGGCAAGCATGGCTTAACCTAAAGATCGACCCGAGCGGCTGATATTATTTAGCCACGAGCTCTTCAATCTTCTGAATTTAACATTATAAATAATGTTGACATATTTACTAAACACTGACGCAAAAACTAAATGACAGAGGATAGTGGAGCGATGGCAGGTACCTGGGACCTAAAAGAATTAATTTCCATTTAACTTTTAGTACATTAACTACTACATTATTATGTACAGGGTTTTTTTTTAAAATTGTATTTTACTTGTTTTATTCTTTCTTACGTAAGAAACTAGCATTTTGTCGAACTGGCCACTTTGATCTCAAATATCTGACGTTTGGTTAGGAATTCCAAATTCAACTTTATTTCGAAAGGCATCGTATTTGTGTTTCGAATTTCATGATTCAATTTGTTTTCGCGCCATTTGAATTTTCTTCCACATCGTTCTTCACAATATATAAAACTTAAAATATCGCGTCGCTTAACCCACTGCAGATTAATTTCAGGAATATTATTAAACTTTTACCTGTAATTCATGTTTTGACAGTTCCTAAAGCCTTTACGTGACCACAATTTAATTTAAATTAAGAGTAATGTACTCATTTGATTATTTTATCAAGATACACGACATTACGTACCGACAATGGCCATAAAATAGTCTAAAGTGGAGAATACACAAGGATACTCTGGAAAAGACAGCTTTGCTCTTAAGAGCCCTCTTACAGTCCACTAGCGCCGCCAATCGAAAAAATGTCATAACTCGTAAATAGAATCAAGCTGTTTGGCTAAATCGTGCATTTGTAACAAAAACGGCCGTTTATGTTTTGAATGCACGATTTAGCTAAACAGCTATATTTCAAGTGTTGATAAGGTGTTATAAAATTACGTTATTGCCTTTTCTACAGTAATAATAGACCACATTTTGTATTTTTGAATCTATTTACGAGTTATGACATTTTTTCGATTGGCGGCGCTAGTGGACTGTAAAAGGCCTCTTAAAGGCGTCAATAATTATCCCACTGCTGGGCCACGATCACATTTCAGTGCGAGTTGGTGGATCTCAGAAGTGTTTCTAAATGTTCGGTTCTGGGACAGGGCGATTTTATCACAATGCTTTCCTTCACCCGTAGGTATTGATGCCTTCTTTTTGATGAACTTTTTTTTTGTGTTATCCACTAAATCACTAATCAATGGTGTCGATTCTGTTGTGCACAAATTGAACTTAATTTAGGCTATTGTTATCTTTTTCTCACCAATAAAACGAGAAAGAGACGGACGTAATTTAGAGCTGTCAAATTTAATTCGACATAATATTTCCATATAAATGAAGGGTGCACGTAAAAACATGTCGACTAAAAACACGGTGAAGCGCAAGGCATAAACTAGTTTGACATCTCTAACTTAGTGCATTGAAGGCCTTTAAGATTCCCGGATGCTGTTTAACTTTTGTTAAATATTCCTTTTGTTTTACATTTTTTGTATAGCAAGCAACGACCTATTGTCGGGCCTACGCTGTCCTCCCATACTTTAGTACTAATGCTGTAATGAAACATAATAAAATTGTAATACCAAATGATTTGAAAAGAGTAACCATGGAGTTTCTTGCCGGTTCTTCTCCATGGAATCGACCAACGCGAACCGTGCACCTTTTTCGACGTTTTATAAGTGCCCATCCAGGCCTATGTGAAATAAAATATTTTGATTTTGATTTTTTAATTTTCATAGCTATAGCCGTCCTTTTCTCGCACTGCCTTTTAATAAAAGATAGCAATAGTCTAAATTAAGTTTAGTTTGTGCACAACAGAATCGACGCCATTATCTGCCTGGCCCAACGATGATGAGGTCTGCTTCTAGTCTTACCGGATGCATTTGAATACCAGTATTTTATATGGAGCGACTGTCTATCTGACCTCCATAACCTAAGTACTGACTGCTTCATGAATGTCAAAGATCTACAAATGACCAACAGCTTAGCGTGCTTTCCGAGGCACGGAGGAAACTTGGTATGTAAGGGTGGTCACCCATCCACAGACCAACCTAGGCAAACGCGGTTTTACTAGAAGATTGACCCGAGTGACTCTTATTATTTAGCCAAGAGCTCCACTAAACTGTATAGAAAAAATAACATCATGATTGACCCCTTACATACACTGGTCAGCAAATAAACCGAGTCAAGAAAGAAACCGCTACCTAGGAACCCTGATTCGATTTTCTCAAAAAGTATAAAACTTACAACTCAAAGTTATACCTACAAAAAGTGCGTTTCATGGTGATTAAACCTAGCTCACTAACCTTAATTTCGAGTAACGCTGTAACTAACCTTTCGTCTCTGAAACATTTCTTTTAAAAATCTGTTTAATTTTCTTAAATCAAATTAATGTTCACAGTAATTAAGCTTTTAAAGTATGATATATTAATAAAAAAAATAGAATTATCCTAATCAGTTCAGGAATTACACATAGAAACTGTATGTGCGTTACAAATGGCCCTCTTGCAGCCCTTGCAAAAGTATTTGGTCATGCTACGTTTTTTCGCTGTAAATTTTTCGGTTTCTTGGTTGCTTTTGACTGGACTGTTCGTCAAAAACATGAATTTTTAGAATTACACCGATAATTTGCTTCAAATTACGCTGCAAAGTTACTGTGTTATATCGCTCACGAAGCCAAGGTGCCATAAGTTCATCTGCCATTGCTAAGGCAAAATCCCTTCTTTTTGTCGGTTTTTTATAATTACGGATCTCGTTTGATACGTTCAGGACATAGGCATTAATTATATATATGTTTCGTATTCCGTAAAACAAGCACAGCGGCCATCGATTGGTTTTATGGCTTGTGCTCATAATTGAGCACATCTGGGTTCACTGTATCGACTGCTCCTTTTGTTGAATTGTAAAATTCAATAATTTCCGGTTTTTTTTTAGCTGTTGCTAATAGCAGGTTGGTCATGGAGTCGTAGATAGAAGGTATACGACTTTATTTGGTTTTGATTTGTATGAGACTAGAGTCATATCTCTGGCAAAGCCTCATTCATCCTCATTCATCCTATTCTGAGGAAGGTTCCTTCCTCAGAATAGGATAAATGAGGTTCAATGTCAGGTAATGATTCGGTATCCGATTCAGCTAACCAAGTACAATTTTGCCTTCTACGCTTCTCAAATTCATCTAAAATAGAAAATAAATAAATTAAGACCAAAAAATACACAAAAATATGGTAAAACTTAGTATAAAATATTAAAAAAACAACATAGGTTAATAGAGTTCACGTCATAAAACCATAACAGTAATTATTAATTCGTAAATAATGGAAGTTATTAACTTTTCTAACAAATAAAAACATAAACAGAAATATAAAAGTATGTACAACTTTACTAAAAAAACTTACAGCATTACTAACCTTTCGTCTGTGAGACGACGATCACGCGATATATGTCCACCTAATTATCATGCATCCGCAATGAGTCCTTGCGGGTCACTAATTTCACTATCCAGGAAGGTACTAAAAGAGTGCGGGGCGGGGGGCCACGGGAAGTTGGCGAAATTGCGAAAGCGCTAGGTGCGCGTCGTCTATTATACGAATGGTTAGTGATCTAGGGTTAAAATGAAAGGAAACTCATAGAGTTTAATCAATATTTAAGTGTTTATTAAAGATTTTACAAAGAAGAGTCGTTTTCCAATCGTGACAATCGTCAAAGCGGGTGGCTCGGTTTGTTTACTGTCCAGTGTATCTGGTTACTTCCGTGCCTCGGAAAGCTGCTGGTCCCGGCTGTCATTTGTAGATCTTTGACAGTCGTTATGTTACAGGTATTCAGTGGACCAAAAAGTTTGACAACCAGTCTTACCTAGGACTATCGTATTACCCAGTATTAACTGGGTTGTGGAGGTCAGATAAGCAGTAGCAAAGTCAGCCATTTTATAAATTGGTATTCGAGATTTCTTTAACCCAGTGAATACGCATCTCAAAATTTACACCCAAAAAAGGGTATACATTACAGAAATTACGATCCCAAAATTACAGGATTATCTAAACAAATGTGCGTGTAATGGGCAAAGGGATACATTAAAATGTCTACGGAACCACTGCGGTATATTTATGGCTCCACTTAACCGTTCTATACAAGGTGCGAAGGAACTTGTTTGATATTAGCTACAGAAATGGTAATTCCTGTTGTTACTAAGACTACGTGAAACATAATATGTAGTGGGTGATCTTTAAGCAGTTACCAACCGCGAAAGGGGGCAGAAACTTCCATAGATTGGCGTCAAACAAAATTTTCATAGATAGTGCTGCCATCTGTGTGTTTGAGGACATAAGCTTTCAACTGTTTGACTGTTTTACAACTGTCATATAGAGAACAGCTGTTTTGGACCACTTGTCAGTGAAGTAGATAGCCTAGCGGTGACAGTGGTTGCCTTGTGAAGAATAGTTCAAAGTTCGAATCCGTAGTCAAGAATCTAACAGTTGAGGTACATATATTTTAAATAAATTAAATAAATATCGCTGGACATTAACACACAGCGCCACCTAGTGCCACACTAAGCTAAGCTTGTGTCGTGGACACTAGATAGTTGATATACTACATATATACTTTTTTTGTTTGTAAATAGATACATACTTATTATACATATAAACATCCATGACTCGGAAACAAATGTCCATTGCTCATCACACAAACATTTGCTCCTACCGGGATTCGAACCCAGGACCCTAAGATTGTAAGGCAGCGTCGCCACCACTACGCTATTCGGGTTTTATCTATGGTATAATTTCAGAAACTGCAGGAAGAGACTAGATTTACGACATATTGGGTGTCAAAATAAACATACCTGAGTTACGGAGATATTGGGGTCAAAGTTCTAACTTTTTTTCCCAAGTAAGTATTTTTTTCTAATAGGTACACGTTTTTACCATAATAACATTAGTTTAAATACCTCCACGGTCTCTGGTCTATTCAATACATTCATCAGCACAGTGTTTTGAATGCATTACATTGAGTCATTGAGCTATATATACATTGAGTCCTATCCGTAAAACTTATTTTTTCACCCAAAAAAAGAAGTAGTTTCCCCCCAGCCATACAATTTTTACACCTTGTAGATGTAGGTAAAAAGATAAGCTTTAAAATGTAGTTTGAAACGTAATTTAAAAAGAGACTGAACGAGCTTTGATTAGACGTAGTCCCGAGGAAACTGTGCACACACACAACAATTTTACACACTTTATAAAAACGCTTTCAGGTAACATAATTCCTTTGAACTTAGCTACCGACTGACAAAGAGAGTAAGCAATATGTAATACTGTCGCTGTTATTTGTTCTTTTTAATAACTGTGATAAAAAAAAAATCTCCAGTATCTATTATTTTATTTATTTATTTAACAATTTATGTACACACTTATTACAGATTGTACAAAGGTAATGCTTATTTCTAATGAAATCTCTACCAGCATACCCAATCGGAGATACTAAAAAAAAAAAATAGTGTATTTTTTTATTTGGGACAAAAACGCGTTACAAAAATAGCTTAAGCTGGATGGATGATCGAGTTCTTTGCCATTTTGTCGCTAGATGGCGACACATCCACAGTTTCGAACATTTTCAATTTTTACACCTAACATAGATATTTTTAATAGACAACTTTATTAAATGCGAAACCTAGGGCATTAACTTGATTTTTTTAGATAATCACTGTGCTTGTTAACTAGTATCATGCAAAGATTTCATCAAAATAAAGATTAGCCGCTTGAATATGCTCTTTACACACACATGCAAAGTAAATAGTAGTAACTTTCGACACCACTAGATGTCGTTTTATTCAAACATGGTTGGAAAGGACCAAATTATATAAAACATGAATGTCCTTACATTATAGCAAACAAATTTTAATTTATTTACTAAGCATAGGGTAAGTCAGGGAGAGACGCCTATACGGTATAGATGCCTACTGAATTTAAAAAATAAAATTAAAAAATTACGTGAATCGGAACGCATCCTTATTATGTCAATTTGACAGCTAATGTCAGTGTGAAAGTTTTGATACGGACAATAATTATTTTAAAATAGTATTTTGTTGTGAATTCCAAAAATAAGGTACGTGTAGTTGATTAAATCGGTATAATATATTCTTTGAGTTAGTTTGCAGTATTTTTTTCCCCTAATTTTTCTCGTAAATAGTATTTTTTTGTTTTATAACCTAACATTGTGATCTTGTTTTGTTGGTAATCCACCTTTTTGTATTGAAAGTGCTTTCGGGTACGTTCAGAGTCGATAGGCATCTCTCCCTAATGATTGGGAGAGATGCCCAATGAAGTTTCAGGGTTAGATGCCTAGTAAATATTAATGATATTTTATCTTTTCAGATGCCAAATGAATACAAAAGAAAACCTTCTGGCTCTAATAGAGCTACGTGGAGTGAAGAAGACTTAGAAAAGGCCATTTCTCTAGTAAAAGATAAATCATTAAATTTTTTTCAAGCAAGTAAAGAATACAATATTCCTTACAGAACTCTTCGTCGTCGATTTCTCATAGGCAATACTAAAAAAGGACGACTTGGACCTGACTCTCTGTTTGGAAACAAAGAAAAAAAGATTGTTAATCATATTAAGAAGTTGCAAAGCCGTGGATTTGCACCTATTTTCACCAGAAAGAGACATAGAATACGAAATTCTTGGAGATATTTGTGTAGTGTGTGGGGAATATTATCACGCCACTAAAAAGAAATGCGACTGGTTACGGTGTGTTCAATGCGAAATGTAGTTTCATGAAGATTGCAGTGAAGATTCAGCGGAATGCCTAACATGTAATGTCTGATTATGTATTAATTATTTGTGGGCATCTATCCCTGGTATATATAGGCAACTCACCCACATGCCTGGGAGAGATGCCTATTTTACATTATTTTTAAAAAATATTCTTGAATCAAAATATGTTACACAATAGTTCCAAATTTAATCTGAATGGCATAAATAAACAGTGATTCAAATAAACTATGTGTATTTCATTTAGTACCTTACATATATAATTAATAATGATTTTTTTTTTAAACTATAGGCAACTCTCCCTGACTTACCCTACTATATACTACTAGAGGTTAAATTGTTATGTTCCAATCCATTCTATGCATACTTTTGTTTCTAGGCTTGATATCCGAAACCTTTCACCATAACAGTATTATAATATCTGTGCCATAACAAATTATTCAGATAAATTATTGTGGGTAATAAAGGTACGTTGTACCTATATAGGTTGTTATGTGACTGAACCTAAATAGTACATAACGTGTAAATAAATTGTGATGTGTACTAAATAAATAAAAGATATTTTATTCAATTGTAAAGCTTTTTATTGTAAGTACCTTTACTATAAATTAATAATATTTTTCTATGGTTCATATTTTCATACAAATAATCGTTTTATTCACTCTCAGTTTCTGGTTGGATTCGAACCATCGACTCGTACCACCATACAAAGATAACATAGTTTTTTTAAATATTTTGATATTTACAATTATGATTCTGAATTTAGTATTAGAAAGAATTATGTACGTAGATTACAATTTATATAACATCACACGTAAGTGTATATAACGGCACATGTAAGTATCTTACACAACAACACACAAGTGGTTGCTAGCTAACCATATCATTTATGTTTCAAGAATACCTACTTATTATACAATTTTGAACTTCAATAAATATTCTTTTACAATTGAATTGTTTGACTGGTACCTAAATACATGAGTGAAACATATCTACATAGAACATTCTTATAAACTAACAAATAACACAAACTATACATCGCTACGTTCAAAAATAGCATAATAATAGTTTATAATGTTCTCACTGCTGAGACTCGGGCCTCCTCTCAACAGTGGTGATGAAATAATTTACACAAAGCAAAGTCGCTTGGGTTCGAACCATCGACTGGTACCACCAGACAAAGATAAGTAGGTACATAAAAAATATTATAACTAAATATCTTCTCTTCTACGCGCTACTTTTTGGTCTCGCTGCCGTCGCCGTGCAGTATTAATCTTCTACTTGTCACTTTTTACTTCCATTTATATAATTTCCGTGCGATCTGAATCAAATGCTGGAAGAAGCAGTTTGCCCTGCAACAAATGAATTTACAGTTTTGTTAGACTATACTTACTGAACCCACACCTCAGAGACCTGAGGAATAAGTTAGGAAATGAGTAAGACATAATATATTTTTCATACCTTTTAATTCCTTGATGTCTAGACATTTGGCATTTTTTTCAACTCGTCTCAAAATAATTTCCGGCAGCACACATGTTTTAAAGAAAGTTACCAACTTCGGCATCATAGCATTGATAAATTCCTCATCCCGGTTAACTTCTATTACAGTCAATGGTTGGGTGACAGATATAAGGCAAATGAAATAACATTTATTCATTTTGGTAATTCGCAATTGACCCTGGACCTAGAATCAAAATAATAATAGTTGTTAAAAAGAAACAATCCAAGAAATCATCATCATCGTAATCATCGGCCTATTAATGTTCCCACTGCTGGGACGGGCCTCCTCTCTATGAGAGGGAATGGGCTATACATATAACCACGACGCGGGCCCAGTGTGGATTGGTAGATGTCACATGTCTTCGAATTTATGGTTCTAGGACATGCCGGTTTCCTCACGATGTTTTCCTTCACTGTTTTGAGAGCAGCGGTGATGAAATAAATTACACAAAGTAATGCGCCTGCCTCGGTTCGAACCCACGACTTACTGAACGTAAGTCGGGGCCGCCACCACTGGGCCACCGCTGCTATCCAAGAAATACATTATTTTTATACATAAATGAACCAAGAAACAATGATATTTGTTACTTACTTGATAATAATAATTATGCTTTTTGTTCATAACTAAAACATCATTTTCCAAATGAATAGGAAAATTTCTATTTTCTGATGCTTCTCTAATATTTTGAGATTTCCTTTGCAAGGAGGGAAAACATTTTATTTCTACAATAGTATTTTCTGCTTCTATAATACCTGTAAAAAAGAAAACGGTTGTGAGGCCTACGTATTGAACATCCACAATTTACACATAATTGTCGTTGGTGACCACTACTTGTGTTTTGTTCATTTTCTCGAATCCCTGAATTGTTGAGAGCCAACATCCAGCAAGAATGAGAGACCAAGCACTGGGCTGTAAACTGTAAATAAGACATATGCATATTTATTTTTGTTCAGTTTGTACGGATAATAGAAAAGATTATTTAAAAACTGCTAAACAGAACATTAGCTTACCACTAGCAGTCCATAGTCGAATTTCTGATAGTATTTCAACGGGTTTCAGAGGCCGTCTCCTGCGATGCATAATATCAAAGCCGCAATTGCCGCATCACATTGGTTCCTCAATCCTCATTCCTAGTAGGGCAACAAGATCGTGCGCAGGAGTGTTCATGCCTAGGTTGTCATATAAAGCCGGTTCAACGTTTAACAAAATAGCGCCAGGGTCATCGTCATGAGCAGATTGAGTGTCCAAGGGTAAAGCCGGGTCTTCAATAAAAGCGGTATAGGAGTCCATTATAACAAAATGAAAAAAACTTCGCAAAAGTAGTAATCGAAACCACATTGAATGTTTTTATTTTCATTTCATTGTATGCATTTGTCATTATTGACAGTTGGTGTAGCCAGGTTTTTACCTGGCTACACCAACTGTCAATAATGACAGGCCGTGATTTGAAGGCCAAAATCAATGAGTGTTTTATTTGTTTTTAATATAATTAAAAGAAAATAAATATAACACCGTTTGAAAATCACTTGATTACAGATTTTTAAGAAAATTTAATCGTATTTTTATAAGTTTTCGAAATCGATTAGTATCTTTCCTGTAAGAATAACCACAGATATAATTAATGTGGCAACACCGAGTCAGTGTCCAACCATAAAATGAACGATTCCCTTTAGAGTAGGTACATACCGGTATGTGATGTGATGACAATCAACGAGTGTTGCTAACGTTTGATTTTGTATTTCCTCTTCTAAATCTTATACTTTTTAAAGTTTTAAGGGTAATTACTAAATATAATTCTACATCACCTTGAAAAGCATCCATTAGTGTGTGTTTGTGTGTGTATCCATTAGTGTTTTTTTATTGACGGTAAGTGTTATTTTTATGTACATAAAAATAACACTTACCGTCAATAAAAAACACTTCACTTTTCCATAAAAACTCTTTCACGGACGTTTGAATGGTTCTCAGTAGTAGAGTCGCCAAATATGCTAAACCTGAATGGTGCTTACTACTCAGTTAGCCGTTCAGACGAGCGAAATTTGAACTACAGCTACCATTTTGAGAACGACATTTTGCTGACAGTTAAAAACCCCGAAACATAAATAAACGATGTACAGCAGTCTCTGATTTACAAGTTGTAGGATGTTCTGATATTTAAAAAAACTGACCAAAAATACTGCCCTACGTTTCCCCTTTTTCTTGGTAAACTTCTTAAATGGCAAGACCAATTTATCTTGACGCACTTTGTGTGCTAATAATATTAAAATTTGCAATAGTTATGAAAAACCAAAGTGGTTTGTCTGTGTACCTATTCACTTATCTTGCTGGTTTCACATGAATTAAATATGATTCAATCAATAGATGTAAGATGAAGATGAAAATGATGATGTAGATGTAATCTTTTTACTTACATACAGTAGAAAGATTTTTAAATCCTTAGGTACCTACTTTAAATTAAAAGTAGATAATACAATAATTACATTAGTATTGTATCTGTGTGAACCAAAGGCACGTCGCATATATTTTTTTTCACTTTCTGGCATTCTCTCTCATCTCCAAATAAAAATCATTTTATCAATCATAAAATGTAAAATTAGCGGGCAAACCCGCGCGCTAGTGCAAACTTGCTATAAACACAATTTTGATTCGCAAGATGTCAAGACAATTATAACGCATGGAGGAATGGCAACAATGCGGGTGACTCTGGTCTGAGTAACGGCAACGTCGCATTCGCGTTTACTCGCGTAATATAACCTTGGCGCTTGTTCGAATTTTCGGACAGCGCCATCTATAAATAATAAATGTTTACCGAACGTAAACTCGTATTACAACAGTTACGAACTTTTTCTCGTGGTTCTAAATATTTCTGTCAAATGGCGCGATTCAGTTCACTCACACATGTAAAGATTTTTCGTTTTTTATTGGGTCAAATTCTCCTAGAAATACTGTTTTTTTTTATAAAATTTGGGCGATTTGCGACCATAATACATTATAAAGTACCATTATACTTGCTTTTATTCTGCAGAAACCGTTTATTTACGGAGATTACAGAGCTTGGAAAATGTATGGCGAGGTCTGTCTAGGCAATCACCTTAAGTCTAAATACAAAAGGTAAAACAAACGCATAACCCACACTATTGTCCACAGAATCATGTCAATTTAGAATCATAAATCGATATGATTCCCTGTCATAAGGAAAGAGTGATGAGAAAGAGTGACACTAAAAGATTGATGAATATAAATGTTAATGGATGGAGAGGGAGAGGAAGACCAAAGAAACGATGGAAGGATTGTGTGATGAATGATATGAAAGATAAAGGAGTGAATGGCTGACAGAAGAGAATGAAAGAGAAAAAAAAGTTAACGCCAACCGCAAATAACATGTGATAAGGGCAGGAAGACTATGTACTATAAGGAAAAAAAGAGTTTATTTGCCATCAGTTCATTAAGCACATAAAGGGTGTAAAACACTTCTTAACGAAGCCGAAAGGCTCGTCTTGAGACAAACCTACGAACGGCCGTGTCGAAAGGCGAAACAGTGACGATTCCTAAATCTAAGGTAAATAAAAACGGGCCTACTTTTCAAATGTATATTTTTCCATCCAACTTAAATTTTACTTCAATTTAAATCCTTCAGTGATATACAATCTTTTTCATTTGATAAGTGCCGTCGCGGCATTCATTGTGTTTTCATTCTTTAGTAAAAACGCGGTTTTCAGTGATTTTTTCCTTCGCTTTTTTTGTATACTTTGATAGGCTTTTCTTTGTGGAGAGTCTGGTAAGTGCTAATCGGATTTATGAAGTGGGTTCTTTACATTTAAATGTGAATGTTTGTTGTAGGAAATACATAGATTGAGAACAGGTGTATTTTTGTCATTGCTGGCGGACTTATCCACACCACAGATATTATAATACTTCCCACACAAAACAAATATATCCCTATGAATACGGTATCTCAATGGTACAACGAAACGGTTGAGACGAATTTTTGAAATCTTTAAAAATAGATCAGAGTTTTAAATTTCTTATTTTCTCTCCTATTGCTGTATTGGCTTCCGTACGTTTTTCACAGGTGACCACTGAAAACCAGCGCTGTTCTGTGGGTTCCACATAGCACAGTATCATGCAGAGTGTGAGTGGTAAACCTATTTGTCGCACTCACGGCGTGAATTTTTTTATTTTTTGTCCGTTTAGTCTTACAATTATGATAATGTTGCTGTGTTAATTTTCGGTTTTAGTTTAAGTGTTTGTGTTTGTATTAATGCGTTCTATGTTTACCTTATTAATATTGGATGCACGTCATGACTTTGCGACGAATTAATATTTTTTCTTTCTTCTTCTTCTTTCCTGCTTGATTTGTCGCTGCACACACATACCTCTGCAAACCTTTCGGAGACAGGCGTGATGTTTTGAGGAATTTTATTAAAAGAGTCCATCGAGTTTCTTGCCCGTTCCTCTGCATAGAGATCTACGCTAAGGAATGGGCAACTAAAGTACTTTCATAGTTTTTATGTCTTGTGACTGTAGCTGAAGTACATTTACTGTTCATCTTTGTTTCGACAACTAAAGTGCATGTAACTGGCCTACTTGAAATAATGTTTTGATTTTTTATTTTGATTTTTGATGTTATGTGCGGAGGAGGCCTGTGTCTCGTCTGTGAGAACGTTAAAGGTCCATGATCACGGAAAAGATAACAGTCTGATTATCTAAAAACAGCTCAGCTCATTTTGAATTTTTTGCTGTCACTGTCACATGTTCCTATACAAAAATGTGTTTTAAACAGCTGTTTTTAGATAATCGGAGCGTCATTTTTTGGTGAACATGGACCTAATTAATGATGGTTATGCTATCAACCTTGGATCTAGGCCTCCTATCTTCTGTACCATTTTTCCCTGATCTGCGAATCTCAACCAGGCCTTACCCCTAATCCTCAGAATGTCATTTCAACCGTCTCTCATCAACAGCCGTCTAACCTTTACGTTGGGGTCGGCTTTCAGTCTCACCAGATGCAGCTGAATACCAGTTTTTTTATACGGAGCGACTGCCTATCTTATCTTATCCCCTTGGTAAGACTAGATGTTAGACTTTTTGGACCACTGACTACCTGTAACGACTGTCAAAGGACTAAAAATAACAGCTGGGGCAAACTGCTTAAAGTGCTTTTCAAGGCACGGAGGAAACTTGGTTTGTAAGAGTGGTAACCCATCCGCAGACCAACCCAGGCAAGCTCGGCTTTACCTAAAGATCGACCCGAGCGACCAACGTCACCTTCACCATCCACCATCTCTAAACAAATAAAATACATTTCAGAGAGATTTTCAAACTGTTTAAAATTACGGAACCCTAACTAAGTTAAGTATAATAAAACAGTTTGGTAAGCACGAGCGCTGAATTGAAGATGTCCGACTAATTTCCTCTGTAATTACTTAATGTATTTAGATTTCCATCCATTTTGCATAATGGGCGCCATACTTTTAGACAATGGCTCACGAGTCTCCTTGAATCCTGAGGGGAGGACATTTTGCTAGCTAAGTCGTTTTTTCTAAACCCTCCATTTGTGACTCAGCTTGGCTTGTTTTCCTAAAAATCTACATAACTAAGGGTGTAAACATAGTCTTCACAAAGCCGTCAACCAAGCACTTTGTATATTAAGTAATACTACGTAATAATTTAGGAGAGAAATGACTTTTTTTGGGCTATAAAATCACGTTTTTCGATAGGACTCAATGAAACGCGCTTGAAACGTTTTGCTGATGGATCGATTGAATAGTACGGGGGTCGTAAAGGTGACATACATTAAAAATAAAGTTTTAAAAAAATATATTTGGGAAGAAGTTGATACTTTGACCCCCAATATCTCCGTAATTATAAGGTTCTCAGGTATGGTCTAGAAAAATAAAATGATCGTAATGACAAGGAGTACAAGTGCCTTTCTGTTTCAAATAGAGTCTTTTTACACCCTTTATACAAATTGTTTAATCTATTCGATAGATAGATTGGTTGCGTGGGTCAGCTAGTCAATATCTAAAAAGGGAGAATGAAATGAAACTTTAGAAGTTCTAGGAAAGCGCAAACATATTACTAAAAGTTTAACGTAATTTATCTTCAATCACTGTTTTAAGCTTCCACGGGGAGATGCCAAGAATAGTGATTTGCCGAATAAAGCTTACATAGAAAACTGCCTCATTCATGGAAGCCGAAGCTTCAAATATTCGGCAAAATATGTATATGTCACCGTAAAATTGTCAAACACGTTATATTACAATATAACGTGTTTTTTTTTTGCGATATTGTAATGTCTCGAATTATTGTCAACTGAACATACGGAAGTATCTTTGCCCCCATAATCGGGACTTGGGGCACCTTGGTTCCTTTAAACCCTGCACTCGGAAATAGGGGCCCGCGAAGCGGGGCTCCGTCGACTACGCTTTTTAGGGGGAATATAAAGTGTTTTAAGGTTATGGTTATATTAATCGTTATTTCTCAGGAATGATGGTTTTCATGAGAGTTGTGCCACTGGGCAAGGGGGACCCCTCCTTCCCTCCACACCGCGTAAGTTGACTACCATCGCATGCATTTCACGAAAAATAATGTGTTTTGTTGTAAGCAGTATGTTCATTTGACAATAATTCGAGACTCTACAATATCGCTAGAGATGTTACAATATAACGCATTTGACAATTTTACGGTGACATATCTATACATGCCACAATTGACACAAACATCCTACACCAACAAAGGAAATGTAACTATATTTCCGACGCAATTTCGGCTCCAGAACAGGAATTCAATGATCACTGTGTTGTAAAATGTTACCAGCGATAACTCCCCGAAGACTACATAGATGCCATTCATCCTGCTGATTAAACCTGTATGCAGTAAAACTTCATGAATCGTCGTTTCGTTTTATTGTTAGCTATGAGCTGATGTGCGAGAGAGACCAAGTGTGTAGTTGGTTTATTACAGAAATACCGCGATATAGCTTAATTTGGGTACATTCTATTTGATGACTAGAATGTATTTCAATTAATATACAATGCAATACAATACAATACAATACAAATAATGTCTTTATTTTTGACGACTCGAATGGTGTAGTGGTAGTGAAGCTGCCTTGCGTTCATAGGGTCCTTTTTTTTTTTTTTTTTTTAGGGTGGGGATTCATCAAATGACTTCTCCCACTCTGGGCGGAGCGGGAGGGAGTGTCAGACTCTTACTGACGAAAACCCATCCATGTTCCTTCTCCGCCCTTTATGTTCCAGGGCCGCGGTATCTCTTTCGAACAGGCCCGCAACCCCGGCAGGCTTCGGCCCCTGCGGGCCCCTCCCCCACGCTGACATCTCTCTGAAGCGCGCGTGGAACACGAACGCGCCGTCGACACGGCCTGTCGTCGTCGTTACACGGACGGACGGCTAGCTAGCCCATAGCCAACCGTCCACAGGCCCGCATCTACGGTGGCCGGTAGCCACCACGTGGCCCCCGACGCCCGGTGCGTCTCCCGCGGCGGCCGGGAAGAGAGGATCTCTCCCTCTCTCGTTTCGCCACCTCCTTCGCTAGCATGACTGCTTCGCAGAAGGAGGTGACGGCTTCCCATTCCGTCTCGCTCCGGACCATGGATTGCACCAGGGCCGGACGCGATAGGTCGCCGCCGCCGATCGCCGCTACGAGGACACGGCGGTGCTCCGCCCACGCAGGGCAGACTTCCACCGTGTGCTCCACCGTGTCCTCCGGTCGATCCTCGCAGTGGAGTTCATAGGGTCCTGGGTTCGAATCCCGGTAGGAGCAAATGTTTGTGTGATGAGCATTTGTTTACGAGTCATGGATGTTTATATGTATAATAATATGTATTTACAAACAAAAAGTATATATGTAGTATATCAACTATCTGCTGTCCACGACACAAGCCTTGCTTAGTGTGGCACTAGATGGCGTTGTGTGTTAATGTCCAGCGATATTTTTTTTTTCTCTTCACAATGGTTCACATAGTTTTCTTAAATAAGTTGTAACAATAACAAAATGCATAATATGTGTTCCTTTGTGAGAGACTGGCGTCCATACTAGGATACCCTGTCTGACGGATCCCCAAGCTCTCACCTCGAATTTAATGTAATTTACTTATAATATAATAGCTAATTTGAATACATAGATAAATGATTTAATGCAGAAGGGAAAATGGCAGACTACTTAATTAAAGCAAACAAATAAAAAATTGATATTGTTTAGTGTAATGGGTGCGAAGTAAATGTGACTCAATATGTATAACTACTTCGTCATCAGCTTATTGGATGCAACTGAATACCAGTATTTTATATGAAGCGACTGCCTATCTCCTCTACAACCCAGTAACTTGGTCAATCGATACTTATTGGCAAAACTAGTAGTCAAAGTCAACCTTCTGACTATATGTAATGACTGCCAAAGATTTACAGAGGTCGGCTAGGACTAAGGGAACTTGGTATGTACTGATGCCTCGGCAGGTGACTCTTCCATAGACTAGCCTCGGGAGGCAGCTGTGATTATTAAAGCACGTGGTTTGTTTAGTGCTTAGAGCCTTTAGTTGCTGGCGAAGGTGCCAGATGATGATGAGGTTGCCAAACTTGCATTGCGGCTAGGTTTTAGATAAAATAATTAAAAAACACTCCACTATCAAACCAATAAGTAATCGTTATTATTCAGAGCTTCCAACAAAACACGTCCGTCACTCAGCAAAGTCTCAAGAATAATGAAGATTGACGACGTGTATTCGCGTGGCGGCTTAGTTATTTGCTACGAAGCTACGATGGCGTAGCGTATGACATCAACGCGTCTGCTACGCCGCACATTGGTTCAAGGGCGGAAAAAACTCCTTTGTTTCGACCTTGTTTAAAATGTCTAGAATTTGGTACACATATAATAGAATAATAGTAGAAACAACTCCTAAAATTAATTCGGGTAAATAATAACACAGTTTTTAATTATACTATGCCAAAGTAGGGTGATCGACAATTAACAAATTTCGTGCAAAAAATATTGGTATTTCAAGTATGAATAGAACTTAAATACTATGATTATCATCTTTTATTTTTAAGTTAGTTATAAGTTTATAGTGTGTATTAATAAAATACGTAAACATAATGTTACAATTTGATGAAAAATTACTTGCTATTAAATTTTTAGTGAAGAAGGTCATTTGACACCTTTTGTTTTCAATCATGAGATCATAACTAATCTCCGTTAACAACCGTTAAGTAATAATATACCTCCAGAGATTACTTAAACCCTATAGATTAAGAATACATCAGTTTTGGCTGCGAAAACCTGCGATCTTGGAAATACCAGGTCATTAACTAATGACGCTCTGTAATTAAGAAAAAGTGCATTTTATTAATAAGTCTTTCTAATGAGGGTTATTAACACTTTATCATGTCGTTTAAGTATAAATAGCATTGAACAGTAGTTTTAACTTCACTTACAATTATTTTCTCTCACGATAACAGTGTTATAATAGTGATGGATAGCTTTACTATTGCCTATACCGATTTAGTGGAAATCGTATTATCAAGTAATCGTGAGATACATAAATGCCTCAAAAATTTTAAACTTATGTATCCACACTTTACAGAAAATGTTTTGAAGCAAATTTGTGAAATCTGAGTCGTAATTTTCTACCCGTATTTACGAAAATGTGGTAAACTGCAGCGAGAAGTCATACTACTTTTATGGCAAAAAATGAACAGTGCCTGAAAAATATTTTTACCGTTTAGATATCTTGATAGATGTAATGAATATGCTCTTAGCTACCTCAGATCCCCTTATCAGCAGTTTAGGTTCAGTACCGAATAAAAAATACTGTCCTCTTCACGATAATGCCAAAGCTTTATTAATGGATAGCACCCATCTCTAAAACTATGTCTTCTAAATATTAATAAACTAAATACTAAACTGTTTAGTTTATTAATATTTATTTATATAGAAATGCTTAAAAACTGTATATTTATTTTGCATAATATTTACCTATAATTAAATATTTTCATGTAAAAAAAAATACATAATATATCTTTCTCTTTGTATACTGGTATATTCATCATTTTAATAAAGTCACCTGCTTAGCCTTTTTCCAACCATGTTGGGATCGGCTTCCAGTCTAACTGGATGCACTGAATACCAGTATTTTACATGGAGCGACTGCCTACCTGACCTCCACAACCCAGTTAATGCTGGGTAATACGATACCACTTGGTAAGACTGGTAGTCAGCCTTTTTGGGCCACTGACTACCTGTAACGACTGCCAAAGATGGACAAGTGACAGCCGGGACCAACAGCTTGACTCATCGAAACTCAGTATTTCAGGGTGGACACCCATCCACAGACCAACCGAGGCAAGCACAGCTTAACCTAAAGATCGTCCTGAGCGGCTGTTGTTATTTAGCCACGAGCTCTTTAATATAATTTTAATCAAGTATTTTGAAGAAATGCAACGTATTTTCATCTAAAAATAATAATTTCCGCTTGCCCGTACAACCTGCACCACTGTGCGCCGTAGCAAATGCACTGAGAAAAGAAAGGCTAGTGGTTTTTTTTTCTTCTTATCCAGTCTTACCAAGGAGTATTGTAATTCTGTAAAAAAAAACCATCCATATTTCTTATTCGCCCTTTATGTAACTCGGTTGTAGAAGTAGTCGCTCCATGTCAAATACCTAGTGGT
This sequence comes from Xestia c-nigrum, assembly GCA_916618015.1. Lineage (NCBI taxonomy): Eukaryota > Metazoa > Arthropoda > Insecta > Lepidoptera > Noctuidae > Xestia > Xestia c-nigrum. The sequence continues at coordinate 3,708,745 of OU745261.1, read as the reverse complement.
ATTAGGCTACCTACTGGTATTAGGCCGCATCCAGTAAGATTGGATCCCGACCCCTACTATGGCCGGAAGTAGGGTAGGCAGATGATGTCTTTTTTGATTGACAAAAATTAACGCAAATTAGAAAAAAAAGTAACGCAATTTTTTAACATTCATGTTACAGAAAAGAAATCAATAAATCAAAAGAAAACAAGAAAAAACAACAGATATTTCTAAATCAGTGAGTGTATATATGTCGGAGAAGCAGCATCCTCCGTGACATCATCAGTGTTCACGGAGTCTAGTGGGTGTCATTTGTGTAAAATGCGAGCACAAAACAAAGCGTTCACTGTTTCACACATTTTAATGGCAATATCTCACAATAACTAGTTTGCTTAACAATTATATTCGAGCAGAAGGTTCGCGACACCAATCTAACTTCATCACCAGCGTTCCACCTGGATCCTCGAACCATCACCGTTCTCCAAGCAATCCTTGCTCTGCCACCACATGTGCCAAGCCAATCAAAATGGCACCTCGCCCGCCCTCTAGATATTTTATCCTCTTCTCTGATTAGACATTATACGACTTTTAAATAAATTAGTTAGATTTTACACACTATTGAAATGTATAGTAAATCAAATCACACTAAATTAGGATTTAACAAGTTATTTTAGATTAGCAATCGATTGATCGTAAGCAACCAAGAACCAACTCTTCGTTTATTTCCTCTTCCTCCGACATATACTCGTATATGTATATGTCACCGTAAAATTGTCAAATACGTTATATTGTAATATCTCTAGCGATATTGTAAACTCTCGAATTATTGTCAAACGAACATACTGCTTACAATAAAACGCATTAGTTTTCGAGAAATGCATGCGATGGTAGTCAACTCACGCGGTGTGGAGGGAAGGAGGGGTCTCCCTTGCCCAGTGGTACAACTCTCATGAAAAGATAATGTACCATTCCTGAGAAATACCGATTAATATAACATAACCTTAAAACACTTTATATTCCCCCTAAAAAGCGTAGCCGACGGAGCCCCGCTTCGCGGGGCCCCAGTGCAGGGTTTAAAGGAACCTAACTAACCTAACGGGTGGGTGCCCCAAGTCCCGATTATGGGGGCAGAGGTACTTCCGTATGTTCAGTTGACAATAATTCGAGACATTACAAAATCGCGAGAAAAAACACGTTATATTGTAATATAACGTGTTTGACAATTTTACGGTGACATACAGGGTGTATTTCACCTCATCACAAAGCCGGTAACCAAGCATTCTGCATATCAAACTAAGTAACTTTATGCAAAAAATATTGCTGGGAAACAACTTTTTTTTTTGAGGTTATAAATCATGTATTGTGGTATAACTCAATGTAACACACTCAAAACATTGTGCGGATGGATGGATTGAATAGTACGGGGGTCGTAGAGATATTTAAAGTAAAAATCACGCGCTAAAAGTGGTATTTAAAAAAAAACTTGTCAAAATCTTGCAACTTTGACCCCCAATATCTTCGTAACTAGAAGGTTCCCAGGTATAGTGTAGAACAAAAAAATGATCAGAATGACGAGGAGAACAAGTGCCTTTCGTATTCGTTAAGAGGTGTTTTACACCCTATATATATAGATCGAAGGTACTCATTGATTTTAACCGAAGCAGATTATGTTACATCGTGTTTATATACCAAAGAATACAGGAAAACACCAACATAACAGACTTGGCCATTCTTGATTTATTAGAAGATCAAAAAGTCATTATAAAACATGTTTCTAAAGCAGGGCCTTAGTTGGCACGCAAAAACTACAGGAAAAACTAATAAAATAGCTTATTTGTACAGGTTAAAAATATATATGCATAACAACTTATTGCAAAATTTAATAATAAAATCGTAACAACATATAAAGACTACCTACCTATTTTTATGATATTCACAGTCAGCAGCATCCATTCATTTACATAAACTCAGATTGTTATGGTATAACAAACTCAAAGTTATGCTTGACACATTTTATAGTTTAACTAGCCGAAACCCACCCGCGGCTTCGCCCGCTTAAAATTATATACTAAAACCTTCCTCTTGAATCATTCTATCTATTAAAAAAACCCGCATCAAAATCTGTTGCGTTGAGTTTTAAAGATCTAAGCGTACATTGGTACAGACAGACGCGGCGGGAGACTTTGTCTTATAATATGTAGTGAGTAGTGAAGTGATATTAATGTATTACACTTATTTTCACGCCATGTTTTCCTTTACCGATGTATGTGATGTGTGAAGTCGCCAACCCGTCTTGAGCAAGAGTGGTGATCAATGCTCGACGCTCGTGCCTTCTCTGTTCTATTGGCGCCGAAAATGGAGCACAGACAGACTCGAAGGGAAATCTATGTACAGAAATAGATGATGACTGATCGTTCTGGTAGATGTTCACCAGTGGAGACTGCGAATGGGTCAACATAAGGTAGGCTCTCGCGGGCCTGTGGATGGTGAGCTATGGGCTAGCTCGCCGTCCGTCTGTCTTATGACAACAGGCCGTGTCGACGGCGCGCTCGTGTTCCACGCGCGCAGAGATGTCAGTATATTGAAGTACGCAAGTTCCGAAGCCTGCCGGGGTGCGGGACTATTCGAAAGAGATACCGCGGCCCCGCAACATAAAGGGCTAGGAAGGAACATGGATGGGTTTTAGTCAGTAAAAGTCTTTCACTCCCTCCCGCTCCGCCCAGTGGGAAAAGTTATTTGATGATTTCCCATCCGAAAAAAGACCTCTCAGACTAGGATCTTCGCAAGCTGGCTTCTTAGGAGGCTGGTAATAATTATTTGACAATCATAATATTATTAATTAACTGATAAGGGTATTGTGTACCCACGATGCAGGAGGAATTCCTAGAGTGGAGCAACGTCTTTTAAAAAATAATGTTCCAAGACCGCTTTGCCATGACGACCAATAAAAACGAAAAGTATCGTAGTATTATCGTATAGTTGTCTCAAAATAAAAATCATCGCTAAAGTCAAATTATTAGGAATTTAATTACAGGCAAAACACTTAATTAAAATAATAGGTATAATAAAATGCAATAAAAAAACGGACTTCAAAAAACAAAAACACAAAAAAGAGAAAAATAACTTTAGCTTCAGAAGTCGGTGGGTGACCTTTGTTTGATTGATTTGTTTGTTTTTCTCATCGAATTCCGTTGCTAAATCATTTTTCACTTTTTTTTTTGCAAATAAGTTTTAGTTTTTCCATGTTTAGTTGCTCCCAAAGAAATATTTTAATAAAAGGAACTGACGTACCTAACTGTCTAAATCTGGGTGTATTGTACACACCTGCGTACCCCCTTAGAGCATACAGGCGTGATGTTACGTCATGATGTTGGATAAACAATAAACGTCCAAGCGATTGTAGCAAGAGCAACCACGGCAGATTTGCCGTCTATTTTGGAAGAGTTCCATTGTATTTCTCCGAAGATCAGCATCAGATCTTCACCAGGGAACCACACGTGCAGCACCAGCTTTCGAATAAAAAAAAGAATCATCAAAATCAGTTCGTCGCTCAGTCAGAAAAAAAATACTGTCGAATGGAGAACCAACTAACTTCTAAACTTCTTCTTCTTCGGCACTATTAGAAGACAGTTAAAAAAATGGGTGCTATCAGCGCATATATGAATCTACAACGGTATGAAGAACATTACAGGATGTCATCATGTTGGGGTCGACTTCCAGTCTAACCAGAAGCAGCTGAACACCAGTATTTTACATGGAGCGACTGCATATCTGGCCTCGACAACCCAGTTACTACTGGGTAATAAGATACCAGACTGGCTCAAGAACAGGATGATCAATACTCCATGGAAAAGGGAGGATGATGTTGTCTGGTGGGTTCCTGCCCGACAAATGATGACAGGTTTTTCTGTATTAAGTCGCGAAGAACTTTATTAGCGCGATTTAGAATTTTGACATTAGTTTTTAGTTTGTGTCAAAGATGGCGCTGTACTACTTGTTGTACTATGTTGATTTAGTACCTTTTTAGTACTTAGTGCTAATATCACGTCACACGAAATACGAGTACGCCCCTATTGCAACAAAACAAAGACACTTTTAAGGTCACAAACATATATCTTGGTTGTGCGGTCGTCAGTAGTTACAAAAGGAAGAGATGAACAAAGAGTTGCGCAGACGCATCGTAATTACCTGCGGATCGATGGAGCAACGATGCACCGACCAATGGCATCGCTCAGCGGTCATTACCAAGGAGTGTAGAGATGGGACATGTCTTATTTACAAAATTTTCTGTATTAGTTGGTATTAGAAGCTCAAAAAAATGTGATAGTTATGCATTAGCGAAATTTTGATTATTTTGTCATGATTAACTTCTATGCATTTCTTCTTTATCTAGGCTTTGACAGGTTACAAAACGAATGTTTACCTATTCACTTAAAAAAACAACAATAAATTATCGTTATTATATCAATTGGAGGAAAAAAAACATTTTACAACATAAAAGGTTTATTTTCTCAAATCAACCTACTTATTGATTTCAAACTATTTCAAGTATTTAAATTTAAAAATCGTGACTTCAAGGAGATACAACCCGACACAATCTGCAAATTGTCAAAACCGTTATATACCAATTGACTACTCTGGCGCTTAAAGATCAAACTATAGGACCAACTAGGCGTACCTATATTTTTTCAAGTTTTCCATGCCTAAGGAAAACTCCCACACACTGCCACCCATTGCACTACACTATTTTTGTTTTTAAACTTCTCACATACTCAGACAAATTAACATAACTAGTATTATGAGAGCACAGCTCTTTGACATAATTATATTTTTATACTCGTAACATGACAATAAAAGTATGACAATTCTAACAGTTCTGTAGACGATATCAATTTTAAACATTATTAACAGTAATTTATTGACATCATAACTATATTTTGACATTATTATATTTAATTGAATATTGACATTACCGAATTCCTTTTTATTAAAATTGATATTGATTATGCTATTTAACGTTTACTTCTCCCTGGATCTATCAAGCCTGACCGGTCGGTCAGACGCCATTGTTTAACTGTTGTGTCTACTTCGCTGACAGTTAATGAATTAAAATACTAATACCTAAAGATTAATTTACTTGATTGGCAAAACAGTAATTTATTGACATCTAACAATTTTTTACGTTTTCATTTTTTATATGGATTATTGTATTTAATTGAATATTGCCATTAACGAATGCATTTTATTAAAATTGATAATTATTGATTATGCTAATTAAACTTTCACCCCTTTATAATACTCATACCTATAGATTAATTTACTTGATTGGCAAAACCCTCCTTTAAATGAATATTTGTACGCCAAATGGCAAAACATAGAGAAACTCTAATATGTATTTAATGTACCATCTTGCACACTGCTGTAACCTGTGTTTACAAATAAAGAATATTGATTGATTGATTGATTGATTGAGCATAAGAGCATTTAAAATATTATAAACAAGTTCCGTTTTTGTGTTGTTTCAACTATCAGTCAGGGTCAGAAGTCGTTGTTGGTAATTAAAGTGCCTTCTTGTTATTAAACATAACACATTGATATGGTATCAAAGGTCACCAATGGAAATTGTGTATATGGGTTATGATGTAATATTATCAAAGGTATTGTTATTTAAATATATATTTATTTGCAAGCAAATTTAGCCCCTATATGTAATATTAAAATACCTTGCAGACGAACATACTGCATGTGATGAAAAAAACAAACTGTTCTAATAGAAAGTACTTAAAAACTACGTTAGTATCACTTCACTTGTGCACTGCCTACGTCACATTGCGTTCTTGTGGCACTAGCTCATAGAAGTGACGGAACACCACTCATTGCGGCCAAAAGTCCTCCTCCAAGACAAGGTGCAGATAACACGTTGGTAAGTATTCGCACCACGAACGCCTTAAGGCTCCTGGGTAGCTCGCGAAATTCAAAAAAGAGGAATGATTTTTGACGTGACAACGTCTTATAATTCGATAGAGCCGGCTGCACGCACGATAAAACATGACTCATGCGGCGTTACCTCATGCGGCGTTACCTCGCTGATCGCTCTGAGGCGTTCCATGTAAGGCTTGAAGTGCAAGCGAGAGCGCGGAACGAGTGACAAAGAAGCACAATCGGCCTTTGCGTTCGGCAGCGTTAGACATCCGTCTCTCTCCTACTTGAGTGAGCGATGCGTCTGCGTGGACAGCTGCTATACTATAGTACATTTACATGTTTTGATCGAGTATCAAGTGCAGTGAAAAGTGAATGTGGTGTTAAAAAATGCTACCATTCCATCAGTATTTTCTTAAGACGTTGTCACGTTCAACTATCGTCAGTAAACCGACTTTACAGACAACCAGTTTTTTACCTTAAAAAGTAGTTCTTTAAACTTAATGAACTTGGAGGATTGTTTTAATGACTTTGATGATTATAATTCTGTAACTACATACCTACGTCTTACAGCCGCGACCGATATGTTCATCAACATACAACTTAGCACTGCCCTGCAAATTGAGAAACACACATAAGAAAATTTTAATTTCGCGAGCTACCTTGGAGCACCATCCTTAACTCCTAATTATTTTAATGCCTATTAAAATAATACAGTTAATTAAGATCGCTGCATTCTGACCGTAGGTATTCCTATATAAACAGGTATACTTCATTATAGAAACAGGAAAACAAACAACAGTTAATAACTAATTACTAATAGGAAACCATAATAGTTTCTCTGGATGATCTAAGAAAAATGCATGGCATTGCATCTGTCAGTCATCAACTGTGGTTAATTAATTACACCTATTATACAGACTGGAAGGGAATACCGAAGTACAAACGGCATTTAATCAGTTCATCATTCTGAACACCCAACATACCTACATGTAGAAACTTTTCACCTGTTTTTAAAGTGAATACTTCTTCAAATCATAAAACTCGCGTGACCGTCACGTACGCTTCGTAGCACTCGTAGCCGATCCGCTACGGCGTAACATCACGTAGGCGTGCACAGGGCACAACGCGTAACAGTGCTACGACTGGGGCGGGGCCTGTGTACGTACCTTTTGTTTTCAGCTTTCGTTCTTCCTCGCCCCCGGGCGCACCCGCAGTTAGCAGTGGCATGCACAGGGAGAGAACAAGACGGTGAAAATAATAATAAATAAATATCGCTGGACATTAACACACAGCGCCACCTTGTGCCACACTAAGCAAAGCTTGTGTCGTGGACACTAGATAGTTGATATAATACATATATACTTTTTTGTAATAAATACATACTTATTATACCATATAAACATCCACGACTCGGAAACAAATGTCCATGCTCATCACACAAACACTTGCTCCTACCGGGATTCGAACCCAGGACCCTAAGAACGTAAGGCAGCGTCACTACCACTACGCCATTCGGGTCGTCTACATGCGTTAAAATGGGTTACAATATAGATTATAAAGACTAGAATGCGCCCGAGCCTCGCCTTTCCGACACCGTTAGCGCGCCTATGCTGCGCTGCACCCGCGCCTCATGCACTTTGTAAGTATAAGTGCCTTGAATATTGCTGTTTGCTCACGTCCCTTAGGCCAAAACTCTACCAAAATCCAATCCCCCCAATCTCCAATCTCCTCTTCTCTCTGCTCAACTGTTTCCGCTACAGTTAAGCGGAGACAAGAAGTATAGGAAAACATCATGAGGAAACCGGCATGTCCTAGAACCAAAAAAATCGAAGGCAGACATCTAACAATCCGCAAAGGGCCCGCGTGGTGGATTATAGCCCATTCCCTCTCATAGGGAGGAGGGCTGTGTCCCAACGTGTGTGGAAACATTCATAAAAAATACAAATAACGAAATTCTATCGATGCTTTACAACACATCTCTCGCCGCGTTTCCGATTCGGTGGAGTACAGTCCTAATCCCACGTAACACAAAATTTAAAAAAACAAAAATCTAAATTCTCATTTTCCAAATTCAAAATTCAAAATGCTGACATCACTACAAAGCCAGTGGAGCGACCTATAACTAGCCGGTCAAGTTGCAAACTCAAACCTGATTCTACCATTATTTTATACACACACATATACATCAAATACCTGTATACATACACACAACATACATGCTCAAAGCAAAAAGATACAGTAGTGTCCATACTCTTACAAAGGACAGACTGTATAAAATATTCAAATACATGGATTAATTTTAAAACTTTTAGAAAATAAGTTATCATCTGTTCAAATACATTAAAAAGTGAAAGGATTTTTACGGAAGTGTTGTTTAAGTGTTTATTTCTGTCCAGCAGCAGTTGAGGTCAATTTTATTAAAAGGTACCTATCAGGTTTTTTTTATTATTACTTAAAATAATTCCAATACCACTTATGAGATACCACCGATTAAATTACTCAAAAACACCCGATTAAAACACACTTTACGTTTAATAATAGATTGAATGTATGATATTACTCGTATTTATATTCTAAAAACAAATAACAAAACAAATTTACGACGACACAGACGTAAAGTAATAATATTAAATGTCGTCGTGAATTTGTTCAGAAGTTAAATAACTGGTTAAAATAATCCATTATTTTAATCTGTGGTATCTTATAAGTGAAGGAGTCCACCTACATTGTGTACTGAATGTTGTCCATGTAAAGTTTCGTGTATATTTCTTTTCTGATCTCCAGATCTTAAAATAAATAAATAAAGCCAACAATATAGTCACTGCCATTCCAATCAAAATCAAAATCAAAATCAAAGCATTTATTTCAAGTAGGCCAGTTACAGGCACTTTTGAATTGTCGAAACAAAAATGAACAATTAAAGTAGCTACAGTCCCAGTCACAAGACATAAAAACTGTGAAAGTACTGTAGTTGCCCATTCCCTAACGTAGATCTCTATGGAGAAGAACGGGCAAGAAACTCCATGGACACTCTTTTAAATCAAAATATTGTTACAAAATCTTGGTTACATCATTCTTGTTGAGATGGTATATTATGTGAGAACAATGTAGCAAGATGTGCACGTTAAAAGTGTCCATAGCAAAAAAAAAAAAAATACAACTCAAAAACAAAATAATTAATTCAAATAAACCATGGCGACTAAGAGATGACCAGTCACAACTGACAGCGCCCGTTCACGAACATGACGCATGGATCAGCACCATTCAGCTCAACCATTTTGAAGGGAACTAAATGGTCCGACACACGCGCCACCATCAGCGAGACATTTGAGAGAGCATGACATACTCTCAACCGCCAGGGCACATTCAAGTCAAAAAATAAAAAATAAAAACGTAGGTTTCCAGTGAATGATAGCATTCTAGTACATGGCACTCACACAATATGGGATATGAGGTTATATAATACTAAAGATATTGAATTTATACAATGCAAAGATAGTTGTACAATCTTCAGCAGCTCCAACAATACCATTTAATGCTATCAATTTTTGCGCCCCTGTCCATGTGGAGCAGGACCAGCATTAAGCCAAACATTTTTATCAGCGATATAATCGCTCAACTTGTAATATGCTTGTTTACATAGTGTGCGTTTAATGCATGTTTTAAATTTCGTCTCATTCAGTTCAAGAATACTTTGTGGAATTTTATTATAGCATCTCAAACAGTACCCCATGAAAGATGAGTCTACTTTAGCGAGTCTAAAGCCTGGCTGAACTAGTTGGTTCCTATTTCTAGTACTGTAATTGTGTCTGTCACCTCTTTTACCAAAAAGATGCAGATTTTTTCTGACGTACATTATGTTTTCGTAGATGTATTGGCAATGAACCGTCATGATGCCAATATCCTTAAATAGTTCCCTTAGAGAATCGCGCCTACGAAGATTATATATGGCTCTGATGGCTCTTTTCTGCAGAATAAATATAGACTCAATATCAGCAGCCCGTCCCCATAGCAAAATACCGTAAGACATTATACTATGGAAGTAACTAAAATAGACCAGTCTAGCGGTATCTACATCAGTGAATTGACGGATTTTTCTGATGGCATATGCTGCTGAACTTAAGCGCCCCGCAAGCGATGTTAAATGAGACCCCCATTGTAGCCTTGAATCAAGCGTAAGCCCCAGGAAAACCGTTTTATCTACGAATTCGAGTTTCTCTTTATTCAATATTATCTCACAATCACTACTTTTAACATTCGGTAATGAAAATCTTATGCATTTAGTTTTCTTTTCATTCAATACCAAATTGTTTGCTGTGAACCAATTTTGGACCTGAAGAAGGGCGTTATTCACCTCATCTAGATTTTGGGCCCGTCTATTTATCTTAAAAATTAGGGAAGTGTCATCAGCAAATAACACGATATTATGTGGTTGGTTTTTCAATAAATAGGGTAGATCATTTATATAGACTAGAAAAAGGAAAGGACCCAATATTGAGCCTTGTGGAACCCCCATTTTTACTTTCAAACCCTGTGAATTGACACCATTTATTTGAACGTGTTGTTTTCTATCACTCAAATATGATTTTACCAGGCTAAGTGCAAGTTTACCCAGTCCGTAATGCTCCAGTTTCAAAAGTAATGTGTCGTGATTTACGCAGTCAAAAGCTTTGGAGAGATCACAGAAAATGCCTATTGCGTCTTGGGACTCTTCCCACGCAGCAAAAACGTGCTTTAATAGGGTTACACCAGCGTCAGTTGTACAACGTCCCTTGGTGAAACCATACTGTTGATCATGCAAGATTCTGTTGGTGTTAAAATGATAGAGCATTTGATTAAGCATTACTTTTTCAAAAACCTTGCTAAAAACTGGTAACACGGATACAGGTCTATAATTATTGGCATCTTTACTGTCCCCGGATTTGAAAAGAGGTATGACTTTACTGTATTTCATCAAATCTGGGAACACTCCTTGGTCTACACATGAATTAAAAATTAAAGCTAAGTACGGGGCTATGGTCTCAAGTATAGATGTACAAACTTTGATAGACATTCCCCATAAATCTTCGGTCAGTTTGATTTTAATTTGCCGGAAAGCTTTAATAACTGTTATAGGGTTAATATGTTTAAATTTAAATTCAGCCAGGCAGCCAGACACATTCGCCTTTAATAAGCTAATTGATATTTCAGGTGAGGAATTAAGGGCCTCCGTAGTTTTTATTGGTATATCGGTAAAGAAATTTACAAATTCTTGAGCTACTTCCTGATTAGAGCTTTTAGGACCACATGCTGTATCTAATGTATAGCTATTATTACGTATTTTCTTTCTGTTAGTCTCGTTATTTATGACTTTCCAAACGGTCTTTATTTTATTTTCTGCTGTTTTGATCTTGTTGCTAATGTGCAGGGCTTTAGCAACTTTGCAAGTATTTCTAAAAATCTTTGAATACGTAGCAACATACTTGCTAAAAGTTTCTGTGTTTATAAAAGGCTTAAGGCTATAAAGCTCAAATAGTCTTTCCCTACTTTTTCTTATACCTCTAGTTGCCCAATCACTAAATATAAATTTAGGGCAAATACTCTTTGTCTTCTTTTCAAAAGTTTTGTTGAATTCCGTATGAACTAATGAAAAGAAACGATCATACAATTGATTTATATTAATATCCTCTTGGCTCATTTCACTTAACTTGTTCTGTAGGGAAATATTATATCTATTTAATTTGCAAGAAGTTATAGGTCTGAATTTAATCTGAACATTTTGTATTGGAGTTTTACACCTAAAATGTACACTAAAAAGGGAAGAATAGTCTTCTTTCCTATCTCAGTTACGATTGTTTATATGATCATTCGTAACAGGTTACAAATCAATAGATTCTCATTAAAAATTACATGTCCAATCGCAAAAATCGCTGAATCTCACTGCTTAACTCGAAACCGAAACTAAACCTAAATAAAAAAAAACCGTTAAAAACATCTACTGATTTCATATGCCATCAACAATTTTTCCACCCGGAAAACGATGTTACACGAAAACTATATCCTGTGCTTATCTATACTTCTATACTAATATTATAAAGTAGAAGAGTTTGTTCGTTTGTTTGATTGATTGTCTGTTTGTTTGGTTGAACGCGCTAATATCAGGAACTACCGGCTCGAATTGAAAAATTCTTTTCGTGTTGGACAGTCCATTTATCGAGGAAGGCTTTCGGCTATATAACATCACGCTACAATTATTAGGAGCAGAGCAGGAATGAAAAATGTTGCTAAAACGGGGTTTTTTTGTTTTTGTTTTTCTCTCTTATGTGACGCAGACGAAGTTGCGTGGGTTGGCTAGTCTATCTATCTATACTTATAATAAATCTGTAGAGGTCAATTCTGTACATGAAATATATTTACAAAATAACTATCGGGGGGTGATTAGTGATCGATACTGATGCCAAAAATGCAATCAGTAAAATTTTTGTCTGTCTGTCTGTCTTTCTGTCTGTCTGTCTGTCTGTCTGTCTGTATGTTATTTATAGAAAAAAAAACTACTCGACGGATTTTAACGAAACTTGGTACAATTATTCTACATACTCCTGAGCAGGTAATAGTATACTTTTCATCACGCTACCATTAATAGGAGCAGAGCAGTGAAAGGAAATGTTGGGAAAACGGGAGAAGTTACTTGGTTTTTTTAGCTTCCGTCGCGTGTGCAGCCTTAATGGTTAAAGCTACATAGAAATCATGTATAACGGAAATATTCCACATAAAATTATATAAAAAATATCCCAAGACAGCATATGTCTATCTTTTATAGTTGACTCACAATTACACGTGTAACTCCCGATAGCTTAGCAGTTCGGAGATTTGTTATTATTATATTTGTTTACTGTTACGTTTATAATATTCTCACTCAACCCCAATTAAAAAAAATAACATCAGTTATTCTTCGAACTCCTGGGCAGGTTATAGTATACTTTTCATCACACTACAATGAATAGGAGCAGAGCAGTGTAAGGAAATGTTGGGAAAACGGGAGAAATTACTTAATTTTTTAAGCTTCCGTCGCGTGGATGTATGTTTGTTACTCTTTCACGAATAAACTACTGAACGGATTTGGATGAAATTTTGCACACAGATGGTTTATAACCTGGATTAACACATAGGATACTTTTTATCCCGGTAGTAAGATCCCATGGGACAATTTTGAAACTTCACGCGGGCGAAGCCGCTGGCAGAAGCTAGTTACAAATAAAAAACAATTTACAAAATGCATAAGCTAGTACGTTATATAAAACAGACTTATATGCAGACACATAAAAGTACATAATGATAAATAATGACTCATCGATACTTATAATGTTATTAGTCGAACAAAACAACAAGTTATTCTAGATGTCTCGTCTAAAATTGAAAATATGTAGCTTCTGCAATAACCAGTATAAATATTCCATAAACTTTAAGACTGGTCTGGACTGGTCTGGACTGGTAGACTGGCTTTATCGCCATTTTAAACTTGAAGAGCTTCCTGGAGCTATCGATGCCATCAATAATGATCTTCAAAATATCAAAGAGTGGGCTAAAAGCTTTGGACTGTTAGTTAACCCAACAAAATCACAAGCTCTCATTATTGGTGGCAGATACTTCGTCAATTTACTCAATCGTCAGCCCCTCCCTCCTGTTATGTACGATGGTATCGCCATAGCCTACTCCAAGAAAGTAAAGGACCTAGGTGTATTCTTGGACTGCAACCTATCTTGGCATGGTCACATTGCTGAAGTAAGCAGGAGAATTTTTTGTTCGTATCGGTCTCTTAAGCGTCTTCAGAAATTCCTGCCATTTCAAACTAAAATTACTCTTGCCCAGTCTCTTCTTCTACCTCTTCTAGACTATGCTGATATCTGTTTTCTTGATGCTACTGAGGAACTTCTGAATAAGCTCGAACGTCTGCAGAATCTGTGTATCCGCTTCATTTTCGGGCTTCGTAAGTACGACCATGTGTCGGTATTTCGGAAGCAGCTGAAGTGGCTACCTATTCGTCAGCGTCGAGATTGTCACATTCTTTCTTTTCTCTTTTCCATTCTTCATAATTCTAAGGCTCCTTCCTATCTTCGTGAACGCTTTCAGTATCTCGTACCTAGAGGTAAACCTTGTCGCTCATCATCATCTCTTCTCCTTCGTTTTCCTCCCCACTCCTCAAGTCGGTATGATGGATCATTCACTGTTCGTGCTGTGCGCCTTTGGAATTCACTTCCACACTCCTTGCGGGATAGCCCTTCGTTAGAGGTGTTCAAGAGGGGAATAAAGGACCATTTCCTATCTACTTGATCAATATGTATGTATATAAGTATCGGATTTTATAGGTATGTATAATATATATCTATGCTGTATGTATTACATAGGTTTTATTGTATGAATGTACTTTTTTTTTTTTAAGTTTAATTTAGAATGTAGGTAATGTAAATGCACATACGTAAGTATATCCTCTTTTGCAAATCTCGCTTTCAAAATTAGGTTTGCTGTAAGAAAACCCAACTCTGGGTTAAGCTCGCCTTTGTACATAAGCTATAATATGATTGCAAGTTATATGTATATTTGTTGTTTTTTTTGTGTGCAATAAAGAATAAGAATAAGAATAAGAATAGGACTGGTTTCACCATTAGTCGGGACTAGTACGAGTATCCCTGGTAACCTGTCTAACTAAGCTATTTATAACTCTTTACATCAAAACGCTCTCGGACGAGGAGCATAAGGAGCTCTTAACTAAATAATAACAGCCGCTCGGGTCGATCTTTAGGTTAAGCCGTGCTTGAGTACTAGGTAAGACTGTGGTTTGGTGACCACCCATTACATACGTCGAGTTTCCTCCGTCTCTCGGAAAGCACGTTAAGCCATTGGTCCCGGCTGTCATTTGTCCATCTTTGACAGTCGTTACAGGTAGGCAGTGGCCCCAAAAGTCTGATACCAGAGATCGTATTTCCCAGTATTAAATTATTAGATCTTTGACAGTCGTGTATTACCCAGGACTAACTGGGTTGTGGAGGTCATATAGGCAGTAGCTCCATGTCAAATACTGGTACTCAGCTGCATCCAGTTAGACTGGAAGCCGACCCCAACATAGTTGGGAAAAGGCTAGTCAGATGATGATAACATCAACACGCTGTCGGAGTAGCAAACGGGTTCACTTCAAATCACCCCTCCCCCTCACCCCTCCCCCCTTTCCCTCCCTTTTCCTCCCTTACTACTGTTACTTGTGGTCGGTGCATCACGGTTGTTCCTTCTATTCTCCTCTGCCAACTATCACGCTATCATATACTCCTTTTTTTCTTAATAAATAATTCCTCTCACACATATACTCCTTTTTTTTCTTAATAAGTAATTCCTCTCACATTCCATCCATTGTTTCCTTGGAGTAGCAAATGAGGTATCAAAATTGGCAGGAGATTTAGAATGAATGGCCTTTTAATAGCAACTAGCGGACATCACTTGGTTTCACCCGCGTGATTCCCGTTCCTGTGGGAATACATGGATAAAAAGTAGCCTATGTCACCCAGGGATAGTGTAGCTTCCCAACGGTGAAAGAACTTTTCAAATCGCTCTAGTAGTTTTTAAGTTATTCGTTACCTACAAAAATACAAATCTGTCCTAGCATATCTGTCCTTTATAGCATAGAAATAAAAATGCTTTGGAACTTGGTCAAATTATAAGGAAAAATGCAGCATTTGTTTCAAAATCGTCTGATATTGTGACACTTCAAATCTGTCCTCTTTATCCTACTAATCCTACTAATATTATAAATGCAAAAGTTTGTGAGGATGGATGTATGTTTGTTACTCTTTCACGCAAAAACTACTGAACGGATTTGGATGAAATTTTGCACACAGATGGTTTACAACCTGGATTAACACATAGGATACTTTTTATCCCGGTAGTAAGATCCCATGGGACATTTTGAAACTTCACGCGGCCGAAGCCGCTGGCAGAAGCTAGTATTATAAATGCGAAAGTTTGTGAGGATGGATGTATGTTTGTTTCTCTTTCACGCAAAATCTACTGAACGGATTTGGATGAAATTTTGCACAAGGATAGTTTATAACCTGGATTAACACATAGGGTACTTTTTATCCCGGTAGGAGATCCCATGGGACAATTATCAAACTTCACGCGGGCGAAGCCGCTGGCAGAAGCTAGTAATATTATAGTATTGAAAAAAAAATGCTTCGGAACTTGATCAAATTATAAGGAAAAACTTTTTTACAAAAAATAAAACCGACTTCAGAGAAAACAAAAAAGTGAAAAATAACTTCAGAAAAAACGCTTCAGAAGTCGGTGACCTTTGTTTGATTGATTTAGTTTTTTTGTCACCGACTTCTGAAGCGTTTTTTCTGAAGTTATTTTTCACTTTTTTGTTTTCTCTGAAGTCGGTTTTATTTTTTGTAAAAAAGTTTTTATTTTTCGCTTTTTAGTGGTTCACTTGTGCTTACCCCTTCAAAGCGTACCGGCGTGATTTTAAATTATGAACTGATGTAAACAATAGACAGATATGAGATTTCGGCAATCCCAGTACATTTGCTATCATTTATTGAGGAGTTCCGTTGCATATCTCCGAAGTTCTTCATCAGATCTTCATCAAATTGAAATGGGATCACTTCGAGAAAGTACACTTCCTAAAACTACCCAAATCCCTTCTAGTGTGCCTATAAAATGTGAAGAGTTCTCTCTATTTCTCCAGAATCCCATCATCAGATACTGATTTGATGATTATGAGACCACACAGGAAGCACCAGCTTTCAAATAAAAAAAGAACCATCATGAAAATCGGTCAAAAATTGACTGAGAATACATACAGTCGAACATAGACTTACTTCTGTCGGTTTTATTTTTTGCAAAATAGTTTTTTTATTTTTCAATTCTTTTTATTAGTTGTAATATCCTATACAAATATTTGCTATGCATTTATTTTACATTGTTATTATTAACAATATTTTTCATGGTAATAGGCTTATCTTCTACACTAATATTATAAAGAGGAAAACTTTGTTTGTTTGTTTGTTTGGTTGTAATGAATAGGCTTAAAAACTACTGGACCGTTTTTAAAAATTCTTTCACCATTGGAAAGCTACATTATCCACGAGTAACATAGGATATATTTTATCCCCGTACTCCCACGGGAACGGGAATTACGCGGGTGAAACCGCGTGACGTCCGCTAGTCCCCAATAAAATGGAACTTAACATACCTAACTGTCGAAATATGGGTATACTGTACACATCTGCGTACCCCCTCAGAGCATACAGGCGTGATGTTATGTTATGATGTTGTGTAAACCATAAACATCCAAGCGATTGCAGCAATCACGACAGATTTGCTGTCTATTATTGAAGAGTTCCGTTCCATATCTCCGAAGTTCGTGATCAGATCATGACAATATTTCTATGGGACCAACTTGGAAGTATACCCTTTCAAACAAAAAAAGAATTTTTCAAATCGGTTCAGGCGTCTTCGAGTAATCGGTGAACATACATAAAAAAAAAAATACATACAGTCGAATAGAGAACCTCCTCCTTTTTGGAAGTCGGTTAAAAATGCTGCATTTGTTTCAACATCGTCTGATATTGTGACGCTCCAAATCGGTCCTCTTTATAATATTATAGCTTAAAAAAATGCTTTGGAACTTGATCAAATTATAAGGAAAATGCAGCATTTGTTTCAACACCGTCTGATATTGTGACACTCCAAATCTGTCCTCTTTATAATATTATAGCATAGAAAAAAAATGCTTTGGAACTTGATCAAATTATAAGGAAAAATGCAGCATTTCTTTCAAAAGCGTCTGATATTGTGACACTCCAAAACTGTTCTCTTTATAATATTATAGCAGATAAAAAGAATGCTTTGGAACTTGATCAACTTATAAGGAAAAATGCAGCATTTGTTTCAAAATCGTCTGATATTGTGACAGTATTAACTTGAACAACAAATGGCTAGTGCAGAAATTGCAATTAGCTATAAATTACGAGGGCAGAATTTTAGACCAACGAGAATTGGTTGTGCTTTGAAACTGATAGCAGACGCTTCACTTGATTGAACGGTACACTGGAGTGAACATATAAATAGATGCATCCCCTAACGGTTTTAGTAATTTTTCAGTAGAAGCTGTAGTCTTTTGTACTCGGTTTATGGCAAGTTGCCATTTAGGGTATAACTTCGATGAGGCTGGCACAAGAACGTGGAGAATGGCAAGGCCTGTACCCAGCAGTGGGTGGATTAACCCAGTAAGTGGGTAGATTCAGGCTGTGGATGATGATGGTGATAATGGCAATAGTCTTAATGATAACTGGGCCCCAATTCTGCTATTATTATTAACTAGCTGACCCACGCAACTTCGTTTGCGTCACATAAGAGAGAAAAACGAAAGGGAAAAAAAAACCGTTTTTGCAACATTTTTTTATTCCTGCTGCGCCCCTAATGGTCGTAGCGTGATGTTGTATAGCCTAAAACCTTCCTCGATAAATGGACTATCCAACACAAAATATTTTTTCCAGAGTAGTTTTTTTTCAAAAATAGTTTTTATTTGAACCAGTAGTTCCTGAGATAAGCGCGTTCAACCAAACAAACAAACCAACTCTTCTGCTTTATAATATTAGGTATAGATTCGTCACTCCAATACGATTCCATTCCCATCCCATTGAATCTGCTAAATTCACAATGGTCGATCAATGGTTTCGTAATTAAATTGTGTTTTAATGACATTTTCGTATGGCCATTATTATAAAACCCTTACTACAAATGGTTTTCGAAATCTGCTACTAAATGCCAGATACCATTGCCATTGTTACCATTGATAATGCTAGATGCCATTTATTCATGCAAGATTTCATAGATAATAGATTTTATTAATGTACGAAATTACCATTCTATGACATTTCTTTCAATGGACTGTCAGTGGTTGACCATTGAAAAGTCATAATGGCGCCATTATATTAGTAGATTACCAAACTTGTCAAAACTTGACAGAACTTAATCATTATGAAATCTATAATCGACTATTCTGACACTATTGTAATAGCAGAATTGAAGCCGTGGAGAAATGAGGGCGTGTAACTCTGCCTATCTGAAGTTAGAAGGTATCTAGGATGAATTCAAATAGCCGTTTACCTATTTGGTTGCAAGAACACGATCTAAATACATCCTATATCAGATAGAAAAACATCAAATGACTAATATTTGAATCTGTTTACCGCAACCAACCTTTAATAATACCAGATATCAATAAGGACTATTAAAGAGCATCTAGAAGAATAGACGTCACATAGATTAATAAATAATATAAAACCTACTATTCGTATGTGACAGTATCATTTTGGTGAAATAATATGTCGATGATAATTTACCAAACTTATATTCTCACTTACGGAAACGGATAATCACGGAAGATATCCCGTAACTGACAAGATAAGTTATTTAGTTTTGAACTGTGAAAGCTGAAAACAGTGTTTAATATTTTACCTATAAATGAATATCAAGAGGTACCAGTGCCATCACCCTACAGCAGACCACAGCTGGACATAGGCCCCTCATTCGCACTCCACCAAAATCAAATTATCAAAATCAAAGCATTTATTTCAAATAGGCCAATAACAGGCACTTTTGAATTGTAGAAACAAAGATGAAAATTAAATGTAGCTACAATCCCAGTCACAAGACATAAAAACTGTGAAAGTACTGTAGTTGCCCATTCCCTAACGTAGATCTCTATGGAGACGCCATGTATCGCACGCCATTCAACTCGATTGTAAGCAACTCTCATCACATTGCTATCAGCACCCTGCGAAGATCTTCGCTCCACCGAGCCTAAGAGCATATCCCACCTTACGTTTGCCGATTCAACCAGTCGACCAAAGTCATTCTGGTATGGAAAATTGGTATTTAAATCTATTGAACCCCGTTTTGCTTGCATTTGAATTATGATTGTATAATGACAGCTTCTGCGCCAGCCGTACATACTTTTTGACGACCCGATTGGCGTAGTGGTAGTGACGCTGCCTTACGTTCTTAGGGTCCTGGGTTCGAATCCCGGTAGGAGCAAATGTTTGTGTGATGAGCACAGACATTTGTTTCAGAGTCATGGATGTTTATATGTATAATAAGTATGTATTTACAAACAAAAAAGTATATTACGCTGTGTGTTAATGTCCAGCGATATTATATTTATGTATTTATTTATACTATGGACTGCACGCTAAGGTTAGCACATACAGCTTGTAAACAACCTCATCACGAAGCCGTTAACCTAGCATTCTGTACACCAAACTAAGTAACTTAACGCAAAAACTATTGCTGGTAATATTTTATGTCATCACATTATCCACCGCTCTCAAAATGGATGGCTCTTTAAAATCAGGAGACTGGCATCCCTAAGAAC
The DNA here is from genome assembly GCA_916618015.1 of Xestia c-nigrum. NCBI lineage: Eukaryota > Metazoa > Arthropoda > Insecta > Lepidoptera > Noctuidae > Xestia > Xestia c-nigrum. Next base: position 3,688,437 of record OU745261.1, on the reverse strand, counting down.
CAAAAAAATCGAAGACTTCGATAAGGTTCTCTCACTCCCACAAAGCAGGCCCCCATGGGAACGGTATAGGATTATAATGAGCTTTTTCCAACGCTATAACTGCCCATTTCATCATCATCTGCCAAGCCTTTTCCCAACTATGTTGGGGTCGGCTTCCAGTCTAACTAGATGCAGCTGCATAACAGTATTTTACATGGAGCGACTGCCTATCTGACCTCCACAACCCAGTTAATACTGGGAAATACGATACCACTTGGTAAGACTGTTGTCAGACTTTTGGGGCCACTAACTACCCGTAAAGACTGTCAAAGATGGACAAATGACAGCCGGGACCAACGGCTTATATGTGCCCATTTATGCCTATGTAAAATAAAATATTTTGATTTTGTATGGATGAGGGCCCACCCATACAAATGGAAAAAATCAACTTGGAAAAATTTTCAAAACCTTTTACATCATCACAATTTGTTTTTTTTTTGTTCAAACTGTTCACCATACCAATAAGAATGTATTTGGATACAGTATTTTGTTTAAAGAAGATAGGTACCTAATTTTAAATGTGTATTTTTCATCTAAATTTAATTTTCCTTGAACAATGTTGAGACGTAATTACTAAATAACATTCAATACATAATTATATGTTATGTAATAAACGCGGTCAGTTATGATATAAAGGTTATTATTATATTGAATCCGATCAATCCGGTTTGGAGTTCAGAAAGGAAGTCCCTCGATAAAAAATACTGATATTCAGCTGCATACAGTTGTACTGGAAGCCGATCCCAACATTGGGAAAAGGCTAGGCAGATGATGATAGCCTACCACACGACCTAACGTACGATGAAGAAGAGCGTCTTTTGAATTTTATTATGATTGTATAATGACAGCTTCTGCGCCAGCCGAACATACTATGGACTGCGCGCTAAGGGTACCACATACAGCGTGTAAATAACCTCATCACAAAGCCGTTAACCAAGCATTCTGTACATCAAACTAAATAACTTAACGCAAAAACCATTGTTGGTAATATTGGGAAATAATAATATTGAGAAATAATATTGGGTAATATTGGTAATGTTGGGAAAAGGCTAGATAGATGATGATAGCCTACCACACGACCTAACGTACGATGAAGAAGAGCGTCTTTTTTTTTTAGGTATGACCACTCGTAGTTGCAACTCGCTAAGGTTGCTTTACTACTTGACCGGACTATAAGTCTGCGTGAAATGCGCAGCGACGGACTTTTTGTACGCCAAGCATTTTTGTAGCGAAGGGTAAATTTTTGTAACAGTGCAGAGTCCGTGCATATTTTTTTAATCTATCTTCTATACTTATAATAAATCTGTAGAGAGGTCAATTCTGTACATGAAATATATTTACAAAATAACTATCGGGGGGTGATTAGTGATCGATACTGATGCCAAAAATGCAATCAGTAAAATTTTTGTCTGTCTGTCTGTCTGTATGTTATTTATAGAAAAAAAAACTACTCGACGGATTTTAACGAAACTTGGTACAATTATTTTACATACTCCTGAGCAGGTAATAGTATACTTTTCATCACGCTACCATTAATAGGAGCAGAGCAGTGAAAGGAAATGTTGGGAAAACGGGAGAAGTTACTTGGTTTTTTTAGCTTCCGTCGCGTGTGCAGCCTTAATGGTTAAAGCTACATAGAAATCATGTATAACGGAAATATTCCACATAAAATTATATAAAAAATATCCCAAGACAGCATATGTCTATCTTTTATAGTTGACTCACAATAACACGTGTAACTCCCGATAGCTTAGCAGTTCGGAGATTTGTTATTATTATATTTGTTTACTCTTACGTTTATATCATCACGCTATGACCCACATAAAACATAGGATACATTTTATTCCGGTAGTAAGATCCCATGGGACAATAATCAAACTTCACGCGGGCGAAGCCGCTGGCAGAAGCTAGTAATAAATAAATATCGCTGGACCTTACACACAGCGCCATCTAGTGCCACACTAAGCAGGATTTGTGTCGTCGTCACCAGACAGTTGATGAACTATACAGGGTGTATACCACCTCATCACAAAGCCGTTAACCAAGTTAACCAGAAAACTGCTGGCTTGACAAATTTGGAAAAAATATGATGATAGTGCATTTCTTGAACTTTAAAGAAAATTTATAGCGGTTAAGGTAAATTTATTAGTTTAGCAGTGATAGTGATAGTCGTTGAACTTGGGTGTTGGATAATTTTGTAACAAAGACAAAATCCTTAGAATAAATCCTTGAAAGTGACAAAGATGAAGTCGTTGCTTGTTTAAAACGGGTAAAGACTTGCATTGTCAAAACAAAATCTAAAATATAAAAAAAAAACATAATAATTGTGAACGCCGGTACTTTGCTTATTGTAGATGTTTGGCCAGGTTGAAAAATGATGCAACAGATTGACTTCAGATTACGTATATTAACGTTTACAATGATAAGTATTAAAAAATAGAATTGTGAGCGCGTGTTGACTCAAACGCGGTTTTGATGAGTTGTGTCTCTGGCAGCGCGCGCGGCTGTCCATAGACTGTGGCACAGATTATAAAACTAGATTGGTGCTACGTCGTGAGCGTGGATGCGTGAGATGTCTATGCGCAGACATGCTAGGCGTCAACATGTTGCCGCCCCAGGAACGCAGTTCTGGTCCAAGACTGGTAGCGGGCACAATCGGTTGAAGGCTCGTCGAAGAGTCCCCGAAGTGGTGAACACGTCGGCCACACGGGTCACGCCGTCGGAGCCGGGGTATAGGCGAACTACGCGCCCTAGCAGCCACCTGGTGGGAGGCAGCCGGTCATCTTTCACCAGCACCATTTCTCCAAGCCGGAGTTGATCATCTCCTTGTTTGCGCCATTTCTGTCGTTTTTGCAGTTCTGTAATATATTCTATATAATAACGTTTCCAGAAATGGGCTTTTAGTTGCTGGATTCTCAAGTATCGTGAGAGAGAAGGTATCGCCGCAGGGTCAGTGTCCTGAGGAGAAGGCAAAGCTGTAAGTGGTCGTCCAATTAAGAAATGTGATGGGGTAAGCGCCGTGAGATCAGAAGGGTCTGATGATAAAGGAGTGAGAGGCCTAGAATTCAGAATGCCCTCGATCTGTACAAGAACTGTATTCATCTCTTCGTAAGTTAAGTTAGCTAAACCTAAAACCCTCTTTAAATGATATTTTACAGATTTTACGGAACCTTCTGCTAATCCATTAAAATGTGGGCTATACGCTGGTGAAAATTTGAAATTAATGTGTGAATTAGACGCTTGAGAGCTAATGTCGTTACAATTTGACTTTAGAAATCTAGCCAACTCATTACAAGCGCCCACAAAACAAGTACCATTATCAGAATAAATGGTTCGCGGTCGTCCTCTACGGGCAATGAACCGGTCTAATGCAGCTAAAAATGTTGTGCTGCTCAAGTCAGTGACAAGTTCTATATGTACTGCTTTGATGGCCAGACAAACAAATATACATAAATAGGACTTGATGAGTGTGCCTCCTCTGCCCTTTCGGTTCAGTATCATGACGGGACCGGCATAGTCAACCGCCGTGTTGTCAAACACATACTCTGTATGCAGGCGACTGGCAGGAAGGTTGCCCATGATCGGTTGAATAACCTTTCCCGCAAAACGACAACATTTAATGCATTTCTGAACTACCTGTCTTGCAAGGTTTCGACCACTTATAAACCAGAATTTATGACGAAGTGTAAAAAGTAATAATTGCGGAGGCGCATGCAATAAAATTATATGATAATGCCTAAATATTAATGTGGCTAAATGATGCCGTGAATCAAGCAGGACAGGGTGTTTTGTGTCAAAATCATAAAATGAATTTTTAAGTCGACCACCTACTCGTAATAATCTGTCCTTTTCATTATAAAATGGATTTAATTGAAGTAATTTATTTTTAACTGACAATTGTTGATTGTTTTTTAATAAGTTGTATTCTGAGCTGAACATTTCAAGTTGTACAAATCTGCACAGTGAATTTAATGATGAATTTAATTCATAGATTTTTATAAATCCAGAACGTTTGTGTTGTGGGTGTAAACAATTGTGAATAAATCGATGCACATATACAATCACACGTTGTAATTTACTAAAATTAGAGAAACTTTTTATGAAGGCAGAGTAATAAGTGACATAATCGGTACAGTTAGCAGTCAAATTACATTTAACCTTGAACTCTGGTAAGTCAGACTCTTGTAGGTGTGTCGGTTGGTTAGGCCATGACTGTTCGTCATGTAGAAGGAATGGCGGCCCTGACCACCATAAACTACAATTTTGTAACTGTTTGGCATCTGCCCCACGTGACCCAATATCAGCTGGGTTAATTTTAGTGGGCACATAACGCCATTTGCATGATTCATTTTTCTCAGATATTTCACTGATTCTGTTAAAAACAAACGGTTTAAGCAGGTGTGCTTTGGGTGAATGTATCCAACCGAGGACGATAGTGGAGTCACACCAATAGACACACCTATTAATGTTTAATCGAAGTGATGATTTCACTTTATCTGCTAAGCGCACGGCGAGGAGAGCACCGCACAGCTCTAGCCGGGGCACTGTCATGGGCTTCAGGGGAGCCACTCGGCTCTTTGCAGTCACTAAATGAACAGACACACGATTGTTATTATTGACACTTTTTATATATACGCACGCGGCATAAGCTTGTGTACTTGCATCACTAAATACATGAAGTTCGATTGATATAGGAATATCAACCAAAATATTTCTAGGGATTCGAATATTATTTATGTGAGCAAGTGACATTATAAATTTGGACCACATGTCAACTATATCCAAAGGCACAGACTCATCCCACGTTATTTGTGAAGACCATAGTTTTTGTAAAATGCTCTTAGCTAGCAGTATACATGGGCTTATTAGACCCAGTGGGTCAAATATTTGTGACATAAGTGATAATATTGTACGTTTAGTCAGAATTTTGTCTTTATCAATGTTGACTGAGAATAACAAATTGTCCTCTTTGGATGACCAAAGTAAACCTAACGTTTTTGAATAGTCATTATTACATAAGTTGAGTAATTCGTCGCTACTACTTTCACCAACGATTTCAGTGACAACATGAGCACTATTTGATTGGAATTTACGTAAATGAAATTTTCCATATTCTAACTGTCTGATTACACCCTTGCATGTGTCTATAAGTTGCGATTCAGTAGCGGCACCTGTTATTAAGTCGTCGACGTAGAAGTCATGTAAGATGACTTCAGAGACGATTTTGTCTGGGCATTCGTTACCAAGCTGCGTCAAACACCTTGTCGCGAGATAAGGAGCAGACGCGGTTCCGTACGTTACTGTGTGTAGTTTATACTGCCTCAGTTGCTCGTGAGGTTCGAATCGCCATAAGATTTGTTGAAGCATTTGTTGTGATGGTTTGACATTCACCATTCTGTACATTTTCTCGATATCTGCAGTCACGAGAAACCTATGCTGGCGCATTCTAGTTAAGATACTAATTAGGTCATCTTGGACTGTTGGACCTATTCTTTGAATTTGATTGAATGAGACACCAGAGGTCGTCACTGCAGAAGCGTCAAATACTACCCGTAACTTTGTCGATAAGCTTGAGTCACGTAATACACCGTGGTGTGGTAAAATATAAGTGAGAGTATCATTTTCAGGATTTTTATTTAATGACATGTGATTTAATGAAATGTACTCTTTGATGAAGTTACTGTATTGCTCTTTAAAACGTGGTTCGCGTTTGAATCTGCGTTCCAAGGACAAGAATCTGGACAAAGCTTGTTCATAAGAATCGCCCAGCTTATCAGGCGAATCCTTTAATGGAATCATTACTTCGAATCGCCCATCAGGCAACCGAATGGTATTGTTTGTAAAACTTTGTTCACATTCAAGCTCTTCCTTAGATATTTGTTTACGTGTAGCTACTGTTTCTAATTCAAAGAAATGAGATAATTTATTCTGTAATTGATCGTCGTTGTTTTGTAAGGTAATATGATTGCAGTGGACTGTATTGATGAATTTTGTTTGTTGTGTTGGCACTGGGCCTGAAATTAAGTAACCCAGTTTAGATTTGTTTAGTGTTGGTTTGTTTTTACCTAATGATATATTTTGGGAACCTATTATGGTCCAGAAAATATCAGCGCCAAGTAGCATATCGACTGGAGCAGGTATGTGGAATTTGGGGTCCGCCAACGTTATGTGAGGCAGTATATTTAGTGTTCTATAGTCAACTTTTGTAGTTGGCAATAACTGAGTGATGCGCGGAACAACATAACAGTAGACGCTCTCGCTGTAATTATTAAATAATGACGATATGAGTACGTCACAACGCTTTGACAAGCAAGATATTTGAGAATTTAACCCTTCGACTACGGTCGAGGTGGAAAATGTAGGTAAGTTAAGTTTGGCACATAAGCTTTCAGTTATAAAACTGGAGGTACTCCCGCTGTCCAGTATGGCACGGATTTTATGGCATATACCATTATTGTCAGTAACATGGACTAAGGCCGTGGATAGTAAAACACAGTTGTTTTGAGTGGCTGTCAAAGCAATGTCCTGAGGAGGACTAGGAGGTTGTCCTTGAGCCTCAGGCTGCGGCAAAGAGTGTAACATGACATTACTTGTTGAAGGTACAGGCGCAGACGCTGCAGGAGCTTCATGTTCGTGTAATAAGCCATTGCGCCGCAGGCCGCACAAGCGACATGGCCCTAACTTGCATACATTGTCAGCATGACCTTGACGTAAACAATTAAAACATAATTTAAATTCCTTAGCCTTTTCAACCCTGGTTGCCAAGGGTAATGATTTGAATTTTTGACAAACATAAAGTGCATGATTACCTTTGCAATGTGGACAAGGGTACCTGCGGGGGGGTTGAGTTTCCGAGTTGGCCACAAATGTTTTATGACGAACATTTGTAGGATCACTTGACCTACGTTTTTTATGAGTATTCTCCATGGTTTCCAAAAAATCAGCACGATCTTTTAGAAAGTTATTAAACATTTTAACAGTAGGGAACTCTTTCACCTTATTGCGATAAGATTCCCACTTACTGCTTGTGACTATATCAAGCTTGTTTGACAGGATTTGAATTAATAGTACATCCCAGTGTTCCGTAGGGAGGTTAAGTGTTTTGAGTGCTCTGAGATTCCTATTAACTGTATCGATTAAGCCACGTAATGCTTTAGGTGATTCCTTTGTCAACGGTTCCAAATTGACAATGGCTTGAGAGTGATTATTGATCAATGACCTTTCATTATTAAAGCGGTCACAAAGTAATTCCCAAGCTACTTCATAATTACTACTTGAGAAATCTAAAGACTGAATAACTACAGCAGCACTGTCCTTCAATGCAGCCCGTAAATAATGAAACTTATTAATATTGGGTATTGACTTGTCTGAGTGAATGAGACTGCTAAACGTGTCACGGAATTCCAACCAGTCATGATACTGACCCGAAAAACTAGGCAAATGAATAGTAGGGAGTGCAAGTTTTGGCCCACCTTCCCGTGCAGTACAACAAGAACCCGTCACAGACCTGTCGCTGCCCGCAGGGCCGGCCGAAGCCAGCAAACCTCGAGCACGTGCGATCAGCCCGAAGTACTTGGTCTCAAAAGCTGCGCGTTCTTTATACTGCTCATCTGGAATATCCATACAATTTTCTAAATCACACTGAATTGAATCAAACTCGGTATAGATTTCTTCAATTTTTGATAAGCGGATGTTCAATTCAGTTATTTGTAATTTACTTAAGTTGTCACAGCTCTCGACAGTTAGTAAATAGGTTTCAAATATTGTAAGCTTAGCTTTGCATGATGCACGCCTTTTAATTAAAGTTTTCTCTTCCATGGTGAAGTAGGTAGGAAGATATTTTTGAGCAAGAATTGAAGTTAATGTTCTTATAGGCTACTATATAACACAATGAAAGCTAAGTCTAAGCCAAAATGAGAATAGATTGTATGTATATTACACCAAACAATGCGATGAAATGAGTTGCTAGAAAGAATCACAAACAAAATGCAGTTAATTTGTACTTATGAAATGGAACGATTACTTAAATGATCATATGTGAAGCAGAGTGAGGGTGCGCGTAAAATGTGCAACAATCAAGGAGCGGGTAGTGAGCATGCAGCAAGCCAGCAACAGCGCAGCTTGCCGGTCCGGCCTGAACCCGTTCTCAGCGCAGGTGACAATCGAATGCACTAGAACATGCGAAATAGCAATAGTTAATTTAGCGATATTATACAGTTCCTGTACACACCGAAGGAATCTAGAACCTCTGAAATGAAACTTACATTAGGTTACGAATAAACACTTCAATTTTATTTCATTACTAAATAAGTTTTATACATGTGGGTTTTCTAAGTGAGATTTTACTGAGCGATAAATGAGTAATAGGTTTAAAGATCGTTAAGAGCAATGGGATGTTTGTTGCGCAATGTAATAATGGGCAATAATGAGTGGCTTGTTAAAAGAATGACGGATCTTTAACGTGCCTACGAACGTGGTTCACACGTGGGGGATAATTTTTATCACTAAATGAAGGATTAGTGATTGTTTATATTGAGAATTGGTACAAGAATCACAAAATGATGGATTTGTGACTGTTATGCTCACAAAATGAGGAATGGTGAATATGATTCACGGCTCAAAATATGAAGGAATTGTGGGTGTAATTAACAGATTTACGGGACAATCAGACAAATTGGAACGAACTCACATTAAAGCTTCCCTCAGGACTCACGTGTGACCTTTATTTTTGTAGTAGGTAGTCCTCTGTCTCAGCTTCTCCCAACTCCAAATAGGTATTTTGCGTATTTTATTTCAGGCTCGATGTCCACGTAATTTTTCTTCAATGATGAGATGCCTTGTAGAAGGAAATATCGTATGATCACAGAACATATATACCCTAAAGGGAAGAACGTCAACTTCATACTTTAAAAATGCTTACGTAGAAGCACACTAGCGCTGCCGTTCGTGCCATCAGTAACTATCGATAGCGCGGGAGATTTGAAGTGTTTTGAATTTCCTTTTTTTTATTTAGTCGATACCGGAGTTTCAATAGGCGTGAGTGACAATTAACTAAATGGTACGTTTAATTTGTCACTCACGCCTATTGAAATTCCGTCATCGACTAAGTCATAGAATGCTCCTCTCCTGTTTCATCATCATCTGCCTAAACTTTTCCCAACTATGTTGAGGTCGGCTTCCAATCAAACCGGATGCAGCTGAATACCAGTATTTTACATGGAGCAACTGCCTATCTGAACTCCACAACCCAGTTACACTGAGTAATACTATACCACTTGGCAAGACTGGTAGTAAAACTTTTTGGGCCACTGACTACTTGTAAGAACTGTCATAGATGTACAAATGACAGCCGGGACCAACAGCTTAGAAACTCTATGTAGATCCACATAGAAATCAAGGCAAGCTATTTTTATTTATCCACAAGCTCCTCATTCGTTTCCTGTTTAGCAAATATAATAAAAAAAATGTGCTTAGGAATTTCTAAGTGATGTTAAATAATACAATTTTTTTAAACGTGTTTAAGTATTTTTATTTTTCTTAATAAAGATTTTTTTGAGGCTTCCTCAACAAACCCTCGATTTTTAATAGTGCAAAACCGCTTCAGACATATCTCAACTGTACTCTCAACAATTATTTTTGAATTCATCTCATAATGATCGTCACACCCCTTCAGCCAATCTTTATTTAAATTTTCGCACGTTTTTAATAAAGAATATTTTAATTTTTTCTTGTACGAATTTTCTTTTAAATAATTGTTAACTATAATTGCAGCATTTTCAACCATTTCACAGAAACTGGGCTGGATGTATTTTAAACTTGATTTTACATCGTTGTACTCCTTAAAGGATGTAAATAAATGACATACCTCAGTGTTCGGATCAGCAAGCATAATTTTTTTACACTGCGCGCAATTAATAGACATCTTTTTTGCTATAAAGCCGCACACATATGCACATGCTTGCATTTCTCCAGAACACTGAGGTATATCTAACTCTTCTACACCTTCAATAGAAATTTCCGCTGGAAAAGGTGTGGAAGAGTTTGCATCATTTATTGGTTGCTCACCTTTTTGGAGAAATACTTTGAAATTATTCAGAATGTCGTTATCATCATCCAGGCAGTTTCTATTTTTATTGTTATTAATTAAATTGGTTATTATGCTAGTTTTCAATGCTGCAATAAATTGGACTGAAGTGGGGTTTGGATTACAACCACAGTTGCTTCGAATGCACCCGAAACAGTTTTCGAGAGGATCTTGATTGAGCCTTCGGACACATAATGTGTTAATATTATATTTTTTTAAATTTTTAAATATACGCTCGATTGCGTTCATCGTCCTCAACCAGCCATCTTGTGATGGGGGCTTGCTTCTCGCCCCTACAAACTTCATATGCGTGAAAAATTCTCTCATTTTATTAAAAAAAACTAAATGAGGGCTGGTTGAAGACATGTTGGTAAGGTATTCTTTGCCTCTTTTTCTGTCAGGCGTGTCACCATTCATGGCGTCAAATAGTTTATCAATATTTGAGACGAGGGTTGCAGTCCCCACGGCATCTTGTGGTAATTCGTCTGAAACCAAACAAAAAAACATTTGTTAAAAGGAATTTCTGCATGACTAGGTACATGACGTGACACTGACCCATTGAACCCGTACCCCGAACCCTGTACCCGTTGTATGAGGAATAGTAGTGCCATTTTACATTGCAGTAATTTTCAACAACAAAACATCCGGTTTTTTTTTTTTTTTAAAGTCTTTTTCTACTGCAATCTATCCCAGTTTGAGGACAATCAGCTGTACTTTGTATATTCTCGCAGATGAACTTGCCGGGAATCATCCAGTGATGCACCCTCTCTTAGGTTTAACTTGATGTTATTGTGTCCTGTGGTATTGTTTTCTTCAAACGCCTCACATGAGGTTTACAACATTACTAAATGGTTGCAAACATCTTTCTTAGGTTTGGTTTTATTCATTTCATGCAATTATCAGTAGGTATTTAATTTGATTTGAATGATTTTATCGTCTTTTGTCAAAGAATCATATTCACATAGTCGAGAGAAAAACATGACCCTCCATAATTATGTGCATTGCCACAGACGGGAAAAAAGACTAGAAAGATTGAAAGTACATAGAAATTTATTATGCTGAAACTTACTTAGGGCTACTTTGGTAAATAGTCCTGCAGCAACGGAATGACTCAAAACTTGAGCAGCTAGCCGAACTTTCATCTTTTGTTTGCCATTCGGCTGAAGGTGTTGCTGGGTCAATGCTGGAGCAAAAACGAAGTTGGGGTTCTTGTTATCTTTATCAAAGAATTCTTGGATGTGGCTCCATTTAGCTACTCCTGCAATAGAAGATTATAAAATCAATTAATATTCTGGTTATTTGACACATAGAAATGAATATAATTATAAAGTTGTAAGTTTTGTTTTTATTATTTAATTTAGCAATAGGTACCTTCTAAGATAGAAATATTAAGATGGAGTTAATGTAATGTCCAAAAAAAAAACAATCAACAATCTAGAGCAGGGCTTGCTCTAGATTGTTGATGTTTCAATAATTGTTTGATTCTTGGTGTTTGTTTATTTGTTCAAACACCAACATGTTTGAACAAATAAACACCAAAGATCCAGTGCGGGCTGAGAAAAATAGTGCTTTCATTTAAATTTAATAAATTAATCACGTACAACCACTCGCGCGGGCTGAACGCTCTTAACATAGGAATGATGTAAAGGCCTATTCAAACCTAAGCAGTATTCGCTGCCGCTGTAGGTAGAGGTACATGCCGCGCAGGTTTGGATCAAGTATTTAGTATCAAGTTCCGCTCTAGCCGCGGAGTAGTTATAGTACCTAACAATACTGCATACCCGCTCTGTTTTCTCTACCGCTGACGGTAGCAAATACCGCTTAGGTTTGAATAGGCCCTTATTGTTAGTTTTATAAAACTACAGGCTGCTAAATCTACAACACGAATAATAAGCAATAGGTATGTACCAACCTATTCTTCGTAGACCTTCTATTTCTACATCTTGTACAAATTGTACATTATGTTTTAAAAAATTGTTTCTAAAACATTTAAGCAGGTGGGGCGGGTCTAAGATGGTGACAATTTCATGTCCTTCATGTTCGAAAAATGGTCGATCTTTCGATGAGCCTAATAAATTTATTGCCCGTAAATTAACGCCATCCAAATCACATACGACGCCAATGACTTCCAATCCAGCACCAAAACAAGTACTCAAAACCTGAAAATTCATATTTATTTTAATCAATTAATTTATATAGTTTGAGGCTAAGACAAATTTAATGTTATCACACAAACAGAAGGCCCACCTCCTTAATAAGTACAGCTAATCTATCAGCTGTGACGCAGTCTCCCGAAAAATAGAAGGCTATCGGCTGTTTCCAGGCTTTTCTAACTCCTATAGCCATAAAAGTTAGGGCATGGCTTGCAATTTCTTGCGTTCGGCCCTGGGCAGCATGATCCTGGTAGCCATCTAATTGGTCTAGTTTTGTATTGTAGCTCAGGTTTTTTCTTATTGACATTTCGTCAAAAGACACAACACACAAATTGTCACTGACTGACCTCTGTTTTGTGATTTCTTTAATTGTTTCAATCACTTGATTATTTATTCCGCACATCATGGGTATTTTGTTCAATAATGCCTTTAGTGAACTCACACTAGGCAAACAAAATAGTCGGCTTAATAGCCTATAGCACGAACTAGACTTTTTATACATACTTAGGGCTAAAACTTTATCGTCTAGTGTCCATCTCCGCCCAGTTAACTTTCTCGACACATTTTTTAACTGGCTTTGTAACAACAAATAAAATGAACTGCTTAATTTTCGTTTCATTATGTTGTTCACCGCATCATCATCATGCAAAGAACCTAAAACATCCCTGTTGCACTTCTTAACATTTCTAAGTTTTCTTCGAAGTCTCAATATTTCATTTAAATTTTTTCTGCATCTTCTGTACAGTTTTTGTTTTCTGGGTGTTAGTTCGGTGATTTTTTTGACATTCAGGTCTTTTAATATGCCTTTGCTTTTCGATGATTCCTGTAAAACATATAATAATCATGTCAGAGAATTCAAAGGGTTAGGACATACTTTACAGTTACTCAACATAATCATAGATCGCTTTATCATAATCCAACAATAACTCAGACAAGGAAAGTGTCCTCATTCCATAAAATTTCATCTGAATTGAATAATTATATGATAAACTGATTATAATTGTATAGTATGACTTGCAATATAATGTAACAATAGCAAATAAATACATCTATGTCAACAGCAAAATAACATAAATTATATTTATCTAGACTCTAGCAATAATGAATTTGTCCTATTCAAAGAAAATATTAATATATTAATTGAGGTACCTTGGTCAAATCGGAACCCTGAAGGCTAGGTTCTATGGATGTAGAACACTGAGATGTACTGGCCGTAATTTCCACATCCATCTGCATCTGTGTAGTCTCCTGATACTGAAAAATTTTAATTTTATTGATTAACTTTCCTTCTATGAAATGTTTATTTTTCTTGCATATGTTTACAATTGGTGTTAGTAGGTATTGAAACATTTTATGAATATTGATTATCCTTTTTTGTATGAAATATTTTTTTTGTTTTTGCTTATCTTGCATAAAATTAGTCTAATGAACCATCAGCAGATATTTTTATGAGATTCATACATTAAATAATCTGCCTCTACATATTATTATAATAATCCATTAAAAACCTTCATCTGCTGCGAGGTAGACACAATAGTTAAACAATAGTGTCAGACTGATTCAATCAGGCTTATCAGACGAAGGGGTAATATACAAACGAGACAGTATGAATTTTGTATGTCTGTGTATATGTGGAGGGTTATCTCCAGAATCACTGCACATATTTGAAAGTTCTCTCACTTTGGAAGGTACCTACTTGATTGCAGATAGATGTAGGCTATTATTTATGGCAAGTTCAACTTGGGCCAGGCTAATTAATCCACTCATAAAATATTATTATTACAACTTATTTAATTACCTTGGTCAAATCTGGGCTCTGAGGGTTATTTGCATTGAAGTGTTCTATGGATGTTGAACACTGTGAAGTACTACTGGCTGTAACTTCTACATTGGTCTGCGTGTTTTGAGTAGTCTCCTGATACTGAAATATTATAAGCATATTGATTAACTTTCTTTCAATAAAATATTTATTTTCTTGCATATCTTAGCAATTTGTTGAATGAACCAGAAACAAGAGAATCCAATTTACTAGGGAGTTTCTTTCTTTCTGCTAAGTCTGCTGTCTTTATTTACATTGCTTTATTAAGCGCATTTATTTATTACAAATATACAGAACTTTGTGTTAGTTTTTTTTTTGCCTTATTAGTTTTGTATGTTTAAGGTAGGAATATAATATCTGTGCTCTTTCTTTCCAATTACCAATTTTAAAAAATTACCAAACAATGAGTTTGTCCCGCCATCTCTGTCGTGGTCTGCCGTGACCTCGTGTGTTAAAATAGTTCTTAAAAAATACTTACTTGTGTTTTTTGTGCTTCTATAGGTGGTTGTTCATCTCGTAACTGGGCCAAAATATTTTGAGCTTTTGTTGGAATGGCAAACTTATTCAATCTTGTTTTGGCACTGCTAGTAAATGATGAATCTTCAAAATGATTGCCGCATAACATCTTATGCTGCTTGTATAGCTTCACCAATGAATCATCTGAAGACCAATCATCATTGGGAAAACAAAATTTTGCCCAAACTCGAGCCCTGAAAAAGATATTTTTGTATTAAGTATTAGAAAAGTTATGCAATTTTTTTTATTTATTCACAATGCAACTACAATATAGGCTTTGGCCTGATTTTCACCCAAAGCATGATTGATACACATGACTAGTACACATAATATATTTATTGTCTAGGATTTGTTTAGATGTTTTTATTAATAGAAAATGTAGGTACCTACCTAAGTAAACAGACATATCTATAAATAGTAATGAAGCCACAACCAATATTTTCAACTACATACAACCTACCACTGGCCTGCAAATTGCAAAAAACGTAAGAAAATTTGAATTTCGCGGACTTCCAAAACTACTTTATAGACATAGTATCAGCTACTAAAGTGTAAATTAACGCAAAATAGACTTACTTTATAGACCCCTGAGTGGACGGGAGAGGAAACCTGTGAAAAGTCAAGGAAGAGTTTTCCTTTGAGCTAATGCCGCATTTTGCACACTTAACATTCCCTTTTCCAACCATGGTGGAAAAATAACACAAAAGCGTCAGTATCGCACAAAAATGAGTCTCTTTCTCGTAATCTAAGTTTTCACAACAGAAAAGCGTCAATTTCGCACAGGAGTCTCTATCTCACAAATATTGAATTCACAACACGAAAAGCGTCAATTTCGCACAGGAGTCTCTATCTCACAAATATTGAATTCACAACACAAAAAGCGTCAGTTTCGCACAGGAGTCTCGATCTCGCAATTCAATAAAAACGATAAACAAACCCAAAACGGCAAAAACACAGAAACAGCAGTTGAAAGCGGAGTAAAAAGTTTGAATAAAATTTTCTCGCAGTGACAACGGCAAACGGGCCCGGCCGGGTTAAGTTGTAAAAGTTACCATCACATAAAAACAAAAGTCCAACCATTATCTGGTTGTAATAATTATAATAATTAGAATCTCTAATACTGCAGGAATTCTAATTTCATAAATAAATTCAAAATATTTACAAAAAAAAGGTAAACATCCATCATCTAAATATTTCATATATCAAAATATAACAAAATCTACCAAATTGGTAGGTAAGTTTTCAATCTAGCATGTAAATTTTTAATCTAACTATCACATTCATTCGTAGAGCGCTATCCCTTTTTTGCAAATCCTGCCACTGTAGGCATTGGGCGCTTAGAAAGCTGACCACCCCTGCGTATGATGTTGAATGACTCGACGCGTTGAAACTTGAACACGTTGGAATCGTCGTAATGGCCGCCATCCACGCAGCGCAGTATTTCCTTTGTTCTTGTTGCTGTGTGTGATTTAAATTATCCAGGCTCGTAGGACCAAATTGTGAACGCCGGTACTTTGCTTATTGTAGATGTTTGGCCAGGTTGAAAAATGATGCAACAGATTGACTTCAGATTACGTATATTAACGTTTACAATGATAAGTATTAAAAAATAGAATTGTGAGCGCGTGTTGACTCAAACGCGGTTTTGATGAGTTGTGTCTCTGGCAGCGCGCGCGGCTGTCCATAGACTGTGGCACAGATTATAAAACTAGATTGGTGCTACGTCGTGAGCGTGGATGCGTGAGATGTCTATGCGCAGACATGCTAGGCGTCAACATAATTATATTACCATCATAATAAATTATTGTTACTTATGTAATTTGTGTTGTTTATTTTTGTTGTGTATATAGTTTAAGAACAACAGAATCGTTCTATATTGTGATAAAGGGCTACTACTTAACTTTATACTGTGCGTGGCCAAAAATTTAAATAAAACCGACCAATAGTGTATTATATCTATATATTTTGATTGCACAAGAACACATTAGGAACACATTACACAACAAAATGTTACGACTTATTACATATCTATACATGAGATAATATGTAATTATCTTTACTAGTATCACAGTAGAATTAAAAGCAGTAGTGTGACTCGGACGTGTCCATGAATTCAATGGCTACTTGCTATCAGAGGGCTAGGGTTGCTGCTATCGGGTATAGTGTGTGCTTTATCGTTAAGAAAAAGAAAGAAACATACTTCAAAACAAAGCACATACTTACTTTAAAAAAATACAAAAAGAATAACACAAAAACGTGAAAAATAACTTTAGCAAAATAAGTTAATAATAAAATAAGGTCACCGACTTCGAAGCTTCAGCTTTCTTGTGTTTTTCTCTTGTTTTTTGTTTTGAAGTCGGTTTCAGTTTTTGCTAATAGGTTTATTTTTTCATTTTTAGTTGTAATATACAAATATTGTCCATGCATTTATTTTACATTTTTAACAATAGATATGTCATAGTAGCCTTAACCCCATTATATGGATTATGGAACTGAAAATACCTAAACTGTCGAAATCTGGGTGTATTGAATAAATCTGTGTGGGGTACACAGATTTATTCAATACACAGAGCATACAGGCCTTTTTACATATTTTTGTTAGGACGGGAAATCTACGTTACGTCATAATGTTGCATAAACAATATATAAATCATCCAAGCGATTGCAGCAATCATGACCGATTTACCGTCTATTTTTGAGAGTTCCATTTTATATCTCCGAAGATCAGCATCAGATCTTTACAACATTTAAAAAATACCACCTCAGGAGTATATTCGTTAAAACGCCGAGTGAAGTAAAAAAATGTTCTTATAATAAAAACTACTGGACCAAACTAGGTATGTAAAAATTTTATGGGACCAAATGGCAAATAATCATCATCAAACTAAAAAATCATTACGATCATAAAATCGGTGTACATAAATAAAACAAAAAGGTAACCAATAGAACCGAGAAACTCTTCCTTTCCTTTTGAAATCAGTTTTAAAAATGACGTGGCTCACGTGACTTTAGTCTGTTCGCACCTTGCAGTATCCTTGCGGGCCCCGTAACTTCCACAAATGTTTATTCACAGAGTTTTAATCATTAAAATCTTCAAAACATTACTTTCTTGAAGCTGCAACCATTAAAGGCATGTGGAGAACGGACAAAATACATTGGTAGCTAAGCTTAGAACTGGAGTAATCCACCAGCTAAGCTCACACCTCTCACGAGAGGTTATTTGTGCCAAATCCGTATTTGGCTTAGTGCCTGTACAACTGGCAACGTTGCCACGTTTCTACAGGACTACAGACTCATGGCAGAGCCTATACCATGCATAGAAAAGTAGGGATGGGAAAGTGGATTCGATTTAACAAAAAACGATATAATTTATAAATTTTACTTTGATTTTAGGTATTTAGAACACGGTGCATTGTTGTAGGTATCAAGTTGTTATTTATCCTTTATTTTATTTTTTTTAGTATGGGATGTCATCAAATTACTTTTCCCACTCGGGGCGGAGCGGGAGGAAGGTAGTGTCAGACTTTTACTGACTTAAACCTATCCATGTTCCTTCCTCGCCCTTTATGTTCCGGGGCCGCGGTATCTCTTTCGAACAGGCCCGCAACTTGTTATTTATCCTGAAATTTATTTTTATCTAATTTTCCGACTGGTTTTCTCGTCGAGAAAATAACGAACTTCCTTACAAACTGTCACATCCTATTGATAAGAAATCTCTGCGGCATATTCTCTAATTGCTTATCTAAACTCTAGTTGCCGGCTTATGTAATGGCAATGAATAAATTCAATTTAAGTTAGTTCCCACTATCGACAAGTTCCAAACATCGTCCATCCCTTTATTGGGTCTACCACGAACGCGCAGTGTTATCGTAAATTGGAGCGATTGTCTATTTTTTTTAATAATTACGTTATTAGTTTTTGTTTTTTATTCTTAACTATGTATTTTACATTCGGTTGGTACAAGTATCAAAATAGGAAAAGAATTACAGTGCTTCAAAAATTCTGTCCTCAGGACAAAATTGAGATCAAGAGTTTAACACGTTCACGGACACATGATTTATTAAAAAAAATACAATATGACACACGAATTTCCATACAACGACTGTAGACGGATTGTCATATATAATAGAACATTATTATGTTTGTTATGGCAACAACCGCCTATAGACGACGATTCTCGATGTTAGATGCGTCAGCGACCGCGCGCAACGTGATGTCTCACACGGTGGCACTGGGCGACTGAAGTACGAAAATCTCACGCCGATGAACGTACTGTCACGACGGGGTGCGCGGGAGGGGGTGAGAGGAGAACTCTAAAAAACGACTGTATTTTGGCTTTCCTTATGGCACTAGCGATATAATAATTGATCGTGTTGTGACACAATATCTCGCTCTCCTTAAGAGTGTACGCAAAGCAACCGTCCACTGACGGAGTAGCGTTTTTTGTATAATTCATTGAAACGTCGATCGACGTGGTGTCACATCCTAATCTATCTGTATTACGCCTATCGACGGAGTGTCCGTGAACGTGTTAATATTTAAAAATCGTCTAATCTAAAAATGCCCTGAAGATTGTTAAATTGAAAAACATTTGTTTCACAAGTGTTTTAAGATTTTTATATGGGTGATTCTAATTGGGCTTTTCGCAAAAAAAAAAATTGTGAAATAATTGAAATAAGAACTACTCTCAATAGGTAATATAAATGTACATTATTTACAATTAGCTAAAATTAACTAACTTAAACTAAAAACTTAAAAATGACGTCAAAAAACTCCTCCTCTACGCTGTCAACTGGTAATGTTCCCAAGAGACTGGCATGCTAAGCATTTGACCAAGGTAAAAGCCAGCCCTAGGGTCACGGGAAGTGTCAACTAAGCGTTTAGAAATTTCGGCTGTGAGCACTCGGACCCCACGGTCCTAGACCAACCCCAAACGGCTCGAAAATATAGTTACTAATAAGGTTACTATATTTGCGCCGCTTGAGGTTCTCCGCAGCCGCAGCGGCAGCCCCTGCACAGCACGATGAACTAGGAAGATGGAAAGGCGCAAGAGTATCGACACATGTAGCGTCCCACACTAGAGGCCTACCCATCTTCCATGTAAACAAAGCCATACCGTCCGGTCTCTTGCCATCGTCGCGTGCCAAACCATTGGGTTCTAATAAAGCTGGAACACGTCGGTGTTCTAGCTTAACGTAACAAGAGATCGGCGGACGATGTCATTAAAGTTCGCGTGCAGCGCAAATCGGCCCGCACTTCGGCTGCATGACAGGCCGTGGTGTCCGAGGCTGTTGACAACTTGACCACAGTGACAGCGATGAGGAGAACAACATGGAGCGCCTAGGCGTAGTCCAACAAATAATTCTCAATTCATAAATATCTTCTCTTCTCTTCTTTCTTGATGCAAAAATTATTGCAATGAGTACCTACGTCGTGCGTTTGTACTAGGCCCTAAACGTCCGCTGCAGTGATGCGTAATGTCGATCAGCTTTGACTGACCACTGTGAGCCACGTTTCAGGTGAATGTCCTCCACTGAAACGTAAATGTGGTTTGGTAACACACATAGGTGTATACGGGTGAAGCCTGAAATAGGACAAACCGAGACCTAATTGAAACAAAATTATACCAGTTTTTACTAGTATTAGTTTTAGTTTAATGTGTTTTATTATAAATGCTTTGTGGAATTTTCAAGGCTGAATTCAGCGACGGAAGTTGAAATACCAACCAACCAACCACCAAACCAACTACCAATTGGTGACATTCAGGCAATAACTTGAATGTCACTTTGTGTTAGAGAAGATCATGTAACAATATTTTGATTTTAAGGCGATAAGACGAGCTAAATTAGCATCTATTTTTGAGGTGTTTCAAACTTCGTTTGAAATGCTGTTAGAATTAAGTTCTAATCAGCTTGCACTACAAAATGGTTGTTACGTCAGTCACTGCGGGCCAAATAGCGCGAAATGAGTAGTTTTGATCGATTTACAAAAAAACTATTGATTGGATTAAAAAATTAAAACAATACCATGCTAATATATTGCTTGTAAAATTATTTGCCAAAAAATCAGAATGATCGCATGTATATTAGTGTGTTTTTTTTGTTTGAAAGATATTTTTAGACATAAGTTCGTGTTTTTTTTTATCGAGTCAAATTAATGGTATTATGTTTTCAAAATACTATCATGCTAGCATATATCCTGAAGACAATCACATATTTTTCTGGTCTTGTTTATAGCAGCGAATCATATACTCTTAGTAATTATAAAACTCGCGGTTAGCTCATGTAATCGCCTTAAATCGAGTCCATGCCCATGTTTCTTGTCCATTCTTCTCCATAGAGATCTACTCTTTGATTGGGCAACTATATACAGTACTTTCATAAGTTAGTAAGCCTTGTGACTGGGACTGTAGCATTATGTTCCAGGATAACAATTGAACTACTATACTCTATTACCTAACTTTAAACATTTTTTTGAACAACACCGTGTATACGAACAAGTTCTTGCATGTTTATCTATTTCTTTTTTATGTTTTCAATTAAAATTATCGTCCGTCTAGTATCATTGACCAGATTATTTACCGCTAGTTTTTAAATTGGATGAACTGAGGTTTTTAGAAAAATAATTTGTTCTAAAATCTGAATCATGCCAACTTAATAGCTAGAATAACTGCAAATAATTTGTGGAATGTCTGGTACAGCTACTAATGACAACCTTTTCTTATTTCAGATACACAACGAAAAATCAAAAGATGCAAATAAAACCATTATTGGCGATTCCAATATGTTTATTTGGCATCTTCCTGTTTTGGATAACCGGCTCAAGCGGTGAGGATATGTCTAAGAACTGGCTCGCCCTTGTAACAAACCTATCTATTACCACTGTAGAACATTTTAGGCTGTGCTATTACGCAGGACTTTCAATGAGTCGATAGCAGGGGGGTGAAATTTCCATACATTGGCTTCAAACAAAATGTTCATAGATAGTGCTGCCATCTGTGTGTTTGAGAACACAAACTTTTCAACTGTTTAACTGTTTTACAACTGTCATAAAGAGAACAGCTACTTCGGACGACTCTGTCAGTAAAGTAGATAGCCTAACGGTGACAGCGGCTGCCTTGTGATTAATAGGTCCCAAGTTCGAATCCGCAGTCAAGAATTACATTTTGTATTTATTTGGTTGAACAGAAACTAACAGTGCCATCTAACAGTTTAGGTACACAGTTTTAAAAACGAAAACCGGAGTTGCGCATCTATCTTGTATTATCTATGGTCGATAGTCAAGTCAGACATTTTTGTCTTTTCCCCATGGGGGTAGGCATACTTAAACTACAGTACTTCACTTGCTACTATCCTTACACTATAATCTTCTTCTTCGTTTTCATTCACATTCATTCATCCGGTTCACACTCGTTCTGGTTTATTACATACTAGCTTCTGCCAGCGGCTTCGCCCGCGTGAAGTTTGATAATTGTTCCATGGGATCTTCTACCGGGATAAAAAGTACCCTATGTGTTAATCCAGGTTATAAACTATCCTTGTGCAAAATTTCATTCAAATCCGTTCAGTAGATTTTGCGTGAAAGAGTAACAAACATACATCCATCCTCACAAACTTTCGCATTTATAATATTAGTAGGATTCTGTGCTACATAATAATTGTTAGATTAAATGTTTAGGGATATGGACGGTAAGGTGTAAAGTTCCATAAGTATTCACTTTTGAAAAGGGAGGATCCCTCACTAGACTATTCATATGTCTGGTGGGCTACGGTTCGACAGTTATTGTATGTTTTTTTTTCTAAACAACGTTCTTTACTCACGGGGGACTCATCAGGTCCATGTTCACCGAAAAGATAACCGTCTGGTTATGTAAAAACAGCTGTCAATGTGGCATGTTCCCATACAAAAATGCGTTTTAAACAGCTGTTTTTAGATAGTCAGACCGTCATCATTTTGGTGAACATAACCCTTATACGACGATGAGGGATGTTGATTTTAGTTCTTCTGTTGTGTTATACGACTTGGTAAGGTGATGAAAGTAATGTGGATGGGTGGAGTATCTAATCCACCGCATTCCGCAGTTCCCATCTCTCCTCTAACGCACTTACGTCCAAGGAAAACTTATCAAGAAGCATGAACACAAATATTTTTTTATTTCGATCTGCCGGAAGCTCAAAACAGCGGCTCAAATTCAGCGAAAGCGAAAGTTTTGGCTTAATGCGGAACATGCGTTTTTTCATACAAACGTAATACCAAAATAATATGAATATGAAACATATTCTTAAGGTAGTGTGTATTTATTTCGATTGGATTACAGAATATCTATGTTTCCAAACAAATATTTTGAAAGGACAATGATATAAAGGCGAGATATGAGGAATTTAAAATTTCTATAGAAAAATTATTTTTCTTATAACTCTTGTTTAAATCAGTATCCATTCAAAATATGTGTTTGGGAACCTAAATATTCTGTAATACCAGCGAAATAAGTACATACTACCTTAAGAATATGTTTGATTTACAAATTATTTTGATATTACGTTTGTATGAATACAAATAAAGATATTATTATTATTATTCTTTGTATACTTTTACGCAGTACGGCTTTATGCCGGATTAATAGAATAGTACGGGCCGAAGCCAAGTACTACCCCAAGAGAGTGGTGATATAATGAGATGATGATCTTGTCAGATTGTGAGATGATGAGTGTCCATTAAACTGTGTCTGTGCGGCGATTGAGGGTTGAGTGTGTGAGGTGGTGATAATAGCCTCATTTTTATCTTGTAAAAAATTTCTGACAATCCTGCAAGTATTAAGCATTGCAGCCTTCTGAAGGCTTTGATATGTGTGTGGTGGTAAATCAAGTGATTTTAAAGATTGTATTATTATGAAAAACGCATGCTCCGCAGGCCTCAAGCAAACTTACTAATAGATAAAATAGTGTGCGTCATTTAAATCGCAATTATTTAATCAAGTTTCTTTTTGGCTGACGCAGAGTGTCAAAAAATTAATATTTATTGTAAGTGATTTGTTATGTTTTTTTCCTGTATAAAATACTAGCAGATGCATACCTACTTCCAAACGCATACACTACCTTTTCAACAGCATTAATTTAGGTGAATTGATCACGATTGTTTGGTCAAGACGTAGGTCTTGTGGTATTAAGTCTGCCTTTTGTAGATGAAGTTTAAATAAATAAATTACATCCGTACACCGATACTCTTCAATTCTTAGGAGCAATTTTACGATACCCGGCCAAATCTTTTATATGCTACCCGGATATTTGAGTCACCTACCATAACGTCGTTATTAACCGACTTCAAAAAGGAGGAGGTTCTCAATTCAATGTTCCCCGAATACTCGAAGATGGCTGGACTGATTTTTTTATTATTTATTGTTTGAAAGGGTATACTTCCCAGATGGTCCTATAGTCATCAAGCCAGGATACTGATCATGGGATCCTGGAAAAATAGAGGGAACTCTTCAAATTTTAAGGCACACAAGAAGCAATTTGGGTAGTTTTAGTAAGAGTACTTTCTCGGAGTAATTCCGTTTCAATTTGGTAAAGATCTGATTAAGAATTTCAGAGATAGGCAACGGATCTCCTCAATAAATGATAGCAAATGTACTTGGATTGTTGAAATCTCATGTCTGTCTATTGTTTACACCAGTTCATAACAAAAAATCACCCCGGTACGCTGTGAAAGGGTAAGCACATAATTATGAACTACTAAGAAGTGAAAAATAAAAAAATCTTTTGCAAAAAAAAAACCGACCTCACACAAAAAATTGAAAAATAACTTGAGCTTCAGAAGTCGGTGATAAAAACTAAATCAATCAAACAATCTCTTTTAAATGACACAGACGAAGTTGCGTGGGCCAGCTAGTTTAAGATAAAAATCAGGTAGGAAAATTATTTATTTTAATAAATAGGTACATCACAAATAGTTAAAAACATATTTTTTGCAAGGTTATTTAAAAACTTGATTAGCCAGACACTTGAATTTGCATTTTGAGAAGCTCCAACCTAAGTCAAAGGAAAAAACTCAGTCGGATGCATATTTGGACTTAAGTATTACGTTTTATAAAATACCAATTTGTAACTCTCAGTATATTTACTTGTAGGAAATAAAAACAGATAACCATATTTTGTTTATAAGCAAGATGTTTAAACGTGGACGAGGCAAAATTAGTGTACGTAACGTAGCAGGTAGTGCACATTATAATACTTAAGAAGACGGGTATATATCTCGAATTTACCTTTAATTTAATCCCGACGTTTCGACCGGATTGCACCAGCCGTGGTCGCGGGGAGACTGAAGTATTGGAGGTACCGCGACAGCAAAGTGAAGGCGTTTATTCAACTACCCTCACTCATCTTCATAAATGTTAATTAGGGCCGGTTCACACTAGGACAGCACACTACACTAACAGTGTCCGTATATTGAGGCGATTTCACTTGACGAGCACACTTAGTGATTACTGGATTCCAAGCTGAAGAGAGTTTGAAGCCGTCTTCGCGATTGAAATTAGGGTACTTCTTAATCTCAATCGCTTCCCGAACCATTCTCTTATAATAGTGCTCTGATCGTGAAAGTTTAAAAAAGACAATAGCAGGTAGTGTTCTGTGGTTTCTGACTATCCCCATTCTTCTGTTATGTGCGTCCCTTCTCCATCTGTTTTCCACACAAATGTTGCAAGTTCAACAAAAGCTTCTAATAATTCCAGGTTTATTTATCCCGAACCTGACGGAACGGTGCTACGGCTGCCTCTGCCACGCAGCCACTAAATGCGACTTCGCGAACGGGTGCAAAGGGGGCTACTGTGGACCCTTCAACATCTCTAGAGTCTACTGGGTAGACGCTGGGAAGGTTGTAATGCCTGAAGATGACCCTGAAAGGAATCATGGTGAGCTTATACAGGGTGTATTTCACCTCATCACAAAGCCGTTAACCAAGCATTCTGTATATCAAACTAAGTAACTTTACGCAAAAAATATTGCTGGGAAAAACTTTTTTTTTTTGAGGTTATAAATCATGTTTTGTGGTATAACTCAATGTAACACATTCAAAAGATTGTACGGATGGATGGATTAAATAGTACGGGGGTCGTATAGTAAAAATCATGCGATAAAAAGTGGAATATTAAAAAAACTTGTCAAAATCTTGCAACTTTGACCCCCAATATCTCCGTAACTAGAAGGTTCCCAGGTATAGTGTAGAACAAAAAAATGATCAACATGACGAGGAGAACAAGTGCCTTTTGTATTCGTTAAGAGGTGTTTTACACCCTTTATAACACCTTCAACCCTAGTTAACTCCAAAATCTCTTAAGGCTGATGCTCTAATAGCGCGAAATTCAAATTATCTAGTAACGACTTAGTCAATACCATAATGAACTTGGATTCAGGGAGGTGAAACTTCCTAACATTGGCGTCAAACAAAATTTTCATAGATAGCGCTGCCATCTGTGTGTTTAAAGACACAAACTTTTCAACTCTTTGACTGTTTTACAACTGTCATAAAGAGAACAGCTATTTTGGACAACTTGCCAGTGAAGTAGATAGCCTAGCGGTGACAGCGGTTACCTTGTGAATAATAGTTCCCAAGTTCGAATTCGTAGTCAAGAATTACTTTTTGTATTTATTTGGTTGAACAGAAACTAACAGTGCCATCTAACAGTTGAGGTACACAGTATCACAACACATATCACCTAGCATGGGCTTGCAAATTTCAAAGGAATATCCACCTTAAAAGGGTTGTTGTACCTATAAGAAGCATTCAAGACTTTGACTACGAAATGAATCCTGAAACCGTTATAAACAGCAGCTGTTCCTTACTTTTTTTTAGCGTGTTGACGTAGAAAATTTAGAATTAGCCCAAATTCCAGCTGTGGGGACTCCGCTCGATGATGCAGACATAAGATCGTCAAGTGTGCAATTGTCCGGGTATGCAGCACAAGACGGAAGGTGGGCCATTGTCTGTGGAGCCACCCCGCATACACTTGAGACCTGACCCGTCTTTGAACCCCTATCTGTAGAGATTTGCTGTTCCCTACATTTTTGCGATTCATGCTGACACAAGTTCAGTTAGAACAGTTAAAAAGAACCGGCCTAGTGCTAGGTACCTTCTAGTTCGTTACCAAAAATATATTTATTTATTTTATTTTATAATGTAAAACAAAAACTTACCACCACCGAAGTATTTCGCAATCACCTATTCCAATGTAGAATTAGACGCTTAGACAAACTTATCTGTATAGATTTGTAACCTTCGTATTCACTATGTTTCAGCCTGGGAAGACTGCGCAAGAAGTTATCACTGCGCTAAAAAAATCATTGAAGGATATCTGCAGAGGTTTGGACAGGTATGTCTAAAGGGTATAAAACACCTCTTCACGAAGCCGAAAAGCACTATTTCTCCCTATCATTGCGATCATTTTTTTGTTCTACACCATACCTGGGAACCTTATAGTTTCGGAGATATGGGGGGTCAAAGTTACAACTTTTTGACAAGTTTTTTTTTAAGACAAGTTATTTTTGTAAGATTTTGACTTTTAACACCTCCATGGCCCCCGTACTATTCAATCCATCCATCAGCATAATATTTTCAGTGCGTAAGATTGAGTTCTACCACAAAACATGATTTGTAACCTCAAAAAAAAAAGTTGTTTCCCAGCAATAATTTTTGCGTAAAGTTACTTAGTTTGATGTACAGAATGCTTGGTTAACAGCTTTGTGATGAGGTGGTTTACACACTGTATAGAACAAAATTTATGTAATTTCACATCATCAGCGTCCTTCCCTAACCCCAATTTATTTGGGGTCCGTGCATTACTTTATTTTCCATACTTCTCTATTTACACATAATTTCAGCAGTCACCTCCTTTCTGGCCATATCTATACTAATATTATAAAGCAGAAGAGTTTGTTTGTTTGGTTGAACGCGCTAATCTCGGGAACTACCGGCTCGAATTGAACAATTCTTTTTGTGTTGGATTTACCGAGGAAGACTTTAGGCTATATATATAACATCACGCTACGATTATTAGGAGCGGAGCAGAAATGAAATTGACGCAGACGAAGTTGCGTGGGTCAGCTAGTCATCCATAATTTCTTTCGTCATGATCATCATCATTTAGCCGAAAGACGTCCTCTGCTGGACATACGCCTCCCCTTCTTTTTTTTTTTTAGGATGGGAAATCATCAAATGTCTTCTCCCACTCTGGGCGGAGCGGGAGGGAGTGTCAAACTCTTGCTGACTAAAACCCATCCATGTTCCTTCCGCGCCCTTTATGTTCCGGGACCGCGGTATCTCTTTCGAACAGGCCCGCAACCCCGGCAGGCTTCAGCCCTTGCGGTGGACATACGCCTCCCCTTGAGTGTCGCTACGTTGACCGGTTTTGTGCGGATCCCCGCTACTTTCCGTTCTGCGAACAATGTGCCCTGACCACTGCCAGTTCGGCAACTCTTCGGGCTACGTCGGCAACCTTAATTCTCTTGCGGAAGTCTTCATTTCTGATTTGATCATGCAAGGAAACTTCGAGCAGAGTTGGGCGTAATCAACTACTTTTGTAATCGGATTAATAATCTGATCTTTAAATCTTGATTACTTTCAATCATGACTACATTTGTAATCATTAGTTTTGATTACAATAATCAGTAATCTTGATTACATGGGTAGATTTGATTAATTTTTTAAGCATATTTTTAATAAATGCGGTTCTATATTCAATCAGTATGTCTATCTTGTAAGTCTGCGTTTTTCTAAAAACTTCTGATCCAATTTGGATGTCATGGACGTTTTGTACTCTTTCGTTATTTAAATCCTTAAGTAAATTCGAAAAAGAATTTCTGCGTGCTCAATTGCATTTCGAAGATACGGCACGCGGGGTGCGGGAGTTGGGTGGGGTACGGGGTACGGCCGGTAAGCCAATCGTCCGCCGCCTGGGCCCCGCTTCTTGCCATAGCGCAAGCAGTCAGTCTGTATAATAGTGCGCAAGGATATAAACGTAAATTGATTCACGAGTCTAAACCGTGACGTATTGGCCTATGTGTTTTGGTGTTTAAACATTATTATTGTAAAATCAGTATTTATTGTAAAATAGCGTCAAGTTCTTTTTCGTCTTTATCTACTAATTCAGAATCTGAAACCGTTCACCATGAACAACTTGAGACATTACCATGCATTCTTGATTTTTTACGTATTCAGAATCGGAGTCTACGAGCAAAAGGAAAGTGGCAATTTGTACATTATGTCCGCCAAAACTAGTTAAAATTAGTGGTTTTAATAATTCTACATCAAATTTTGTAACTCATCTCATGATTTTATTTTTCGAATTCCTAAATTAATGTAGTTAGTATGCATCAATCAAAAAAGTAATCAAAATAATGAGTACAAACTAATAATCATTAATCACCGATATGATTACTTTCTTGATTAATTTCCGTAATCTGTAATCTTGATTGATGATTACAAAATGTAATCGTAATCCTTAATCATTAATCTGATTACAATTTGCCCGACTCTGACTTCGAGCATAGCCCTCTCCATTGCTCTTTGGGTGACTTTTAGCCTTCTGGTGACTGTACAATAAAAATGCTGTGTTGAAATATGGCATATACGAATTTATTAACAAATCACTGGGATCATTGTGTCGATCTTACAATGGTGCAAAGTCAAGAGAAAGAAAAACCAAAAAGTGGCGATGTTGCCAATATGAAATTACAAAATTAAATATTTTACCACAGACAATTAAAATTGACTAAAATCGATTGTTAAATCAATAACAAAATATGTTTATGTTTGATATTGAATCGAACATAGTTGCGCGGGCGACAAGTTATACAAATAAAAGAGTAATTATAAGCCAGCAAATAAACTTGAGGAAAATACACAAACGTACATAAACAGTACATAGAGTTATAAACTTAATAAAATGAATTTTACTTTAAATTAAGTAATTATGTATACATACAATCTTAGAAAAATCTATAGTCTAACAATAAAAAATATATGCTAAGTGAATGAAAACATTTACGCCTTACTCTATTAATCAAAGAAAACGGTAGATTTGAAAACAATATAGCAACTAATGTATTATTTCTTAATAACTAACTTAAGTCTATAAAATACCCATGAAGTAGGTGGGTACATGGCCCAAATTAATTATGGAGTAAAAAAAAAACATCGACATCAATCTAAAAGTAAGTTGCAGTTGTAGCAAAACCAACTCTATAATCAAACAAAAATAATACCCTAGGTTTTAAGCATAAGATAATTAAGAATAATTTAAACAATAGGAAGAGGACACAATTTTGAAATAGACCTTACAAAAGTTTTATTTTTACATTTAACTTCAGCAACTCTTACATTTTTGTCATTGCCAGGAAACACTTTTACAATGCGAGCCAGTGGCCACTCTAGCGGGGATGAGTTTACATTTTTTATCAAAACAAGATCATCTTCTTTCAAATTGGGAACATTATATTTCCACTTGGGACGGCTTTGCAATTGCGTTAGGTAATCTGACGCCCAAGTTTTCCAAAAATCTTGCTTTAATTTTGTAACTAGCTTCCAAAATTTTAAACGATGTGACGGAATTTCCGTCAGATCTACTTCGGGGTAACTAGTCAAAGCAGTCCCAATAAGGAAGTGTCCAGGCGTTAAATATGTTCCTTCCCTAGGGTCTAGGGAAAGCAGGGGCCGGGAGTTCAACACACCTTCTATCTGAACTGCAACCGTATTGAATTCCTCATAAGTCAAGCACAAGTTACCAACCACTCTTTTAAAGTGGTGCTTGACGCTCTTAACACCTGCTTCCCATAGCCCTCCAAATTGAGGTGAATAGCTAGGTATAAACATAAACTGAATATAATTATTTTTACAAAATTTATAGACAGACTCCTTATGAGTCTTTGAGTTATGCAACTTGTAAAGCTCATTTAATTGATTTTGTGCTCCTTTAAATGTTTTTGCATTATCGCAAAAAACTTTTGTGGGCATGCCTCGCCTAGAAATAAAGCGATTAAAGGATGCCAAGAAATTTTCAGTAGTTAAGTCTGATACTACTTCTAAATGTATTGCCTTAGTGGCAAAACAAACATAGAGGGCAATATACCCTTTAGTTACAAGCGGTTTTCGAATCCTAGCAATTTTCATACTAAATGGACCGCAAAAATCAATGCCAACATACTGAAAAGGCCTGGTAACGGTGACTCTAGCTGCAGGTAGAGAGCCCATAAGTTGCTTTGCAGTTTCTGCCTTCAAACGAATGCATTTTAAACAACGGTGAACTACCTTTTTGACCTCTCTAATGCCACTTATTATCCAAAACCTCTGTGAGAGCGAACTGAGTACCAATCTAGAGCCAGCATGCAACAATCTGAGGTGCTCTCTTTCAATTATCAAGGAAGTGATATGACAACTCTTAGGGAGAATAGCAGGATGCATCTTATCTTGTGGAATTCCTGCATTCTGCAACCTACCGCCAACACGAAGAATACCGAAGGCATCAATAAAGGGAGACAAACTGGCTATGTTTGACTTTACTTTTCTATCTGATATTAATAGATTAATTTCTTCCGCAAAATAATACCTTTGAACACAACGAATTATTATTAATAATGCATAGTGCAATTCATTAGGACTCAATGCAGAATCTATAATTATATGTTTTTTGGAAATATTATTGTAAAATCTATAAATGTACGCAATGACAGCTTGAAGTTTATTTAAATTGGAAAATTTATTAAATAATTCAAAATCCACTGGCTCTACACTATGTGCAAAGCAAGGGATTAGCTCTTGGTCCAGAATTTCCGGTTCATCGAAATTTTCGAGGACATGGAGTCCATGTTCGTAAGTTGGATCCGCTAACCCTGGCGCACCATGCCACCATAGAGCTCTACTCTGCAAGCCTTGCGGCTCTACACCACGCGAGAGCAGGTCAGCGGGATTATCAGCTGACTTGACATGAAACCAAGAGGATTTATTAGTTAATGACACAATTTGTTTAACTCTATTGTTGACATAGGTGTTAGCCTTTATTTTTTGAGATGCTAACCAGGCCAACACAATCTGTGAATCAGTGTACAAGAAAACCGCGTGAGAGAATCTAGAGGAAAGTAGGTACCTTGCTCACTCTATGTACCAGCTGCGCCAGCAATAAAGCACCGTTCAGCTCTAGCTGAGGTATTGTCAGCTTTCGCGATAGAGGAGCTACACGGGATTTCGAGCATAAAATATTACTTTTTACTGTGCCATCATTTTTAACAACTCTAAGGTAGAGACAGCAACCATATGCCTTCATTGAGGCGTCAGCATAGCCTACTAATTCTATTATGGAAGAATCATGGCACTGTATGGATCTAGGACAAGAAATTTTGTCCATTAATTTTAAATCAGCAATAAACTTTGTCCACAGCTGTAAATAGGTGTGTGGTAGAATGGTGTCCCACTCAATTTTTGCAGACCATATTTTCTGCATTATTAATTTGGCCTCTACAATAATTGGACCTATTAGACCCAAGGGGTCAAAAATTTTACCAATATAACTAAGTACCTTTCTTTTGGTATTTAAATTGCCCTCACAATGTGGGGTTTGAAAGTGAAAATGATCTAAATTAACATCATATTTAAGTCCTAGCGTTTTGACAACATTATCATTATTGAGATCTACATCATCAAAGAATCTACGCTCTACAGGAATACTCTCCAGAACAGAAGGTAAGTTTGAGCACCACTTATGCAACCTAAAATTACCTAACTTAAGTAGCTCTACCAATTGGTTTCTCAAAAAGGAGAGCTGCTCGACATCATCAGATCCAGATAGTACATCATCGACATACGTATTCTTAAACATAGCATTAGCAGCAAGAGGATACCTATCCCCATACCTATTTGCTAACTCTATTAAACATCGAGTGGCCAAAAAGGTAGAGGCTTTCATACCATAAGTTACGGTTTGTAACTGCAAGCAAGCTATAGGCTTACCTGGGTCATCCCTCCACAAAATGTTCTGAAGACTTCTATGGTCTGGATTTATAAAAACACATCGAAACATTTTTTCAATGTCACATATTAAAATGTACAAGTATGACCGAAATAAAAGAAGGATATCAAAGAGCTCACTTTGCACCACCGGCCCCTTCAGCAGTACATCATTCAATGAGATCTTATTTTTAGTTTGCATACTACCATCAAAAACTGTCCGGAGCTTCGTGGTCTTGCTCTCCTCATTGAATACAGCATGATGGGCCAGAAAGTAAACAGAGCCACAATTAATATCATATGAGTTGATATCTACTTTCTTAGCATGTCCCATTGCGACATACAGGTCAATGAACTCCTTACACTGTACAAATAATGCTGGATTTTGTTTAAGTTTTCTTTCTAAGTATAAAAAACGCTGCCAAGCAACTGAGAACGAATCTCCAAGTTGTAGCTCATTTTTAGGGGTGACTAGAGGTAAATCTACATAAAATATTTTATCCTTCAACTGTACAGACTTTTTAAAGGTAGCTTCTGCCCTTTGAAACTCATCTGATACCATGGCTACAGGCTCAGGAAAACTCTCCGATAACCAAAACTTTTCCATCACATTTTCTAACTTGGTTTCATCACAGATAGCCATATTTGAAACTATATTGTAGCACAAAGTCTGCTTACAAACACTCACCCTGCCGGCGACAACATAACCAAATACAGTATTTTGCAATGTAGGGCCATCTAATGTTTTAAAACAACTATTCAACAATGAATTAAAATAAATATCTGCACCCAGCAATATTGATATTTCCAATGGAATATTGAAGTTATTATCTGATAGCTGAATTTCCTTGGGAATATTTAATTTAGTAATATCAATATATTGCTGCGGAAGAGGTGTAGTTATTTTCTCAACAATATGACAGTTAATATTGAATTTAATATTTTCATAATGGCATGAATTAATACAAAAACTGACAATTTTGTTTAATTTGGTGGCCTTGTTGCCTACCCCAATAATATTGGTATCCTGCAAGGTGGGTGTCAACCCTAATTTATTTACTAAAGAGTTGGTCACAAATGAGGCTTGGCTGCCACTATCAAGCAATGCCCTAACCTGTATGTCTCGACCATATTTGTCAGAGACTCTTACCATAACAGTAGGTAATAAAACATTACATGGTGAAGCATTATTAGTATTAGAAAATAATGATACAGGAGCCTCCTCCTTTTTATCTTCACTATGCAATAATGAATTATGTGAGCTTTTACAAACTTTACATTTAAATTTAAATTTGCAGATTTTGTCTCCATGTGCTCGCAAACAAGTGGAGCATAATTTATTATCCTTTACAAAGGACAGACGAGTCTCTATAGGGACCATCTTAAATTTGGGACATTTAAAAATAACATGATCATTTTTATCACAAAACTTGCACAAACTTTGTGCCTGTGAAGAAACATTTGCAACTTGCATTGCAGATTTAGAATTAATTTTAAATGGAACTGTATCCTCCAGCGCCATAGCACGCTTCTCGAGGAAGTTAATAAATTCTTTAAGAGTCGGAATCTTACTAACTTCCCGCTCCAAATTAAATGCCCTTTTAGTATATGGGTCTATTTTCTTATATAGTACACAAATTATTATATGATCCCAGTGTTCAACAGGCTCCTCTAAATTTTTTAATGCATGTAATTGCTGATTTAAATTAGAAATTAAGGTCCGTAGACCAGATGCAGTACATTTCTGCATAGACGGCATGTCCAAAATTATATCTAAATGACCAAAAACCAACCGGGTTGGATCATGATATCGTTTCTCTAATAATTGTAAAGCTTCTTTATATGATTTATTGATAAGTGGCAAGTTTATTATAATTCCCAACGCTTCATCCAGAAGGTATTTTCTTAAATAGAACAGCTTTTGGACATCCGTCAATGAACTATTATTGTCAATAACTGCTATAAAGAGGTCATGAAATGGTTTAAACTTGGTAAAGTCCTTGCCATCAAATGTGGGGATTTCAACAGTGGGTAACTTAGAACTAGAAACACATGTTGTCTGAAACGATTCAGTTTTGGAAATTACCTTTATAGTCTCATTGATCTTCGCCAATACTGTGAAATATCTCTCCTCAAATCTTCCCACATCTTCAGTATCGTTGTCATCCTCACATAGAATATCCAGTTGGACACTCTCATATTGCGTTAACGCCGACATTAGCTTCTCCTTGCGAGCCGCAAGAATATCTACTGTAGCTGATGCCAAATTTATGGGGTCGTTCACATAGTTCTCGATCCGAGTTAGCGTGGCCTTACACTGTGTGCGTATCAACTTAAGCTTCTTTAAATCCGCCATTTGGATAGCTGAAAGCCCTAAAAAATCGCACTATCACTTCACTTTTTAGCCGAAATATCGCTTTATAACTAGAACACAAACTTTTTAGCACTTCGTAAACTTTGTTTACATCGGATCACAACAGCAGCGCGGGAACAGGTGAAACGTCAGCTGTCAACGTTGAAGTGTCAAACTCAATTGACATTAGCGATGTCAAAGTCGAGTGACGTATCCAGTCATGTCGCCGGAACGTCGGTCGATGTAGAATTTTTCACAATTTCGGTATTGTGGGTACTTTTGCATCCATATATCAAATTCAGCAAATCCGCCGAAATTCTTCGTTTTTTCTTCTTTGGAATGCTGATGACGCTCAACAAACGCAAACTGTGCGTTTTCCTTCGATGAAATAGACTGATATCACCCAATTTGGGTGAAATTCCGCCGCGCACGCAACCGACACTGTCGGTGCACAACCACGCCGGCCAAACTTGCCGAATCAGTGCAAATTTAACAAAAAAACACTCACTGAATGTCTGAAGGACCACAAACAGCATGTACAATAAAAATGCTGTGTTGAAATATGGCATATACGAATTTATTAACAAATCACTGGGATCATTGTGTCGATCTTACAATGGTGCAAAGTCAAGAGAAAGAAAAACCAAAAAGTGGCGATGTTGCCAATATGAAATTACAAAATTAAATATTTTACCACAGACAATTAAAATTGACTAAAATCGATTGTTAAATCAATAACAAAATATGTTTATGTTTGATATTGAATCGAACAGTGACCTTTCCTCTAATTCCAGGACTGCAACGGCGACGGAGTCACGAACTGCTTCGACTACATGATGGTGAACGGTAATGGAGGTTACGGGTGCTCAGCTCCCCTGAACCGGTCCGTGAATGGTAGAAGATGGCTGAAGAGGTACGAAGAGTGCAAGATATAGAAGCTGTCGTTACATTCCATCATCATCATCAACTGTATGTCGTCTAGGATAAAGGACGCTCGCATCCTTTGAGAAATTGCGATGATCAAGACTTCTGTCAATTTACTTAACTCTGAGCTGGAGTAAAACTTTGTAAGAAACCTTGTTGTTTTCTTTTTTTATCATCAGAGACCTATCATCACTGTTATAGCAGTATTGTTTTAATCTTACTTTACACTGAATTTAATATAGCGTGGATGTAACATCGACGGATAAATGAATACCACGTAAGGAAATAGCACCCATATCTGTGACGTCACCGTATCAACTCGAGCCATTCAGTATTCTTTGTATGAAACTTCCTACTGCAACGCTTACAGACAAGCGGCACGTTGCTAACAGCAAATAAACTGCAGCTGCCGCCACCTCTCGACGGCAGTCGTCGACACACATTTACGCGGCCTGCCACAACTGCAAGCGTCGCCACCCGGCAGTCGTGGACGCTGCGGCAGAGGCTGCCAATGTTTCGTCGACAGGTAGCGACGGCTGCAGTCTGTAAGAACGCTAATCAGGGGGTCTTCTGCACAAAACTCGTAGTTTCGGCCGAAGTTACGGGTGTTGTCTACTCCGTATCACTTTCGGACATAAGATTCGTTAGGAGACCAAACTAAAAATGAATGACAACTCGATTGGTCATCTGTCCTTACTCCTGATGTGTTTTCAAAACTCATGAGTTCTAAAATATTAGGGAGTAGGGTTCTTTTCAAAGCATAAAGCTACTTACGGCCGGACCCCGTATCTTCGTTGACGGACTTAGAAAATGGCCCCCGGATTCGTAACGTAATCGCCTCGTCTCGGAACAAGCTTACGAACGGCCGTGGCGAAAGGCGATACAGAGGCCCTACTCTCTAGCGCTTCGTACGTATATTCGGGTCCATCCGTCTCTCTCACTCGCAGTCATCTGCAGACGTGCGCGATAGAGACAGATAAATCCAGACGAAGCGTTAGGAAGTAGGGCCTCAGTGACGATTCCTTTCCAAGTTTATAAAGGGTGTAAAAGATCTCTTAACGAAACCGATAGGCACTTATTCTCTCTGTCATTGCGATCATTCTAGACACGACCTTCAACAATGAAGATAACGACTAAGAAGAAGAAGATACCTGGGAACCTTCTAGTTACGGAGATATTGGGGGTCAAAGTTACAACTTTTTGACAACGAATTTTTTTTAATACAAGTTTTTTATGTTTTTTTAGGGTTCCGTACCTCAAAAGGTAAAAACGGAACCCTTATAGGATCACTTTGTTGTCCGTCTGTCTGTCTGTCTGTCTGTCTGTCTGTCTGTCAAGACCTTTTTTCTCAGGAACGCGTGGAGGTATCAAGCTGAAATTCATATCAAATACTCAAGTCTATGGTCTCTTGGAGCTGTGAAAAAATCAAACTTCTAAGTCAACGCGATCAAAAGATACTCCCGTTTATGCCGCAAATTTTCGACACTCGCAAGGGAATCAAAACCTACAGGGTACTTGCCGTGAACTCAGAATCTTGAAATTTGGTACGAAGCAACGTCTTATAACACAGATAAAGGAAAAATTGCGAAAAGCATAAATTTTTAGTTACATCATATAATAAAAATATTTTTAATAAAGTTTGTACGGAACCCTCGGTGCGCGAGTCTGACTCGCACTTGGCCGGTTTTTTTTTTACTTTAAACACCTCCACGACCCCTGTACTATTCATTGAGTTCTACCACAAAACATGATTTTTCTCTCCAAAAAAAAGTTGTTTCCCAGCAATCAGTTTTGCGTTAATTCTAAGTTTGATGTACAGAATGCTTTGTTGACGGCTTAGTGATGAGGTTGTTTACACCCCGTATCTAATGTTTTTTCAGCTAAACTAAATAGAGTCAGAAGAAACGCAAATCTCAGCAAAGGAAATTTCAATAAACTTCTATTATTTACTTATCGAATGTTTATCTCATAAACAGGAAAATAAGCTAGAAAATGTTTTCCCTGTAATCTGGAATCGTAGTTATAAGTACGGGCTACTTGATATCCACGTGCCGATCTAAAAATATAATAATTATTAAATTTCCGTCGACTTAGGTAAAAGCTCCACAAGTAACCTGAGTTACATGAACTTGAAGGGTTTAATTAATAATTTTAATGATTATAATAAGTTAGTTTCCATTTTAATTAAATTGCAAATCTATTTAGTCCATCAGTTAGAGTATTGCAAAATAATGGACACGTATTTTTTGTTTTTGTAAATCAATGAATATTGTCAAATTTAGAACGCATCAAAACTCGGGAGTGGCTCGTGACGTAACAACGCACTAAAAATTATAGACGGCGTGACGTATTGAGAATTTGAAAAGCATCGTACTTTGTCAAGTTTGATCTACGTAACAAAAGATAAAATACGTGTCAAATATTTTTTGAAAATCTGAAGGTCCATGTTCACCGAAAAGATAACAGTCTGATTATCTAAAAACAGCTGTCACTGTGACATGTTCCCATACAAAAAAGTGTTTTAAACAGCTGTTTTTAGATAATCGTCCGTCGCCTTTTTGGTGAACATGGACCTAGTTAGATTTTTTCAGGACACTTCTCTATTCTGTAACTACATACGTGTTACAGCTGAGAATCATATTTAAATCAACATACCTACAACATACTGACCCGCAAATAGAAAAAACCCGAGCGCGGCTTAACCTAAAGATCGATGCCAGTGGCTGTTATTACTTAAGGCGATTACATGAGCTAAACGCGAGTTTTATAATTACTAAAAGTATATGATTCACTGCTATAAACAAGACCAGAAAAACATATGATATTCTTCAGGATATATCCTAGCATGATACTGTTTTGAAAACATAATACAGTTAATTTGGCTCGATAAAAAGAAATCACGAACTTATCTCTAAAAACATCTTTCAAACAATACAAAACATACTAATATGCATGCGATCATTCTGATTTTTTGGCAAATAATTCTACAAGCAATATATTAGCATGATACTGTTTTAGTTTTTTTAATCCAATCGATAGTTTTTTTTTTGTAAATCGATCGAAACCACTCATTTCGCACTATTTGGCCCGCAGTGGCTGACGTAACAACCACTTTGTAGTGCAAGCTGATTAGAACTTTATTCTAACAGCATTTCAAACGAAGTTTGAACCACCACAAATAGAGTTGCTAATTTAGCTCGTCTAAGCGCCTTAACCTAAAGATCGATGCCAGTGGCTGTTTTTACTTTAATCCATTTTTACCAAAAAGATGGCGGTCTGATTATCTAAAAACAGCTGTTTAAAACACATTTTTGTATGGGAACATGTACCTTTAACATCTTTTTAGATAATCAGACCGTTATCTTGGACATGGACCTTAGCCACAAACTCCTCAAACACAGGTTTTGTCTCATGAAAATAAAAACTTATCTTTGGATATATAACTTAAAAAGATTGTGATAATCTAAAGATAGCATGATGTTCCCAAAAATGTATTCCCTAAACCAAACAACTTTAATTGGATTTTCGGCCTAGTCTCTAGAAGGACATCTGACTTTACAAACACGGCTAAGATCTAAGCCATGAATATTACAAACTATTTAAATACGTCTGCGTCGATAAGATTTTGTATTCGTCTTCCATTGCCAGCTACGATTATAACACAGATTTTTGACAAACGTTGGTCTCAAATGTTGGCCATGATTTTAATCGTTTCAAGGTCGCCGTCACACGTTGCCAGAAAACTTAAACTAGAAAGAGTATGCAAATAGGTCCATTATTAAGCTTTAAAGTGGAAAAAACAGATATACAGTAAGACTGAGCGAGACAATACTATTCAAATGACATCACTACAGGTTATAAAACAAAGTCCTCCGCCGCGTCTGTTTGTCTGTTTGTTCGCGAAAAAACTTAAAAACTACAACACCGATTTTCATGCGTTTTTCGCCAAGGGATAGAGTAGTTCTTGAGGAAGGTTTAATATATAATTTTTACGCGGACAAGGAAGCCGGCATCAGCTAGTTATCTACAAAACAGAAACGTGGCCTTTTTTGATGGCACGATTGGCACAGTGGCTGAGCGATTGGCCGTTTTTCCCGGGTTCGATTCCCGCTTGCAAAATTATTTGTATAACCTACAGCCTACTACTATATGTAGTTCTTCCCGGTCTGGCTGTTTGCGTATGCGAGTTAAAATGTTTAAACACACCAAACAGGCCAAATTCCCAGTGTGGGGCAATGATTTAAAAAAAAACTTACAGTATACTTTTTTGCCTATAATTAATTCCTGCAATACATGAAGAAAAACATTTCCAAAGTATCTCATCATATAGGCAGCTCTTCTAACTCCATTCTGAATGCAAATATTTGACTATATCTCCTGATATCTTTACCATGTACCTGAACTACCTCTGTTGAATATCCTACACTAACAAAAACGAGCAGTGTACATCGAACAAAGCCTAACTCTCGACAGAACGACCTAAAACATGTCGCTGTACCAGCAAGGGAGACAAGTGACATCAATGAATATTCAACCCGTACGTGTTGGAACTTTAATGAAGGACCAGGCAGAACCACTCTAAAAACATGTTCCTGAACATCCGGTCCTAGATTTTTAGAGAATGAAGAAGTTTTAAGGGGCCGGCGGAGCATACGTATGCTCATACAAACGTATTACCAAAATAATTTGTAAATCAAACATATTCTTAAGGTAGTGTTTATTTATTTTGATTGGATTACTGAATATCTAAGTTTTCCCAAATATCAATTTTGAAAAGACAATGATATAAAGACTAGATATGAGATTTTTTTTTATCCTAACTCTTGTTTAAATCAGTATCAATTCAAAATATTTGTTTGGGAACCTAGTTATTCTGTAATCAAATCAAAATAAGTACACACTTCCTTAACAATATGTTTGATTTACAAATTATTTTGGTGTTACGTTTGTATGAACTATGCATGCTCCGCAGGCCTCTTAAGACTCGTTAGAAACGATACGGCTATATGGTTTTACTTTACTTTACTCCTCTTTTTACTGAGAGCAGTGGTGGTCTTGTGGCAACGGGGTAGCAGGCCCTCTTTTCACAAACGCTTCGATTCAAATTCGAATGTTCGTCACGTCCACCAACCCACACCGTTCACGGTGAAGTGTTTGAATGGATTGGTCAATTCACAAAAAGGCCTCTGGCCAACCTGAGGAAAATTGGCTAACTATGCTTAACACCTTTTTTACCAGAATATCGCAAACCATCGACGGATAGGTATTCGCACTCGTTGATGACGCCTAGAAAACGCTGGCGTGACGGCTTGAAGGCGTTTGTGAGAAATTGGCTGCAGAGGGCCGCACGAAGAGAAGAGCGGGAGGCTATGAGGGAGGCCTTTGCCCAGCAGTGAGACGATATAGGCTAAAAAACCTTTTTTACCAGACTGCCGCAAAAGCATACACAGATAGCATTATTTCAACAGCCTTTATCTAAACGCTGAGTAGATCCTGTACATTCGCATAACCAAATCATTTATCTTAATCACAAGTCAGAACTATCCGGAATAACTTTAGACATAAAAGACTTTAACATACTACCAACACATTACGAACAGCAAACTACACTCAGGATAACATTTAAACAGAAGATATACAATCTCTTTGGTGTAGTTTAACCAGAGACAAAACAAGTGGGCGCATAAATCGTGAACTGTGTTGTCTGTGGAGTCGAGGCAATTCTCCAGTTGGCGCCAAATCAGGCGAAACACGGCTGCGGTTTGTGTGTTGATAATTCAGTATTTAGCCATTGAGTGTGTTATTTCGATACTTATCACTT
Source organism: Xestia c-nigrum (assembly GCA_916618015.1). Classification (NCBI taxonomy): domain Eukaryota; kingdom Metazoa; phylum Arthropoda; class Insecta; order Lepidoptera; family Noctuidae; genus Xestia; species Xestia c-nigrum. The sequence continues at coordinate 3,646,737 of OU745261.1, read as the reverse complement.
ATCTACACTAATATTACAAGGTATAAACAAACGAAGCCGTCAACCAAGCAGCGTGTACATCAAATAATGTAACTCAACGCAAAAAATATTTCTTGGTTTTTTTGGAGTTAAATATTTTTGCGGTAGAACTCAACTCAATGAAACGCACTCAAAGCTTTGTGCTCCGGGGTTGCGGGCCTGTTCGAAAGAGATACCGCGGTCCCGGAACATAAAGGGCGAGGAAGGAACATGGATGGGTTTTAGTCAGTAAGAGTCTGACACTCCCTCCCGCTCCGCCCAGAGTGGGAGAAGTCATTTAATGCTTTCCCATCCCAAAAAAAAAAAAAAACCTTTGTGCTGAGATGGATTTGTCACCGTAAATATTATCAAACACGTTTAACTTCCATCGCATACATTTCACAATATTACGGTTTCACTTCGATAGATTACAATCTACCGAAAAATAATGCGTTATATTGTAAGCAGTATGTTCGTTTGACAATCTTTCGAGAGTTTACAGTCTCTCTAGTTATATTACAATCTAACGTGTTTGACAATTTTACGGTGACAGGTGCATTGAAAAGCACGGGGGTATGTTATAACATTTTAAACTTATGCAGGGTGTAAACAACCTCGTCACGAAGCCGGCAACTACGCATTCTGTACATCAAACTAATAGCTGGGATACGATTTTTTGTTGGGGTGAAAAATCATGTTTTGTGGTAGAACTCAATATGACGCACTCAAAACATTGTGCTGGCGGTTGGATTGATAAATATGTATGGATGGTTTTTAAAGTAAAAATCTAACAATACTCGTAAAACTTGTATTAAAAAAAAACTTAATATCTCCGTAACTAGAAGGTTCCCAGGTATGCTATAGAACAAAAAAACGGTGTCCCTTTTGCGTGACCACCCTTACATACCGAGTTTTCTCCGTGCCTCGGAAAGCACGTTTAAAAGCTGTTGGGACCAACAGCTTAACGTGCTTTCCGGGACCGGCTGTCATTTGTCCATCTTGGACAGTCGTAACAAGTAGCCAGTGACCCAAAACGTCTGACACCCAGTCGTACCAAGTGGTATCGTATTACGCAGTATGAACTGGGTTGTGGAAGTCAGATAGGCAGTCGCTGCATGTAAAATACTGGTATTCAGCTGCATTCTGTTAGACTGGATGCCGACCCCAACATAGTTGGAAAAGGCTAGGCTGGTGATGATGATATCAAAAAAGAGGTTGGAACTTTGTTGACCCTCAGTATCTTCTTGTCTAGAAGATTCCCAGGAAGAAAAAAACAAGGATTGAGAGAAGACGTGCCTTTCAGCTTCGGTAAGAGTATTTTTACACAAAGACGAACAGTTTGTAAGTTTGGGATGTATTGTAGTCAGCTTCGAAACTAATAATATGAAGCCGAAATTTTTAAATAATGGGAAGTTATATTTTCTCCAAGTGTCACTGGCTATATTTTTCGACCATAACGCGAGCAAAAGCTTGTTCTGAATGCATAACAAAATTCCACTTTCCACCTTCACGGTAAGAATCAGGAAAAACAGGATGAAAAGGGGTTTTAAAGAAAGCGTTTACAACACCACACCAGCAACCCCCGAAGGATAAGGAAGACATGCAAAAGCATGTACACACACACACACACACATGAAATAAAGGCGAGCCTATTGTAACCGGGCACAATAGGCTTGTTTACTGAAAAATTCTAATTAGTCCGTCACTTAAATTATCAAAAAATATTTGACCCGTAATAAAACATATGAAGACGGGTATTTATCGCGAATTTACCTTTAATTATTTATTTATTGTATTTTATTATGTGTTCTGATCGTGAAAGTTTAAAAAATACTATTTGACCCCTATTTTTTCTTTTGTCACATAAACCAAAATTGACGAAGTTATGACGCTTTTAAAATTCTCAATACGTCACGCCAAGCTATCATTTTTAGTGCGTTGTGACGTCACGAGCCCCCACTCGAGTTTTGATGCGTTCTAACTTCGTCAGTATTCATTGATTAAAAAAAAAAACAAAAAATACGTGTCCATTATTTTCCAATACTCTAACTGACTAAATAGATTTGCAATTTATTGATGGTGGAAACTAGCCTATTCAACACCGTGCTACTAATTTCTGATGTAAAAAAACATGCGGGACCGAAATGAAAACTAAATAATCTATATCTGCTACGCCGTAGCGGATCGGCTACGAGTGCTACGTAGTGTAAAGTGACGGTTACGCGAGTTTTCTCAACGCGCCTTAAGAAGTTTTCCCTTCTAAAACCCAATAGAACGACCAATAGAACGACCTACGTACGTACTGATTAAAATTTAATAACAGTACTTTAGGAGAAACACAATTAAAAAAAATCTTAAGTGTTTACATATTATTAGACCGGACTGTACAGGGGGTATAAAATGGCCGTTTTAGCAGAACATAGTATGAAGCACGTTAAAAAATTTGAATTCTTAAAATTGGCTTCATGTTTTTGAAAAAAAAAAACTAATAAAGTCCATTACAAGATTTTTTTGTTTTTTATGTAACGTGATTCGTATTATGTTCTGCTGAAGCGGCCATTTTAGGCCCACAGGACAAAACACATAAAAATTAAACATTATTTACAAATATTGAAAACTAAACATACTTAGATAAAAAATTAAAAATAAAAAGAAACGAAAGGTCCTGAACGAAGCCAAAAGGTCCCTATCTCAGCACGGTGCTGTCACATTAAAAAACGTCACACCGTTAGTTAGGCTGACCCCACATTTGGCGTGCGCGATCCTCGGGCGTGCGAGTAGCGCGAGCGCCGCGCGCGCGCAGCGCGAGCGTCGGGTGTTGCCGCCGTGTGACGTGCATGCAGCGTGCGCGCAACGCGCGCGCGGCGCGCTCGCGACGCTCGAGTCGCGTTCTTACCCCTTCGCCCGCTATCCCCGCCGCCGTCTGTCTGAAGGGGGTTAAACGCCAAGGCGAGCGCCGCGCGCACGCCTTACACACGTCACACGGCGGTAACACCCGACGCTCGCGCTGCGCGCGCGCGACGCGCGCCCTGCGTCCGTGCAGCTCGCACGCCCGAGGATCGCGCACGCCAAATGTGGGGTCAGCCTTAGTATTCTGATAGGGCCCAAATTGAAAGTGATGCCACGGTCAGATACGGATAAGATTAAAATAATAAATAAAAATAAGTATAACACTGTTCACAACTTGGGAATCAAACCTTCACATTCAACAGTAACTCTTGCGATCACTGTGCCAATAGCACAGCGTTCTTATTCACTCCAAAATTACACTAGCTAGGTACTCGGGCAAAACTGCAAAGTTATTACACATTTTCCGTGTTCACAAAAACGCTTCGTTCAATTTTAATGAGATTTTAAGTTCCATTTATTTCAAGAATTAATTTTATATGTCATTCGTTCTTTAAATGAGGATATGCATAGCTAATATTTGAGCCAGGAAGCCAGTAAAAATTCTCAATCGAAGCCGAAAGGCACTTATTCACCGCGTCATTGCGATATTGTTTTTAGTCTAATAAAGGGTGTAAAACACCTCTTAACGAATACGAAAAGCCCTTGTTCTACTCGTCATTCTGATCATTTTTTTGTTCCACACTATACCTGGGAACCTTCTAGTTACGGAGATATTAGGGGTCAAAGTTGCAAGATTTTGACAAGTTTTTTTTAAATGCTTTTTTTTTATCGCATGATTTTTACTTTAACTATCTCTACGACCCCCGTACTATTCAATCCATCCATCCGCACAATGTTTTGAGTGTGTTACATTGAGTTATACCACAAAACCTGATTTATAACCTCAAAAAAAAAATGTTGTTTCCCAGCATTCTTTTTTGCGTAAAGTTACTTAGTTTGATATACAGAATGCTTGGTTAACGGCTTTGTGATGAGGTGAAATACACCCTGTATATATTTAGCCATTAATTTAAACATCATCGTGCGAGTAGAAACGGCTTAAACCCAAAGATTTCTGTTAATTATACTTCTTAAGGGACGGGCGGAGCATGGGAGTTTCATACAAATGTAATACCAAAATAATTTGTAAATCAAACATATTTCTCAGGTAGTGTGTATTTATTTCGATTGGATTACAGACTATCTATGTTCCCAAATATACATTTTGAATGGACACTGATTTGAACAAGAGTTATGAGAGAAATAAGTTTTCAATTTCTCATATCTCGTCTTTATATCATTGTCCTTTCAAAATATATATTTGGGAACATAGATAGTCTGTAATCCAATCGAAATAAATACATTCTACCGAAAGAATATGTTTGATTTACAAATTATTTTGGTATTACGTTTGTATGACCTACGCTTACTCCGCAGGCCTCTTAAAATAAAAGCAACGAAACCCGCAGGCTCAACGCTACCAATATTAAATATTATTAATACGCAACGGCATCCATTTCACTAATATGCACAAAATAGAAGAAAGCCTCATATCCGTCGTCTAACCAAAAAAGTCGGTAACATAGGTAAAAAAACATTTCCCAGCTTTTCCCGCCATTTTTGCACGCGGAACTCATTATTTTTACAAAATAAGCAAACATTCGCGCACACATCCTTTTCTTTCTCCCTGATCCTTCTCCAAAATGTTCTGTCACATAAATTAACAACGCATCGCAAAAAAACGGATAAAAAATACGTAAAACCCAGAAAAAAAACATTATTCACAAGTTTAGACATTTTTGGGCGAGTTCTGGCGGTCCAGTTTTGGGTATGGCTAATTTTCTGGGTTAATAAAATTTATTCAGTGGCTGACTGCTGCCTGAGGAGTAAAATTTCTGTTAATTAAAACTTGATGAATGTTGAAAGTTTGCGATGATCCACAGTAACCACTTTTCGCCACGACTTATTATGATTTAACTACGATGCTATAATTCGTAGAAACTGGTTACATCGTAAGTAGATACTTAAAAAAAAACATGCGGGCCAGGCAGTCTTTGGGTACTGGGGACAGTCGATAGAAGTGAAAACTAGTAGACGATCCGTTACGGCTACTCGGATTGGCTACCAGTTCGCAGCACTCGTAGCCACTACGGCGAAGTACCCGAAAAGCGTACGTGACGATCAGGCGAGGTCCATGATTTTTGTTCACTCAAAAGTGCTCAACGCGCCTCAAGAAGCCTTCACTTCAAAAAACTAAATTAAACACGAAATAGAGAGGTCTTGGGGAATGGAGAGAGCACCTAAATTACTCAGTGCCAAGTAGAACTTTACACTATCAATTGCCTTAGCTAAACATGAAACAAATTCAAGTCTGCCTATTCCATTATTCTGTGTATCCTCACCATATCAGTGTTACCACATAATAATATGTTCGGTCTACTGGACTAATCATTCAGTACTAGGTTTTGAATGAATTTGAACTTTTGAAGGGAGAAATGCCGCATATTAAATGGGGTTCTCCCCGTCATTGCGATCATTTTTTTGTTATACACTATACCTGGCAACCTTCTAGTAATGGACATATTGGGGGTCAAAGTTTCTTTGACAAGTTAAAAAAAAAAAATGATATTATTCTAATATTTATACTTTAAACACCTCTACGACCTCCGTACTATTCAATCCATCCATCAGTATAATGTTTTAAGTCCGTTACATTGAGTTCTAACTTTTACCACAAAACATGACTTTTCACGTCAAAAAGAAAGTCGTTTCCCAGCAATATTGTTTGACAGATTGCTTGATGAGGTTGTTTACACCCTGTATGTCGCTACTCTATGCTACAAGAAAACTTGCAGTACATCATAATTAAGTATAAAATTGGTTGCCTGTAAAGTCGGTATACGGGCGAAAGTTTTACGTGACAACGACTTTGAGTGGTAAAATAATTTTAATGTGAATATTCATTCGTATAGTAGGAAGAAGGATGAAATGAACCGGTGTGTATGCCTATCTCTCTCACTCTCTCTCTCTCGCTCTGTCTCTCTCGCTCTTAGGCGGGCTAACTGTGCTCGAGTGGAAGGGACGCGTGCCTTTCACTTTTTATGTCTGTCTCTCTCGCTCTTAGGCGGGCTAACCGTGCCCGAGTGGAAGGGACGCGTGCCTCTCACTCGCTCTCATTGTGAGCGCATAACGTGAGCCGGGTGACACTTCAAGAAACTGCGTTACGCTCCGTAACGCAGTTTCTTGAAGTGTCACCCGGCAAACCAATTTATAAGACGTTGTCACGTCAAAAATCTCTTAATAACTAGCATACTCTTTACAATTTTTTACTGAATGTCTGAAATATAAAATTGTAAATAAGTACATATTTCGTATCAAAATTCGTTCGAAGACTTCACTTGTGTCAGCTTTTTTTAACAAAGCGCATACCGCTTTGTGTTAGGTCTTGAAATTTGCATTGAAACATCTAGAATTTGAACAATTTTCCAACTTAAGTTAGATTCAAGTGGCGGGACCTGTAAATTGTGTGTAAGTTTTGTTTACAGGAAAGATAAAGGAAAACTAAATTTCTGTTTAAGTTTTAAAATCGATTGTAGGGCTATCTTTATTCTAGCCTCTTACTAACTACATTGAGTGAAGATACAATATTCAATATTTTTTATTCCTATATTCAAAATACTAAAAAATTACATTTTTTTTTTAAATAAAAGTACCCTATTGTGTACACCCACCCCTCACACAACCCTCCAATTTGTACCAACACTCCATTACCCACAAATTAACAACGTAATAGTCAATTCATCAGTCTTTGTCACATGATATTACGTCGCCGCCATGTTGAAATGTTTCGTTTCACGCATATGACGCAACAGGGCGAAGGCGCCGCGGTGTGAAATTATACATGTACCCCTATGATCTGTTGAAAAAATATCTGATGAAAAAGTAAACAAATGGATCAGTTAATGTACCAGAGACCTGTAGAAACACACCGTACGTAAAGTGCGCGGAAAAGGAACTGAACTGAGAAAAGCGGGCTCGAATATCCCGCATGAAACGTAAATACGATATGTGTTATGAGTGAGCGAGACGACATTATTCAAATGTCAGGTCAACGAAACGTCACTATTTTTTTGGCGCCAAATGGCGAATCTATCACACTTTTTTTTTTATTTATGTAAACTCTAGATACCTACCGCTGTTAACGGCGATATACAGGAGTTGCATGTGTAAGAAAAAGGTAAAGAAAGTCTATGACCTTCCCCAGGATATAATATATCTCCTTGCCCAATTTCATTACGATCAGATCAGACGCTTAGTCGCGAGAAACAAACCAACAGAGTTACTTTCGCATTTATAATATTAACTGTTTGGAAGTATGGAGGAATAAATTCTCAAAATGAAGCTAATGTGGAAAACGAGTATTTAAAATTTCAAAACTGCAGGTTTTCTTCGTTTACACCGTGCGCTCGTGCTTGCAGCCTTTAAACAGGCTTTGTTTACACATTCGTCTGCCTCTTTCAGAACATATCATACTCTCAACGCTGGGATGGAAGAGACGTGATCTATGAGAAGTATTTCTGAATAATGATTCTTTATTTCTGTCGTGTCTGGTATTTGAGACAGTGCTATTTTACTCTGGAAACCCGTTTCGAGGAATTCAGTGCCGTAATGCGCGTATCTACTAATGCTACCATAAGCAAGATAAATTGAGTCTGCGCTAAAGAAGGTAGCATTATTGAATGTCTCTTTGAAATAATAGAATTTAATTTAATTTATATATTATTTATTTATATATATCATTTATTTCATCACCGCTGCTCTCAAAACGGTGAAGGAAAATATCGTGAGGAAACCGGCATGTCCTAGAGCCAAAAAGTTCGAAGACATGTGACATCTACCAAACCGCACTGGGCCCGCGTGGTAGATTATAGCCCATTCCCTCTCATTGAGAGGAGGCCGTGTCCCAGCAGTGGGAACATTATAGGCTGATGATGATGATGATGAAGTTTTATTTTATTTATGAAACTAACTTATCATCGAATCGTCACGGGAGCATCTTAACATAATTTTCTTACCCTTATTCCCATTTATTTGTGGTCAGCGCCAGCATCTCTTCTCCTTTCATACGCCTCTATTACTCGTCATCCCAGCATCCATCTGATTCTTCTGTCCAGCTATGTATGTCATCATTCTCATCGTTTCTTAAATAGTTGCCCAAGGAGCAGGTCAAACAAGCTGGCTCATCGTCTACGAACTGGCTATCCACAGTCATCTTTTTTCCATCGGTCTAATTTGAACCTTGAGCGGGGTGCTCAAGGTTCAACCCTGGCTCCATATTATTCTATCTACTCTTAGGAATCTTAACCGTTGCAGTTACACTAAAATGGTCGTAGGAAACCATCCATAATTTTCCATGAAATTTTGATCCCCATTCATAGATTTAAAAACAAATACCTACGGTTAGCAAGAAAATGGCCATTTTACATAAAACATTTTTTTATGCCTTTCGATCCTGTTTCTAATACTTACTGATCAAAAACTTCTATACCGGACCACCGTTGGGAGTACTTATTTATTTATTTATTTAAACTTCATGTACAATAGTGGTACATTGGCGGACTTAATGCCACAAGGCATTCTCTACCAGTCAACCATTGGGTCAAATAGACAGCATTGTGGAGTACAATAAAAATAAAAATAAACATACCATCTTGTAATCCTAAAATAAACACATATAAAGGTACCAACATACTAATACATAAATAAGCATATAAAATAAACTAATATATATAAAATACATATGAATAGTCCGAAATACGAGAAAACTTTGATATAATATAACTTTATCGAACCTTTTTATGAAGTCTTTGTATATGTCACCGTAAAATTGTCAAACACGTTATATTACAATATAACGTGTTTCTCTCTAGCGATATTGTAATATCTCGAATTATTGTCAACTGGCCATACGGAAGTATCTCTAGGGGCATAGGGGCCCCGCGAAGCGAGGCTCCGTCGACTACGCTTTTCAGGGGAGTATAAAGTGTTTTAAGGTAAGGTTATATTAATCGATATTTCTCAGGAATGGTACAGTATCTTTTCATGAGAGTGGTACCATTGGGCAAGGGGGCAAGGGGGACCCCTCCTTCTCTCCACACCGCGTGAGTTCGAGAGTTTACACTATCGCTAGAGATATTACAATAAAACGTATTTTACGGTGACATATATATTTGTAGGTCAGAGAATATATCGTAGACTATTGTTAGTGTCACACACACACATCACTACGCGAACGAAGTCGCAGGCAACAGCTACTAACTTATAAAATGAGCATAACAAACCCCACAGTACATAAATCCTAAGGTTACCTAATTAAAAGTTAAGGAGAAGTTGTTGAATCTGTTTTTGTAATCTTATCATGCGAGAACTACTTGACGGTTTTTAATGAGAGTCCTGAATTACGGTGCTGAGAAACATCGCGAGGAAGCTGGGAGAGAGGTACCTAATCATATTAAAACGTAAGTATGCATCTATGCAGTAAGAAATGTTGAGACAAAATTATGCTTGTATTTTTGTAAGATGTTATAAAACAGCTTTTTTTTATCTGCCTGCCTTTTACCAACTACGTCGGGGTTGGCTTCCAGTCTAACCGAGTGCAGCTGAATACCCGGTTGGAACTGGGTAATAAGATACCCCTTGGTAAGACAGTTTGTCAAACTTTCGAGCCACTGTAACGACTGTTGAAGATCTTTAATTCACAAGCAGGACCAACGGCTGAACGTGCATTCCAAGGCAGAGAGGCAACTCGGTATGTAATCGGTGGTCAGCCATCCACAGACCAACCTTATCAAGGGCGGCTTAACCTGAAGATCGATCTCGAGGGGCTGTGTTTATTTAGCCACGAGTTCCTTAAACATTTACTTAGATATGTTCAAATCTTAAGCGAATTAAAAATATAGATGAACAAACACCAGACGGAGCTAAACTGCGGCCATAAGCTAGATAAACGCCAAATTTATTCAATCTCAACAACGTATTCTCTTAAACTACCCCCAAAAACGTTGATATTCTAAATCTAGTCCTATACACCGAACCCCTCATATAAATGACATTTTAAATAAGTAAACAGCGACCTCCGTAAGCCAAAATCAGGGATCAGCAAGAAAACAAATATAAAATCAGGAGAAAATGCCAGGTTATCACAGAAACGAGTCCGGTAGGGGCCATCCGGGGTTCTGTACAAATAAGCATCCGATGTTAGGGTCCCCACAATGTTGATGCTATCTGAGACTGCTCCGTTTCCTTTTGTTGAGGATGTAGATGGGAATCTGATATGTTCAACTGTTTAGGAAATCTTTGAAAAAAGATTTGCATATGTATCGGAGTAGACCTGCGAAAGGAATCAATCGCTTATGAAAAATGAAATAAATATCGACATAAAATTGTCGGATTAAACAAAAAACCGAAACAGCTTACGACAGTTAATCGAGGTTTATTTTTCATTATGTAAGTAGTCTACTAATTTAAAGTTTAAAGGCTCTCTTACCAATGGAAATCACCAATGGTATGACCAACGATATGACACCTAAAGGTGTAAAACACCTCTTACCGAAGCCGAAATGCACTTATTCTCCCCGTCATTGCTATCATTTTTTTGGTTCTACACCATACCTTGGGAACTTTTTAGTTACGGAGATATTGGGGGTCTATTAAGTTACAACGTTTAGACAATTTTTTTAAACAAGTTCTTATTGTAAGATTTTTAATTCACTAAAAACACCTTTACGACCCCAGTACTATTCAATTCATCCATCGGCACAATGTTTTATCACAAAACATTTTTCACCCCATAAAAAAGTCAAAACTTAAGGCGACGACATCAGCTAAATAAGCAACTCTAATTGTGGTGGTTCAAACTTCGTTTGAAATTCTGTTAGAATAAAGTTCTAATTAGCTTGCACTACAAAGTGGTTGTTACTTCAGTCACTGCGGGCCGAATAGTGCGAAATGAGTATTTTCGATCGATTTAAAACTAGAACTTAACTATTTAATAATAATTAATCCATCAGTCGATGTAGTTTAGCATTTGAAATTTTATGTTATATTTTTAATTATGATTATCATTGTCAATAAATGGCTAAACTGCTTTGAAAGAAAATTAAGAGGTATGTTTGAAGATTTTTTTGGTGCATTAAAGTTTGTCAAATTATGTTTTGAGTTCCATCAGTGTATGCAAAAAGGACTTCAAAATATAATTTCTTTTTTATTTGTCGAAATTATTTACAGTTTTAGAGATACACTGGAATGATGTTTTCAAGAAATCTCCGCCTTAAAATGTCTCTTCCGTGATTTTTATTAATATTGAGCTATACCGATTTTGCAAGCGCCATGATCACGGGTTGACGGGAGAAGACGGAAGATAATCAAGCCACACGAGATATGCCAGCGGCATGAGCTGATTCAAAGTCTATATAAATTATTACGTATTGTACAGTAGTGACTAAATATTACAATGGTGGTAAATTCTAATTACAAAGTATACAGGGTGTAAACCACCTCTTCAGGAAGCCGTCAACCAAGCATTCTGTAAATCAAAACTAAGTAAGCTATACAAAAAAAATTGCAAGGAAATGAAAAAAAATACAGGTCAAATATTTTTTGATAATCTATCTGACGGACATGTTCACCGAAAAGATAACAGTCTGATTATCTCTTACAAGTGTGGTCACCCCAGTTTTAGGTAGATCCGAGATTAAAGCCGAGCATATCACACCATTCACAACAGTTGTCCGCTAATAACGCCAAGCTGAGCCGGGATTTGCCGCCAAACGACTAAAATGGCGGCCAAGAATTTGAGATTACAAACTGGACAGAGAAAATAACCAGTTCCAGCGATCACCGCCCCGGGAGACTCGATGATTAAAATAAAAATGGAGGAAAATAAACAAAAAAAGGAGTGCACTGCCCGGGAATCGAACCCGGGTCGCAAGAATGGGAATCTTGCATGATACCACTACACCAGCAGTGCGCTGTGATGGGTGGCTTAAAATAGAAACATACATGGATTGCATTATAATTAATCAATTCAATTCCATAACTTCACTGAAGCGAATGATTCATTCAAAATTCCACACTATCGCAGTATCGCCGGTGAGAGGAATTGCAGGTTAGTAGTAGTAGTAGTAGTCCCTACTAATATTATAAATGCGAATGTAAGTTTGTTTGTTACGCTTTCACGCGAAAACTACTCAACCGATCATCATGAAACTTTGTACACATATTCTTGGAGGTATTAGAAGTAACATAGGATACTTTTTATTTAAAAAAAACTAACCCTCACTCGCAGACGAAGTTGAGTGGGTCAGCTAGTAGGTAATAAAATCAAAATGTCTACAACTATACATAAACCTCAGGTAGGTACATTAAAACCTTCAAACGCATGGAGGTTCCTTGAAAAGTGTACTAATAACGAATATCCACCTCTAATGTAAATGATGGAGCATGATCGTAGTATTAAATATTTAAAAACAAGCAAACAATAAATTAATGTAAACTAGCCGATGTCCGGGGCTTCGCCCGCGTAAAATTATATACTAAAACCTTCCTCTTGAATCAACTATCTATTAAAAAAAAACTCGCATCAAAATCCGTTGCGTAGTTTTAAAGATCTAAGCATACATAGGGACAGACAGACGCGGCGGTAGACTTTGTTTTATAATATGTGTGAAAAGTCATAAAAAAACCACCTCTTATTCTCATGGAGGATAAAACAAGGAATCACTGCATACTAGTTGTATGTGAACTTTGTATGTACTATACGGTACACCAACTTAATCATCATTGACGTAAAGTTGAATTTCGTTTAGCTGGAATTGAGACAAATGGGAAACAAAGACTTGAATACTTCGGTACTAGGAGGGCTCTTAGCGCTAAAAATACAGCACAAGCTAGTCCGCGAAGTAAGATCATCATCAGCCTAGTCTTACCCCAAACAATATTAAAGTCTTTCAGTCTAACCGGATGCAGCTGAATACCAGAATTTTAAACAGAGCGATCGTTTTTCTGACCTCTACCAAGTTGTAAGTTCAGTCTTTACAATATTAATAAAAATAAATAAGAAATTAAATCATTTCAAGTACCTAATTCAAGTATCACTGACTCATGTTAGAAATAACATGGTTACATTACATACACAACATTAAATTCGATACAATTAATTACAGTTTCATTTACGGTGTAAAACATTATCATAATTAAGTCACACACAATAAAAAAAACAATTAACAATAACATTCACATCTATACTAATACTAAAACCAATACTAATACTAATACAGATACTAATACTAATACTAATACTAGTACCAATACTAATACTAATACTAATATTAATACTAATACTAATACTAATACTAATACTAATACTAATACTAATACTAATACTAATACTAATACTAATACTAATACTAATACTAATACTAATACTAATACTAATGCTAATACTAATACTAATACTAATACCAATACTAATACTAATACTAATACTAATACTAATACTAATACTAATACTAATACTAATACTAATACTAATACTAATACTAATACTAATACTAATACTAATACCAATACCAATACTAATACTAATACTAATACTAAAATATTATAAAGCAGAAGAGTTTGTTTGTTTGTTTGTTTGGTTGAACGCGCTAATCTCAGGAAGTACTGGTGCAAATTGAAAAAATATTTTTGTGTTGGATAGTCCATTTATCGAGGAAGGCTTTAGGTTATATAACATCACGCTGCGACCATTAGGAGCGGAGCAGGAATGAAAAATATTGCAAAACCTGGGATTGTTTTTTCCTTTCGTTTTTCTCTCTTACGTGACGCAGACGAAGTTGCGTGGGTCAGCTAGTTAGTCATAAGTTAGGTCAGTCGCATCAACCCGCCACAGTCATGTCGCTTACGGCAGTAGATGATGGAGCAATCGAGCCTTCCCGCGAGCGCGGCCAGCATGCAGTTAGCGCGTTGTTTAACTGTTCCTCATTACAAATTTTCACAATCTAACTAAAGCTTTAAACTTTAAAACAAGCATTAAACTTGATCCTACTTAAATAGGAACGAGTAATGAGTTGACCCGCCTGATTACATATTTATACAATAACCGTTCTTAAACCGCGGCGTAATTTTGTAGCATATAAGGTAAGCCTTATCCCTCGCGGTTGCAGGTATAATTTTTGTTTGACCTATGTTCCAGAATGTTCAATTTAAACGAAAAATGTCAAACTTTTAATAAATTAATGTCTCTACTTTTCGGAAATCCATGATATACAACTAGAATATTTAGTTTTAATCCCGCCAAACTACTTATTTCAAATTATGGCTCGCGACACTTCTGCGCCGGCGCAGTTCAGTTACGCGACGAAAAACTACGTGGCGGCCGCGTCGTCATCAGTCGGTTTTTTTTTGTGGTGTGCGGTTCTGACTAGAATTGCCCTGCAAAATAGATTTTATAGTGGCAATTAGAAGCTTAGAAGAAGAAAAGTGATTACACGCACTTTTAGGTTCATCCGCGCCGCCGAATCAGAGAACCACAACATTTTATGGTGCAGTAACAAATTTTTTTAACTGTTGTTGATTTAGGTCGTCTCGTCTCATCTACCATTAACAAATATATATGTTGGGATCAGCTTCCAGTCTAACTGGATGCAGCTCAATGACTATTATACATGGAACGGTTACCTATCTGAACCCCACAACCACTAACACCTTGCCGGGTATGAGGATATCAGAGAGAGGTACGAATGACAGCCGGGACCATGTTGTGACATCACTACCTATTTAGTTTGTAATGAGGGATTTTCTTTTTCAAATCTTCCCTAGTCGCAGCATAGATGGCGTTGGTCTGACTACGTTACTGCAAGGAACAGAACGTCACATAATTTCACTTGGACCTAATGATTATATTCGAAAGCTTATGCAAACGAAAGTGTCAGTCAACGAGCGTATGTGACGTGTGTTTATTCAAGCGTTTTGGTTTTGGCAACTTAGTAACGTAGTCGGATTAACGCCATCTAGCGAGTTCATGGAAACTAAAAACCTCTGTCCACCACTAGTGATTGTGTATGATTGTCGATACTTCTTGTATACCATGATACTCACTGCCAATCCTTCACCCGTCTGTGATACTATTACAATGTGTGCCTTGTATTAATAATAAACCAAGTCTACTCAATAGTATCTTTTATTCAACCGACCAACGGAATACAACACTCGCCGGGGTGGAGTCACTTGCCTAGCTCAGCAGATGACGTCTACTGATCAAAACTAACCAAGCTCGCATCAGCTTGGCTCATCTCCTCGTAAAAACCAAACACTCTAACCCCTTTAAAGTTAGCAAGCTGTATTGATTCTCCAAGTTATTTGTATTTCTTTAAAAGCGATATTAGGAACGCCAGAGTTTCAACCGCTAAGTTCTATACACACCCAATACTCAATACTCAATACTTTATTGCATTCCACATGTATTCTTAGGTGGTAAACTTATAACTAGATCACATGGACCCTGTCGGGCACAGCAAAATAAGTGACTTAGGAGAGAGGAAGCATTTGTAAATTGTACAACGTAGGAGGTAGATACTTTCTGAGATTAATATTAATTATAGTCTAACATTATTATTCATTATGTAATTCCTAATTATCATTATAACAATGTATTCGTCCAAAACATTAATTAATAGTATAAAATAAATCAATCAATGGTATACAACATAATCAGGCACCTATATACTAAATTAATAAATTAAATAAAAATAAATTTTAATAAATAATCAAACAAAATCAAACAAAAAAAACTTAGTTATGTAAATTATTATTCATTATGTAATTCCTAATTATCATTATAACAATGTATTCGTCCAAAACATTAATTAATAGTATAAAATAAATCAATCAATGGTATACAACATAATCAGGCACCTATATATTAAATTAATAAATTAAATAAAAATAAATTTTAATAAATAATCAAACAAAATCAAACAAAAATTTATAGCATAGTACTGACTAGTTATGACTTTATAAGTCTATCACTTAAATATTCATCTAATGAGTAGTAGCTTTTATTCAGCAAAAATTGTTTAAGTTTTTTTAAGAATGTGTTAATTTTTTCTTCTTTTTTTATTGTAGCGGGTAGTTTATTGTATACTTTTATGGACATTACGTAGGGACTTTTTGAGTGCATTTTTAATCGGGAACTTGGTATGTTTAGTCTAGATCGGTGTCTGAGTAGATAGCGTGTCTGAATGTCTTCCCGTTTTGAATAAAATTCTTGATGTTTACGCACAAATTTGCATGTTTCTAAAATGTAAATACAGGGAAGGGTTAAAATGTTATGTTTTCTAAAGTAAGGCTTGCAGCTATCTGTCTGCTCAATGTTTACCAGGATTCTGACCAATTTCTTTTGTAGGGTGAAAAGTGTTTGTACATCTGTGCTGTTTCCCCAAAGAGTGACACCATAGCTAAGCCATGCGTAGGCATAAGCATAATAGGTTGAGAGAGCTGTTTGTAGATTGGTGGTCTTTTTTATTTCACGAAGGGCGTAAGAAAATTTAGAAATCTTTGAGTGAGTTTTCTGTATGTGTGATTTCCAGTTTATGTAAGTGTCTATAACTAGTCCGAGTAAGGTGAATTCGTTAACGGTTTCTAATTTTAAGTTGTTGAAAATAAAATTTAAAGTCAAAGGAGTTTTTTGGTAAGGGTGGAAAGTTATTAATTTGGTTTTGGAGTAGTTTATCTCGAGATTATGTTCGTTCATCCAGTTGCATGTTTTACTCAGAATGGAATTTAGAGTTTCTTCTATTTTTTCATTGTCTTGGCATGATACTAATATGGATATATCGTCCGCGAATAAGACACATGGCCCTTCAATGATCTTAGGTAGGTCATTAATATATATTAAAAATAGGAGGCATCCTATGACGCTGCCTTGAGGAATTGAGGCGTTAATTGCTTTGCTGTGTGATCGAACTTTTTTTATTTCACTATTTTTATGGTCAAAGTATTCGATTTCTACTAATTGCTTTCTATTCTTAAGATAAGATGTTAGCCATTCGTGAGCCTTTCCGCGTATACCTATTCCGTACAATTTGTTGAGCAATATGCCAAATTGTACTTTGTCGTAAGCTTTGGTCATATCTAGTAATATTCCTACTGCGTATTTTTTGTTATTAATAATATTAAGGGCTTCTTGGATATACTTATAGACTGCTAAGGTGGTGGAACGGTTTTTTCGGAAGCCGTTTTGGCATTCGTCAAATATATTGTATTTTTCACAAAACGTATAAATGCGGTCACACATGGCTTTCTCAAAGATTTTTGAGGCTGCTGGTAAAAGAGCTACTGGACGATAGTTATTTGGATCTGTTTTTGTATTTTTTTTGTGGATTGGTTTGATTACCGATATTTTTAGTAGATCAGGGAAGATACCTTCATCAAAAGACTGGTTCAATAGCAGGTAAAACGGTAAGGTAAGTTCATCAGCGCATTGTCTAAAAAGCATTGGCGGTATTTCATCGATCCCGTGACTACTTTTGTTTTTTAAGTTTTTAATTATTTTGTTTACTTCCCAAGCATCTATTGGGCCAAGAAACATCGTGTTCTCTGTGGGATTTAGTACAGAGGTATTCCCCGTCGAGCTACCAGATGAATTGTTGCTGTTTTCTCCAATAGACGCAAAGAAATTATTAAAAATGTTTGATATTTGTTCAGGTTTGGTTATGAGATCGTTATCTATTTGCAATTTAATATTATTATGTTCCTTCTTATGTTTTTTGTTTGTTCTCTCATTGATGATACTCCACATGGTTTTTGTTCGATTTTTTTATTTTGTTTATGTATTGTATCTTTTTTGATGCAGTAACTAGGTTTTTTAATATTTTTTCATAGCTTTTATAATAATTAGTAATGATAGGATTTTTTTGTTTTGAGTGAGAGTATTTTTAACAATCTTTTGTTTGTACAGGAGATCTTGATGCCCGTCGTTAACCAGTATTTTTTAAATTTAGTTTTTAGCTTGACTTTACATATTGGTATACACAGGTTAAGGATGTTTGTTAATGTTTCATGAAATGCTTTATAATTTTCGTTTATATTTTGGTTTTTAGGTAGTATTTTAGTCCAATCTTGTTCATTTAATTTAGACTTAAACTTTGAAATATTCGTGTTGTTAAATAACCTTTTTTTAACATACCAAGTTGTTTGTGTAGCTAAACTTGGTGTTGGTGTGGTGATGTGTATAATTGTTCCGCTATGGTCTGAAAACCCTAGTTCCTCTACTGTTGTATATATTTTATTTGTGTTAGTGTTTGTAAATATTAAGTCTAAACATGTAGATGTAGTTTGTGTTATTCGCGTCGGTGTTTTTATGTGTTGTGTTAGCTTATATTCTAGCATTAAGTCTAGGAATTGGCTAGTTTTTACATTTCTCTCTAAGATATTAATATTAAAGTCTCCACCTATAATTATATTAAATTTAGAATACTTATTATTTATATAATTTACGATACATTTTACCTGGTTAATAAACATTTCTTCCTCTCTTCTATTCCAATACATTGTTACTAATAATATGTTTTCTTTAGGTAACTCGATTGCACATACTTCTAATATATATTCTATGGACATATTCGTTATATCATTTCTTTCTTTGAAGTCGAGATGATCTTGCAGGAGGATGCAGACGCCGCCTCCCCCTCGCGTGCTGCGGCAGTATGATGCTGCTATTTTGTATCCGCTAAATTGTATCATACTTAATTTTTCTTTAGACAACCAAGATTCTGATATACATATTGCATTATAAAATGGGTTATCTACGATGAAGGTTTCAAGTAGATGTTGTTTGTTATACAGACTTTGAATATTTTGAAAAAGAATTTTAAATAGTTGGTCCTTGTCTTCGAAAGGAATAATTATTTGTGTCTTCATTTCTGTCTGTTGGATCTCGTTGGCAGGTGTTACGGGAAGTATAACCACTTTTCTCGTTTGTTGTGTAGTTTGGTTGATTTTTGTGTGTTCCATCTCCTAAAATGATAACTTTCCCTTCCACGTATAACTGATTATTTCTGATTACTGCATGTAAGCCTTCCTTTCTTGCTTTTATCATCTCTTCTCGCATTTGTTGTCTTTCCTTGCGTGAATTTTCGTCCAAAAATTCAGTTACAGACAAGCGTGTTCCCTGGAAGTAGTGGCTGTTGTTTTTGATGTATTTTGCCATTCTTTTGCTTATTAATTCTATTACTAGTGGTCGGGTAAAATTGTTATTTCTGCCTAATCTATACATATTTTCCACGTAACCCATCAAGTCCACTTGTAGAATATCGCGAAACATTTCAATGACCCGGTTATGCAGGTCAGTTTCAGGCTCTTTGTGGTACTCAGTGAGGCCGTAGATGACTATCTTCTTGGAATTGCTTTCTGTACATTGGATTACGTGGGATGTGGATATTGATTTTATTTCCGATATTTCTTGTTTTAATTTTTCGTTCTCTTTTAGTAAGTCTTCTATCTTGGTGTTAATCTCTTGAATTTCCTGTAATCTTTGTTCATTTTGTTTAGATAAAATAATAGTTTTTTGTTCGAAATCATGCACAAGATTCGTAATTGCTTTATTTATTTCCGTTTGTATGATGCTTCGTAGGTCGGTTATTATTGATTCATTATTTTCTTTCAGACGCATCATAATGATCTCGCTCAGGTTTTGTAGTGACAGTTCAGCGTGTGTGTTGGTGATCGAGGTAGTTTTTTCTGAGCACATCGTATCGCCTAATATGCTCAGATTCTCAAAAGTGGTGGAATCGTTGTTAGGATAGGTTTTCCTCCGAATCGTTACATTACTATCTTCGTTGGGTGTGGTTGTTCGTTGGCTTATAGTGGATGTCTGTGGTCGAATTGGTGTATCTGTGTTTCCCGTTTTGGGCATTCTGCATCGGCAATCTTGACATTTCCAATTTTTTTTAAGATCTGGAGTCATTGCCTTAATGAAGTACGGTAGTTATTGGAGATGTTTGCACACTCTAGATCATATTCTTTATTGCATAGTGTGCAAGTAAGATGCAATTTGTTTAGTAGATCTTGAGTACAACCTGCGCAAGTTTGCGAATTTTGCGCCATTTCGTATAATAATCCTTATGCTGACCTCTAGTGGGCAAGGTTGTAATTAAATGCCAATGGTTCGATGGTATGAACTGGTTCCGCCACAAAAGGATAGATGGCGCTGATGTAAAGAATCAACCAAGATGACTGGTATTTTTTGATAACAGTTTCTGATGAAAAATGTTATTGTTTTTCTCACTAATCACTCTCATACCTGTTTTAGGGCTGAATCCATCAGAACTCTCTTGATTGTAAACAAAATAAAACGGGTTCTGGTAGTCTGTTGCACAGCTGATGTTTGTTTACAATTTGAATAATGTTCGTTGATTCTTGCGGCACTTAATAATTATGATTTTTCTTTGCAGTCTGCGCTTATTTCTTGCGTACTTTAATTGTAATCACTGAGGTTTACAGTTTGTTAAAACTGAAGCTACTTTAACTTATAACTTTTTCACTGGAACTATTTATAAATTCGATAAATAGGTACACGGAGTCGATGTTAGCTAACGCACAGTAGCGCCCTCTCTCAACCCACGGAGTATGTTCTCTTTTGCATTACAAAAACGTGTGCGACAGTGTTACCAACTTTGGAGTTTTTAAAGTAACACATGTGTTACAAAGAAAAGCGTATGGAAAGTTTAAGTGTTTCCCAAATGCATTTGAAGTCGGTGACCTTACTAATGTTGAGTGGAATATATTTTATAGGTACAGAGGAATCATGAAATAGTACATTTTGCTACAAGTGTATAATGGCAGCCGAGGTGCAATTCACACCCGTACCATATGCGAGCGACGGTTTTATGGACCCGGGAACTATAGTGAATTTACTGCCAGAACCAACCGAAAGCAAAAACATCAAGAATTGCAATACCACCAATATTTAGTTTTCAAATAGGAAACAAAAATATCGTGACATTATTATGCCCACTTTCCTGTCCCATGACCCAATTTCTCGAGAAGTTACAGTCATCTGAACCACAAAACAACCCTTAGGGGAACAGGACGCCACGTCAACGTAAATAACTGCCAAACTTTCACAAAGTTGTGAACAACGGCCCGAAGACAACAAACAATACCTACATCTTGTCGATGTAGTACCTATCTGTATTAAAATATCTATAACATTTGCCCAGAATTTAAAAGATTTTAACCTCATTGTCGTTTATACTAGAGACATAGTTAGGGTTAAGAATGACCCGGGGTTGCGGGCCTGTTCGAAAGAGATACCGCGGCCCCGGAACATAAAGGGCGAGGAAGGAACATGGATGGGTTTTAGTCAGTAAGAGTCTGACACTCCCTCCCGCTCCGCCCAGAGTGGGAGAAGTCGTTTGACGATTTCCCATCCTAAAAAAAAAAAAAAAAAAAAAAAGGTTTAAGAATGACGCCATAAAATTATCGGTAAATAAATGAACTACTTTAAGGGTACGTGCGCTCGCTACCTGGGATACGCGCACACTACGTGTATTAGTTTTCACAGTCATAATTAAGTATTTTGTTTTTTTTTTTACCAACCTGTCTTTGATACTTAGATCCACACAGGTTTGAGTCGACAACCAACAAGGCACCCGCTTTTTTCAAGAGACCTCAATCAAACACTCTCACGGTCACCATCTGCAGCACTTCAAAAGAGAATTTTGACCTCCGACGTTGATTTTGGTATTTCTTGTAAGAGTACCCATTAAACTAGGAATAGCAACTCCATTTCGCTTAAATCAAAAGACTGACGTGTTAAAGTGTAACTATTAACTAACTAAAAATAAAACTTGCGCTATGGGCCCAATCACATCTAAATCTGGCCAGCCATTTCAGATGCATTGTGTAAAGAAGAACAAACGTTACACAATTAACTTTCGTTTTTCTACTAGTTACAAGACCCTTTTGCGTAGATCTTCCCGAACTCATTATCTGCCGAGCCTTTTCCCAACTAAGTACATAATATAAATAAATATCGCTGGACATTAAACACACAGCGCCATCTAGTGCCACACTAAGCAAGGCTTGTGTCGTGGACACCAGATAGTTGATTTACTAGATAAATATACTTTTTTGTTTGTAAATACATACGTATTATACTTACATACAAACATCCATGAGTCGGAAACACATGTCCATGCTCATCACACAAACATTTGCTCCTACCGGGATTCGAACCCAGGACCCTATGAACGCAAGGCAGCTTCACTACCACTACGCCATTCGAGTCGTCGTATGTTGGGGTCGGCTTCCAGTCTATCCGGATGCAGCTGAACACCAGTATTTTACCTCCACAACACGGTTAGCCCCTGGTGAGACTGGTTGTCAGACTTATGGCCTACTGTCTACCTGTTACGACTGTCAAAGGTCTCCAATGACAACCATGACCAACGGTGGAAATTCCTAGGCCAACGTGGCTGAACCTGGAGGACCCGAGCGGATGTTATAATAGCCACGAGCTCCTTCTCCCAAACTAAGGCCAACGATCACTCAAATCCTAAAATCTGTACAATAGGCTTGTTAAGGCGATTACATGAGCTAAACGCGAGTTTTATAATTACTAAAAGTATATGATTCACTGCTATAAACAAGACCAGAAAAATATATGATATTCTTCAGGCAGGATATATGCTAGCATGATACTGTTTTGAAAACATAATACATTTAATTTGGCTCGATAAAAAGAAATCACGAACTTATCTCTAAAAATATCTTTCAAACTATAAAAAACATACTAATATGCATGCGATCATTCTGATTTTTTGGCAAATAATTTTACAAGCATATATTAGCATGATACTGTTTCAGTTTTTTAATCCAAACAATAGTTTTTTTGTAAATCGATCGAAACCACTCATTTCGCGCTATTTGGTCCGCAGTGGATGACGTAACAACCACTTTTTAGTGCAAGCTAATTAGCACTTTATTCTAACAGCATTTCAAACGAAGTTTGAACCACCAACAATAGAGTTGCTAATTTAGCTCGTCTAAGCGCCTTAACTGAAAAAATCTAATTAGTCCGTCACTTAGATTATAAAATAAATATATGACCAGTATTTTTCTTTAGTCACATAAACCAAAATTGACGAAGATACGACGCTTTTAAAATTCCCAATACGCCACCGTTTGGTTTCATTCTTAGTGAGTTAAGACGTCACGAGCCCCCACTCCCGAGTTTTGATGCGTTTTATCTTTGTCAATATTCGATGATTTACAAAAACAAAAAATACGTGTCGAGTATTTTCCAATACTCCTACTGACGGACTAAATAGATTTGCAATTTATTGATGGTGGAAACTAGGCTATTATGGTGGTGGCCAGTACCCAGTAACAAGTCATCAATTCAAATGAAGTAAAACACTCAAAAGTCGGGGTTCGGTAACGTCCGGGTATTCGCAAATAATTCGTTGAATATTAAATAAACATTTGTTAAGGGTTGGGACTTACCCCTACTTTATGCATGATGATATTAGGTACTTGGTGTTTTGTTGTGTTCATTCTTATTTTATTAGAGGAAATTTGAATATTGACGTAATAATTTAAGTAAATGAAGTATGTGATAAGTTGTCGCCCGTTAATTATCGAACACTAGCTGACCCACGCAACTTCTTCTGTGTCCCATATAGACGTAATGCAATATTGCTCACCTCCCAACTTATTAGCGTGACAATACATGGCCTCTGTTCTTCCCCAGTTGAGATAATATGTCTCCTTACCTTTCATTGCGATCCAATCAGCCGTTTAGTCGTGAAAAGGTAGCAAACAGACAGACAGAGAAACAAACAAAGTTACTTTCGTTATAATATTAGTATTCAGTTATCAGTCTTTGGTCATTTACCACGGATACATAACATCTACTTGCAGACCTCTGGTACGGTGATGCAATGATTCGCAACTTCAAAAACGTATGTATTTTTAAATTCAACCATTTTATTGCCTATTCATTTAATTGAAGAAAAAGCCAGGTAACACAGCAGTTGCGAACTACAAAATTAAATATTGATACATAAATTCAGTATATATGTCACCGTAAAATTGTCAAACACGTTATATTGTAATCTCTCTAGCGATATTGTAAACTCTCGAATTATTGTCAAATGAACATACTGCTTACAACAAAACGCATTATTATTCGTGAAATGCATGCGATAGTAGTCAACTCACGCGGTGTGGAGGGAAGGGGGGGTCCCCCTTGCCCAGTGCACTCTCATGAAAAGATACTGTACCATTCCTGGGAAATACCGATTAATATAACCTAACCTTAAAACACTTTATATTCCCTTCGCGGGGCCCCTATTTCCGAGGGCAGGGTTTCAAGGAACCTAACTAACCTAACGTGGGGGTGCCCCAAGTCCCGATTATGGGGGCAGAGAAACTTCCGCATGTTCAGTTGACAATATTTCGAGAGTTTACAATATCGCTAGACAATTTTACGGTGACATATTAATACATCCCTGATGAACTTAGGTAAGGTAAGGTTGTGAAATCTGTTCAGTTAAATGTTAAGTACGTATACCGATAGTAGTTATCGCTAGTTAATAACGCGGAAATCGAGGTACGTGCAAACCCGAAAAGTTAGTACAGTCGTGTACAACTATTTTCTTATCTAACAGATACTTTTCCGGTGTAGCAGAGTACAGGAAATTATAGTGCCGGTGCTGTAAATGAGTTTTCGAGCTGACAAAAGACTTTCATAGGAACTTACTACCTACGAACTACTTTTACGGAAGCAGGATAGTTTAAAACTTAATAAAGAAGTCAATCTAAAAAGCTGCGACATGGCGCATTGGCACAACGACCCTGACGTATGTTTCATAGGTTCGAACCCATTGTCTCAATCATTTGGTTACCATTGCTCTCAAAGCTGTGAGGTAAAAATTCGAAGACTGCATGTGACATCCATCCACTGACGCAGGGCCCGAGTAATTGGACTATGTCCCACTCCCTCTCAAAGAAAAGCCTGTGTCCCAGCAGGACGTAATAGGTTGAATATTCTTGTGAAGCCTCAAGCCATAATGCCACATCAACCATAAAGCATAGTGAAAATCTTGGTCTAATAACCTACCTCTATTTTACAAAACTCGGCAGTTATATAGCTTGTTACAGTTATCATTCCGCTCAGCAAACATGACCTACAATTTTCATTCCCAACCGACCTCTTTTTCGCTCCTCAACCTCCTTATTCGTTATACAGCCAGTGTTATGCTAATAAGACCCAAAAATTATTCCAAAGTTAAATTATCGCGCGAACCACCCTTAAAAATTCAGTTTCCGGAAGAAAACATAAA
This sequence comes from Xestia c-nigrum, assembly GCA_916618015.1. NCBI lineage: Eukaryota > Metazoa > Arthropoda > Insecta > Lepidoptera > Noctuidae > Xestia > Xestia c-nigrum. The sequence goes on along the minus strand of OU745261.1, from coordinate 3,621,442 downwards.
TCCTACTATCCGTAACAAGGCTATTCTGCATTTAAATTGTTGTCGCCGTTCGTACGAGAGATGAGAATGTCTTCCAAGTTCCAAAGACAAAAATGCAACAATATTTTATTTTATTTGAGTGACAAGAGGTGTTTAGCATAAACGTTCGCTATGTATGCAATGGCAGCCCGCTTTCCCGCCATTCCGGCGAGTTTTTCTTTTTACATTATTTTCTCTTTTTGTAAATGAATTTAATATGTAATCGTGTCGGGCTGGGTAAATGGTACTAAAGCACAGTACCTACAGGGTACCTCGGTAGCTTTTAGACATTACGCTTATTCCAGCAATTTCGTTTTGTTATCATGGCTCGTAATACTTTGATATTATTTGAAGCATGCGTCCCTCGTAGATGATATTGTGCAACCTAGCAAACATAATATAACACAACATCACGCCTATAATCACTGAAGGGTTATGCAGAAGCGTACCAACTCTACCCACATTTCGAATGCTATGTTTTAGTACCATGTTATAGGGGGCCAAACCCCCAGGCTTCTACTTTGTGTGTGCGTAATTACTTGTGGATAAACCCAACAATACCGTCAGACCGAGCAATACAACGTAATCAACCCAGCAATACAACGTTCAACAGTAGCACTTGCGTCTACTAGCCCAACGAGGCTGTAAAATAACATGATATTGTTAAAAAACCAATTTTAATGTAATGTCTTTACAGATATCCGATGCAAACTGATTCAAATACAATGATTTATATCAAAGATTATAGTTTGGAAATAGATAATAGAGAAGTAAAGGACTTTTCATCCCCCCATCTCGGAAAGAGTATTTTTGCTCTTCGATATCTGAGTGCAAAAGCCGTTTTTATCGTCATGAGGGTAAAGTAAATTTGAATTTAGAACATGGTGTGCACTAAGCATGTGAATTCAAAACATCATTAAACCTATTTACTTCTACCTCTATGGTGCCGAATTTATCATACATTTTTTTTTTAATTTGTTAAGAACTCTGACTCGGAACCTTCTTGGTGTACTTTTTTAATAGGTATGTTTTGCGGGCGCCATTTTCTTTTCGCGTCATATTGTTAACACCTTAGGTTAAAAATAAGGAATCCAACTTGAAACCAAGTGAAAAACCTAAAATGACCACTCATTATCTAGCGACGAGGAAGTTTATTTGACGCCAACAGAATTAACTGAATTTGTTAATAATGCGCATTTTTTTTTGAGTTTATCCATTTCCTCGCTGAGGTGGGATGAAAAGTTACGTGTTGCACTCGAGTGCAAAGATTTTTCACCTCGTGCTCTTTTGATTCCCTCGCTAACGCTCAAGATTCTAAGTTTTGAATCACTCGCTTCGCTCGTGACTCAATTTTAGAATCTTTCGCTTGCTTGGTCATCAAAATTGAGCACGCGGTTAAAAAACAACTTTGCACTCTTGTATAACAAATAACTATTTCACCTCAGCACCTCAAACAAGCATGTTTTGCTGTTTACAGACAGACAGTGGGCAAAATTCGATTTTGACAAAGTAACTTTTTAATTATTTTTTTTAAATACGGAGAACTGCAAGTCTACTCATAAAAGTTCATTGATATTATAATTATAACTTTTAGTTGTAATGTGATTGCAAAATTCGAAACATTTCAACTTCACTTTGTTCTGAAACTTTCACTTCAATACGAAAAAAGCGAGAGATAGAAACAAGTCGATTCGAAATTCAATTTTCAAATATCATAACTAAAAAATAAACAAAGAATAAAACGTTCGGGTACCGATATTGTAAATCAATAACCGTATACTTATTGTAAATTATGTGTTTAGGTTTTAAATGAAAAATTGTTTTATTTCGAATAATCGAACTATAAGGCCTCCCTCCACTCTATCCAACTCTCGCGAACCCGCGCGTCCTCCCTCCAGTTTGGACGGAACCTGTGCCTGACCCCGCCTCACTGTGTCAGGACACCAGTTTCCTGCAATTTTGGCCCACAGTTGGTCCGGCATGCGGCAGACGTGTCAGCTATGTTTGTTGAGCCTTTTGAGCCACGTCAGCTATGTTTGTTTTGGAACGCAGTATTGTCACGATTCGCTAATTTAACACCTAGAGCACTGTTTGGGTGAACAAAAATCATTGAACTTGAGCGTCACCTAACGCTTCGTAGCACTCGTAGCCGATCCGCTGCGGTGTAGCACCACACTAGGCGAGCGCGGCGCACAACCCGTAGCAGATATAGATTACTACATAAACTGTTCTGTTTTATTGCACTAACCGGGTCGGAATGATTTACTGAACGTAGATACCGTTTGTGCGTCAACGGCCCTTCCAACTTATATAGTTGTTGTTATGTTAGTGGCAGCAAAAATAATAAAAAGGCACCTATTTTAGTAATTGCCATTTAAATGATTGAAACTGCTCCATCTACCGCACCTCCAAGGCTTTAAGACGACCCACGGATCCAAGTGTTCTATGTAGTCTTGTCTTCACAAGTGAGGCTCCATTTTAGGAAACTGTTAAGGCAATATTGAATAGAGGGCGCCACACAACACAACACCAATATAAATATTACTAAAGACGACCAAACATTATAATTAACACACACAACTTACAAACGTGTCTTTTATAAATTATTTTTCGTAGTTTCGAATGAAATTAGAATTTAAATAGTTCCAGAACCACACACTAGGGGCACTGGCGTGTTAAACGCACACACGCATGCGTATTCGAAGTCCTTGTTTTTCAATGTCCAAAAAATTCATGAATGACGGCAATCACAACCTAGCGCCAGTAGTATTAATGTAATTTGTAATTTTAATGTTAGAAAATGCTAGTTATAATCACATATATTAACGAAATTGTACCAATTAGATAGTGTTCTGGCAAAAAACAGTGGAATTGGATTATTCTATGACAATAAAATAGGTACTAAAGTAAATCGGTGAGTACATCTCTCTATTTTGATGTTTTTATTACGAAATAAAGCATGTTACGCAATGGTATCACATTTATTCTGCCAACTGACGCAAAAGTTAGTAAAATAAGGTTTAATTTCTGGTGACAATTTATTTGCTTGTCATTGGTGTTTCCGCGATTTCCTTGAAAACAAAACTGCGGTATTTTTATCGATTTGACACTTTCGCCCCAATAAAGTTATTGTTGCTTGGTTTCTAAGCGAACTCATCATTTAAATAAATCAATTTTTCGGTCATTAGGGCCGTAGACACTTAAGGTCAGAATCAAGGTCTAGTACAAGTACGTCGTACATAACTAAATCAATATTTATTCTATTTTTGTTCGCTAAAGTTATGTAGATTATTTATTTAGGTCAATAAGATTGAACCAAGTCAACCAAGAATGTTATTCCTGCGGTAGCGAGCAGATAATAACTTATTTTTGTGGGAAACAGCATGTGCGCGTTTGACGAAAACACGTCGACATTGGAACTTAATCCAAAACAATGTGACTTCCTGGTTTAATTTTGAATTACTACTTCCGTAACTTTGTCTCACTTGGGCCTTTCAAATGCATGTAAGTAAAGCTAATTAAAAGATACTCGTAGATATTGTAAAATTTTCTTAATTTTTTTTTTTTTTTAATTAACTGAAGATGTGCGGCAAATATTAAACGTTTGTACTGATACGAAACGGGATACCGCAAGGAAGTATCTTAGGCCCGCTTTCATTTCACTCATCATATTTAATAACTTTGCGCAGTTATAAGCCACTGTTACATGTCTGGTATTAAGTAGGTCGCATCCCTAACCCGGATCGTCGGTTTCCGCATCCTGTCTACACTGTGTAGGTCGTTAGTCTGTCTGTACCGGGAAGCTATTCAGCTCTTACAGTTGTTTAGCTATTTTCGACGGTATGCCTGCTGGTCTTGAGTTCTTTTTGAGATAATGCGGTGCGGATTTTTGTGGATCTCTTTGTTTTAAAGTCCCGAAACAAAGTGCGGAGGTTATTTATATTTGATCGCTTTTTACCGTAGCTTAATTTAATAATAAATTGGTAAAAAGGTTGGTGGTAGAAAGGACACTGACGTTAAAATGGTTACCATGTACCTATTCAGTACATAATTCTGAACCCCATTTGGAAATTTTTCGTCGGTATTAAAAAAATGAAACAGCTGTTCCATACATTTTGACCGAGGACGTATTGCCGTTTTGGAGAAAGCAGCTCCTTTTTTTAAAAACCGACGAACATTTTCTATTTCATATCTGACAAACAAAAATACTATTAACATTAATATCAATATCACCACATACAATACACAAATTGACATGATCCTAAGATTATGTCTGGACTTAAAACAGACTGCGAACTCAAATTTGTTTCTGTACCGGAACCGACATCTTCTTTACGCACGTTGAGAACTTTTTGAGTGAACAAAAATCATGGAATTCGCGTGGCCGTCACGTACGCTTTTGGTAGCACTCAGCCGCTACAGCGTAGCCGTAACGGATTGAAGGCCTTCTCCCTAACGTTTCGCCCGTACGGACGAAGCGTTAGGGAGTAGGGCCTTTGCTACGAGTTCCACGAACTGGTGGCCGATCCGCACGCCGTAGCGGGTCGTCTTCTAGTTTTCATTTCTATCGGCCGTCGACGCATGTTTTTTTTTTTGATTAATGATGTTGACTTACGTATTATTAAAAAAAAAGTTTTCCTACCTTTCCAGAGATGACTTCGAAAACAAATAAAGTGTCTCCTTCATCAAGCAAAATGTCTACCAGCCCCTTCCCTTACACCTGTGAGCTCTGTGGGGCCGAAGGTCTCACAGACGAAGGCATGAGGTCCCACACCTTGGAGGCCCATGTGAATGGGAGACCAGAATGTCCTTTCTGCGACTGTGCGGTGCCCCAGCCGCAGTTGGTGGGACATGTTCAGAAGGCCCATCTGCACTACCTGACTCCTGAGAGGGAACTGATGGCGTTTATTGATGACCAGAGCCCAAGGTACTGTCACTTCTTTTTTTCTCACTTTTACTTGAGTTTCCGCATTTATCCTCGTTTTCATAAGCTCGAAATGCATACTGTACTATGTACTGTACTGTATACTAATATTAGAAAGCTAATGAGCTTGTTTGAAAGCGCTAATCCCAGGAAATACTGGTTGGAATTTTTTTTTTCTTTTTTTTTCTCGATATTATATTATTTATTTATTTATATATGGACTCTCTATGACTAATAGAGGCAGACCAAAAATGAAATATGTTCCAAAAACAGAGAAAATGTATTCTCTTCGCAGACGAAGTTTCGTGGGTCAGTTAGTATTATGGTAAAATATACGACACCTTACTAAACTTTAAAATGAAAACACTAAAGTGAAACTTAAGGTTTCCTTCAGGTAGAACTTGTACTTACAAAGTTTGCTCGACTTGAAGTTCGGAACCAAAAGATTCGAAACTTTACACACACAGCCTAGTTGTTTACATACTAAACTAATTCGTCTTTTCCAGTTTCGACGAAGACTCTAAGATGACAACAACAGACAGCTGCAGTTACAATACTCCAGGGTCCATAAATGGTTGGCACAGTCCAGACAACTCAACACAATACCAAAACGGAGCAATATCTAAAAATATAAACTATTACAATGGGTACCATGAGAAGGAAAGCTACAGCAGATGTGAGAAAGAAGAAGAAAAGTGTTCAAGATCGCCGAAAAATATAAATCTTGTCAATGGACTGAAAAATATCAATATTAGTAATGGTGTGGTTCCTAGAAAGGCTCAAAGCAGACAAAATTCTCATGACGGTGAAGTCAATGGGATTGATAGAAAAGGTATACCAATGCACTTTCTTAACATAATTGAAATTATTTTTATGAAGCGCTTTTACGAGTAACAAACATTATTTCTCAGGTGCGATAACTAGTCCAAGTCATAATAATTCTGGTAGTTATGAGGGATCACCTAATAAGAATAAGGTAATTTTTCTTTTAGAGATATAGCGAAAATGTAGACTTGTAAAGTTGCAAAAAATGAAACTAACTTCAATTTACTTCGTTTCAGTTGTCTATGGCTAGTGCAGGACAAGGATCACCTCTTAGGTCACAATTAGCTTTAAAATTAAAACCTAACACACCAAAAAAAAGTGCCCCTACTCCAAGTCCTTCCGTGCAGGTAACTATGAAAGTATATTTATAGGAATAGTGAATTGGCCTTTGTCATGTTGTATCCTCAAACAAAAAAAAAAGGTCCCGTCATTATGGTGACTGCGTCAATGTCAATGTCAAATTGAATTCTTTGTTTACCGCCAAGCTTGTTTTGAAAAAGTATTTTCTAAATTATGGTCTGAAAATAAATTAGAAGTGTGCTAAAAACGACTTATTTCGCTAAAGTAATCATATGAAATTTATTTCCAGTGTCTATTGTGTGATTTTACGTCAACATGTCCGAGAAAATTGGAAGAACATATAAATCGTGCTCACTTCGATCTTACTTCACCGTCTATTAATGCTAATGCTAATTCGGACAATCCAACTTTGGGGCTGACAAACCCCACGATAACCCTGGACAATCCGACGCTAGCGCTGAGTGCGATGGCCATGTCTCCAGGACCCCACAGTTCGACGTATCAGTGTCCGATTTGTGAAAGAGAATTTGCTCATGCGAACGAAATTGAAGTGCATGTGAATGTGGAACATCGAGATATATTGAGTCCACAAAAAGCAGTGAGTATAATAAATGATACTACTATTATTACGTCTGTTATACGACAAAGTTAGTTTTCCTTGAACAACTTAAACATTTGCTCACACACAACACAGTTGTACATACAAGCACAAATAAATCCAAGAAAACTTTGTTTAATTGTAAAGTATTTTAATAAAATTAAAACCTATTTTCAACGAACTATTTTCTTCTACCAGGACCAAGTAGACAATGCATCCTGTAACGAGGATGTGGTAATGATGGAGGAAAGTCCTGTGAGCAACTGTCCCGTCTGCTGCCAGCCACTGCCGCTGTCTCAACATGAGCTTGTAAGATTCATAATACTTAATAATACCATAATACCAGCCTATAACTGTCTCAAAGGCCTTATCAGAACAGAGAAGCCATCACTCTTGGGAATTGGCAATGTCAGACTTACATTGATAATAAGTCCAGGTTTCCTTACATTGTTTACCATAACCCATGACTGTGATGTCTAATATCAATGTCACATTGGTACTTGCCTGGATTTGAACCCGCAACTTCATACATGTGAGGAATGATGATGTCAAAGCTTTAAAGTTATGCGTTGACTGATGATAAATTCAACACTTCACGAAGCAACTGCTGAGTAGAAGGTCCATTCCCAGGATGGGCCATGTTATGTTGGTTGGGTAGTTCCATCAGGCATCAGCCTAAAGATTACATTTACACCAGATTACATTTGCATTCCACATGTATTCTTAGGTAGTAAAACTTATAATTAGATCAAATGGACGCTGTCGGGGACAGCAAAATGGGAACTATACTAACTAAACTATCCAAAATATGTGGGATTAATATAGACACACCCATATTACATTAGTTGTTGGTTTTTGGAAGTTTGTTTTGAAAGTAAATCAGCTCCTATCAAAGTAACTTCAACAAAAAAAACATGAGGGGCAGTCTTTTGGAGTGCTACGAAGCGTTAGGTGACAGCCACGCGAGTTCCATGATTTTTCTTAACCCAAAAAGTGCTCAACGCACCTAAATAACTTTTCACTTCAAAAAAAGTTATCAAACCATTGAAGCTGTGAATCCATATGAACAAATCTCAGTACAACTTCCTTTTTTTTTCAGATCCAACATATTGAAGAGCATTTTGAGAGAGGAGAGGAGTGTGGGGCCACGTCAGGTCTGTCAGCAGCCGAGAGGGAAGCGCAGAGGAACAGAGAGGAACATGAGTTTCAGTTATTGCGGGTAAGATACTTTGAAACTTAAAAACTAATTTTTGCATCCAGTTTTCTGCCACTGACAAGCACCCAAAGGATAGGTATATAATATAATACAGGACGAATGCACAGTATAAAGATAAGCAGTAGTTTGACTCGAATGTGGACTTCAATTCAATGCCTACTGTCCATCAGTGCTAGGGTTGCTACTATTGGGTATACTGTGTGGTTTATTGTCGACTCTTAGTCTGTTCGCACCTTGAAGTAAGTAAGCCTACTGGTTATCTTTATACTGTGACGAAAGAAAAGAAAGAAACCGATACACAAACAGTTTGAGTTTGCGTGTGGGTGTCTGTTACACCCTGTGAAGTGAGATTACATTTGGTTTTTTGAACATAAGCCTAATTAGCTTAAAATGTTCCCACTGCTGGGACACATGCTGCTCTATGGTAATATTTTTCACGCTACGAGATCTACAATGTGCTGAATAAAAGGGCCAAGGAAACAGCACATTAAGAATAAAGTAAATATTTATGGCAAAACCACAGTGTTAGTGATTTCAACTGTGTATTTTGTCATTAATATTTTCCTCCTAAAAAAAACACATTTTCTAGACAGCTTAGTCATTTAGTGTCAGTCCACACCGAGACGCGACGCGACAGTACTGGAAGAGCCGCGCTCCGCCGCGAGACGCATCGCAATTAAATGTGCGCAGCGTCGCGTCGCGTGAATTGACCCTTATTCTAAAACTTAAAATTGCTGCAAGAGATGTAAGATTGTAGAATGACTGGTGTTCGCAAACCCACATCCAAAACTTGTATTTGGCGTAGGATATAAGAAGATATTCAATGTTGCTCCTGTACGATACCAGTACGGTTCGCAGAGCGTACAAATACAGACCGAAAACATACCGACCTCGCCGCAGAGGTCCGGCGCGAAATCCCCGATCAATCCCTCCCCGACCCTTGCTCGAGCCAGCCCGCGACGCTGAGCCTGTAGTATTAAATCAGTCCCTAAATAAGGACAATCAGATCCAGCCTGTCCCTTTGCTGCCCCCAGCGACGCCCTAAGCCGAGGTTCGTACCCCACAGGGGGTGCCCTTAGAGCGCTGTCGCTTAGTTTATAGTTATTTTCGCCCTGGCTGGAGGCCTTAGATTCAAGGCATCCACAGGATTAGCCCGGTTAAGCAGAAGCCAGTCTTCTCAGACTGAACTGCGAGATGCCATATCCAAAAAAAAAAAAAAAAAAAAAAAAAAAAAAAAAAAATTGCTCCTGTACAATAGTCAAAATATTCACAGGCACAATACGGTATGGAAGAAGACGATGAGGAAGGCTACACGCATCGAGCAACGAACAGCCTCAAGCGCGCGGTGTACAGCGGAGCCCTATCCGTAGCTGGCTATTACGAACGCAGCTTAGGGCTCCGTAGGGCTGCGGCTTCTGGGACTGACACAGGCTCATCAAGGACCACAGGTGAGAGAAATGTTTGCTAGCCGGATGTCTATTTTCCATAATATAAAGGGAACACATACATATATCCTTAACGAACTCGAAAGGCAATTGTTGTCCTCATCATTGCGATCGAACTTAGTTATGTAAATTATTGAGAATACTCAATAATTTAAAAAATGTATCAACTTTAATATATACCGAGTTGAACCTGAGTTTTTTATCATAATTTGTTCTCAGAGGTCGTTCATATTAAAATTTATTAACATGCTAACAAAACGGGTTACCTATTGAATAAAAAAATCTCTAAATTACAGAAAAGAAGTAAGAAGAGTGATGGTGGAGAATTATACTAGTTGGGGAAGACATAAAAACCTAATTTAAAAAACTAAGTGATATAATATGTTCAGAGTACTTCATCCTACGTTTGTTTCTTTGTTCCAGGCCTCTTAGAGAGGATAGCTCAACTGAATGCTCAGAACACCAGTATATCAAGGACTTACTTATGCAGTGCAGTAGACCACTACGCGAGCACCTATGGAGACAGGGGGTGGGGCTGCGGATATAGGTAAACCTTAATAAATAAAATGCTAAATTGGCAACTCTGTGGCTAACTGGGTGACCAGCAACAATAGGAGACTTGCTGATGCATAGCTATCTTGGAAGACCTTTTTGCCTTCCAAAGTTATTGCTTGGGAAACCAATAATATGAATTTTTGGTCTTTTTGGGCTTAGAACTAACAGCTAGCATCTGAAACTAATGTGTCTGATTTAGTGATGATCTTATCCGAAGCAATTACACATAAATTGACCTTACTAACATTTAGATGTGTTCCAGGAACATGCAGATGGTGCTATCATCCCTGATGCGTCACCCGCAGTACTCCTCGCTGCTGAGCTGCACACTGGAGCGCGAGCGCGAGTGTGACTGCGTGCCGTCCATCCCGCGCCTACAGCTACTCGTGGAGAGAGCCTGGCAGCTGGGGTTTGATACACAGGTACTTTACGGTACAGGAACATGCACACCCGCAGTACTCCGCCAGGACCGGATAAATCTAGACAAGTTGGGAAGAATGGTAACCCTAACAACAGACACAAAAACTAGACCTAAAAATCTCAGCTAGATCTGCAAACAAACCTCTGATATCAACTTTAATAAATCCCTGCAGGGCTAGCATGGGCAGGAGATAAAACTTTTCTCCACCGGTTATTTCCACTGACAAGGGACAAGTCAGTGGATATAACTGGTGGAGAAAAGTTTTATCCCCTGCCCATGCTAGCCCTGATGATAGGTAGATTGGCTTTCGCCCTCAGCTTTAATCTCGTGGAAGTCAAAAAAAATTAAGATAAAAACCTCTCGATCCCTATCTCCTAATTTTTTATCCAGATTTACAAAACTCGTCCAGCCATTAATGTGTGACAGGCCGAAAAAGTAAAGAAAAGGAATGAAATGAAAACTAAGTAACTTGTGAATTGGTCGTAGCACTGCTCCGCACACGCCTAGCGGTGCTACGCCGTAGCGGATCGACTAAGAGTGCTACGAAGCGTTAGGGACGGTCACGCGAGTTGCATGATTTTTGTTCACCCAAAAAGTACTCAACACGTCAAAAAAGGCAGAAAACGTTACTTTCGCATATAATTGTATGGATAAGGATGATGAACTATAAAGGGTGTAAAACACCTCTTAACGAATACGAAAGGCACTTGTTCTACTCGTCATTCTGATCATTATTTTGTTCTACACTATACCTGGGAACCTTCTAGTTACGGAGATATTGGGGGTCAAAGTTGCAAGATTTTGACAAGCTATTTTTTAAATACCACTTTTTACCGCATGATTTTTACTTTAAATATCACTACGACCCCCGTACTATTCAATCCATCCATCCGCACAATGTTTTGAGTGTGTTACATTGATTTATACCACAAAACATGATTTATAACCTCAAAAAAAAAAGTTGTTTCCCAGCAATATTTTTTGCGTAAAGTTACTTAGTTTGATATACAGAATGCTTGGTTAACGGCTTTGTGATGAGGTGAAATACACCCTGTATATATATGCTGATGCTGGCTGTGCCGGTTGCCAGGACCAACCTTCTCTCTAAAACACCATTGACCCGCGTAATTCGGGTTATTAACGATCTTCACGTCAAGATCGATATATTTACATGCCATTTGAGTGAATTCGCAAAAGTACTGTTTTTTATTTTAGGTTATAGTGTAGATTAGAGTAGGTTAAATGTTCTTTTTATTTATTTAAGTTTTCTATGTTTATACATAATATAGTTAGGAAACTTAGTTTATAAGCTATGATTATATTAATATTGTTATGTTAGTAGTAGGTACTAGTTTTTAGTATAAGTTTATTTTGAGACTGCGTTATTGCATTAGGATTACCTGTAATGATAGTTGTAAGAGAGATTTGAAATAAATAAATGTATTTGTTGCAGGGCTCCGAGCAGCTCGGCTCCAAGCTATACAACACGCGAAAATGGATCGGCGCCTGCGAAGTAGTCACTGTGCTGTCATCGCTCAGGATAAGGTAACAAAATATTACTCATCATCTGCCTAGCGTTTTCCTAACTTAGGTATAGCTAAATTTATATGTTTCTTCCTAGATGTCAACTAATAGACTTCCACAAGCCGACCAGCGCAGACGGGAGTCACCCCGCCCTGTTCGACTGGGTGCTGCGATACTTCACCGAGGATCCCACCGGCTTCAAGGCGCCTCTCTACCTGCAGCATCAAGGTATGAGGATTACCTCAACAGATAGGCCTTTGGAGATCATTGCTCGATACTTGTCTCCTATGAAAAGCGAATTTAGAACCACCAAACATTTTTTTTCTTTAAGGCGATCACATGAGCTAATTACTCGTAGCTACTCTATTTGTGGTGGTTCGAACTTCGCTTGAAATGCTGTTAGAATAAATTTCAAATCAGCTTGCACTACAAAGTGGTTGTTACGTCAGTCACTGCAGTCCAAATAGTTCTAAATGAGTGGAGTTTTGATCGATTTACAAAGAAGATATTGATTGGACTAAAAAAATAAAACACTATAATGCTAATAAATTGCTTGTGGAATTATTTGCCAAAAAATCAATATTATCGCATATATTTTAATCAGTTTTATTTTGGTTGAAAGAAATGTTAAGAGACAAGTTCGTGATTTTTTTCTATCGAGTAAAATGAATTGTATTGTGTTTTCAAAACACTATCATACTAGCATATATCGTGAAGAATTTCATATATTTTTCTGGTTTTGTTGATTGCAGTGAATCATATACTTTTAGGCATCATAAAACTCGCGTTTAGCTCATCAAAATTAAAGCATTTATTACAAGTAGGCCAGTTACAGGCACTTTTGAATCGTAACGGGTATTTCTTATCGTGAAAGCAAGCTAATTTGTATAAAAGACAATGTTACAACTGTAGAACTTAATTCTAGACATTTAAAGAACAAAAACGAGGTTCATTTGTATTGTAACTAAATAAAACTCTTGCCGTCATAGTAGGCAGTCAAAAAATTACACACTTGGTTTTCTTACGAATCGTGTTACTTGCGCTCATCTGTGGTTTCACCTATCGTGGTGGAGTTATTTCTTGTCATCATCATCATCATCATTTCAGCCGAAAGACGTCCACTGCTGGACATAGGCCTCCCCGAAGTATCGCCACATTGACCGGTCGCGTGCGACTCGCATCCACCGGATTCCCGCAACCTTCACCAGGTCATCGGTCCACCTAGTAGGAGGTCTAACAACGCATCGGCTTCCTGTTCGCGGTCGCTACTCCAGAACTTTTCGGCCCCATCGGCCATCCGTTCTGCGAGCAATGTGCCCTGCCCATATTTCTTGTAATTAAGTAAAATAAATTGCTAACCTTTAACAGTTTAAAGGTAAGCAATTTTTTTTATTCAGTAAATAAATTAAATCTGTTTTACAGGTCACTCGCGGACGATAATAGGTTACGAGAAGCACAAAGATGGCAAGGCTACGCTGTTAGTGCTGGACCCCTCACATTCTCCCGCTCAAGTTAGTATCGATGGATTCTCTGTATTTCTATTTATTACAGTACTATTTTTATGTACGGTTGAATAAGCTATTTGGTTTACATTTTACGATGTAATTTGTGGGTTAAACTTTAAACCCAATAGCTTGTTGTGTTTTTTACTGCCGAGAAAAAACGTTGCCAAAATCACTTAATTACAGTGCTTTCTTGCCAACCCATTGTTAAAATGGTGAATCATCTTTACATACTTATTTTGCTTTATATATTTCACCTGTGGCGACATCTGTACCGCTACATATGAACCAGACACATCCTACATTACGATATTAAAGTTATCCAAGCGATTTACATGTACACAAGAACCGTTGGGGAGCACTAGACATTACAATTTATATCCATCTGGTCAGAAGATTCCTTGTCTATGAAAAATGAGGAAGTAATTTTACACTCCACTCCTCATACGTCTAACGTTGCAATCGTTATTTAACGACAAATTTGCTTTTGAATTTTGGTAAGTGTAATCTATATTTAATACTAGCTGACTCGCGCAAGTTCGTCTGCGTCTCATAATTTGAGATTTAAACTATCCTATCTCTCAAGTTGGATCGAACTGCACATGGTGTGCGAATTTTATTATAATCGGTTTTATTATTATTATTATTATATAACATCACGCTATGACCAATAAGAGCGGAGCAGGAATGAAAAATGTTGCAAAAACGGGGGAAATTTTATTCCCTTTTTGAGCTTTTTCTCTCTTATGTGACGCAGACGAAGTTGCGTAGGTCAGCTAGTACATTATAAAACATATGAAAAAGACCCAGCGACCACGGTTGGTGCAATCCTGTCCAAACGTCGGGCTTATACTAAAGGTAAAATTAGCGATAAATACCTGTTTCCATATGTTTTATAATGTGTTCTGATAGTGAAAGTTTAAAAAAGACAAGTGAATACAGGCTGACGTGCCTTCATTCAATCAATCAATATCTTTATTTGTAAACACTGGTTACAGCAGTGTGCAAGATGATACATTTAAATACATATTAAAGTTTCTCTATGTGAGGAGCTCGTGGCTAAATAATAACAGCCGCTCGGGTCGATCTTAAGGTTAAGCCGTGCTTGCCTAGGTTGGTCTGTGGATGTGTGACCACTCTTACATACCGAGTTTCCTCCGTGCCTCGGAAAGCACGTTAAGCTGTTGGTCCCGGCTGTCATTTGCCCATCTTTGGCAGTCGTTACAGGTAGTCAGTGACCCGAAAAGTCTGACACCAGTCTTATCAAGTGGTATCGCATTACCCAGTACTAACTGGGTTGTGGAGGTCAGATAGGCAGTCGCTCCATGTAAAATACTGGTTTCAGCTGCATCTGGTTAGTGGAAGCCGACCTCAACATAGTTGGAAAATGGCAGGCAGATGATGATGAAAGTTTATCTGTTTTGCCATTTGGCATACAAATATACATTTATAGGAGGGGTTTGCCAATCAAGTAAATTAGTCTATAGGTATTATTATTATAAAGAGTTAACATTTTAATGAGCATAATCAATATCAATCTTAATAAAATGCATTCTGTAATGTCAATATTCGCAATATTAATCTTAATAAAATGCATTTGGTAATGTCAGTATTCAATTAAATACAATGTCAAAAAGTTTAAAATAGTTACGATGACAATAAATTACTGTTAAGAAAAATGTTCAAAATTGATATTGTCTACAGAACTGTTAGAGTCGTCATGATTTTATTGTCATGTTACGAGTATACAAAAATCAGCTCGGGTGTGAATTTCGCCTCGGCTGCAATGACAAAGTTTCCCTACAAAATGTAGTATCTATCTCTTCCTTGCAGGTCCGTCAGGTGGTGTGCGGCAGCGCGTCAGTGTGTACAGCGGCACTGCGCCTCCTGCGACGTGGAGCTCCCGCCCTCCGCGCCAAGCAGTACCAGCTGCTGTGTGTCAGCGGCGTCATCAGTGACGATAAGGAGTATGAGGTAAGCTCCTCAGTGTGTACGGCAGCGCTGCGACGTGGAGCTCCCGCCCTCCGCGCCAAGCAGTACCAGCTGCTGTGTGTCAGCGGCGTCATCAGTGACGATAAGGAGTATGAGGTAAGCTCCTCAGTGTGTACGGCAGCGCTGCGACGTGGAGCTCCCGCCCTCCGCGCCAAGCAGTACCAGCTGCTGTGTGTCAGCGGCGTCATCAGTGACGATAAGGAGTATGAGGTATAATCCTTTTTTTTTCTCATTGAAAATTATCAAATGAGTCCTTCCACTCTGGGCGGAGCGGAAGGGAGTGTCAGACTTTTACTGACTAAAACTCATCCATGTTCCTTCTTAGCCCTTTGTATACCGGGGCTGCGGTATCTCTTTCGAACAGTCCTGCAGTCCATGAGGCATTATCCTCGGATAGTAGTTTATCATCCAACTCCAGGTCTTCAAAAAATCTAATGTTCTTTTTTAATTTTGGGATTTTTCAATGGAATCTGTGGGGCTAGGGATGATTTATTGGACCTGAATGAAAAGGCAACAAATGACCCCCTTACTTTGACCCGTTAAATTTGGAAAACGATGCACCAAACATCTTGTACTTATATTGATACGTTTGTGTTTATTTTGAATCCAAAGGGTGTAAAAAGCCTGAAAGCCAGTTGTTCTAAGTTCTAATGACAGAAGTTTTTGCGATCATCGTTTTGTTAAATTCAATTCAATTTTCAATTCTTTATTGCGTACCATAATGTATAAAGATGGAAGAAAACACAAATATAGCTACAATTATGGACCCTGTCAGGCACAGCATAGATTTAGTAGGAGAGAGACACACACACACGTTACACTAGATCTGGGAACCTTCTAGTTACGGAGATATTAAATTTGGGGTCAAAGTTCCAACTTTTGAAAAGTTTTTAACATGACATCGTCTAATAAATCGATGAACGCCGGCTGCATGCACGAATAAGTGTCCCGTTACGCTCATTGTTACATTACGATCGCAACGTATGTATGCAATCATTTCATCGATGTTTTGTTATGACGTTGACAACGTCAACGTCAATCTATCGTCCGTAAACCGACTTTACAGACAACTCATTTTTGTTTTTTTTTTAATACAAGTTTGTGTTCTAAACTCCTCTGCGACCCCCGTTCTATTCAATCCATCCATCAGCACAAAGGTTTGAGTGCATTTCATTGAGTTCTATCACAAAACATGATTTTACAACCATAAAAAAAGAAAGTCGTAACCCAGTAATATTTTTTGCGTAAAATTACTTAGTTTGATGTACAGAATGCTTGGTTGACGGCTTCGTGATCAGGTTGTTTACACCCTGTATGTTCATTGTTGTAATCATCATTATAAACATTCAGTTTTTTTCATTATTTTAAAACTTCATAAGTATAATATTTGTGAATATATTTTTCACCAAACGTATTCGTCTCTTTCCAGGCCAGCAAAGTCCTGCAGTCAGTCCGCATCCCATAGGACAGGTGAGGGGGCGAAGCCCCAGTCCCGCGCAGCTCGGCGCCGCACACAGGGCGCAGCTAATCTATGCATGCTCACTATTTCATTTGCTTCATTTTTTATCATTTAAGATGAGATTTTGTGCTTGAACTTACCTTATCTTCGTGCCTAAAATTCTTATAATTGGAGAAAGTAAATCTTCAACGACTTTTTTCAGGGATCATTATGTTGAAACATGAATTTTAGGTATTGAATCTTATCAAACTTAAATCTTCCCTTGTCTTGTACAGTCAATATCTTTGCTTGCTCCTTTTAAATTTCAATAAATCATTTTTTTTTCTACTGCAAAATTACCTTAGCCAATTCAGCAACACAATTACAAAAATTATGTATCATTAATTATCACCGCCCTATTATTCTGTTTTTGTCAATTATTATTCTTTTGTCAATTTCGGTAATAATTAATTACTATTTAAATAACATTCTTGAGTGCGTCAATATAAAGGATATCCGTAATTTATAAGTAAATTCTTAAGAAATAACGCAATCCACTTCCAATGTTACCAAATGATTCAATAATTATTATTAAAAATGCAAACCTTTCTTTTTAAATGCAACTACAAAAAAAATACCGCGTACCACAATATTGCTTCTTACATCTAAAAAACGTTAAAAAATAATGTAACATACGTAATTAAAAATATTGACGCATAAAATATTATATTTTCAAACTTACAATATATTCTGACATAACCTATTTGTACTTTAGACTCGGTAACATAATTTTAAGTATTAGTAAATACCATACACATACATAAATAAAATATTAAGAAGCTTGATATGTATGAACCAGTAAAATAATATAATATTTTACTTTGTAACAAGCAGCTTTAACTAAAATCATGATGTTACTCTCAACTTTTTTCTAAATAAATATTACCAAAGTTCCACTCTATAAGATCAAATTGATTGAATTGGACATACTTACTTAAATTTTCACTTTTTTATTCGATTTTGTTATTTTGTCAGTATAAATGTCTTCTCACTTTTCTGACCAAAACAATTAGTAATAAAAAAACATTCAAAATCAATGATTTCCTCTCCTATAGCAACAAATGGTGCATTAAACCCTCGCTTCAACAAAATAAAGCTTACAAAGCTAAATTAAAACAACGATTATAATTTTATATACTTTGCCTACCCCGATACGGACTTGGCGTAATGATATATTATATAAAATAAACATTAGTTACCATAAAAAGATAGTTTTATACCAAATTAGCGGGTGGATTCACGAAACATCTAGTCATAGCGTAAAGCAGTTGGTAATTAAATTAATATAGTTAAAATAATTATGCTTTCAAGACATTGCCTTCGATTAGTTTAAGTCCTGTTTAGAATTATCTATGGAATAGATTGAGCCTTTCACAGACCAAATGATATCCCGGTTCGATCGGATGAAACCGTATTGATTTGGTATTAAAGAAATGACCTTTAAGGAATTCAATGACATGCGCAATAGAACGAACTTTAAAAGTTTTGCTTCTAGTTTCGACCAATGTATAAAACATGTGTTCTTTCTACATCCCTTTATCTGTGAACCCAGTGAACTATTTCGTCTACCTCGGTAACAGTTAATGAATTATATTGTGTTCATGGTCTTCGTTTGTCTTTTACAACTAAAGCTAAACTTGTCTGAAATAGCATCGAACATGTGTTACTATAACCCTGTGTCATCCCACTGCTGGGATCCCCCCTCCTCATCCAGGGTCAATGTAGAACACTGGGCCCGCAGTCTCGACAGAGATAACGACAAAATCGTTAACGAATGAATTCGGTTGCAATAATGACACTGCGAGTAATGAAAGTCTCTACATCATAGACGCGTTTCTTGTAAGCATAATTATTGCAACCAAATTTATTCGTCAGTAATTAAGTTAACGATTTTGTTAAATAAAGATAACGATTTTGTCTTTATCTCTGTCGAGACTGCCGGCCCTGGTCTGACCAGCTTCTCCCGCCATCAAATGTGTCTCACTCATTTTATTTTATATTCTTATTGTGTCAGTATTAATGTCTTCTTATTTTTCTGACCAAAGCAATGAGTAAGAATTACTTCTTACAAATTCAATGAGTTTCTCCTATTAAAACAAATGGTAAGTCTTTCAACAACACTTGTCAAAAAAGTCTCCATCTATTCCAGTCTAAAGTAAATAACATTAGGTGCGACCATCTTGGAAATGTCAACATTACCCGGTGAGTTGACGTTCACTCAGTTGTATTGATTCACGTACACTAACCGGGCAATGTTCACATTTCCTTTATCCATATACAGTTGATGTAACAATTAAAAATACATAATAATATAAGTACATAATAACATAATAGTCGTGAAAATTAATTGTAAAGCAAGTTGACACAACTGTTGATTCGAATATATGGATTTTTAAGATTCAATAAACTTAACAATTACTTTCCTTGACTTTCCATATTCAATGGCTTGAAAAACCCGAGATAAAAGTTATTTTGCACATTGGGAGTTCCTAAACGGATTGAGTAGGTACCATAAATTATAGAGTTTTTAACGAAGAAGGTGCTTTTGTTTTATTAACTTTTTAATGTATTTTAGCACAGCTTTAAACACGCTGATTCTATTCAACAAAATTCCTATAAAAATTGTAAAAAATTTACTGGTTGTATTTAATCGTTTGTAACATTTTAATTGTGTGTACCAGGAATAATGATTATTCTAATTAAAGTCAGCGTGTACTGTCCCACTATTGGCCAAAGCGTGATGGATTCTGGCCCATGTCTTCTTACAAAGAGCAGGCCTATGTCCCAGCAGTGGGAACATTATACCCTGAGTATGTTTAATTGTAAAACTTGTGTAAAAATAATTAAAATGTTACAAACCGTTAAATACTTAAAAAAATATTTTAATCATGATTGGCTTAAAGCATTACCTTTTACATTAGAATTTTACTCTTTATCTTTATATCTTGTTAATTGTGTCAATTATATGAAAAAAAAACAAACAAATTTTCTTCTATTAATATTGTCTTTTTTGTTAATTCGTCTACTAAGTGTTGTTTGACCAAATTGTTGTTTTAGTGGTTAATAAATTGTTGTAAAATATTATTTCTAGTTCTATTTTATGTACTCTAGGAGTCTATTTAATTCTGTGATTATATTTTCTTTGATACTGACTCGATCCTGCCTTCTATCGGGGGTAATATTGTGGCTCTATATCAAAACATCGAGAATTCTATGCCATATCTAAGTTAAATACTAACGTTTTTTACACGTAAATCTTCCTTAATAAATTCGCTAAAACGTGGTCAAAACCACATCGAAATCGAGTACATAGTTTACAAGATATGAGTGGTATAGAACTACTGCTTATATTGTCATTACGAGCACCCAAAAGTTGACCATTAGAAAATGTCTATGGAATGAACTCCACCTCTGTCATAAAGTTTTAATAGGCTAGTTTCCACCATCAATAAATTGCAAATCTATTTAGTTCGTCAGTTAGAGTATTGGAAAATAAAGGACACGTATTTTTTGTTTTTGTAAATCCACGAATATTGACAAAGATAAAAACGCATCAAAACTCGGGAGTGGGGGCTCGTGACGTCAGAACTCACTAAGAATGATACCAAACAGTGACGTATTGGGAATTTTAAAAGCTTCGTATCTTCGTCAATTTTGGTTTATGTGACTAAAGAAAAAATACGGGTCAAATATTTTTTGATAATCTAAGAGACGGACTAATTTGACGATAATTTGATTTTAATTTGACGACCCGATTAGCGTAGTGGTAGTGACGCTGCCTTACGTTCTTAGGGTCCTGGGTTTGAATCCCGGTAGGAGCAAATGTTTGTGTGATGAGCATGGACATTTGTTACCGAGTCATGGATGTTTATATGTATAATAAGTATGTATTTACAAATAAAAAAGTATATAAAGGGTGTAAAACACCTCTTCACGAAGCCGAAAGGCACTTGTTCTCCCCATCATTGCGATATTTTTTTTGTTCTACACCATACCTGGGAACCTCCTAGTTATGGAGATATGGGGGGTCCAAGTTACAACTTTTAGACAATTTTTTTTTTAATACATGTTTTTTTTGTAAGATTTTGACACACAACCCCTCCACGACCCCCTTACTATTCAACTCATCCATCAGCACAATGTTTTAAGTGCGTTACATTGAGTTCTACCACAAAACATGCTTTCTAACCTCAAGAAAAAAAGTTGTTTCCCAGCAATAATTTTTGCGTAAAGTTACTTAGTTTGATATACAGAATGCTTGGTTAACGGCTTTGTGATGAAGTGGTTTACACCCTGTATGTAGTATATCAACTATCTAGTGTCCACGACACAAGCTTTGCTTAGTGTGGCACTAGGTGGCGCTGTGTGTTAATGTCCAGCGATATTTATTTATTTATTTTATTAATTAGATTTTTTCAGTTAACAAGCCTATTAATACAAGTAGAACACGAAATGCGACTGTTCTATACTAAGTTTACAATATAGTTTTCTTTTCGTAAATTGCTCATAAATAACACTTTGTAATATAGCTTTCTCTGAATACAACGAATTATTTTTGATTGTTCTAATAATAAACTATGTACTTACTATCTGAGGTTGTTAATTTTGTAAATACGTTGTGCAATCACAGAATCAAATTAACTCTTCAAAAAGTACTATGGTACTAAATTGTATAAAAAATATGTGAACTAATTGGATGTTTCCTTAATTAATATTAATTGGTGTTATTGAATGTTGGGAACAAAATAGATGGGTCGCTGTGAGAAAAATGTGTGGCGGCAAAGACTTGAAATTATGTGAAAATGGAAAAATAATATGTTTGAAAACAAAGTCAAAGAAAGAGGCTTAAAAACCAATGTAACTTTTGTTTGTATTTCTTGTACAAATCATTCATGGTAATGTCCAGTCCCTCAGGCCTGTTTGTACCAAAAATTACCAAAGATAACCGAAACAAGAGATGAAACGGATATTAGTTTGGCCGGATACCGAATACCGGAAATTCGGCAACTTAGAGGCCGGATATTCGTCTGCCGAATATTCTAGGCAACCATTTTTACTATCCGGTATCCGGCCGGATAGTAAAAAATGGCCGGATGACGGATAGTTACCAGATATCCGTTTCATCTGTAATCAATACACACGACACAGTCCTTATTTTTTAAATCATGGTTAACACTAAACGAATTGAGTAATTTAAGGAGCAAACAGGCATTGGTTCGGATAAACACTTTGGTTTAGTTAAAACTAAACCACGTGAGTAAAATTGTAGAGGCAAAGATTTCTTTTATCATGCACCGTAATCACTGCTTCAAATCTACATTGTAATAGAACATTGTAAAATCGTTTGAAACTATCTCAATCCTAATCAGGCTAGTCTTATCAATTATTTAGTAAAATCAAATGAAGAATATTTTTAATAAGTATACAATAGTGTTGGTCAATAGTATAACTAGAATCAGTTTGTAATCTAAATAATTTTACTATAAACGCCGAGTTTTTGTGGTTTTAGACAAGTTAAGTATAGATTGTTATTCAAAATCGAGCAAACTATCAACAAATGCCCATATTTTCATGACCCTTTTTTTAGTGTTTGTCGTCAATTGTTAAATTAAAAATGATTTATCCTTTGTCTAATTTTAAATGAGAAATATTTGAATATTTGTAATCACGTTGTCGAAATCGTTATGGGGCGAAAAATCGATCTAGCAAGGTCTTATATGTGGGAAAATTCGTTTTCTCTATTCTCTCCCGACCAAAGCTTAGTCGCCCACTATTGATAAAGTTTTCTTACATCGAATTTTATATGATTACCAATGACCAATTTACCCCCTTTATTTTTCAAATGAGAAATCATCAAATTACTCCTCCCACTCTGGGCGGAGCGGGAGGGATTGTCAGACTCTTACTGACTAAAACCCATCCATGTTCCTTCCTCTCCCTTTATGTTCCGGGGCCGCGGTATCTCTTTCGAACAGGCCCGCAGCCCCGGCAGGCTTCGGCCCCTTCATTATGCTGACTTATCTTTGAGGCGCGCGTGGAACACAAACGCGCCGTCTACACGGCACCATTTTACCCCTAACTTTAACAAAACCATTTTTGGTAAGTTCAGTATTTTTAATGTTTTACTGTTTTTTTTTATTGGTCTTTTAAAACCACAAAATCGTCAGTGTGTTTAAAATAAACAGTTAAGCCAAGTATAGATGGTGTTCGTGCGTGTGACAGAAAAGGTGATACATGCTTTAGTACAAATGCTAAGGGTAAGCCAGTTCGTGCTGTTACATTTAGTTAGTTATATTATACCTTACGTCGCGAACTAATCCAAGCGAGCGGCATATGTGACGAAAGCGCCCCCTACCGGCGAATATACACGGAGTCTGCGCGTCGCTCGCTTATGTTAGATCGCAGTCTTAGTTTTATTAGGCGGGCGCTGAAAATACGGTGGCTTCATTAACACAAAAAGTGAGCTAGTATACGTAGGCATTAATTGGGCAAGAACTTGTCTGGGTAAAAAAATAAGACGAAATAACGCAATACAAAGCTTCTTGGTGTAAATATGAAGCCATTGTTATATTTTTGTGCCCAAATAATCCTAGTCATAGCTAGTATTAGGAATGTTATCTGAATAACTGTGATGTTTAATAGTTTTTTGTACAAGTGTGAAGCTAAAACATATTCTTCTTTTTATAAGAACCCCGTTTACTACTTTCATGCAAATATGAGCTTCTTGTCGTATCGATGTTTCTTCCATATTACACCATTTGGGCCCAGTACGTAAATATGAGCTGAAAATTCAGGACAAATAAATAATTATTTATTTCTGTACAGAAAACCGCTACGTCATAGTTATCCACATAACATTTCGGTTTTAATTCAATTAATATAAAATGCACTCATTCATGTGATATTTACTGAATACTATATCTCACTAATTCATGTTTTATTCATAAAAAAATATCATACACTTTGACAGTACTACGAAACTTATGAATAAAAATTAAAATGTGTAACATTTTTCTTGTAATGTCAAAATGTATGGTAGAAATATAATTAATTGTAAAAATGCTTACGTTTCACTGATGTAAATGATGTAATGATAGACAAAAACCTGTGATAAGACGTATGTCTAGTCACTACACTCACTGTTAGATTTGATCGCTTTGAAAACAACATGAAATGTTACTTACAGAACCTAGATTTTACTATTTAGTTACTATAAAAATCTTACACCGAAATCTAGAAGCGTTAGATAAACTGCAGTCGTCAGATGTCGACGACTGCTGTCGACACGTCAGCGGCAGCCGTCAAAACGTCAACGGCTGCCGTCGACGGCTACCGACCCTGACTGCAATAAATTTACTTGTCGCACCACAACTGCAAACGTCGCCACCCGTTGACGACAGCCGTTGACGTTTCGGCGGCTGTCGGCAACAGGTGGTGACGGCTGCAGTTTATCTTCCATTGGGAATGCGCCGATCGTCTGTAAGAACCCCAACTTAGCCCGTACCTACTTTGGCTAAGCGGTATTCTGTCACTGAATAGATAAATAAATATGGGTTAATCAAAGCTAACGCAATACGTGACTAAGATATGTTTTCATGACATATATTATGTGACCAACTTGGACTTGAGACATATTCACGTCTTTATTTTGAACTTTTAATTGGCAGTTTTGGAACTGTGATAGGAAATAACGCTTGGCCAAAGTAACTGCTAGTCTTGAAAAACCCAGATATATTTCTGTTGAAACCGATAAATTTCATGTTTATTTCTATTTTATTTAGTTTTTATGGTGTTTTGTAAGCGATGAAACGTATGTAACGTAATAAGTCGGAGCTGTAATCAGTCACCATGCCTTGTATCGGTAGTGAGGAGCGAGAGCTTCGTAGGAACAGCTAGGCTGTGCTAACATGTAATGTTTCTTCAATAAACATATTGTAAGTTACCCACTGTTGAGTTTTTATTATTTACCTACTTTTTTGTGACCCGCCGGAAAAACTGTCCAACAAAAAAGGGTGTAAAATACCTCTTATCGAAGCCGAAAGGCACTTGTTCACATCTTCATTGCGATCATTGTTATGCTCTACACCATACCTGGGAACCTTTCAGTTATGGAGATATTGGGGGTCAAAGTTCCAACTTTTGTTTCAAGTACCTACCCAAAAAAAAACGGTCATTTCCGAGCAATAATTAGTTACTTTGATGTACAGAATTGGTGACCAATATACATGAAGCCTTTTGATTTTTTAATCCTTAGGGTCATAGCACACGTATCGGATCGGAAAGAAGTCGTCACCGCCTCGCCTTTCCCCTTAGCATCTAACAGGCGTCCACGTAACGTAAGCGGATCAGAAGCTCCGGCTCGCCGACCGCTGGTTGACGGCTAGGCGGCACTAGTTTAATCACTTTGAATCCAAACGTTAACGTAAGCTAAGGTACGGAGAGCCGTAAGCTAGGGTACGGAGAGCCGTAAGCTAGGGTACGGAGAGCCGTAAGCTAGGGTACGGAGAGCCGTAAGCTAGGTTACGGAGAGCCGTAAGCTGGGTTACGGAGAGCCGTAAGCTAGGTTACGGAGAGCCGTAAGCTAGGTTACGGAGAGCCGTAAGCTAGGGTACGGAGAGCCGTAAGCTATAGTACGGAGAGCCATTAGCTAGGGAACGAAGACTGCAAGTCGACCACGCACCGCACTGCGGTTCGTGAGCTTGTCCCGGGGCGAGGCGATTACGTTACGATTCCGATTAGTATGCGTTGCAGGGAGGATCATACAACTAATACTGAACGGCGAGTTGATACGGTGTCGATACCTTTCCGATCCGATACGTGTGCTACGACCCTTATTCATAGATGGAATGTGCGAACCAACTAAAGGAATAACGGTTTATGAGGATTATTGTGGACATTTTCATTGTTTGTTGGTCGGTTTTCATTTATTTAGATCTTTGACAGTCTTTACAGGTAGTCAGTGGCCTGAAAGTCTGAAAACCAGTCGTACCAAGGGGTATCGTAGGTATTACCCAGTACTGAGTTGTCGAGATCAGACAGGCAGTCGCTCCATGTAAGATACTGATATTCAGCTGCATCCGGTTAGACTGGACGCTGATCCTGATATAGTTGGGAAAAGGCTAGGTAGATGGATGGTTAATTTTGACTAGGGTAACAAAGAAAAAAAATCAAGATATTTTGGTAAAATCTTTATTTTCAAAAAAGAAAATGGTTCACAAAATTACAGAGCTGTCATGCGACATAACAAATTTTAATGTTACCTTTCACATGCATTATATCATTAATATACGAAAATACATAAATATCGCCTAACATTACTATATTCACTGAACACATGCAATTACATTCATTCGGTTTACTGAATTCGTCATTCCTATAAACATTGTAAAAATTATGTCTTAGTTACATAAGGATTTTATTGCCATACATACGAAGTTAATTTAATCATTTTGAAGTTGATTTTAAATAATACAATACAAGACTTTCAAACTAGCTTTATTTTAGTTTAATATGATAAAAAGCTTGCTAACTTGAAAAATAAATTGCAGAACCAAAAATCCCTCTAAGAGAGGAGACTGTTTCCAATAGTCAGCAATAAATAACATTTCATCTTTCAGCTTTAAATACGATAAATAATTTACTTGCAAGTTTCAGATATGAAACTAAAAATGAAGCTTTTCAAACAGCAAACATTGAATTAAAATGTAATATTTTGTTCCAATACGATCTTAACATAATGTGATGCTGTTACATCACTATATAACTTAAACTTAAAAACTACTTCAATAGAGATTTCTTTCATTCGAAAAACTCAAATTTGATAGCAGTTGCTTGAAAATACTTAGTACGATATTAAATTAAAAAATACATATTTCATAGAGGTTAAGGCCACTTTTCTAATTTTATTTTGAAAAAGACTAGTGTAGTGTATTTCAACCAATTTGTGGAAGCTGAAACCTAATAACAGGTGGTACGATTCTTTACGACAAATTGTGTAACGCATAAAGAAACGCTTCTATTGAATGCGTAATTGCTTCTAGTTGCTGTTTTTACCCTACTGGAGAGGATAATGTGTTTAACAGCCTAAATATGTATGTTTGTTCCGTTATGGCACACGAGAGACAAAACGCGTTGGCCGATTTTTACTGATTCTTACTGCAATCGATTAGTTTAAATCTTGTGAGTCATTATAGACATCACAGTAATCATAATTTTATATTGCAATTAAAAACTACTGCGAAACTAATCGCGTCGCAGTCGTCTGTAATTGCGATTGGGCGGCTTTGCCTTTGCGAAATTGTACCCTATTATTGTGCCAAAAACTTCAAAGTTGTCTGGATGTTAAAATCGAGTGGATACTTACTCGGAATTTACAAAATGTGATGTGAGGCTCTTCTACACGATCATTAAGGTCAACATTGGCTTGGCTTTTCCAACAGCACAATAAAATTATAGCACAGTGAAAACTATATTTCATTACTCACAGTTGAGTGAAAATTATGGAGGTGAGTGATACGAATGTTTTCTGATAAGCCAGTCGTGTAGAATAACCTCAAAATTAAACATAGTTATAATTATGAGACATATACAGAGATAATACTAACATAAAATATCGCAAGTTTCCACAGACAAGCTTACTTAATTACGTTATTATTATTTTGTTTATAAAATGTACTCTATGGACTTAGTTACCCTGCAATCGTTGGAAGGACACTGTCGATTGTCTGTGGAAATTGTTTATGGGAATAGACGGATTCACTATGGTACATAATATGAGCTTTGATACAATACATTCATAGCTAAGAACATTCAAGTTATTTACCTCGGTTGATAAAAGGTCAGTTAGATCTGTTGTTTTCAAATTGACCTCAGATTGAATGGACTAGGCTTTTGCATACCGAGGATAGGGGGCCATCCGTAAATACGTCACACAGATTTTATGATTTAATGGCTCTCCCCATCCTTGTCACAGATGGTCACATATTATGCAATTTTACATTTCCAGTTATTTGTTATTTTCCGTGATCTATCTATATTGATGGTTGCTGTTGTAACAGTTAAAATATCTAGGATAGGTCTGCAATTGTACAATGAATGTCTTCATAAAGTTGCTATGTGAGAAACAAAAATAAATAATAATTACCAAGTAAGTACCTAAATATTAACAAAACTATGTCATGATAATGTCTTAATATAATTAACAAGTTACTAAAATCCGTCTATTCCGTATAAAAAAATTGGACAAAAAAACAAAACCTTTACGAAATACTGATCGTAATTTAGGAACTACAAATTAGCCGTAAAAAGATTCGAATATGATTTAATTTTCAGTACTTCATATTATGGGCGATATCTGGGAGATTGGTTAGACGACAGACATACTAGGGCGTGTAATAATAGTACCTACAGTTTGGCAAAATAGAGTATGATAAAAATGAGGGCGTAGTTACAGTTAGCGACTTTCTGGCAACTCTGAGCAGTGACAAGCCAATGACATTGCCAAGTTTGGCAGAAAACGCGGTATTGCCAGGTAGGAAATTTGTAGTTCCTACTGTCACCGCGTCAGACTTTTTTTTGCCAAGCTGTACCTACTCATAGAAATGAACAACTTTTGTTTTAGGTTCTTACACAAATCTATTATGTTATTTCAAATTAACAGCCTTTAACTGAATGCATATGAAAGTATATACTTACGGAACTTAACACAATTTTTTTTTTTGTGTCTCTTTGTTCCGGCTAATCCCCGAAAAGGCAAGACCCATTTTGACGAGACTTTTACAGGCAGATAGCTGATTTTATAAAGAGTATTTTTTCAAGTTAGTTTATTCATAGTAAAAGTTGTTACTTTACCCCTTTAAAGTATGTTTCTCATTCAACCAATCACCCAAAAGTTCATACAATTTGGAGAGCGTACGTTTATAAAGGACACTAGCGAAGTAACCATTCTTGCCATAGACAAACCTCTTTATCACAGCTGTTAAAATGCACACATAAACAATGCATCGTCCCTTGTAATAAAGCTAAGTGCGAACATGGCTTAGCGGGTGGTCCTACTGATGTGATTCGGGTATTATTTTATTTTGATGGTAATAGGCTCGCCCCCTATTACTTAAACATAACTGACGAAATTTGGGAGTGCTATCTATACTAATATTATAAAGCAGAAGAGTTTGTTTTGTTTGTTTCGTTGAACGCGGTAATCTCAGAAACTACCGGCTCGAATTGAAAAATTATTTTTGCGTTGAATAGTACATTTATCGAGGAAGGCTTTAGGCTATACACCATCACGCTTTGACCAATACGAGCGGAGCAGCAATAAGTAATGTTGCAAGCGGGAAATTCACGCTAACGAAGTTGCGGGCAGAAGCTAGTTAGTTTATAGATACACCTCTGTCTAGATCTAGCCCTACGAAGATTACATAGGCTGTTGTTGTTAATGTTGACATTAAATAAAGATAAAACCACCGAAACTTCAAAAAAAAATATGGTGAAGTGAAATCGGTAAAAATTAAAATTCGCTTACAAACATAATTATTTAAAAACAATTCTGTAATTTCGTCATCAAAAGTTTAACAGAAACAATTATATTTTAAATTTAATATTTCCCGCAAATAATACATTTCAAAGATTTAAAAAAGGAATCAATCAGGAGAATAAAATAATATCGCCATCGCCACAACTCAGTGTGACCACCCTCATAATCTTAATATCTATGTCTTACGGTAAAAAAGTAACGAGACTTGCCTATGGTCGGTTGCGAGCAAAGCTACGCGCCACTGGTTAGCTAAGTGGCTCTGAATTTTCCTAAACCTTTGACGTAGAAAAATAAATAAGATAAGTTTAATAAAAATACTTACAAAATTATAATTATTTCAAGAAATCATTTCGTGGCTGTAGTTGAGAAAAGATTTGTGAAGGCACTTTTAAAATCGCTTTTTGATATAGGAAACATCATAGCAGATGTTTTAAGTAACAAAGTAAGAAAACGAGATAATTTGAAGATGTCTTTTTTATTTAATATCAAAAGGCACAATATTAAAACATACCAGAGATATGATTGTTGTTGCTTTTAAAAATAGGTTCAATAAAGCTGAACTATTTATTAAATCAGCACATCGCATCGTAGTTAATTACAAAAGCGAGTGTTTATCTTTATTTGGTGTTAAAAAAATCTACAACAACTCTGGCATGCATTAATTTTGCCCAAAATGACAAGAAATTATAACCATTACAAGACTGATTATATATTTCAGAAATATCAATCTCTAATGGGACGAAATTAGAATGGGAAATACCTACTACCGACTATTTTAGAATATTCTCAACTACAGATACAAAAAAAGAATTCGTTTTTATTTTGTTGTCCACAACTTTGGTCCCCGGATCGCATCCGTGCCTTACCTCTATCAGTACAATTTGGTAAGCTAATCTATTCGATAACTAACTGATACAACTGTGTGAAATATAAACGAGATTTTAAGTAATGTTCTTAATCAATGTGATACTCCTCTGTCAAACCTATCAGAGATTATAGGCGTTATGTTGCAAAATGGTTCTTTTAAATATTTTTCTTGTATTAAGGGGGATGCTCCAAGGTAACCCGCAAAATTCCAATTTTCTTACGTTTTTTGCAATTTGCAGGGCAGTGCTAAGTTATATGTTGATAAACATATCGGTCGCGACTGTTAAACGTATTAAGTTACAGAATTATAATCATTAAAATCTCAAAGTTCGTAAGAGTCGATGAACGAATTTTTCGCGGCCAAAGTCCTTCTTCGATGAAATTGGAGGGTTGTATTGATGATTTTGATGATTATAATTCTGTTACTTAATACGTCTTACAGTCGCGACCGATATGTTTATCACCATACAACCTAGCACTGCCCTGAAAATTGCAAAAAACTTAAGAAAATATGAATTTCGCGGGCCACCCTGAATGGCCACGCTTTCACCTTAAATGAGAATAAAGTTGTCAACGTCGCTGTGCGGTTTATTTGTTCGGCAGCGTCCGTAGCGTTTCGTGATTCGCCTGCATTTTCTTACCAAACGAAGCTATTGTAGTGATGCAATTTTATCCTAAAAGCTTAATTTAGTATAATATCACATTGATTTAGAGCTCGTTGTGTATCGTTTACACTTCATCACGCGTCCTCCTCGCAAATTGTCTAACATGCCATTACCAAAAGCGTTGAAGCAACAAAATTTAGATTAAGTTCGTGTTGTGGTGGGCAAATCTAAGCAAAGATTACCTTTAAAAACGTAATTTAGTTTAATAAAGTTTTGTATTTCAGACTTTTTTGTTTTCACTTAGTTTTAGCCATTGAATTGATATTGCAATGGAAATACAACACGGCTAGGAAAAAAACAAAAGAATTATGTTGGCTTAAAACACTGAATTACGTACGAACACATCGCAAATTACAAAGAAACGAATCCTGTCCTCGGTATACATCCCTCCTACATTTCCCCGCCACAACACTCCACATGCGCTTGCGCACGATTTCCTTCCACTTATACACTATACATATGAGTCGGGTTTCCTACGAACCAACCGTCATCGAAGTCCAAGGGCGCGCCGGTTCCATATAAATACATCACAATATATATTTACACACTAAACAGCCTTTTTTTGAGTTTTTTTTTTCTTTATTTACTTTTTAACAATACATAAGAAATTATTTTCTCACTTGAAATTTTATTAGAAGTGGGAAAATTATTTCTTTTGCCTTTTTTATGTTCTAGGATATTAGCAGTTTGTTAATGAAATCAATACATACAAATAAAAATAAACGAAATGCCGGTTTTGTTATTTCAAAATAGCAGCTTTTTACTGAATGCCTAAGAAAAGTATCATACGGTACTTATCAAACAAAATCAGTTGACTCACGGCTGAACCGATTTTTTTGTGACTTTTACCAGTAGATAGCATAAAAGAAGTAGGAAAAACACAATTTAAAAACTTAGAACCCATAAAACTGTTAACAAAATCCGATACCAATCAGTTTTTTTTTTACTTTCTTAAAATTATTTAGAAAAAAAACTAAACTACACTTAAAGTACTTACGGGATTATGTAAGTGATTTTCCTTAGGTTTTTCCCGTAAGTACTTTAAGTGTAGTGAAAAACCGTGAAAGTCTAAAACAGTGCACTAAGTTCCCCTTTTTGTGGGTCGGGTAAAAACTGCTAATATCCTAGATAAATAACAATATGTATAGAATGTAACAAGTCTGAATTCGCAGTCATACGAATCAGAATATCTCCTCGCATACATTTGTGATAGTACATGAAAATTGTAACAATAAGTGGTATAACAATAACATCTAACGTCAGACATGCTTGCGGGAATATAAAAAAAGTGTATATTTTGAAAAAGATTAATAAAATTTCAAAAACGTGTCATAAATGTTGCCCTGGTCATTGGGTCATTTGAAAAGTCTTTTATAGAAAAAATGTGTAAGAAATTGTCTTTTTTATTTACAAAAATGATCTTTTTAAATAGACATTATTTCTAGAACAAAGATCTCCATACAGTCAGTCATCACATTTCCAAAATCGTCCCAAACTGTTACTGGTAGTTAACAAACCAAGTTTTTTTAGACTTTGATTTTTTGATTGTATTACAGAATATATAGGTTCCCAAACACATATTTTTAATGTACACCGATTTAAACAAGAGTTATGAGATAAATAAATTTGCCATAGATTTGCTCGTCTTTATATCACTGTCCTTTAAAAATATTTATTTGGTAACATAGATATTCTATAATACAAACGAAATATACACTCTACCTTAAGAATAATTTTGATTTTCATATTATATTATGGTATTACGTTTGTATGAAAAACGCATGCTCCGCCGGCCTCTTAACAGCTCTGCTTTCCCCATAGACCTACATACGATATGTTATAAGCAATGACCAACTGCACGAAATCTATCACAACAATCAATAAGTCACCTTACCAGCATGTCTGACTCTCCCCTTCACTCTTCACGCCTTCTCCTCATTAAGGGGTTGTTCTTCATGTTGCTTCTCAACTTCGGGGGTGGGTTTAGAGTTGTTCCAGGGTTGCAGGTCCCCGGAACCGAAGCTGACGAAGCAGAGAGCGCCTGTGATGTACGTTCCTGCCAGGATGTAGAAGACGATCTTCCATTGTTCGGGGGTGTTCTGTGAAAGGATATAGAGAATTTTTGATTGAGCATAAGATTTATAAGGGTAAGATTTTGGTTAGGTAATTTTGTACCAGAATAGGCTTGTCAACTGAAAAAATCTAACGAGTCTGTCAGTTAATAGTAGTTTATGCAACTGTGCATACACTCGTGTGATGCTATTAAGAAACTCGCCTTCGGCTCGTTTCTTAAACCCACACTCGTGTTGTAATGCCTAATTATGTATAGTTGCATACACTACTTTATCTACCCAAATATCATAAGGGCTCTATGATGGGTTCAGGAACCATAGGGAAATGACCTGCATTGTTACTTGGCCCTTGATTTTTGTGCCAACAGGTTATTAGTTGCATTCGTCGCTGCATTTACGATATCTGGCGGAGTATTCATGTCAATTTCTGAGTCACTATCACTCATTTTCGACAGAAATAAAGAATGGGTTACTGGAAATAAAAAGCTAACGAACAAATGACAGCTCGAAATGGCGGCGTTTCGGATATCTGTCATTTTTTTTAAATCATAGGCAAACGAACAAAGTCACTATTCTTGTGTCACTCGAGATCGAAAATGTCGTGCGATTTATAATTAGAATCATACTGAATTGGGGTTTTTTTTTTTTTTTTTTATCGATATCGGATTTAATGTAGGTGGTACTAGAATAGCACACTCACTTGAATTTGACACCTGTTCCAAATTTAAAACTCATAACGCAACTGTTTACAGTTGCGTTATGAGTTCATTACAGCACCGTTCATTTCTGCAGGTTGGTAATGCTGGTCATTGCCTATGGTTTTTGAACGCATTAGAGAGGGTTTATGATATTTGGGTAGATAAAAAATATTAGACCCTGTATTTTTTCTTTAGTTAAGAAAACCAAAATTGACGAAGATACGACGCTTTTAAAATTAACAATACGTCACACCGGCGCCGTGGTATATTATTAGAGCGTTCTGACGTCACGAGTCCCCACTCCCCAGTTTTGATGCGTTTTTATCTTCGTCAATATTCATTGACTTACACAAAAATACATGTCCATTATTTTCCAATACCTTCTCTAACTGACGGACTAAATAGATTTGCAATAATATGTTGATGGTGGAAACTAGCAATAGACTGCTATCAGAGCTCATTATTCAATAGCTGAACGACTGAGGAGCTCGTGTATAAATAATAACAACCGCTCGGGTAGATCTTTAGGTTAAGCCGCGCTAGTCTTGGTTAATTCGTGGATGACCAGCCATTAGATAACAAGTTTCCTTAGTGCCTCGGAAAGCACGTTAACCCAGTCCCGGCTGTCAATTGTAAGCCCCTTCGTACACAAGGCTACTCAAATCTTAGATACTCAACGATTTTAGTTTTCAAGCGACTGTCGCCATACAAATACATTGAAGTTCGTACACGAGTCGCGTCGTGCTAGTCGCGCACTACTTGCCGGACGAGATCATCGCTACATAAGTCGCAGCGATTTCCAAGATGGCATTTAGATTTTTGACATTTTGGGAAAAGTGTGATCTGCTTAGCGACTGAATAGGCAATTCGCGTCTTGCGATTCAATGTCGTGTGTACGGACCGTGCGCTACTTGGTTCTCGCGACTTGATACTAATGTGCTAAGTATACAACATTAGTATCGAAGATTTGCGTAGCCTTGTGTACGAAGAATCTTTGACAGTCGTTACAGGTAGACTGTGGCCCAAATGCTGACAACCAGTCCTACCAAGGGATATCGTATTACCCAGTACTAACTGAGTTGTGGAGGTCAGATAGTCAGTCGCTCCATATAAAAATACTAGTATTCAGCTGCATCCGGTTAGACTGGAAGCCGACCCCAACATAGTTGGAAAAGACTAGGCAAAATGAGGTTTGGCTTACAGTTTCCTTAGTCAGCTCTCCGACCATGAAAGTGGACAACCAACCGCCGAAAGAGGACAGGGTGTTCGCCAGACCGAAGATTGTGCCTGTAATATAACAATAATATCGATATAGGTAATACGTATAATCTAATGTCACATAAAATAAATAAATATCGCTGGATATTAACACACAGCGCCACGTAGTGCCATACTAAGCAAAGCTTGTGTCGTGGACACTAGATAGTTGATATACTACATATTTACTTTTTTGTTTGTAAATACATACTTATTATACATATAAACATCCATGACTCGGAAACAAATGTCTGTGCTCATCACACAAACATTTGCTCCTACCGGGATTCGAACCCAGGACCCTAAGAACGTAAGGCAGCGTCACTACCACTACGCCATTCGGGTTAAAAAACACAGGGTGTGAAAAAACCTGTTAACGAAGTCGAAAGGCACTTTTTCTCCCCGTCATTGCGATAATTTTTTTGTAGGTACTACTTACCTGGGAATCTACGGATTACGGAGATGACCAGTTTTATTGTAAGATTTTTACTTTAAACAGTTCCACGACCCCCGTACTATATAATCCATCCATCACAATGTTTTGAGTAAGTTACATTGAGTTCTACCACAACATATAATTTTCACCCCAAAAAGAATGTTGCTCCCCAGGAATAATTTTTACATAAAGTTACTTAGTTTGATGTACAGAATGCTTGGTTGAATTGGCTTGGCTTGGGTTTTTGATGAGGTTGTTTACTCCCTGTATGTATTTATAAAATGTTGTCCTCTAGTTGGAAAAACCAAATTTCTAACTTTTCCTGTTTACTTTCAATATTATACACCAGAAAGTCCGACTAAATTATTTAACAATAATGGACTATCCTGTCCTCACATGAATTTAGCCCCCCCCTCCCCCTAGCCAAGGCTTAACCGGCTAAGGTAAACTAGGGTATCCAATTAAATGACCGCTCGCTGACACCCCCCATGGAGTTCAAACCTCGGCAGGCAGATGGTGATGATGACACCACAACAAGTAACACATTCCATCTCAGAAGTGTAAAGCTGTTCTTTAGTACTGACCGCTGAAGTTAGGCGCGATATCCAGTCCATTGCCGAGGTATCCGGCAGTCACAGCGCCGTTGATGGTGAGCGCTGACGTGAAGATCGCGATGGACCACACGCGGTCGCCGCCGAGATACGCCTGAGCTATCATCAGCAGACCTGCGGAATACAATTGATGGAATTAGAGAGATGAAGATCTTCCTGGAATGTAAAGACATTAAGGAATCACCTCTTATAACAGATTTTTTTAAATATTACTTCATTGTGGTGAAGAAACGGAGCTTGATAGACCCATCCTAAATCTTTGAAGAGAGAGCCTTGACACCCATAACACGAGTATAATCTTAGCTTGGGTGCCCGAGGTTTAAACTTAAGAGGTGTTCAAAGAATTGTTTAGGTTTATAATTATAGTCTGTTCTACTTAGTGCTTATACCAGATTAAACTTTCACAAGTGTGTATTACATTCTTTGCTACTCTCATGCCAATCCTAGGTGCAAAAGAATGACTCACGCCGCCATGAATTTCCAGAAAGATAGTCATCCAGTCAATAACTTGACGGTTATAAAAGTTGAATGAACGATGCACCACATCGTATATCAGTAGGTATCATATTAGTCTTACCTCAGTTTGGGAAAGAGGAGGCTTTACGTCATGTAGCCCCATCCCATACTGAAAGCGTGAAGACTTCATCATATGATTGAATATAATCAGCTATCTCTTACCGGGGAGTCCGACAGCGAATCCTGTGAAGAGTTTCCTAGCGGCCGTGGTGGAGAGCTTCCCGCTCCGTCTCAACGAGTCAGCTAGCACTGATGATGCGAGGGCGCACAGGTACTTGCCGAGGTACGGCAGGGAGGAGAGGAGGCCGTTCTGTGGACAAGTGGACAGGAAGATTAATTATGTTACTGGGTAAAGCTTTAAACGGCAGGTATTTGAGCTGAGGCATGGTTTCTGTTTTGTTTGTTCGTTTGCCGGTAGATGGTGCAGTAGCATCTTGCTACATTGTTCTCACATAATATACCATCTCAACATGAAAGATGTAACCAAGATTATGTAACAATATTTTGATTTAAAAGAGTGTCCATGGAGTTTCTTGCCCGTTCTTCTCCATAGAGATCTACGTTAGGGAATGGGCAACTACATAACAGTACTTCCACAGTTTTTATGTCTTGTGACTGGGACTGTAGCTACTTTAAATGTTCATTTTTAGTGCCTGTAACTGGCCGACTTGAAATAAATGCTTTGTTTTTTTTTTTGAGTGCATACAGTACATGGACTGGCCTTCTTCCTTGTAAGTCAATTATCTCAGTGCCCCTATATTAAATGGTTTTTTAATTTGTATACAGAAGATTGTCTGCACGACGATAATGTTCTCCTAAATCAAAACAAAACGATTATTTTAGATTTAACACGTTGTGCTCAAATTTCTGAACGTTTTATAAATAAATTGATTGATCGATTGTTTATTAATATCGAGGCATTGAACTTCACTGTATCCTGTTCAATCGGCAACTATAGATGAAGCCAATGGCACTCGGGGATTATGCAAGTTCCCGATAGTGAAAAAATCAAAATGACCCCCTCAAAGCTCAGAAAAAATCTATATATACTAATATTAAAACTAGGTGTATGTTTATAAGTTGTATTATTTTCGTTTTTGGAGTAGGTTTAATTAGCAGCATTCACAGATTCGATTGCCGCATCGTGGCGAGATTTGTTCACGTTGAAGTGAAAACTAATTTAGAAGCGATGAGTACCTACTTTTGGGTGAACATAACCTTGGAACTCGCGTGACCATCACCTAACGCTTCATAGCACTCGTAGCCGATCCTAGCAGGCGTGCGCAGGGCAGTGCCGTAGCAGTGCTACGGTCTACGACCAATCCGCAAGCTACTTAGTTTCACTTCTATCGTTAGTCCCCAAAAATTGCCTCAAAGAGCATAAGGGGAGGGGCCCGCAAGGGCCGAAGCCTGCCAGGGTTGCGGGCCTGTTCGAAAGAGATACCGCGGCCCCGTAACATAAAGGGAGAGGAAGGAACATGGATGGGTTTTAGTCAGTAAGAGTCTGACACTCCCTCCCGCTCCGCCCAGAGTGAGAGAAGTCATTTGATGATTTCCCATCCCAAAAAAAAAAAAGGAGTCCCCAAAAATTGTTCCACATGTTTTTTTAATCAGTTTCAGTTACTGCAATGACCGACCCCAAATAAATAAAGACCAGGAGAATGAAGATGATGATTATATGATTATCAGTTTTAATTATTTGGCCGATATTTGTGGCCGCTAAAACTAAGGAAGGTCCATAACTGATTCGGGTTTGTGCGTTCGCGCATGTCTCAGTTATTTTTCTAATAAAACACTCATGGGTTATGCAATCAGGCCCAGAAGATGGCGTGATAAGCTGGACTGAAAAGATTGGAAATTATGCGCGAACAAACATAAAAAAATAAAAATAGAAACATCCGAATTGAGAACCTCCTCCTTTTTTAGAAGTCGGTTAAAAAGGAAGGGAGGCAAAGGCCGAGCCTCTTGTGTCCCACAGCAGGGCCTACGCCCACAGACTCGGTCATGCAGATAAACAGAAGCATTTTTTTTTTTGTTACAATATTGCGTACAGTTTTCCTTATACACGTACTGCTAGTACCTAGGGTTTTTTCTATTCATTCACCTATCGGCCGTAGAACAAAATCTAATTTTAAAACTTTTTAAAGAGATCAATCATACGCCGTTCAATAGTGAGTCCAATAATGGTTGTATTGTACAGAAGCCATAACGAACGAAGTTTGATCGACGAATCCAATACCGATTGTCAAATTACATTGTCAAGGCTACCGGCTAGCCGATAAAAGATCGGCGCTTGTATTGATGACCGTTGATTAAACTGGAAATGGTTTTTGAATGTACAGCATAATCATCCCGAGTTTGTAGCTAAATAATAACCGCCGCACGGGTCGATCTTTTGTTAAAGTCGGTGTCGGTGTTATAGGTGTCAATCTATACTAATATTATAAAGCAGAAGGGTTTGTTTGTTTGTTTGTTTGTTCGTTTGGTTGAACGCGCTAATCTCAGGATCTACTAGTTCGAATTGAAAAAATCTTTTGTGTTAGATTGTCCATTTATCGAGGAAGGTTATAGGCTATATAACATCACGCTACGACCATTAGGAGCGGAACAGGAATGAAAAATGTTGCAAAAACGGGGTTTTTTTATTCCTTTCGTTTTCTCTCGACGAAGTTGCGTGGGTCAGCTAGTCATTACATACAGAGTTTCATCCGTGCTTCGGAAAGCAAGTTAAGCAGTTGGCTTCGGTTCTCATTTCTAGATGTAGACAGTCGTGCAGGTCAGTGACCCAAAAGTCTGACAACCAGTCTTACCAAGGGGTATCTTGTAGCAAGTGGTGTTCTATAGTTTCTGTCTTTCCAGAGAAATAAACTGAAACACTGACTAATACTGACTTGACTGGTAGAGAATGCCTTGTGGCATTAAGTCCGCCTATGTACCACTCTTAAGTTTAAATAAATAAATAAAATCAAATATGAGATATACAATGACTCCACTTGAATGAAAACAATATTCGAAGTATTTTTTAGTATTCTGCAACCACAACAATTTTTATGAAGTGTTAACCGATTAACAGAACGAAAACACTCGAAAACCCCGTTTTTACCGGCTAAGTGCTCATTTATAGGCTAGGTTATTCACATTTGATGAGTTCAAATTCCATGTATCAGAAAAGAGGTCAGTATTGATTGCTTAACGCCCTGTTCACGACCTCGGACCATGCGACACGTCAACACGTGCGCGCCTCGCTTGGTTTTTAGTGCCCGACCGAAGCTCATCGGCCAAAAAAAGACCTTTAGCCGAAGCTCCTGCTTGACGAAGGTTTTGGTTTTAAGACCGGTCGCAAGCATCCACATTCATTTGCATAAGACGTGCGATTGGACCTCTCACTTCAGTAAGTTGCAGAAAGAATGCGAGAAAATGGTGATATGTACGTTCAAAATAGATTTCCCTTCCATCATTATCTGCCTAGCCTTTTCCCAACTATGTTGCGGTCGGGTTCCAGACTAACCGGCTGCAGCTGAATACCAGTATTATAAATGGAGCGACTGCCTATCTGACCTCCACAACCCAGTTAATACTGGGAATTACGATAGGTACCACTTTGTAAGACTGGTTGTCAGACTTTTTGGGCCACTGACTACTAACGACTGTCAAAGATGGACCAATGACACCCGGGACCAACGGCTTAACGTGCTTTCCGAGGCACGGAGTAAACTCGGTAAATAGATAGATTTTCCTTTACGCTAAGCAAATAAATTGCTTTGTGTCACGAGTTCATTAGTTTCCTCCATATCACTATCGCAACAAGCTTGTCGTTTGATCGTGCACGTCGTGGTCAGGCGGATCAAGTTAATAACCTACCAGCAAGAAAGTGATTCCTCGAAAGATTACCACAAGGAAAAAATATGGTTGAGGAAAAAGGCTGAAAAAATGTATGGTAGCTATTTATTTACTTTTTATTTTATAACGCTGCGGTCAGCTTAGGCGCCATTGCATCGTAAAAATAAATGATGAAGAAGAATACTAAGAATACTGTTATCTATCACTTGACAAAAAGCCATGTAAGTTAAGACAGAATAAGCCAGATTCTTGCACAATGTTAGGGTTCCGTGACACCCACGCTAGAAGAGAAAGTTAGTGTTTATTGTTATAGCACACAATTTGACGACCGTTCTCCCCAGACAAGTGTAGGCTGTATGGAATACTGGATTGTAGTTTAAGATACATTTTATCCAGTTTATCTAAATGCTAGTGAATTTATCTTGAAGCTCCTCGAACGTAAATTAAAAACGGCTATAAGAGGTCTATCACTCTATCTAGCAGTGGGTAATTTCAAGCAAAAGAAACAATGATAAAAAAAAGGTTTTTACCTTTTTTTCGCACACCTAAAAGCTATTTTATGAAAGCAGCATGTTGTTAATCGACGAACACGCTTCTTTACTTACAGAAGATAATAATATGTACCTAGATAATTTTAGGTTCATCTTCTGTCTAAATTTTGATCGCTATATAATCACTATTCTGCGAAGTAGATCGACACTCCATTTAAAAAAAAATTACATACAGTATGAAATGTATGTTTTTAATATATTCGTGTAATGGCTCCTGGCATCTCAGAAGCCTGCCATGGCCGGATCCACGCGAATTACTAAAGACCTGACTCAGTAACCGGACACCCAATAAGGGAGCACGGGCAGACAAGTGCATTCGCAATCATTTTCATTTTCAAATATTCTGCTGAGTTCAGAAATCTAATTTCGCGATGTATTGAATCAAATTATGCTCAGCGGACATTACAAAAAATAGCAAAGAAAGACAAAAGTGAAAAATCCTGCAAGTGGATGAACACCCTATAACTTGAATACCAGACAATACTGACATAAGGTGATATGCCGACCCCAAATAAAAAGGGGTAAGGGGCTAAGGGCATCAGAAATATGATGATGATAGGTATATGACTGACATTAGGTTTCATACTAGGTACACATTCGAAAATTTGATTAAAGTTACAGTGTAGGC
Source organism: Xestia c-nigrum (assembly GCA_916618015.1). Classification (NCBI taxonomy): domain Eukaryota; kingdom Metazoa; phylum Arthropoda; class Insecta; order Lepidoptera; family Noctuidae; genus Xestia; species Xestia c-nigrum. The sequence goes on along the minus strand of OU745261.1, from coordinate 3,579,948 downwards.
TAATAGTTCACAATATTCAAATAAACCTACGCGCCTTCATTTTGACATAGCCATTCATACCGAAACCACATACCATCATGACCTAATTCCATGATAGTTTTAAATAAAACTACACTTAACCACAATATGGCGACGCAAATCACTTTTGATTTCGCATATCCGTTCTGAGCGTTAACCTTAGATGAGTCATCCGTCTAGTCGGTCAGGATGTTCTCTGAATTTCATTATGTCTTTATGATCCTTATTCGGTGCCGGCGCATGATTAAGACGACCGTCCACTGCTATTAAGGATTGAGGTTCGCCAGCTCACCTCGTTTATTCGCTTTCCACCCATGCATTCGTGCGTTGCGTAGCCGTGACTTGCAGTGCACGATCCCACTTTGTTTTATTCACGGGGAATCCTTAAAAAGGCGACCAGTGGTCAACTGGCACATAGGAGTTTCCTTTTGAAAAGATCTGTCTGGAGCCCCCTATGTATGCAGCATATATAATATCTCTCCTTTTTTTCGGATAGGGAATCATCAAATGGGGTCCCGCTCTGGGCGAAGCAGTAGGGAGTGTTAGACTTTTATTGACTAAAACACATCCTTGTTCCTTCTTTGCTCTTTGTGTTCCGGGGCCACGGTATCTCTTTCGAACAGTTACGCAGCCCCGGAAGGTGTCTCACCTGAGCCTAGCTGTATACACGGCAGCGACGATCCGGCTCCAATTTCTAACAAAAACCAGAACATCCAAAGAACTTCTACCACTCGGAAATGACCATGTAGAGGTTTACACCACTGGGCCACACATGACGACGCCAAAATGGAGGACGGGTTACCTGTAGGTGACCCGCCATTTTGCCAGCTTGTGTATTTTCAGCGGCCTACTTCGGTGTGCATTCAATAGACCGCTTTCCTGACCAGACAATGGCTCACACGCTGGTGTCAATTAAAAAGGAACAACGCTATTGGGGCTGCTATCAATATTGTTACCTTCTCAGCCAAAATCATCTAGATATGTACCTAGTTCAATGTTTCATCGATTCTAAAAACGCCACGGCGACGCTAAGCATACGTGAATAGCATTGTGGGCTGCTGTGGAGCATCGCTTTATCGCCTTTATGATCCTTATTTGGTGCGCCGGCGCATGATTATCGCTGTATCAGCTCGTTAAAATTATACTGTTAATGGGGTTTATAGCTGCTAAGTAACAGGAATGCGGGTGATTAATTGAAATTAAGTGACAAGTTAAGCCTGAATTAAAGTGTGATTGGTGATTATAGTAATCATATCCTCGAGGAGAATGGTTGCTGTTTCATACATTGAGGCCTGCTTCCACCTCATATCACTAAGAATGAATTTCACCAATAAAACTCAAGACAAATTTTCTTTTATAAAGTGGGACGCCCCAGGCTCGGTGGAGCGACCATCTTCGCAGGGTGGCTGGTAGCAACTCGATGAGAGTTGCCGAGAATCTAGATTGAGGAGGCCTATGTCCAGTAGTAGACTGCTGCACACTGATGATGCTAATGATGAATCAGCACATCAAAACGGCGTTTAGGGAGGTGTCCGTTTCAATATTCCTTGGTAAGTATGACACCTGATCGTGGTTTAGATGCCTGATCGTATTCGGTTTCCTTTCTGAAGTTCGATGAAAATTGCTAAACCAATATTCTGACTCTGTCAATCGTTTCAGGATATCAGAGGGAGAATGATGGTATGAACACAATGCACAGCGTTGAATGTACTTAAGGACGATGATGCAGTTGAGCCTGAATCATCAAATAGTAGGTGCTTAAAATACACAACACATCCTACAGGTCACGAAGTCACAACCTTATCAGTCACCTTTGTGTTAGGGCATAAACCTATTATTTTCCCTAAACTAAAGAGCATAAATGTGGTTATTATGGTTAACCGCAATCGTGCAAGAGTGAGCATTTGAAATACCTAATTTATTTTATTACAATGTAGTATGTTGCTGATTCACTGCCTGTTCAGGCACACATGGCAATACATCAATTTATACATTTCCAACAGGGCCTCGATTTGAATTGATTTCCCGTACAATGAGAGATACGCTTATACTAGTTTAGTGAAACTTGATTAGTGGAATACCTAAATATCTGTCGGAATTTCGAAGGTCCAACACAAATCCGTGTCATCTACCTTCCGCTTCTAGTCTGATCCAGCCACCTTTATAAAGTCATCGGCTTCCAATCCAACTTGATGCAGCTGAATGCCAGTATTTTACATGGAGCGACTGCCCATCTGAGTTCATCAAGTTAGTCAGTCAGTTAACCTTGGTAAGCCTGGCTGTCAGACTTTCTTGCTAACTACCTTTACTTAATGACTGACAAAGATCTAAAATTGACAGCTGGCACCAACGGTTAAACATGGTTTCCGAGGTACGGAGGAAACTAGGTATGTAATGGGTGGTCACAGATCACCAGTAATCGCCAGGCAAGCGTGGTTTAACCTTTTCAAGTCGATTTTTGCCACGACCCTCGTCGAAGTTATCGTCGAAAATCCAACATGGCGACGCATTTATGTAAGAGAACAGGCTAATATGATGCTGATTCAGTTATTCCTCAGGATTCCAAACAGTAATAAACTGAATAATTGAATAATGTATTGTTTTCCCGTAGCAACAGCCTGACTTGTGGCCCTTCACAATGAATCGGAATTCTGCTTTTGTCCCGTTAAAGGAAAAACATGGTGGATATTGCAAGTGAGGTTTTTAATAACGTAATGTTGACAATGACTGGTTGGCAACAACAGATTATTGTCCCCGTGAAGAGAATTATGCAAACTGCGCTGTGCAGGGCAATATGAATAGGATGGCATTTTCTTGCACGTAGAGTTTATTGGTACATCATGTTTATGTAGGGACCAGTGGCATGTGGTTCATACAACATATAACTCGACACCTCCCGTCCCTTCGGAACAACCACTGTACTGAGGCCCTACTTCCTAACGCTTTCGTCCATTTATTCGGATCTATCCGTCTCTATCGCGCACGTCTGCAGACGAGTGCGAGTAAGAGAGACGGACGGATACCTTACCCCTATTTAGACATTCAAGTTACAGATATAGGTATAAAACAAGGTGCATGAATAGAGCAAACATTGGATTACCTCTAAAATCATGACTTTTGATTAACATCCAGTTTTGAACGTTAACGGGCGAATAGGTATCAACCTGTTTTTAATATTTCTGTGGTATCAACACTAGCCTAGATTTCCCCAGACAGACAGCCAGCCTATATTCCTATATCAGACGACATTACCAATTTGCCATTTTATCTATCCCTGAATGTTACTACTTGAAACACTCCACGGAATATTATCTCTTTACAATATCACCCACGCTCCCACAATTTTATAGCTCTAGATTATGGGGAAAGTTAAATTCTACACTTTCATTTCATTCAAGGTCATTGTGAAATAAAATGACTCTAGTAACCATAACCTTCATGCACTATTAATATCTCACTTCATAACCCATGATTATGAGGATAAGCGAAATTCTCCACTTTCATTTAACTCAAGGTCACATATACTAATACTACAGGCAAACACTCTTGCTTTTCCGACGCTCACGTCACCATTTTAAATACATATACATCCCAAAATATGAGAAAACCAAAATACTACACTTTCTTTCAACTCAAGGTCATAATCTAGACTAGTATTTCAGACAAACATCACAAATGGACCTTGTACTTCACGCGCTTATGTCACCATTTTATTGACACAGACAGTGCAAGATATGAGAAAAACGACACCCCTTACATCTACGCTAGAATTACAGACAAACACTGCAAAACAACCTTGAATTTCACGCCCACGGATATGCAAAAAGCGAAATTCTCCACTTTCTTTCAACTCAGTCATTCTAGACTAGCTCTTTCGACTTAAACTACAAATCGACCTTGACCTTGACGCGTTTTTCTTTTTTGTATGAATAGATCACAATTTAAAGGCTAAAGAAAAGCGCAAATTTTCACTTTTATTTTATTCAAGGTAATAAATCTAGTCTAGTATGTACTACAGACAAACACTATAAATTGACCTTGACCTTCACGGTTATGGGAACAGCAAGGTTATTTTAATATGCGTCACATGTGTTCTTGTGAAATTATGCGAATGATCCAAATAAACCTTGACTAATAATTAAAAAGTCTATTTGATGTGAACTGTTGACTGTTAAGATGCAAAATTAATAATACTGGCAGCTGATATTATAAACAAACAAAAGACACAAAATATTAAAAACCTTTTTTTCGTTTCGTTATCAAACCTGCAATTCATTTATTTACTGATAAATAACACAGCGTAGTTTGAGTCTACATCGCTAGGGATAGATCTACAGGGACAATATCTTCCGCTTCAGTTCCTTGGAAGTTTGTATGGATCAATCTCTCAATTGTAGTGTTTATCAATAACGGGCCTCAACGGGTATTCTTGCACAAATAAATGCGTTTTTTTTTTTTAAGAACTCATACGTTTCCAATTTCGAAATCAATTGGAGCACCCTCCCTTCAACAGCCTTAATCGACATTCAACCCCATCTTGCATCACCCCATTTCAACGTTCGGGCGACCCTAGTCTCTGTTTCTCAGTATCAATTAAGGAAGACCACCCATCTGCGTATTTTCCAGTGAAGCAGTAAAACTCATCCGGCACAACTGTTACTTTTCCCTAGCGACCCTTCGGTATAGCGGTTTTAGAAGCAGTTAGGTACTAAGGAATTTTTTACACTGAGCCAAGGAAAAAAAAACGAGTATCAAATGTATACCAGTTCAAATTAAAGCGAAACTAGACATTCCCGACCCGGAGTTTTGACAGCTACTAACCTGTGTAGGTAGTCTTTTGAATATTTTATTTTAGGAAAATCGGAAAGTGATAATCAGAGTGTTTTGCTTGGATATTTTTGATTTGACGTACTGAACGCTGTGTTAAAATTTGAAATCTATTTTAATGGGACTTTGTATAATGTTGTTTGTTGATACAACAAAAAATGCCAGACCTCTTTGATCAGGAAATCGAGTCTGAAACCAAACAAACGAACCAAATAATACTGAATAAGGCTAAACCCGGTGATACAATGGAAACAGAGTAAGTAGATTGGCTCCTCCTCGCACTACACTTAGTAGCATACCAGCTATCCGAGATATGCAAATGTTGTCACTTTGAATTATAAATCAGATTAGAGCACACTTCCTTGAGATCGAGATGACTTATAACTGCCTAGATTTCTAGGACAGCTACTAAGAAGCACTTAGCTTGTCTACTCTTGAGTATCACTGTCTATGTGTATTTTTTTTTACCTTATCTATTAAACTAGTAATAAAGCGGTAGAGCAGACGAGTCTTCAAGTGGAGATCGCATATCGTTAAGCATAATGTGAGATGCAAATTAGCGGCGGCAGAGGACTCACACAGCTTGGGAGTTGAGGATAGGTTTCCATCTGCCCCCGTATTCACAACGCTTCGATTCGCTTCCGATTCGGGAGTCGTATGTCTATCTCGGTCGTTTTCGTAATGCCAGAAGAAGACAGATATACGAGTTGTCGAATCGGAAACGAATCCAACGTTTGTGAATACGGGGTCTGGACTGCCTTGATTGAAGAACCGAAGCGAAAACATCTATTGAAATCTTCAAAGGCTCTCTTATTTCATAGCTCATATATTCACAGACATCTGAACCAGTTTTGCCCCATTCTACCACATTAGGGTCAGTCACTTAACCATTAGGTAAATAATCGTCAGTAAAACCCAGTCGGACCAGTACAGGATGCACAAACATGATCTATCTTTTTTCCTATCTCTATCTTTACTACGAACACGTAAAGTAGACCGCACATCAGCTGTAACACTTCGGACTTCAGCTGGCCTAGCGTTGTACGAAGCTCGAGTACCATAAGAGACTAGTTTATACTGGTTTCGTTAACACTGGCGTGTGGTCTAAGATACGTAGCAACTAAGTAGTAACTGTTCGTCAAGCCTCATCTCAGGACTGCATTCTTAGGCTAAAGATAGACCAAACAGCTAAGCACTAGCGTTGGGAAAAATTACCGGTTTTATCTTACGCTTTAGGAATTTTGAACTTGTAGTTGTAAAGTTTTATAGAGAGTAAATATATCCGAAGATAGTCTAGACGTAATTGTCGAGTAATTTTGTTGGGCACGAGTTGGTGTCAACTCAGTAAGAATTACGAGCTATCTTGCTGTTATTAAGTTTAAATTATAATGACACCTGTAAACAAACTGTAAATCAACCACAAAGTGGCAATTTAAACTGCAAATACCTACTACGAGTATATACGGCGTTTTTTTTCTTTCCTAGAATACAATTCTCGGTTCTGTCTTTTTATTTCAATTAAATGTCTTCTTGGTAAGATGCTGAATGCTAACAACCTGTATGCTGAACGAACATTTATTAAATATTAGGTATTTATGATGGCTTAAAGAAGAGGCAAGACGACAGTTTTCAAAAATTGCAAATCTGTTTAGTCCATCAGTTTGTAGAATTGGAAAATAATGGACACGTCTTTTTTGTTTTTGTAAATCAATGAACATTGACTAAGATAAAACGCATCAAAACTTGGGAGTTGGGGGCTCGTGACGTCAGAATGCACTAAAAATTATATCAAGGCGTGACGTATTGAGAATATTAAAAGCGTCGTATCTTCGTCAATTTTGGATTACGTAAGAAAAGAAAAAATACGGGTCAAATATTTTTTGATAATCTAACTGACGGACGAATTCTTTTTGTCGTCTACCCTATTAGGTATTCCACCTTCAAAACCATAAAAACCTTTTTCACTGACTGATAGATAACGCTCCACTCAAGCTAATTTTACCGACGGGAAATCCCATCGGGTCTATTCCTCGTGTCTTCTCTATTCATGAAATTCAAACCACTTTCACATTTGTCGCCTCTCGGAATTCCTTGTGAGGCGCCATGTTGAACGGTACTTGAGATCTAAAGATTGGAAATGGAATGATCTTATGTAGTCAAAAATTACAACGTTGCGTGCTGTTCGTGTATCCTACTGTTTCTGAGGCCGTCTTCAAAGGATATGTTCGAAACAAACATATATTCAACCGCTAACTGACTGTTTTTTTTTATTTCGTACATTCAACGAAGGATTCACCCATCCACGGCCCATTTCCTTGACATATTGGGATCCCTTCGAGCCTCGAAAAGTACGTTAAAGATCTAAAAATCAATGACAGCCATTACGGTTAGTCAGAGTAGGGGTACGTAGGGGGTACCCTGTTACCAGTAACTAGAGTTATGGAGGTCAGTCTCTGCGTTTCTTTTTCGGATAGGAAATGATGACTTATTAAATGACTCTTCCCGCTCTGGGTCGAGCGGAAGGGAGTGCCAGACTTTTACTGACTAAAACCCATCCATGTTCCTTCCTCGCTCTTTATATTCCGATATCTCTTTTGAACAGTCCCGCAGCGTGGGAATGCCGCCTAAGGAGTCATTTGTCCTGCGCAGTAGTTTAGAACTTTAATCTTCAGTACTTACGATGATTGCACCGAGCTACATCATTAGGCAACGCTAATTACGCAATCCTAGCAAAGGATGGTAATAATACGAAACATGTAGACGACAAAACGTTGGGAAAATCATTGGATGAAGAAATAGATGATAGCTGTTTTGAGAATGTGAGCCGCTAATCGTGCTGTATCTTTGTTCGTCTTATGGCATCATCATTTACAATCGGTTGTTGGCTTATTGAATTTGTGAATGTTTAACTCATTTTAAATAAGATCTCAGAGATCTTTGAAGAGCTCTGGCAAAAAGGAGGCGATTCCCGTGCGGGATATGGAACAATATTAATTAGATCACGCCGATTATGACAACTAACTTGCGAAACAGAAGTCTTGGGCACTCATGTCTCGCTTTTTGCGCAGTTATCGCCTTGGTTTGAACAGTCCTTTACTGATTTTTGTGTGAAAACACCTTCATAAAGGTTACAGAATTATAAGTGTTACATGTTGAATTGGTAACAGAATCAAATAAGTATCACTTATAAATGTGTTTTCAATGGGTTAACCCAAAACACTTACAAAAGTGTAAACGTAACATATTATTATCTGTAACAGATATAAGAGGTTTAAAAGTATTATTAAGTGTTTAACAGGTAAACTCAGCGTTGCCATTGGATAGCCGAAATCTAGTCAGTTACACATATTAACACTTATGAACACATATATAAAAGGTTACAGTTTCATTCGGTAACATTATTGTATCTGTTACATCTAAAACTGTTTTTCTGTTAAAACTGTTTTAAAAACAGTGTTAAAAACACATTATTACGGTTACTGTTTAAGTCACTGGCAACGGTTTCTTTGCTTGACAAAAAGAACTCATAGTAACAATATTATGAAAGTAATATTTTTCCACACAGATCTCATATTTCCATCTCCGCCAAGAAAAGTAAGATCAACTTGCGATGACGTAAATATAGTATTGTTACATTAGCTCTTGTGACCGACCTCGTGATGACAAATGGGTCGATTACTGCTCTCTGCCCTTGCAAGGGACCGCTTATAATGCCGGAACACTTTAGCGGTTTAAACTTAGGAAATGTAATATTAATTGTAGCGAGGTGATGTTAATATGACAATGACAATAATTATTGCCTGTGCGATTTATTAAGTAGTACAAGTAACCTACTATCGAGTGCTTGCTAAGTATCTAGTACCATTTCATCGTTCTTCTGCTCTTATCTGCCCACCAGAGACTAAAGAGCAGTAACAGCCCTTTTGTGATTTTTCGTTTTATTAGTGATTCTGAAAGCGGGTTTCTTAAGCTTTCTATTGAATTAACTTACTTATTTCTAAGACTATTAGAATGGTTTTTATTTAACAGTTTTCACTTACTGCAAACGAAAAAAATTAACAATTTGGCGTGATTTCCCAACTAAAATACAGTATAAATTATACTGCAGATTAAATTTTTAGGTTTCATAACTAAAATGCAGTAAGCAATATAATTTTACAGTTCTTTAGATAGTTTTATATTTCTGGAAAAAAATTAAAAAAAAAATTAATACGCAGTAAAATTTACCGCCATACAAGCTATTTTTACTGCAAATTAAGAAAATACAATTTATTGTCACGAACTCCCAACTAAAATGCAGTAAAATCAAAGCTTGTCGCATTTTAGTTGTGAATACTTAACATTCTTTTATCATTATAAACTGACTAACACGCAGTAAAATACAGCATTACTGCAGATTAGTTTGGATAGCATAATGACACAGATATGATTATTCCTAGCTAAAGTGCAGTTAATGTTTTAGATAAGATACATTATGTTATATATGTTAATATTAAGAGAAAACTGTCAAAGGAGGTTGTGCATTCTGCGCAGGGTCCTTTATTAATTAGATGTTTTTTTTTATTTTTGATATGTAAATTTTACATAAGTGAGTTGAATTATTGTGATTAAATAATAAGAAATAAACGGTCTTTAAAATGTGAACTAGCTATTTTTCTTACTGCACTAGTAAATTGAACACTTTTTTCTTAAAAAACTAACTAAAATGCAGTATTTTTTTGACCTTACTGCATGTTAGTTGGGTTTCTTGACAAAATAACTGATCCAAACGCAGTAATAGGGCTTTTTGCTGCATTTTACTAAGTTTAAAATGGTATTTTTTACAAAAAAGGCTATGCAGTAATAGGCACCAAAAAGAATAAATGGCCATAATAAATTCAGTTATTAAGATATATTTTTTTTTATTGCTTTAACGTGTGAACCTATGCCTTTACAACCTTTCTGCATTCAAATTTTTTTGCTTATACATTCTGTTGATTTTTTAAAATCAATTCTTAACTTTAAATGCGTTTTACTCGAAATCGTGATTTTGCTGTTACTGCACTTTAGTGTATGGTGGGCAGTTATGCTAATTTAAGGGTCAGGCGCAGCATATCTTTTCCATACATCTCTTTTAGTCGTTGTCTCAATTCACTCGCTTTTTATACTTAACATCGTTTTCACAGTCTAAGCTACTAATCAAGGACGCCATGTTTTTCGACATAAATATTAATGGAAATTTCAGCCATTTCAGAAAGTCCAGCCATTGGTATTCCTGAACGTTATAAAAGCTTTTTATATCCCTTTATCTAATCAACAGATCGGACGGACTCGATTTTTTAACTATTGTGTCTCCTTCGCTAACAGTTAATGAATTATTAAGAAAGGATTAAAATACGAAAGTTAAACAGTTTCACTATTTACGTTACAAGTCCGCCAAGCCACACTATTTCCAAACACCACTGCAACTCCTGAAAACAGCTATTTCTTACGGCACTTACATTTAAATCGGTACTTAAAGACTTAGGCATTGCATCATAATGCAACAATTTCTCACAGCTGCCCGTCCGACAAAAGGGCTCCCGGCTAAATTGTCGAGAGCTGACAATTCCTGCCAATCAAGTGGATCTGGTGCATCCTGCGCTCATGAGATACTTCCTATTGATCTGGCACGAAGTGGCACGGAGTGGACTTTCGTGAGTCATGGAAGATTCCAACGAGAGAACCATAGTAAATATGTAGGTGTTTAAACATACAGGGTGTAAACGTTCCCTCGTCGAAGCCGTCAACCAAGCATTCTGTACATCAAACTAAGTAACTCTACGCAAAAATGATTGCTGGGAAACGACTTTTTTTGGGGTGAAAAAACATTTTACGGTAAAAATCAATGCAAAACATTGTGCTGATACGGGTTGTGGAGGTATTTAGAGTAAAGTTGTGACCTTAAAAATAAGTGTTCGAAAGAAAAGCTTATAAAAAGTTTGAACTTTGACTTCCAATATCCGGAGATATTAAAAAGTTTGAACTTTGACTTCCAATATCCGGAGATATTGGAATTCAAAGTTCAAACTTTTTATAAGCTTTTCTTTCGAACACTAAAAGGTTCTAAGGTATGGTGTAGAACGAAAAAAATGATCGCAATGACGGAGATCATGGCTTCGCTAAGAGTATATTTAAACCCTTTAAAATAGTAATTTATGTATATGTACTATAACATTAATTATAACTTTTATGCACATACAATTTAGGTGTCCTTTCGAGAAAAAGATACGTGACGTACCACATAATTATTCCATCCCAGGCGAATAATTGAGCTTATGATTCCTTTGTGCAACTTTATCAATCAATTCTACATCTCCTCGCAAACTTGCAATTCAGGGGTGAGATATCAAACGAAAATAAATAATATGGTTGTAAGACCATATCCGACGTATTTTAAGTCAAGCAACTTGTATAACACTGCAATTGACGTATTAATAAAGTGACCACGCTTCAGAGCTTGGCGGGATAAACCACAGTTTTTGCGTGTTATTTTAAGCTTAAAATAGAAATGCTTTATGTTTTTTACTTTGTTATGGATTATCTGAGTAGAGATCTGTATTATAATACTGGAAAACCCCACCAGATTACTAGTCCAAAAAAAAAACCTTTTTGTGTCAGCCATATTAGAGATATTTTTTGCACTTACGTAAGTTAGTTTAAAAAGAAAAATACAGTAGTCATGTTTTAAACCTTTATTATTCTAGAAGTGGGTTAGTAATGTATTACATTACACGTACAGAACTTTAAGTTGCTTATTTTGCAAATATGGCGACAAAAAGTATCGATTTTCGGTTTTCTCCATTTTTTTCTAGTACTTATAGAAGACTTAACGAAATAAAAAAAAACGCGGAACCGGCCTAATATTTTATAAGATAATAAAAACTGAAGTAACATTGATAAAAGCTGCACGAATTTTGCCAATAGTGACGCTATTTAGATCAACCTGAGGGATCTCTTATCTGATAGCTAACTAATTTCGCTACTAGCCTAATCCATGATGTAGTGACTGATAAAGTAAGTTTGCCAGTGGATACTCGTCCAATAAAACATGGCAGTTAAAACATAAAAGTCAGTATTATTCTCGAAAATAGATTTTTTATGGATTAGCTACCCGTACTAGTTGTACTCGATATAAATAATTTAGGGTTATTACTAGCAGCTAACGACTAAAGGCTGGAAGATATAGCGAATCTGGAGGAAAATATTCCATCAATAGATAGTGAATATCTTGATTTATCAATCAGGGCTCGGCGTACGTATAATGATAAAAAGTTGAAAAGCAGCATTTACCCCGAAAATACATTCTACAAAGCAAAATGACGTTACAGACTAAATTAAAAACCTCGTAAAACTCTAGCAAGTACGTCATGTAAAGAATTTAACTGCGTTGTCTGTAAAAACTCCATTGAGGTCATCTAGGACGAATTTTAATCCTAGAATAAGTTTTAATGGAGTAATAATAGTTAAAACTAGCCTGAACTGGATAAAACCACCTTTGAGAGGTCGTGGGTAACTTATCAACTGGTATAACAGGTCTCGTTTAAGCTAATTTAATTTGAGCAAATACCTACATTGATAAGTGCGCAATATGCATTTTTTATAATATACTGCGCTAAACTGATTTCAATCATTTTAGCGCAGTACATTATAAAAAGTGAGTTATAAAACCATAATTTTTTTTGTTATTTCGTTTTGTCCATATGAAATGTTGTTTGGCTATAAATTCAGTAGTGAGAACATTTTAGTATCATTATCATAATTATCATCTTAGAAATCGCAAATGAAAAGTAACATACTAAATTGATTCTGTAAGAAAAAAAACAGAAAATATTCGCATTAGCATGTATCATTGACACTGACATATTTGTAGAAAAAAATGCAGCCTTTTTATAAGGTAACCATATTACTAAACATTTCTCGGACAGTCCGAATTCAGTGGCGAGCGTGGTCAACTGGTGACTCATCAAACCGTAGAATGACTTTGCCAAATAAAATATTCAAAATGTATTTAAATTAAGTTATTAAATGGAAGGTAACGGATATTTAAATTAATTCAGATGGTTAACTAATTAAACTAACGAGATGTCAGCAAATAACTGTCAATAAAATGACGTGATAACCTCATCAAAAATTAAGCCGAGATTAATCTTATTTTGCAAGAATAATAATTTAGAATTTAAATTTTAATATGTTTGAGCAGAAGTTAGCTCTGTTTTTTTTGGTAATAAAATAAAATATCATGTCTGCCGCTCGCGTCAGCTCAGAATGTTCGTTGCTATTTTATTAGCTACGGAAAAACTTAAGTGTTTCAGTTTCCAGCTTGGTTATTTTATATTTTAGGTCCATTTTATGTATTTCTTAAATGCAAATAGATCGCAGAACAGCATACGCATATCCATTGGGGCCCATGCATAAATGAAGCATTGTACCAAGATTGACATTCTTAGTACATTACCTCATTTAAAAAAAAACTCGGTAACGCTTTTAATTAAGCTGGCACGGTTTACATTGGCATCTTAAGTATGGCAAAAACTGAAGCGTATCTTCTCCTGACTACTTTCTGTGTTTGATAAGTAATATCCTGTTGCTTTTACTGCATTTACCTGGATATTATTTTTATAAAACAAGTTTTACCAGGCACACATTCATTGCAAGGATGTGTGAGTTACACTGCATATAAATGTAAGTACATAATAATCACGAAATCTATAAATGAGATTCGATTCTAAGGTGTAGTAAAAAGTATTCTTCAGAGGTTTGAACGACACTTAATTTAACATTATGGAGATTAAACTAAAGATATACTTTGACATTGTGATCAAAATCAGATTGCACTAAACTCAGTTTTATTATCATACAAAAAAGCAAGTTCCAGTCGAAATATTACATAATAAAATTCATATTTTACAATTTTATTATGTTGGCAATGACATTTCATTAGATTTACCTCTAAAACAACCTTATTTCAGTGTTTGTGAGTAAGATATGCAAGAAGAGCCACAGGCGATGGTTTTCAAACGTTTGCCACATCGATTGAGGTGTGGCAACTGGCTTTTGCTGCTATAAAATCGACCTGAGGTTGTCAACTTTTTGGCTGATGCAATAGGGTGGCTGGCTTGCGTGATGCTTGTTTATCCTTTGCAAGTTCATAAGTGATCAAGCGAGATGAAATCAACAGCTCTTTGATAAAAAGGTGAAAATTGTATATCGGGGTTTGCTTTAGGTAACTGTTGGACTACCAGTTCGTGTTATTTGAGCACACACACACATTGGTAGCAACCTGATCGCAATCTCACACAGGTTTGTGATATAACTGGGTTTTTAATTTAATATAACTACCTATAACTGCCTTTTGCAACCTCGGCTTGCATTAAATAAGTTCTAATAAGTTTCACCAAGTTGGTAATTGCAAAAGATTTGTAATAAAAAGCTACATTTTATGAACTATGGATGTTTATGCTGATGGAATTGCTAGTACAGCCGATATTTGTTAAAGAAACAGTCTTTCCCATAGGCAATTGTCATAAATACACATATCGGTTGGGTCAGAAAACATAAGTTTAACTCATTTCTGTGTTAAAATAAGTTTACTTTAAAAGGCTGTTTGTAGTGCTCGCAAGTGTTGTTTTTGGCGGCCAGTATCATCAAACTACAGCAGGCCGGTACTGAACAAAATGTCCTTTAAAAGTGTACCTTCTTATTGGGAATTCTCATGCGCAATGTTCATAAAATAATTAAAAAAAAACACTTGTACAGCTATTCTAAAAGCGATGCTTTCAATAAAAAAGTAATAATAGGTATTACAGATCTCATAATTTCGTAACTGTCTGTCGATCATATTTCAGTCTTATTTGGACAAAATAATAAAATATCACAAAATCTGTTATTTTGGTCACTCTATTAATACTTAAATAGACTATTAATAAATGCACAAGGATGCTGATAAATCCAGATGGAACCAGTTGATCTTTTGGCAAAACTGATTCTAGTTCTATTAATGTTACGCGGTTGGTCGGTGTGATTGCTGCGACTAGGTTATTTAGCATAAGTATTTTTTTAACAGTAGGTATGAATATAATAAATGAATTAGTATGTTACAAGTTCATTCCCGATGCAATAAAATAATTATTCTATTCTTAACAATGAAAAGTATTTTCTGCTAAAATCAAAACACAAAGACCACCTGTCATCGTTCAAATCATAAACAATGAATCAATGATGTAACTGTTCATTGTAACCCTTACAATAATTATATATATGTGGCAACTCAATTTCTTTTACTAACACAGTATGCGGGGGATTTCCATAAAGGTCCTTTAAATTTTGAATTTATGCTACGAGTAACTCACTCACTCAGATATTATTCTCGGTACTATAGGTAATTATCCATGTAAATCTAAACATGAAAACGTATTCAGGACCTAATTAACGTAAACTCCTAGTAATTGAAATCTATACTTATAATAAATCTGTAGAGAGGTCAATTCTGTACATGAAATATATTTACAAAATAACTATCGGGGGGTGATTAGTGATCGATACTGATGCCAAAAATGCAATCAGTAAAATTTTTGTCTGTCTGTCTGTCTGTCTGTCTGTATGTTATTTATACAAAAAAAAACTACTCGACGGATTTTAACGAAACTTGGTACAATTATTCTACATACTCCTGAGCAGGTAATAGTATACTTTTCATCATGCTACCATTAATAGGAGCAGAGCAGTGAAAGGAAATGTTGGGAAAACGGGAGAAGTTACTTGGTTTTTTTAGCTTCCGTCGCGTGTGCAGCCTTAATGGTTAAAGCTACATAGAAATCATGTATAACGGAAATATTCCACATAAAATTATATAAAAAATATCCCAAGACAGCATATGTCTATCTTTTATAGTTGACTCACAATAACACGTGTAACTCCCGATAGCTTAGCAGTTCGGAGATTTGTTATTATTATATTTGTTTACTCTTACGTTTATAATATTCTCACTCAACCCCAATTAAAAAAAATAACATCAGTTATTCTTCGAACTCCTGGGCAGGTTATAGTATACTTTTCATCACACTACAATGAATAGGAGCAGAGCAGTGTAAGGAAATGTTGGGAAAACAGGAGAAATTACTTGATTTTTTAAGCTTCCGTCGCGTGGATGTATGTTTGTTACTCTTTCACGAAAAAACTACTGAACGGATTTGGATGAAATTTTGCACACAGATGGTTTATAACCTGGATTAACACATAGGATACTTTTTATCCCGGTAGTAAGATCCCATGGGACAATTTTGAAACTTCACGCGGGCGAAGCCGCTGGCAGAAGCTAGTAAACAATAAACTACTTTGAATAGCCAGCACGTGAGGCAGTGATAAACAATGAAAGTTCTAGCAACAGATGGGTTTAATAGCAGGAAACATGAGGAGGCACGTGGAGTAATAAACACTAATAATCAACTCGGACTTAGTTGGTACAGAATGAATATGCAACCTTGTACTGCGTTTAATACAAAGACGTGGTTTAATTACGATGACTACAAAGTACTACGGACCGCTTGCACCACAACAAATGGCTATCAATCAGAACGAAGTTTTAATAATATTAAACGATTTTAACGATTTGTAGTGAAAACTAGCCTAACTTTACTTATAATTGAAGTCGAGACAGCTAAGCTAAAACAAAACGTAGCCGAACACAACTCCGGCAAAAACCAGAATCACTGTCGGCAAAAGAATTATTACAATAATTTCCTTGGTGTTTTCAAAGCTACAACAAGGATGCTGATACTGTGGCGACAAAATGGCGTAAAAGAAGCGCTCTTCACTGATTCGTTAAATCATTTATGTTGACTTTTTACTTAGACTGCAACGCGACAAGCATAAGCATAACGATTTGAACACAGAGGTTTCGAAATGCACTAACTTTTTATTGAAAAAAAAAAAAGCTCATTTCAGCAAAAAAAAAATGAAAATTTTATAAACACCATTCACGATCCCCAAAAGGCATGTTAATATTTAAATGTTGCACAATAACCGTGCAACCATTTGCAAAACAAATAAATATTATTAAGCAAGAACTGTCCTTTCGCTGCGCTCAGTATGGTCACCGTACGAAATCGTAAGTGCCGGCCGCGACGTTCATCGTAGTGGGGTGGCTATTTCAATGTTTATTATAAACCTTTTGCTTTTGATATAAAGTTGAAAATAAAAGGTATTTTGTTTATCTGATTGCCTGTAGGTTTTATAACACGACGTAACACGAAGGTCTGAAGTAATTATGGACGTTGAACTCTCTTTTTTTTTCTACTTTTGCTAATATTTTGTGGTTAAATAGTGCTTAATTAGTTAATCTGCTATTAAATGCATATGCAATGTATGTAATCTATGAAGCTGATAGTTGTCGATTGCAAGTACTGGTTTTTAAGTTATGCGCGAAGTTTAAGACGCAGCAAGAACTTTTATTTTATTTATTTATTTATTTATTTAAAACAGTAACTTAAACTTGTAAACTTGTATCCATAATCAGCATATAATGTGCCCACTGTTGGGACACAGGCATCCTCTTTTTTAGGGGTGGGCCTGGGAGTTGGCTGTATTGCACCACGCAGGCCCAGTGCGAGAGAGTGGATGAGCCATGCTTACAATTTTTGAATCTAATACATGTTGAACTGATGCCGAGTCACATGTTTTCTTCACCGTGTATATACTTTTCATTTGCAAAACGACAGGCTCGTTAAATTTTTGTGAACGATGGTCATTGTCAATATTGATTACTGATTAGCATGTAATACGACATTGAGTTGTTTGTCAGTTGTCACACACAATAGTAAAGTGATGTCACGTTGTGCCAAATAATTAGACATCCCATGAGACTAATCTTTTTTTAAATGCTCAAAAAATCTTTTAACAGGTTTCCCATAAGAATAACGAGTGAGTTTCAATATGTAACTTGGGCAAATGTTTTTCACATGGTGATAATTTAACTTTGACGTTTTTGGCCAGTCTTCTCAAATATTGATTTTGACACGAGAAAATGAATGTTATCATAATCACCTATTCTAATCTTGGTGCTAATTGGGAAACCACACAGTGTACCTAACTTATTGAAACTATGTATCAAATTTCTGACATAACTTTTCAGATTGACTGAATTCAAAGTATTTCTTACAAATAGACTAGTTACAGGAACTTTAGAATTGTTAAAAACCAAAATAGAAAGGTATAGTCCAGCCAAAAGACATAATAAACCGTGAAGGTACTGTAGGTGTCTACGGACTCCTTAGGATTTCACACTCATAAACACAACAATAAAAAAATGAGACTGAATCCTTAATAAATCAACCACCAAATGCCCGAAAAGAAACCTGTATAGATTAAAAGAAAAAAAACTTACATGTTTGATGTTAAAATGCAGGATGCTCTCGATGTAGCTCGGCAGCTGGTTGACGACAGTGAAGTAACCGAAGACCGAGGCTCCATGAGTGATGATGATGGCCCATACTGGTGGAGACATCAGCATCTTCTTCCATGGCACTGGCATGTGCTGCAGGAGAGGAAGAGAGTTGCATTGTTAAAATGAGTTTTGGAACATTTTAAAGGAGGTAAAAGGTAAAATCTGCGCTCCCTGGACCCTGACACAAGGCGGAAACGAGCGGAGCGGAAAGGACATGGTCTTCAACGAATGTCATTGATCGGATCTTGTACATCTCTCCGTTTTGGTGGAAACCGGTCCTAAATGACTTTTCAGTGTTTGATGGACCTGCCATCTATTTACGAACGTCAAAACAGCAAACGGAGCATAGAATGTAACAAGTGGTCAGACAGACCCGTAAATGTATAAATGCACGTGAAGCCTATCAAATAACTAAGAATAGAAAATACTTTATTTTACACAAAAATTGACACACACCTAACTAAGCTTCGCATTAGACGGCAAGCTTGATGATAAAGGAAACATTGAGGAAAGAAAAAGAGTATTTATCAATTGATTACATAAGCATTTCCTAGCACATGCCTTTATGTAAGCGCATGCGACAATAATGCCTACAATAATATTGAAAATGTAACTTTTCCCCGTGAATAATCAATTTTCCATGTTTCTTATTCTCAGAATTGAATCAGATATGTATGCACTTGCTTATCATTCAGAGTTGAGTCAACAACTAGCTATGATGTCATTATTACTGCATTCCCCCCCTGCCCCACTCGCTCTGTATTACATGGCACTTAAACATTACTGTTAAAATGAGGGTGTACTAGGAGGAGAGGGTGTTTTAGGAGGAGAGGGTGTCATAGGTACAGCTCTGCCTAACCCTTCAGGTATTACAGACGTGATGTTATGTATGACTATGTTTCTAAGATTGAAACATCAGTGCGATAACTGATACTTCTGTTAGTAAGTATAATAAAATGACACAGTGTCCAATGCCCAGTTAAAATATTGATTTCCTGTTAATGATAATGAAAGAAAACCAATCAGACTTCGTCGCAGCGTTTCTTTATTATTATTTCCAAGCTTTCATTTGTTTTAGAAACACGAAGATAAGGTGTGTTTAACAGCAATGACACCAAAACAGATTTAATTAATTTCAATGTAAAACCTTCATGCAGACCAGGGTTTATTTTTGCCCAAAACAACTGTTTATTTCTAATTACATTCAACATTTAACCAGAAACACCATATATGGAGGAACTAGCAATGTGCTTGCCAATTGGCACAGCACCTAGGTACCTTTTGCTGGCAATTCGCCAAGGAAATACTTATGATAATATGTAACAGTTGTTACATACGTCTGTTTTCATCAAAAATTATGCCTTCGCTGTACTTCGGCCGCTTGTAACCCCCATAGCATCCGGAAAGCAGAGATATATGTACCTATAGTACACATATTTTTTTACGTTATGTTCAGTTATGTTGCAATAGGGGACAACCTTATTGCCATCAAACGGGCACAAGCTCTGAAAACACTATCAAATCTAGAAATGAAACTTAAAACCTCATGACTAAAGAGGCAGTTTTTCTTATTTTTCTGCAATAAAATAGTGAATGCCACATCCAAAAGAAAAAAAATACGACGTTTACAATCAACATACGTAGCCATACTCGCAGTTCTCAGAATAGCATGGAATTTACTCCGTAAGGTAAAAAACGCAAGTCAGCCATTATTACGACGACGCGACGGTGTAATGTGCATTGGCATTTTAATTGAAAATAACATAAATCTCAACATTACGTACAATTCCGATGCTGTAATTATGACTATTAAAATTTTAGTTGAACTGGCTGAAATTATGTGCGGTGTTTTTTAATCAGCATCATTATTCTTAGTCACATTTCAAACGAATAAATTCAATGTGACAAGTCACATGACATGAATAATAAACTAAATATTCAAAGTTTTTTTTTGTAGTAAGTACATATTTTGTTAACATGTAGAACGCAAGACACATCCTGGCTAAATAAAAAAAAATCTACAACGCGGAAGAATAATAGGACTCGTCTCAATTAAATTGTGACACATGGTCGACCTATTTTAATTGTCCGTCAACGAAGGCAAGTAAAAATTCAAAAAAAAATCCGTTAAGGATTATTAAGACTATAAGATAAGATCTAGTTAATAATGATATGGTTTCGAAAAGACTAAGTTCCTAAAATTATAATTTTTCTGCCAATAATTTGGAATATTGTAGTCCGCGACCGCACTTATTTTTTACCAAAGTATGACCACAAAGTTGATGTCATATCGTGGTTTTGTACTTTTGTTGCTGATAAAACGTAAATCAGTTTTACAAATATTAGTATTTCTTTTACTATTTTTTCCGGAAATTTATAATATCATTGGATATTAATTTAAAAAACCGACTTCAAAAAAAAAACAGAAAAGTGAAAAATAACTTTAGCTTCTGAAGTCGGTGACCTTTGTTTGATTGCTTTAGTTTTTTTGTCACCGACTTCAGAAGCTAAAGTTATTTTTCACTTTTTTGTTTTTTTTTTGAAGTCGGTTTTATTTTTTGCAAAAAAGTTTTTATTTTCAACTTTTTAGTGGTTTACATGTGCTTGATACATGGAAAGTGCATACCGTTACAATTACAACAAGCCCAAACACGACTATGGTACATTGTCTCATTATGGAGTTCCGTGACTCTTGTCTTCATCATCAGATCTGATGGTAGAATGGTTCTTATCAAACGCAAATGCTTCACTTGTTGTAGAAAATACCTAAATCGCAACACGTTTTCATATAAAATTTGAAGAGTTCCCTCGATTTCGCCAAGATTCAATCATCAGATCCTGATTTGGTGGCTATGGGACCATTTGGAAAGAATATCCTTTCCAACAAAAAAAGAAATTTCCAAATCGGTTGGCAAACGACGGAGTTATGCCCGAACAAACATAAAAAAAAAAAAAAAAAATAGAAACATCCGAATTGAGAACCTCCTCCTTTTTTAGAAGTCGGTTAAAAAATACATGTGTTTGTTTTCTTTTACAAATATTATTATAATTGACTATAATCCAAAACAATTGTTTCCAGATGTTTATTGTTTCTGTTTACAGTCAGCCAGTATTGAATACCTAATTGATGTCATCTATTTATTTCTGTTTCAGTTGAATAGCACGATCATCGTTATTGAATATTTATAATAAAGTACACAACAAAACTTATATTGTCACTTACGGGATATCTTCCGTGATTATTTTTAATGTTGAGCACCCGATATTTCGACGCTGTTGCAAGCGCCATGATCGCGGGTTGACTGGATACCCCGATATCCCGTAAGTGACAATATAAGTTTAGTTTTAAACCGTGAAAGCCTAAAACAGTGTTTAAGTACACAACAGTCGGATACACACCGGCAATCATCGGTCTGTATTCATCATATTTGTATTCATAATTGCTTGGTTTTCTTTAACGCTTAGTGACACCTTTATTACCTAAAATGATCCAATATTATAGCACTGTCATACTCAAGGGCGGATCCAGCTTTGGCGCCAGGAGGGGGTCACATAGTCGTGGTCAAGACAATAAATAAAATAACTTATAATTTAATTTTGATAACAATAGACACTAGTAAAAAGTAGGTATTTTATTAATGTACGTAAGTACTGTAGGTACTTAAAAATATTTATTCTTTATTGTACACTTGAAAAACTTAACACACAATAACTTGTACATAATTATACACGTACATATTGCCATCTTCTCTTAAAGACATCCAGAGAAGCACTATCACGCACGGAATGAGGCAGTCAGAGTCAGAGATTAGGACATAGGACCTAGTCCCAGGACTTTAAGTATTCTTTGTCATAAGTATATCAATTAAAATCAAGCACGTTTAAGACAGATAGAAGCAGATACTTAGGCTGCGTTCCGTTTTAGAAAATAACCGCTCACAGCGCTCACATCAATATTATGCGTTCCGATTTAGCCAACGGCCACACAGAAAAGACGCAAGACCAGGGCGGGGCGCGGACCCGTCGCGAACAGGGCGCCGTCGCGACTTTTTAACGCATATAGAAAAGACACGGACCCGTCGCAGACAGGGCGCCGTCACGATTTTATGGCGCGCACTAGAAGCTTTACCCGGCATTCAACCGTCCGATTTTGATACGACAACATGTCTTCTTCTGAAGATGAAGATGTATTGGCACTGGTATATCTCGCTAATCTGCAGAGGGTTAGACGTTACTGGGTACATCCGGTATGGCTAAGCAATGGACAGAATAGATTTTTTTAAATAATGGAGGATCTAAATTATTATCCTGATCGTTTTCAAGAAGTATACAAGATGACTCCACAATGTTTTTACATTATTATGTCCAAACCTGCCCTCCGTGCCCTTTCCGCTCCCCCGCTTGCGCCCGTGCAGGCCCGCGCCCTGCCCGCGCCTTGTCCTTTCTGTATGTTTTCCAATAGGACGCCGTCGTGACGGGCGTCCCGTCTTTTCTGTATGTTTTACGTCGCGACGGCTGTATAAATTTTATATGCAAGTAGATTAAACGGGCGCCGCGACTGCGACGGGTCCGTGCCTTGCGTCTGTTCTGTGTGGCCGGTGCCTTAGATTTCACGATTATGACAGCAAAAAGCTGTCATCAGGTCATTTAACAGCGCTCACGGTGATATTCATTTGGGGCATGGTCGGTGTAATCGCAAGATGGCGCATGTCATGACGTCGTCTATGACGATTCAAGGAACATCAAAATCACGCTCACGGTTATTCGGAACGGGTTTATGAACGCTCAAAACGTTTACAGCCTAACTCGGAACGCGGCCTTAGTTTCGAATTTTACTTTACTCATTTTACCGTATAGCACAGGCGCGAGCAGATTTTCACCGAAGGAAAAAGATCTAAAAGATATAAATAGTTTTGATGTCGCGAAGTAATACAGGTTTATTTTTTGTTTACACTAAACCCGAAGTCCGTCCCATAGAAAAAGTTGTTCAAAATGATGAGTACAATGACCCCTTTTCGGGTTAAGTATAAACAAAAAATAATGTTGTATAAATTTATAGTAAATTTCACGTGATCCCACAAGCGTTTCATGACGACAAGCAGGAGACAATACATTCGTAAAGTTACACACCTGTGCAATCATTGAAAATTTAGCCAAAATGTTAAGGGCCACATGTTGTTACCACACTTGTCGACGCCAACGCGAATAGAAAAAGCTTTCCAGTGTCAATGCCATAGAAATACAAAAACAGGAGAAGTGGCAAAGGGGCGTGTCGGTGTCCGCGCGGCTGGCACAAGACCCCAGTCATAAGAGAATGGCTATACTATTTTTGCAATAAATACATTGCTCGTCAACCACTACCTAAATTTGTCGCTAAGTGCCTGGACAAGCAATAAAAATATCGTTATCTGAAATATCGTTAGGTATATAAAAATCACCAAACGATATTTAAATAAGCGGATGCATCGCGTAGTGAGGCCGCTGCTTCTTACGACGAGTTAGTGATGTGCAGGTGTAACGATGTTTTTTTGTGGGTAAGTTGTACGGTGTATGGTAAGTACACGATGTGTTTGACTTTGAAGGCACAAGGTTTATAATTGATCGTGTATTACGTTATGTTTTAAGAAATGCGGGTGTGCGTGTCTGCGTATCTATTGCTTTTACTGAACTGCATGTGTAGTAGTTGATCGTCTAAGGGGCATTTATATCCTTTTTTATTATATTTATGGTCAATGCAATGAAAGCGTAAAGTGCGACGCAGTATCGACTTGGCCGAACCTAAATGAGGCGGATAGCGTCTCTGTGCTTTCCTTCATCATCATCATCTTTCTGCCCTTTGTCTCATGTTCCTTGGAACCGCTTTGTCACTATTGCCGCCTTTATGCTTTTATTACATGAAAAAGAAACTTTTTTGACCACACATATACCGCGTTCACAAGAATGGTCACTTCCTAAAGCATCTCGGCTCAGAGGCCCTACTCCCTAACGTTTCGTCCATACGGACGGAGCTATCCGTCTCTCTCGCGCACGTCTGCAGACGATTGCGTGTGAGAAAAGCGGATAGATCAGTCCGTATGGACGAAACGTTAGGGAGTAGGGCCTCTGACGTGTGTGAACAGCGTTGAATTATGGATCTGTTCACACATTGTTGACTACTACAGCTACGTACAATGCTTATCTATTGTTTCGTGCAAAAAGGAAGTGGGCGATTTTGTGGAATTGCTGTGATTCATAGATTAGGTATTCTGATAGAATTGTCAGATAAATAGCCTCATCATTCGCTTCGACGGAGGAGGGACGATTACTTTTGTTGTTAAGCTACGGGCAGAATGGCGAATGCGTAAGTTGGGTCGCCCTTAGGTCCATGTTCACCGAAAAGATAACGGTCTGATTATCTAAAAACAGCTGTCACTGTGACATGTTCCCCATACAAAAATGTGTTTTTTTAACAGCTATTTTTAGATAATCAGACCGTCTTTTTGGTGAACATATGGACCTTATTCTAGGAACGATGATCTTTGCTGGGTAATAGCTGAATGAGAGTTTCCTAGAATCAAGTTAATGGTGTGCGATTGGACAGGTCTATGTCCAGCAGTGGACTCCTGTATGATGATAGGGAAGACATTCTGGCTATTTTAGAATAAGGAGTAAAATATTTAAGAGTAAGGTCGATAATCGTGTAGTTTTGAGTATCGTGGCTTGTGTATTTAAATTGAAGTGTTCACTAGGACGACGCAACTACTGTCGTCCACGACTTTTGCCAACAAAAAACAAACGATAAATTAATCGTCACGATATTGTAGAAACGCGGCTTAACCTATTTGCCTGATGTAGCGGGCGATCCTAAGGATATCAAAATTTTTCTTTTGGAGGAACTAACTAACTCGCGTAACTATCAAAATTAATCACGATTACTTCCAAAAAACAAAATACCCAAACTTAAACTCAAACTCAAACTCTTCATTTATTATATCATTACTTACCAAATTAAAATAGCCACAACAAAGTCCAAATAAAACAATGAGTTTACTAGATAATTTAATACATCAGTCTCCCAATAGCGATTATATTCAAATGATGAGCCTTGGAGCGACTTGAGCGCAGTTTGCCAATGATTTATTTGGATGCGTAATTTTTACTATGTTCACCGAATTTTAATTCGATACCTTGAGTCTTGCCAAAAAACCCTCGTTGCAGTCGATAAGGGTTATGAATGAACGAAACTTGAGGTTTTAACTCAAGTTTGGTTTTCACGCGCAGGTTTGGCCGTGACCGAAAATAATGGTTGTGTTTAATGATATGGACATGCACGAAATTAAGTGTTACGGACGACTTGATAAGCGAGGATTATTATGAATAATTTCTATAATGTGATAACGATCGGAACAAAACTGCGGATGCAGACTAGGACCCGTCAGTTCAGACCTGTATAAAGGGTGTAAAAAACCCCATAACGAAGCCGAAAGGCACTTGTTCTCCCCGTCATTGCAATCTTTTTTTTTTGTTTTACACCTTAAGTAGGAACCTGCTAGTTACGGAGATATTGGAGTCAAAGTTTCAACTTTTTGACAAGTTTTATTTTTAGCACCTCTTCGATGCCCGTACTATTCAATCCATCCATCAGCACAATGATTTACATTGAGTTTTAGAGTGATTGAGTTCTACCACAAAACATGATTTTTCACCCCAAAAAAAGTTATTTTCCCAGCAAAAATATTTGCGTAATGTTACTTAGTTTGATGCAAGTACCGAATGCTTGGTTGACGGCTCGTGATGAGGTTGTTTACACCCTTCAGATTTGGGCCAGATACCTTTTAAGACGATTTAAAGAACCTCCTTGCTTATAGGGTACTTGTAAAGTTCTATGACCAGAGACAAAATAGCTGTCCATATCTTTACAAGGAGGTTGTAATTGAAATACTGTTATAAACACTTACTCCTTTGCTATTGTTGTCTTGGGGCAGCGTCTTCATGAGGAAGTTCCTCTCCGTCTCCGATATGCGAGGGTGTTGGCCTGGCGTGTCATACACCACCGCGAACCATGCCACTGACCACATCACGCCGATTATACCTGTAGGGATAAACAGGATTAGAACGTCTGAAGCATAGATATAATAACTGTGGTCTGAAGGAATCATCTCTTGTATGGTGTCATTATGTTTTCGCGTTTATGATGCCGATGAGAACGATGTTCAGTTCCCTGAAATCATCACCATCTGCCTAGTCTATTCCCAACTACATATGTTGTGGTCGACTTCCAGTCTTACCGGATGCAGTTGAATAGGTAAAAGTTTTTTACATTTGTGTTGTGATGGTCAGAATCTCCACAACACAGGTAGTATTGGATAGTAATATACCCCCTAGGTAAGACTGTTTGTCAGACTTTCCGGCCACTTACTTCCAGAAACAACTGGTTAACGATTTCCAAATGACAGCCGAGACCAACGGTTTAGCGGTGAAAAGCTTTATTTTGTACTAGCTGACCCGCGCAACTTTGTCTGCGAGTGAGGGTTAGTTTTTTTTTAAATAAAAAGTATTCTATGTTACTTGTAATACCTCCAAGAATATGTGTACAAAGTTTCATGATGATCGGTTGAGTAGTTTTCGCGTGAAAGCGTAACAAACAAACTTACATTCACATTTATATAATAGTAGGGATAGGGAAGTAAGGATAGGGATTTCTATCATCTTTGTCAGTCGTAGGACTGTTACCTTCAGTCACATCTAAAGCAAAATTCCAACTATGCTATTTCAATGTCCACTTTCCACCCATAGCAAAAATGTAATAACATTATCTCCATTTTGATATCACCAGAAGCTTTCCCTAGCACCTTTCAATATGATTACGACCTCGCACACAACGAGTCCACTTTAATAGCAAAGATTGGAAAGCTCGGATATTACTATCAACGATATTTACTGTACTAATATTGATATTGCATCTTTTATTAGGCACTTGTGTTGTAATGTGCCTATAAAACACGAGTTTTGCAATTTGATTTGAATTTCGCAATTTCGCTGCTACTAGCATACTAACATGCTTATTGCTTGGAGTTGTAAGTACGATATGGAAATATGTAACAATGTCATCACAATAATAGTTCGGTTCAAGCCGGAATGAGCGAATTGCGAACTAGGTTTCTTTAATCTGATTCCGAAACTGCTACGAGATCCTGCAGACACCAAGAGCTAGTTAACAATTTGTATTCCTTGTACTAATTATCTGTATTCTTGATCCCTTCGGCACACTCCTATCCTTCTTCTTCAGCCTTTATAGGAGTGCAACGGGCTCAAAATAAGTTGGGGGTGTCGATGGCAATCCAAATTGATTCGGCCCAGAACTTGGCTATAAGTTAACCAATTCTTCGAATCCTTTTACTGTTTCCATAAAGCTATAAAGCGAGTAAATGAAATATTTATAAACATTACCAGTGAAGTAGAAAGCCGACTCCCATCCGAAGTGGGCGATCAGGAACCCGCAGATCGGCATTGTCATCGCTGCACCCAAGGATGACGCTGCAAGAGAAATACTCAGGTTAAGAGGGGAATGTGATGTGCATCCCGCGAGGGATATAGATTCGCGGAATAGTATCTTAAGACTACAGGAGCTAAATAAGAAACTCTATTTGTGGTGAACGGTGGTTCAAACTTCGTTAGAAATACTGAAACCTCGCGTTTAGCTCCTGCAGTCGCCTAAAAGCTAAATGCCAAAGGAGAACTTATATTTTCATTTCAGAATATTTATATTTTCATAATTAGCCTGTAATGCTATGTGAGACTTGGTTGTAATCGTGCTGTGTTCCACGCCAGCCCAGTGCAGTTCGGCGGATGCCACACATCGTCGAATTTTAGTACCATGTATTTTTTCGGCGATTTGAGAGCTGCGATAATGTTAATTTACAGTTTTACACAATAGACAATTACCGGTCTGGGTTCGAAACTTCGAACTCACGAACTAACAACCAGAAGACGCAGTTGTTACACTGAACTATCTATCTATAAAGACTAAATATCTTCATTATCTCAAAAGCAATTCTCAGTGTAACATTCAATGGGTTTGTTCACTCATGTCATACGGGTCCATGCACATAGATATGACTAAACCTTTATTTACATCGACCTAAATCGATAAACACAAGCCAGTTTACATAGGAGTATGAATTTCCTATGCTTTTAATCTTTAGTACAGTACGAGCTTAGTTTACAGTACAAACTGTTGGAATAGACCATGATACGGATTATTTGCTCTTTTGATACAGTAATGGGATTAATGCGTTGTCACTTTGTCGTGGCGACGGATAATCGTGTAGTTTTGAGAGTAGTGGCTTGTGTATTTAAAAGCTGGAAACAGTGCTATATCTATGCAAGTCTATGAATACGCACACAGCTACGCTGACGGACATGGATATAACTACGCCGACCGACGCGACGGCCAGCGCTGACCGTCTGTCGGCGGTCGGTCGAGCACTGTTTCCAGCCAAATGGACGCGCATATAGGACGGCGCGATTACTGGTGTCCACGACTTTTGCCAATAAAAAACCAACGATAAATTAATCGTCACGATATAGTGGGATCGGGGCCTTAGGTCCACGTTCACCGAAAACATAACCGTCTGAACAGCTGTCACTGTGACATGTTTCCATACAAAAATGCGTTTTAAACAGCTGTTTTAGATAATCAGACTGTCATCTGCTTGGTGAGCATGGACCTAGTTGTAAAATATCGTAACCTCGCTTAGTCCTGTTCATGGCGTGTAGTGTTGCGATACGATTTGTCTTTTGTTTCACACTCGCGCTTCTGGCTCGTGAAAAGGTGCGTCGCTCGCTCATGGCTCCAGATGCAGTCAAGTCAAGCGGACTTGAGCTAACTATAAAATTGCCGCTTTAGCAGAATTAGACGTTAAGACGTGATTCATATTATTATCCTATTAAGATTTTGCTAAAGGGGCCATTTAGGGCCTTAGGTCACAGCTAGTCCGCTAGATTTAACTACACTTTTAGTTGCATCATTATGAAGCACCCGCTTCATATTCTAAATCCCTAAGCTAAGCCTAAGGCTAAATAATTTATTTTATTTGTTTTATCCGCTGTGTGTATGTGGACCTGAGCACGTGGCAAAGAGTTAAGAAGGTGGATTATCTATGTGTAAGTCGATGTTAATTGGTGCTAATAAAGTTAATGGCTTATTGCACGTCTTTGAGTGCACTATAGCAACTTATCCGTTATAAAACATTTTCACATGTCTCTTCGTGTTTACTACCCTCATCCTCATTTAAGCGCCGTACAGATATTATGAGATCAGTTCCCACAGCAGAACCCACCAGGATTATGTCGATGTTTTAATTTCAGAAGTCATAAAAGGACATGTTTACAACAGCACGATCAAAACTCGTTGCTGTTCTTTTATAAAATGAGTTTCTCCTTCGTGATATCAGTGATTTTCAGGGATCTCAGACAATCACGAAGGCTTGTGGCCGCAGAAACTCCGACCAAGAACCAAGTTTTGGTCGCACGACTCGGCCAGTTTTGTTCGAGATAGGTCGGTCCGGTCTAGTCGTGGTTGTGGCCGCGTAATACTTGAGGTCCCTAAATTAGGTTTGACCAGAACTTTGGCACATCGACTACGTTAGTTGTGACTTGTGGCGTCTAGTCTCCCAAAGAAAAAACAAAAAGCTATTTAAAGTGAAATCCAAATGGAATCACTCAAACAATGACTGTTTTCAGTGGCTCTACGAGTTTTGTCTGCACTAACAAACCTACTCGAACTTTACTTCCCATCATCACCAGACAAAGCTAGTTTGGTTGAATTGAAGTTTCATCATCATCATCCGAACTCACCCACTGCTGGGTATAGGCCTCTCTCTTCTTGTGCCAATTTCCGCGACCCTGTGCAAGCCTCATCAAGGTTTTTCCCCGGACGGCAACTATGTCGTCTGCCCATCTCGCCACCGGACGACCCACGTTCCTCTTTCCATTTCTTGGACGCCACTCAGTGACAGCCTTGCTCCACCTGTCATCCCTGCGCCTTGCTAGGTGACCTGCCCAACTCCATTTGAGTTCCGTAACGCGATTTCCAAGTTTTCTTTTACGAAAAGGTTTAAACACTGGTCTTCTGTTCGTTTTAAAACCAATCTTTCAAGAGACCATGCACAAGTGCACATTCACCAAAATCTCTCAGCTATTAAAAGTCTGTTGAGTAATAAACCAATAGCTGCGTTTATTTAATCGTGAACTTGGCAATATCGCTGGACATTAACACACAGCGCCACCTAGTGCCACACTAAGCAAAGCTTGTGTCGTGGACACTAGATAGTTGATATACTACATATATATACTTTTTTTGTTTGTAAATACATACTTATTATACATATAAACATCCATGACTCGGAAACAAATGTCCGTGCTCATCACACAAACATTTGCTCCTACCGGGATTCGAACCCAGGACCCTAAGACCGTAAGGCAGCGTCACTACCACTACGCCAATCGGGTCGTCATATATAATGGTCCCCAGTAGGTCACGTCGCGTCCCCAACCACGCCCCCCGATGTTTATGACGTAGTATATCATTGTGACTGCAATAACGACTGTGAGAAAGATTGTTTAATGTAGCAACCACGACAAGATGCGTCCGGGGTTGCGGGACTGTTCGAAAGAGATACCGTAGCCCCGGAACATAAAGGGCGAGGAAGGAACATGGATGGGTTTACAATGGATAGATGGTGTCAAGATGAAAACCCCGGGTTTTATAGCCTAGCACCGTGTTGCGTTGCGTTGCGTGAGTGTGGCGCGTCGAGCACTTTTTTAGTGAACAAAAGCCATAGAACTCGCGTAACCGCCACTTACGCTTTTTGTAGCACTCGTAACCGATCCGCTACGGGGTAGCGGCGCAGCCATAGCGGATCGGCAACGCAGATCGTTTGAAAACACGGCCGTAAGCGTAGTACATAACATAGTACCTACATAACATAGTACATTTGACAGATACTAGCTAATAGTTCTCACTTTAGGGACGAGAACAAAGAAGTCTGTGTTGTAAATATGCAAGAAGCGATTAGTATGTTGAAAGCACACTCACAACTAGCCACGAACAACAAAAATTATTACTAACTATGTTGGGGTCGGCTTCCAGTCTTACCAGATGTAGCTGAAATTGACGGGCTGTCATACTTTCGGACCCGTAATGATTGTCAAAGATCTACAAATGACGCCAACGGATCGTGCTTTACGAGACTCGGAGGAAACTCAGAAACATTTATAATTAACAAGAACTAAGTGTTAACTTACAGTGATAACTCAAACGTTGATGAATAAACATTCGTTATAATTAATGTATGTATGTATGACACAAAACTTTTCCTTGCTAGTCGCTTCGTTGGAAAATTTCTTGCTTTTATGAGGTCAACGCATCTGGATGACGTATCAACTGGTCTAGTTTAAGCTGGCTACTGTTCAGTTTGCTAACTCAAATTCCCTTTCATTTGCTTTTTTTTTATTATAAACAATAAAAGGATCGAATACAGGGTGTAAATCGACTCATCACGAACCCGTCAACCAAGCATTCTTTACATATTTTTTTTTTAAGCACACCGTGTCAGCTAGTGCCACACTAAGCAAGGCCTGTGTCATGGACACCAGATAGTTGATATACTACATATATACTTTTTTTTTGTTTGTAAATACATACTTACTATATATATAAACATCCATGACTCGGAAACAAATGTCCATGCTCATCACACAAACATTTGCTCCTACCGGGATTCGAACCCAGGACCCTATGAACGTAAGGCAGCTTAACTACCACTACGCCATTCGAGTCGTCAAATCAAGAGTCATCATACCAAGTAACTCTACTTATTGCTGGGAAACGACTTTTTTTGGGGTGAAAAATCACGTTTTACTGTAAAACTCAATGTAACGCTCTCAAAACATTGTGCTGACGGATGCATTATGGTAGGTAGTATTCAATATTACTTGCTAAAGAACTAAATATTATCTTGAAAGAACATTTTCACAGAAAAAGAAGACCGCGTATCTTTAAAACGAACTGTTTTAATTATCGTTCTTCATCAATTAATTAAAATTTTCAATCTAGATCCATTACGATTGTGTACTACATTATGTCTCTAATAAATCCCTATCTGAACCGACAATTAAATATTTATCAATGGCAACATTGCAAACGGGTTTGATATCGAAAGTTCAAGGCGCAAGGTGCTATAAAACATATAATTATGCTCAAAGCCCGCAGTTTTCCTCCAAAATGCCTAGACCCAGTTGATAAAGGACGTGGCGAAGGGCGGTGTGTCATGTCGTGACTAGGTTCAAAAATAATTACCACTTACAGTTACGAGCATTAATTATTAAACGAATAGCAAGGGAGTTTCTCCTGTATTTAGTGGTGTTTATTATTTTTAGTCCAATTTTACAAACGATATTCCACAATCCTAATGGTCTCAAAAGTGACAAATTCAAAAGAGAATGCTTATGGCATTAAGTCTGCCTATGTCACACTCTTGTATTTATAAAGATAAATCTATACTAATATTATAAAGCAGAAGAGTTTGTTTGTTTGTTTGGTTGGTTGAACGCTCTAATCTCAGGAAATAGGTACCGGCTCGAATTGCAAAATTTAGGCTATATAACATCACGCTATGACCAATAGGAGCGGAGCAGCAATAAGAAATGTTGCAAGCGGAAAAAAAGCAGGAGATATCAAAACTTCACGCGAACGAAGTCGCGGGCAGAAGTTCGTAATAAATAAAAAGCGGCCAAGTGCGCGTCGGACTCGCACATGAAGGGTTCCGCAGCAGCGAGTCATCATCATCATCATCATCAGCCTATAATGTTCCCACTGCTGGGACACGGCCTCCTCTCAATGAGAGGGAATGGGCTATAATCTATGACGCGGGCCCAGTGCGGATTGGTAGATGTCACATGTCTTCGAATTTTTGGTTCTAGGACATGCCGGTTTCCTCACGATGTTTCCCTTCACCGTTTTGAAAGCAGCGGTGATGAAATAAATTACACAAAGTAATGTCTGGTTTCGAACCCACGACTTACTGTTCGTAAGTCGGGGCCGCCACCACTGGGCCACCGCTGCTCTCCAGCAGCGAGTAATATAATGTAAAAGATGACGTACTAAAATAAACTACTCACTAGATCTCGTTCAAACCAATTTTCGGTGGGAGTTTATATGGTAATATACATCATACTTTTTTTTTATCCACACATTTTTCCACTTTGGAAGTGTCTCTTGCCCAAACTATTCAGTTTAGAAAAATTATAAAGGGTGTAAAACACCTCTTAACGAATACGAAAGGCACTTGTTCTACTCATCATTCTGATCATTTTTTTGTTCTACACTATACCTGGGAACTTTCTAGTTACGGAGATATTGGGGGTCAAACTTGCAAGATTTTGACAAACTTTTTTTAAATACAACTTTTTATCGCATGATTTTTACTTTAAATATCTCTACGACCGCCGTACTATTCAATCAATCCATCCGCACAATGTTTTGAGTGTGTTACATTGAGTTATACCACAAAACATGATTTATAACCTCAAAAAAAAAAGTTGTTTCCCAGCAATATTTTTTGCGTAAAGTTACTTAGTTTGATATACAGAATGCTTGGTTAAGGGCTTTGTGATGAGGTGAAATACACCCTGTATTAGAAACCTCAACATTATTTTTGAAGACCTATCCATAGATACCCTACACGTATGGGTACGATGAAAAAAAGAAATTGAGTTTCAGTAAGTATGGGGAACCCCTAAATTTTATTTTATATTTTGTTTTCTATTCTTGTGTGAAAATCTTAATGCGGTTTACAGAATACTTACCAAGTTTCAACAGCCTAGTTCTCATAGTTTCGGAAAAAGTAGCTGTGACATACGGACGGACCGACAGACAGACATGACGAATCTATAAGGGTTCCGTTTTTTGCCATTTGGCAACGGAACCCTAAAAACGCTGTTAAATTTCTCTTAGATGATGCATGGGCCTGCTGACTCAAAACGAATAAGAGTGCGACTCTGTAACTCAAAAATCTGACGTAGAAACACTACTACCTTCACTGTCTACCTTGCCTAGTTTTGTAGTTATCCGACATCTCGGACTTCCAAGACCGGATTACTTTACGGGTAGCGGATCTAAAATGTAGGTGGGCAGGACACTCGTCTAAAAGTAGTGATGACGTCCTGCTATCACGATGGCCGAAACACGTCCACTGCTGGACTCAGGCCTCCCACAAGTGTCGCCACATTGACCGGTCCCGTGCGACTCGCGTCCAGTGGATTCCTGCAACCTTCACCAGGTTATCGCTCCACCTAGTGGGAGGTCTTCGAACGCAACGTCTTCCGGTTCGCGGTCGCCACTCCAGAACTTTCGGTCCCATCCGTTCTGCGAGCAATGTGCCCTGCCCACTGCCAATTAATCAGCAACTAATGCGGCTAAATAATGATCACGACTTTAGAGTAGTACTTTGGAACTTTGACTCCCACAATATCTCCGTAACTAGACAGTTCCCAGGATCCCAGGTATGGTGTAGAACAGGAAAACGATCCTAATGATGGGGATAAAATAACAAGTGCCTATTGGCTTCATGACTGTTCTCGGCAAGGGTGAGTACCCTTGCCGAGTACAGTCATGAGAATACTCAATACTTTATTTGCATTCCGCAATGTGTACTTAGGTGGTAAATTAAAAATGAGATCATTATGGACCCTGTCGGGCACAGCAAAAGACAAAGACATAGTAGGAGAGAGGAAGCTTTAAAAATACAAAAGATATATATATCTAAAATAAATCCATATAAAACAATAATAGGAATTCTTTATATACATAGAAATTTTTATACTTTATTAAATTATATTTTAAGGTTTAAATATTCATTTATATTATAATAGCATTTTTCTGTTAAAAATTGTTTTAGTTTTTTTATAAATATGTTTAATTTCTCTTCTTTTTTTATTGTATCAGGTAGTTTGTTATATATTTTTATTGACATTACATAGGGGCTTGTTGAGTGTATTTTCAGTCTAGATTGCAGAATGTTTAATCTTGATTTGTGTCTGAGTGTGAAACGTGATTGTATATCTTCGCGCTTTGTGTAAAACTCTTGATATTTACGAACAAATTTGCAGGTTTCTAATATGTATATGTCACCGTAAAATTGTCAAACACGTTATATTACAATATAACGTGTTTTTTCTCGCGATATTGTAATGTCTCGAATTATTGTCAACTGAACATACGGAAGTATCTCTGCCCCCATAATCGGGACTTGGGGCACCCCCCCCCCCATTAGGTTAGTTAGGTTCCTTTAAACCCTGCACTTGGAAATAGGGGCTCCGTTGACTACGCTTTTTAGGGGGAATATAAATTGTTTTAAGGTTATGTTATATTAATCGGTATTTCTCAGGAATGGTGCATTATCTTTTCATGAGAGTTGTGCCACTGGGCAAGGGGGACCCCTCCTTCCCTTCACACCGCGTAAGTTGACTACCATCGCATGCATTTCACGAAAAATAATGCATTTTGTTGTAAGCAGTATGTTCATTTGACAATAATTCGAGACTTTACAATATCGCTAGAGATATTACAATATAACGTAGTTGACAATTTTACGGTGACATAATCTGGGGAGCAAGGAGCAAGGTTCCAAGCAAATGAGTCGAAGTGAGATAATCAACCACAAATAAATTGGATTCTTGGAAGTACTTGGTTACAGGTACAGTCTGACGAAAAGGTTCGTGGAAGTACCTACCTACGAGTAGATGGTCAGTGGGTATGACGTCACAACTGTGACAAATAAAAACAAGACTTGCAAGTCCGAGATGTATATAAAATTCTCGTGTCACAGTTTTCGTTGCCATACTCCTCCGAAACGGCTTGACCGATTCTCATGAAATTTTGTGAGCATATTGAGTAGGTCTGAGAATCGGCCAACATCTATTTTTCATCCCCCTAAATGGTTAGGGTAGTCCACCCCTAAATATTATTTTTTATTTTTAGACGAAAATTTTTATTTTTTTATGATACAACATACAAAAATACATACAATCCTAAATTTTCACCCTTCTACGATCAACCCTTATTTTTCTTTCTTATTTTATTTTCATTTTTCTCTCTATGTGACGCAGACGAAGTTACGTGGGTCAGCTAATTGTTATTATAAAATAATGTTTCTTGTCTGAAAACACAACAATTATGCATTGAAATGCATATTGGTAGGTATTTAAGTTATTCTTATTATTGGTCTCTGTTCACATTGTCGTCACATTTCAATATTAAATTGTAACAAAGAAAAAAAGTAGGTAGGTAACATTTAAAAATATATTCTCACGGAATAAGTAAGCTAGCAATGGACCGGCCATATTGGCCGTAAAACCGATGACCGTTGATGTGTTCTCGACTGCGTACTGCAAATCGGCGAATTAAGGCGATTACATGAGCTAAACGCGAGTTTTATCTATACTAATATTATAAAGCAGAAGAGTTTGTTTGTTTGGTTGAACGCGCTAATCTCAGGATCTACTGGTTCGAATTGAAAAAATCTTTATGTGTTGGATAGTCTATTTATCCATTTAGGCTATAGGCTATATAACATCACGCTTCGACCATTAGGAGCGGAGCAGGAGTGAAAAATGTTGCAAAAACGGGGATTTTTTTTCCTTTCGTTTTATGTGATGCAGACAAAGTTGCGTTGGTCAGCTAGTAATAACTAAAAGTTATGATTCACTGCTATAAACAAGACCAGAAAAATATATGATATTCTTCAGGATATATGCTAGCATGATACTGTTTTGAAAACATAATACAATTAATTTGGCTCGATAAAAAGAAATCACGAACTTATCTCTAAAAATATCTTTCAAACAATAAAAAACATACTAATATACATGCGATCATTCTGATTTTTTGGCAAATAATTCTACAAGCAATGTATTAGCATAATACTGTTTTAGTTTTTTAATTCAATCAATAGTTTTTTTGTAAATCGATCGAAACCACTCATTTCGCGCTATTTGGCCCGCAGTGGCTGACGCCGTAACAACCACTTTGTAGTGCAAGCTGATTAGAACTTTATTCTTACAGCATTTCAAACGAAGTTCGAACCACCACAAATAGAGTTACTAAGTTAGCTCGTCTAAGTGCCTTAAAGAAAACATACTAATTCTATCAGTTTTATAACGGTCACACACTGTAATCAAGACTATGTCAACGTAAACTTTCAAAGCAACAAGTAAATCCCATTTTATTCGAAACAAAAATAACTCAAATATTAGATACTTATTGTAAAATGACCTTTAAGTAGCAGGTGTGAAGGTTCATAGCAACTGCAGCAGTGGCTAGTTGAACTCTTGACCTGGTATTTACGAACAATGCGCGTAGTGGATCGATTCCATTTCATTCATTAATAAGTTAGTAACAGCAGCGAAAGGGTGACCATGGTTTTGGAGTTTTTATCCAAGACGCTTTATTTTCGAACAACAAAATAAATCTTGTATACCTACTTACGAAGTAAACGCCTACTTGTTCTAGAAGCATTATTAATAGATTCTTTGCTAGTTTTTTTTTGCGCATGAATGAACGCCGAATACCTATGTCAATTGAAAATAAATTGGCATTTATAAAGCGTGTCACGTTTAATTTCACTTTTGGTTTTACAGTTGCGCACTGAGCTTTTGTTCGTACAGTTAGAAAAAGTAATGTGACCACATTTTTAACGTATTACGGTCACGGACAAGCATATTTTTTGCGTCTGTTGTAAATTTTATCTCTCTTTAATAACTTTATCCAAAGTAAAAACAATAAAAAATACAATTATAAAAATACTGTTTGTATTAGCCAATAACAGCACGCATAAACAACTTCTCGACCTCTAACCTAAAACATTACCAATACAAAACTCAACGCAAATGCAAAATTTATTTTTGATTGCATTAGAGCGTCCATTCAATACGTAATACATTAACCGTAATCGCTAATAATCAGTAAAGGAAGCTCTTGTCGAATCAAGTCAACAAGAGATAAAGTTTTATTGCGAACTGACAAGTATATTTGATTTATGATATTTTATGACTACGACCCATATTTTAGATAGACTATCGTTTGGCGTCGAGTCTATTAATTTGAGGACTGAATATTCTAGTAAGTTTTGACGTCACACTTATGCAAAGCGATATAGGTACAAGACTTACTGATTAGATCATTTTAATTACAAAATAGTAGACGTATGTACGGTCCAACAAGCTAGGTAGGTATTTGGTTTACACTTTACAAATTTTAGTGTGAACCAAAAATATGGACACATTCTATTTTTTTGTGAGGTAGATTTAGTTGCAAGAAAGAACCATAAAAATAGGTGAATTCGCAACCAGAAGAAATCGTTACAATCAGCGATCGTTTACATCTATGATCTAAGGAAAAACATAAAGCAAAACATTTCCTATAAAGTAATAATATTCACAATTAACACTTCATTGTTTTTACTATTAATTTGTACCTACCTAGATACCTACTACTGACTTATGTTCCGTATGAATATTTTATTTATACAGCTAACACAAGGAAATGCATTAACTACATGTTTTGTAACCAAGGTTGCGCTTTTGATCAGAATCTTAGTCACGCTGGTGTAATTTCAGTATTTCTGCAAAACATTAAAGCAAAACAAAGCAATTTAATCATAATTCCCACATTAAGATTTAATTTTTAAAAACAAATTTGCCATCGGAACAAACATCTGCTCGGAACTGATGTGGGCACATCGAAGGACAATGTCATCTTAATTGCATTCGAGAATAGACTCGAACGCACATTCCTAACCTTGCCTACAATCATAGTCGCCATAACCACCACGTGACCACACGTCCCGTACTAAAATAATACTAAGCCGCGCTTCTCAGAACTGGTTGACTGCAGCATGGCAACGGTTGCGCAAGGTTAAATCGCGAGGTCAGATTATAACGGCCAATCAGAAGGCGCCAATGCTCTGACGTCAACGACCACGCCTGCGCGCGCCTCCGCCGCCATATTGTAGCTTTCAAATGCACGCATCACTGCGAAATGTTTGCGCGGCGACACGGAGCGATAACAATCCGAGCCCTCTTTACGTGTACCATATATTTGTGATATCGATATCTGGCAGACGTCAGATGACGGTGGCGAACGGGGGCCGGTCAAGGCGGGCTGGTCCCAAGCTATAATACAGATTTATCGCGCTCCTTTGAACTCTGCAATTCGCTAACGTCAACCAGCAGTATCGTTTGTATTATTAATTGCAATAAACGATAATGTGTATTCTACACGAGACTATTATTCAAGCAAGACATTAAGTACAAATCAATTAGGTACAACTTCTTGGAATTTCCACATCAATTCATTTTTTATAGAATGATTTTAAGAACACTTACCCATCATGTTTGACATGAACTTTGATCTGTCCATTGGTGGGATCCATTTGGATGCCATTGGGAGGATAGCTGGCCATGTCGCTCCAAGGAGGAATCCTAGTAAGACTCTAACAGCTACGATCCACCCGAAGCCGAGTGCCGCGGAGCCAGGAGTGAGGAGGGTAAGAATACTGGCTAGCAAAGTACTGTAGCCGAACACCCGCCTGGTGACGAAACAAAAATAACTATTAGATAGTTGCTGAAGGTTTCAAATTAAACTCGATAAAAGCTGAAACATGAAGACTCATCAATAAATCCAATTCAGAATAAATCATAATCATCATCCGTTAAAAACTGCGTGTCGTTATGACAAGCAATTCAATACGAGGCATGTCGAAAATCCGCCGCCCGTATGCGACGACGACGCCACGTCTCAAAAACTGACACGCGAACATTTCACGAATGATCGCACACAAGGCTCGGTTATACGATAACGTTCATAAATCGTGGCAAACCCGCATAATTATGTATACTGCGACAATGGTTCGCGTGAATCATTTCTAGATCTCAACATCTCCTTTTTAACCGACTTCTAAAAAAGGAGGAGGTTCTCAATTCGGATGTTTCTATTTTTTTTTTTTTTTTTATGTTTGTTCGGGCATAACTCCGTCGCTTGCCAAACCGATTTGGAAAATTCTTTTTTTGTTGGAAAGGGTATTCTTTCCAAATGGTCCCATAGCCACCAAGTTGGGATCTGATGATGGAATTTTGGCGAAATCGAGGGAACTCTTCATATGAAAACGTGTTGCGATTTTGGTATTTTCTACAACAAGTGAAGCATTTGCGTTCGATAAGAACCATTCTACCATCAGATCTGATGATGAAGCCAAGAGTCACGGAACTCCATAATGAGACAATATTGTGTCCTAGTCGTGTTTGGGCTTGTTGTAATTGTAACGGTATGCACTTTCCATGTTTATCAAGCACATGTGAACCATTAAAAAGTGAAAAAGCTTCTGAAGTCGGTGACAAAAAAACTAAAGCAATCAAACAAAAGTCACCGACTTCAGAAGCTTAAGTTATTTTTCACTTTTTTGTTTTTTTTTTGAAGTCGGTTTTATTTTTTGCAAAAAAGTTTTTATTTTTTAAAAT
This sequence comes from Xestia c-nigrum, assembly GCA_916618015.1. Classification (NCBI taxonomy): domain Eukaryota; kingdom Metazoa; phylum Arthropoda; class Insecta; order Lepidoptera; family Noctuidae; genus Xestia; species Xestia c-nigrum. The sequence goes on along the minus strand of OU745261.1, from coordinate 3,539,084 downwards.
ACTTAAGTACATTAAAAAATTCAATTTCGTACCGATAGATGGGGTTCAACCCCAAAGTTTTTATTCACCACGTGGACCTAAAGCAGGTTGCTGTGTCACTAAAAACAATGCTGAAAGTAATTTTCATAGTCGAAAGTTCCTTATCTCGTAAACAAAACCACGTTGGGATAACGATTTCAATCAAAATAAAACAGCCAAAAAACTTGATAAACTTGATTTCAGCGTCCTCAATATAGTGTTATTCAAACAATTACTCACTAACCGGTTCCGTAAGCCTGATCAAGTCGGCGAGTGCAGGCGCACCGGCAAATTAATTCAATAAGTAATATTCTTTAATGCATTAATCGTCGGTATTTTTATTTAACTCGATTTAAATCGTAAAACGCGTTGCAGTTGCTATCGCGACATTAACCCGCTTTTTTATGAGAGCATAGCACATATCGATTGCTGACACACTGCTACCGATATAAACGTAATTAATTTGCGAGTCATACATTGTTGTGAAATCATAGCTGTCATAGTAATTGTTAGTAATATAGCACCGTGGACAACTGTTCTATTATGATGAGTGATTATCATAGTTCAAATCGATGGCAAGGACCAAAAGTTTCAAGCCAATCAGCTTCATTGACTCTTCCTGACCCTTTAATTATAAGCGTCTAGAAAGTTCGACGCTAAATTATTCAGACTCACAAATTACAAGACGCGTATAATTTAAAACGAAATAACGACTGTACGCTTGATTGTATCGCGAAAAAAATACGAACGTCGAACTGGAATTATTGAGCAAAATAAAATTTCAGAACCGGTCCCGATAAATGAGAAATGCATGGTTACTAATATTTCAAATTCGGAATGCAAAAGTGAATGACGATAATCTTCGTGGCGTACGGTCGCCGCCCTCTGCAATGCGAGACTTTTTTTTTAATTCAACGTCCCTCGCTAGTACATTAGTGTTGCCAACAATGAATGGCATAGTATTGAAAAAAAAAATTGTTTACCATTGAGGGGCCAAGTTTTTTGTAGCGAACTGAGTAACTGACACAATGGCAGCTATTATTTGCAAATTGATCGGCATTCCACCAGAGATGAGCCTGGGATTGGCTGGGACGATGCAGTTATAGTTGCCAAATGCTCTTTATAATTTAGACTGGATTACGAACGGTCCCCTCGCATGAAAAACGTGGCTTTCTCACGAGTCCGTTATTTTTAGGACTAGACATTATAAAACGGTCGTGACAACCAAGCATACGAGAGAGAGTTTCAGCTTTTAAACATGCAAACACGTGTCTGGAACTATGAACTAGGCTTCAATGATTTGAATATTTTATACGGGCGTTGAACCAAAAAAAACTAATTCTATCACAGCCCCCTGCTGAATTTAGTCTTCTCTCCAGATACGCCAAAATACTCCGTTTTCCGCATTTCTATTATCCCACAGGTATTACAATGAAATAATAATACCTTCTATGCCCATCATCAGCTGACAAACAACGATTATATCTCGATATGTCGACATCAAACATGGTAATAGTACTTTTAAAGAACTTGGCCCACTTGTTCAATTCTAGGTAGTGCGAAAAACCTGTTTTTCCATTGCATTTGTAAGGAAACTAAGATAACGTGTTATTTGAGGACTTCGTGGTAATTGATCCGCGAGGTTAAGCCACATTGCTGCAGTCTCGTGACTAGTTCTCGATAAGTCTATATCCGGACAGGCTGATGACGATCAGTTGAAGATATCGTTCCACCTCTTACCAATATCAATCGTCGAAATATGACACGAGCGATGAAGGAAGTCAAAGTTTGACCAGCCGTTCTAATCGCTTCCTAAAAAGGAGTCAAGACATGATTTCTAAGTACTCTGTGACGTGTTACAGAGCTGTGTAAAATAACCTGCAGACCCTGACAAAGTGTCATTCTATCAGTTATAACAATGAAAAAAAAACGTATGTTGCTGCTGTTGAAAATTCGTTCTAGATACACGAAACGATTTGAAAACGCCACTTCTCTAAGCTCTCAGAATTCACAGACTAGACTCATCCGGCTCGAAGGACTAATGTTTGGGATTGGTGTCTCTTCAATGAAATCCGTGGACAGTTTAATAGGTTGGTAAATTCTATATTGATCGGAAACGGTTATTGGTTCTTACCTAGCTCCAATGACTTCTGCCAGCCTGCCACCTGGCAGTTCTGTGAGCACATATCCCCAGAAGAAACAACCCAGCAGGTGGTTTTTCTGCTTTGTATCCCAGGGGTAACGAGTCTGCTCGATGTGTCCTGGGTGCTGCAAGAGAAAAATCTACATTTGAGATTACATACCGAACTTTATTTTCTTAGAAACCACTGGTCAAATGTTCTCTTTAGCAATTGATAAGATAAGGAACCCATTGCTAGACAAAGACCCTCGAAAGACCTTTAAGGCTTTCTTTCTCAAGCTGCCTTGGCAAGCTGGTCATATTCGTTTTTACATTTCGGATGTGAAATCATCAAATGACTTCTCCCACTCTTGGCGGAGCGGGATTAACAGACTTTAACTGACAAAAACCCATCCATGTTCCTTCCTCGCCCTTTATGTTTCGGGGCCGGTATCTCTTTCGAACAGTCCCGTAAGCCTGGCAGAAATAAATTACATCCTTAAATAACACTCGACTAATTGCTATGAAGCGTTATTACGTTCCTGTTTCTAAAAATAATTACAATTCTATTGTTCCAATGCGTAGCAAAAAACGAAGGAAGTGACTATCAGTTCTGCGGTAAAGCGGGAATAACCCGGGCCTCGAAACATAACGCGTTCTACGCTTCTATAAAGTTTTTGACGTGATAACGTCTTATAAATTGATAAACACTCATGAAAAATAGTAACGTTCCATAGTAACGTTCCATAGTAACGTTCCACCTGTTTGTATTACATAAAATAATGATTATGACGTTATCACGTAAATCTATCGTCCGTAAACCGACTTTACAGACAACCAATTTTTTACATTACAACCATGAGTTTGACTTTAATAGTAACAATAAAAGCAACAAAAAAACAAAGATTACAAAAAAAGAAAAACGAGAAACCCAAGATTATTATAACTCAAATTAATTTCTTGGAAATTTACTGAATCCAAGATAATCGTTCCTAAGAAAACAAGTTGAAAACACCAATTATTTACTTAAAATATAATTGTTTTATTTATATTCTTAGTTCTTACTGCCTCTACAAACAAGCTCACGAATACCTTATTTATGGAAACGTGCAAGATAAGTTCAACAATTCTAGAAAGTTCTACTGCCACGTTTCCTTGTTCTCTCGGGTTTTAGAGGGTAACCTGGCCATGTCAATTTCAATCAAACGAGAGGATTTCAGGAGAATGAAGATATATTAGAAGAGATTCCTTATCTTGATGTAAGGACATAAAATGAAAAAATGCCGTGTTTAACATGTTAAACTTGTACTGACAGCAACCAATTGGCTATTAAAATAATAATATTACTTAGATAAGGATTTTGTCCACGTTGTGCCGTCTATTTATTTTTTTGTACTCAATTTAATTGAATAGCAAAACTCCAAAGACTACATGGGTTGCTTTTCCTTCCGGATTCTGGACAGTGGGCTGAAATTCCGACCTAGTCCGAAAAAATCCAAACGTATGGCAACCCTATGCTTACTTATCAATAAACCGTCACTGCCTGGTGAGTTTCGCTAGCTAATTTGATTTAACACTAATTTAATATCTTTAGTTTCAATAACAATGAATCCAAAGCAATAAATAATGAAGAAACCAGTAAATCTTACCTCAGTAACGTTGTGGGGACCGTGGGTGATGTTCACAGAAGTGTGGTTGTCATTTTCATCGTAAATCATCTCCACAACTGCGATCGTGAGGTTCACTCGGAGGGCGTAGTTCAACATGAAGCCGAGGAGGACCATTATGTTCAGCACTTGGACGCATGTTAGACAACCTGGAACAAAGAAGAGGAAATTGAGAACTGAGTCATCCGTCTAGTCTGGCTTCTGTTTTACCCATCCAGATATTATACAGGAAGTGAGACAACAGAAGGTACCATTAACAATATTGTTAATCCTACCAACAGCAAGGTATCTTCTTGCACTCCATTAGGTCGTAAAAAAGGGCCTCAGCAGAACTCTTTAAAATTATTCCACCAAAATATCCAAGGCATTTCTTCCAAATTATTAGAAATTGAATTGTATTTAGAGAAAAGTATGTTTGACATTGTTTGCTTTACTGAACATTGGTTAAAAGATTACCAAATGCTTATTAATTATGAGAATTATATGGTGGGTAGCTGCTTTAACCGTAAATCTATGCTGCGTGGAGGTTCCCTAATATTACTGAAAAATTGTGTTAAATATAAGCAACGTGCTGACATAGTAGGTCTTTCGGTTGAACATTGCGTCGAACTGTCTTGTGTTGAGCTAGATAAGCATGTAATTGTGTGTGTGTACAGACCCCCAAAGTATCAAAACTTTTCCATATTTGAATCAATAATGGAAGATGTCCTGGCAAAACTTACAACCAGTAATAAATCTACAATTATTTGTGGTGACTTCAACATCAATATTTTAGAAGATAATTCAAATAGCAGTCGGTTATTAAATCTTTTTAAGTCTTTTGACTTGACTAACGTTTTTATAGAACCCACTCGAGTCACGCCTTCTTCTGCTACTTGTATAGATAATGTTTTCTGCGATTGTGAATACTTAGATAGAGCCGTAGTAAATAGTCTGCCGTCTGACCATAGCGGACAAACTGTAACTTTCAGGTGTAATACACCATTGCAAAAAGTTGATATTAAATTTAGACCTATAACTTCTAGTAAATTAAATAGGTACAATATTTCCCTACAGAACAAGTTAAGTGTTATGAGCCATGACGATATTAATATAAATCAATTCTATGATCATTTCTTTTCAATTGTTCACACTGAATTCAATAAAAATTTTGAAAAGAAGACTAAAAGCATTTGCCCTAAATTTATATTTAGTGATTGGGCAACTAGAGGTATCAGAAAAAGTAGGGAAACACTATTTGAGCTTTATGGCCTTAAGCCTTATGTAAACACTGAAACTTTTAACAACTATGTTGCTCAGTATTCAAAAATTTTTAGAAATTCATGCAAGGTTGCCAAAGCCCTGCACATTAGCAACAAGATTAAAACAGCAGAAAATAAAATTAAGACAGTTTGGAAAGTCATAAATAGCGAGACTAACAGGAAGAAAGTACGTAATACTAACTATACATTAGATACAGTATGTGGGCCTAAAAGCTCCAATCAGGAAGTAGCTCAGGAATTTGTAAATTTCTTCACCAATATACCGTTAAAAACTACGGAGGCTCTAAATTCCTCTTCTGAAGTCTCAATTGGTTTATTAAAAGCGAATGTATCTGGATGCCAGGCTGAATTTAAATTTAAACATATAAACCCGATGACGGTTATTAAAGCTTTCCGGCAAATAAAAATCAAACTGACCGAAGATCTATGGGGAATGTCTATCAAAGTTTGTACTTCCATACTTGAGACGATAGCTCCATACTTAGCTTTAATTTTTAATTTGTGCGTAGACCAAGGAGTTTTCCCTGATTTAATGAAATACAGTAAAGTCATACCGCTTTTCAAATCCGGGGATAGTAAAGATACTAATAATTATAGACCTGTATCCGTGTTGCCGGTTTTTAGTAAGGTGTTCGAAAAGATAATGCTTAATCAAATGCTCAATCATTTCAACACCAACAGAATCTTACACGATCAACAGTATGGCTTCACCAAGGGACGTTGTACAACTGACGCCGGTGTAACCTTATTAAAGCACATATTCATGGCGTGGGAAGACTCCCAAGACGCTGTAGGAATATTTTGTGACCTCTCCAAAGCATTTGATTGTGTAAATCACGACACATTGCTTTTGAAACTTGAGCATTACGGACTAGGTAAACTTGCACTTAGTTTGGTAAAATCTTATTTAAGTGATAGACTGCAATATGTTCAAATAAATGGTGTTAATTCACAGGGCTTGAAAGTAAAAATGGGGGTTCCGCAAGGCTCAATATTGGGTCCTTTCCTCTTTTTAGTATATATAAATGATCTACCCTATTTACTGAAAAACCAACTTCAAAATATGGTATTATTTGCCGATGACACTTCCTTAATTTTTAAGATAAATAGACGAGCCCAAAATCTAAATGACGTGAATAATGCCTTACTTGAAGTCCATAATTGGTTCACAGCAAACAACTTGGTATTAAATGAAAAAAAAACGAAATGCATAAGATTTGCTTTACCGAATGTTAAAAGTAGTGATTGTGAGATAATATTGAATAAAGAGAAACTCGAATTCGTAGATAAAACGGTTTTCCTGGGGCTTACGCTTGATTCAAGGCTTCAATGGGGTTCTCATTTAACATCTCTTGCGGGGCGCTTAAGTTCAGCAGCATATGCCATTAGAAAAATCCGTCAATTCACTGATGTAGATACCGCTAGACTAGTCTATTTTAGTTACTTCCACAGCATAATGTCTTACGGCATTTTGCTGTGGGGACGGGCTGCTGATATTGAGTCTATATTTATTCTGCAGAAAAGAGCCATCAGAGCCATATACAATCTTCGTAGGCGCGATTCTCTAAGGGAACTGTTTAAGGAAATTAACATCATGACTGTATCTTGTCAATACATCTACGAAAACATAATGTATGTCAGAAAAAATCTGCATCTTTTTGGTAAAAGAGGTGACAGACACAATTACAGTACTAGAAATAGAGACCAATTAGTTCAGCCTGGCTTCAGACTCGCTAAAGTAGACTCGTCTTTCATGGGGTACTGTTTGAAATGCTATAATAAAATTCCACAAAGCATTCTTGAACTAAATGAAACCAAATTTAAAACTTGCATTAAACGCACACTGTGTAAGCAAGCATATTACAAATTGGACGATTATATCGCTGATAAAAATGCTTGGCTCAATGCCGGTCCTGCTCCACAAGGACAGGGGCGCATAAATGGATAGCATTAAATGGTATTGTTGGAGCTGCTGAAGATTGTACAACTATCTTTGCATTGTATAAATTCAATATCTTTAGTATTATATAACCTCATATCCCATATTGTGTGAGTGCCATGTACTAGAATGCTATCATTCGCTGGAAACCTACGATTTTATTTTTTATTTTTTGACTTGAATGTGCCCTGGCGGTTAAGAGTATGTCATGCTCACTCAAATGTCCCGCTGATGGTGGCGCGTGTGTCGGGTCATTTAGTTCCCTTCAAAATGGTTGAGTTGAATGGTGCTGATACATGCGTCATGTTCGTGAACGGGCGCTGTCGGTTGGGACTGGTCAGCTCTTGGTTGCCACGGCTTTTGTTTTTATTTTTTAATTAATATTGTTAGTTTTAACTTTGGACACTTTTATCGTGCACATCTTGCTACATTGTTCTCACATAATGCACCATCTCAACAGGAATGATGTAACCAAGATTTTGTAACAACATTATGATTTAAAAGAGTGTCCATGGAGTTTCTTGCCCGTTCTTCTCCATAGAGATCTACGCTAGGGAATGGGCAACTACAGTACTTTCACAGTTTTTATGTCTTGTGACTGGGACTGTAGCTACATTTAATTATCATCTTTGTTTCGACAATTCAAAAGCGCCTGTAACTGGCCTACTTGAAATAAATGCTTTGATTTTGATTTTGATTTTGATTTTGATTTTGATACCTATGGATTTACCGGTAACAACTGTCAAATATCTGAGACCTAGTGGCAAAATAAAATCAGCCGATCCGTCAATATTTAGGTTAAGCAGCGCTTGCCTAGGTTGGTCTGTGGATGGGTGGGTGCCCGGGCTTATGTACAGAGTTTTCTCCGTGCCTCGGAAAGCACGTTAAGCTGTTGGTCCCGGCTGTCATTTGACAGTCGTTAGTAGTCAGTGGCCCAAAAAGTCTGACAACCAGTCTTACCAAAGGACAATGATATCAAGACGAGATATGAGGAATTTAAAAATTCAATAGAAAATTTATTTTTCTCGTAACTCTTGTTTAAATCGGTGTGAATTCAAAATATGTGTTTGGGAACATATAAATTCTGTAATCCAATCGAAATAAATACACAATACCTTAAGAATATGTTTGATTTACAAATTATTTTGGTATTACATTTGTATAAAAGACGCATGCTCCGCAGGCCTCTCAAGTTCTTACCAAAACGTTTCTAACATTTTAAATCCTAGGATGGATTTGTTACTCTTTCACGCAAAAACTACTGATCAGATTTGGATAAAATTAGGCACACAGATAGTTTATAATCTGGGTTAACACATAGGATACTTTTTATCCTGATAGTGCCATCCCGTGGGATAGTCACAGAACTTCACGGCGAATCCGCAAGTAGGTATATGCTACTATTGAATCATATCTCTACGAGATAAAGATCTAGGCAGTTAATGCCAGATTAACTTTATTAACATTGTGTACAATACTTAGGCTTTATCACAGTTACATGAATCATAGTGACTAACGTTGGCCCACTTAGTAATACCTATATTAATCAGTTTCAAGTACCTACACTGGTTTTACGGGAAAAACATTTTGTGATAAGTTTACATTTTATAATAGCTTTCAATGTAAACACATTAGGCATATTTTCATTATCTACAATAATTCCGTCATCACAAGCGATAAAAATATCAGGACTTGTCCCGAAAAAAAAAACAATTTATGGTCACTACACAACAAAATACATAAAGAAGAGTGTACATGATGTAGTTTCTTGCCCGTTCTTCTCCATATATCTACACTAGGGAATGGGCAACTACAGTACTTTTATGTCTACAGAAGCTAAATTTAATTTTCATCTTTGTTTGGACAATTCAAAAGTGCCTGTTTCTGGCCTACTTGAAATAAATGCTTATTTTTATTTTACTTACCGACTATTATGGTGTCAAGCGTTTCAGACTTTCAGTCAATAATGTATCATTCCTACCTTTTACTGCAGGTTTTTTAGTTTTCTACCGCAGACGTGGGGGTCCGCGCTCTTATTTACATTTTATTAATTGTTGAAAAAATTAAAACTACGATCGTGCTCCATCATTGGACACGTTACATTTAACTGCAGGAGTAAGTTAATAATTTTATTTATTTACGAACACTTTTCGCAAAACAGGGAGGAACACAAAAAACTATGTAGGTATTTAACAAAGTGCTGAAATGAAACCGAATTCAAACCGTATTACGAATTTATTCGTAACGGGAGAACTACCTATATCCGGTTTTTATTCGAACAACAAACACAAGTGTTTGTCATTATATTATTATAACATGAACTATGAATATGATAGCTGTGGGAAATTCTATTTTTAGATTGTTAGAGTGAATCATGGCAGTACAATAGATCATCAAGTTACTAAATAGGATCATAGTTACATAGTATGATATAGGAGGTGACAAAGCTTTAACAAGCGTTTTAGGATTGTCTTCTTTAAACTTTCACGAACGTCGGGATTAAATTAAAGGTAAATTCGCGATAAATACCAGTCTTCTTAAGTTTTATAACGTTTTAGGATTATTTTAATGAACTACGATTTAGTTGGACTTGGTTGTTTTGGGCTTGAAATCCAAATAAAAAGAGCGTGGAACCATTTTCTATAGAAGCAGAAGAGAGAGAACAAGGCATAGGCAATAGTAGGTACCTAATTGCTTTGCGTACACTTCTGCCACTTTTACTGTGATGACGGGAAAAACAAAACTAAGATAAATGTCCGAAAATGAAATATTGAAGCTTTTTTTCGTGACTTGCAGCGCCACATGTGCACATTTAGAGTGGACATACTGTATTTCTACAATAACTTTCAAAGGGTTTTTAGTAGCATGTGAATCCCAACTCTCATACTATTTTATTTGCGCTAATAGAATGTCACTTTGTAAATAAATTCTCTCAGGTATCTCGTATTGAACCCAAAACATGGGTTTGGGTTTATTTATGCGACATATTTAATTTAGTATCTATCTATCTATCCCTTACTAAATACACCCTTTTGTCTGGGTTATAACAACAAAACATAAAAAAATGTCATATTCCCACCATAATATTAAAGCCTGTTTTAATTTAAACAATACCATAAAACATGCTTTCCAACCTAACAGCTGTACTAACTTGATATCCTATTCGCAAAACAACCAACCATCTGATATCCCCATTAATCTGCCATTGGCACCGTATAAATAAACGGTTAAACGGTAATCTAAATAACCAGATAGGTGTGGACTGTGGAGTCAAGGTTAATGCATCTCACCAACCCAATTGAAGACCGGTCTAGGCATTACCATATTTGTGTTTGAATATTGTTCACATTACGCAAGATAGATGACGAATTTTAATATCTGATACAAGGACGATGTATCGGTATTTTTTTATCAATGTTTGGCTTAATGGTTTAACGGTACAAGTTATTGAATAACCTGTCATCCTTCCTGACAGGATATTCATTACTCAGTGGGCATGCGCCAAAATTAATTGCATTTTTTTGCAGTACAAGCAAAGCAATGAGTAATATGAGTATTGGAAAACCCAAGGGCTGCCCGAGGCCTTTGGAGGTTAAATTACTTCCACCAACGTCATTTCCGACAAGCAATTCGTTTTGTCGATTTTGACAAACACATAATCATAATTATACATATTATATATACCTATTTATTATTTTTTTATTATTATTATTTTATATTATTATTATTTATTTTTATGTAACGTGCTTGTATTTTATGGATTTTTGTGATCTGAAATAAATGAACTATTATTATAATCATTTATTTGCAATAAGTATTGGTACATATTGGTCTTAAAGTGAGTTGAGCCTAGTACATAGTCAGATATGACATGCAAATTTTTCAATAGGTACAGACATTTAATGTTATATAATACAATTCTTCAATATTTATGTCTTTATACGTCAGTTTTTATTAACTTAGTTTTTATTAACACAAATGTATTTTGATACAAATTAAAAAAATAAACACCTACCTACACATCTCCAGCTCACATTTCCACAGTTCACGTGTTTGACCATCCAACTAGACATAGCAATTATCACGACAGTCTGGTGTGAGCAAAAAAAAACTTGGCAACGCACACTGAAAACCATGTGCGCATCAAACTAAAATAACAGACTGCCGATTTAATGTTAGAAAACGTTTACTACTAACGTCGGAGAATAGAAATGTGATATAACAGTTGTAATACAAAAGAAAAAAAAATCCTTGAACTTTTTTTATCGAAAGCATGGTCACTATATTTTGAGTAAACAGATATTTCAGCTAATTCTTACGACTAACAAATGAAGTTTGTTTATCAAGTCTTATTAAAAATGCTTAAAATGTTATGGTCCGGAATTTTGTTTGATAATTTTCTCGCAGTACTTTACGACATCAGAGATACTTCTGAAACGATTAAGGTCCATGTTCACCGAAAAGATAACCGTCTGATTATCTGAAAACAGCTGTCACTGTGACATGTTCCCATACAACAGTGTTTAAAACAGCTGTTTTAGATAATCAGTCTGTCATCTTCTTGGTGAACATGGACCTTAAAGGTTTTTCGAATAGATCCATTGATTTTTATTGCATACTAGCTGACCCACGCAACTTCGTCTGCGTCACATTAGGGAGAAAAACGAAAGGAAAAAAAATCCCCGTTTTTGCAACATTTTTCATTCCTGCCCCGCTCCTAATGGTCGCAGCGTGATGTTATAAAGCCTTCCTCGATAAATGGACTATCCAACACAAAAATAATTTTTCAGTTTGAACCAGCACTTCCTGAGATTAGCGCGTTCAACCAAACAAACAAACTCTTCTGCTTTATAATATTAGTATAGATTGTGACTGTATCACCACCTCATGTAGTAGTATTACTAGAATCATTCTCAACACATCAAACGAATCATCTCTCTTTCTAATACTATCTTCATCTCTTTCCGACACTGAAGATTACCACATTGATCATTACTTTCATACTCCTTAAGATGATAAGACCCAAGATCGAGATACAACATCTTGCTTTCACTATTTCACAACAAGCCCTGCTGCCAAATACATACGTACCTATTGATCATACAACGAGTTTCGACATACCTAGATTATCAAAGCTGGCTTGCCAAATGTAGGTTCAGGTATGGTGTAGGCGCCGGCGCCAATTCCTAATAGGAATAAAGGGAAAAAAGCAAGCATGGCTATCTAAAATTTGCAGTAGTGGTAGCTAACCGCTGTTTCCAGTTACTTTTGTCATGATTAGCCTACAGCATTATACTGTAGGACATGGGCCTCCAACCGAACGAGATACAATTCGAATTACAGCAACTCTTATCCAGCTTCCAGCTACCCTGCTAAGATCTATGCCATGCCAGCTACTTTATTGTTATCTAACTTCAATTCTTTGTGTTTGACTACAGGGTGAATTTCAGTGGGGGTAAGGTACTTACATAGAAAGAAAGAAAGAAAAATATTTATTTGACGTCAGTTAATAAAGCACACACACAATAATAAATAAAAAAGATACAAAACAATGAGTAGGACATAGTAGAAATGTGCTGTGTGCCTCACGGCTGCGCCAAAAAGGTCCATTTCAGCATTCATGCCAGACAGGTGATGAAGCTGTCTGACGCTGGTCTTCCAATGAACCTTGAGAGGGTACGATACAGAATAAACGGTTTCAAACATATATAAACAAATGGACAAATATACATATATTTTCGTAACGCATGTTTTTATTTTCAGCCAATCTACTGCCCCATACTCAATTATTTAATGCATTTCATAATAATATTATGTATTACTAAGACGGCGTTATAAAATAACAGATCAGTATGGGAACTCGTGAGGAAGAGGAAGCGGGCCTGCCCTCTTCCTATCAGTAACAGTTACAATTAAATTAATAGATCAATTAATCAACAATCAATCAATTAACAAATTACATTACTCAATTATTTCATTAAAGTACGTAACACTGTGTTTTAATGCATTCCTCAAAACTATAGGTAATAGTAATACACCATCTGCCTATCCCTTCGGAGCCTGAACACATGGGATTATTTTGTTTTCAGTGGTTTAGACTGCGTGGTAATTCAGTCACGACACATTTCGCACACAAAGGACTTAGTTTAACCTTCATGAACCCATATTTTGATAACAAAGTTTGTGGTTTGTAGTGGACTGAACATTGTCACCTACTCCCGTAGTTAAAAGCATAGAAAATGCTTCAGTATTATACATTCAATTGTAGTTGTAGAAATCTACTAACTCCCTGTTATCTCAGGAAAAACAGACTTAAAAAAAAACAAAAAAGTGAAAAAAAACTTTGCTTTTTTTAATCGGTGACCTTTGTTGTTTTTTTGTGACGGACTCTTTCACTTTTTTGTTTTTTTTTAAGTCTGTTTTATTTTTTTGCAAATTTTACTTTTTAGTGGTTCACATGGAAAGTGCATACCGTTACAATTACAGCAAGCCCAAACACGACTAGGATACATTGTCTCATTATGGAGTTCCGTGACTCTTGGCTTCATCATCAGATCTGATGCTAGAATGGTTCTTGTCGAACGCAAATGCTACACTTGCTGTAGAAAACACCAAAATCGCTATACGTTATCCTATAAAATTTGAAGAGTTCCCTCGATTTCGGCAAGATTCCATCATCAGAGACCATTTGGAAAGTCTACCCTATCCAACCCAAAAATATTTTTTCAAATCGGTTGGCAAGCGACGGAGTTATGCGCGAACCAACACAAAAAAAAGAAACATCCGATCGAATTGAGAACCTCCATTTTTAGAAGTCGGTTAATAATAGACATGACTAGTATAACATAGTATAGGGACCAGCCTATTGCCATCACCTGGCCTCAAATCTGGACTTGTGCCCGTGTGTGCAAGAATTCTGATGAAAAATCCCAATAAATATTGCTTTGCCCAACTTGAAAATGGAACGTATAGATGGAAAGTCTTCATGCTCAACAATAGCATTTAGAAAAAAAGTCTCAAATCGTTCACTTGCGGCTAGTAAATCGGCGGATTTAATAAACACGTGTTATTCTATTATGCAAGTATGCAAATCACTGGCATTCAGTCCACCTGCTGGATCATGACCCTGGGTGGTTGGAAACAGCGTAAACACACGCATTTAATCGCGACGATCGAATATTGACGTACTTTACTGCACATTGATTCGAGAATATTGTAAAAGAGCTGTATAATCATAAACATTTATTCTCTATCTATCAAATGTTTAGTGTTTTTGTAAATCGAAGAATTTAATAAAATTCGAGGACTCCATATTTGGGAACATATACGTTTTTTTTGTCCCGAAAAAAAACCATGAATATTGGTTACCCTATTTCAACAATGTTTTCGCAGCTTCTTTCCTAGTGTATAAAAAGACCTGTTTAATCTATAACATTTTTGTAGCATACAAGCACACTACATACTTTATTAAAATCTAAGTACCTACACTACCCAGTACCTACTTACTATAAAGTAACTAGCGTTACAAACTCGAAATGTCATGAAGTCATGACACTGATTTACAAATTGGAACAGACTAGATAATTACTATGTTACTATGTAGCTACAAAAAGCGTAAATAGGCTTTTTAACGTATTTATTAGACGCTAAACGACGTGAGTAATGTAGCTGTCAATATGATGATATCATGACGTGTGACGTCAGCGTCACAATCACAGTGATGTAACGTATCGCGGGTTTGGAGCGGTGACATTACCGGTTATCAACCTATTATTTACCGCTACAATCGAGCTATTACAAACCTATTATAGTAATTACATAGTTCCGTTTATTATTTAAAGTTCCTCAATTGAAATTGCATGTCATTGTTTATTTAATACAGAGTCAATGCACTTTAAAATTGACATACCGAAAACTATGCCAGTTAATTTTACAAACGACAAATATTACTTACATGACTTGTTGGGTTTTGTGCATGAAACAAAGAACCGGTTTTTGTACGTGGCTGTCATATTGTCAAAATCTAGGGTACCGAAATGTCGGGTCAATACAGTACCGGTAATAAACCGGTACGCGGTATGTAAATAGTATGCAAATCCGCTACAACTGTTATTAAAATAAACTGGAGCTTTTTCTTTGCATAACGTGTTTTTGGATTTGCTCATGCCATTTTTACACCCTGTTTTTTTAAGGGTTATTCTTACACTAGCTGTTTGAGAACGTCAGGAAATGAATAGTTAAATAACGCTAATTAATGAATACTTACTTAACTATAAGAAGTTTAGCATACTCAGTTTAAAATGTTCCCACGGCTTGGACTCCTTTAGACCTATAGTGAAAGAGTGTGTCGTCCGTAATCCGCCACTCCTGAGGCCCTACTCCCTAACGCTTCGTCCGTTTATTCGCATCTATCTGTCTCTATCGCGCACGTCTGCAGATGAGTGCGAGTGAGAGAGACGTATGGATCCGAGAATATACGGACGAAGCGTTAGAGAGTAGGGCCTCTGGTTCTTCTTTATCGTGTGGTTAGTTGGTGTCAGAGATTTTATACCCGCCATGGGCCTCTGACTTGGCTTTATATGCCGTCGAGAAATATCTTTCCGGCGTGCTGGTTTCCTCACGATGTTTTTCCTTCACCGAAGCAAGACACTTCATACGAGTATTATAAAACAAAGTCTCCCGCTGCCGCCGCGTCTGTCTGTCCCTATGTATGCTTAGATCTTTAAAACTACGCAACGGATTTTGATGCGGGTTTTTTAATAGATAAAGTGATTCCAGAGAAAGGTTTTAGTATACAATTTTACGAGGGCGAAGCCGCGGGCATCGGCTAGTAGTAAATAATTAATAAGGTTGATATGTTTTAAGCCTTCGAAGTTGTCGGCCACCACTGCTCTGGGTACATCCACATCTTCAATGAACCCTTCTAGTAGGTACTTCTACTTGTTAACTAACGGAAAACCCAAAAACATTTGGCAACTCAGTTAATTATTTTATGAGGCAACAATACAACCGCCATAAAAGGAAACGTGTACCTATATTCTTGTATTATTTACGTCGATCAAAATAAAAACCAAACCTGCATTTGCAGAAAATATTTGCAGTAAATCATTTTAAAAAAAAACTAGTTTGTTTACGGAAGCATTTTTGTGACAGCTCAATAATCAAAATATTAAAATTGATTGGCCTTGTAGCATAAAAAAACAACGTACCATAATTTCTACTACTTATTAATTATATTCTTACACATACCTATCCCACAGAGAAAAAAAAATGAATTAACAGACAAGATGGTGCCCACGGAAACAAATATTCGAGGACATTTTTCTCACAACACTGTATACTTGTTAAACATTATCGAAAAAGTATTAAATGAAAACAAAAGAAGTGTGCCACGGTCGATACGCGAAATAAAAGCTATGACATTTTCGTAAATAGCACTGCACCCACGCAAGTGTCGTAAAACGTAGTTTGTTGCAGACGTGTGTAAATATTATCAATGGAACTTCTAGTAGAATTGTAGACTGGTTGAAAGACGATTTTACGCGTTTTAAATGTATTGACCTGACGTTCTTTCTCCCAAGGTTTACCTGGTAGTCATAAAAATACTGATATTCAGCTGCCTCCGGTTAGAGTGGAAGTGTCCCAACAATGTGAGGCAAAGGCTAGGCAGACGTCGATGGGGACTAGAATATAAGTAATGCTGCCCTTGATACAAGGTATTTTGTAACTTAGTAAGGGTGCCGGTTGCAACACCTACCTATTTTGTTAACTAGCAATAACTCAAGTGCTCATAAAATGTTATTATTTTATTTTGTGTCAACATTGTCATATGAAAAAAAAAAAAAAAAAAAAAAATGATAAGCCTCATCATGAACAAACTCAATGTACAGCAGACGCCTGCATCAATTAATTAGTGTTCCTTTCTATGGTACTTGTATGCTTAAGGAGTACCCAATTAACATATTTGAGCCTTTCGTCAATCTACAAGTGTCATTTGTTGCTTACGTGATGCGTCCAAACAAGACTTTCATTTTATCTTTAGCTTCTCACTTTCAGATATTATGCATAACGACAGTATCAAAGTGTTGCCAATCTATTTAGTCTGTCAGTTAAGAGTATTGGAAAATAAAAGACACGTATTTTGGTTTTTGTAAATCAATGAATATTGACAAAAATAAATCGCATCAAACTCGGGAGAACGCACAAAAAAATGGACCAAGGCGTGACGTATTGAGAATTTTAAAAGCGTCATCTTCGTCAATTTTGGTTTACGTAACAAAAGAAAAAATACGCGGGTCAAATGTTTTTTGATAATCTAAATGACGGACTAATTCGAATTTTTTAGTCGTTTTCTTTATTATTTGCATGCTCAGCCTATAAAGTTCCCACCGCTGGGACACACGTCTTCTCTCTATAAAAAGAGTGGGCCATGATCAGTCGTAAATCAATAATTCTAAAAGAACTTAAAACCTTTGTACCTTTATGATTTAACAAAAAACTGATTGATTTAGCAATAGAGAAGCAATAAGTTCTGATAAAATTACGTCAGAAAGTAAGAAACGGTACTTTCATGGGAAAGACCAACTGACTAAATCAATGTTTCCTTTATGTTAAGATAAGATAAGCAAGTTATTCCGACCACAAAGTCTTCAACAGCTTAATTGTGCATGCAATTTGGTCATCAATTATCCAGTGACTCAATCGTTGACGTAAAGTTAATAAAATCAAGTTTTACGAGATTTTTAATCACCTATTCTTATCAGACATTTTCGAAGGTTATGTACAGGATTTCCCCTACTCAGTCTTGAATTTTAAAAACAAATTATGGAAAGGCTGATTTTTTCGCAAAGTACAGTATTGTATCCGGGTTCGCCGGCTAGAATTTACAGCTTTCTGACCTACTTGATACGGTCCTCATCTTCAAAATAGTGAACCGTTCTTTATTTCAACATTTATTTGTTGAGTTAATGACTTAAATCGGTCTAAGATAATTTCGTGGCAAAGAAAAATAATGATAGCTGAAAGCATGATCAATATTCTGCAAATTATGATAGCATAAAAAGAAATAATGGTGAGGATTTGTAATGGGTAATAATTGCTAACTCCAGAAAGAAACGGACATGATTCTGTGGCAGTAGTATTCTTGGAAAATTAAAAGCAACGTCGTAGTATAAACATACAATTTGCAACACCAAGTTGATTTAGTTTATTTTTTAACTACAAGAGTAGACACGATTTTTCATGCAGTGACTCGTGACCGGCGCTGCAATGGCAGTTTCTAATCATAGTAAGATCATATCGTATCATCATACTTCACAGGGTTTTCCTGTTTGGTATTGTCTTGTCTTAATTACATAACACATTAGTTAAGTGGGAAGTAAAAGCAAAATAACTTAAGCAAAGACATGCTGTGAATGACTAAAGGAACTACATCAGTTTTTTTTTCCATAAATGCTTAACGACTGCTTAACCATAAGTATATCATGGATGGGAGCTCTCATAGGAAAATGGAGGCGCAAGTGAAGAAAGGCCTATAAGAACTTAGAAAGATATGAAGTCGGGTTGTGAATGATGAATGATGGTAAACATATAGTTTTTCACGTTCGAATGTCTCTTTTACTCAGCTTTAATTGAATGGAATCTCTCTTCGGCTAATGAAGGTTCTTTCATGATTCTGAGTTCGAATGTTTTATCTGAATCTTTTTTGTTTTAGGCCATAATGAAAAAAAAATACGAGAGTGAACATTTACAGCTCACATTTACTTAACAAATGAAGCATGTTCTGTCAAATCACATAGAAACTAACTTGATTAATGAAGATTAGCTTGTAAGAGCCTCTTTGGAAAGTTTAAACGAAAGTAAGTGACGTCGGGTTTCACGCAGTGTAATTATCTCATTACGTTTAATAATTTTTTAGGGTGATCCACCACGGTAGCCCGCGAAATACATTTTTTTTTACGGTTTTCACAATTTGCAGGCCTGTGTTGATGAAAATATCGTTTGCGATTGTAGTTACAAAATTCAACCCTCACCAAACAACCCTCCAAGTTTATAAAAGTTAAGGGTAAAAATGATTGTAGCAGGCTACCTTGGAGCTCGACTGAAGATTAAAATAATAATAGAATTTGAGTATTTTATCTACAACTCCCGTCAGAGTAAGACTAATTCCTCTGACTGCATTCAAGTTAGTCAATGTCTTACTCAAGCATCGCATGTAATAACCGATCAGCAGTGGTATACCGTTAGACACTTCACATGACCACTGCAATTAGCCAGCAGCCATTAGCATGCACTTTGCTTACCGTTGAGTACATTATCGTAGCTCATAGTTTGACTGGTAAAACACACAATTTTCTTCGAGAATTTACGGACAGTGCAGTGTACAACATAACAACGGGCTTTAAATTTTACTTAAACCTTACACAAAACAAGACAAAAATATAATAACGGGCGATTTAAAAAAAATATTTTTAAACTAAATAGCTACACAGCGTAGCACGATACAAAAAAAATGTGCTAAAACGGTTTAGTAAAAAAAAATGTGTCCGTGGAAATCTTGAATCGTGGTCACCCTAGTCAACTCAGCAGCAAGTTTGACGGGAGCTACCTATTATTTAAACAGCTTTAATAGGAAGCTTAAAACAGGTGCTAATTTTGCGGCTAAATAAAACGCATTTCCTAGAATGGGTTACAGTTATGCATGCACACTTTTTCCATGAGCAGTTTTTAAAATCATCAAGGAGGAGGCGCCGGTAGCGCGGTCGCGAATTTTATTTTAATCAACTTACAAACCGAGACATTTTTATGTCAAGGTAAAAGATTCACATGAACATTTCCGATTTGGTGACAAGCTCATTAACTTTTGACAGCTCCAAATTAAAACTAATTGCGATTATTAGATTGACGGCGCGTCACCATCGGTTATTTTTTATTTAAATTAATGTTACACTTGCCAAATCATGCATTACTGGCGCAACATTTATCTAAAACTGTAGCAGTCAGTTTTTAATTTAGTAAGGTCAGTAACGTTCCTACTTTCTATTGCTTTCATTATTCTTAGCTCATCATTTGTCTAGTCTTTTCCCAAGTCGGCTTCTAGACGAATCATTCGTTTTTTTTTTTTGGAGCGACTGCCAATTTTTCCTCCAACCCTGTTAGTACTGGGTAATAATTGTATTACCTAGTTACCTACAAGGAGAATTGTACTATATTGAAAAATCTGAAAGCCGATGTGACGTTTAATAAATGAGTTATGCGTGCTGTGGTGGGGGAAGCGCGTTGGACGGAGCGCGCGGCGATGCGCCGCGCTCAGTCTAGTCCGGGCAGCCTTAGCGGCAGCACGCCTAACCCATAGTGATTATATACTCTGTAGCCTAACCCAGTAATATTGGAAACTGTGATTGATTGTACAACCCTGAACAAAGACACCACCCTGATATACGGTGGCTTTAGTCTACTTAACCCTAACAAGCGTACGAATGCACACCACACCCAACCAAAGTCTGACAACTAGTATTAAGGATGCACGTTAGACCTTATACCGGGTCCGAGGAGCCGAGTGTCGGCCGTAGCACAATCCATTGTCCGTTGCTCGGAAGCGCGAGTGTTTCCATACACCAGCTTTCAAATAAAAAAGAACTATCAAAATCGGTTGCGCCATTCGAAAGTTTTGAGGTAACAAACACTATCGAAATCTGGGTGTATTTTACACATCTGCGTACCCCCTCAGAGCATACAGGCGTGATGTTACGGCATGATATAGTATAAACAATGAACCTACCAGTGATTGCAGCAATCACTGCACATTTGCTGTGTATTTTTGAAGAGTTCCGTTGTATATCTCCGAAGATCAGCATCAGGTCTGCAGGAAATTAAAATGGGACCACATGGGAAGCACCCGCTTTCAAACAAAAAAGAACCATCAAAATCGGTTCACCCAGTCGAAAGTTCTGAGGTAACAAACACAATAAAAAAAATACAGACGAATTGAGAACCTCCTCTTTTTGGAAGTCGGTTGAAAATTGCACGTCGACACTCGGGTCGGACCCGGTAAGACTAGTTGTCAGAGTTTTCGGCCATTACCTGAACGACTGTAAAAGCTCTTCATATGACAGCCACGACCAACGGCTTTACATGCTTTCTGAGGCACGGAAGAAACTCGGTACGTAATAGATGATCACCCAGATACACATGCACGACCCATGTTATCTTTCACAACATCTATTAAATCTATTTTACTGCTGCAAGGGTCTAACCATGCCGGTGTTGCCAAACTATTGGCGCCTCTCCGCATTTCGCACGTGCTTACGCATCAAAATCTTAATGAAGTGTGAATGTATTGTCCCCATTCTTATGTAGGTAGGTGGTAGAACTTCGCAAGTGCGCATGCGTTTATCGTTCCGTAGCTTAAGTTATCTAGAAACTTTTGAAATCTCGTCCTTTCTTCGGATCCAAGGTATTTTGATAAGTATTATTAATTCGGGTCCAGAAATCCAGCAAACTCCACATGATAGTTTCGTTGTTTATTTGGTATGAATTAGTTTACGGATGGGCCACCACGTCCACCAGTCCGGATTAGTGCCCGAGTGATGGCAATAGGCTCGCCCCCTATTACATAGCCTCTGCCTAACCCTTCAGGGATAACAGTCGTGATGTAATGTCTAAGAACAGTTTAATGCGTTGTCAAAGTTTCAACTTTCGGCGCTGAGCAACGGGGAGCTTTTATCTGGCTTAAACTGATGTCGCCTAGTCTTTGTAAGTCAAAACATGAATTTAAAACAATTTAGATAAGACAGTGGTCACAGTTCGACAAGAGCTCGTGTAATAATAGCCCTCGGGTCGATCTTAAGCTTAAGCCTGCGGTCACCCATTACATACAGAGTTTCCTCCGCGCCTCGGAAATTGGTCCCGGCTGTCATTTGTAGATCTTTGAAAGTCAAAAAAAAAAAATTATATCGTATTACCCAGTATGAACTGGATTGCGGAGGTCAGATAGGCAGTCGCTCCATGTAAAATACTGGTATTCAGCTGCATACGGTTAGACTGAAAGTCGACCCCAACACATTTGGCAAAAGCTAGGCAGATGATGAGCTTACACAGTTCTGCTTATTTATGCGAGTTAAGGTCGAATGCCAAGCAACTCGATTCAGGGATTCGCTAAAGTCTGCAGTCAGTTAGTAAAGCGCAATGATTCATCATGAATCATCATTCATCAGCGATGCGATTAAACTTGCTATGACGGCAAATTACTAGCTGTGGAATTGTCCATATGACAATTATTTTATCGTTAAACTTTATTACATTACGCATTGCCTTTAATAATATTAACATTACGCCTGTTATCACCGAACGATTGGGCAGAAGTGTCAGTATAGTCATTATCTGCCTAGCCTGATTAGTTGTGGTCGGCTTCCAGTCTAACTGGATGCAGCTGAGTACCAGTATTTTACATGGAGCAACTGCCTATCTGACCTCCACAACCCACTTCATACTGGGTAATATGAAACCAATTTTTTTTTTTGGACGGGAAATACATCAAATTACTTCTCCCGCTCTGGTCGGAGCGGGAGGGAGTGTCAGACTTTTACTGACTAAAACCCATCCATGTTCCTTCCTCGCCCTCTATGTTCCGGGGCTGCGGTATCTCTTTCGAATAGGCCCGCAACCCCGGCAGGGTAATACGATACCTCTTGGTAAGACTGGTTCAGGTTGCCAGTAAGTATAGTAACAGCTACAAATACTGGCTAGCAAAACAAAGCATCTAATACCTACCATTAAAAAAAAGCTTAGTGTTTCATGCAAAGTATTAACTAGTCAGAAATCGTGTTCTCTAAATTGCTTTCTACTAAATTGATGTGACAGGACGACTTTCGCTCTCAATAAATTGTAACACGATAAATGATGACTAATATCAAACCTTTTTTTCTAATTACTTGTTTGAACATTCTTTAATTGTATTACTTTTTTAATCGATTACCTTTTATAAAAGCCATGTCGCGATTGATACTGTCCTATGATAAAGAAG
Organism: Xestia c-nigrum; assembly: GCA_916618015.1. Taxonomy (NCBI): domain Eukaryota; kingdom Metazoa; phylum Arthropoda; class Insecta; order Lepidoptera; family Noctuidae; genus Xestia; species Xestia c-nigrum. The sequence continues at coordinate 3,516,055 of OU745261.1, read as the reverse complement.
TAGAATGAGATGTAGGTATCTAGATACAGAAAGTTACTATTGATACACACAAACACAATACTACCCCTCTGGCGATTTCAAAGAAATCTGTACTGGCTGGCCTATAATTTTCTGCCATTATGTTTTCAATTTACTAAAAAAAAAAACATTTAACTGCGTTGGCACGCAATGCTAGATTTCTGAATATTAGGTAGGTAATTGAAGCCTACCGACATCATCATGTGCCAGCCAATGACGTATTATATTGGTGCCAGCCCTTTCCCTATCTATGTTGGGGTCGCCTTCTAGTCTAACCGGATGCAGCTGAAAACCAGTATTTTACATGGATCTGACCCCCACAACCCAGTTAGTACTGGGTAATACAATACCCCTTGGTAAGGCTGGTTGTCAGACCTTTTGGGCCAATGACAACCAGCAACGACTGTCAAAGATCTACAAATTAAAATGACAGCCTACCGACTTATTCGTTGTTATCTTTTCGACACGTTGGTATTTAATCGAATCGCACAGGTCGACAACTTATCGTTGGATACGTCTAGCTAGACGTTGTCGCAGACGTACGGAGAATAAATAGATATTACACAAAACTCGAGGTCTTGCGGAAAACCGGAAATACGATTATGTATGGACATGGCGCAGTTTCGCGCGTTTATTTATAAAAAAATGGCGGGTTGCCAAAACCCGGGGAGACGCGGCGTACGTCACTCTTCGCCATAAAATGTTGCCAACTGAACTGTCTCTTACCCACTTATTAATGAAATTGTGACTGAATTTGCGAAATATTTCGATTCTCTCAGATTGAAACAGTTTGTAGTAGGTACCTAAACCAAATGTATGGGTAATTTCATTACAAGGGTTCAATTTTTAGTAAGTATAATATTAAAAAAAATACTATGAAATTCCAACTCATCAAAAAAAAGTTTGGCGGCTAAAATGTAATAAATTATACTTAGCAAAGATTTCGAATAGAACTTCATTCACCAAATCCGGTACCTACAACACATATGTTCTTAGAACTTCTTGGATAGATAACCACAAAAAAACGGACTTATTCAAATATTCAGGTAGAGGTAGGTACCTGCCTGAATATTTGAATAAGTCCGTTTATATGTTATAAGTTTTAGATTACGGCAGGCGGCTCTTACCTGTAAAGTTTCTTGGAAATGACTTCTCTGTTTTGGCCATGGTGTGCGCTTTTGGAATGACTTTAGGATCTGCAATAAAAAGAAATAAACTTTACAAAGTCCTGTTCAACTATTTTAGTATTAGGTATGTTGTCCAGGAAATACCTACCATTAATGAAATAATGGAATCTAACGTCCGCGTCAACGATTTATCTAATAAGCAAAATAAAATACTTTGTTGTTCGCCGTGTCGAATGCCTGAATTACAAATATGCAATTAAGCACTTGTTATTAATAAAACTGCCATAGTAACCTCAATATAAACATTGCGAACATTCCATTTGACATATTTGGCTGATTCATTAAAAACGGACGGACATTGACACGTTAGATTATTTATATTAGCAAACAGAATTTTTCGCAACGTTAACACACTTAACTGACGACGTCATTTTAATGGTTCAACTCGTCTTCTTTTACACATCAATGAGATCGACATGTACGATGTAGGCTAGTGAGCTGAGAAAGTTAAATAAACGATATCTAATTCGCAATAACACACTATCAGGTTTACTGTGCGAGACCAACCGATCAGAATTTGCATACGAGTTTTTTAAACATTCAATAGGTAGGTACTTTGAAACATGCGTTCACACTGCTAATGAACGAATGACGTTGCATTTCGAAGGAAAGTAAGCATGTCAAGATACACGGACCGAGAAGTGTTAATGTCCTTACCATGACACCCTTACATAAGTATTAGCAAATAATTTTTGAACGTATTTTTGTACATGGTTTGAACGACACAAGTACAACTTGAAATGCAAGACGAAAACTCATTTCTGAATAAATTTTATTTCAAAATGCATGTTTTGGAAACAAATCGGACTAACAGTACGAAGTAATAAACTTCAGATTAAACGACTAGAAAATAAAATGGAAGTTTTATTTACAAAGAACAGCAGGATGTCCAACTTTGACAATATACCTATGTCTAACAAATAGTATAATTTCCAGGTTTCCTCGCTAGATAGTTATGTAAATAACAAGGCAGGCGTCATAGAGTTACCCATAGTTAGACAGTAGTTACCACTAAGCGGCCTTAAACAAGGATTCAATTATTTGAGACGACATAAGCTTTCAGCTTAAGAACACCTCGAGCCGAGCAACTTGTTTTCTAATCATTGGAATTTAAGTAGTCTTTAACAGCTAATATTGCTTTCCTTACAGGTATCAAATTAAACATGTTACAAGTAATAAAGTTCACCGTTAAGCGTTAAGTTAGCGCCTGATCGCCTGGCGCCAGCCTATAACGGAGAGTCGACGCCTGTAGCGGTCGGCCCCGTGTAAAAATCTGCCTTAATTACCATTGGGCCGTGCAAATTGACATCTGCAAGATGACTAACATTTTGTACCTTTCTTTTCAGGTTGAATAAAAGAGACGAAGGAATCTTTTGTGCTGGGTTGCTGAACTTACTGCAGCTTTTAATTTAAACTCGATAAGAAATTGATGTTTTATTGCAATGATCTTCGTTTAGTGCTAACCAAGTCGTAAAGCATACCTGCATGATTTTACAGCATTTCTGAGTATAGGTACATACTTTAGTGTCAAGGATTTTACCGATATCCATAGTTGTACATTGCAAAATCGATTTCTGCATGCAATATGATGGTGGTTAACTGATGAATTACTTCATCTATACCTTTACCTATTATAAATACAAAATAAATGCTGAAAATAAAAATAAATTAATGCAGTCTGGCTGCCTGTTTTTTTTTTCACGAACGAACTTTTTAGGAGCATTTGTTAGGAGTTAGGACTTTGAACATAATATACTTTTCAATTCCGGTATTACCTACGTTGCAAATAAATCGCATGATCTGTCACTGCAAAAAATACCTGGACATTTCACGGTCTAGTCATTAAACTTCTATAAATACGCATAACTATATATAATTCAGCTAGAACAATTGAAGCTGAACTAAAAGGTCATAGAACCCTACCGAGAAAAAGCAGCTAGGTAAATTACTCACAGTTTTTGCTACCCTGGAGCATGACCCGCTAACGACTGAATCTAACGCGAATCTAATTCGCACAAATCTATTTTGATACAGACCAGTCAAGGTCGGATCGATCGTGTCTTGCGTGATCATCGTCCTACAGCTTCTAGTAGGCTAATAGTTAACATTATCTGATCCCAATTATGTCATTGAAATAATGACAATGCAGGCGACATCAAAATTTGTATTTAATAAGTCTTGTGAACTGTAAGATTAAATAATATTTAAACTGAACATTATTTTTGTATATACCTACCTACTTACACATTGTCGGACGACTTTAAAGAGGTTTTTTGGAGCAACTCAGGCGAGGCCTGTGTCCAGCAGTGGACTGCAATATGCTGACCAGGATTAAAAAAATAATTTAAGAAACTCCTATAATTGTTTTTCGTATTAGGTCGGATTTTATTTTATCTTGGTCCACCAGTTCAAGAATGAAGAACATTAACTTTTTGCAAAACGATTGTCAATGGTCAGTAAAGCGGTAGTAAGAAAAAAATAAACAAATCGCTTCTTATCTCTGGCAAACCACTTCCTCATGTCCTTCCGTAATTTGTTTTCTTTCCGCTCTTATGTCGTTTGATTTAGACGCGACATTGAAGGCTCAGGCACACCACTAACGTTTCATTTTACTTTGATGTCAACTACATACGTGAAGGTTGAAAAGCCGTGTATTTAATTTATTATAGTTTTCTTAGTTAGCTTATTTGCATGATTGAATCACGACTCATTACGTGTTTGGGACATAAAAGTTATTGCACATGAATCAATTTTTCTACAGTTTGTGGATAACTTACTTCAGAAAAACATCTCAATAATGTTTAATTGTTAAGGGATGTACCTAAGTACCTACTAATTTGTAACATTCAATTACAATTAAATCGTAGGTACTTGCTCAAAGAGGAAACGCGGGTTGTTTTGAACAATAAAATTAGGTAAATAAAAAAAAATTGCCGGAACTCGATTTTTTTAACTAAATCAACCATCAAGATTTCATTATTGAAAATAAATTAATAACTCTTTTTTTTTTCAATTAATCGTAATCCTTTCTATAGAAACAAAATAATAGCAGTAAGTTTTTTTTTTCATAGGTACGAATTTCTGTGACCCTTTTAGTGATTATGTCTTGCCTTCTTTCTTATAGGTATAAGACCGTCAGTAAAAGCAATTGTGTGACACTTTTCATTATTTATTATTAAATACACGTCCACTTAAGGCACCGAACAATGTCTCAAAAACAAACGTCAATGCTAAGCTAATCGGATGCAAATAGGTAATAAATTGTTACATGTCACCCAATTGTATTGCTTCCTAGAATATACCTAGTAATGGAAACATTGCAGTGTTTATGACTATGATTTTAATGGGAAAGGTTTCACTGTTGCCAAGTCTAAATGATTTTTATTATTATAACCTGAGTAGGTAACAAAATTCTGTCTTCACATTTCAGGGTACCTATTCTGTAGCTAGATTTTTTAATGATAAACTAAAATTTGGCACGGTTGCGGCATGAAGTTAAGTAAAAATCCGTACATAAAACTTTAATGATATGGTATGGTTATTTTAAAAGTGCATTTTGCCTTTTATCTCATTTAGCAAAATTAAAAAATGAGGCAGTATGAAAAGAACGAGTAACGTAGTAACGTATTACACAAAAAATACATATTTCGTGTGAATTAGAAATAATCGGTACATTCATTTCATAAACACGAAACAACTTACGTATAATTAAAAAAACTCCCTAACATTTAATTTTTTTTTTGGGGTGGTAATATTTTTTTTAAGTTTATCTAGTGCATGCATGACACTTGTTACTTGACAGGTTTGTCCAGTTGTCAAAATTAAGCTTCAAGAAATCGAACTAAAATAATAAAATTACTTTCTTTAATGTTTCGAATAAATGGGTAAGTTGAAAAGTTTCTAAGCATAAGAAAGCCTAATACTGGCTCTCAAGAATTAACCAGGATGAGCTAAATTCTCACTTAGAAACGACAAGAAATTATTATGTAGTGTCGTAAATGTTGTGATAGCAGTACATAGAAATAAAATCCAAATTATTTTTGCATGAGTGGGATCCACAAATTCAGTACCATGTTAGACACAGCGGGTAAACATGCATTTTTGAAGCTTCAAATACCTACAATTTTCTAACAATCTTCACCAAAATAAAATACAATTTGTATACCTACTGCAATATTACCCACAAACACATAACTAAATAGGCTTACTCTACACCCAATAAATTAAATAATGCTAACGACAAAAAGACTAAAAAGCATTCGCAGGAACAACACTAGAAATAAAGTGTTTGTTTTCCGTGATTATCGACCGACCGATTTACAACTCGAAATAAATATATTTACTGTTTAGAAATCACTGCATCTTGGGACCTCAATATTTCTTATTTTTTATGATTGTGGAGAATATTTGAGCGTAAGAAAACGTGTTCAATAAAATAATTTGCTAACATTAAGCAGCTGCCGTGTTGATTCCTTGTTGGGCCGCTTGGCTAGCGAACAGCTGTTCATCTCCAAACGACTCAACGGCTATTTTGTATTCTTCGCTTCATCGAGATACAGTAAAAGTTTTATTTAGAGAGTAAAGTGGACAGTTACCTACATAAATGAAATTAACTATTTGTTACTCACCGTCTTATTTTTAAACACTAAAATAAATAGAAGTTAATACACACTTTACGTAAAATGAACACACTTACAAAAGATTACACTATATGTCCTTAAATAAATTTAAATACAGTTAAGGCTATTTTAATTTATAAATATCAGATTTACATTAACTATGACACGAATTCAAGAGTCGAGGAGGACGTACACCCAACACCGGCAAGCGCAGAAACCCGACTGGCGCGACCTCACGCGGCCGACGCGGCGTGCGCTCAAAATAATGTTTATGGAACGTTCCGTTTCATAATGGTTTCATTCATTCACAAGCAAGATAATTTATTTGTGATTATTTCCCTATTTTGTTATAAAACACATACGCATATAGGTACGTGAATTAATTTCGTAGGTCAATTACTTTCTGTATTCATTTTTGCTTCAAATAAAATTTATCTCTCTTGGCTTGTTGGAAGGAAACCTGATTGAAAACTTTACAGATTACAAAAAAAAAATACGCATACGCGTACGAAGAACAGGCAAAAAGTAAAACATAACAAAAAAAAAAGAAAACTAAAAACTAAAATTGCAAATACCTGGCTCGTTTTTTTTATCTAGGCACAGAATAAAGTTCGCGGAGAAATTAACGCGTTGGCGCCGTCTCGACGCGGCGCCGCCGCCACCGTCAGCGCGCGGCGCGGCGGGAGGAATTCTTATTGGTTGTTTCAAGACGGGCCTCCGTGTTGCAAAGGTTGCAAACGATGCATGTTTACTGCGCGTAAAAGTTTTTTTCTTTCTAATGAACAGGTAATGTGTCTAAAAATTTATGGAAATAAATGATTGTAAGTTTTTATTCTAAGTTACTGTTTATGGTAATTATAGAGTAATAGACTAAATATACTTTTGAAGGTAGATTACCGGACTTATTTTTAAACTGAACGTTAAATCTACCCCCATTTTACTAAATGCATTCTGCATTTCTAGGTATATTTTAAGTACATTTCACTCGGTTTCGGTCTAGCAATACGTGAAGTAGTTCTGGTATACAAACCACGGTATAATTTTAAGTATTGCAATAATTTATTATGTTCATTGGACAATTTATTTTATTAATTCATTATTGATATATTTATATTCTAATTGACTGCAATTATATTGTTAATAATATAAATCTGTTGCGCAATTAGCTATGGCATCGACCAACTTTTTAACCGTGAAAACGCATTTATCGGAGTTTAAACACAATTCAGACAAAGATACGTTAAGTGAAGTAAGTTTTTTCTATTTTATATTCATAATAACAACTAAAAACTATTAATGCTCTTAATACAACCTCCGCCATTTTGAAGACTACATCCCTTTGGCAGCCCTTTGTTACTCCATTGACCAACATACGATTAGAAAAACACCCGACACTGTGTAAATAATTATCAGAGTCCTATTTTTGTCTATCAACCCCTTTGCAAATAACCGTTATAGGCTTCCGAAAGTGGAACGAGTAATTCTGTGACGTCAGCAGAAGACCTACAGAAATTAGCAGTGATTCTTGGGCTAAACAGTGCTGAAGATGTATACCAGGAAAGATTCCGTGTTGACCGACGTCGTCTGGAAGCTATGCTTGCTGGTAAGTTTATAATTCTCAAAAAAATAGAAAAATTAAAAAATACGTGGAAATTCAATGAATAACTTTTGCAGATAACTTGGATGAATCACAAACAGCCCAAGCTTTCTTCCACCGGGTAAGATAAACATAAATATATTATATATTTCTACAACATATTTCATACGAACGCATTATATTATTATACAAAATTAAAAATAATAACTTTTCAGGTAATGACTGAAACCAATACTTTAATAAATTGGCCAGCTCGTCTAAAAATTGGAGCTCGTTCTAAAAAAGGTAAATACTAGCAACTCTAAAATCAAATCGCAATAAAATCCGTAAAAAAAAAATGAACGCACATTTTTTTTTAAATTTAAAAAATAAACGGTACACCTGCATTAATCGTCGTAATTTTGGCGGGCCGGCGCCAAATAGACTAGCAGAGAGGCGCCAGGCTGGCGCGCTCCTTAAAATTTTATTTTATAATGCATTCGCGCGTGTGCCCGTTACATGAAATAACATATTTAGCAATCAATTAATTATTTAAATTATATTTAATGAAGTAACAATGATTTTTGACGATTATAGTGACGATTTAGTTTATAATGTTATTAGAAAACTACGTGATAATAAATTTATCGATCTTTTGGAAGTTGGTAAGCGATGGAGAGTAATTTTGTGAATAGTTTGGTGATTAATGTGGTTATAGATGAATTTAATGTGTGTGTTATTGTATTTAGACCCACATGTGAGAGTCGCTGGTCGACCTGATGATGTGAAGCTGGCTCGAGAGAAAATAATTCAGTTACTGGACACAAGGGTGTGTAATTTATTTTAATTTTTATTTAATTCTGAAGTGTTCACTATTCATTGTTGTAAGATCAGTGACTAAATTAACTAATCAATCATTTCGCGGCTGGTAATTAGTTAGAGGATAGGTATCTTTATCTCCACGCTGATATCCAGAAAGGGCCTAGCAGTCCAGCAAGTAACAATAGACTGTGATTGTGATAATTTATTGAAGTCTTTTAGTAGAAGAGAAGGCAATGGAACTGCTTATCTTATCTGGCAGCACCAGTCCACCACCTACCTCAGTATATCTTGACGACTAGATACAGGCTGAAAGCCAAGCCAGTTGGCAATTGCTTTCAAAGTGCTATAAATCGTGCTGCGTCGTGCTTAGACCCCATCTTCAACTGACTATGGATTATTCAGATCATATCAGTCTCAATTACTGAAGGTATAGCGGTAGGAGTCGTCAGTCGGACATGCAAGCAGATTGTTCCGTTTTCACGACATTTGCTTGGGCTATTCTTTGATGGAGCAGTTACTTTTATTAGAAAAGGAAAGTAAAGCTCTGGCTGTCTTGTCTGTCTATTCAATGCATTAACTGCTGACCGGAATTTGATAAAATACCTAGGTTAGGTTAGGACATGGGGCACTTTTTATCCCATTATTAGGTACGTCACAAATATCAAGAGAGTCGGTCTCTGATACGTAGATACACTTGTTTAATTAGTAATCACACTTACAAGTGATAATCCTACTTTCTACAGTTCCTACTTACAATCCTACTAATATTATAAATGCGAAAGTTTGTGAGTATGGATGGATGTTTGTAACTCTTTCACGCAAAAACGACTGAAAGGATTTGGATGTAATTTAGATATAGTTTATAACCGTTATAGATAGTTTGTAATATGATAGTTACTTTTTATCCTGTTAAGTACTAAGATTCCATGGAACACTTATCAAATTGTCTGTCTGTCTATTCGCGATAACCTCAAAAACTACTGCACCGATTTTCATGCTGTCTTCACCAATGGATAGAGTGGTTTTCGAGGAAGGTTTTAGTAAGCATAATAATATAATGAGCGGGGCGGGTCGCTAGTCGCTATACGTCACTAGTCAATTATAATTAAGCTAATTGGCAATGTATTTTTTCAGAATAACCGGGTTACAATGAAGATCGATGTCAGCTACACGGATCATTCGCATATCATCGGAAAGGTGAGCTGATTTTTTTAGTTATTTTTTTCAGGGTTCCGTGCGTAAAATTTGAAAGTTTCCGTTGTCGAGCAGACGAACTTTTCAAACATGAAGCAATTATGAATCGCCTCCCCTTGGTTCCCTTTAAAAATGAAGGGAATCTGGATTTTCCAGCTACTAGGTCATCATCATCAGCCTATAAAGGTTCCCACTGCTGGGACACGGCCTCCAATGAGAGGGAATGGGCTACCACGCGGGCCCAGTCCGGCTTGGTAGATGTCTCATGTATTCGAATTTTTGGTTCTAGGACATACCGGTTTCCTCACGATGTTTTCGTTCACCGTTTTGAGAGCAGTGGTGATGAAATAAATTACACAAAAGAATGCGCTTGTTTAGGTTCGAACTTCGAACCCACGACATACGTAGATAATTATCGACACCGTTGCACTAACCGACACTTTATTATTGCACTGTTTAGGGCGTGCGTTGCGAATAAAGTGTCGGTTAGCCTATTAGGAACTTATCTGCCAGATAAACTAACACTTTTGTATTCACAGGTGTCGGATAGCGATATCTGGTAGATAAAGTATTAGTTATAACCAGCCTTTAAGTGGTAGATAGTATTAACTATCAGATAACTAACCGACACTTTATCCGGAACCGGTGAAACTGGCCCTTAATAAACAAACTTACTTCATTAATTTTTAGAGGTGTCGCGCGTACTTTTTTCAACAATTGCTACTACGGAACCCTGACCTACACGTACCTAACTCGCACTTGTCAGATTGACTCTAAATCTGTCAAAGGCACGCATGACCCAGTCCACGAGACCTTTTTGTTATGTGAATGTTTTTAATCTCTAATTAGATTTATCTATTGACGCGTATGCGTGTTTGTCTGTCCTCGTTTTTTTATACGTATGTATAGCTAAGTAGTATGTTGTATATGTAGGTACTTACTTATGTACTCACTAGCGAAGCTTTAACTTAGCAAGCCTGAGTGTCTGATCTATACTAATATTATAAAGCAGAATAGTTTGTTTGTTTGGTTGAACGCGCTAATCTCAGGAACTACCGGCTCGAATTGAAAAAATATTTTTGTGTTGGATAGTCCATTTATCGAGGAAGGCGTTAGGCTATATAACATCACGCTATGACCAGTAGTGCCGGTGTTCCTGAGATTATCGCGTTCAACCAAACAAACTCTTCTGCTTTATAATATTACGAGTAGTAAGTATAGATAGATCATTAAACACGTAACGTTGTCGGCGTCGTGTTTCGCTGCGTGGTGTCGCGTAACCGTCGCGATCTACAATTGACAGCCGGGACCAACGAGGCACGGAGAAAACTAGGTATATAATGGGTGGTCACCCATCCACAGACCAGCCTAGGCAAGCGCGGCTTAACCTAAAAATCAACCCTGTTTATTTAGCCACGAGCTCCTTACCTCACCAGGACCTGTAATACAGGTGTTTTCACTACCTACCACAGGCACCAGTGATTCACGACCATGTAATGTGTTGTTTTTGCCAATAAATATATATTTTATTTTTTTATTTTTTGGTAGGACGTAAATAGACAGTGTAATTGGAATTTAACCGAAAACCTCGAAAGAGAAAATAAAAATATGTTATAAACATGTTTTATAATAGGAACAACTCTTAATTCTCTAGAAGACGCAACTAGACACTCAAATGTGGGTACACAGGGTGTAAACAAACTCATCGCCAAACCGTCAACCGAGCATTCTGTACATCAAACTAAGTAACTTTACGCAAAAGTTATTGCTGGGAAACAACTTTTTTTTGGGGTGAAAAATCATGTTTTGTTGAGAACTCATGTAACGCAATCAAATCATTGTGCTGATGGTTGGCTTGAATAGTACGGGGGTCGTGGAGCTTACAAAAAAAAGACTTAAAAAGTTGAAGCTTTGACCCTCACTATCTCCGTAACTAGAAGGTTCCCGGGAATAGTGTAGAACAAAAATAAATATCGCAATGACGGGGCGAACAAGTTGGGCAGTTTTTTCTCACTTCAACGGAATTTCCCAATTATAATTATTGTAGGTAATAACAATTGATTTTATTTGATGAAAAACGTCACGAAAATTGTTTCTCACAGTTCTCAAGTTGCTCGCTACTAGCATAGGAGTCAACTTATTATTTGGGAACACCCCAATTATTATGAAATATGACTATGATTTGGTTACGAGATACTTTAATTGAAAAACAGACGGCTCACGCGCGTGAACGCAAAAACGTGACAGAGATCGGTTAGTCATATTTCTTGATTACAATATCGTAATTAGGAGGATCAATTGATATGATCTCATAAATAAAATGCCTGTTTGATAAAGTAGTCGAAGAAAAAAAACGAAGAACCATGTTTGGCAATCATAGAGATGAGATCATTATTATTCAGTACCTACAAGGTAGCTCTTTTCATAAAGGCTGTAAAAAACCTCTTCAGGCGCTTAGACGAGCTAAAGTAGCAACTCTATTTGTGGTGGTTCAAACTTCGTTTGAAATGCTTGTTACGTCAGCCACTGCGGGCCAAATAGCGCGAGATGAGTGGTTTCTATCGATTTACAAAAAAACTATTGATTGGATTAATAAACTGAAACAGTATCATGCTAGTATATTGCTTGTAAAATTATTTGCCAAAAAATCAGAATGATCGCATGCATATTAGTATGTTTTTTATTGTTTGAAAGATATTTTTAGAGATAAGTTCGTGATTTCTTTTATCGAGCCAAATTTATTGTATTATGTTTTCAAAACAGTATCATGCTAGCATATATCCTGAAGAATGTCATATATTTTTCTGGTCTTGTTGTAGCAGTGAATCATTTACTTTTAGTAATTATAAAACTCGCGTTTAGCTCATGTAGTCGCCCATTATTACCGATGTCGTCAACACCATCATTCTAACTTCAACTCAATTATTTTTATCTTGTTCGAACTTAGCAAGTTATCGATAAAACCTTGATTCAATAGGTCCATTACGCTAATCAAATGAAGTAGGCGTTGACTAAATTGCCTAGCTAATCGTGGTAAGTACTAAAATAAACAAGTATTTAGTGTTATCAGGAACGCTAGCTACAGTTCTTTCAGTGAAATTAACTTTGATTTTTTGCATGACGAACTAAGTAATAGTGATCTTTATTGTTTGTCTCGCAGTCTTTTTTAGGTTCAAAGAGCGGGTGGCTAAATAAGTCGCTCGTTAAGGGTCTAAATTATAACAGTCGCTTGGGGTCGATCTTTAGGTTAAGCCGCGCTTGCCTAGGTTGTTCCGTCGATGGGTGGCCACCCATCACATATCGAGTTTCCTCCGTCCTTCAAAAAGCACGTTAAGTCGGTGACGGTCCCGGTGGACATTTGTGGATCTTTGATACTCGTTACAGGTGGCACGAAACATTGACAACCAGTCTTACAAACGGGTATTGTGTTACCCAAAAGCCCCAGAACTCAGTGCTAACAGATAGGCAGTCCCTCCAAGTAAAATGCTCGTATTCAACTGCATCTGGTTAGACTGGAAGCCAACCCTTATAAAGTTGGAAAAAGGCAGGCAGATAATAAAAGTTGCTTTTGGGTTGTTCTCTCTGAAAAGTCGTGTCATTATATTGTGATCTTGATCTTTGAGACCATACGGCTTCTATTACAATGCAGCTGTCAGAGGTAAATTAAATTTTAAAGGACTGTAAACGTTGCTGAGTGCTCAAATATCTCAGTGACAACAAAACTCGTCGTGTTAGGCCCTAACACGACCAGTTTTGTTAGGGAGAACCTAGGTAACCTAGGTATTTACAGAACCCGATTTGTCCAAGACGCTAATGATTTCACATCAATTACTTGTGAGCACGAGAAATATAGATAAGGTTCTCGTGTTTCGTTCTTGGAATCTAGATGGCACTTAGGTGCTCTATGTAGGGGTAGGTAGATGTTCATGACATCATGCTGTAATCGATCTACCTTCATGTAGCAAAATGATTTATCATTATTATGATGGATCTGTTTTGCTTTCTAATAGAACGCAAAACAGATCCATCCATAGAACGGTTCTATTTCTGCCCCCCGGTAGAGACATAATCAGGGTGTAAACGGACCCAAAAGCATTCTGTAAATACATGAAACTATTAAGTAACTTCACGCTAAAATTATTGCTGGGAATCGCGTATTTTTTTTAAAGAAAAATCACGTTTTACTGTAGAACGCATGCACTTAAAACGTTGTGCTAATGGATGGATTGAATAGTGGGAACACCCACATCCACGGGGGTCATGGAGGTGTTTAAAGTAAAAAACATACAAAACACGTATTTAAAAAAAACGTTGGAGCTTTGACCCCCAATAACTCCGTAAGTAACTAGAAGATTTCCAGATATGGTCTAGATTTCTAGAACAAAAAAAATATAAAAGTGCCTTTGCGCTTCGTTGAGGGTGTTTTATACGCTTTTGAATATTCTGAATTTCTGAGGGTAGGCAGACACCTCGCTGAAGAGACGCTACTTTCTGCGCTCTTATGGAAGTGTATCCTTTTGTGCCAGCTCACGTGTCTAAGATTTCACCATCTTAGTTGTTCTAAATAAAAGTTTTCATGAGTACCAAGTCCCAGGAAGTATTAGTAGTTTCTTTCTATGCATTATAAAGGGTGTAAAACACCTCTTAACGAATCTAAAAACCACTTGTTCTCCCCGTCATTGCGATCATCTTTTTGTCCCCCACCATAACTTCTAGTTACGGAGATATGGGGGGTCAAAGTTACAACTTTTTGACAAGTTTTTTTTTAATTACAAGTTTTTTATGTAAGATTTTTACTTTTGACACCTCCACGACCCCTGTACTATTCAATCCATCCATCAGCACAATGTTTTAAGTGCGTTACATTGAGTTCTACCACAAAACGTGATTTATAACCTCAAAAAAAAAGTTTGCAATTTTTTTTGCGTAAAGTTACTTAGTTTGAAGTACAGAATGCTTGGCTTTGTGATGAGGTGGTTTACACCCTGTATTAATGAGACTGAATGTGACTTTTAGAAAGTCTCTTTCAATGAAGGATCTGCCGATTTCACGTGTGATTTTAGTAATATATTTTCGAATAACGTCCAAAACTTCTAATGTAGGTACTACATAGTATAGGCAGTAGCCGTGTGAATTTCCTCGTGATGTTTTCTTCATTTTGGAGCATTCACACGCCATGTTTTCAAACTCTTTACCGGTTTATACTTTTGTTGTATTAGTTGCTAGATTAGGCGACTACGTTTACTGTTACAATGTGGTATTGTATACGAACCATTGCGTATATTTCGAGCATATGGTATTTTTACAGTTACATTTATCAACAAAGTCAGTAGTAATTGATTCACAGACAGAAGGCGATCACAAAACGTATCATTGCGCCCTTGCGTTCATAGGGTCCTGGGTTCGAATCCCGGTAGGAGCAAATGTTTGTGTGATGAGCATGGACATTTGTTTCCGAGTCATAATATGGATGTTTATATGTATAATAAGTATGTATTTACAAACAAAAAGTATATACAGGGTGTAAACCACCTCATCACAAAGCCGTTAACCAAACATTCTGTACATCAAACTAAGTAACTTTACGCAAAACTTATTGCTGGGAAACAACTGTTTTTTTTGAGGCTATGAATCATGTTTTGTGGTAGAACTCAATGTAACGCACTTAAAACATTATGCTGGTGGATGTATTGAATAGTACGGGGGTCGTGGAGGTGTTAAAAGTCTAAATGTTACAAAAAAAAACGTGTAATGAAAAAAAAAAATTAACTTTGACCCCCCTTATCTCCGTAACTAGAAGGTTCCCAGGTATGGTGTAGAACAAAAAAATAATTGCAACGTTGGGGAGAACAAGTGCCTATCGGCTTCGTGAAGAGGTGTTTTACACCCTTTATGTAGTATAATTATCAACTATCTGTTGTCCACGACACAAGCCTTGCTTAGTGTGGCACTAGATGGCGCTGTGTGTAAATGTCCAGCGATATTTATTTATTTGGAGTTTTATAAGCGGTAAATAGTGCTAACTAATAAGTTAGGTAGTTAGCACTTGCAGTACTAATTATGCAATGACGGGGAGAAAAAGTGCCTTTCGGCTTCGTCAAGAGGTGTTTTACACCCTTTGTATTATACAAGACGGTGCGGTGTTGAATCCTACTTTAGACAATTTATACAGATACATTTTTCTTGAAGGTATTCATATTAGGTAATAATTAGGTACTATAAATCCAAAAAACGTCTCAAAAAATCCTCTAATGGTATGGATAAGGTATGTCATCTGATGATATTGCTCTTCTATGTCGATGATTCAGGTACGCGATAATAATTAATTTGAACATAACAAATTAAAAGTAAGTAGTTCCGTGCGTCAGATCATAGGTACCTTGATTCTTTATGGTTATGTTAAATACGGGTATCCTTACTGCAATTACAATATTATTATCTTTCAGACACGTCCTCTAATTGTCGTTATAAGGATCATCAGCTAATAAAAATATGCACATGCTTAAAAATAGCTTGATAATGGCACGTTTTTATTGATATGGGTGCGCTAAAATAGCATCTACGACTTCCACGAGGCGACACTTAAATACTGCGACCCCAGATTATTCTAGGCTGATTGTTGCTATGGTAACTGGCTTATCTTTTCACCCGTGGTATTACCAGCATGAATTCATCTTCCAATGTGAGGTATGAATAATTGTTGCGGGCCTGTTCGAAAGAGATACCGCGGCCCCGGAACGTAAAAGGCGAGAAAGGAACATGGATGGTTTTTAGTCAGTAAGAGTCTGACACTCCCTCCCGCTCCGCCCAGAGTGGGGGGGGGGTCATTTGATGATTTCCCATCCTTAAAAAAAAAAAAAAAAAAAAGGTATGAATAATTACTGAAAAGGCTGCATCACAGTTTTAAGTTAGTGAAAACGTAAATCTTCACAAGGTAAGTATCTCACAAGATCGCAAGAGCATTACTTTGTGTAATTTATTTCATCACGACTGCTCTCAAAACGGTGAAGGAAAACATCGTGAGGAAACATGCATGCAGGCATGTTCTAGAACAGTGGCTCCCAACCTTTCTTAGGCCCGGGATCACTTTGGTATGTTCATTGTTAACAGGGTCCTAGATAAAGATGGACACCGACAGGATTATAACTAGGGGAGTGAATCTTTAACTCACACTACACAAAAATTGGACAAAAGCGATCGAATTGAGCTCGAAAAATTTAGCAATCATTTAGTAATTTTGCCTCTGATAGGTTCAATTAGGTTGGGTTGAGCTTGCATCTTCTGTGTAAAAAAGTAAGAATAACATTTTAATCTTTCGCGGACTGTTCTAGAATCAACATTTCGAAGACATGTGACCTCTACCAATCCGCACAGGCCCGCGTGGTGGATTATAGCCCATTCCCTCACAGAGAGGAGGCCTGTGTCCCAGTGGGAACATTAATAGCCTGATGGCGAGGTTGATCACCCAAAATAAATTTACCGCCAACGAAACTGACAGACAGCGACCAGCACACTAAGGTCCATGTTCACCGAAAAGATAACAGTCTGATTATCTAAAAACAGCTGTCACTGTGACATGTTACCAAACAAAATTGTGTTTTAAACAGCTGTTTTAGATAATCAGACTTTCATCTTTTTGGTAAACATAGGCCTTAAACGGCGTTCAAGAGCTGTCACTGTACTCAGTGTTAATATCCCAAAGCAATCATGATGCCGAAATGTTCATGCCGGGGTTGCGGGCCTGTTCGAAAGAGATACCGCGGCCCCGGAACATAAAGGGCGAGGAAGGAACATGGATGGGTTTTAGTCAGTTAAAGTCTGACACTCCCTACCGCTCCGTCCAGAGTGGGAGAAGTTATTTGATGATTATGTGTGAAAATGTTTCACAGGTAAAATCCCCTCATAATATTTCTTTGTCCCTCAGGGTGGGCTTACAATAAAGCGCGTGATGGAAGAGACGGGCTGCCACATCCACTTCCCGGACTCCAACCGCACCAGCACCGTGGAGAAGAGCAACCAGGTGTCTATCGCAGGAGATATGGAGCGAGTGGAGCGGGCCAGGGCAAGAGTTAGAGTGAGTCACGGCTTTTTGTGATAAATACTTTTTATTGGTTTGGGAACAGAAAATTTAAAATACGATTTTTGAATCTAGATGAGGTCGGTGTTTCCTGTCCAACTATACTATAACAATATTATTTTGAACAAGTCATATGATAACAGCAGATTCTGAAACGGTAATTGAGAAGATCGCAATGTCAGTGTAGTTTGACTTTAAATACATAACTGTGTTTATCTGGGTTCAATTCGATAGCCATTATTATTTTTGAAAATAATTACATTTACAGTATGGACAACAAACACACTACCAATGTTCCAATCATTACTTACAATTATTTCAGATAATTTAAACATAAATCGCAAACTCACAAACAGTAAAATAATAAATATCTGTGGGACATAAGATATTTTTATGGTGACCTTTTGCCTGGACAAAGCTTTAATATTCAAAGAATATGAACTCATATTTACATAGCGCCTGTAAGAATTGGTATAACTAAAAATAGTCTAGACACATTCTGGCGAAATTGCAGTGGGAATTTGATAATACCTCCATAAATTCAGTTTCGTGATGAAATTGAGAATTGGCACGAACATAATTTCTCGCCAAGTACATAGTATAAAATTAATATTTCAAAGTTAAATCGTCTCGGTCACTATCCATTATTATTGATGTTCATTCAGAGAAATTGGCTGAAACAAAATCATTTATAGAATAATGCTCAAAGAGTACTTGTCTTTTTATCTATTTACTATACAACTTCTAATAATTGACCGTGTAACAGGCCCTCACTCCGCTTGTGTTCTGCTTCGAGCTGCCGATAGTACCAAGCTCACAGCCGCTCCCGGACATCACCTCGCCGTACGTGCAAAACATACAGGACCAGTACAACGTTCAGGTAAGCACGTCATCGGCATTTTAGCTAAAAGGCTCCCCAAGCGTTGCCAATTTGGAACAGACGAAAAAATATACTTAATGTCACCGTAAAATTTGTCAAACACGTTATATTACAATATAACGTGTTTCTCTCTAGCGATATTGTAAACTCTCGAAATATTGTCAACTGATCATACGGAAGTATCTCTGCCCCCATAATCGGGACTTGGTTAGTCTTGGGGCTTGGTCGTTAGGTTAGTTAGGTTCCTTTACACCTTTTTATTTTTGCACTTGGAAATAGGGGCCTCCGTCGACTACGCTTTATAAAGTGTTTCAATATAAAAGTGTTTTAAGGTTAGGTTATATTAATCGGTATTTCTCAGGAATGGTACATTCTTTTCATGAGAGTGGTACCATTGGGCAAGGAGACCTCTCCTTCCCTCCCTTTCCTCCACACCGCGTGAGCTGACTACCATCGCATGCATTTCACGAAAAATTATTAGTTTTATTGTAAGCGGTATGTTCGTTTGACTCTAGTTATTTTACAATCGAACGTGTTTGACAATTTTACAGTGATATATACAAAGTGTAACATAGAACCACTCGTGTGGTGTCTCGGACCATAAAAAATACATTCCATCTCGTAGAATGTATTTTTTCCTTATGTATAAAAAATACATTTTTGGAGGCCCCTGTCATGTGGAGGCCACGTGCGAGTGCGCCTGTTGCCCTGCCCAAAATCCGGTGCTGCCGGTCTGTGAGCAAGAGTGAGCCAGAATCCACCTGTCCACCACCAGTGTGGAATGGGAGAGTCTATAATTATGACTCGATTATTTAGTTATCCGGCATTTCAGGTTTCTCACGACGATGTTTTTTTTCACTGTTACACCGGTTTGAGAGTCTTTTCCCAACTATTTTGGGGTCGGCTTCCAGTCTAACCGAATGCAGCTGAATACCAGTATTTTACATGTAGCGACTGCCTATCTGACCTCCACAACCCAGTTAGTACTGGGTGATTCGATACCGCTTGGTATGACTGGTTGTCAAACTGTCGGACCGCGCCGGCACCAACAAATTTGGGTGGTAAAATAAATTGCACAAAGAAATGTGACTGCCTGGATAATATTAATGACATAACATAGCATAAAACGGGCCACAACTGGTCTCACTCATTCACACATGAGCATGCCATGCACCTAAGGCTGAGGCTACAGTAGGCAGCGATTTGCGATGCGACTGGAAGAACGAAACGAGAAAAACATGATATGGCTACATTACAAGCGAGATTTCGGCGTATTTTCTAATATATTCGCTTCTATTTCGCTATGTTGGTGTAGCCGATGCAAGTAATGTTGTTCCGATCGCATAAAGAAATCAAAGATCGCTAGTAATAGCTTGATGTACAGTATAGCCATATGCATGAGCATTAATTTACTTGTTTTAATCGCTCATGTGTCGCAGGTCGCGTCGCGGCCTAATGTAGCCTCAGCCTTATAGATTACCTATCTATCGAATCGCAGCGTGATTAATTCTTCTATCAATTTGATTGGCATTTCTCTTCGACGCCAAAGTTCCAAGCCCGTGTTCCTAATAAGTTCTGTCTCCCAGGTGATGATGCGCAACCGCCCGAAGCTACACGCCAACTTGTTGGTGGTGAAGGGGGTACAATGGGAGGTGAAAGCCACCATGGAGGCGACCAATCTGCTCATGAACTACATGTGCGGACCATTGGCAGTGAGTACTACCTACTAGACAAGCCATTACTAGTTTACCGAAGTCCCTAGTCCGTCGATGATTGTTTCAAGACAAATGGCTCACGGGGTTTCGTCCAGCTTTCTCGCCTTATCTCGGTAGATTCTGGCTGGAATTGCTACTTGTACATCTCAGTAAATACACCTTAAACGTTTGCTTTAGTATACGTTTTACCATAAAATTACTTTCGATAAAATAAACATTTGATAATGCCTGACGGTCTTCGAAGAGCATCAAAACACGTGGCGGCGAAGGAAATGTGGATGCTGTTTAGTTCACTAATCTGTTATTAAAATGAATATTTTAAGAGTATTTCTTATCTCGATATTCAAGTTTAATACTGTGTGGTTTTATCGTTATTTTGCTTTTCCAGTACAATTTCCACACACAGTTTCACAAATGATTTCCAACAGTGCCCTCCAGACTATTTAATATTCGGTACTTTTTTCCCCGACCTTATTTTCAAGCGACTTTTCAGGATTCCGACCTAAATAGCTCAAACGGAACCTTTTCAAATAAAGCTTGAAACGCTTTCAGAGTCAAACCCAAGTGCAGATGTCGCTGGAGATCTCCCCGATGCACCACAGCGTGGTTGTAGGAAGGGGCGCGGAACAGCTGAAGGTCATCATGAAAGGAACCAACACGCAGATAATGTTCCCTGACGCCGACGACCCCAACATACCAGTCATCAAGAAGTCTTGCGTCACTATCACTGGCAATATCAAGGATGTGTATGCGGCTAGACAGCAGTTGGTGGTGAGTTAAAGAAGATATGTGTTATTATTAGATCTAGTTTTTAGCGACCTGCCTAGGCTTCGCACAATTGTAAGGTAGATACAATCCTTGCAACCGTGAATTCCTCTTGAATCACTATCATAATCATAAGTCAGCGTAACATTGTAAAACCAGTTAGATTGTAATTTTTCTAGCGAGATGTAAACTCTCGAAAGATTGTCAAACGAACATACTGGTTATAACAGTTGGGAACTCAACTCACGCGGCGTGGAGGGTGGGGACGGAGGGGTCCCTTTGCCCATTGTACCACTTGTACTCCCATGAAAAGATCACCATTTCTCAGAAAAAACAATGTATGTAACCTAACCTCAAAACACTTCATGTTCGCCTAAAAAGCGTAGTCGACGGAGCCGGGCTCCTATTTCTGTCGGCAGGGTTTAATTAAAGGAACCTAACTAACCTAACGTCTGTGTGCCCCAAGGCCCGATTTAGGGGGGCAGAGATAATTCCGTCGCATGCCTTTCACAATATTACGGTTTCACTTCGATAGATTCTAATCTACCGAAAAGCAATGCGTTAAATTGTAAGCAGTATGTTCGTTTGACAATTATTCGAGAGTTTACAATCTCGCTAGATTGATTAAAATCTAACGGATTTTACAATTTTACGGTGACATAATTTTCTGAAAAAAAAACTGCGTTAAAATCCGTTGCGTAGTATAAAAGATCTAAGCGCACAGACAGCGGAAACGACTTTGTTTTATATTATGTAAAGAAAATAAAGATTATTTGCCTTGTACAAATAATCTGTATTTGTACAAGACAAATAACTACTAACTAATACTGCCTAATACTTTATGAGAAATCACCGTAGTTGGTTACTCGACACCTGTTACTTCAGACTTCTGCCAATGCAAAGGCCAACAATGCTTGATATTTTCTGCAACTAACTTTAATTAACGACAGACGGTGATTTCATTCCATCAGTCTCTCGTTCCAGTATTGTATTTTGTGAAGTTCTAATATACACTCGACAATCCCTGCTAGATCAAGGCCCCGTCCTCACTATGTCGTGACTATACATAATCGTGTAGTTTTAAGTGTCGTGGACACATAGGACGACACGATCTTTCGTCCATGACTTGCCAAGTAAAAAACAACGATTTAGGGCCTATGGGCCTATGGTTATTATCTTTTTCACCCCTACAAGTTAATCTCAATCTTCTTTCTCTGTATTCCAACAGGGCAGTCTTCCTTTGGTAGTGATCTTCGACGTCTCCGACGAAGGATGTCGCATCGAGAACGAGCTGGCGACCAAACTGATGCACAAGTACAACGTGTACATCAACATACGTCGCAAGCCCAAGCAGGGCATCACCTCCGTCGTCGTCAAGGGTATCGAGCGCTGTGCAGGTACCTTATTATTTACTAAACCTTTTTTTAGACTTACTTATAATGTATTAAATGATCAAAATAGTTACGAAATGGGACTTTTGTAATGCTACGTAGCCCATGATTCCTTTGACATGATTTGTACTTCATCACGCTGGTATAATTCTTTGTAAGTATTTTTCAGTTTTTCCCCTTAGGTATAGAAGATCATCGCACGTAAAATAAGCGCGTTGGACGTGGAGTTTCAAGCACCAGCCCGTTATACAACACAATACAATAGAAGATCACCTATTTAATACTCCTATTGTTCTCTCCCCAGGCGACATCTACGAAGCCCGTCGCGAGCTGCTAGCCGACAAGGAACCCGTCATCACCGCAGAAGTCCCCGAATCCTACAACATTCCCGCCATATCCGCCAACAACATGCCCAACTATGGCGTCTTCAACCCATTCTCGCCAACACACGCCACCAACATGGCCAACTCTCCTTGCTCTCCATACAACTTGCAGCTCTCTGAGTTGGCGTCTTTCGCCAACCTTGGTTCGCCAATGTATGGGCATAACCCGCCTACCCCTGGTGGGTATCCTAGCCCGTTGTCTCCGTTAGCATTAACTCCGCCTTATGCTAACTCTTGGATGGTGCCATCTCCTCAACCCAGGAGTGGACAGTTCCATTATCCGAATTTGCTGCCCAATCCAAACTCGGTTATGTACAAGAATCAAGGTGGATCTTGGAACCGTGAGTACAAACATACCGTATTGTTTATTCGATTTGTATTGATAAGTCCGCTTGAGGGCAGCGGTGGCCCAGTGGTGGCGACCCCGACTTACGAACAGTAAGTCGTGGGTTGGAACCCAGACAGGCGCATTAATTTGTTTAATTTATTTCATCACTGCTGCTCTCAAAAACGGTGGAGGAAAACATCGTAAAGAAACCAGCATGTCCTAGAACCAAAAATTCGAAATCATGTGACATCTACCACACTGTGCTCACGTGGTGGATTATGAAACCCATACGCAAAATACACGCTTAGATGTGGAGTTGCGAACACCAGCCCGTTGTACAATACAATACAATAAGTCCACTTTAAGTTTATTTAAATGGGACTACAAAATAGTAAAACAGTCGAACCAAGCAGTAACATATTCATACCATCTAGTGACCGGCTGGTGGACGACTGATATGGAGTCTAGGGGTCCCAAGCCCCGATTCCCAGATCGGGCAGTGATATTGGGCTTTTCCAAGAGGAATTTCTCAGTAGCCGCCATGGAGTTCGGATTTGTGCCCGGTTGATGCCAAAAGGGCTCCCACTGTTTTACATGGGACTCAAAACAATTGGCAAAATGAGGGTGTACTATTAGGTACAGTCAGCAAAACAGTTGGGTATGCAGGCTAGCAATCTTTTTACGACTATTATAAATGTAAAAGTGTGTAAAGATCGATTTTTCTTATACTTTCATGCAGTAACTACTAAAAGGATTTGAATGAAATTGCAAACAGATTGATTATAACCCTTTTCCACTTATAATAGTAGTAAGAAGATTGCTAGCCTGCATACCTGACTGTTTTGCTGACTGTACCTTTGCCCTAACCCTAGGAGGTTACATCAGGCGTGATGTTGTTATGTTTCAATCGAATCTAACTTATACATAATTGTGAAAAGGCCAGCCAGGCTAACAACACATAATTATAATAGTGGCCAATTACCCTATCGGCTAGGTGACAAAAAAAAACGAATAGTCCGTCAGATAGATTTCCAATAAATATTAGACAAACATTTTTTTTCTTTTTTCACGTAAAGTCAAAATTGAAGACCACATACAGACATACAGTGCGTCGAAAATTCATATGACGACACATTTCATTACATTTTTACCGGAAAGTGACGTCACAAACCCTTTTTTTTTTTTTTTTTTTAAGGATGGGAAATCATCAAATGACCCCCCCCACTCTGGGCGGAGCGGGAGGGAGTGTCAGACTCTTACTGACTAAAAACCATCCATGTACCTTCCTCGCCTTTTACGTTCCGGGGCCGCGGTATCTCTTTCGAACAGGCCCGCAACCCCGGCAGGCTTCGGCCCTTGCGGGCCCCTCTCTTTTTGCTGACATCTCTTTGAGGCGCGCGTGGAACACTCTGGCGCCGTCGACACGGCCTGTCGTCGTCGTTAGACGGCCGGACGGCTAGCTAGCCCATAGCCAGCCGTCCACAGGCCCGCATCTACGGTGGCCGGTAGCCACCACGTGGCCCCCGACGCCCGTTGCGTCTCCCGCGGCGGCCGGGAAGAGAGGATCTCTCCCTCTCTCGTTCCGCCACCTCCTTCGCTAGCATGACTGCTTCGCAGAAGGAGGCGACGGCTTCCCATTCCGTCTCGCTCCGGACCATGGATTGAACCAGGGCCGGACGCGAGAGGTCGCCGCCGCCGATCGCCGCCACGAGGACACGGCGGAGCTCCGCCCACGCAGGGCAGACTTCCACCGTGTGCTCCACCGTGTCCTCCGGTCGATCCTCGCAGTGGAGACACCCGGGCGATTCCTCCCGCCCGATTCGGTGCAGGTACCTCCCGAAACATCCGTGTCCGGTGAGGACCTGCGTCAGGCGGAAGGTGAGGACGCCGTGGCGCCTCTCCAGCCACTCCTCAAAGAGGGGACTTACCGCCACTATCGTGGCGTGCCCTGCACGGGGTTGCGACAGTCGCTCTCTCCATGTCGCCATGAGATCGCGCCGGAGGTCAGTCCGCTGAGCGGCAATTTGCCGCGGCAGCGGAGTTTCCCCCCGGCGTAGTACCTCCGCGCGCCACTCATGCAGGCGCGCGAGGACCATCGCCTCCAGATCCCACGGCGGCAATCCGGCAAGCAGGCCCGCCGCCTCGCGAGAGATCGTGCGGTACCCACGGACCATCTTTACGGCCACCACTTTTTGGGGCGCGTTCAAATGGTGAGCGGCTCGCCGCTTCAACGAACGCGCCCACACTGGGGCCCCGTAGAGGGCCATGGACCGCACGACTCCCGCGTAGAGCCTGCGGCAGGAGGCGTTCGGCCCCCCAAGGTTGGGCAGGAGCCGCCTGAAGGCAGCCCCATGTCCGTTCCAGCCTGGGGGCCAAACGTCGGAAATGCTCCACGAAGTTCCACCGGCTGTCGAGGACGAGTCCTAGGTACTTCAACGTCGACTCGACGCCGATAGATACCCCTCCTACCGTCAGTGTGGATCCCGACGATGGCGCATTCCGAGGCCCATGAAAGCACATGGCCTCGGACTTGTGCAATGCCACCTCGAGACCCAGTTGCCGGATCCTCTCAACGACTATCGCAACCCCGCGTGTCATGTTGTCGGCCGCCGCCTCGTGCGACCTCCCCTGTGCCAGCACCAGGGTGACACCACTAGGGAGGTCCGCGCGCAGCACCCAGTCGTAACCGATGTTCCACAGGGGCGGTCCCAGAACCGATCCCTGTGGGACACCGCACGACATCTCTCGCCGGTTCCAATCTCCGCGGCGACTGGGGTAGATGACGGCCCTGTCCGTCAAATAGTCCCCGACCACACGACGGAGGTAGGTCGGCACCCGGTGATACCGGAGTGACGTCACAAACCCTCGCTCATGATCTTTGGTGCGTTTTATCTTCGTCATTTTTTATTAATTTGATAAAACAAAAAAACACGTATCGGACGGACTAAACATAATCTTATTGTTTTGTTTAGTCTGTCGACATCCCTGGTATAAAGGGTGTAAAACACCTCTTCACGAAGCTGAAATGCACTTGTTCTCTACATCATTGCGATCAGTTTTTTGTTCTACACCATACCTGGGAACTTTCTAGTTACGGAGATATGGGGGGTCAAAGTTACAACTTTTTGACAAGTTTTTTTAAAATAAGTTCAAGTTTTTTTTGTAAGATTTTAACTTTTAACACCTCCACGACCCCCGTACTATTCAATCCATCTATCAGCACAATGTTTTAAGTGCGTTACATTGAGTTCTACCACAAAACATGATTTATAACCTCAAAAAAAAAAGTTGTTTCCCAGCAATATTTTTTTGCGTAAAGTTACTTAGTTTGATGTACAGAATGCTTGGTTAACGGCTTTGTGATGAGGTGGTTTACACCCTGTATAGTATGTGATACGAAGTAATAATCACATTAATGTAGATACGTCCTTTCCTTGCAGCAATGACGAACGGCGCAGAGATGGTGGGACTCCCTCAGCCAATGATGATGCAGCCACAGTACCAACAACAGATGCCACCGGCTGAAGGCAGACATGTAAGTATTCATTCATTAGATAGTTAATACCAAATGTAATTTAGCAAAACTGAAAGACTTACTTTCATGGCCGTCACATCTTCAAAAGTAGCATTTTATTTGTGCTCTATAAGTATTTTATTGTTTTCTTTTTTCGTTCTATACATTATTTTCCAGTTTAAATATAAAGTACATACATAACGTCTCTTCCATTCTAGATATACTTTTACAACAATAGGAATTAACACGCAACCCCACGCCCGCTAGTTTTAATACTACATAAATACTTGTACCTTAACATGTTATAATGCTGTTGGGTGGTTATTACACAGTCATTTAGAAAAACATTCAAGGCACTGTATATGACACTTGTTCTTTTAGCTAAAATCCTTTTTCTCGTAATATTTTGACAGACAACGCTGAGCCAGATCCTAAACTCGAGCTCTCAAGCGAGCAGCGGGTACCAGAGCAACTTCACCGGCAGCTCCGTGTCGCTGGACACACAGAACATTTCGGGTAAACTATGTTTGTATTCAATACCAAACCAAAACATTTACCTTCCTCTGTAAGTAATAAGTAGATACTTGGTCTTTAGTTTGCTAATTTCTATCTGTTTGCCTACAATAGAGCAGACCATAGATATTTGAAAGCAGTTAAGAAATAATACCGATTTCGGCTAGTGACCATTTCCGATTCGTTTCGGCCACGACGGTTACCCCACTTTAATGTTGCGAATGTACGATTTAGTTGACAGTTTAACCCGCAATTTACTGATGTGTGTTTGTTTACTAACTAGCTGACCCGCGCAACTTCGTCTGCGTCACATAAGAGAGAAAACAAAAGGAAAAAAAAAACCCGTTTTTGCAACATTTTTCATTCCTGCTCCGCTTCTAATAATTGTAGCGTGATGTTATAAGCCTAAAGCCTTCCTCGATAAATGGACTATCCAACACAAAAATATTTTTTTCAATTCGAACCAGTAGTTCCTGAGATTAGCGCGTTCAACCAAACAAACAAACAAACAAACTCTTCTGCTTTATAATATAAGGATATATTTAATGGAAACCGTAAAATGTAAATAGCTTGTTCGCCGTGGAAATGGTCACCGTAGGCGAAATCGGCACGATGTATAATTTGCTAACTGCTTTCATAAGGGTGGTAAGGGCTTGCTGCCTGCTGGTTTTGAACGCAAACAAAGGTGGTGCCGCCGCCGTTTTGATGTATGTTGTGTCACTGTTGATCATCCTTTCAGTGAACAGTAACGAAAGTTATTGTATTTAAGTCACCTACTACAGAAAAAAGTCTTGGAGTTATCTATTTTCTGTTTTAAAGTACCTAGGTAATCGGTATAAACTTTACCTAAGTACTGTTTAGTGCCTATGTCGGACTGGTATTCTATAAACTGAAACAATGATGATGTTTATCCTGCAGGCGGAGGTGACGGTAGCAACGTGGAGTCTCCGTCGGTGTCTCCGATCAGCAAGAACCACAGCAACCACAGCAACCACAGTAACCACACCAGTCACACCACTCACAGCCCCGCGCCCTCCACTGACGCCGAGCGCTCACAACAGGGTGAGTACCTCACTACCTCACTACCTGACTACCTGACTACTTGACTACCTCACTACCTGACTACCTGACTACTTGACTACCTCACTACCTCACTACCTCACTACCTGGCTACCTGACTACCTCACTACCTAACTACCTGACTACTTGACTACCTCACTACCTCACTACCTCACTACCTGACTACCTCACTACCTGACTACCTGACTACCTGACTACCTCAGTACCTGACTACCTCACTACCTGACTACCTGACTACCTGACTACCTCACTACCTGACTACCTGACTACCTCACTACCTGACTACCTCACTACCTGACTACCTCACTACCTGACTACCTCACTACCTGACTTCCTCACTACCTGACTACCTCACTACCTGACTACCTCACTACCTGTACACATGATGCTGATCAAGTAACGGCCAAGTAACACGAGGTGTGAACTGAGCCCACCCCACTCCCTACCACAAAGAGTAGGCCTGTTTCCCAGCGCCCCAGTCGCCAGGTCCCAGCCCATAATGTACCCAACATTATGGGCTGATAATGCTACTATTATAATGTCCTGGCAACACTGAACCAATTTGAAGACGCCGAGTTTTTTTTTGAAACTTTTTCCCACACTAGGAATTTTTCCAATATCGTGCACACAGCAAGGCCATGAATTCCACAATTTCAGCCTTTCACTGTCCATGTAAGTGGACCATTAGAAAAGCTACGTATTTAAAACATACATGCAAAAGTAATTAGGACTAACTGAAAATCTGAAATGAACAATACCAAATTGGGCTGTAATGTGTCCCCCAAGCCCCCAACATTTAATTCGTTTACTGAATAAAACTACTCGTCAGGAATCCTACTAATATTATACATGCGAAAGTTTGTGAGGATGGATGTATGTTTGTTACTCTTTCACGCAAAAACTACTGAACGGATTTGGATGAAATTTTGCACACAGATGGTTTATAACCTGGATTAACACATAGGATACTTTTTATCCCGGTAGTAAGATCCCATGGAACAATTTTGAAACTTCACGCGGGCGAAGCCGCTGGCAGAAGCTAGTTCTTTAATAATGACAAAAATCTTTCCTCAGAATTAGCGAGCATAATATCAGACCTACCCATATCTGACCGTCGCGCCGTGGGCTGTGAGAAGAAGACTTTGGAGACCCTGAACAAACTGTCACCGCTTTCAGAGTACAGGAAAATGAAGGTTGAAGCTGGCAAGGTAATAGACACACTATTATTAGACTATTACATTTTTTGATTAGTCATCATAGTGACTATAGCAGCATTTTTTTTAGGATGGGAAATCATCAAATGACTTCTCCCACTCTGGGCGGAGCGGGAGGTAGTGTCAGACTCTCACTGACTAAAACCCATCCATGTTCCTTCCTCGCCCTTTATGATCCGGGGCCGCGGTATCTCTTTCGAACAGTCCCGCAACCCCGGCAGATAGTAGCATCATGTTCAACATTCTTGGTAACATGTTCGTTCAGGGAATAGCATCAGGGTAGCCCGCAAAATTCAATTTTTCTTAGTTTTTTTTGCAATTAGGAAGCCAGTGCTATGCAAGCAATGTTATAGAATGGTTCTAGCATGTATAGGTCCGTTTTCAACCCTTACCTCGTGTTGGAGGATCGGTTTGAGGCGGCGTCGATCTGTAAATAATAGAATTGGCATGGTATACATACATATTAGGTATAGAGTATTAAATCTGTCTATCTTGTCAGTATTATATCAGTTTATCTTGAAACTAGCTCACCCACGCAACTTTGTCTGCGTCACATAAGAGAGAAAAACGAAAGGGAAAAAAAAACCGTTTTTGCAACATTTTTCATTCCTGCTCCTCCCCTAATGGTCGTAGCGTGATGTTATACAGCCTAAAGCCTTCCTCGATAAATGGGCTATCCAACACAAAATAATTATTCAATAGTAATAGTAATAACAGTAGTTCCTGAGATTAGCTCGTTCAACCAAACAAACTCTTCTGCTTTATAATATTAGTATAGATTTAAAAATTCAAGATAAACTTATTTTTTGGCCAACATGCGCGAAACTTAATCAATGTTTTTGGCAAGATTTTAAGGAAAATCAAACATGATTTTCGGCCCTTCAAATTATCTTACTACAATGTCCTTTACTTCGAAGGTTCGTTAATAAATCAAACGAATGCGTGCCATAATGCCAACCAAATGGTGTTAAGGTTACAACTTTGTAGGGACTCATTTACCTTAACTTACACTAAGTATGCGTAATGCATTTTAGGGCCTAAAGGTAGCTGTCAATATCAAGGTCTTGAAGTGTTCGGAATTAAGAATTTCCGAGTTTATTTACATACAGGATGATACATGACATAATCTGCGTGCGTCAAGGATTTGCGTTACTTTTAATCGCTTTGTTTATTAGTTGAACTCTTACCGGTCCTTTTCCTGTAGCAATGTCTTTTGAGCTAACTTTCGATTTCTTAAAATTATATTTTCTTTGGCAATTTACTGGACTGAAATGAAAGAAGTCTCAAGCAACTGCCAGTTTAACCGGCAGTTAGGTCGACCCGATGTAGTCTACTTCTATAAACGTAGAAGAGTATAGAAGGTGTAAACACTCATCACAAAGCCGTCAACCAAGCATACTGTACATCAAACTAAGTAACTATATGCAAAAAATATTGCTGGGAAACAAACTTTTATTTTTGGGTCGAAAAAACATATTTTTCAGTAGAACTCAATGTAACGCACTTAAATGTGCATTACATTGTGCTGATGGATGAATTGAATAGTACAGGCGTCGTAGAGGCGTTTAAAAATCTTACAATAACTTGTATTTAAAAAAAAAGTTTTCAAAAAGTTGTAACTTTGACCCCCGATATCTCTGTAACTAGAAGGTTCCCAGGTATGGTGTAGAACAAAAAAATGATTGCAATGATGGGGAGAACAAGTGACCTTCGGCTTCGTGAAGAGGTGTTTTACACCCTTGTGCCCTTGTTTATACTATAAAGGGTGTAAAACACCTCTCCACGAAATCTTCCTCTCCAAACGAGGCCCGGAGGTAGTCTCTACGCCTCCGTCCGGGCCTCGTTTCCACCAAAGCGGAGAGGAGCAGTTTATCGACCAATCACAGGAAAGACGAGAGACGTGAATTAACCAATGTGATTGGTCGAATCTTGCAAATCTTCTCTACGCTCCGCTCTTCTATAGGCCCGGTTTCCAACAAAGCGGGGATTGTTGGAAACCGGGCCTATATAAGTGTGCAAATCCGTTTTGCTAGTCACACATTCGGTAGTCGTGGATTGCAGTATTTAGACAGTCCCATCTACATTTATATACGAAGAGAAGCAGATATTCTGTCTCGGCAGCATCGCGAATTGAACGTGACAAACATGTAAACTGTTGTTACAGGCGATGCGTGAGAGTGTGGGCAGCGGATACCGCGTGCCGACGCCGCGCTGGGCCGGATACTACTTCAGCCACACCTCGCCCGGGCCCATCAACCTGAATGAGAATAACGATGCTGTTACTGTAAGTTTTACTAAACTACTAGCTGACCCACGCAACTTCGTCTGCGTCACATAAGAGAGGAAAACGAAAGGAAAAATAGTTCCCCGTTTTTTTCATTCCTGCTTCGCTCCTAATAGTCGTAGCGTGATGTTATGTAGACTGAAACCTTCCTCGATAAATGGACCATCCAACACAAAAAAAATCAATTTGAACCAGTAGTTCCTGAGATTAGCGCGTTCAACCAAACAAACAAACTCTTCTGCTTTAAAATATTAGTAGTATAGATTTAGTAACCGATACCATGAATTCATCACAACACGATTTTAGACCCCGCGAAATAAAATTTTCCAGTTTTTGAGTCGATATCCTGAGTCCTGACTAGGTTAGTACTATAATAATTATATATATAGTCATGATGAGCTGTATTTTAAAGCTGGCTATATATTTTAACAGAGAAGGTTGATCTTTAGGTTAAGCCGTGCTTGCCTAGGTTGGTCTGTGGATGGGTTACATACCGAGTTTCCTCCGTGCCTCGGAAAGCACGTTAAGCTGTTGGTCCCGGCTATCACATCCTTGACAGTCGTTTCAGGTCACTGGCCCAAAAAGTCTGACAACCTGTCTTATCAAGTGGTATCGCATTACCCGGTACTAACTGGACTGTGGAGGTCAGATATGCAGTCGCTTCATGTAAAACTGCAACCGGTTAGACTGGAAACTGACCCCAACATAGTTGGGAAAAGGATAGGCAGATGATGATGAAACTTTATAATTGTACTAGCTGACCCGTGCAACTTCGTCTGCATCACATAAGAGAGACAAACGAAAGTAAAAAAAATCCCCGTTTTTGCAACATTTCTCATTCCTGCTCCGCTCCTAATAATCGGAGCGTGATGTTATATAGCCTAAAGCCTTCCTCGATAAATGGACTATCCAACACAAAAAGAATTTTTCAATTCGAACCAGAAGTTCCTGAGATTAGCGCGTTCAACCAAACAAACAAACAAACTCTTCTGCTTTATAATATTAGTATAGGTAGATGATGATCTATCCTTTTCTCAGCCGGAAAAAGGCTGGAACCGTTCTGACTTGGTGCGACCTAACATCGCGGAGCCGGCGGTGAGTCCCCCGCAGGCGCAGGCGCAGACTCCGCCGAACAACAACTGTCGCTACCAGCAGCTCATCGCTCTGCTCAGGGACGTGGGACTGCACAAGTATATCGGTGAGTTCATATTATTTACCTAACAAGCTTTTGAAACCAGCTGCCCACCTGCCACCTACAACTTCGATCTGACTCACCTGTTCGATGCCGATGAAATTTTAAATTCCTCATTTCTCGTCTTTACAACATTGTCCTTTCAAAATATTGGTTTGGGAACATAGATATTCTATAATACAATCAAATTATATGCACACAACCTTAAGAATATGTTTGATTTTCATCTTATTTTGGTATTACGTTTGTATGAAAAACGCATGCTCCGCCGGCCCCGTAACTATCGAATCTACGTAGCCCAAACCACAATGAACCAACCAACTTTATTACCTAATCCTACAAAAAGCATTGAAAAAAACCATTATTAATTTCAGATATGTTCAAGAAACACGAGTTAGACATGTCCACGTTTACTTCGCTGAACGAGGCAGATCTTATTGAGATCGGCGTCACCGCCTTCGGAGCTCGCAGGAAGATGCTGCTATTGATAGCAGGTAACTACATACGTATATCTACTTTATTCAGCCTGCACTACCCCACTGCTGGACTTAAGTCGTGAAAGAGGTCCTTCGAGATTAATGAAAAAAGAAATTGTTCTGATATTGTGACTTTTAGGGTTGGATTAGTTATCTGGTGTAAGACTCATAGGTACAGGCATTTGGAATTTGGTTAGCTACCTTAACCGCTGCAGCTCTACACGAAAATGGTCTTAGGAAACAATCCGCTAATAAGAACAACGCAAAGTAATGATCACAATGACGTATGACGGAGAGAACAAGTGGGGTCTTTTCCCCTGGAAAAATGACGTATGGAATCTGAAAATGGGGCAGCAGTGGGTGATTCCGGTCTGGTATCACGATACATCCTGGGAATTTTTATACCCATGATAATGTTGACTTCCTACGACAAAACTATAACAATTATGGCAGGCGTTTTTTAATTTCTTAGTATTGGTACTTTAAGCAAAAGATAGATTTGCAAAAGTTTTTAATAAGTACCTAAGTAATGAAAAACGTTTTTAAACTATCCAGAAATCTAATAAAAATCAAAATCAAGGCATTTATTTCAAGTAGGCCAGTTACAGGCACTTTTGAATTGTCGAAACAAAATGAACATATAAAGTAGCTACAGTCCCAGTCACAAGACATAAAAACTGTGTAAGTACTGTAGTTGCCCATTCCCTAACGTAACCTAATACCGCCTAATATGACATTTCCAGATCTCAAAGCCCACAAGGGTAGCTTCCAAGGATCTACAGGCGGAACTGAACGCAAGATGAACGTTGGATCGCCTTCTCAGTTCGCGACCCTTACGCAAGACAAATGGTAGACAAACTGCAACTTAACATAAAGCTACGTATATCATGTGTTCATTTTGATACTACACGCAATACGGCATATTAAGAATCGCATGTGTTATTCAAATATCAATTTTAAACTTTCAAAGTAATGGATTAATTAAGTGCGTGCAAAATTAGCAGTATTTTGATTTGTTTGTTACGAAGTTTATTAGCTTTTGCTGTCTGCTTAAAAAATGTATTAATTTAACTATGAGATAAGCAAAACTTAATGAGTTATTTTATGTGGTATGCCTACCCAGAAATATACGTAGCATTAAAAGACTGAAGATAGAAAACTCGTGAGACTGATTCTTAAAGAGTACAAAAATAAAATTAGAGAACAATTTAGGTAAGTATTTCTTCAGTCTATATACCTCATTAGAAGGCTGGAAATAATTTGAGAATCTCAATGCAATTTACTAAAGGTAGACTATACATATTTAAGACTGATGCACTTATAGAAAACTATAACATTTTCATGAGTTCCTTAAAATTACCTATATGATATTAGAACTACCTTTGTTCTAGAATTGATTGCAATGAGCTTGTTTCTTTCTACATAGGTATATCCCGTTGATTTTTTTGAGATTTTTATCAAATATAGATTTGTAAGTTGTTTTTTTTATCAAGTTTTTTTACGATAGCTAAAAGCATAGACGATTAGATCTCTATAGACAATTGTTGAAGTAAACGGGCCAAGCGCCGTAGAATAATATTAGATATAAGTTACATTTTCATAGAATTTTTTATCGTAGTCTAGGAGAGCATGTTTTATTTTTTAACCATCATTTACATAGTTTTTAAGTACACTATATTCAGACTATTTTGATTATCATATTCGGCTTTTAACATTTGATTAATTAGTGCTAAGGAAATGTTTTCGGAATCATGCGTGCGTTCCTTCTAATTCCATATTTTGTGAAATATGATTTTCAAGGACGTTAATATGGTCCAAATTGAAAAATCTCACTTCTGCTTTCGTATTTTTCACAATTTAATTACAGACTGATCTTTATGCATTTAGATTTGCTATTCGAAGTGATATTTTTCAGTTTAGATACAAAAAAAAACTATTATAAAATCGTTCATTTCCCGCTCAATCGGCAAAAACAATTTGGACAGCTAAAATTGACTTGATTTTAAATAGGTACGACTAATTTGAACCATTTAGCGATCAGTTATCAAGGTGACTATTTTAGTAAGTATTTTATATCAACGCGCGTCACCCAGCTGCATTTTAATCAGTTAACATTCTAACATTTGTATCACCCAATCATTATGTGTTTGTGATTATGAATTTAAGTTTTTTTACTGCATTTTTGATTTTAACCTTATTAACATTGCTAATTTAATGTGAATGCTTTTTGTTTTAGATTATATTTTACATAGTAGGTATGGTAACGTTTTGATACATAATTATTGCGAACTATTTAATAAAATGTTCCATTTTTAATTTTATGTTTGATCTCACCACCAAGGAGTTATGTATCATTCTGTTTACTCTATGGTTCCCACTTTTTAAGATCATAATTAATGTACTTTATTGTTTTAATCATGAACTTGTGATTATGATCAATCGGTTTTAAAGTATGATTATGAGATTTAATTATTTGTATACGTATGTGTTTAACTTCGTAAGGTTTAGTTTTAGTTACCTATCTTGGTGTCAGGTTGTTTAATTTCGTTTTTATTTTTACATCCCAAGAAGAACGGATTTTTTTTTGCACAATTAAGTATTTAAAGTTTTGCTTGTCCGATTAAAGTTTGTCGCTAAAAACTAGCGGTCTTTCATTTAAAGTTACCTACTCATAATACCACAGCACTTGCTTCATATAATTCGTTGATTAACTTGGGTACCAATCAGTGGCCACCTATTGTTTGGGTCGGTACCCAAAAAATAAAAACCCAGGAGTGGAACAATAACCAGTCGTGAGTTCTGTGTGCACCCCTTGATATCTACTTACCCCGATCGAAAAGGTGGCTTTTATGTTTACGAAGTTAATTACAACGCTTGCCTATCAGGTTTATTGTTAAATTATTTATACCTGGAACAACCAGTATATGTTTAAAATACCTACACATTTCATACATTTTGTGTAGTAAATCAATCTTTTAATTAAAATCTTGATACATAACACGACACGTAACTTTTTAAATTGAATATTGAATCTATATTCGTAAACGCACAGAATGCCGGAAACATTTTGACAACAGCGACCTTGAAAATTTTTGACGTCTGTCATCGAAGGTCGAGCGTGCAACCGTGCAACAATAATTGCATCATAAACATTTTCGCTAATTTACAACAAAATGGGTAATGCAAGTGCTAAAGCTGTGGATGTGAAAGTAGCGGAGCTGCCTGCACCGGCGAATGCTGAGAAACCGAAGCTAAAGCCATGCTGTGCTTGTCCGGAAACTAAGCGGGCGCGAGACGCATGGTAAGGTTATGAACAAAATAATTTTTATTACGCAACAGAGGTATTTCTAGTAATTTTTTACATGGATGCAAGCATGAAAAGTGTGCTTGATAATTCAATAAATCACTTAGGTCGGATATCAGTTACTTTAGGGTTATTGCAATCATTATTTTCTGTAACATGATCCTCAGATATTTTGGGATTTAATCGCTCCTATGTGACTTGTTATGAAATGGTTAGCTCCACATGAAGTCACTCTATTGTGAAACTATTTGATAAAAAATTGAAATTTAATTTAATTTACATCTGTTAATACATACAAAACCAAACTGGATTTTTAATTGCTATACAAAATTACCTAAGTAATTCGAACTCGTAGTCTCACACAAGGAAAACGATATTGACTTTCCATATGGTCAACTTCTAAAACAATACTAGATGTGTCTAGTTAATCATTGTCCTCAACTATTTGGCTTTGGCCTCAAAATAATCAGAGTCTATATTGTTCCCGCTTCTGTAATCCATCAAATTGAGTATCTAAGCCATACCAGTCTCCTTCTGATATTTTTGTTTGTTGTTTTGATAATAATAATAGTAGATTATTTTTCAAAGAAATAATCAATACCTTTTTTTAAATTCCAGCATAATTGAAAATGGTGAAGAGAACTGCGGCCCCCTGATTGAAGAACATAAAGCTTGCATGAGGAAGATGGGATTCAACATCTAATTGCTGTGCCATGAGACTGGAAGAGACTGTGTACCTAACTGAGAATTCTTAACAAAATTCTGTTTAAATTATTCATTTATTGAGTGCTGAGGCCCAACTATTTATGAAATTGTTCCAGAATGATTGATCATTGACACCATCTTTGTAAATCTTGACAAAATCCTGTAAAAAAGTGTCATGTCACAAAACAACACACTATTAAGAGAATACAGAAACATTTGTAAATAATTGGAGGTAGGGCCCTGATATCCTGCTCAACAGGATAAAGGCAGAAATGATGTCACAATGGAAATTTTACCGTCTACAGTATAATACAATAGGTTTTGAAGGATTCTTTCTCATTTTCTGGTAAAGTTTTATAAACAACCAGTCTTTGGGCTAATTTTATTCAGCACCAGATAATCGTTATCCAAGGAATAATTTTTAATTTTTGACAGTTGTTCCACACAAAAACTTGTAACATTCATTTTATTCCATTGCTGGCAATCAAGATTGGTTCATTTTTATTGAGGAAAATAAAACATTGCAGATGTGTGATCATGAAGATAAGTTGCTAATATTGCTGCCATTGTTGACAGTACCAGTTATGTTCACTTCTTTTGTCCCGAGAAAAACTGCCATTTTCTTGAACTTGTAAGAAAGTGAATGATTTACATAGAATTTTGTAAGAAATGTATAGATGAGTAAAATCATTTTATTTAAGTCATTTGACATTAAAACCTGCATAGTGAGAAATTTAAAATAGAAGAAAAAACTTCGATTTTGGTTAGCCAGTA
Source organism: Xestia c-nigrum (assembly GCA_916618015.1). NCBI lineage: Eukaryota > Metazoa > Arthropoda > Insecta > Lepidoptera > Noctuidae > Xestia > Xestia c-nigrum. Next base: position 3,478,044 of record OU745261.1, on the reverse strand, counting down.
ACAAAATAGTATTTGGTTAGTTTGTAATATTGTATGAATGATCATGTGGTATGCATTTTTATTATAATTAAGTTTTCAGTTACTGTACTAAAAGTCAAAGCTTTTAATTTAGTTGCCAAAGAAGCCATTAATCCCTTTCTTCTATTGATTAGTATAATATTTGGAATTAAAACCCAAAAATTATGCATTCCTTTCAAAATACAAGCTACTTATTTGATAAACCGTCAGATGTACTTAATGCTAAAGTCATAATGTATTTTTTGGAAGCATTATAGTCATGTAACAGTAGATTTATCACATAATATAAAAATATATCAACAAGCTAGTGTTCTTGGAGAGCTAGACAGAGCGATAAAAAAACTGACAGTATATCCATAAAGATCTGTGACTGTACTTCATTCGACTTCTATTTATTTTTAGTAGTAATGTTGTAAATAAAATGTTTGTTATTTTATCTTTTTGGTTTATTTTATACTGTACCTCAGAAGAGCACCCGTCCTACCTACAGCCATTAGAATAGAGTTGGCAAAACATTCATATTCATCATAATTGGCCTAGCCTTTTCCAACTATGTTGTGTGAGTGTATCTGGCGGGCCCCAACGAGATTTTTCAATAGGTGATAACTTTTCATAAAGAGATTATTTTGTACCTAAAGAAAATAAAAAAGATATAATATTTTGTACCTCAACAGTTTTTGATTAAATGACGTTTCTTTGAAGTGTCTAGCTAGCGGGCCCCTTATGATTTTTTTTTTGTTATTAGACTTATAGATGGCCCAATAGTGCTTGGAGTAATAAACTATTATGTACCTTACAAATCCAAAATTTCGACTTTCTGAGAGCTTTACTTTAGGAGTCATTCGTTATTTAGACAAAGGTCCGGCTAGCGAGCCCCTTCTTTAAATACTATTCTTTTAGATCATACAATAGCATTAGGAGCTTGATACTATTATGTACCTTACAAATCCAAAATGTCGTGTTTCTGTGAACTATATCTACTTAAGAAGATAATTATTCGTTACTAGCGGACGTCACGCGGTTTCACCCGCGTAGTTCCCGTTCCTGTGGGAGTACGGAGATAAAATATAGCCTATGTTACTCAGGGTGAAAGTAGCTTTCCAATGGTGAAAGAATTTTTAAAAACGGTCCAGTGGTTTTCAAGCCTATTCATTACAACCAAACAAACAAAGTTTTCCTCTTTATAATATTAGTGTAGATTTAGCCAAACGTAAAACCAGCGGGACTTAAGTTACGAATATCTTCTGAAGTATAGCTAACATAAAAATTTTTTGGCGCTCTCTCAAGTTTTCGTACTGAGTTTTGCTATGGCACCTAACTGAATGTGCCCAATTCCTGTTTTCACCAACACTAAGAGGCACTTAATTCAATTTAGGGCCAGTTTCACCGGTTGCGGATAAAGTGTCGGTTAGCCTATTAGGAACTTAAATTAATATAATGTTAGTTTATCTGCCAGATAAACTAACACTTTTGGTTTCACAGGTGTCGGATAGCGATATCTGGTAAAGTATTAATTATAACCAGCCTTTAAGTGGTAGATAGTATTAACTATCAGATAACTAACCGACACTTTATCCGAAACCGGTGAAACTGGCCCTTAATGTTATATGGCTTGTCTTCGTAGAAACTCGACTGTACCTATACGGGGTCGCCCCGTGCGCGGACAGAAGAAGACAAATGCCGAGTTGTATAGTAAAAGCTTTGTCTATTCTTGGTAGAATAGTGATGGGATTGGCCATAATACGCATGCTAGTGGAGCTCCTCTTCCAAATAATGAACGCCACGATCGAATTGTGACGTAACTGGGTCGTGTTTGTGCGAGTCTTTGTTCGGTCGATGATTGCTTTGGTTAGGACGCGGAGTTGATCACAGTTCAAAGTCACGTTGCACTCACACACTGCTCGGACATGAATTTAACGACTACGTATTAAATTCAGAAGAGTTTCTTAAAACAATATTATCGTTGTAAGTTCATAGTTTATCAGTTGCGATTGTTAATTTCGTAGAATAGGCATTTTATTTTAGGTACTTTGTCGTCATAGTTAATTAAGAATTAATTAGCATCTTTATGTATTATCAGTTTCTATGAGATGATGAGGTTATTACCACCAGTTATGTAGGCAAAGATACTATGTAATGTGATAACCTTGTAAAAATAAGTTTTTAACTGAAAAAGAAATGCAAGTCAGAGTCGCCAATTTAGAGTGACCATGTCCATAGCCAGTGCTTTATTTGACGCGAACTCGACTAGAGCAATGAGCATGTTAAAAAAAGGCTATAAGCTATGCTATAGTCCATGCAATAAAACACACACAACAGCGTGATGTCGCATGTATAATATTGTACATGAAATTATACCCGCCGTAAGTAGGTCCCTAACGACACAGACTTTAGTAAAATAAAATGTGAGCTAAAGAATCATGAAAGAGTTTATACTGCAGAAAAATGAATAAAAATCATGAACATCGCTAAAAAGAAAAACCCTCTTCACGTAACTAGAATGAAAAGTCAAGATTTTTTAAGCAGTAAGAAAATTGAGAAGAAAGTTATAAATCGTAAAATATGTATAAATAAAAATAAAATTAACTGGCTGATTACAAAAGAAATTATTTTGAAAAAAGATGATCCCTACTTAATTACCATGATACCAGACAGTGGAGAGATTCAAACCTTAGATGTATCGAAAAAGATCAAAGGTTTAGTAAGATTTTCAGAAGAAGATTTCGATGGTCTGTGGCCTCAAGAAAAGGCTATTGCCGAAGCAAACCTAGCAGATTTCAAATCTATGTATAATTTGATACCCGAAGATTGCCACGCGTTTTATAATAACCTCACAGGAACGGACATAAACGAAGATGTAGATGGATATGGACTAAAATTGGATTTTGATTTGGAGGAAGAATAATGAAGTTCTTTATGCCCATGTCTGTACCGTTTTTAAGTTTATTTTATTTTTTTCTCAAAAATGGTATGTAATGTTGACATAACATCTCTAAAAAGTATCCAGAAAGTGAACTCTACCGGAGACTATTCACAACTGTCCGGTAAGAAGCGAGATTTTAAATTTGGAATCTCCTACTGTCCAGTAAGTAAGTATGTAATTTACTTACTGGACACTTGGTCATCCTTCATCCCTTTTTTTTTATGGCTTCGCACGGTTTAGGTCATCCTCTTTAGATCTGCTTAGAAAAAAAAAACATAGTACCAGACACAGATTAGAGTTTAGCCATTATAACATGGTTAGAGGGAGGCTCCAAATATATATCTATCTCTTTTTGGTATGACATTTTATGAGATACATAATATATTTTGGAGCCTTAAACATCCATTTTATTGTCTGTGACACTTTTTTTTTTTTTTTTTTATGGGTCTGTGACACATAACGCGACGCAGAAAAAGTATGCACGTTGCGTTTTGTACTTAGTAATGTTGTAGAAGTATAGTGTGGGATTTTATGTTTGTATTTAGTCATTTCAGTTTATAAATCATGTTGGATTAAAACTTTCCATTTTAAAATTAACATGGAGTTTCAAAAACAATAATTTACATTTTTTACTAAAACATTCATGTAATGTAAAAATAGAACAATGTTTAAAACTAAACGCAAACTTTGTAGTAAAAAAAACAACGACTGGCGGGATTTCACATTCAATTGCGACAATTGTGTTTTAATTAAACGAATTTGTTGTTAAACTTTCTTTCATTTTTGAGAAAAGCATTATACAAACCTCAACCAGTAAGAAAGCCATCCTGGCCTCGTATATAACCGGACCTCACCTGCGGTTCGGTCCGGTTAACTCATACTCGGCCAGGAAGGCTTACTTACTGGATTCTGCTGTAATGTACTATTTCTATGTCACAGAGAACATAATGAAGCTGATTGAATACATTATTTTTTCATAATTATTTAATTTTATTTATAATAAATAATTTTGTGGCTTGAGTTTTTTCTTAGGAATTAAAACAAATTACGACTTCTTTAAAAATAGCTTTTCTTTGTAAGGACTCAACCCACACTTTGCTTAATATCTCAAATCCTAATGAAAAAAATAATGTTTATATTACTTTAACAATTACAATATTAGACTACTAGAATAAAAATAAAAAAAATTGAAAAAAAAGAATGTTACTCTTAGAGCAATTACAGCTGAAACTTCAAACGCCCATTACTAAAAATTGACTTGATGTGGATTAGGTCCTTTCTGCTTAACTACTTACGTCCAATTAGTGTTATCCTATGATTGCACCTTTTTTATGATGTGAAATCATCAAATAACTTCTCCCACTCTGGGCGGAGCGGGAGAGAGTGTCAGACTTTTACTGACTAAAACCCATCCATGTTCCTTCCTCGCCCTTTATGTTCCGGGGCCGCGGTATCTCTTTCGAACAGGCCCGCAACCCCGGCAGGCATCCTATGATTGCCCCTTAGGTTGATACTTGACAAATCTATTGACAATCATCACGCCGTGTTTTCCAAAAGTAGGTCTGCCACCCTGTTATGTGAGTCTTTATAGGAAAATACCTGAATTGGCAGCATTGAGCATGGTATCATGTGTTAACGTGAGGGCCTACTTACCTGACCTAAAATCTGTATCGTTTTATATCTGTTTTTCTGCCAAGATAAACTGCATAAATAAAGGCAAAGCTATCACACACAATAGTCAAAGCTGCACTATCAGTGTCTAGGCAGAGAAGATTATAACCTACCTACTTACAATCAGCTGTAACGACGAATTAAATAAACAATGAAATTACTTGACAAATAAACTGTTATCTCCCAATCGCAGTGCGAACTCAGGGCACGACGCTTGCCTCCAAATCTTTAAACCAGTTACTAAAAAGTTTAGTGGCGTACCATAGATATTTTGAATTAAAAAAAAAGAAGTAGTGATGAGGTTCGTGGAGAAAATTTTGAATAAGGCAAGGGAGCCTGATTCAGCAGCCAGTTCAGTGAGATCTGTTGATAGTTACGAGTGAGTTTTTTTTATTGTTTGTGTTATAATTACATGATTCCCACTAAAATGACTGTACGCGTCCATCCGTAGCTTTTAACTCCTCTTTTTAATTATGTTACATCTTGTCAAATAACTTTGGCATACTCTCCACGATAATCGTGCGGCCTCAGTGGAGTAAAGACCTGTTTGTTACTTATCAACATAGTTATCTACATATTTCATGGTTTCTCTGTACCTACATATTATGTACAATTGTACAGACAATCTAAATGTTACTGTCAGTCGCGGGTTCAATTCCTGCCCGCGTAGCATGACTACTGTAGACACGACAGAGAGTCGTTAAACCTTTTGTTCATCTGTCATTTTGTCGATTCAATGACAAATGAACAAAAGATTTGTCGAGTCTCTCTCGTTTCTCCGGTGGTCATGCTAAGCGGGCAGAATGAAAGCGTCAGGGTGGCAAAAAAATAAAATTTAAAAGGGTGGCGCGAGAAATTCAAATTTTCTTACGTTTTTTGCAATTTGCAGGCCAATGCCGAAGGAGGCCGAAGAGTCGATAAACGATTTTTTCACGATAAACAATTTTTTCACGGTCAAAATCGTTTCTCGACTTTTAGAACCTTGAAGGTTGTATTGATGATTGTGATGATTATAATTCTGTAACTACATACGTCTTACAGCCGCGACCGATATTTTTATCAACATACAACTTAGCACTGCCCTGTAAATTCCAAAAAACGTAATAAAATTTGAATTCCGCGGGCAACTTTGGAGAAGTGTTTATGAAGAGCCTACATAAACGTACCTCAGTGTGTGGTACCTATATTTATACCTAAACGCCTTGGTACATAACCGTTCGGTCAATAAGGCTATGTAATTATTATAAATTGAGATATCTGTACCTTATAATAAAATGATGCAACAGGTTACAATATTGCATTAGGTGTTATTTCTACTCAAATAGATGAGATAGGTATTTCTGTTTGTTAGATGCAAATATTTATTGTAAACTGAAGATAAATATTATCATTGAATACTTCAATGCTCGTGTAAAACAAACACCTTACATACAAAGCGCTAAACTAAAGTGCCCCGTCTAGGAATCGAATAGGTAACCCTCCGCAGATGGTTCTATGTCGCTGCATTATTCAGTCATGAAACAACATAATATTACGGCTGTTATCCCCGAAGAGTTAGGCAGATGTTAATCCCTACTTCCTACTATCCTACTTCCTACTAATATTATAAATGCGAAAGTTTGTGAGGATGTATGTATGTTTGTTACTCTTTCACGCAAAAACTACTGAACGGATTTGGATGAAATTTTGCACACAGTCAGTTTATAACCTAGATTAACACATAGGATACTTTTTATCCCGGTAGTAAAATCCCATGGGACAATTATCAAACTTCACGCGGGCGAAGCCGCTGGCAAAAGCTAGTATTATAAAATAATGTGAATGTAAGTTTGGTTGTTACGCTTTCACGCGAAAACTACAGAACGGATTTGGATGAAATTTTGCACACAGATAGTTTATAACCTGGATTAAAACATAGGATACTTTTTATCCCGTTAGTAAGATCCTATGGGACATGGGACACTAATGAAACTTCACGTGGGGGAAGCCGTTGGCAGAAGCAAAGTAGTAAACAAATTTTTCCTTAGTTAAGTTTTAAGTCCCATGTAATAAAGGGAGAGCGTATTGCTATCAACTATCCCTAAACCAATGAGGCAGTGGCCGTGAAATAAAAAGGGTAATTATTACTTAGGCGAGATTTCATGATCATTGAGTGGATAACTACCAGAGTTCTAGAAATCAAGTACCTATTGCATGTCCGACTAGCGGACTCGAATTACATCCCAATTAATGTACGTTTGCCTGGCTCGGCCCCCCAGAATCTGCCTTTTAGGTGTTCACCAATGCAATGTACTCGCCTCTAGGTGTATATAAAGGGTGTAAAACACCTCTTCACGAAGCCGAAAGGCACTTGTTCTCCCCATCAATGCGATCATTTTTTTGTTCTACACCATACCTGGGAACCTTCTAGTTACGGAGATATGGGGGGTCAAAGTTACAACTTTTTGACAAGTTTTTTTTTAAATACAAGATTTTTTTGTAAACTTTTGACTTTTAACACCTCCCCGACCCCCGTACTATTCAATCCATCCACCAGCACAATGTTTTAAGTGCGTTACATTGAGTTCTACCACAAAACATGATTTATAACCTCAAAAAAAAAAGTTGTTTCCCAGCAATATTTTTTGCGGAAAGTTATAACTTAGTTTGATATACAGAATGCTTGGTTAACGGCTTTGTGATGAGGTGAAATACACCCTGTATGTACCGGTTTCATTTTCAATGTACCTCTCTACCTTTGAAAAAATTTGCAAAATAAGAGGGCCGTGCTGAAAACGTTTGGCTGGCACGGCTCTTTTTTTGGCGTGTAACTTGAAAATCATAAACTACTTACAAACTTGAGTGGTGGCTAAATAATAATAGCCGCTCGGCTCGATCTTCAGGTTAAGCCGTGCTAACCTAGGTTGGTCTGTGGATGAGTGACCACCCTTACATACCGAATTTTCACCGTGCCTCGGAAAGCACGTGAAGCGGTTGGTGCCGGCTATCATTTGTAGATCTTTGACAGTCGTTAAAGGTATCCAGCCAACACAGATTAGCTGAATACATTTTGCGTAAAAGCAATTCTTTTGACTTTAAGCTGGATAAAGTATTTGTATAACTTCTGTGTAAGCGCTTATACAGATGATATTCAAGCAATTTGGGCACAAAATATCTTGCTTCAATTTGGATAACATTTGATTAATAGCCACATAGCAGCTGAATAAATGTACAACACACTGAATATCTTCTGCATAAATTCAGATTTTTCTTTAGTCCAGAAATTATACATGTTTTATGCAGTTGTTAATTTGTGAATTCAGATATTCAAATGATATTCAAAATTCCGATCTCAGGAGTAGTTTTACAAAGAAATTATGCAAGTAAAAAAAGTATAAACGTATTTTTCATTGTAACGAAATTATTTTATGTTACTTAATACAAAAAATTGTACGTCTTCAAAAATTTGGTAAGTAAATATTGTTTCATACATTTTATGTAAGTATAAGGTGAATTATATAAACGCTTGGCACTTTACTGTGAATTATTAATATGATTATTGTAAATTTTTTGAGCGCCTTAAGATAGAGCAACAATTTAAAAGGTAAACAAATGTGAAATAATATTAAAATTGAATTATCTTTACTTTTTATCAAATTTCAGTCCCAGCAAATAATGAGAATCAAATTTTACATAACTGCAAATGTTCCCTACTCCATTAAACAAAGTGTTTTATAAGATAAATGTTGAGGATTTTTATAAAAAAAAGGTTATGTCGAACGTTAGTTAATGGCGGACGGCCAATTTGAATAAAAGGGTCGGGTTCGGTGATTATTTTGCTTATTTCTGCATAATAATTCACATCCGACTACATATCCACAAATTATTTGGTTTAAAGTACAATAATTATACATTTCTCAGAGTCTTTAAATTATATAATGCAGTATACGTTATTCAGTTTTTTAGGGTTCTTTTTTGTAGAAAATAAATCCAGTAATATTTGAGTCAATAAGTAAGATACAAACGTCAACATCGAGATTTATTATATAAAGTTAGTATTTATAATAGTGTTGTTGCCATTTGTAATAGTTTTGTAGTATATTTGAAGTGTTATAGAAAAATTATGTATTTTTTTCAGACACATATTTTCATGAGAGTTGTGCCACTGGGCAAGGGGGACCCCTCCTTCCCTCCACACCGCGTAAGTTGACTACCATCGCATGCATTTCACGAAAAATAATGCGTTTTGTTGTAAGCAGTATGTTCATTTGACAATAATTCGAGACTTTACAATATCGCTAGAGATATTACAATATAACGTATTTGACAATTTTACGGTGACGTATATAACATTAAAATGTAACATTACCTAAGGGGTGGATACCTGGTGTCCTGAAATACAGATGTCCAAGTCTAGCTTAGGCACCAGTCTCCCACAGTTTATTATAGTTGTTACGTAATTTGAATTGATACATGTCTAATGTGCCTTTATTCAGGTGAGAAAATAAATCATTATTATTAACAATAATTATTACGAAATAAGAATCTCTGAATAATTCCAGAGATTCTATCCAAAAATTTATTAGTAACACATCATACCAATAGGTACATGTAGTTTATTTTGGAGAATGTAAGCATGCCATTAAACACATGTAACGAAACCATAGCGCGATTCAGGAAAAGGTACAACGCCATCTATCGAGCACAGAGGTAAACTTTACACTAAATTGCGCGGTTGCTTTCATGTGAAAATACGAATCTTAAAATCCGAATGTAAAATAAAAAATACCAAGATTTTGTTCAATTATTTTTCTGTCTAACTAGTAAAAAGGTTAGTTTTCACATTTTCACATGGGGTCTGTGAGAATTCTTTCAGAAGGAGACAGTTTTTTTTCGGCGCCTTGATATTTTACGTTTAGGCAATACTTATTTAAAGTAGGTACACCAAAAAATATTATAAACAGTGCCCGATTCTTGGGAGAACAAAAGAAAGTTATACTGGCAAAAAAAATGGCGAGCTACTTTGCAAGAACCCTGCAATCCAACCACAGCTAGATTGGATTACCTACAACTCATTAAAACGCAATCATTTAAAAACTTTTGAAGAAACTGAGGAAGAATTATCTCAAATGTTGAATAGAACTGATACGGATGATACGGATTACGAACAACAACAAGATCCAGGCGTTAATACATCTTCTCGTATTTCACAAAATAAAGATTTTAAGGCGACTACAGGAGCTAAACGCGAGTCTTATAACTCCTGAAAGTATATGATTCACTGCAATAAACAAAACCAGAAAAATATATGATATTCTTTAGGATATATACTTGTATGATACTGTTTTGAAAACATGATACAACTAATTTTACTCGATACAAAAAAATCACGAAGTTACCTCTAAAAAAAACCTTATAACGATTAGAAACCATACTAAAATACATGCGATCATTCTGATTTTTTGGCAAATAATTCTACAAGCAACATATTAGCATAATACTGTTTTATTTTTTTAGTCCAATCAATAGATTTTCTGTAAATCGCACGTTCTTATTCCCGAACATAATACGTACGCATGTGTGCGTGAACGCCTGTGCACCGACAGTGCCGGCCGAGGCCTGTTGCCGTACGGACGTGTCGCTCTTTTCGCCGATTTATTTTCACCAGATTTGTTTAGTTTTTGTAAAGTTTTACTTGGAAATTCACTGTTCTAAATCTTCTTTCAATAAATATTCTTTTTCTTTTAAATATAAAATACTTTTTCACAATTAAAACTACGAATTTTAGAAACGTAAACATAAATACAAGTCAATTCGTAGTAAGAAAGTGCTGTCAATTTTCGCGATTCAATGTAACTGTTTATGTAGCACGTTTTTTAAAGGTATGGATTGATGTGCACTAAGTCCATGGTTCGTATCCCAAGGCGAGTATTTCTTTTTGTGACTTTGTACTGAATTGTTATTATTTTATTATGTTTTTAGATATAATTTATGGGATATTTTTTAATATAAAAATATTTAAAAAAAGTTTTTAAATATTTTTTTACAGGAAAAAGAAAGTCGAAAATACCAACACGGAAGTTATTTTCAATGCGTAAGTACCTCGTACACATCTAGGCGATAATAAATAACATTATTTTTTGTTTGTATAAAAACACGACGAAATAATATTATGTATAGATTCATCAGAAAATCATAGTACTTATCAGAGTACTTAGGTTGAGTTATATCGATTTTGTTTATAATAAATCAGAATTGTAATTAGGTATCTAAAATGTTAGGTACTATTTAATATTTTACTTGTAGCGCATCAATTTTTACAAATACAAGTAAAACATCGCAATGCAATTATTTTACCTATCTTGTGAACCATAGAACTAGAAAATTTAGAACTGACATTTCCACGTAATTTAAAATGTTATAGATTGGAAACAGTGGTATCACAGAATGATCACGATTGTGAAGTTATTGATAAAACTACATATGCATCTAAACAAGTACTACACTGGACAGCAAATAAACCGAGCCACCCGCTATCTAGGCACTCTAATTCGATTTTCTCAAAAACTAAAAAATCTACAATCACAGATGACAGATAACTCACTCCATACAAAATGTTCAATACCTACCGCTGTAATAGCCTACACTTTTAAGTCAATAGACGCTGCGAACGAAAATGTACCTCACCTTACAAACGTAAAGTGGGGTTTGCTTTGTAGATCGCGCAGTCGCGTGGATATTGTGTTGTATCTGTAATCTGTGCTACAATCATCAAAGTTGTACCTACAGAAAGTGCGTTTCATGGTGATTAAAATGAAAGGAAACTCATTGGGTTTAATCAATAGTTCAGTGTTTATTAAGGATTTTACAAAGAAGAGTCGTTTTCCAGTCGTGACAATCGTTAGTAATGATAAAGTGAAAAAAAAAATTAAAGCCAAAAACAAAGATAAAATCAAAAAAAAGTTTTTGATCAATATTCCGTATTCCCTCCCCTTGCTCGGATAACTGCCAGCAACCTTGTATTCATCGACCTTACGAGCCTGACGATAAAATCCTGAGGAATTGTATTCCACTCCTCTTCAATTGCGATTCACAGCTCTGGAAGCCTTGTTGGAGCAGGTACCCGGGCTCGAACCTGACGTTTCAGCTCATCGCATAAGTGTTCTATCGGATTCAAGTCCGGGCTTCGAGCTGGCCAGTCCATCGTACGAATGCTGACGTCGCGTAGATACTGGGTCACCACATGAGCAACATGAGGCCGTGCATTATCATGCATCAATTGCATATCCTGTCCGATATATCCTGCGTAAGGTACCACATGGTCTGCGAGGATTTCAGTAATGTAGCGATGAGAAGTCAGTCCACGTGTACGGCCCGTCGGTTCGATGAAAACTAACGCTGTATGTGCTGTTAACGAGATGCCGCCCCAGACCATTACATATCCTCCTCCATAAGCAACAGTTTCCTCGTTGCAACACTGAGAATAACGTTCTCCAGGGCGACGATATACTCTCTGACGTCGATCACTTCAACGTAGACTCACCCTGGTCTCATCAGTGAAAAGCACATTACTCCACTGCTCTAATGTCCAATCCCTATGCTCTCGAGCAAACTAAAGTCGTGCTCGACGGTGTGCTACCGTTAATGCTGGGCCTGTTGCAGCTCTTTTTGGGGTCAGGTTCCGTTCAGCAAGTCTCCTTCTGACGGTATCTGAACTTATTTCCACTTGGCGTTCGTCACGCAGACTTTGTTGGACTTGAACTGCGTTGAGGTGGCGATTTCGCAGAACAGTAAGGTGGATATAACGATCATCTGCTGCTGATGTAGCCCCAGGTCTGCCCGTACCTGGACGGCGATCGAATGCTCCAGTCTCTAGGTATCGTCCGTAAACTCGTTGCACCGAAGATCTGCTGATTCGAAGGTGTTGTATCCATTATTAATCGAAAAAAGTAGCAAAAACACACGCGTCTGACAACCCTCATTGTAAAGAAAAAGAACACTAATTTCAAACTCTGGTGAAAACAGAGCAAATCGTTAGCATTGTTTGTTGCTTGATTACAATGTGAGTTGACGGTACTTTCGAATTAATTTGTAGTCATTTTAATCACCATGAAACGCACTTTTTGTAGGTATAACTTTGATAGTTGTAAGTTTTATACTTTTTGAGAAAATCGAATCAGAGTTCCTAGGTAGCGGGTGGCTCGGTTTATTTGCTGACCAGTGTACAAGAAGCCTTTATTATTAACTAGCTGACCCGCGCAACTTCGTCTGCGTCACATAAGAGAAAGAGAGGGTTACAGAGAGTGGGTCGTAAGCACCTATAATACAATTTTCAAAGAGCACATCACACACATCCTTCCGCATAATGAAACTAGGTACATAGGTACTAGGTACCTAGTTAGTAGGTAGGTAATAGGTAGTTCGTAGGTAGCTAGTAGGTAGTTCGTAGGTAGCTAGTTAGTAGTTAAGTAGTATATTTAAGAGCATTGCAACGCATAGTAAGTTTCATAAATAATAATGAAATAATGGAATTTTAGGTGGCTAGTGCTGCTGTAGCAAGTGCAAAGCAAAGTCAAGATACGGATGGGTTTAATTATATTATAGAAGTAAGTGTTTCTGCTAATACATGCTAACTTATGATTATTTTAGGTTTCCATTTCATTTTACTATTATATTTATTTATATATTTATATTTACAGATGGAAAACTATATTCCTGAAAAGAACATCCAAATTAGACGGAGAATTATTAACCTTTACTATTTTTTGGAAAGTTATATGAGATCTCAAATCATGGACCATTAGATTGCGGACTATCTTGTATCGAGTTAGTTGGATGGAAACTAAATTTAATTTATAAAAATTGATTTGGTTTCATGTCAACATAAACCTGAAAAAAGCTTAAATTATAAGAGGTATAATTCAAAACGTAAATCTGAAAAAACTGGTGTCACTTCATTTTTTTTTTTGTATTAGGGAGTTTATGGATAAATGTTTTAAATTTAATAGAATAACTTTTATTTATCACACATATCCTTAAATTTTCAAGTTCATACTCAAAACAAATACAAATAAATTAATAAGTCCCATCTAGTTGTTTGTAAGATCTATATCTTATTTACACGTCGCTGTTGTTAAAATACGCCATCTATTAAAATTTCGGGCGTAATCTCGCTAAAACGATAGTGTTATGAGTGTGATCGTTAGATGGCGTTCACGTCGATTGTGTTAATGTGTGCGTGCGTCGTTCAAGGTCAGTTAGGTCTACTAGTCGCCTTAATTTGATTAAATTCCGAGTTTTCTTCCAAATCAGTAGAACTTGAATCACTATCAAATTGTACAGTCTGTGATTGAGATGCAAAGTTGTCCCACATATAACTCTCGTTATGTGCACCTAAAGATAGTCCGGTTAAGCAGACGACAACCTTTCTAAGTTGAACTGCGTGATGCCATTCCGAAAAAAAAAATGTGCACCTAAAGTTGGACCCGGTCTATTTGTTTGAATCACTCATTCTGATGGTGATGCACAATCATCGTGTAAAGAACCCGCTTCAACTGTATTGGTCGCACTTGAACCGGGCCTATTTGTATCAGTTGTCAATTATCCTTTTCTTTTACTGCAAAGATACTATTTCTTATCTTTACATACTCTCGTGAACACTTTCTTTTTATTCCTCCCGTTCTCTTTCTTTTTTCCATGAATCATTTACGGTTTTGTTATTATTTTTCTGAGGAGGCATATTGTTGATGAAACATTTATCAGTTTTGTCACTAAATGGTGAAACATCTGGATATAAACATACGATATCTTCAATTAATCAGTTATTTGCTGCTTAAGATACCCACATTTGTAACTAATATTGTTTTAAGCTGAACATAAAGACAATTGTACGCTTATAGCGCTATAAGTTAGGTAAAACAAGGAGTTTATTTTCAATTATGCAGAAATCACCTGTGTTAAGAAGAAAAAATCTAAAATATTCTGCATCTGAATAAATTAGTACCATTTCGTACGTTATGCAGCATAAAGAAAATGTTTCGTCTAATATTCAGCGTTTTACTGTTTAACTGTATTGCTTAAATATGTTATACAGGACAATGCAAAAACTTCAGCTACTGTGCAGATAATAGCTGTTTCAATTACTTTTATTTGAATATCACTTGTTTAGCAGATTCTACTCTTGATAACTATTCAGCTTAAAAAAATACCGCGAACTTTATACAGAATTTAGTAAGCTTACAACATTATTTTAATTTAAGAACTTTCTTTTTCAAAATAAAGCCATAGCATCAGCTGTAATACAAAAGTAATAAAGCTTGACACTGCTTATTGTGGTATATTTTCGCTACTATCTGGCTTATGTGTTGGCTGGTGCCCAATAAGTTTGACAATCATGTCTTATCAAGTGCAAGTATCGTATTACCCAGTAGTAACTGGGTTGTGGAGGTCAGATAGGCAGTCGCTCCATGTAAAATACTGGTATTCAGCTGCATCCGGTTAGACTGGAAGCTCTTCTGCTAGGCAGGCAATGATAAACTATAACTATACTCACAGACGTCTCGTCGCATCAGTCAAAAAAATTGTGGAACGAGTAGAACTCTCATAAGTTTTACGTCTACCTTTGTATAGGTAGACTAGCTTTTGCCCGCGATTTCTTTTGCGCTTGCAACAATTTTTATTGCTGCTCCGCTCCTATTGGTCATAGCGTGATGG
This sequence comes from Xestia c-nigrum, assembly GCA_916618015.1. Classification (NCBI taxonomy): domain Eukaryota; kingdom Metazoa; phylum Arthropoda; class Insecta; order Lepidoptera; family Noctuidae; genus Xestia; species Xestia c-nigrum. Next base: position 3,462,740 of record OU745261.1, on the reverse strand, counting down.
TATATAGCCTTCCTCGATAAATGGACTATCCAACGCAAAAATAATTTTTCAATTCGAGCCGGTAGTTCCCGAGATTAGCGCGTTCAACCAAACAAACAAACTCTTCTGCTTTATAATATTAGTATAGATAAGCTAGTATTATATTATCTGTGACACAGTCCATCCATCTTTTCTTTCGTTTTCTAATTACATTCATACTCAATATTTTCTTCATTACATTTTCTTCTGTGATAAGGTAAATTAACTAGGGTTTATATACTTACTAAATAATTTCCCGCGATAAAAGCCATATCTTACCTATACTATGGCCACATTGTCTTGGGAAATCATTAAAAATATACCTACTGTGTGACAAGAAAAAGCGGATGAAAACGTATTGTCTCTGGTTCGCTATTTACTCTTGTTGTACATGCATAGACATACATACACACTGACACAGTACACTACCAATCATTAACAAACTTCCTCCACGTTATCAGTAGGTAGATATAATAATAGTTAAAAATATTGGTATTACTATAAATGTTTGCTATTAGAACATAATTATCTACTAATAGTTTATATTACAACTGAAATGACGAAACTTAGATAATTGTTACGTCAGCCACGACCCCGGTCAATATGCTGTATTTACATACAACTATCTAAATACTAATAAATCAAAATGAAAGAATACGTATAGATCTGTTGTATGTCATCAATTTTACAACAGAGGAAGGTACAACTAGTCGGAACTTCGTAAGGTCGTAACCGGTAGTCATAAAGTCTTACATTCAGTTGGATTGTGTTAATTTGTGTTAACAATTAAGTGGGTATAATAAACATTCACACCATGTAAAATAATAGTTGGATTCAGTTAGACTGGAAGCCGACCCCAACATAGTTGGGTAAATGCTAGACAGATGATGATAGTGCGTTATTATTATTTATTTTGTCAGATTATTTGTTTGTGGGTGCCCCATCGACTTTAGCGAAAAAAAAACCGATACCCGTTCTGAAAAAGGCCAGTTTTCGATAGGTACCTTAATGACTACCCTACACTATAGGTAGGTACTTAATGTTATTATGAGTAAGTATACATAATTGTTGAAGTAGACATGCTGCATGCAGCTTATTTATTTAGTGCCATGATGTAGAGGATGACGAAAAAATTGTCATTTGACAATATTTTTTCACTTCTCATGCTCTAAAAGTACGCCGTTAAGCCCTACGAAGCGGGATTAAAGTGACCGTTTATTCCCTAGGGAGTAAAAAGTAATTTAAAAATGGAACGATCTTTTACTCTGAAACATGGTCACAAAAGAGTAACTTGTCAAAGGTTTTATTTAAATTTCGAATTGGCATGCAAATAGAAAGCTGTTTATTGAAAAAAGAAAACAAATGAACTCTTCAACGAGAGAAAACTGTACCTATGGTTGTTTGTGTGCATCGTTGATTTTGAAAAGCAATGCCACTGTTGCTAGCCGCTGCAGTAATGTAGGTACTAATTATCTGTGGACTGTTGATCATCTTTATTGCAAAAATGTTGTGAGTTTGTGTTGTGTTTTCAATAGTTAATCTGTGACTGACCTGATAGAAGAAACAACTGACCGGTCAGTTCAGAATGACTATTTTTCTCGCACTCGAAGTGAAAAGTACCTACAGTTTGCACCTCGAGACTAAACGCCAATATAATATACCCTCGCTTTCATTGCCTCCCTCGCACCTCGGGAGTCAAACCACCTCGGGTATATAATGGCTTTGTTTAGTCCCTCGTTATAAAATATACTATTATAGATTAACTAGCTGACCCACGCAACTTCGTCTGCGTCACATAAGAGAGAAAAACGAAAGGAAAAAAAAAACCCCGTTTTTGCAACATTTTTCATTCCTGCTCCGCTCCTAATGGTCGTAGCGTGATGTTATATAGCCTAAAGCCTTCCTCGATAAATGGACTATCCAAAACAAAGAATTTGAACCATTAGTTCCTGAGATTAGCGCGTTCAACCAAACAACCAAACAAACAAACTCTTCTGCTTAATATTAGTATAGATACGATTTATCTCACAATTCCATTTTACTCTCGGTAGGGACTAAAAATGCACAAATCATGATCACGTCAAAATGAATAATGCATGTTATTATCAGCAAGAAATGACCCACCACAACACATTTCATTGTGGTCAGTTCTTCAGAGTTCACAAGGTTAAAGGCATGCGTCAATCTGATGTGGCTGATGGACACCAATGATGGGATCAAGGCAGATCGTCGGACTACAGACGGCAAGCTTTGGAGGTCTTTCTGATAATAACTTGCAACTTTGTTGCAGATAATTATAAACAAAACATTTTGCTTTTAACGTAAGAAGCTACCTAAACCTACCTAACCTAAAGGCGTTACATTTTTTGTCATTTAAGGGCCAGTTTCACCGGTTGCGGATAAAGTGTCGGTTAGCCTATTAGGAACTTATCTGCCAGATAAACTAACACTTTTGGTTTCACAGGTGTCGGATAGCGATATCTGGTAGATATAGTATTAGTTATAACCAGTCTTTAAGTGGTAGATAGTATTAACTATCAGATAACTAACCGACACTTTATCCGGAACCGGTGAAACTGGCCCTTAGTCTTGTACTCCCACTTTGGGCGACTATTGAAAGCAGTATCCTCCTTCGGGAAAGCAGTAGGGAAACCCAGTGCATAAAGAAACACATCAAAGCACCCATAGACTACGAGAGATGCCATAAAAAAAAATAAGATACTATCTTCTGCCCGCGACTTAGTACGCGGATCATGTTGATATTTTTTTTTTTAAATAAAAAGTACTTAACATAAGTTACTTCTAATACCTCCTAGATTATGTGTACAAAGTTTCATGATGATCGGTTGAGTAGTTTTCGCGTGAAAGCGTAACAAACAAACTTACATTCACATTTATAATATTAATTAAAGGACAGTAAGTTCCGGCAAAGAAACGATGGATGCACTGTGTGAAGGATGAAATGGCTGGAAAATAGGTGAATACTGAAATGACGAGTAATAAAAAAAAAGGCCAAGTGCGAGGCGGACTCGCCCATGAAGGGTTCCGTAGCAGATTGAATGAAATGTATATCAAATCAAATCAAAACATTTATTCTTTGCAAACATGGGTAATAGGTACATAAGTGTTCTTTTATAATAGAGTTCTCCACATTTAATTGCTGTTTTCGATTTATTAAAACTACCTACTAGATCTCGTTCAAACCAATTTTCGGTGGGAGTTTACCTGGTAATGTACATCATATATTTTTTTTAGTTTTATCACACACATTTTTCCACTTTGGAAGGGTCTCTTGCTCAAACTATTCAGTTTAGAAAAAAATGTTGTTAAAAACCTCATATCATTTTTGAAGACCTATCCATAGATAGGTATAGGTTGAAGACCTATCCATAGGTAGGTAGGTTAGGTTTGATGAAAGTATTCTATTTTTCTGTAAAAATAATAATGCGGTTCACAGAACACATCTACTTACCAAGTTTCAACAGCATAGTTCTTATAGATTTAGGAAAAAAGTGACTGTGACATACGGACGGACAGACAGACAGACATGACGAATCTATAAGGGTTCCGTTTTTGCCATTTGGCTACGGAACCCTAAAAAGTATAGACGAAGAAGTCATGCGACGCCGACACAGGCCCTAAATAAATTGAGATCAGGTGATGATTATGATCATGATAGGTTCCAACAAAATGGCGTTTGAACTCGCAATAAAATCTAAGTTCCTTTATGAAGCAGGGGCCTAATTCTGCTATTTTAATAAATTCGTCACTCCAACGCGATTTCATTCTCATCCAATTGTCATTTTGCTTAAAGTTCGTAATCTGCTAAATTCACAATGGTCGGTGAATAGTCTCGTAATAAAATTGTGTTTTAATGGCATTGTCGTATTGTCATTATTATAAAACCCTTAGTACAAATGGTTTTCGAAATCTACTACTAAATGCGAATCTGGCATGAATAAATTCATGTCAGATTTCATGTACGAGATTATCATTCTATGACATTTCTTTCAATGGACCCTATGTTCCAAATTGCAAAAAAAGTGATAATATCGCGAATCCGACCGAATTTAGTAGTCACAAAATATGAGGCTACTGAGTAATAATTGTGACATTGCGCGTTGGTCGGATTCGCGATATTATCACTTTTATCGCAATTCGGAACGCAGGGGGAGTGTCAGTGAAAAGTCATAATGGCGCCATTATAGTTAATAGAATTAACAAACTTGTCAAAATTTGACAGAACTTGATCATTATGAAATCAATGATCGACTACTCTGACACTATTGTAATAGCAGAATCGAGGAGCGTTTGAAAACTGATTAATGGCTAACGGTAGTTATACGCTCGAAGCGATTAGGTTTCACAGTTTTTTTTTTTTATCTTAGTACTTAACTAATTAAGTTATGAATTTAAAACATTGCTAATTATAATTATAAGTCACGTTACATGCACATATCAGTTTATACAGAAACATACATCACACATTTAAACAGCTGTTAATAATAACATTATGCGTTCAGCGTTCAGCGAACTTAAATTAATTAAAAACTACAGTTTAAAGTTTTGTGTTTCAAATTCAATGAAACGGGTAAGTGGACAAATTGCTAAAAAGTAATTAAAACTGATTGACAGAATAAGCTGTTTTCTTTACCAAGATTTTTATGTAGTAGGTACCCTCTTGCAAAACAGTGCTTCCTTAAGAAATCTATAGAAAACCAATCTTGGGATGGCTTTCCATGGACTAGAGAAAATGAGTTAAGTACACCATCTTATAAATAAAAGATCCTAGAATATGTCTGAAAACAAACCCAAATAATGCTAGTTTTTTTTTACATTTGAAACAAAGCCCGTATCGCCATGTGACGTAAAAAAGATGGCGCGATAAAAACTGCGGAGCGGCGCGGCGCTGTCATAATATTAAACTGTCAGTGAATATTGATAATCACTTGACGACAACATACCGACTGGCGCAGTTATATTCAAGATAATTTATTTAATTTACGACGAGTTCTTAAAAAAGGCTGATGTGTATTTAATTTTAATTATTTTGACGAACTTTAACGGTGATTCATTTTTTTTTCATGGTAATTTTTACTGTTATATTTCAAAAGTTTATTTTTTTGTTTATGGTTATCGTTATTTTTAATGAAAATTAGTGCGTTTATTAATAAGTAATAGTGATAGTAATCAGTGATTGGCTAATCGACAATATAAATAATTTTAATGTTTTGTGTTTTTTAGCATATTCGGGAGTGCGTGTTCCGACTTAACCGACTGTGAATATTGTGAGGACCGAAGAATAAAACGATATAGGAAACACAGCAATAAGTAAGTGCTCTTTTGTTAATAATTATTTTTAAATTGATTGAATAGTATTAAGCAGCTGTCACACTTGAGGAGGTCGTGGTTGAATAATAACAGCCGCTCGGCCCGATCTTTAGGTTAAGCCGTGCTTACCTAGGTTGGTCTGCGGATGGGTGACCAACCTATACATACCGAGTTTCCTCCGTGCCTCGGAAAGCACGTTAAGCAGTTGATCCCGGCTGTCATTTGTCCATCTATGGCAGTCGGTACAGGTTACAGGTAGTCAGTGGCCCAATAAGTCTGACACCAGTCTTACCACGTGGTATCGTATTACCCAGTATTAGCTGGATTGTGGAGGTCAGATAGGCAGTCGCTCCTTGTAAAATACTGGTATTAAGCTGCATCCGATAGACTGGAAGCAGAACCCAACATAGTTGGGAAAAGGCTAGGCTGATGATGATGAAGCAGGTTGATGTTAAACACTTCATTATTCTTGGAGAGTTGCCTAAAAGACGATCAAATCACAGTTACCTTGAACTTTGACAAATTGCCAATTTGTCTGTATTTTTTTTTTCATTTTCGAGATTTAATCGAAACTTTGTTTTTTTTACGATGAAAAGAATCATCGGCACAAGTCCGAAATTCTAAAAAGACATTCTTTGTCCCGAACTCAACGCTCAGTTTGCTCATGCCAATATTCTGATAACTCCACTCCAGTGACGTTTTATCTGAATACTATTATCAGTAATAACTCATCTTGTCCATTTAATTACCTAGGTTTTTTATTTGATGTGATTTTACTAGGCACACTCATTCATCATCAACATCATCATCAGTTCAGCCGAAAGACGTCCACTGCTGGACATAGGCCTCCCCCAAGTGTCGCCACATTGACCGGTCCCGTGCGACTCGCATCCAACGGATTCCCGCAACTTTGACCAGGTCATCAGTCCACCTAGTGGGAAGGTCTTCCAACGCATCGTCTTCCGGTTCGCGGTCGCCACTCTTGTCGGCCCCATCGGCCATCCGTTCTGCTAGCAGGGCACTATCCCTGCCCACTGCCACTTAAGTCTGGCAATTCTTATATCGTGCTACGTCGGTGACCTGATTCGATTACGCAAGGAAACTCCTAGCATAGCCCTGGAGCTCTCTATTGCCCTTTGAGTGACTTTAATCCTTTTGATAAGGCCCATTGTGAGCGACCACGTTTCGTATTATCAAAAAATCATTCAAATTCAATCAAATAAAGTTTGTTATATGGGAGCCCCACTTTAATATAAAGAAAACAACCTTACCCCCCTACCTTTTCCTAACCTTACCTTATTTTAGTGGCAACAGAAATAAATAATAAATAAGTATTTCTGGACATTAACACACAGCGCCATCTAGTGCCACACTAAGCAAGGCTTGTGTCATGGACACCAGATAGTTGATATACTACATATATACTTTTTTGTTTGTAAATACATACTTATTATACATATAAACATCCATGACTCGGAAACAATGTCCATGTTCGTGACACAAACATTTGCTCCTACCGGGATTCGAACCCAGGACCCTAATGAACGTAAGGCAGCCTCACTACCACTACGCCATTCGAGTCGTCGTCGAAATACATCATCTGTCAAATGTCATCAATTTCTGTGTCATCATCATATTTCGACTGTCTAGCTATCACGTTTCATGAGATTCAGCCTGGAGACAGACATTCGGACTCCACTGTCTTAGTAGAGTCACGTTTTTACCCTTTGCGTATGAAAACCTAAAAAGCTTGGCAGATAATGATGTCATATTATGTTTTGGGTCAGATATCACTCGCCAAGCAACACAAGTCACAGTTACTACAGCGCCATGAGTCGGACGGAGGCCGAGCCGCTTCTGCAAGGAGCCGCCCCTCCTACCTACAAAACTGTTCGCTCTGACAGTATCGATTCATTGGTGAGTTCATTTTTTGCGTATATCATCATCATCATCATCATCATCAGCCCATAATTATCGCACTGCTGGGACACGGAGAACAGCGGTGTCCCAGTGGTGGCGGCCCCGACTTACGTTCAGTAAGTCGTGGGTTCGAACCCAGGCAGGCGCATTACTTTGTGTAATTTATTACATCACCGCTGCTCTCAAAACGGTGAACATTTCGTTTCCTCACGATGTTTTCCTCGTGAGGAAACCGGCATGTCCTAGAACCAAAAATTCGCAGACATGTGTGTGACATCTACCAATCCGCATTGGGCCCGCTTGGTGGATTCTATAGCCCATTTCCTCTCATAGAGAGGAGGCCTGTCCCAGCAGTGGGAACATATCAATAGGCCGATGATGATGATGATGATGATGATGGGACACGGCCTCCTCTTAATGGGCTATAATCCACCACGCGGGCCCAGTGCGGATTGATTGATACGAGTACTATTGTTTCCTCGCGATGTTTTTCTTCACTGTTTTGAGAGAAGCGGTGATGAAATAAATTACACAAAGGTAATGCGCCTGCCTGGGTTCGACCCACGATTTATTGTTAGTAAGTTGGGGCCGCCACCACTGGGCCACCGCTGCTCAACGCACTCTATTTTTGCGTATGTTTTTTTAATGGCATCTCGCAGCTCAACCAATGACGCTGGCTTCTACTTAACCGGATTATCCTGTGGGTATCTTGAGTGGCCTCCAGCCGGGGGCAAGAGACTTTTATAAACTAAGCGACAGTGCGCCCACTGTGGAGTACGGGCTTCGGCTTAGAGCGTCGCCGGGGATGATAGCAAAGGGCCTGTCCCTTACGTCAATTTTCAAAATTCCCAATGCGTCACGCCTAGGTATAATTTTTACCTATTATGAAACATATGCAAACGGGTATTTAACGCGAATTTACCTTTAATTTAAGCCCGACGTTTCGACCGAATTGCACCAGCCGTGGTCGCGGGGAGACTGAAGCATTGGAGGTACCGCGACAACAAAGTGAAGGCGTTTATTCAACTACCCTCACTTGATCTTTATAAACGTTAATTAGGGCCGGTTCACACTAGGACACTAGACTAACAGTGTCCGTATATTGAGGCGATTTCACTTGACGAGTACACTTAGTGATCACTGGATTCCAAGCTGAAGAGAGTTTGAAGCCGTCTTCGCGATTGAAATTAGGGTACTTCTTGATCTCAATCGATTACCGAATCATTCTCATATAGTAGTGCTTCTCATTGGCAAGGATTTTTGGGTTGTGTAACCCCATCCAGTGGTTGGGTCCTGAGTCTATTACATGCGTACACCAAAGGATGTAGATCGATTGCAGCTGCGAGCGTTCCTACTTAGGCCAAACGAAGCGAACAGTCGCTGAAAGGGTCAAAGAACACATAGCAGCGGTCAAGAATCGACAAACAAACAAGTCTGCTATAGCGTAGCATGTAATAGACTCAGGACCCAACCACTAGATGGAGTTACACAAGTGTTCTGATCGTAAAGTTTAAAAAAGAAAATTTATACCTAGTTCTGACGTCACGAGCCCCCACTCCCGAGTTTTGATGCGTTTTATCTTTGTCAATATTCATTGATTTACAAAAACAAAAAATACGTTTCCATTACTTATCAGTAATCTAACTGACGGACTGAATAGATTTGTAATTTTTTGATATTGTCGTCATGCCTACAGAAGAGCGTTGGTGGCCCAAACAAAATTGCCCATGCGCACCGATAGCTCTGCGCAATGCAGGATTTTGCGAGGTGTCCGAAATGAAGCTCAAATTCGTGGCGCTGTAGATTCCGTCACTGGCACAACCCCTGCCGCGCCCACCTAGTGCCAGTAGAAATATCAAATATGTAGTAAAAATAAGTCAACATTACTGTCACTTACGGAACATCTTGGGTGATTATTCATTATTCTGAGCGTGCGATATTTCGACGCTGATGCAAGCGCAATGATCGCGGGTTGGCTGTAGAATGCGCTTGAAAGGTGCCGACAAAACTTTAAAATTATGAGTCAATTGTTTATCCGAGCGTAGCCTTGTTGATTTCGTGACAAACAGACAAAACTTTGATAAAATAATCGTGACAAAACACAGGTCAAATCTAGATCAAGTCCTTATCAACTTAAGTGCGAAGTTGTAAACTGCCCAAATTGCGAACGAAGTAAGACAAACGCGTGGTGAGCCACGTGCCCAATAAATAAACATCCAATAAAAATGACTGATGTAAATTGTAAACAAACATTACGAACGTAATTAGTAAGTTATCGAATATCGGCGAAGTTGTAGCGAGGTATTGCGTATTTACGAAAATTTACTTACCTACTTAACTCTCTTCAATTTGGTGATCTGTTCAATTTTGTGATCAAAATCATCACCGCATCATCTTTTAATAAATGGGTCTGGCTGACGACTTCATCAGATACAGCTAGACACTAGCTTTAACGTTAGTATGAACTGACTGATCGTTTCTTTACAATTCAGAAGTCCCCCTTGAAATAAATGCATTGAGTTTAAGTTTTTCCATAGAATATCTATCGAAATAATATAGTTTTCGATCACGGCGATTTGTTAGAAGAATCCTCGAACCGCAGGGCCATCTAGTGCAGTTTTAAAACTGGCAAATCTATAACGATTTATGTTTGCTTCTATCTTATGACAGGGCGCACGTTCCGAAGCCAGTCGTTTCCGGATAAAATCACTAAATCAAACTTATCTTCGCCAATATTCTGGACAGTAACGGCTTCGATAATTATCGTTGTGCCGCCAGTGGCTCTAATATTATTAACTAAATAGTCCATCTATATTTAGTCAAGGATAAGGCTGATAAGTTAAATTGTATGCGACGCCAGTGTTTTGACTATTTGAGATATTTTTAAGACTTAATTAGGAATATTTTAATTATTATGTTATCGCAAAACTCAATTCATCACTGAATCGCACGCCATTCAACTCGATTTTTAGCAACTTTCATCCATTGTCTACCAGCCACTCTGAATTACACTTATTGACGCGAAATCCCCTTGAGCGGCCCGAACCCGAACCAGTCATAGTCCGACGCGATCTTCGTCTGTACTGTTTCTTTCTTCACCTTTTTAGTACCACTTAAAGCTCTAATTCCAGTATTCTGTTGCTGGTCAACTTTGAAGGAAATCTTTTACAACACTCCACGGGACTCCAGTCCCGGGCAGTAGGAAAAGAGTAAGCGTCTAATCGAGAAGTCATTTTCTACTTTTGTCATCATCAGAGCTGAACGTGGTAAACTCGATAAAGCATCCAAACTTCTTATATTTACAAAGATACTTCCTTAAAATGTATGGGTACCTACAAATAATGCGTACAACATTCATGATAAATTACTATACAATCATGTGTTCACACTTCATTTATCAATAAGTTGCCTTCTCATTGAGTTTATAAATAGAAGTGCTTTCAACTTTTGCCTTCATCCCGACCCCTGGCCTTGGAAGGCGATAGCTTTATTCCTGGTCTACAGTCCTTTACAAGCTACCAACAGTTTTCCCCGTCTTTATCGATATCGGCAATTCAACGTGTTTTTTAATGGTTCCTGACACACACAATTTCCTTGGTCCATCCTTTAACCATGGCCACTACTCGATTCGGTCTAAGCTTTATTGCATCGGCCATTTTGACTTGTGGTCAGACGACAAATTTCAACTCAACTTGAGGCGCGCCATTCGTAAATCATTATTTGTAGTTTAACCTATCTATTAATAACTTTTATGAATCATATTCAGAACAACATGTATTCACGTGTTTCTTACGATTATCTTCACATATTTTAACGTCACCCAATTAATTTCTTTTCCACTGTAACCAATTGTCAACACAATAACATTTTAACTACTAATTAAGATCTTAGACACTAAACTCAGCAGCTATATACAAATGATTTAGCATAATTTGCCGTTTCGTCATTTATCTTGTACTACGTAAGTGGTCAAAGGCCTTTGTTATACAATTTATCAGCGGTAAGCAACAACTTCTGGGATAGATGATCGCTAGCGTGTGTTTTAACGTGATTATTAAAATCACGTTTTAATAACAAGGAAGAATCCAAAAGATACTTATATAATAAGCTAAGCGCACATCACAGCCGCATGATGTCCGCAATCAGAATGAGTGGGATGAAATACACCTCCGGGGCACTTTGGCATAAATGCATAATACAATATTTAAAAGTTGCTTTCCTTCTAGGGCCCTGCTGAACTAACGTCGGAAGCTGTTCTATCCACATTCAACAAGACATTCGAGAAGATTTTCATACCAGAGCCAAAGAAACAGAGTTCACTAGTCACTATGTAAGTCTAACTGATACATAATCGCAGTCAATTACCGACCATTAGCACTAGTTACAGGACCTTTTTTCATTCGCGAACTAGGCACCACTCTTGATAACCGTAGGGCAATTTCTCCTTCGCCATAAGTTAGGCCATAGTCCGCGATAACAACCTCCTTGCTTGGTGGTGGAGCTCCTTTAGACCTATATCTCAATTAATTTAGTTCATTCATGACCTCCAGACCCTCAGGTGAAGCCACTTGTGTATTCAGCAACTTGTTTTTTCCGTAGTTGCGTGAAGCTTGTGAAATTGTAACAAAGCGGTAAGGTTACCGATGTGATTATCATCTGTTTTCTCACCTTCATTTTCTTGTCCAGTTTCTCAGTATGGAACACGATCATGGGTTCGTCGTTGCTGACGATGGCGTGGGGCGTGGAGCGAGCCGGTCTGCCGGCTGCCCTGGTGCTGATCGCGTTCATGGCAGCGTTATGTCTGTACACCGCCTATGTGCTGCTCAGGGTTAACAAGTATCATGGTGAGTTGTCACGCTATTATAGTGGTAAGAGAATGTCTGCTGTCTGTTGAATTGATCTAGATTTTTAGAGTGGTTAAATGAGCAACCACTGAGTGCAGAGATTTGGTTTTGATCCAAGAGTTAGTGGAGTTTTGCATTAAAAAAGTGTCACCTACTCGTTCTGTAGGTAGGTGTACCGTAACTGTTCTTTTCTTAGACAACTGGAAGTAGTAAGTTGGTACAGTTGTACGAGATTCTTCATCAATTACCTTCTCCACCATGTAGAAAAAATATACACTTGTATACACTTCTTATCTTCCATCTCCCAGGTAGTCAAAGCTGCGAAGTCCCCGCCCTATGTCGAACACTGCTGGGTCCGTGGGCGGAGGTGGTGGCGCATATCTTCAGTCTGTTAGTGCTGCTGGGCGCGAACATCGTGTACTGGATACTCATCTCCAACTTCTTGTACTTCAGTGTCAATTATTTTGTTGGTAAGTCATGACGTTTGGAACTTTAAAAACTTTGGGGAAACATTAATTTATAATCTAATAGGTAGTTAGAGTTCAAAACGGGCATAGTGGACGTTTGCATGAAGGCTGCTAGGCTAAAAAGGGATGGGGCAGGTCACGTCAGCCGCATGCACGATGACCGCTGGGCAAAAGTGTCCACACGATGCCGCGATGGTTGCTGGAAGACGGTCGACCCTGCCGAGGCCAGCCGTACAGCGAGGGTTGGTCCGAGGAGGTACGGGAAAAGAGCACATGGAAGGAATTGAGGGAGGCTTTTGTCCAGCAGTGGGACAGTACAGGCTAACAAAAAAATAGTGTTACCATCCTAGCTGACGATAATAGCTCCTGAAGCCAATCCATAATCATAGGTTCACAGGAGTTGCACTGAAGTGCATCGACTGACGTGTAAATCCGAAACACTGTATCTCAAAAGTACCTATTTCGTGAAAAGGGCTTTTAAAACTTTTTTTGGTTTTTGCTTCGTTTTGGAAACATATTTAACATAAAGTATATAGTGATACATACCAAATGATAGGTATTTTTACGTCTAATCTAGCCATCAAAATTTTATAGCCATACGATCCATACAAAAAGACTTAACTTAGTAAACGTGTATTGCCCTAACAAAACTTTAAGACAATTTATCCGGTTGTTTGAGCAAAACACTGTATATTTAGTTACAGTGTATTGGTTTTATGAGAACAGAGCCAATGGATTATACAAAAACACTGTATTTTCAAATACAGTTTATTGCCTTAACAATAATAGGCATTTGAAAGGGTGTCCGAATGAATTTTCATTGATAATTTTAAACATAGTTTGAATAACAAAGTGTTATAGCGTGTTAAATTTTGTTTGGGTACTTTAAAGATAATAAAACATAATTTATATTAAAAATATATATTTATTAAAATAAAATGGTTTTTCTTAATAAATTCAATAGTTCTTCTTCCAAATCAAATCTGACAATGAATAGCAATCAAATCATAATAATCAAACGAAAAATTTCAAATAAAATCAAACATTTAAAAAATATTAAAAAATAAAATAAAAAATACTGTAATAACAAAAGCTCAACTTCTCGACACATCCATTAACATTTCTTCGAATTAAATCAACAAGTAAAATAAAATTAACATTCGACAACGAGATCAAGTTTTTATTCATAATTAAACAGTCTGTAAATTACCTAGAGGTTATATTAAATCAGTATCAATGTGTTCGTCAAGATCGGGTGATTCCGAGACAACAAGATTTTCATAAAAAAATGTTCTAGTTCGAGGTATTGACTTACACAGTGCTAATAACTCTTTTTTTTTAATCTCGCTAATGAATGCCTCTAGGTTCAGTCTCCTTAGGTATCTCTTCCAAAAGATCAGTTACACCGTTTGTTATTTTTGCCCGCAATGCAATTTCTATTTTCTTTTTAAAAAAAGATATCTCCTTAAATTCAGCGTTATAATCATTCTTAACAAATATTGATAATTCATTTCTTCTGAATTCTATTATTTTAAGATTATGTATGTTGTACTCTTTGGGAAATGTTACTTTGGAATCATTATTGAATATTATCATATTTTTGTGACTTAATAAATCGACTTGCATGTTTTTTCGTGAACTTTTAATTGTAGATATAAAATCATCTATATCGTAGACTTGGCCCTTAGATTTTAATTTCTTTGTGATTGCGGCGTGTACAGCATCAGCGGCCATAAAGGTGTGTCCTGGTTCAAAGTATTCCAAAGTAATTTTATATATATTTGTCATTTTATCATTAATTACTCTTATCAAAGCAGATGACAAAAGTATGTTGTTTTTATTTTGCGTATTACAGTTATCTAAGAAAAATGTTACCGATTTCAGGTCTCTGCAATATTTTCTAAGAAAATGGGTATACGTAGAAGCAACATTGTGAGCTTTTCTACCACTTTCTCCCTCATGCCAAACGGCGCAGACAGCCTGTTTGTTTTTTCCGGGGGGCACAAATGATTCATTGAATAGCACGAGTTTTCTTGAGAAAAAGTATTCTTTTGTCGTCAACAACGACATACATATAGCTTTTTGCATATCTACAGTATACAACAATTCTCGTCCTTCAGAATTTTCACAATTTTCTTCTATTTCTTTCAAATCCCTTCTTGAATTTCTTTTGTTTTCTAGATGTTTGCCTTATTCTAAACAGTCATTACAGTTACACGGTAGAGGTAACATTTTATGTTTTATCTCATGGTTTCTGCATTTTGAACAAATATCTTGAGCTGGCTCTGCTGTAGAAAGATTTAACTTCTTGATCATTTGGTGAAAATGTGCCCAACTACAAACTTTCAGGTTTTTCTCGTGGCAATATATTTGAAATTCTTTGTATATATATGTAAAATTCACGCCTACTGGCAGATATTTTCTGTTAGGCGCATGTTTTACATTGTAGTGTGATAGCATAGGATTATACTTTAGTATAAAATTTTTCATTTCGTCTTCGTAGTCCTCAGAAAAAGCATTATAAGGTGTGTGACGACCTCTAGGATCAGGAGCAGCACTAATTTTTGGATTTTTATTTCCAGTCAAGTGATTTTGTTTTAGAACAGCCTGGACTGCTTCATCGTTACTGTACCCCAAAGTATTTAAAAAAAATGTTTTGCATACCTTGAACTCATTAAGAGTCCATGTCAAAGTGTTGTGTCGCCTTGAGTTTGGTCCAGCCGTTTTGGTTGCCGTGGACGTTTTATGCACCTGCCTTGACAAGTAATCCCGTCGTCTCTGCCTGTCCATACTCCAAAACTGATCGTGAATGATCTCTCTGTTGGAGTCGGAGATGTTAACGGAGCAGTTTTTTTTGCAGTTTTGGCAAGAAGGTCTCATGGGATGCTTTTTTGCTTGATTTGACAAAATGACGTTAGGATCTCGGCTTCTTTTGACTGGTGGAGGATAAATTTCTTCCAGTGTTTCACTCGGAAATACAGCACTTGACGCATCGAGACACTCTACGTTGGAAGTAGTTGAGGACGCCGAGTTTACATTAATTACCGATCCAGTATCAGAATGCAATAATGGACTCTCTGGGCAGAGTTGGCTACATAAATCCTTACACAAGTCTTGATTGGTACTAGAAGCAGGTACGGGTAATAAATCAGCGTAGTTGACGTCGCCAGCAAGATTGTCAGCAATACTCTCATTTATTTGAGATTCACTAAGAGGTATCAAGGGGCTGATATTACGTGAATCGAAGACATATGTGGAACAATCATATTCATTGTTATCACAATCGTATGATGTATTGATACCAGGACGCTCCTTATTCATGCCGTTGATATTCTCTTTTTCATTTAAGACACTGTTCAATTCCGAAGCCATTGTGGTACACGATGAGTTGTTGTGATGTTGTATATTGTTTTGTGACAATTTCACTAACAATCTATTTCGGTATCCACTCATTGTTATTATTTATAAACTCGTTTAAACACACAAACGAAAACCGATCAAACGAAGGTACGCGCTACCATTCAAAACACCGTACGAGCAAGAGCAATGATTCACAACTACTAACCGTTGAGCTCTCGCTCTGCCCCCCGCGCGTCTTGCAAGTATTACGCGTACCTTCGTAACCAAGTCTAAGGACTAAGTCCTACACACTGTAACTTCAATTACAGTGATATGCCAAACTAAGCCATAAATGTAACTTAAATACAGTGTTTTTTAGGTGCTTCTATGTCCTTCTACGTACTTTAAAATGAAAAAGTAATACTATAGGGATATGTAACTGCCTCGAAAAAATCAAATGAGCGCTATTAAAGCAAAACACTGTAACTCGAGTTGCAGTGTATTGGATGTACACGACAGCGAGAATGTTAATAGTTGATTTTTTAATTGTAGGTATTTTTATAATGTAAGTCTGTTTATTTTTTTGTTATTTGTAAGTGAGTTTTTGGTAGCTGTTAAGGTGTTATTTACATAATTTTAAATAAATAAATAATACAATAAGTACAGAAAAATGATATCCATTATAGCACCATAAAACTTATAATTTGATAAACTACCCTCCATTTTTATGCATAGGAAATCATCAAATAACTTCTCCCACTCTGGGCTGAGCGGGAGGGACTTTTACTGACTAAAACCCATCCATCTACCCAGTCCAGTTTCAGACCTTAGAAGACTTCATAGAAATGTTCAATAACAGAGTCTACCCAGTTACGGCAATAGCATCGTTAGAGTTTCTGCAGTCAAAATCGAAGCATTGACAGATCCGTTGTGGTCTCGGTAGTGTAGTACGCGATGTCTTTAAGAAATACCTTCTAACTTCAATAATCTTTTTCATCACCACCAGACCTCAACAGTGAAAACACGACAGTATACAACACATCCCTCCTGTGTCCGCGGCACGCGAACGATTCCCTCCTGCTAGCGGAGCCCCGCGAGGACTCCGCGTACTGGGGCCTGCACTCCACCGTGCCCATCTATGTGGCGCTCATCGTCTTCCCACTGCTCAACTTCAAAGATGTCTCCTTCTTTACCAAGTTTAATTCGTTGGGTAAGTTCTAGCATCTACATGGAAGAATCATCGTCATCTACACAGAAGTTCTTGTTGAATATAGCCATATCTGCAGGGTTGGAGACATCAGGTTCAGACGAAAGAACTTGGTGCTCCCAAATTTATGTTGTTAAAAGAAAAAACGAAGATTTTTTGAAGAATCTTATCTGGAATACAGAACCAGGAGGAGCTTCTCGAATATTAATAATTTGGTAGACTTTATTTTAATATTCTCTTTTTCTTACAACCATGCTGACGTTTATCTTTTCTTCTCAAAAGAAGGGAAGACCTGAATTTTAGCTCTCTCTCTTCAATACCACAGTTAGGGCACTCAAGTCCTCTGCAAAGACTTACGGTTCCAAAATACTGGGTTCTTGTGTGTCAAAATCTAACATCCGAATCAGCTAGATTACCAGATCTCAAAAAATCACGAATGCGTCTTTGTTTCCAGGAACACTTTCAGTAGCATATCTTCTAATCTTCGTTTTAACGAAGGGCTACACATGGGGTATCCACATCGGCACCATCTTCTCGGACACGCACCCCATACAGAACGCGGCGGTGCTGAGCGGAATGTTGGCGCTGTCCTTCTATATACACAACATTATCATCACGATTATGGGCAATAATGCTAGGCAGGATAAGAATGTAAGATGAATATTCTCTCATTATTTTTTTCTAGATATGGAGGAGGCTGATGAAGCAAAGTTTTGACCGAATGGTGACCAAGTTTAAGCCAAAAAAAACCAGGCCCGTCCAAAGTGAGTTGGGTTGGCGGTGTCGTCATAGTCGCCGGAAACACTTGATTGAGGGACACCAGAATTGAAAAAGTGTGGCAGAAGAAAGAGTAGGTCAGCAGTCGGTGATTCCTCACAAAATGTTAGCTAATCAGGATCCAACAATAGGGTTAGAAGGCAGTTATCGCTTCATAAAGGGTGTAAAACACCTCTTCACGCAGCCGAAAGGCACTTGTTCTCCCTATCATTGCGATCATTTTTTTGTTTTACACCATACCTGGGAACCTTCTAGTTACGGAGATATGAGGAGTCAAAGTTACGACTTTTTGACAAGTTTTTTTATAAATACAAGTTTTTTTTTTTAAGATTTTGACACCTCCACGACCCCCGTACTATTCAATTCATCCATCAACACAATGTTTTTTAGTGCGTTACATCGAGTTCTACCACAAAACATGATTTATAACCTCAAAAATAAAGTTGTTTCCCACCAATATTTTTTGCGTAAAGTTACTTAGTTTGATGTACAGAATGCTTGGTTAACGGCTTTGTGATGAGGTGGTTTACACCCTGTATATGGGCCCTGAACTTTAGAGAGTTCCACAAAATATAGTGTTCCCTACTTTTCAAACAACAAACCAAAACTCCCTTAAAACAACTAACCCACTTCGGCACGTCCTCAAGATGGAAGCCAGGAACTTTGTTAACCATATAGATTCCTATCCATAAAATAAAATGTATTGTTATCAGGGCAGAGACTTGACGATAGCCTTCCTGCTGGTGACCGTGACGTACACGCTGGTGGGAGCAGTGTTCTACATCTGCTTCCCTCTCGCCAAGTCGTGTATTGAAGATGTAAGTATCTAATGGTAAACTGTGCATATACCTAACCATTATAAATAGGTAAAGTTATTAATATAATAAGTATTATTAATATTTCTTTACAATACACTAAAAGGCGATATAATATAGTTTTGTTAAACGTCTAAGATGAGCACGATATAATTACACGCTGAAATTTCAGTCATTGTTTTCCCGAAGCGAAATAAGATTGATAATAGTTAACGACACAAGTCTCGTTGCTTAGTGTGGCACTAGATAGCGCTGTGTGTAATGTACAGTGATATTTATTTATTTTTAGTTACGGTATAGATAGAGGAGACACGTTTTTTAAAATTATACTCTTCCTTGCTAACTGATTGTCTTGATACTGGAATTTAAAATTGAAGTAAGTACTTAAAATTACATGTTCTTTTCCTTCCCAGAATTTGTTGAATAACTTCGAAATGCATGACGTGATGACTGCAGTGGCCAGGATATTGTTGCTGTTTCAAGTAAGTACAAGTTTGAATTTAATCATATTTAAATGCTTTACTAAATAGGGAGGAGAAAGATTTCTCTCATCGAGCCATTTTTATATTTTGAACTTTATTCCAAATGAGTTAGAGTTCCTAGTTCAGGGGACTACAGGAGCTAAATTAGCAACTGTATGTGTGGTGGTTTAAACTTTGTTTCAAATACTGTTAGAATAAAGTTCTACTCAGCTTGCACTACAAAGTGGTTGTTACGTCAGTCACTGCTGCGTGCCGCATAGTGCGAAATAAGTGGTTGCGATCAATATACAAAAAATCTATTGGTTGGACTAAAAAAATAAAACACTATGATGCCAATATGTTGCTTGCAGAATTATTTGCCAAAAAAAACTTTTTTGGAAAAAATAAAACCGACTTCAAAAAAGTGAAAAATAACTTTAGCTTCTGAAGTCGGTGACCTTTGTTTGATTACTTTAGTTTTTTGTCACCGACTTCAGAAGCTAAAGTTATTTTTCACTTTTTTGAAGTCGGTTTTATTTTTTCCAAAAAAGTTTTTATTTTCAACTTTTTAGTGGTTCACATGTGCTTGATACATGGAAAGGCCATACCGTTACAATTACAACAAGCCCAAACACGACTATGGTACATTGTCTCATTATGGATGGAGTTCCGTGACTCTTGGCTTCATCATCAGATCTGATGGTAGAATGGTTCTTATCAAACGCAAATGCTTCACTTGTTGTAGAAAATACCAAAATCGCAACACGTTTTCATATAAATTTTGAAGAGTTCCCTCGATTTCGCCAAGATTCCGTCATCAGATCCTGATTTGGTGGCTATGGGACCATTTGGAAAGAATACCCTTTCCAACAAAAAAAGAATTTTCCAAATCGGTTGGCAAACGACGGAGTTATGCCCGAACAAACATAAAAAAAAAAAAAAAAAAAAATTGAAACATCCGAATTGAGAACCTCCTCCTTTTTTAGAAGTCGGTTAAAAATCAGAATGAACGCATGATTTTAGTACGGTTCTTACTCGTTAAAAGTATTTTTTTTGTCGAAAAGTTCGTGTTTTTTTTTTATCGAGGAATATTAATTATAATTATTATGTTTTCAAAACACTATCATACTAGCTTAAATCCTGAAGAATAACATATATTTCTCTGGTTTTGTTTATTACAGTGAATCATATAATTTCAGGCATTATAAAACTCGGGTTTAGCTCCTGTAACCTATTTAGTGTGTGCAATTGTGCAAAACCGAATTTAGCATTCAGTGTAGGTTGTCACATTACATAAAATCACGCCTATAACCTACGAAGGGTGAGTCAGACTTAGAGGTGTACCACATGTAAAATGGTGAATCCACACCGCAGTTACTTTTTTTACAGCAACGTTTTCAAGTGTTAATTATTGTTACTTATTGTATAACTAGCTGACCCACGCAACTTCGTCTGCGTCAAAAGTACTACCTACCTACTACTACCTACCTGCTACTACCTACCTACTACTACCTACCTACTACTACCTACCTACTACTACCTACCTACTACTACCTACCTACTACTACCTACCACCTACCTACTACTACCTACTACTTTTTACCGTTTAAACCTTCCCAGGACTTCCACAAATCATTCAAAACCAAAATGAGCCAAATCGGTCCAGCCGTTCTCGAGTTTTAGTGAGACTAACGAACAGCAATTGATTTTTATATATATAGATTATGTTGCCGTGTTAGTATAATAATATTATGTTCAGTAATGTTGCCTAACATTTGGGTAACAATAAGCATGACGCCAATACCAAATCTATCCAGTCCATCAGTTAGAGTTTTGGAAAATAATGTACACGTATGTTTTGTTTTTGCAAATCAATGAATTTTAACAAAGATAAAATGCATTATAACTCGGGAGTGGAGGCTCGTGACGTCATAACTCGCTAATTACACCACGGCGTGTCGTATTGAGAATTTTAAAAGCGTCGTATCTTCGTCAATTTTGGTTTATCTAAAAAAAGAAAAAATACGGGTCAAATATTTATTGACAATCTAACTGACAGACTGTTTTCGTTTTGTCGTCGACCCTACAAATAACATTGTTAGAGAAGGCACCTCAACATGCGGTGTGGATGTAACATTAGTCCGATGTAATGGGGACTATCGCGCATGAATTCGCCGCTAGGGGCGTTCGTGTAGAGTAAGTCTTCCGAAATGTCAGATATCATAGATTGTTCACGCAATGCGCTTTTTTTATCACGTATTTTTACTAATATTCGCAATTGTGATCTAAATTGTCCCATTCCTGATTAATAATGACTTGAAGATTTTAAGTAACAAGTTTGATTTTCAACATCTAATTTGTTTAGTACTTGGAGGAAAAAACATTTTTAAATGTTCAATGCTTGCTCATTTTAGTGGCAATATTGTAAATATGAATCTAAAGTATGCACAATATGTAATAAAATTAACTTTTTATGAAGTTATTGGTACTTTAAAGTATCAAACAGAATTAATGACAGGACCTTACTCACCAGTGGCGCCATCTGGTGAACTCAAAAACGATAGGCCCCATTGGGAGCGAGCCTATCCCATATAGCGCTTTTTGGTAGCCGTTACGAAATAATTCGACACTATGTGTCCACACTTATTCATTCTAGTAACACTTTTTGGTCGCTGAGTGTACTTAGTTCCGTCGCTACGACTAAAAATGGGGAACAGTCGACACAGTAACGTTTGGTTTTAAAGTTACGTTGCTGTGTGGTAACATTGTTACTAGTCTGCAACCACTTCTCAGAAATCATTCGTTCGTTCATTCCTTTTCGTTCTCTTTTTGTTCTGTGACTGACAATTAAAAAATAATAAGAAGAAAACATCAGCCATCAATGTTTAGCAACGTAAATTTTTATTCATGTTTTAATTTGTATATATTGTTCAAATCTATATGGGAAATGAATTTCATTGTGTTATTTGTTCATATAGTTTGAAATTTTCAATGCGCCACCATAAAATTGTGATTTAACCTGTGTAGTATAATTTAAACAATAGTTTGTAAAAACTATTAATAGTTTTACCAACAAGTTTTTACATTCCCAGAGCTTGGAAGCTTTTGCTGTAATATATTTAATAGTAACTATATGTTATGGAACCACAAATGAACCACAAAATGGTTAAATAATTAAAAAACCTAATTTTATTTACATAAAATATTCTAGTCACAACTGGTCAGGAAGTTACTAGATTATGTCGACATATGTCGACGTGAAACCAGAAGTAGTTACAAAGTTACCGAATTCACAAAATGGTTTCTTGCTTCCAGCGATTCTCAAACGTTTGGACAGGCCTGCATATTATGAAATTTTGTTTGGTATTTTTATATATTATTTAGTTAAAAAAAATCAGCTGTCCCATACATTTTGGTGTAGTACCTAGGTATTAGAATTATGCATGGCACAGCAGATTATTAATTTTTCAAGTAGAATAGTGGGTTCTTTACGAAAAGTTGTTTATATTCATAGGTACTTTTATCTGGCAAAGGGAGAAAAACAACAAAAAAAAATCGGTGAAATTTGTAATGGCGGCAGCATTTCCAACAGGTGACTGTCTTCTGCACCCGATAGAATTATACTTAACTGACAGTTTGTAATTGTTTTGAAAAGTTTTAACTGACGAGTTACGTTTGATGTTTTTTAAATATTTTTGATAATTTGTGTTAATTTTTTAAACGATATATCTGATTGTTTGAGAGTCATACCTATTATTATGATTGGTTTTATTGTTTTTATTTGTTTATTTTCTTTCCTAATGTTGTCAATACTGGAATAAACACCATTTGAGAGTTGGAAACCATAGATGTAAGTTTACATTTGACATCATTTAGATTGTATTTATTTAATTCTTCAAGTTCGTAAGGAAGTAATGTTGAATAAATATTACTTCCTTACGAACTTGAAGAACGCTCAAAAAAATTACATTTGTTACATTCGTTATAGTCGCTCGAAAAAATTACATTTGTTTTTTATATTCCGTCCAACGATTTGTATGTTTCCTTGATCAAAAGTTGCGAATTTCATTTCTACGATATTATTATCGATAGTTAAGAACCATTTATCTTTAATGTATTTTGAAAGCTGGTACTTCTCACTAATTTTTACAGTAGTAAATACTTTTTCACCCGTATCCAACAAGTATTCATATTTGACAAGAGCATACATCCGTTTGGATTTGTGGCTCTTGATGTTTAGCTTTGACAATTCCTGTAAGCGATTTGCTACTTGCGCTAAGGGTTGGTCCCCTTTTCGTAAAAGGTTTTTAATTCTAAACAACATACTTTCAAATGAATATGCACTTAAAGAAGGCAGAGAGCCGTACCTTGAGACATCATTTACAATATGACAAAGATTATGAATATTAGGTACTGCTCACAGAATACTTCTACTGTCTTTTGGTAAGAATTTTTTGAAATCCGTGTTTGAATTGTCTCTCAAAATACCTAATAAGTAATTCCTTTAAGGCATTTTGAGGAATCTGGTACTTTAATGCCCATTGCTGAATTTGGTATTTTATATTTATTTAATGTATTTCGCTGTCAGAATCAGACGATTCTTCAGCTTCTGCTGCGGAACTGCTGGTATCCAGCACCTCACTGATATCACATCATATTATGAGAGGTCACAACTGCATCTAATTGCACGTTTGACACTTCGGAAGTTGATCCACCGGCACTAGGCTGTTTGGAACTAAACTGTACTGCATCAGGCATTACAGCCCCCGTATTCACAACGCTTCGATTTGCTTCCGATTCGGGAAGTCGTATGTCTATCTCGGTCGTTTTCGTAATGCCAGAAGAAGACAGATACACGAGTTGTCGAATCGGAAACGAGTCGAACGTTTGTGAATACGGGGTCTGAACTATTTTCTTGAATTTTAAATGATGAAGACGATGCATTTGGTATGTGGTCTGGAAAATATTAATTCTGACCTAAACTTAAGTTATTAATTAAAATACCCACCAAAATTTCATTTCAAACAATTTAATTTGAAAACAAATTATAAAATGCTTGTACACGTGCGCTCTATTAATTGGCGTCTATTATTTTTGTATATGTCGCAGTTGGATTAAAGAATTAGGTCTTTTACATCACCTCTAATTATAAGATTTCGTTTAAGAAACACAATGTATACCGAATATTTACTGTCTGAAAAATTATGTACTTACTTGGAAATAGATTTTGTGGAACCAATAATTTGTTAACTTTTCTTTAGAAAGTCGATGTGAGACGGAATCTTTTCGGTTCTTTACTCATTTTCAACTAAAATCATTTGATCACTTCTCGAAATAGTTTGAGAAACAGTATCTTATTGTGACTTTTTTATTCACATTTCAGTAATATATTGTTCAGTAATAATGACGTAACATTACGACACCTCGTGTAAATATAAATTTTAAGTAATTATTCTAGTAGCATGGTGACCACACCGCTACCACACCTTTTTACTGGATTGTACACACGTTACAAACTAAACACCAAGCGTTTAAAAATAAGTCTATACACAAATGTTTACGATACGTGTGAAGACGGTCAAATTGTGTACGAACTATTACTACACATAGAGACCAAACCCCACACAGTCACCATGTTTCGTAACAGTTACGAAACTGTTGCGACTTGTTACATCTTTAACATATCTGCGACCAAAAAGCGCTATATGGGATGTCCATGACAATACTATAACTTAACCACTAACCATATTTTCTTCCTCTTAGGTGATAACCGTCTACCCCCTGGTAGCGTTCATGCTCCGAACAGAAGCTATTCTGCTGCTGCCCTTCAAGGAGACGCGTCTGAACACCATCCTCATCAATCTGACCATCATGTCTTTGTGTATCATCGTCGCCTGCTTCTGTCCCAGCATTGGCACTATTATTAGGTAAGGATTTTTAAATCTCTAACTTCTGTTGTGTAAAAAATATATGAAACAAAAATTAACACCCAAAGTTATAAATACTTCCGGTTAAACTGGAAGCCGTCCCCAACATGTTAAAGGGTAGGCAGATGATGAGGAACTATACCTAAAGATTTAGTCTATAACCGAATCCAATTTGAACAAGTTCATTAAAAAAGTTGAATCTAAATACGGATAGGCACAATACAGGCCCAGGGTGTAAACAGACTCTTCAAGAAGCTGTTAACCAAGCATATTCTGTACACAAAGTAAGCAGTAACTCTACGCAAACATTTTTGCTTGGAAAAGAGTTTTTTTGGGGTGATTTTTCGGTAGGACTTATGTAAAAATTACCATAAAGTATAAGAAAAACAAATGCATTTAAAAAATACTTGTTTGACCCCCAATACCTCCGTAACTAGAAGGTTCCCGTATGGTGTTTAACAAAAAATGATGGGGAAAACAAGTGCCTTACAGATTCTATAATTTTTTTTCAACTCTTTATGTATTTCGTTTATCAGATTCAGACTTCAGACAACGATTACGTATTCTTATTAACCTCCGTCATAAATCTGTTCCCCACAGATACACGGGCGCCATAAGCGGGCTGGTGCATATCTTCCTGCTCCCATCTCTCCTGCAGCTCCGCTCGCTGCAGCTGCGGCGTCGCTCGCGTTGGTGGAAGACGCTGTTCTTCAGCGCCGTCATACTGCTCGGCGCTGTCAACCTGTTCCTGCAGTTCTTTATTAACGAGTAAACCACGACGAAGATTTTCAACGATGACGACAACTTCTGATGGAAAATAGGAAGGACTCATGTGTGCAAAAAGTTTTTTTTGTCATTAGTATTAGGTTTATGTTAATTTATACTGTGACAAGTTTATTCCTTATTAAATGCTGCACAAAACTGTCCCTTACAAAATGTGAGTAGGACCAATAGTTCTTGAGATATAAGTCTAAGATTGAAAGACGTTGTTTTACTGCGCCATCCTATTGCTTGGCACTGGCAAATTGATTATTTTTCTGTGTATATGTATGACCAGTGTTTATGTTGTTAATCGGCTGTTACTAGACATATGTAAAACAACAGTTACTGTCTAGTAACTGTACCTACGTATATATATTATGTTTGACATAAAAACTTGCTTATCAGTGACGTAACAGTGTTGAAATTGAACTGTTTAAAATGTAAATTATTATATGAACGTGGATTTAGATTGAAATACAGCTCCAATGCTATTCCAGTAAGGTCGAAGCCAACATCATTAAATTAACGTTATTTATCCCGTGTTTTGACTTAAGTTTGACAGTGACAGCAAATGCGTACTAAGTGACGTTTATAGATGTCGACCTGAGTTTTTTCACTCACAAGCGTTTTTGCCTCCTTGCTCAGAAGAGCTTTATAAAGTGTTCACCAACAGCAGATAACAGCTAAATAAATGATAGTTTTGGACTCTCAACGGTCGGTCTAGCGCCGAGTTGAAATTCTATCAGCGCAACAACCTTCATTCATATATTGTAGCGTAACAAAGCTGCCTTCCAAACAGGGGCGCAGCTACCGCTGCATCAGTCGTATCAATGATGGCCCCCGATGAGGAAAAAAATCACAAAATCTTCTCACAATCCAAATATTTTTCATGATAAAAGATAAAATAAAAGTAGGTGTAAGTTATCACCCGAAAGCTCCAATTGTCAGGATGCTATTTTCTTTGCAAAAGTAATTTGTTTGATATTAATAATTTTCTCGTCTTGTCGGACTTCCCCTAGACCCTATTTTTTTTTTCGGATGGGAAATCATCAAATAACTCTGGGCGGAGAGGGAGGGAGTGTCAGACTTATACTGACTAAAGCCCATCCATGTTCCTTCCTCGCCCTTTATGTTCCGGGGCCGCGGTATCTCTTTCGAACATGCCCGCAACCCCGGTAGGCGGCAAAGGGCCCAAAAAAAAGTTGTTACTAGGCCCTACTAGGAATAGCTACGTCACTGTTTCCGAATCATACCAGTGTTCACATAATATTAAAATAGTGTTAACCTAATCTTAAACTAATATAATACCGCGTTGTATCAAACGAAATCTGTAAATACCAAAGTTATAAAAATATCTAGTCATAGTTATTAGTATAAGTGAAACTAGCTTATATTTATTTAAACAACATTTATTTTTATATAAATTCATAATTTATAAACATTAAAAAATAACCATTAATTTCATATTCGTACAGTGTCTTTGGTCAACATGAACTTTTATTGAATATAAATAACAATCTATCATAACACATTGTAAATATTAACAGAATGAATATACGGTGACTTTTCTCTTAATTAAACAAATATTGTTTTATTTACATCTCGCGTCTTCAGTCCGCATAAGATATTTTTATCTTAAAATATACGTAGCTTTAAACAACAGCGCAATTTATTTGTGTCACAATTTACTAAATACGTTTAGCATCAGAAAGTTTTGTGTACATAATTATTCGTTCTTTTTTAGTTAATCGCTTGCTAATAACAGAGCCTAAGGTCAATGGTCACCGAAAAGATAACGTCCTGATTATTTAAAAACAGCTGTCACTGTGACTTGTTCCCATACAAAAATGTGTTTTAAACAGCTGTTTTAGTGAACATGGACTTAAATATGGTAACCGCTAATCGCATTTAGTGATTTTTAGTTGTGATTGACACTGGCTTGACCAATATCACAGATTTTTGTTTTGATAACACATGGTATAGTCCAAGAGCTAGCTCTTGGATCTTGGAGTATACCTTACTTATTGAACTCATTATATCTTCTAAACTAAGACCTGATTACATCTGTGACTTGGCGACAAAAAGCGCCTAATTGGCGACAAAATGTGGAAGAAAACAGATCTTCGCTAGGTGCCCTATTTTTTGAGATATAAATGTGGCCAAGCTGGGGAGACTCTTCAGATCCGCCACCACAAACCCTTGATATCTTTTTAACCAGTGACCGACAAATTCTGATATTTGGCGACAAATTTTGACTAATTAGAGACAATTTTTTTGTGTTATCAATATTAAAGTCCCTGATGGCTAAGCCATGTGTCAGTCTCACGATTTTTAGTTCGCCTAGGGCCAATACACACCCGGCGAAGCATAGTACAGCGTGAGTTAAAATGACAAGCAAATATCAACCTTGGGTTGCGATAAGATAGGGTTGAAAATGAATAAACTTTGATTGTCTGATAGAATATCAATTCGAACAAAAGTTAGGTTTATTAACTTTCAACTTTATATTTCGTGACGCAATGTTGATATTTAATTGACACTTTTGTGAGGGTTTGCATCGGTCCTTATAATAGGCTTGTGTACTTAAAATATGTAATTAATGCGTCAGTTAGAATATCAAAAAAAAAATTGACCCGTATTTTTTCTTTTGTTACGTAAACCAAAATTGACGAAGATACGACGCTTTCAAACTCAATACGTCACGCCTAGAAATATTTTTTAGAACATACTGACGTCATGAGCCACCACTCCCGAGTTTTGAAGCGTTTTATCTTTGTCAATAGTCGTTGATTAAAAAAACAAAAAATACGTGTCCGTTATTTTCCTATACTATAACTGACGGAATAACTAGATTTGTAATATTTTGATAAATTCTACTTCACACTACAAAAAAGAGGGATATAATATACGTAATTATTTCTTAACAATTAAACATTGTATTATTTATTATGTATTGCAACACTCCACAAGGAACTTAGATTATTTTAACTTTTAAAGTTATATGGCAAAGTTATGTTTTTAACTATTAAGGTTTTGACCAAAAGGATGAAACGAATGACATTTAAATTTTGCCCAACACCTTACTAATACATTTTTAAAACTTGACTTTACAATCTTAGAATATAACAAAAACAACAAAAAAAAGTCTCTGTGTCCCAACGTCTTAAATGACAATGATATATGGAAAAACCTCAAAGGTACTCAATTTTATTACTTTTAGAAATTAAATTGGTTGTGGCATGTCGGTAGATGTCTAGCCCGTTAACAACACAACTCACTTAGGTCTATGTTCACCAAAACCATGACCCTCTGATTATCTAAAAACTGTTTAAAACACATTTTTGTATGGGATCATGTCACAGTAACAGCTATTTTTACATAATCAGACCGTTATATTTTTGGTGAACATAGACCTAAATGCGTTTAGCGCTAAACACGCAATAAACAAAAACAGAATGACGATTTCACCTTTTGAGCGCTATTGTCACATATATGTGACAAACAAACGCGTGCCCTGTACGCCAAACGACGACACAAACATGAGACAAAATCTTAAATGAAATTGTCGCCTAACTAATTTAAGGGGAATTTCTCCAGAGAAACGACGCGATTATGACATGTAAACCGCATTAATTTGACACTGGTGTCGATTCTGTTGTGCACAAACTAAACTTAATTTAGGCTATTACTATCTTTTTCTCACTAATAAAATGAGAAAGAGACGGACGTAATTTAGAGCTGTCAAATTTAATTCGAACTAATATTTCCATACAAATGAAGGCTGCACGTAAAAACATGTCGACTAAAAACACGGTGAAGCGCAAGGCATAAACTAGTTTGACATTTCTAACTTAGTGCATAGCTATAGCCGTCCTTTTCTCGCACTGCCTTTTAGTAAAAGATAGCAATAGTCTAAATTAAGTTAAGTTTGTGCACAACAGAATCGACACCATTGACAACTATTGAACGCAGTTTAAATGTACGATCGAACAAGCTATTTGATTGACAGTTAAACCCACAAATTACATTGTAAAATGTAAACCAAATAAATAGCTCATTGACGAACCTTAGTGATTTGTGGTACAGACAGGTTTTAAACTGGATATCTCTTAACAAAATAATGCGATATATGTTTGTCTAGATATTTATGTGATGACAGTGGGTGCGTCACGTCCGGTGTACTTCTGTAGCTCGGAGATCTGTAGCGCGACGTCGATGAGAGGCTTCAGCATCACTTGCGCGTCGCCCAGAACATTCTTAGACTCGTACGAGTCTATGTATAACCTGGAATGGGAATTGGAATTGTTACACAAGTAAGGTCAGGTTTCCACTTTGTCGTGACGACGGATAATCGTGTAGTTTTAAGGGCCTGCGCAGACGACGGACTTATTGTGCGTGACGGACAAAAAGTCTGCGACAAATTTTGCGTGATTAATGTATTTGACTACTTATTTGACCTTTTTTGTCGACTAAAAGGCAATCAGTAGGAGCCTTTCTATCAGTAGATCCTTATAATGGACAAAGAAGTAGTGAAACACAATTAATCACGCAAAATTTGTCGCAGACTTTTTGTCCGTCACGCACAATAAGTCCGTCGTCTGCGCAGGCCCTAAGAAGTATAGTTGATACAAACGTAATACCAAAATAATTTGTAAATCAAGCAAATTCTTTAGATAGTGTGTATTTATGTCGATTGTATTACATAATATCTAGGTTCCCAAATATATATTTTGAAAGGACAATGATATAAAGACGAGATATGAGGAATTTAAAATTTCTATAGAAAACTTGTTTTTCTCATAACCCTTGTTTCAATCAGTGTACATTCAAAATATATATTTGGGAACCTTTTTTTTTTTGGGAAGGGAAATCATCAAATGACTTCTCCCACTCTGGGCGGAGCGGGAGGGAGTGTCAGACTCTTACTGACTAAAACCCATCCATGTTCCTTCCTCGCCCTTTATGTTCCGTGGCCGCGGTATCTCTTTCGAACAGGCCCGCAACCCCGGAAGACTCAGTACCTTAAGGATAATTATGTTTGATTAACAAATTATTTTGGTACTTATTAAGTTTGTATGAACTAAGCATGCTCCGCGGGCCTCTAAGGTCCATGTTCACCAAAAAGATGACAGTCTGATTATCTAAAACAGCTGTTTAAAACACATTTTTGTATGGTAATATTTCACAGTGACAGCTGTTTTTTGATAATCAGACTGTTATCTCTTCGGTGAGCATGGACCTAAGTGTCGTAGCTTTTTTTTTTTTTTTTTTTTAAGGATGGGAAATCATCAAATGACCCCCCCCACTCTGGGCGGAGCGGGAGGGAGTGTCAGACTCTTACTGACTAAAAACCATCCATGTTCCTTCCTCGCCTTTTACGTTCCGGGGCCGCGGTATCTCTTTCGAACAGGCCCGCAACCCCGGAAAGTGTCGTAGCTTGAGTGTTTAAATGGAGGTGCGACGCGATTACTATCGTCCACGATTTTTGTCAAATAAAAAGCGTGCAAGTAGAAACTTTAATAACATGTGTAAACAGCATGATCTTGATACTTTCATAACGAGTGTGTACTCGGCCAGAAAGTGCTTGAGCCTTAGCTTTTTTAATTAGGATTTTGTTTGTTCAGGTTTTTATTAGGTACTGAATTGTATGTGGCATAAATAATGTGAATTTAGTTTAAGTTTGAATATTATCCTGTATTTTTTTTTCTTGTGGCTGTATTGTGTTATTTGTGTTGTTAACTCTCTTTCTTTATAATCTGTTTTTAGAAGTGAGGACTTTTAATTGGCTGTCAGTCTCACATATTGTTTTTTAATCTGTTTATTTCAGCTGTAAGTCTTCCATAGTTAATAAATAAATAAATAAATAAATAAATAAAAACTAAGGATAAATTAATCAACGACATATTGGGAACGGGGCTTCAGGTATTTCTTTCATACATTTCGAATTTTCAATGAGCAGCCTAGTTTGTGCCTGGTTCATGGCATGAAGCTTGCCCCTAATACGCGGGAGTTAAACATAACTGGCGAAATGTAGGTGTTCCCTTTTAAAAGCTGTAAGTAAAGAACAATGGGTAAAATTTCCCATCCCATCTATGTGTCAAATTAAAGTACCTGAAAAAATCACTTCATTTCAATGTAATATCATAGACGGGTATTGCATGATCTGTCTGTCTTGCTTTCTATATGATAATTCAGTAATATTGAAGAGATACATGAATCTTATAACTTTTTCCTCCATGTTTTATAGGTTTGCTGTCATACATTTAACCGATTCACTTTTTTAAGTACTTTGATACGTAGTTTAGTGCTACAAGAACAAGTATTACTGGGTTCATACAAAAACGCTCATTGTTCTTTAAAACTAGTTACAATACGTTTTTTTAAACAGACTTTAAAAATAGCGATACTAAAATGAATATTCGTCGCGCCTCGGATCATAGATCGTAGCGAAAGAAGGTATAATGACATACCTGACAGTAGCTCCCGAACTGCCGGTACCACTGAGGCGCAGTACGATACGGGAACCATCCTCGAAGATTATGCGAAGTCCCTGCAAACATCACACAAAACATAAGTGATTTGCAAAGCAAACAGAAACTGTTTAAGTTCTCGATTTTTAGGGTTCCGTTGCCAAATGGCAAAAAACGGAACCCTAATAAATTTGTCATGTCTGTCTGCCTGTCTGTCCGTCCGTCCGTATGTCACAGTATCTTTTTTCCGAAACTATAAGAACTATGCTGTTGAAACTTGATAAGAAGATGTATTCTTTGAACCGCATTAAGATTTTCACACAAAAATGAACAAAAACAATAAATTTAGGGGGCTCCCCATACATAGAACGGAAATTCAATTATTTTTTATCAAACCCATACGTATCTATGGATAGGTCTTCAAAAATGATATAGAGTTTTCTAAAATCATTTTTTACTGAATAGCTTGCTCGAGAGACACTTCTAAAGTGGTAAAATGTGTCCCCCCCCTGTAACTTCTTAAATAAGAGAATGATAAAACTAAAAAAAATATATGATGTACACCCAAAATTGGTTTGAACGAGATCTAGTAAGTAGTTTTTTTTAATACGTCATAAATCGTAAACCCCAATTTACCTTTTTACAACGAACTGCAAGAACTTTTATATGATGTTACTTGCTGTTACGGAACCCTTCACGGGCGAGTCCAACTCGCACTTGGCCGCTTTTGTTTTTAGAGAGCAGAGCATTTAAAAAGGAATTTCCAATTAGACACGTAGAAAGTTTACAACGACCTGTTTAATAGACTGCTAATTCAAGATAAGACAACAGTCAGATGATACTCAAGCCGAGTACTGAAAAAATATAATAAGTCTGTCACTTAGATTATCAAAAAATATTTGACGAAATAACTAAGTAATCTACATCTGCTACGGGTTATATGCCGCGTGCTACGCCGTAGCAGATCGGCTACGAGTGCTACGAAGCGTTAGGTTACGGTCACGCGAGTTTTAATTTTTGTTTACCCAAAAAGTGCTCAACGCGCTTGAAGAAATTTTCATTTCAAAAGCTTACAATTTAACCTGTTAATAATGAAGGTTTGGATTTACTTTACCTGTTTCATAGCCACGCTCTGGTCAATAGGGTCCATGTAAGAGAAGTTATCAGCTAACTTCACGACGTAGGTCTTCCCACCGCTGGAGTGCGAGGAGCCCACGAACCCGGGGGAGGTGATGTTCTTCTCCAACACTTGCATCATATCGTTGCACGGGTCGCTCGCGCATTCTTCGTAGTCGTATCTGGTGAGATTTTGGGTACTTAGGTCCATGTTCGCAGAAGAGATAACGATCTGATTATCAAAAAACAGCTGTCACTGTGACATGTTCCCATACAAAAATAACAGCCGTTTTTAGATAATCAGACCGTCATCTTTTTGGTGAACATGGACCTTAGTATTTTTGTATTAAAACTTGCGTAGTGGGTTAAACTGTCGCGAATAGGGTAGAAGACAAAAATAAATAATTAATCCGTAAGATAAATTTCCAAAACAAATTGGCCACTGATTTTTTTGTTTTTTCACGTGAACAAAAAATGAAGACGATACAGTACGTTGACTCAACAGAACGGAACACGGAACTAAATTCGACAAACATCGTGAAACGTAATCGGCTAAAGCTAATTCCGCTTCGATAAGTGTGTCTCCATAACCAGATATAATATATAACACAATATAAGGATAAGCCTTAAAAGATAACCTTTGATCTTCACCACCCTGCCGAGCAAGCTGGATTTCGTTCCCACTTCTTTACAACCGATCATCTCGATACCATTAACCAAGTCATCGAAAAATACTGTGAATTTAATAAACCGCTATACTTGGCCTTTGTGGACTATGCCAAGGCATTCGACAGTATAGACCGCCAGTCAGTTATTAATGCCCTGGGGTACCAAAATATAACGGACGCCTCTAGTGATCTCATTGACACCATCTATCGAAGTAGCACCGCGAACATCAAGCTACATAGTTCTGGTCCGAATTCCAACATTGAAAGGGGTGTCAAACAAGGCGACCCACTCTCACCTAAACTGTTCACTGGCGCACTGCAGATTTTTTACAAACTGCCTGCTTCGTGGCAGTCACGAGGCAAATGTTAGCGCAGCTAACGAACCTCCGCTTTGGTGATGACATTCTGTTGTTCTCCACATCTGCTTCAGAATTTGAAGAAATGCTCCAAGATCTGAGTACATCAAGTCTTCAGGTTGGACTTTCAATGAACAGATCAAAACCCAGGCCACGACCAACACCACGAAACGTAGGGTCGAGGTAGACGGGCATGTGCTACAATATGTCGATGAGTATACATACTTGCCAGATAGTGTATTTCAAATGTAGGCAAAATAAGGAAATAGAAAGACGAGTCCATAATGCTTGGAAGACCTTCTGGGCCCAAAAATAACACATGAAGGGAAGTCTTCCAATGACACTGAAAACAAAACTCATCGATATGGGCATCCTGCCCGTCCTAACCTACGGTGCTCAAACGAAAGATTTGCCAGAGGGCAATGGAACGCAGTATAATCGGTGTGAAGCGTACAGATCGCGTACAAAACACGACCCTGCGTTCCATAACTCAGGTTGCAGATGTCGGAGAAAAAACAGCCAAGCTGAAGTGGGAGTGGAATGCACCCGGAGAGGTGGGCAAAGATCGTCACTCACTGGACGCCTGACGGAGGGAAACGACGTCGAGGTAGACCGTGGCGAAGGTGGTGTGACGATCTGATCTTGTTTGCGGGGCGAATAGGGCCAGATATCGCACAGGTTAGAGAGGTTTGGAAGGAGAAAGGCCAGAAGTAAGACACACGGCAGGCTAGAAATAAAAAAGGATAAGCCTTCCTTACCTTGTGAAGTAATTCCTGCCGAACTGTCCCCAGTGTTGCTTCAGGATATCTTCAACAGACAGTCCGGTAGCGGCCAGCACGGAGAGCCAGGCGAGCGCGGCCCACAGCCCATCCTTCTCCCGCACGTGGTCGGACCCGGTGCCGAAGCTCTCCTCTCCGCAGAGAGACAGCCGACCCGCGTCCATTAGGTTGCCGAAGTATTTCCAGCCTGGGGGAGAAAGGAGAACGTTTGTTGCAATTTATAGACCTTGAAAATGACTCCGGCTATGGCTGGCCATCAGTACTAGAATGACAAAACGTATGTTTAAGAAGTGCGTCGTCAAACGCCGTGTTCCGAATTTAAACCAAACGCAACGTCGGAACTTTCCAACTTTCGCGAATCGGGTTTTTTCATAGTGTTAGTTGTTTTATAGATCACAACAACTATCGGTGCTTACTTAAAGCTCATATTCAGTATTATTTAACAACCATCCGCAAATGGTGTTGTTTGCTGATGATACTTCTTTAATATTTAGGAGAAACAGACGTGCCACAAATCTTGACGACGTAAATTTCGCCCTACTGCAGGTTCATAATTGGTTTACCGATAATAATTTAGTACTAAATGGGAATAAAACTAAGTGCATAAGATTTGCTTTACCAAATGTCAAAAGTAGTGATTGTGACATAGTATTGAATCAAGAGAAACTTGAATTTGTCAATAAAACGGTTTTCTTGGGAATTACGCTCGACTACAGGCTACAATGGGGTCCTCACATAACATCTCTTGCAGGCCGGCTGATCTCAGCAGCGTATGCTGTTAGAAAAATCCGTCAATTTAGTGATGTTGATACGGCGAGGATAGTCTATTTTAGTTATTTTCATAGTATTATGTCATACGGTATTTTACTATGGGGACGGGCTGCAGACATCGAGTCTATTTTTATTCTGCAGAAAAGAGCCATCAGAGTCATATATGAATTACGTAGACGCGATTCTCTAAGAGAACTGTTTAAGGAAATTAATATCATGACAGTACCTTGTCAATACATATATGAAAACATCATGTATGTTAGGAAAAATCTGCATTTATTCAGTAAAAGAGGTGACAGACACCACTATAATACTAGAAATAGGGACCAACTAGTTCAGCCAGGTTTCAGGCTTGCTAAAGTAGATTCATCTTTCATGGGGTACTGTTTAAAATGTTACAATAAAATACCTCCCCACATTCTACAACTGAATGAGACGAAATTTAAATCTTGTGTAAAACGCACACTATGTAGGCAAGCATATTATAAACTGGGGGATTACATGGAGGATAAAAATGCTTGGCTAAATGCTGGTCCTGCTCCGCAACCATAGGTGCAAACTTATTGGACAATATTATTGTGGAGGCTGCAGAAGATTGTAAAAAGATTCTTGCATTGTATAGATTCCATCTCTTAGTAATGTATAATTGCATAGCACATGTGTGAGTACCATGTACTGTAAAGTTACCATTTGCATTTAGTTATCTTTCATTGACTTGAATATGCCTTGGTGGCTGAGAGAATGTCATGCTCGCTTAAATGTCTTGCTGATGGTGGCGGGTGGGTCGGGTCATTTAGTTCCCTTCAATATGGTTGAATTGAATGGCGCTGATCCATGCGTCATGTTCGTGAACGGGCGCTGTCAGTCGGGACTGGTCATCTCTTAGCTGCCATGGATCATTTGAATTACTTTATTTTATAAATTGTTGATTTATTTCTTTTTTTTACTCTGGACGCTCTTATTGTGCACGTCTTTCTACATCGTTCTAACATATATGTATAATCTCAAGATGAAAGATGTAACCAAGATTTTGTAACAACGTTTTTGATTGAAAAGATTGTCCATGGAGTTTCTTGCCCGTTCTTCTCCATAGAGATCTACGCTAGGGAAAGGGCAACTACAGTACATTCTCAAGTTATTATGCCTTGTGTCTGTGACTGTAGCCTTTTTTTTTCGTTTTATCGACATTCAAAAGTGCCGTAATGGTCTAGTTGAAATAAATGATTTGAGTTTGAGTTTGAGTATTAAAGTATGGGAAGAAGTGATAGAGAAAAAGAGAAGGGAGAGTGAGACCATCCAAAACCAGTTCGAGTTTATGTCTGGTAACAATGGACGCCACTTTGTACAGGCGTCAAGACCGCTGCGCCGACCCTAGATACATTGGGATAAGGACAAGGAATGATGACGAGAGTAAGTTGTTTTCTGACGGCTGCAGCTTAGTGACCAAATGTTCACCCAGTATTATTGCGCTTACCAGTGGGCACTTCGAACATCTCATGTCCAGTAGCAGCAGCCACCCTGTCCACGGCGGCCGCGGTGGGCATGGAGCGCGCGTAGCCCCTCACCCCCGAGCGCTGGAAGTACGGGATGTGCTGCAGGTTGTTGGCCAGCACCGCCAGCGAGTCTGACGGCGTCACGAAGAACGCGTCGCGGCCAATTATCATGTTGCGATCACCTGGGTAACAAATTGTCGTTGTTCAAAAGGAGGAATGAAAAATATTTTAAACTCATCACCGAATAAGAAACACCACACTGCGGTCCAGTACGAAAATTGTCGCAGTAGCTTATAAAGCTGCGGGACTAAAATAGGACTGGGCAGGCTGGGCATTATCCATGACATGGGCAATACTGAAGCCCCAAGACAGCAGGACGAGGTCGCGGCAGACCGTGGAGAAACGGAAGGCGTCCCGTTTCTCCACGGTCTGCCGCTGGATGGCTTTGCCGTGAATTAGTAAGAAGAAGTTCACAAAGTGAGAAGTGGAAGAGCGGAGATACATTGTACGGGCTAACTTAAAAAAAATCTCACCATCTCCATCAAAAGCCGCTCCCAGATCGTAGTCCCCAGCCTTCACGGCGTTCACAAGGTCAGCAGCGTAGGTCAGGTTGGGGTCGGGATGGGCTCCCCCGAAGTCTTCCAGCGGCACTATACGACGCACGTTGCTTTCCTTCGCGCCCAGCTCGTCCAGGAATATGCGCTTTACGTAGGGGCCCGTTACTGTGGCGAAAATGTGTAACACGTGTAATATTATTCTGGAGGTATCTTAAAATAATTGTATAAATTCCAGACATAAATGACATTCAAATAATAACTAATCTGTATGACATTGAATTAATTTAATATCTTATTATTTTGTTTCTTTTTATTTATTTTTTATTTACTTTTAAGTTTTATTCATAGTATTTTATGATTGTACATTTTGCATGCCTTACGGTAGAATCACTTGAAACATGTAAATCTTTTTAACACCATTGTAACAGTGTTTTCTGCAAAAATAAATGATTTGATTTGATTTGAAGCTATCAGGCACATAACACCTGTAATCACCAGGTCAGGCAGAGGAAGGTACCTATAGATAGAAAATACCTATTGTAAAAACATAAGGCCAGGACAAAATTTCTGAAATGCGATGGGTTTGACCTTCCTCCTTGGAAATGGAAACCCCGAAGCGTGGGTTTTATGTGGACCTATGAAAGGTCAAACCGCGTCCCGATTTGACCTTTCATATGCCCAAATTGACCAATTGTCGCTACAGATATCTATACCAAAAAACCGAGGGCTACCGAAGGTTTGCCAAAAATAAATTGGGTCAATAAACCACTGATATTAGAAGTGTAAACATGAACATCGCCAAACATATGATGATAACCAAACCACGCGTGTTAACTCATGCGATAGGTCTGTGGCAAACAAATGTTATTCATCGTTACTTGGCTGATACGGTGATACCTACTCCTCTGACCTAGGAACATCGGTCAATACCTATAGTGCGCATGGAGAGTCTGTAAAATTTTCCGATGAATTTGTTTTGATAGCTTATGTTAAAAAAAGCAACAGAGGTCGTTTACATTCCAAATTCCCGCCGATAATCCTGGCTGTCATTAAGATCTTTCTTCGCAGTCTGACAATTGAAGATCTTTGGTCTGTAAAGCTAAGTATCTATTACTCAGCGGTATCGTGTTACCCAGTACTAACTGGGTTGTGGAGATCAGATAGGCAGTCGCTCCTTGTAAAACACTGGTATTCAGCTGCATCCGGTTAGACTGGAAGCCGACTTATAATTGAGGCAGATGACTCACCTCCGTTCATAGCATCAATGAGCACGTTGAAAGGCTTCCTCTTCTCAGATCCCTGGATGAGGGTCCTGATCTTGTCGAAGTCAAAGATCTCCTTCATGTACGCTATGTAGTCATTGACTGAGTCTATTACTTCCACTGTAAACTTATGACCATCAACCTGGAAGCAGAAAACATAATGGGCCTCAACAAGGGGCATTTCATTATTGACTAAAGTTTTTAAATATATTGTCCCCTTTGAGTGGTGTATTCCCGCTGACCCCACTGGTGGGGCCAGCACGGGCAAAGCCAAAACCTTGCTTGGTCCTACTACCTTGAGATCAAGATTCTTGAGAAAAAATAGGTGATGAAATAAACCATTATGATTTCGTGGGAATTATTTGTGTAGTAAAGATTGGACCTATTAAAACACTAAAAAATCTCGGCAGACATCTTGGAATTATATTTTTTTTCTAAAGTTTATTATAAAAACAGCTAGAGTGACCAAACACACGGAAGTGACTAGACGAATTCTTTAAGCAAGCAAAAACTACACAGTTTTAGGCTGACTGGACCATGCCACAAACAGGACGTTAGTACGAAACCGAATGCAGCGTAAATTCCGCGACTAATTATACGCGACTCACAGCTAAAAAAAATTGCTCTCGATTGGCATCTCCACTCCATTATAAGAACTAAAAAGATATTTTAGTGTTTTCATTTTCTTTTCAACAATCGCCGATACTACGGTGACTTTCCTACGTTGATTTGATAAGTAGGCTTCAGGGATCGTTTGGTTTGATCCCTTTAAATGCATATTCACCCTTAAGGATCTAGGATAGCAGGAAGGTAGGGGTCATGTACTCGAATACTCACATCATAATTGCTGACACCAATCTTGTCGATATCACAGACAATTTCAGGAACTATCTTATACTGCTTTATGGCCGTGGTTAGAGCATAGATCTGATTGGTCGTGGCGTCGAGGGCGGGGCCTCCGTTGGCACAGTTGAATTTGATGCCGAAGTCGTTGTCTATGCCACCTGGGTTGTGGGACGCCGTGAGGACGATCCCACCTGTGGGAAATAGGTAGATTTGTTAGCTGCTCTCAAGCTGTACATTTTCGGCAACTTCTAGAGAAGAATGGAAGAACAAAACGTGCTGCGCCGACCTCAAATGAATTGGGATAAGAGCAGGAGTATTATGATGGATTGCCTTAGGTCCATGTTCACCAAAAAGATAACGGTCTGTTTATCTAAAACCAGCTGTCACTGTGACATGTGCCCATACAAAAATTTTGTGCCTGAAAACCCGATGTACTGTCAATCAATGAATAGTTGAGTAATTGTGTTAACCAAACACGACATCACAGTTTGCTATTGCCATTCAAAATTAATGAGAAAATCGCGCTTTGAAAGCTTTTAACTAGTAGTATATCAACTATCTGGTGTCCAAGACACAAGCCACAAGCCTTGCTTAGTGTGGCACTAGATGGCGCTGTGTGTTTAATGTCCAGCGATATTTATTTTTATTTTTTATTTATTTTAACTACGTCTCTAATGTATTTCACTCTAAGGTAGCCCGCGAAATTCAAATTTTCTGCACTTTGCAGGCCAGTGCTAAGTGGGTAAAAGGGTCAGGGTAAGTAATGTGAAAGTGTCAGGTTTGCTCGCGAAATCCAAATAATCTTACGTTTTTTGCAATTTGCAGGCCAGTGGTAGATTGTATGTTGGTCAAAATAACGTTCGCGGCTGTAAGACGTATGTAGTTATTGAATTATAAATAAATATCGCTGGACATTAACACACAGCGCCATCTAGTGCCACACTAAGCAAGGCTTGTGTCGTGGACACCAGATAGTTGATATACTACATACATACTTTTTTGTTTGTAAATACATAAGTATGTATTTACAAACAAAAAAGTATCATGAGAGTTCCGAGTCATGGATGTTTATATGATGATGACTCGGAAACAAATGTCCATGCTCATCACACAAACATTTGCTCCTACCGGGATTCGAACCCAGAACCCTATGAACGTAAGGCAGCCTCACTACCACTACGCCATTCGAGTCGTCACAATTATAATACACAGACAGAATTATAATCTTCAGAATCATCTATACAACCCTCCAAGTGTAAAAAGGTCGAAAACCTATTTTTTTTTAGTCAAACTTGTCCTCGACCTTTGTCGTAAGATTATTTGAATTCTGCGGGCTAATCTGACGCTTTCACCTTAAGCTATAAATCTAGATGCACAGGTGATTTTTATTTACAAACGTATGAAGCAAATTAGATTAATGATTTTTTCTTCAAAATATGAAATTTCGGAATTTAGAGACCGTAACTACGAAGTTTATGGACCGTGTAAAATAAATTTGTATGTCATGAATAGCTTTTTACTAGGGTCATTAAAACCATTGATAGAAAATCGCTCCTCACAGTTGACCGAGGGAAACTTTGGCCCGAAGGTCCAAATGTCCAAGTATCCATGTCTACTTGTACAAAAAAACTATGGTTAATGAAACCTGATACGCTCCGTTTCAGTTTCCGTACATCTTCACGACGAGTATTCTTCGTTTTTTGCTCTTGGGAACAAATAATAAATTACGGTTATTTTTCATCATTAAATCTAACTATATCGATCTGTCTAGGAATCCGTTGGATGCGAGTCGCAAGGGACCGGTCAATGTGGCGACACTTGGGGGAAGACCAATGTCTAGCAGTGGACGTCTTTCAGCTGAAATGATGATGATGATGATATCGATCTAGTGAACTAACGATGTGATGAAGAGGGATAAATCGCAGGTAACTAAAAGAGTGATGAATATAAATGTTGATGGATGAAGGGGGGTA
The DNA here is from genome assembly GCA_916618015.1 of Xestia c-nigrum. NCBI lineage: Eukaryota > Metazoa > Arthropoda > Insecta > Lepidoptera > Noctuidae > Xestia > Xestia c-nigrum. The sequence goes on along the minus strand of OU745261.1, from coordinate 3,420,581 downwards.
GGAAGACCAAAGAGAAGATAAATGGATTGTATGAAGAATGATGAATATAAATGTTGATGGATGGAGGGGGGTAGGAAGAGCAAAGAGAAGATGGATGGATTGTGTGAAGAGTGATGAATATAAATGTTGATGGATGGAGGGGGGTAGGAAGACCAAAGAGAAGATGAATGGATTGTGTGAAGAATGATGAATATAAATGTTGATGGATGGAGAGGGGTAGGAAGACCAAAGAGAAGATGGATGGATTGTATAAAGAGTGATGAATATAAATGTTGATGGATGGAGGGGGTTAGGAAGATCAAAGAGAAGATGGATGGATTGTGTGAAGAATTATGAATATAAATGTTGATGGATGGACGGGGGTAGGAAGAGCAAAGAGAAGATGGATGGATTGTGTGAAGAATTATGAATATAAATGTTGATGGATGGACGGGGGTAGGAAGAGCAAAGAGAAGATGGATGGATTGTGTGAAGAATCTATATAAATAAAAATGAATTGTTGTTCGTTAGTCTGATTAAAACTCGAGAACGGCTGGGCCGATTGAGCTGATTTTGGTTTTAAAATGTTTGTCGTAGTCCAGGGAAGGTTTAAACGGTGAGAAGTAGACAGGTAGGTAGGTAGGAAAAAATGCATTTCAACGCATTCCGGGTACAGCTAGTTATGAATATAAATGTTGATGGATGGACGGGGGTAGGAAGAGCAAAGAGAAGATGGATGGATTGTGTGAAGAATTATGAATATAAATGTTGATGGATGGACGGGGGTAGGAAGAGCAAAGAGAAGATGGATGGATTGTGAGAAGATTATGAATATAAATGTTGATGGATGGACAGGGGTAGGAAGAGCAAAGAGAAGATGGATGGATTGTGAGAAGATTATGAATATAAATGTTGATGGATGGACAGGGGTAGGAAGAGCAAAGAGAAGATGGATGGATTGTGTAAAGAGTGATGAATATAAATGTTGATGGATGGAGGGGGGTAGGAAGACCAAAGAGAAGTTGGATGGATTGTGTGAAGAATGATAAATATAAATGTTGATGGATGGAGGGGGGTAGGAAGACCAAAGAGAAGATGGATGAATTGTGTAAAGAATGATGAATATAAATGTTGATGGATGGACAGGGGTAGGAAGAGCAAAGAGAAGATGCATGGATTGTGTGAAGAGTGATGAATATAAATGATGCATGGATGGAGGGGGGTAGGAAGACCAAAGAGAAGATGGATGAATTGTGTAAAGAATGATGAATATAAATGTTGATGGATGGACAGGGGTAGGAAGAGCAAAGAGAAGATGCATGGATTGTGTGAAGAGTGATGAATATAAATGATGCATGGAGGGGGGTAGGAAGACCAAAGAGAAGATGGATGGATTGTGTAAAGAATGATGAATATAAATGATCCATGGAGGGGGGTAGGAAGACCAAAAAGAAGATGGATGGATTGTGTAAAGAATGATGAATATAAATGTTGATGGATGGAGGGGGGTAGGAAGATCAAAGAGAAGATGCATGGATTGTGTGAAGAATGATGAATATAAATGTTGATGGATGAAGGGGGGTAGGAAGACCAAAGAGAAGATGGATGGATTGTGAGAAGAATGATATGAAAGATAAAGGAGTGAAAGGAGTGTATGGTTTTTTATATGCTTATTTATGTATTAGTATGTAGGTACCTTTACATATGTGTTTATTTTAGGATTACAAGATGGTATGTTTATTTTTATTTTTATTGTACTCCACAATGCTGTCTATTTGACCCAATGGTTGACTGGTAGAGAATGCCTTGTGGCATTAAGTCCGCCAATGTACCACTATTGTACATGAAGTTTAAATAAATAAATAAATAAATGATTGCGTGACGGTTGACAGAGGATAATGGAAGAGATAAACGTGTTGTGCAGACCCCAAGTAACATGGGAGAAGGGCAGAAAGACTAACACAAATCATGTTTACTTATTAAATTATCTCCGGCCAAGATATAAGTAGGTAAATTAGCTGTTTAGTAACTTGGGTCAAGGCTAACCACTTATCAATCGGTAATTAAAATCAAGTAATATAGTAAATAGAAGTCATCTCAAGTATTATAAGCATAATTAAGCAGCCTTTAATGTTCCCACAGCTGGGACTCCGGCCTACTTTCTATGAGAGGGAGTGGGACGTAAACTATCACGCAAGCCTAGTACTAGCTGTTGGATGTCACTAAGTATGCTCGAATATTTGATTTTCAAGTAATGTATGTAACTTATAATATATTCAAATCGACTCAGCCGTTTTGAAGGTATGGGTACAAATAAACAGACATACATACAGGTCAAACACATTAGCATCCTTTTGGGCTTCGCCGCAGTCGAGTAAGAAAGTAAATTGGCTGTCTGGGTTGGATGAGAACATACTACTTTCAGCTCGCAAGACCCGCACGATTCTCCTGATCCAAGATATTTGTTTTGTCGTTTGTTAACTACATATTATTGTTATAATTATATTGTTGGCTTGCACCTTTTTTTCCAATTTCCTAGCGATCGATTTGGGAAACCCTATCTTCAATCATTGTTGATAAGTCATCATCATCATCAGCCTATTTATATTCCCACTGCGGGGACTCAGGCCTCCTATCTATGAGAAGGGAATGGGCTATAATACACCACGCGGGCCCAGTGCGGATTGGTAGATGTCACATGTCTTCGAATTTTTGGTTCTAGGACATGCCGGTTTCCTCACGATGTTTTCCTTAACCGTTTTTGAGAGTAGCAGCATTGATAAGTAAAATTATCTAGTTGTCAAATCAACCTAAGTACCTTTATCATCATTACGCTGTGTCATGGTACCTACTCCTCATCCATTCATGGTCATGTGTTATCATAATTATTTTAACATCAATCAGATAATCAGGCTATTTTATTAATATGTGTTGCCATGTCTAAAGATATTTTTATGCAAATGAAATCATCGGCCAAAGGTAAATAAGGTAAGACCTAGGCCACAAAAACAGGAACCATGTATTAAGAAATCGATGACTTGAACGATGGTGATGGGTACGAAGTTCAAGGTCAAAATTTATAAAATGGATCATCATCGTGATAAACTGTTTAGTTTATAAAACACTTGACTGTGAAAACAATATTTGTTAACACAGGACAGACCGATTATTACCCATAATCGGTCTAGTTCTTTAAAAAAAACATGTCAGACAGTATTTTAGGACAGCCGATAGAAGTGAAAACTAAGTGCTACGGATTGATCCCGCGCACGCCTACGTGGATCGGCTACGAGTACTACGAAGCGTTAGGTGACGGTCACGCGAGTTTCAAGATTTCTGTTCACCCAAAAACTGCTAAACGCGCCTAAAGAAGCTTTCACTTCACAAATAGTATTGTTGGATTTCAATACACAGCTCAGAGACGAGAGTTGAAATTCCAACGGTGAAATACTATTCAGGCAATCATTTTGGTGTTGCGGAGATGTGTGTAGTCGGCACTTACCAAGAGCCTTGTGTTTCCTAATGATGCAGGATACAGCAGGAGTAGACAGGATACCATTTTGACCGACCAACAGTCTTGCCACCTGGAAAATAAACCAGTAATAATAAAGTTGAGACATAGCAACATTGTACGCCCCGAAATCGTTAGCAAATCTATCAATGTGGAGAAATGTTCTTTATGTGTGGCACAGAAAATATGCTAAGCGTATCTTAACTTGATAACAGCTATAATAAAGCAAACAATATAGTCTCGTCCTTTTTTTGAATCCTAAGGGTGTTCCTGTTCAACCCCTGAATGTGGGTGTGCATACAATGGAGGCACACGTGTCTCTGCTTAAGTGTTCGGGGTGTAGGTACAGGCGTGACGTTATGTTTTGTAAAAATAATTGTTTTGTAGGTGTGTGCAGATAAATCTAAAAGAAATATGTTATCAGTCAATGATAAGTACTTTTTTTTCGGTTGGGAATCATCAAATGACTTCTCCCACTCTGGGCGGAGCGGGAGGGATGTCAGACTTTTACTGACTAAAACCCATCCATGTTCCTTCCTCGCCGCTATGTTCCGGGGCCACGGTGACTCTTTCGAACAGTCCCGCAGCCCCGGCAGGCTTCGGCCCTTGCGGGTCCATTATGCTGACATCTCTTTGAGGCGCGCGTAGAAAACGAACTAGCCTCTATAGCTCACCGTCCACAGGCCCGCGAATGATAAGTACCTGAGAATAACGATTTTTCATTTGTCATCAAAAAATACGCCTAGTCATTGAAGAAAGGTTCTTTTGTGTAATTCTGTGTTTAACACATTTGAGTCTGTCTGTGACCCGCAGTGTGACTGCTTACTTCTAAATTATGCAGTTTTTGCCACAAGTTAGGGCATTTGTTCGGGCAGTCTTAGTCTTAGGTGCAGGTACACAGCAAAGTTGTAAGGCGCAGACATGTCTCTTCTGCGTCTCTTTCATACAAAATGTATGGAAGCCGCGACGCTTCTATACATTTTGTATGCAAAACATAAAGAAAAAGCAAGGCGCGAACACGACGCTTGCCCGTCTGCGCCCTGTTGTAGAACCTATAGAAAGGACGGGGCACGAGCGCGAGCGGACGAGGCGCGGTCCCGTGCGCCAGCGGACGAGGCCCGGTCGAGAACGCGAGTGCGATCGGGGTGGGGCGCGGGTGCCGAGAATCGTTGAACTGATAAGTTGAAGTTGGTCGAAAATCACTCGTGGCGCCCGGCATCGCGTCCGTACCTCGTCTTTCCTATGTTTTAAAAAGTCGTGACGGCGCCTCATCTGACTGGACCCTGTCCGCGCCATGCCCTCGTCTTACATCTTTTCTGTGTGTCCAGCGCTTTATATGTCGTCACTATAGCCATGAGCAGCAGGGCGCTAATCCCCTGCCTATGCTAACTAATTAAATAAACGTGAATGTGAGTTTGTTTATTTATTATGCACCAACAGCTGAGCAGATTTCGATGTAATTTGAAATATATTTATTTATAGACCATAACGTGGGTCAAGACTTTTTATCCCTGTAGGATAGTTTATATCCTCCACGAAAGCGCCGCCGCGGGCATAAGACAGTTGTAGATAAACAAAGATAATTACGCGAGCGAAGCCGCGGCTAGAATAATAATAATGTGCTATACTTCTATTGTAAAACACAATACAATATTTACTGATTTAATTGGTCTCATTTCACTGAGAGAAATACAATAGAATTACACTGCTTTAAGGTATTAATATGCTTGCATGCAGTTTAATTATATCAAAAACTAGCGGACGTCACGCGGTTTCACACGCGTAATTCCCGTTCCCGTGGGAGTACGGGGATAAAATATATCCTATGTTACTCGTGGATAATGTAGCTTTCGAATGGTGGAAGAATTTTTAAAAACGGTCCAGTAGTTTTTAAGCCTATTCATTACAACCAAACAAACAAAGTTTTCCTCTTTATAATATTAGTGTAGACTAGCTGACCCACGCAACTTCGTCTGCGTCACATAAAAGAGAAAAACGAAAGTAAAACAAAATCCCCGTTTTTGCAACATTTTTCATTCTTGCTCCGCTCCTAATGGCCGTAGCGTGCCTTCCTCGATAAATGGACTATCCAACACAAAAATAATTTTTCAATTTGAACCAGCAGTTCCTGAGATTAGTGCGTTCAACCAAACACAAACAAACTCTTCTGCTTTATAATATTAGTATAGATATAATAGTAGCCAAGTTAAATTATATTATAAATTAAATAAATTGTGATAAGGGCAAAAGAATGATGAGCCAAGTTCAATTCTACACAAGTTTGTGGCCCATAAATTAAACTCCCTTTTTATATTAGAAAAGAGGAGTTACTTAGAGCAACTTGGGACCACATCTGATAGTGCGGCATTACTTGTTGTCTGATTAAAATAATACTGGTGCTGAGAAGCTTGTGACTAGATCACTCAAGTTGATCTTCGGAGAGACCACCCATCACATACCGAGTTTTCCCCATGCCTCAGAAGGCAAGTTCGTAAGATCTTTGACAGTCATTACAGGTAATTAGTGGACTGAAAGTCTTACAACCAGTCATCTAATTCCAGTGTGTAATATCATCTTTTATTTATTCACCTAAAGATGGGGGCACGGCTATTACAAATCAACAAATTTTTGTCAGTCACAATGATTTCCATATTTCCCAAACAGTAGCCGATTCAAATGATTAGTGTCAATGATGCAATGTTATTTTATCAATACAATTTTAACAAGGTATAATTTTATCTGATCATAGGAAAATACCTTGTCATCATCTGAGATTATTTATTTACTTCACCATTGTTGATAGCGTTTATTTTATGATGAATGATGTCACTCTTTGTAAAACGGAATACTATAAAGGGGGCTTGGCACTCATATAATAGGTTAGGCTTGCTCACATCAGAAATCACTCAATGTGCATACAATCTGCCATCTCCTCGTAAGAGCTACATGGATTTAGTTTAAGGTATTATAATTATTTAGAATAAGGTCCCAAGGCCACCGTACGTTACTTATTTCTTGATTAATAAAATTTGTGGCTTCATGTCGTATTGATAGTTTGGTACATACCAACTCTACTTCTACCACACATTTTGTACTTTCGATTTTATGTATACCTCCTAACTTGTACTACCTGTTTTAGTACTTACTACCGAAGTAGCGAACCGCCTCGGCTTCGCACGAGTAAATGTATATAATATTTAAACCTTCCTCTTGAATCACTATTTCTAGTGCTGAAAACTGCATTAAAATCTGTTCCTAGTTTAAAAAATCTAAGCATAGAAAGAGTGGGAGCAACTTTGTTTTAAATAGGTACTATGTAAAGATTTTGAATCAGACCTTTCACAGGTGGGCCAAACGTCCCCTAGTTACAATTAAAATGTATCTGTATCTGTGTCTGGAAATTTTTATGTGTATGTGTGTGAATAAAAATAGCTTACAACCTATTCTCAGACCTACCAAATATACACAAAAAAAAAAAAAAATCAATCAAGCCATTTCGGAGAACATCAATAACAAACACTGTGACACATGATTTTTATGACTAGACTCTAATGTTATATTCCATGTTACAGGTAGCACTCAGGGTTTAAGAAGACTTTGTATTAATTTCATGCAACTCAAGTACTATTTCGTTGATATCTAAGAATTGGATGTTGGTACAAGTTAGCGGCTACGCATACTGGCGGTATGCGTAGCTGCTAACGGCATCAAGTAGTGTTAACATGTACTAAGACCGTATACCGCATACGGTACCATCTTAGTACATGTTAACACTACTTGATGTCTCAGACTTTGTTAATCAGAAAACAAAGAATTTCTGGTGGCTATGGGATCTTGAACCATTATGTACTATTGCTAATTCATATCTACCTACTTGAACATTTTTAGGCTTTAAATATCACACTACTCTATCTACTTCATAGGATTGGTAGACCTAGAACAATGTTTAAAATCAATAAACCATTTAAAAATCCATTGCAATGTTTTAAGAAATCTCACTGTACCAAAGTTACTCTCAAAAAACTCATTTTATAAATACAATTTTAGATACAAAAACAAATAATTTAATTGAATGTGTCTTTTGAAAATTACTTTGTGTAGAGAACAGAAGAATAACCATTGAAAAGTACCAGCTTGGTCCTTAACTTTCATCTTTTATTTTGCTTTTATTTAACTTTTATTTTATTTGCTTTGTTCAACAGCCTAATTTAAGTTATATTTAAGTTATAGTTATTATACAATGAAAGGTTTTAAACTTGAAACTATTGATTTATTACTACAGATACATTGTATTTAAAAGTTTTTTTCAGTTTATGGGAAACATAATATCTAAATTAAGTACTTAAATAATAAAAATTTAAAAGAAATATGAACTTACTCCATTAGCAGCTGAGATCTTGATGATTTTATCGACAACCTCCTTCAAGAGGTATCTGCCATCTCCGCCAACAACCAGCGTAGATCCAGGCAAGGAGTCTTTAACCGCATCCAAAATACTCTGCACAAAGTTCTCCGTGTAGTGTTCTTGAACGAAAACTTTAACTTTTTTACGCAAACCACTTGTTCCCGGCTTCTGACCCTCAAAAGGGTTAGTGTTCACAGTTACAACGCTAGGCATTTTTTATAAATTAAGTAATTTTCTAGCTGTCAACACGACCTAACTCTACGCTCCGTCTTAATTAAATAACACCAATTATCGGAGTTTTTAAGGTCACAAAGATCGCGCAAAGTTATTACAAAACTATTGTCAGAAGTGTCAAATCAATGTCAAAACAAGGTCATATTATTGATGCGTTCGGTCAAAAGAAGTTGGTTTACCTCGTTTGAGATTTACCCACATCATTCAACAAATATTGTTTAGCAACGATATTGCTGACATATTGTTAATTATTATTTTGAGGTGAAAGTTCTAATAAGATATAAGATATAAGAGTTGTGAACTACAATATTAAAGCAGGACTGAATTTATGGAACGCGACTGTAAGGTCGCGTATCAAACTCATACAGTGAAAAATTGCTAATTTTGGTTCCATTGCATTGCAATTAAAATGCTTTGCTTACGCATGTAATTGTGTAAGATAAGACAAGGGATAAACAGTGACGCAAGTAGTAACATAAATATGTCATAAAATAACGTAGCCAATTATTTTATCTTTTATCATAATAATTATAGCCACAGATGGCAATTATGGGCAAAGGTGGGTAGTTACAGACATTGAATAAACAAACTGTGTGCGTGAATGTGTTGGATTCGTGCAAGCCAATTTTTATAATGCATCGAAGTTAGTTTCGAACTTCTCAATAAGGTATCTACCCATACCTACCCATAACTTTTACGTGAAAATTAATGCTGATCTTGGACAGGTTTGACTAGATATTTATTATTAGATGAAAGAAGCACAGAACATCGAATCACTTGAAAAGAAAAAAGAACCAAGTTGTTGAGTATTTGTTCACGTGAGAGAAAGAAAAACCAAGCTGTAGCAATAGGTAAGTGAGTAGATAAGGTACGTAAAGAAAATAAAACAAGCGTCATAAACGTATAAAACTAAAATATTTAATCAAATAATTAAGCACGAAAATATTAACCGCTTTACATCCAAACAAACCATTATTATAACTAACATAATTAGCCTACTCAGAGTGAATATACCTAGCGAAACTCCACATGCGTAATCATAATCTAAGGAAGAGAGGTAAAAAACAAAAAAAAAAACGGATTTTCCAAACTTAGATCTATCGAAACTACACAATTATATTTTCATTTATTGACAGTAAAAAGATCACCAATTTTGGGAAGCGCCAGACTAGACCGAAAAAATTTTTCTTAGGTTTTTTGCAATTTGCAGGTCAGTCAAATATCACGACCGTAGCACGTATGTATTTACATATAATTTTATTGACACTGATCGGCAAGAAACGTAGAGTAACGCAGGATACCGTGGCGCTTCCTTCAAGTTCAGAAATCGTCAAATCGATACCGATCAGGCCATTATAGAGTTTCCCTAGTCTACATCGACTTCATTCTATCTAGCTATCTACAAATTTTTATATTTGCAAGCTTTGATGGACCCTCCGAACTCTTTGCTCAGGTATTTCGCGACGGTCAGACTGAGGGCGTCGTTGTAGGGAGCTGCGACCACCTGGATGCCCAGAGGGAGACCTTGCGCGTTCACTCCGAGAGGGACCTGGGAGGGAAACATAGTTGTAGGTAAGTGTGTTAGTCTGTAGTTAGATAGTGGTCTTGTTAAAGTCGGTAAGACATATCTATGGCCTATGGAATTCGCGATATTTTTTTTTAGAAAGACAAAGAAACTTTGCAAAGAGAAAATGTTTTGTCCTGATAATGAAATAAAGAGCTAAAGTCATTTGTTCAAATTAGGCTGAGACTAAGCTCTTTTTGAACGTCAACAATTACAGCAGACCCAAAACGGCCACCCCTCGCCGCTTCCCAGTGTTTCAGCTGGGCAGAAGAAGTGGCAGAAAATCACGTCAGTAATGGTCTTGACTATTTTATCTTTCTAAATGTTTTTCGATCTGGTATTTCGGAAAGCTTCAACAATAACAACAAGTATTCTGCGATGTTTCATTTAAGCTGTTGCTGACGATACATCTTACCTGAGTAGCAGGGCACTTGAGAGCGTTGACGATGGCCCAGTAAGAGAAGTTGTAGGGCCTCAGTAAGCACGAGTAGTGGTACGGGGCCGGCTGAGGCGCGCTCGGCATTAACAGTACGCCCTTGTCACCTAGTTTAGTCTGCAACATAAATACACATTTTGGGCATACGCAAAAAAACCGGGGAAAATGTTTCAAGTTGCCAGAAACCAAAATTGGGCGATGATCTCCGATAGCATTAACTTTATAATGTGAAGCGAGCCAAACGCTAGCGCACCTTATACTGGTTTTATCCCCACTGACTGCGTGGCCTGCTACAGCAGGCTACACATACATAGTCAGATTTGTAATTTAAGTTTTATATTTCGTCAATTTTAGTTTAAAAGAAAAAATACGGGTCAATTTTTTTTTATAATCTAACGGACGGATTATTTACTTTTATATTGGCATCTACCCTATTGTATTTTAGGTAAGTACATAATATATCCATAGTTCACTAATTACTTTTGAGCTCGTACTCTTCGCCTTCTCAATACCAGTAGTCAAAATAACTTACAAATAAGTCTTCCTTCAACTCTTTGGAGATCTTCTCGGCCCACTCAGCGTCGACCTTCGGAAGGTACTGCTCCTCGATCAGACGAATGATGGTGAAGAAGCACAGCTTGCTCAGACACACAAACTGTGGAGGAAGTGGAATCAGTCAGAAAGTCTAAAATCATTAGTTGGATAACTGATAAGATAGAAAATGCTTGTGAGATATTCATAGTCTTCGACAACCAGGCAACCCAGCGACTTTGGTAAGATTGGTTGTCAGGCTTTGTTGGCAAGCTTCTCGTCCAGTAACGCCTGTCAAAGATCTATGAAAAACAGCTGGGATAAATGGAGGAGTCTCCACGTATTTGTTTTTGGCAAGCGCAGCTCAAACTGGCCAATGGATGGACCCGTGAGTGTTATTACAGTGACTTCAAAAAAATTTGGAGATCCTTACTTTCTTCAGAAGTTCAACCAGTCCATTAGCATCACCCTTATTGTTGGTACAGAGGCTGGGCAGGTGTTCAGGCTCCTTCGTCATCCAGTACTTCCAGATGCTGTACATGTGACTGAACCCTGGGTGGTAGTACGGTTCTGGGGCGTTCTCTGTTGAGGAGATCTCTTGACTGATCCTGGTTATGACACTGGTGACAAGGAGTTGTAGGTTAATAACTTGATTGGAAGGTTTAGACAGCTTTATGAGCGGTATGGTTGCTATTTCAAAACCTTCGATGCTAGATTGCTATTTGCAATATGAAACTCAAACTCTTTCGCTCGATTCGATCCAGCTTTTCGTTCTCCTAAAATATACAGTCGCAGTGACCTCTGCGCTGCCACTGACTATGTGACGAACTTTAAAAACGAAATATTTAAATACTGCCGTACCAGCGACCCAAAAGATATTAGGGAAGGAGGGGACCTAGATAGATAGATAGATTGAATTAATACTCTTTATTATGTACACCATAAAAATTAAAAATTAAAATACAATAGTTTTAAACATTTTACAAGGGGTAACACAATGGGCGGTCTTATCGCTAAAAGCGATCTTTTAAAGACAACCTTTTCTTGCAACAACATTAAAGTAATTATATGTTAATACCTCTTCATGATTCCTCTGAGAGAAGCCCTGACGGAGCTCACACTAAGATCCTGCGCAGTCTCCATGTAGTAAAATTTGATATCCTGGAACACGTAAATATACCACATAGAGAGAATAGGCTAGTTTCCACCATCAATAAATTGCAAATCTATTTAGTCCGTCAGTTCGAGTATTGGAAAATAATGGACACGTATTTTTTGTTTTTGTTAATCAACGAATATTAACAAAGATAAAATGCATTAAAACTCGGGAGTGGAGGCTCGTGACGTCAGAACTCACTAAGGATGATACAAAACAGTGACGTATTGGGAATTTTAAAAGCGTCGTATCTTCGTCAATTTTGGTTTATGTGACAAAAGAAAAAATACGGGTCAAATATTTTTTGATAATCGGACTAATTAGATTATTTCAGTTAACAAGCCTGTTGTTTGTGATCCTGTCTAAAATCCCTTCAACTTCAGAGTCAACACATCATCAGCCCCTGGTCTGCTTCTAGTTAAATCGGATGCAGTTAAATACCTATATTTTAAAAGGAGGACCGTTATCTAAAATTCCTGGCTACAGCCTTGGCTTTTGGAATATTAAATAGAGATGGTATCAGAGAGTATTGATAACTGTACCTTAAAGTCGACATCTCTGTCCAGCTTGAGCAGGGGAGCCTGGTCTCCAGCTATGATCTTGGTGAGCGGCGCCAGGTCATCCACGTGCTTAGTTATGAATCCCAGGGACAACATAGAATCCTTCTCCTCACCGGTTCGGAACATCACTCCTGGAATCGGAGTTTAATATTAGCATTAGTCATATAGGCATGACGACCTATGCCTATGATCGCCTTTTATAAAAAAAGGAGAGGGTAAGAAATACTGGCCTGTGACTGTACATTAGATTATATTCAGGGTGCAAAGGACCTCGACGCGCAAAAAGTGAACCTCGAATCTATTGTCTAGAAACATGTGCCAAATTCATGGCATGTCAAGGATATTACACCGTGTAACTTTAGCTAGTAAATTGAATATGGGGAACTTGGATAAAAATCAAAACAGTTCTTGGGTGAAGTAAAACGAAGATATGTACCTCTTGCGTTCGTGGTTCCAGGAGTAGGATGGTATCCAAACATGCCGCAGTAGAACGCAGGCATACGAGTAGACCCACCAAGATCCGAACCTAGAATAACATAAACATCATAGACCATATTTTGAAAACAGCACCTTGGCAAAAGAATAAAAGTCAGTAATAGGTACTCCGGAAGCTCGAAACTGAAAAAAATCTAACGACGGTGACTGTAAATGGTTTTTAAGTTAATGAAGAATGGGAGTGCAAATAAAACTTACATAAGCTGATGACAGAGGCACAGGAGGCCGTGAGCGCGGCCTCAGCCCCACTGGAGCCCCCGGTGGTCCTGCCGGTATGGTGCGGGTTGTTGGTTGTTCCGTACACCATGTTGCGGGTCTCCTGCCTGTGGACAGATAGTCACATTATATTCTTCCTGCAAACATGCTGAAAAAACTTACAACGCGACAAACTGTAGCCACCAGTAAACTTACCACCCGGTCTCCACTCCATAAAGGTAATTCTACCCACACTTTGAGGGATCTGTCCGAAGCTACCACCAACGCAGTCCAAGCTTATTTAAATTAAATATATGCATAGGGAATCATCGATACGACGATGAAGAAGAATCCGGGAATCCATAATCCATTAATCAGCCGTTTAATTGAATGACGAGGTGAATCAAGATGAGTGCTGAATCAGGCGTTAATTGTAGCTTACTTAATTTATACTACAGGCTTTTATACGAGTACTACCGCCTTCCAATTCTACGGACTTACCACACTAGTAGCTCAGGCAGATTAGTAGAGGCTACAACGATGGCCCCAGCATCCTTCAGCCTCTTGATCGCCTCGCTGTCCTCCGTCGCCACCTCATGGCGCCGAACCATGAGCCCCAACGTCAGTGGCATGCCTTTCACGGCTTGGCTCTCCTTGGTTGTGAATGGGACGCCTGGGGAAGAGAGAGATGAGGAGGGTTACATTTTTAGTCTAGCTTAGAACTAGCTCGCGAGTCGCTTTCGTAGCGGCATACGCGTCGTTGCGTCGACGAAACATCGGCGTCGTGTTTGCGATGTCGGCCGGTAGTGCGCGGTGTTACTGGTTGCAATGCGGTATAAAACACACTCAACTTTAGCATCAAAGTTTCAAATTCGTGCCAGCCCTCTTGTTGTTGTTATGGTGTAGTGTTGTTATCGTACGTGAGCAACAAGCCTAACAGTATCTATGTGACGTAACGTGTTATTACAACGATTCGAATGGAAGTCATTACTGATGGCAATATAAACTTCTGTTAAACTTTGATTGACATGTTATGTTGCCTACAAAAAGTTGTTATGCGTACACCCGGCCCTGTTCATCGGAAAAATAACTTATGTAACAAACAATTAGTGATCTAACCGTCTTCATGCATGTTTCAACTTCAAGTAGCGAACCTTTCGATCTCTCAAGGGCCAAGGGTCTAATACACTAACAGCGAAAGTAAGCATTCTTTAGGGACGAAAATTGGTGACTCTATTGATGATGAAGAATCTGAGTTTTTTTGGACGTGACAACGTCTAATAAATCGATGAACTCCGGCTGGATGCACGAAAAAGTGTCCCGTTACGCTCTGTACCGTTACGCTCATTGTAACGTTACGATCGGAGCGTATGTATGCAATCATTTCATCAATGTTTCGTTATGACGTTGTCACGTTAAACTATCGTCCGTAAACCGAGTTTACAGACAACTAATTTTGTCCTCTTTTATTTCAGCTTAATTATCCAATTTACGAACTACTTCACTACATAATTTACTTACATGGATGAGAACATCAACATCCTCTGTATTTGCAAGTTTAAGGCGTAGATCCACACATCTAGCTTCATCAGAACCTACTCAACTATCTGCTGACTATACTTACTTTTAAAGGGCTAAAGGCTACATACCCAACAATGGTTTCTTGTTAAACTCTTCTTCCGAAAGACCGTTGGCAATAAGAGCATCCACCTCTTTCGCTTCAGCCAGTGCTGCGTCATATCGGTCCTTGGCAATAGCATTTATCACTGGGTTGACCTGGAAACATGGATAATCTTAATTTTCATTTAATTGTCCCAGACCAGACTGTAATGACAGCGGGCAGGTCATGTAGGTTGAAGTACCGAAGGACGATGGAGGAATAGTTTGTCCATGGACAAATCTAGCGTTGAAGGCCACTCAGCTAAATGTACCTCTGACCTAATAAAGGTCGTTGGGACAGCCTGGAAGCTAAAGACGGAAAACAGGGTGTTGTAACTTGGGAGAGGCATATATGGGCTATATGTATACCTGCGGCCATACACTGAGTTCATGGACTGACTTATGTACACGCACACTCGGACATACAAGTTGGAAACATACCTTGGTATTGACGGCTTCGCGAAAAGTTAAAAATTATTCGTAAAGTTTCAGGAATGACACCTACCACTGCTTGTCTCTGCATCACCTAAAGGTTGACTGGTAGAGAATGCCATTGGCATTAAGTCCGCCTCTGTACTTTGTGCTTGAAGTGTTAAATAAAAAAAAAAAAGTCGCCGTACGGAAAGCTTGCGTTCTGTACGGCAAACCTATGCAATTTTTTTTTGCTTTCAAATTACTTTTTTTTGGGGTGAATCAGACTTTTCGGTAGGACTCAATGTAACGCACTTAAAACATTGTGCTGATGGATGGATTGAATAGGACAGGGGTCGTGAAGGTGTTGAAAAAAAGGACATTAAAAACATGTGTGTAGCAGCTATTTAAAAAAAAAACGTGAAAAAGTAGGAACTTCGACCCCAAATAACTCCGTAACTAAAAGGTTCCCAAGTATGCTCTAGACTCTAGAGCAAAACAAATATTGCAATGACGGGGAGAAAAGACTACCGTTCGACTTTGTTAAGACGCTTTACACCCTTGACATGTAATGGATGGTTGGATGGATTATGCAACAGCTACATAAGTTAGTCAACATCAATGCTTTTTCAATGTTCCATGAATATCAACTGAGTAGGTGGAGGTCCATACTTATAGCCACTTCTGGATAACAAATGAACATTACGGAAAATGATCAATGAAGCGCAATGGAGCAATGAATCAATTAAAAGTAACAGTCAATTGTTTATGTTACAACACTAATCGAACTGCCAAACAAGTAGTTGGGTAATGGAAGTTCTTCGAAAAATGATGATTTAACCGCTGGACTGTAGAGTTAGGAACGTAAGTTGCTGATCAAGTGAAAATGTAGTGTACAAATGTGAAATTAGGGAAGGTACTAATGGGATCGAAGTTTCCCATGTGTGAAGTAAAGAAGTATTGTAAAGAAGTATTATGCTTGCATTAAGAATAATACGGGGTGGAAGTGATATCGACACAAACGGTCACCATGCACGCACTTAAACCCCACAAATAAATTTTCGAACCCCGTTTTAAATTACTGTTGAAAAAGTCTACATCAGGTATTTTGGTGGGTCCAGAAAGACTACCTCACCCTGTACAGGTAATACTTTATTGTAGTTGATTTTGAAACGGATACTGGCTACAATTTGTTGTTCAGATGTTCCGAAATAATTAACACTTAAAAAATAAACGCGGATTCTCACCTCCTTTATCCTTTCAACGACAGCTCGAACCAGATCTTCAGACTTCAACTTCTTCTGTCTGATCTTGTCGGCGAGTGACATAGCACTCTCAGTAAGTATAGAATGCTTCTGCAGATCGAGATCTGGTATCTCTTTGTTGTGGCAGTTCCAGAAGAGAGCGAAGATGCCGTCGATAGTGAAGTCGAACATCAGGCGGATGTACAGAAGAATTTTTTTGCAAAATTTCCCCATTTTCGTGTGCTGGTGTTTTTACCTGTTGGAATTAAGTTGAGAGTTAGTTTTTTAGCTCTAGATCGAAACAACGGAAAATCATGAGGAGAGGCCTAATTGCCCCGCAGTGGGTCGGCTAGCAGTAACAGTAGTTCTTTAGGGTTCCGTACATCCACCTCCGAAATAAAATAGTGTGCGTCTGTCACAGCCAATTTGCTCAGAATCTACTGGACCGATTTAGTTGATCACAGTTGTGAATGTAGCGGTCCCCATATTCAAAATTCATTTATTTACGAAAAATGTCCGTGACTACGTTTAGGCCCGGACTCGACCAAAGCGGAGACGAATTGAGCGGAGAGGATATCTGCGTAATCCGACCAATCAAATTGGTTGAAATAAGTCTCTTGTGATTGGTCAAATTTTGCACACGGCTCTCCGCTCCGCTACTCGCCGCTTAGAGTCCGGGTACACCAATAAATGGTGAGCCATCTCCTCTCCGCTCTACCGTTTCCTCGAAAGCTAAGCGTAGACGCGAAGTGTAAATTACGAAATTCTATTGGTGGTTTAATAGTATATTTTATAACGAGGGACTAAACGAAGCCATTATATACCCGAGGTGGTTTGACTCCCGAGCTTGCGAGGGAGGCAATGAAAGCGAGGGTATATTAAATTGGCGTTTAGTCTCGAGGTGCAAACTGTACTTTTCACTTCGAGTGCGAGAAAAATGGTCATTTAAAACCGAACTAATCAAATATACACTCGACAAAAATTCTGAACTGAGCGGTAAGTTTTTTCTTCTATCAGGTCAGTCACAGATTAACAATTTAAAACACAACACAAACTCTCAACATTTTCGCAATGAAGATGATCCACACTCCACGGATAATTAGTACCTACATTACTGCAGCGGCTAGCAACAGTGGCATTGCTTTTCAAAATCAACGATGCGCACAAGCAACCATAATTTTTTCTCGCGTTGAAGAGTTCATTTGTTTTCTCTTTTCAATAAACCGATTTCTATTTGCATGCCAATTCGAAATTTAAATTAAACCTTTGACAAGTTACTCTTTTGTGACCATGTTTCAGAGTAAAAGATCGTTCCATTTTTAAATTACTTTTTACTCCCTAGGGAATAAATCGTCACTTTAATCCCGCTTCGTAGGGCTATAATGGCGTACTTTTAGAGCATGAGAAGTGAAAAACAATTCTCCTCTTCTCTTTTTGTCTCCGCTTTGGCGGAGTCCGGCCCTAACCTTAAAATCGAGCTTAAGCTTAAGAGCCCTCTTACAGTCCACTAGCGCCGCCAATCGAAAAAATGTCATAACTCGTAAATAGAATCAAAAATACAAAATGTGGTCTATTATTACTGTAGAAAAGGCAATAACGTAATTTTATAACACACTGTCACCACTTGAAATATAGCTGTTTAGCTAAATCGTGCATTTGTAACAAAAACGGCCGTTTATGTTTTGAATGCACGATTTAGCTAAACAGCTATATTTCAAGTGTTAATAAGGTGTTATAAAATTACGTTATTGCCTTTTCTACAGTAATAATAGACCACATTTTGTATTTTTGATTCTATTTACGAGTTATGACATTGTTTCGATTGGCGGCGCTAGTGGACTGTAAGAGGGCTCTTAAGCTTTTGTTACAAGCATGAGAATTTTGTATTTCAGTCTGCACAAGAAAAATCGAACAAAAACATTCAAATTACGGCAAGTGATGTAGACCTAGCTAACCAGTAAACAATGCTTCATACCGACTAATTTGCATCTGACTTTGACCCGCGTCTTTGTTGTAATGGTTATTATTGTTTTAAATAATTATAAACATAGGTACATAAATCGTAGCGTTTCTTGTTCTACAACTACAAAATCATATCACATCTTATGGGGTGATTTCTTTTCCAAGTTTGGTACATCTGCAATAGAGGTAGAAATACCCGAACCTATACGCAAAATACGTTATCTATACATATAATAAAATCGTTGAGACCAAAAAATCTGTACATTGAAGATTTAAAAAAAAAAACCGATCAGGGTGACTTAAAATAAGTAACTGAACATATTAAAACCATTTTTAAAATTCGTGTTTGTTTGTTTGACCGCGCATCACGTCAAAACTGCTGGACGGATTTTGATGAAAACTTCACTTATCTGTTTAAATAAATTCAGAATAACACTTAGGCTATAAAAATTATGGAAAATGTTGGAAAAAGGGGGTGAAAAGGGGGGATAAAGTTTGTATGAAAAAAAAATTTTAGATTGTTCTAGAATCATGAAACTCAGAGTAAATACTTATTATTAAAAATAAAGAAATACCTGTTTCAGCGTTTTTAAAAAAAAATCTACAGAGACGTAAACAAGAGGGTTTTGTGTTTAAAATTAATTAATTAATTAACCTATAGAACAAAATCCAATTAAGTGTAAAACTTTAAAAGTTGTTGTAAATACCTCAAATCTAATACAGATAAATATAATTTCACAATTTTCTTGAATTTTGATTTTTGAAGTGTATACGCCCAAAATAGCGGGACTCAAGAAAATCGGCTTTCCTCGGTATAAGTAGTAGGTAATAAAGGGTGGAAATGGTAAAAGGCTCCCCTTACTGCCCAGTAAGGGGAGCTACAGCTACACGAAAATGGTCTTAGAAACAATCCATAATTTTTACGCTAAATTTTGATCCCCATTCACAGATTTAATTTTTTTTAAAGTGCAGTTAGCATTTTCCATTTTCACATAAAACAATTTTTTTGATGCCAATAATGATAAACCTTAACCGCTGCAGTTACATGAAAATAGGCTACAAGAAAATGGTCTTAGGAAACCATCCGTAAGTTTTCGTGAAATTTTGATGCCCATTCATAGTTTAAAAAAAAAGTACAGTTAGCAAGAAAATTGCTATTTTACACAAAACATTTTTTGTTGCCAATCGATCCTGTTTCTAATACTCAAAGGTTAAGAAAGCTCCCCTTTCTGCCCCGTTAATCGTTTCCACCCTGTATTTACAAATAAAATAATACTACGAAGAAAATGTAGACTATACGAATTTACATCTATACTTATAATAAATCTGTAGAGAGGTCAATTCTGTACATGAAATATATTTACAAAATAACTATCGGGGGGTGATTAGTGATCGATACTGATGCCAAAAATGCAATCAGTAAAATTTTTGTCTGTCTGTCTGTCTGTCTGTCTGTCTGTCTGTCTGTCTGTCTGTATGTTATTTATAGAAAAAAAAACTACTCGACGGATTTTAACGAAACTTGGTACAATTATTCTACATACTCCTGAGCAGGTAATAGTATACTTTTCATCACGCTACCATTAATAGGAGCAGAGCAGTGAAAGGAAATGTTGGGAAAACGGGAGAAGTTACTTGGTTTTTTTAGCTTCCGTTGCGTGTGCAGCCTTAATGGTTAAAGCTACATAGAAATCATGTATAACGGAAATATTCCACATAAAATTATATAAAAAATATCCCAAGACAGCATATGTCTATCTTTTATAGTTGACTCACAATAACACGTGTAACTCCCGATAGCTTAGCAGTTCGGAGAATAAATGTGAATGTAAGTTTGTTTGTTGCGCTTTCACGCGACAACTACTGAACGGATTTGGATGAAATTTTGCACACAGATAGTTTATAACCTGGATTAAAACATAGGATACTTTTTATCCCGGCAGTAAGATTCCATGGGACAATAATCAAACTTCACGCGGGCGAAGCCGCTGGCAGAAGCTAGTCAGACATAAAGCCGGAAAAGTTACAAGTACATACGAGTACAAATCCTACTACCTATAAATAAAAAATGCTTTGTCCTGAAGGACTGTCAGATGGATCAACGCACAGCCTATACCGCATATTGTAGAAACCTGAAACGTGGAGGGTGAATTTTTTTATATGACGTAGGCATACGATAAGAAAGGATTTTCTGAAATTATACCCATAGGGGAGTGAAAAGAGGGGGCAAAGTTTGTATGGGAAAACGTGATTCCTTGGTCCAATCTACTTCAAATTTTGCTATCAACAATATTAACAGAATTGATGGACGCGTTTCGTATTGCACGTAAATTGATTTCAATGCATACTTTTCTCCTAAGATACACCGTTTTAAATAACTCCGCAGCAAAATAATGATCATGTACCAGGCGCGCATTTTCATTATGCGGAAGGATGTGTGTGATGTGCTCTTTGAAAGTTGTATTGAAGGTGCTTACGACCCACTCTCTGTGGGGTATCCATCGGCGTCGAGTCGACGTTGAAGTACCTAGGACTCGTCCTCGACAGCCGGTGGAACTTCGTGGAGCACTTCCGACGTTTGGCCCCCAGGTTGGAACGGACCGGGGCTGCCTTCAGGCGGCTCCTGCCCAACCTTGGGGGGGCAAACGCCTCCTGCCGCAGGCTCTACGCGGGGGTAGTGCGGTCCATGGCCCTTTACGGGGCCCCAGTGTGGGCGCGTTCCCAGAAGCGGCGTGCCGCTCACTATCTGAACGCGCCCCAAAAAGTGGTGGCCGTAAAGATGGTCCGCGGGTACCGCACGATCTCTCGCGAGGCGGCGGGCCTGCTTGCCGGATTGCCGCCATGGGATCTGGAGGCGATAGTCCTCGCGCGCCTGCATGAGTGGCGCGCGGAGGTACTACGCCGGGGGGAAACTCCGCTGCCGCGGCAAATTGCCGCTCAGCGGACGGACCTCCGGCGCGATCTCATGGCGACATGGAGAGAGCGACTGTCGCAACCCCGTGCAGGGCACGCCACGATAGTGGCGGTAAGTCCCCTCTTTGAGGAGTGGCTGGAGAGGCGCCACGGCGTCCTCACCTTCCGCCTGACGCAGGTCCTCACCGGACACGGATGTTTCGGGAGGTACCTGCACCGAATCGGGCGGGAGGAGGCGCCCGGGTGTCTCCACTGCGAGGATCGACCGGAGGACACGGTGGAGCACACGGTGGAAGTCTGCCCTGCGTGGGCGGAGCACCGCCGTGTCCTCGTAGCGGCGATCGGCGGCGGCGACCTCTCGCGTCCGGCCCTGGTTCAATTTCAATCCATGGTCCGGAGCGAGACGGAATGGGAAGCCGTCACCTCCTTCTGCGAAGCAGTCATGCTAGCGAAGGAGGTGGCGGAACGAGAGAGGGAGAGATCCTCTCTTCCCGGCCGCCGCGGGAGACGCACCGGGCGTCGGGGGCCACGTGGTGGCTACCGGCCACCGTAGATGCGGGCCTGTGGACGGTTGGCTATGGGCTAGCTAGCCGTCCGTCCGTCTAACGACGACGACGGGCCGTGTCGACGGCGCGTTCGTGTTCCACGCGCGCCTCAAAGAGATGTCAGCATAAGGGGAGGGGCCCGCAAGGGCCGAAGCCTGCCGGGGCTGCGGGCCTGTTCGAAAGAGATACCGCGGCCCTGGAACGTAAAGGGCGAGGAAGGAACATGGATGGGTTTTAGTCAGTAAGAGTCTGACACTCCCTCCCGCTCCGCCCAGAGTGGGAGAAGTCATTTGATGATTTCCAATCCCAAAAAAAAAAAAAAAAACCCACTCTCTGTAACCCTCTCTTTCTCTTACGTGACGCAGACGAAGTTGCGCGGGTCAGCTATACTCGGAATTTTAATTCGATTCCAGATTTGACAATTTCTGTGTTGCAACGTAATGACAAGTACTAAATAGTGACGTTGCGAAATTATTCGATATGGAAATGGAATATTTCCAGATCGATTCTTCTCGTTTATAATTTTACTCTCGTAAACTAAGTAAATCAGGAAATTAAATATTTCCCAACCAATAGAATAGAATAGAATAAACTTTATTGTACACTAAAAAGTAACACTGTAACACACTCATACATTCATTTTCTTTCACAACTTCAAAGGCCTCCAATTGCGCAGAAATTTCATTTTTCACGTATTTGTAGGCGTTGCAGATCATTACTTTTTCAGTAACAGTGAAAGCTTTTCGTGGACGATTTTTCTTGGGGACAAGAAAACATCCACGTCTTTTTGTGATGTACTTCGCTGAGGATCCATTTTGATGGAAAACCAAATCAAATAGAATCACTCAAAGTTCACAAAAAACTATAAACGTAACAACAAACACAACGTAACAACACTTTAACAAAAACCCAACAAAATAACAAAATATCGATTCGATTATCGATTTTTGTGTTCATCACTAAACTATTATATGTGGTATCATTATTTCACAAAATGACAGTAGCTAATGTCAAATCTGGAATCGAATTAAAATTCATAGTATAGTACAAAACAATAAAATGTCCATAACGAAACCGAAAGGCATTTGTTCTCTTTGATATTTTTTTGTTCTAGAACAAACGAACCTTCTAGTTACGGAGATTATGGGGGTCATAGGTCGGGCTTGATGCAAGTATTAATGTTCAATCTTTATTTTTTAAAATTCCTTTACGACCCTCGTACTATTCAATGCGTTCACGAGCAAACTGTTTTGAGTGCGTAACATCAGGGTGGCCCGCGAAATTCAAATATTATGTTTTTTGCAATTTGCAAGGCAGTGCTAAATTTTATATTGATAAACATATCGGTCGCGACTGTAAGACGTATTAAGTTACAGAATTAAAGTCATGAAAATCATCAATACAACCCCCGAGGTTCATGAGTCGAAGAAGGACTTTGACCGTTAAAAAGTCGATCATTTATCAACATACAACTTAGCACTGTCCCAAATTGCAAAAAAAAAACGTAAGAAAATTTGAATTTCCTGGGCTACCTTCCTAAACTAAAGTCTTCTCTCAGCAAAATTTTTACGTAGGTTTACTTAGTTAGATGTACAGAATGCTTGGTTGACGGCTTCGTGATGAGGTGGTTTACAACTTGTTTAAGTAATGTCAGTTCTAAGTGATGACTAGGTACACACTGAGATGACGTAATCAGAAGTAACCAAAACTTCAGTCGTCAGAGGGGTTTGTAGTAACTGCAGGCAATATGATGAAATTGGCTACTAAAGCTTTCTGGACTTTAAAAACCACTCTATATGGAATTTGAGCACAAGAGTGCAGTGACTTTGTTAGGTGATCACATCTGTTCATGTTGAGAAATTCTTTATTCATTTCTGAGTAGGTATATGATTAGGATCTTAATATTAGAAAGTTTCAGTGTGTGCGTTTGTGAGTTTCGGTTTTAGTGTCAGATGTAGCTATGTATTGTATTCGATATCCAGCGGAACTGGGTACCAGGATGCCCTTCGTAAGACTGGTTGCTGGATTTATGAACTGACTAAAATAATAAAATTAATAAAAAAAATATTAAACAAATATATATTATACAACATTATTTTTTGTTTACACTAAACGCGATAAAAAATCAGCTGTTCCCTACATTTTGACGAGTTATGCGAACATAAATGTAGGGAACAGCTGATTTTTTTTTCGCGTTTTCAAGGTTCGTCCCATAGAAAAAGTTGTTCAAAATGATGAGTACAATGACCCCTTTTCGGGTTTTTTGTAAACAAAAAATAATGTTGTATATATATTTAAAAAAACAGCATTAAAATCCGTTGCGTAGTTTTTAAGCATACATAGGGTCAGGCTCAGTGTTGCCAGAATGATTTCCCAAAAAAGTACGGCTGGCTTTCTGAAAAGGTACGGTTTTTAACTTCAAGGTACGGTCGAGTCGGGATACTTCTGCAAGAAATAAATCAGTATTTTTTTTGTTTTTTTTCTTCTTCCTGTTGGCTGTCTGCGACCATAGGTTGGAAAAAAAGCGATAGGGAATCGAATAATCAAAGGGGTATGGTAAAGTAGAACATTATTACCGATTGCCAATATCGAACAAATTCATTTGTAAATCAATTATAGAATGAAGTAAACTCATTAAATTCGTTAATGATGGGGATAGGGGGAACGTTCAGATGCCAATGTATACGCTTTTACAATAAACTTCCGAGCCATATTCAAGCACTTAGTCTAAATAAATTCAAATCGTTTATAAAACGGAAGCTATACCTGAAAGCCTACTATCATGTTAATCACTACCTCGATGATAAAAAGGCTTGGGATTAAACTGCTCCAATGAAATTTGCTCTGCGAATATAGAAATTTCGGACTTCGCTTGTTTATTATTGATTCCTTTCTTTTATATTCTTTGTCATGAATGCATATTATTTTTTTACTTTACTGTTTATTATTGTGTGTGTGTGTATTTGACATGAATATTTACTTGTGGTTTTTGACATTTAATGACTTGACATGAATACTTAGTTCAGTATTTTATTATTTTTTACATTTTTAGTTTATTTTTTATTGTTTTCTGTGTGTGTATTTGACATATCGTATTTCTATTGACATTCATTTTGTGCGTTTTTGTGAATGTGAGGACCATGTGGGTTACATTTTATTTTTTTACCCCTCAACCGTCTGGCAGTTTGAGTTCTATAAGCGACCTACCCACATTTGGGTCGACGAACAATACCAAAGAAAGGACATTTCCTTTCTTTGGTATTGTTCGTCGTTTCGTTGAGCTCCTTATGTTATAAGTCGAGCTACACGATAACTGACAAATGCTTGCACTGACTAGACAGGTTTACTCAAATCTGTATGGTTCTTTCTTCAAAAGACCATCTCAGACAATAATATCTACATGATTCTCATGTGAATTGAGCAAGATTATGTCTGGACTTCGAAAGAGACTATGACCTCTGAGTTTGTTTCGGCTGTTTCTTTTCAGAGTAGTCAGGTACGAAACACCGGCACCATCTAGTTTAAAAAAAAATTGACGTGTAAAAGTGTTTGTGAAAACCTACTTATAAAATAAAGATGATTTATCATTTATCATTTGATGCAATTATTAAAAAAAAATGGATAATAATTTATCATAGCAGTTATGTGATGAGGAAGTTCAGATATGAAGCGATATATAATTATTCTCTATATTGAAAGGAACAAAAAACATAGTTTTATTTCATTGTTTTTAATCAAGTATGCAAAATTCTGTTGTTTCAAATCAATCGCAACTCAAAGAAAGAAAAAACTGATCTAGTTCTTGCAGAAGTAGAACTAGAATTGCGTACGGTTTTGCTAGAATTTTGAAAATAATACATGTTATAGTCTACTCATATTCTATAGCGTAAGCAAGTTGTTCGCTCGACAGACTGTAATCGTAAAATAATAATTGAACTTACCACGAGTTTATAAATATTTTACGAGTTTATATTTTTTTACCCTTTGTAGTGAAAAATAAATCACTAGTATAGAAAAGGTACGAAAAAGGTACGGTCTACACTGAGGTACGGTTGTGGTACGATTGTGTGATGAATAGTACGCAAAACCGTACTTTTTGGTACGGTCTGGCAACGCTGTCAGGCTAGGAACTCACGGAGCGATTTTTGCCCGCGTCCGCTGCGGTTGCGGGCCCGCAGCTTCTGTAGAATGGAAATATTTATATAAAAAATTAAAGCACATTTCACGACGCGTTTTACGCCCGCGGTGTACGCGGTTGTATGCGGCTCCCGCTGTACCGGCGGGCAACTAGTAGAATCGCGATCTTAGCGATCGGTTGGCGGGGGCC
This sequence comes from Xestia c-nigrum, assembly GCA_916618015.1. NCBI lineage: Eukaryota > Metazoa > Arthropoda > Insecta > Lepidoptera > Noctuidae > Xestia > Xestia c-nigrum. The sequence goes on along the minus strand of OU745261.1, from coordinate 3,394,454 downwards.
GGCGGGCGGCGCGGCGGGAGGTACAGAGATCCGGCCATTTTCCGCCCGTCTTGCAATCTTGCGATCATCGCCCGCCACGTTTGCGGGCGATGATCGCAACCGCGGCGGCCGCGTAACCGCGCGAATAACCGGTCTCGTGAGTTTTGAAATAAAACCGCAGATCCACGACCGCTGCGGTTACGGGCGAAAATCGCTCCGTGAGTTCTTAGCCTCAGACAGACACGGCGGCGCGGCGGCGGCGGCGGGAGACTTTGTTTTATAATATGTAGTGTATTTAATTTTAATAATATGTATGGTGAACGCGCGCTTCTCTCCATCGAACTGAAAAGTTAATTACCCTGGTTAAGTTTATTTAGCCTGTATACAGTCAATCATGCGTAATTATCAGTGGCTTCGATTACTGTTTAAAATCAGCTGATCTGACAAAAAGAAATGTATCAAAAATCGGCAGGTTTATTTATTTATTTTAACTTCATGTAAATGAGTGGTAAGTACATAGGCGGACTCAATGCCACAAGGAAGGTTTATTTCTTTTTCCCTCTTTTTTACGTCATTTTTGCTGGCTGCCTTTGAACGTGTAGGTAGTTTGCCGCCCGGCTTTATTGACGCAGGCTGACCAGAAAACTGAATAGCATACCTTATAAAAGCACTCCATTTTTAAAAAGATTTATTCGACAGTCATCATAATTTTGGTAAAGAAAGTCGTGCCAACATCAGCACTCCACAACAAGTGGTTATGTTCAAATGTGCTTCGATGCATGACAGTACACTTTACGCAAGACGCACGCAGGTAGGCGGTTCGACGACCGACTTAGGTAATTGAGCTCATTTGGAAAGTTCTCAGCTTGCATAAGCGCTATTATAGAGCGATTTAGAAAAACTGAGCGGTTTTTTGGCGCGAATTGAGAAAAGGTTAAGTTTACTCAAGTTTACTGTATTAAAACTCAAACAATGCATTTATCACCGTAAAATTGTTAAACACGTTATATTACAAGTAGCTGACCCACGCAACTTAAGAGAGAAAAAAGAAAGGGAAAAAAAGTCCCCGTTTTTGCAACATTTTCCATTCCTGCTCCGCTCCTAATGGCCGTAGCGTGATGTTATATAGCCTTCCTCGATCAATGGACTATCCAACACAAAAGAATTTTTCAATGTGAACCAGTAGTTCCTGAGATTAGCGCGTTCAGCCAAACAAACAAACTCTTCTGCTTTATAATATTAGTATAGATATAACGTGTTTCTCTCTAGCGATATTGTAATATCTCGAATTATTGCCAACTGAACATACGGAAGTATCTCTGCCCCCATAATCGGGACTTGGGGCAACCCCCCGTTAGGTTAGTTAGGTTCCTTTAAACCCTGCACTCGGAAATAGGGGCCCCGCGAAGCGGGGCTCCGTCGACTACGCTTTATAAGGGAATATAAAGTCTTTTCATGAGAGTTGTACCACTGGGCAAGGGGGACCCCTCCTTCCCTCCACACCGCGTGAGTTTCTACCATCGCATGCATTTCACGAAAAATAATGCGTTTTATTGTAAGCAGTATGTTCATTTGACAATATTTCGAGATTTTACAATATCGCTAGAGATATTACAATATAACGTATTTGACAATTTTACGATGACATATAAATTATAGTGCTTCTTATGTAAACTATCATCAGCCTATTAATGTTTCCAGTGAAGGGACACAGGCCTCCTCTCTAAGAGAAGGGCTACAATTAATCCACCACGCGGGCCCAGTGCGGATTGGTAGATGTTACATGTCTTCGAATTTTTTAGTTTGGTTTGGACATGCTGGTTTCCTCACGACGCGTGGCGCGATGTTTTCCTTCACCGTTTTGAGTGTGTATAACACATAAATAATCTCTGCTATATATTATCTCTGCTATAAATAAATATGTGAACCAGAATTTGCAACTAATGATAATGTTGAATTAAAATGTTTGGTGGCAACCTACCCGATATAAGTCAAAATCAATAAATTATCATCATCACATAATTATGTAGGAAATGGCCACTTATAAAACGTCGAAAAAGGTGCACCGTTCGTTTTGGTGGTTTCGTATGGAGAAGAACCAGCAAGAAACTTCATGGTTACTCTTTTCAAACTGTGTTGCAGGCCATTACTTATTATGAGGAATCACATTAATAATGGTGATGATGAATCAAAAAGTTAAGCAGCCAGTAATAAAATTACCTGATATTACATTCTTGACATTTATGTATGGTTTCCATTCAAGGTAAACAAGTTGTAAGCTGTTCGATGCGTACAACCTGTTAGGTACCTACATGGATGTCTAGGTAGTTAAGTCAATTTTACGAGATTTATGCAGACATAGCGCGAATATCATATGTTTTTTCATTAATTTAAGTAAGGTTCTCAGACGTGCTAATTGAAGTAATTTACGTAAAACACCGCGTAACCTTAGGTAGGTTACGCGGTATACCGCGGTATTTTCTGACAATGCACAGAAGTTCTTTTTTTAAATCATATTAGTGTTTTACAACACGTAACTACTTCTATAATACGTGGGTGTGTTTTCTATAAATAACCAGCAATAACGATGAATATTGTGTACTTCATCTAAGTGTGTCAAATAAAATCGAAAAAAAAAGAGATTCCCAGTCCCATTGTGGCTTTACGACCTCAAGTGAACTTAAGTTCACAAGTTCACCTCAATACAGGGTGCGTAAAAATGAACATCACTAATAAAGATTAAAAATATAATAATGTCGCCCTTCGCCACTGATACCTATCTTATCTTATTCTTTATTGCACACAAAATAATAAAGAAAAATATACACAAAATTAGAATAAGTACAGCTTATGTACAACGGTGAGCTTAACCCAGAATTTGGTTTTCTTACGGCAAACCACACTTGAGTTGAGACAAAAATATTATTGGTAACATTTATGATTTCACTTATACGACTGTTTTTTGTCTTTTTTACATACTATTTCTTACATGGATTTATAAGAAAGCAGAAACGATTTGTAAGTCGTATTTTGTCGCGTCGTAACTGCGAAACACATGCATAGATCTACACACGCACTTAAGCTTGATTCTGTTGTTTACAGTATAAAACTATATACATGTATATACCTTCCTATGACTAAGGCTTATGTTACCCAGTCACCTAGACCATTAGAATGCTAATGTTGTGGAAAACATTGTACATAACGCCGGCTAATAAAACCACCGTTAAGGTTACTTGTTTATTTACATCACAAACGTGTGTGCTTTTCATTGATTAGTATACCTCAATGTCAAAGTTATTATTTGTATATTGTAGGTAATTAGTCTCTCAAAGATTCAGTTTTCTGGCATCGTCTAGTTGAATGGAATTATATGAAATTATTATGCTTCGATAGGCTGCTACAATAAAACTGACAACTAAAATAACAACTTTCCGTAACCATCAAGTTGATTGCAATACAATTAAAATAATAAAGACCTTCATATAAAATAAAAAAAAACAAACGCACTTGTCTTAAGTACCGGTTTCCGCGCAAATGTAGATCAACTTTGACAGTAAAACTCCCTCCAAAAATAAACACAACTTTTTTTTATAAAATCACAGACGTTTGCGCGCGTGCATACAGCCGCGGGTTTCGGACACAACTAAATATTATGTGAGCGGCTGTCTTGATCATTACATTATAATTTTTAGGTAGACCGTGTACATTCGTTGACCTTTGTCCAAGCACGGGCGCGTCATAAATAAGTAATCATACTTCGATTCCGGCCGGTGCGCGATGATCCGGTTTTAAAGCGAATTCAAAACACTGTGCTGTCGGTAGTAGATAGAGCTTGGTAATCAGTGTTTTATCACGATCATAGGTTAAACAGACTGAATAATCTTAAGCTCTAATCTTAAAAGACAGATATAAAACCAGATTTTTGTGGAATATGTACTTTTATTGACCTGGAATTTGATCATATTATTGTTTGTGAATGCACCTTTTCATATTTTATTATCTATGACATCTGGACTTTTATATTGTATCTGTGGTTTGGAGCGAATTAAACAGAACCCAATTTGTATAAAATATCTTTTATTTATTTAAATAACATGGTGTCTCGTGGGTAAAATGGCAGATGAAGATTACAAAGTGCTTCTGGAGCAGCAAACTAAGCTGTTAGCTGCCATGCAAACCCAAATGCAAGTCATGCCGCAACAAATGGGTAACATGATGGCGGGATCCACTATAGACGCTGTGAAAAGTCATGTCAGCGTCCCATGGCCTCAACCATTAGATGTAGAATCGGGAGATCTATTCGAAAATTTAGAATTCTTCCGCAACGGCTGGGAAAATTACTGCACGGCTACCGGAATGTCTAAATGGGGACCAGAGAAAAGTGAGGTTAAGGCCAGCATTCTTTTAAGTGCAGTGGGCACTGCAGCAGTAAGAAAATTCATGGAGTTCGGCCTCACAGAGAAGGAAAAGAAATGTGAAAAAGAAATTCTGAGAAAAATGGAAGATACTATCATAAAAAAAACAAATGTCATCTATTCCAGATATTTATTTAACTCCAGGAATCAGCTCAGCGAGGAAACTTTCGAAGACTATTTTCTTGCTCTTAAGAAGCTTATAAAAACCTGTGGTTATGGTTTAATGGCAGACGAATTGATGAGAGATCGCCTAGTGGTTGGAATAAAGGATGGTGAGGTTATTAAAGAGCTATTGCGAAAAGAAGACTTAACCCTAGATTCTGCCCTCAATATATGCCGAGCAGCTGAGAGAGCTACAACTCAGTTGGCAGATCTGAAAAAAGAAAATGTGGTAAATAAGATAAATACATATAATAAAAAGGATAACAGTAACAAAAAAAAGGATGAAAAGAAAATGCCAAAAAGATGCAAGTTTTGTGGGGATAATCATGTTTTCGATAAAAATGTATGCCCTGCATTTGGTAAACGATGTGAAGAATGTGGTGGTCGCAATCATTTTCAGAGAGTATGTAAAAAGAAGAACACAAGAATTAATGAGATTAATGAGAATATGAGTGACAGTTCTGATGATAGCATTGTGATAGCTCAAGTTAGAGCAAATAAGAGTTCGGGCCATATCGAAGCACCATTGATGTTTAATATCAAAGCCAAATGGAACAAGATTTATTGCACATTGGATACAGGTGCTCAAGTATGTGTGATGGGTGCCAATTATTATAAAAAGATAACTGGAGACGAGGATTTCCGCAATTTAACACCTTCATCAAAGAAACTCAAATGTTTCAATGGCTCAGCTATTTCTCAATATGGCACTGTGATGTTTGAATGCAGGAATAAAGATAAAAAATTTGAAATCAAATTTCACATAGTAGATGTTCAACATGAGCCACTACTTTCAGAAAAAGCATGTGTAGCTTTTGGATTTATAAAATATTGTGAGGTGGTGAAATCTGACACATGGTCAGATAAGGATAAACAAAAATTGGACCGCACAAAAGCACTGGAAATTATTAAAAAATATGATGATATTTTTAATGGTTATGGAGAGCTACCAGGAGAAGTTAATTTAGAGGTGGACACATCAGTTATTCCTAAAATACAACCTGCTCGACGAGTTCCTGTGTGCATACGGAACAGATTGCAGAAGGAATTGGAACAGTTAGAAGAAGATGGCATTATTGTGAAAGAAACTCAACATACTGATTGGGTAAATAACATTTTAATAGTTAGTAAAGACTCAAAGTTCAGATTATGTTTAGATCCTATCCCATTAAATAAAGCACTGAAAAGACCCAATTTTCAATTCACTACATTGGATGAAATGCTGCCTGAATTGAGCAAGGCTAAGGTCTTTAGTACAGTTGATGCCAAGAAAGGCTTCTGGCAATGTCGCTTAACAGAAAGCAGTAGTAAATTAACTACATTTTGGACACCTTTTGGACGTTACAGGTGGCTGAGACTGCCCTTCGGCCTGTGCTCTTCGCCAGAAATATTCCAGCAGCAACTTACCAGTTTGTTGAAGGATCTTAGAGGTATAGAAATTATAGCTGATGATATACTTATTTATGGAGTGGGTGATACTATTGAAGAGGCAACAATTGACCATAACATAAAACTAGAAAATTTGTTGAAAAGATTACAGGAGGTAAATTGTAAACTCAATAAGGAAAAAGTCAACTTGTTACAAACCTCTGTGAAATTCTACGGTCACATCCTGTCAAAAGATGGTTTGAAAGTAGATGAGTCCAAAGTAGATGCTATTAAAAATATGCCTACACCAACTTCAAGTAAAGATGTATTGCGTTTTTTGGGCATGGTTGGCTACCTCAGCAAATTTATAAATAACCTCAGTATGAAAGCAACTAATCTCAGAAAGCTTACCAGAATAGATACAGAGTTTGTTTGGTCAGAAAAAGAGGAAACAGAATTTCAGAATTTAAAAAATGTTATTAGTAACTTACCAGTCTTAAAATATTTTGACATTAACAAGGAAGTGGTCATTGAATGTGATGCCAGTGAGTATGGTCTGGGTGCTGCTCTATACCAGAATAATCAGATTATATGTTTTGCATCTAGATGTCTAACTCCTACAGAAAAAAAATATGCACAGATAGAGAAGGAGATGTTGGCAGTGGTATTTGCCTGTAAGAGATTTAACCAATATGTGGCAGGTAATAGTAAGACAATTATAAAAACTGACCATAGACCCCTGATTAACATTACTAATAAACCATTGATTGAAGCCCCAAAGAGATTACAAATGATGTTACTGACTTTGCAAAAATATAATGTACAGCTGGAATTTATACAAGGTAAAGATAATTTACTTGCGGACACTCTATCTAGAGCACCAGTCAGTGATGATATGGACATGTTTTATAACCTAGAAGAAAAAATAAAAGAAAGGAAAGTTTACAAATTAATAAGCAAAGTATCAAGCATTAAATATCTAAAGGTGTCTGATAAACTTATATGTAAGATCAGAAAATATACTGAAAAAGACCAGAGTCTGCAACAGTTAATAGACTACATACAGAAAGGATTTCCAAAATATATCTCTGGCTTGCCAATAACACTAAGTGTTTATTTCAGTTTTAAACATGAATTGTCAACATCAGATGGATTAATATTTAGAAATAATCAGGTGCTGATACCAGAGCTTCTAAGAAAGGAAATGACTCAAAAAGTTCATGTAAGTCATAATGGTGTTGCTAGCACTCTCAGGTTGGCAAGGGAAAATATATTCTGGCCTGGTATGTCAGAGGACCTAAAACAATATATAGAAAAGTGCTCATTTTGTATTAAGCACTCTCCTTCACAGCAGAATCAGCCCTTAATCTGCCATGATATTCCATTATATCCGTTTCAATACATATCTATGGATGTTTTCACTGTTAATGATATAAAGTACCTGGTTACAGTGGATCACTATTCGGACTATTTTGAATTGGATAAACTTAATACACTTTCAGCAAATGAAATAGTTATTTTATGTAAGAAAAATTTTGCTCGACATGGAGTGCCACAGAAAGTTTGTACTGATAATGCCACTAATTTTGTCAATGAGGTTTTTAAAAGCTTTGCAGATCAATGGAACTTTGAGCATGTTACTTCCTCACCCCATCATCCAGAGTCTAATGGGAAGGCTGAATCAGCAGTAAAGATTGCCAAGAAATTAGTTGTTCAGAGTCAGGAATTAAAGCAGGACTTGTGGTACTGTCTGTTGCATCATCGTAATGTTCCTATACAAATGGACAATACTAGCCCTGTACAAAAGTTGTTTTCTAGAAGAACGAGAACTGGACTACCTTGTTTATTGCAACATCTCAAACCTAAACTGGTAACTGAAGTCCCTAAAAAGATAAAAGAAAAGAAGGAAAGGATAAAGGAAGGTTTTGATAAAAGAAGTAGAGTTTTACCGGATTTGTTTGTAGGACAAAAGGTGGTTACTCAGTTACATCCTGAAGTTAATAAGAAATGGAGTTTTGGCACTATTACTAAAAGACTAAATGAAAGATCCTACATTGTGGTAGTAGGTAATAAGGAATATAGAAGAAGCAGATGCCACATCAAGCCATTCTCAGGAGAAGCGGGCTCTAAGTCAGTTGGCCGACCAACAGAACGCACTGCTGAGTCCCAAGATAATAATGTTACTTTTTCAGGTGTTGATACGTTTTATCATTGGCATCCAAATACAGAGTCACAACTTCAAGATATCGAGTCTCCGGTGCAGACGTCTACTTCAGATACGTCAGTGGAGCGTCCGGAAGAGTTTTCGAGGTTAGAAGTTCGACGTAGTCACCGGTCTAAAAATGTACCTCGGCATCTCGCAGACTACGAAGTTTATTTTATAAAGAAAAGGGGATGTTTGTGAATGCACCTTTTCATATTTTATTATCTATGACATCTGGACTTTTATATTGTATCTGTGGTTTGGAGCGAATTAAACAGAACCCAATTTGTATAAAATATCTTTTATTTATTTAAATAACAATTATGTTACAAACTGCAAGTACAAAATCTTGCAAAGTTAGGTAAGTTTGGATTTTATTTTATTCTTTAGGTACTCTTTATTCTTGATTGCACACAAAAATAATATAGAAAAATATACTTACACAACATTGCAAAAAAATGACATTGTTCACGAAAATGACATTGGTCCAGTTTTGACTATGCAATTTCATTTCCAAACTGCACCCTGTATACTAATATTAAGTTCACGCAGGATTGTATGGTAAAATATAAAATACAGTTTGTTTATAGGAAACCAGTTTTGTAGGAATTTGTCGTACGCTGAGGTTTAAGACTTGAACTCTGGGCTGAAAATATACCTGGGTACATACTGCATATATAGTTAGGTAGTCCTCTAATCTTCTTGTAATAGATATTACGGTTCACTTGGGTTCGGCATACGACTAACTACTTACTTATGTTGCCATGAATGGCAATAATAGATAACTCCACGCCTATAATCAGTCTACCGCATGCCAAATAAGCTGTGGGCAAAAATAGTCACTATCTGGAGCCATAACACAGCCAGAAAAGGTTGCGGTAGACTTCGAAGAACATGTTGGGGCGGGTTGAAAAAAACCAATGACTTCACATTTGGATGGAAAAAAATGGAAGTCATGGGAAGAGAGCTTTGGCCTTTGCATATCTTAACTGCTTACTACTGCATCTGCAGGGAATACAAGCGTTATGTTATAGGTACTTCCTTTGACTTTTTCCTTATTTTTTATACCGACTGCAGACAACAAACGATATATTTGGGCTTAGTAGAAAGTCGAATGTAGCATAGGTAAATGACCGCTTAAAAGCATTGGCTTTAGTGCGGAACAATGTTCTACGCAGATGACGGATAAGCACAAACATTTTGCAATATAAACCAGATTATAATTAATTTATAATACTTTCCAAGCAAGCAATTATAATTCTCTTGTTAAGTGTTTTATTACGAAGATTATCGTGATGTGAGCTATGTACCAAATGTTGGAAAGTTAATTTCTATAATAAGCACTCATGCATGATTCATGAGTCATGAAATGAAAAAGTTTAGTATCTATTTGGTCATGAATCATGACCAAATAGATACTAAACTTTTTCATTTCATGAAAGAGTTTGGAACAGAACCTCAACCATAATTTTAACATTTTCATTTTTTATTGTTTTTCAATCTTCGTAAACGGTAAAAATCGGATGTCATGTTCAAAATGACATTTATTTGACAACTGACAGCAAAACAACAATAATGTCAACAACAATCGCCAAGTTGCTAAATGAAACTTTCGTCCCAATTTCCGAATTATTAGGAATGTATAAATTAAAATTAGAAAGAAAGTAGATAGGACTATAAAAACTAATTATCCATTGCATAATAATATAGGAAATATTGTCATAAAACGAAGTCTGCTCAACTTCAAACATAAAACACGATCGCAATATCAAAGTCCACAGGAAATATCTATGATAAAGTTTAGCGTTATAATAGAAAGTTTCTGCATATTACACCTTTCACATCTCCGCCGATGCCGTGCCGTGTACACTACGCTAGCGTTAGCGGAATTTGAAACTGGAACTGAATTTTACCAGCATAGAGCTCAGTGTACAGTAAATAAACGCAGTGTAGTTGAATAAAATTAACATAATCAAATGTATCGGCAGTGTTAAACAAGCGATGAGCATTACAAAAAGCGATAAAACAGCAAATATCGAGGTGAGAATCATACTTTTCTTTAATAAATGTAAAAAAAAAAATGTAAATCTAATTTATTTATACTTACAGCAAAAAAAAACAAACTTGCAGAATGCAGACCTAGCCTAACTTTTGTCCTTGCACTTGCATAGGGCAATGATCTTTACTCCTTACAACCTGTTTCAGCGGGAGGGTTGCATATCTAGCTTGTACCTCTTTACTTTTGTAAGTTATTTTGTTTGAGACAATGGATAGAAGCATTTGACTACAAGTCAGGTCATTACTAAGCAAATTATAGTCATTGAATGAGTATTATTCATTATTATCTGTGGTATATTGATCAGTATTAGTTCTGTAGTTATCGGAGAGTGGTGTGTCATTATTTAATTGTTTTTGTTGAAGGTAGGTGATTAAATATATTTTGCCGTCTCTTCATTTATTATTTTGAGGTCAGTGGTTACTTATTTGAATACTGAATCTCGTAGAATATAATTATAACAATATGCAAATAGTTTTTAAATTTGATAAAATAGTGCTAATCAATATTAAAATACAGTGTCATTAAATTATATCTGTACACAAGTACTGATCTTCAGTATACAGAATAATACTTTTAGTTTGTGATCACCCACCTATTTTTTTTTAGTTTTTTAAAACTTTTATAATAGACAGGTATTTTATTAATACAGTTTCAACCTACAGTTTAAATACTAATACAGTTATATTACATGTATGTACTTCCTTAAGATTTAATAATAACTTCATGACTAATTAAAGTTCCGCATATGTCTGTGTAAAAATATGTACTTACATTGGATTATTTAGAATTGCCAGATTGGTAACTTATCTTTGCAATTCAATAATCTTAACTCAATTGACTGTATTATTTTTTGTATAATATGATAAAAACCGCACCTGGTGTACTTTTATTACGATTTCTTGAAAATGCATTTTAATCTTTACGTATTTACTGCTTGATATTATTGATTAAGTAACACTGAAAATTATGTAATATTTTTAGTTTCAAATATAACTTGACTGGCAATGATATAAATCCATAGAAGACAGTGAATCTTGTCAAAAATAATATGAACTTAGTTTTCTATTATTTGTAATTTTTTTTTTTTTATAATCAACAAATAATAAGATTACTAAGTAGCCAAAGCCCAGGCAGAGGTCCAGCCAAAATTCAACTAACTAATATTTGTAATTCCAATCCAACAGCATCAAAAAAACAAACCCAGAAAGATATTCTTCGGAATCGTTTCCAATATGATCAAGCACGTGTTCCTGATCTTCCGTACCTACCTGGACCTCTTCATCGACCTGGTCTACGGTTACTTCTGGGAAGGCAAACGGAAGGCCATACCGGACTTGGAGAAGAAACATGCCATTCTTACGGAGAGTGCGGTGACTTTGGCTGCGAAGATCAGAAATAAGGAGCTGAAGTCTGAGGATTTGGTTAAAGCTTGCATTGAGAGGATTAAGCAAGTAAGTGTTGCCAGTTTGTTTTAATGCCCTTTTTACTAACATTAGGCAACACTTAATTGGATGCCTAAAATAAAAGTGTGGTGATGAATTTTACCTAGCACTGACAGATGTGGTTTGAACACCAGCACTGCAATAATGTTTAGGCATTCATTTGGGTGTTGCCTAGGCCAAGAAACATCATCATCTGCCTGCCTTTTTCCACCTATATTCGGATCGGCTTCCACTCTAACCAGATGCAGCTGAATACCAGTATTTTACATGGAGCGACTGCCTAGCTGATCTCCACAACCCAGTTACCATTAGGTAATACCCATGCCCTTTGGTAAGACTGGTTGCCAGAATTTCGAGCCACTGACTAACAGACTGACTGACATATAACGACTGTCAAAGATCCTCGAATGACAGCCGGGACCAACGGCTTTACGTGATTTCGGAGGCACGGAGGAAACTTGGTGTATAATGGGTGGTCACCCATCCACGGACTAACCTAGGCAAGCACGGCTTAACCTAAAGATCGACCTGCTGTTATTATTTAGCCATGAGCTCCTCGCCTCTCTCTCCTCGCCCTTATTAGACTTAATAAGATGCCTAAAATAAAAGTGTGGTGTTGAATTTTCATCTTTAGACTCAGCACCCACAGTTGCAGTTTGAACACCAACAGTGCAGTAATGTTTAGCGGTTAATTTGGGTATCGCTTATTCGGCCTATTGTAAACGACAAACATTTCCTCATTGGTACCTTATTGGTGCCTGGTAGTTGGTTACCTTGTAGTTGCGAAGGTAAATACTGAACGAGGGTTGGAAAAAAAAATATTGGAGAATAATTCTCAGCTAATCTCGATTTTATCCGATGTTTGAGTTAACATTCACCTTTATCTGACAGTGAAAATGTTATCGTTTTATTTATATATAAATATCATTCAATTAATAAAGGTATACTTACTTTTATTGATTTAATGTTATGAACTATGAGTATAACCAGATATAAAACACAAGCTTCTGCCCGCGACTTCGTTCGCGTGAAGTTTGATATCGCAACACATCGCCTGCTTGCAACATTTCTTATTGCTGCTCCGCTCCTATTGGTCATAGCGTGATGTTATATAGCCTATAGCCTTCCTCGATAAATGGGCTGTCCAACGCACAAAGATTTTTTCAATTCCAGCCGATAGTTCCTGAGATTAGCGCGTTCAACCAAACAAACAAACTCTTCTTCTATAAATATTAGTATAGATTCTTGGGGTAAAATCAAGCGACATGGCACAGATAGTTTCACACACCAGTTTATTTATCGGGCAAAACCGTAGGCATAAGCTAGTTCTAGAATAAGAATGCTAACATCAGTATTTGTTGCAGGTGAATCCTATAATAAACGCAGTAACTGACGAGAGGTACGAGGGGGCTCTGAAAGACGCGCGTGACGTCGACAAACTGATTGAAAGCGGACTCACTGATGAATACTTCCAGAAGAAACCGTTCTTGGGTAAGAAGTACCTAATTATGACTGTCAATAGACTCGTATTACATAACATAAGACCTAAGTTTCACTGGAGAAGTGTGTACCCAAATTATGCCCAATTTTTGGCACTCCCTGCCAATCGAACTTTTGGAGAATACGTGATACTACGTTACTTTTATTACACTGCTCTCAAAACGGTGAAGGAAAACATCGTGAAGAAACCGGCATGCCCTAGAACCAAAAATTCGAAGACATGTGACATCTAAACCGCACTGGCTTATATGCGTTGTAGCCCATACGCAAAATGTGCTCTTTGACGTGGAGTTGCGGACACCAGCCCGTTGTACAGTACAATACCCAATCTACCTACGGGCACCCACGCATTTTGCAATTATCACTTGCTTCGGTGAAGGAAAACATTGTGAAGAAACCAGCATGCTTGAGAGATATTTCTCGAAAGCATGTAATGCCAAGTCAAAGACTCATGAGCGGCATAATAGTACATTTTATAACGAGGGACTAAACGAAGCCATTATATACCCGAGGTGGTTTGACTCCCGAGCTTGCGAGGGAGGCAATGAAAGCGAGGGTATATTAAATTGGCGTTTAGTCTCGAGGTGCAAACTGTACTTTTCACTTCGAGTGCGAGAAAAATAGTCATTTAAAACCGAACAAATTTACACTCGACTAAAATTCTGAACTGAGCAGTCAGATTTTCTTCTATCAGTTCAGTCACAGATTAACAATTTAAAACACAACACAAACTCACAACATTCTCGCAATGAAGATGATCCACACTCCACAGATAATTATAGTAAGTACCTACATTACTGCAGCGGCTAGCAACAGAGGCATTCCACATACTTTTTCAAAATCAACGATGCACACAAGCAACCATAAATTTTCCCGCGTTGAAGCGTTAATTAGTTTTTTTTCAATATACCGCTTTCTATTTGCAAGCCAATTCGAAATTGAAATAAAACCTTTGACAAGTTACTCTTTTGTGACCATGTTTCAGAGTAAAAGATCGTTCCATTTTAAATTACTTTTTACTCCCTAGGGAATAAACGGTCACTTTAATCCCGCTTCGTAGGGCTATAATGGCGTACTTTTAGAGCATGAGAAGTGAAAAAACCCTCACACCAGGTTAGGCAATAACCACACGAAAAAGAATAAAAGAAAATATTTTATTGGCATTGTTATTGAGGTTTATTGCATTAGCACAGTGGAACTTTCCTATTATAAAGCTTGGCGAGCAGTTTAGAAATCGCAGCATGTCTTGCTCACTTACTATAAGATGACAGTATGTTTACCATATAACGCCTCAGGCGCCACATCTAAAGAAAGAGGGAAAGTGACATAGGTAAGCGCCTTGCGGTATCGCCGATAGGGCATTACGAATTTAAGTAGTTTTGAAGTACTACTGGGTGCACTCATGGTCGACTACATTTCAACCTTATCACTTATGGCATAAGAGTAAAAGTGGCAGATCGTCAGTGCATCTCAGTAGTACAAGACACATCATCATTTCTTAAGGTCCACATGCCATAGGTAATGTTTGCTATAGTAGGATAGCTGCCGGGTGTCTATATCACACATTGTGACTAAGAACCTGCGATGGCAACATTATTTTTTCAACTAATTGTAACTTCCCGAACGCAGAGGTGTAGGTACCCAAAAGTAAATCCACAAGTTCGATGGAATAGGGAGCAAGTCAAGCACAAAACCAGACTCCGACATTTTTTGAATTTTACCCGCACTGGCTCATATAGCATGGGTACATTTACAAACATTTAAATTCACATACACAAACAGCCAGTTATTTTTTATTATTTTAAAACGGCAATAGGCAAAACGTTATTTTGAAATTACATAGAAACTCGTTGTGGTGCTGAGGGTGAGGGCTATCACTGCATTTACAACTGCGGTTTGTGGTTGCGGTCGTCTTCGAAAACGTAGTTTTCTGGTTATTGCTATCAAAATTGCCGAGCGACAACGACCCTTTCACCTGCATTAGTGTGTAGGAGCGTTAAACTAAAAGCATGCGACGTTGTTAAACACGATGTATGGGCTTTTTTGACGTAAAAGTTAAGTTTAAATTGGTCTCAAGTTAGTGCATAACTGTACGACGGCCGCATGCAGAGGCGGCGTAAGGCGTGGGCGGTGTGGGCCACCGCCCACGGCCTCGCGGAGCAAAGGGCCTCGCGCCTAACAGCCGAAAAAAAAATTAAAAGTATGGAAATCCAAAAGTACACGCCACAAGGTTCAGTATGGAGTTATAGTACATTCCAAATCGATGCATTTAGGATAGTTCGGTGGTTCGTACCTAATTTCCCCGTACATCGATGTTTGACAACGATGATAATGATAACCTTAGACGCGACTCGTCTAAGATTGATATAATATTTTTCTTTTTTGCGGATGGGAAATCATCAAATGACTCATGGAGTGTCAGATTTTTACTGACTAAAACCCATCCATGTTCCTTCTTAGCCCTTTGTGTACCAGGGCCTCGGTATCTCTTTGGAACAGTGCCGCAGCCCCGGCAGGCATCGGCCCTTGCGGACGCCTTCCATTGCTGACATCTCTTTGAAGCGGGCGTGAAACACTCGCGCGCCGTAGACACGGTCTGTCATCATAAGACGAACGGACGTCGAGCTAGCTCATAGCTCACAGTCCACAGGCCCGGCCTACGGTGCACGTCCGGTGCGTCTCCCGCGGCAGCGGCGGCTGGGACGAGAGGTTCTCTACCTTTCGCGTTTCACCACTTCCTTCGCTAGCATGACTGCTTCGCAGAAAGAGGTTACGGCTTCCCATTCCGTCTCGCTCCGGACCATTCAAAATATTTTTATCTGCGACTTTTCTGTTAATATTTGCACTCGACTTCCATTTTTTTCGCGGGCTCACTCATTCACTCAAGCAGCTATCGTATGCGAACGCAGTCGCACTTATAATAGTGTTACATATTTTTAAAAACTATCACGTGTTTAATTATTAGATATTCGAGGATGATACCTGATTTAGAAAAGAGTCGTAGTTACAGAATTATAATCATCAAAATCATAAATCAAATCCAATTTTTCAAAGTCAAAGTAGTTTCTTGACCTTTGTGAACTTGGAGGATTGTATTAATGATTTTGATGATTATAATTCTGAAACTATATAATTATGTCATAAAGTCGCAAACGATATTTTCATCAACATACAACTTAGCACTGCTCTGCAAATTGCAAAAAAGTAAGAACATTTGAATTTTGCGGGCCACCCTGACACTTTCACTTTAAACTTCAAAGTACAAATATTAATTGTTCCAGTAGGCCCCCCTTTCTTAGAATAAATCCTTGAAAAGTCTAAAGTGACTAAGATGAAGAAGTTGCTTGTTTATAACGGGTGAAGAGTGCATTGAAAAACAAAATCTATAATAAAAAACTAAAAACAGTAACAATAAATTATCATTTGTGATAACGGGCTACTACGGAACCCAACACTGCGCGTGGCGCGACACGCACTTGGCCTGTTTTGAATTTTCGAAGTTTAATAATTGGAGATCACTATGGAGTTCAGTATAACCAAAAGTAGATAATTTCTGTTTTTTTTTAAAGTTCTTTATCATTTTTTTTTTAAAGTTACAAAGAAGTATTAGTAAAAACTTAGATTAGTTTCTTTATTACAAAACTGATCAATTTGAAGTGATTTTTTATTTTCCTTTCGTTTTGCACCATCCGAGGGCCTCGCTAAATGTACCTTGCCCACACTAAATTTAGGTCTTGCGCCGCCACTGGCCGCATGGCTTAGGACTTCGAGGCCCACCGGCTTCTGATAGGGTCAGCTCCCAGCGGAAGTGTGCAGCGCATGGGATGGACGTCATCAAACAATGAAAACGTCATGCGCGCATACTATGGGGCTACAGAGGGGGGAAACAACATGACCGCGTATCGTGTTAGGATGCTCTCTCTGATTCAGGTGCTTCAGCCAGCTGTCTACGTGTCGGCACAACGACTGTCAGATCAGGTGCGAGTCATCCAGCGTAATCGTATGTTGGATGACACCGTACTTGATCGCTTGCGAACTGAAATGCAGAGTAGCCATGTCACTGCCATGCCGCCGTCGCAGGCCGTGGTTTCACCACAGTCTTCCACAGTACCAAATCGCGATGGCGATGTGAGTAGTGACATGGTTACTAATGTAAGTACCCAGTGCAGTGAGGATATGAGGAGTGCTTTGGAGGGTGCGATTGGAGAATATCGGTTCATGACACCCGAACTTAGACCACGCTTGCCTCTTTGCCTATGCATAACAAAAATAGAATGCTGGTGGCTGTTCTGGATTCGCAGTTGTCAAATTATTTTGATAACTGCGAAGACCTCACCGATGTTCACTCGATCTTGTATTGTGCGGCTGTAGCGGCATGCAGTCGTGTAGCTCATGTCAATTTTTTTGATGATAGAGCTACACGACCAAAACCAGCCGTACCAGCATGGCAGTACAGGATTGAAAAACGTATTGGTGGGGTCAGAGCACTAATCGGCAAATTGAGCTGCTTCAGGGAAGGCAATACTCGCCCTAGGGTGATGCGTTTTGTGAGGCGGGCGTTCTCGGGGACTGGTATCAGTCCTCGAGACTACATTTTTCGTGTCACAGAGCGCATTGACTTCCTGAGGCAGAAAGTGTATGTGTTATGGACGAAGTGATGAATTGGGCATTATATATAATGCCCGGTCATTATGAAAAATGGCCAATATAAAAGTGCAATTTGATAAGAATTATTCAAATAATCAAATTGACCGGGCATTATACATATTGTCCATCACCTTTTGGGCAGAGTAATACAAACATATTTAATTACTATTTCTTTATTGTTATGGTCATAAATATTGAACCATTTAAATCAGACTCATTATTATGATTAATCAAATCATATTAAAAATATAACATAAAACAATATTTTTTTTTTTTTTTACAACATGTCTATGTCTAATATTGTTTTATAGAATTACTTATTATTATTTATTATACTTATTATTATACTTATTATTTCCCAACTATGTTGGGGTCGGCTTCCAGTCTAACCAGATGCAGCTGAATACCAGCATTTTACATGGAGCGACTGCCTATCTGACCTCCACAACCCAGTTAACTCTAGGAAAACAATACCACTTGGTAAGACTGGTGTCAGACTTTTGGGGCCACTGACTACCTGTAACGACTGTCAAAGATGGACAAATGACAGTCGGGACCAACGGCTTAACGTACTTTCCGAGGCACAAAGAAACTCGGTATGAAAGGGTGGTCACCCATCCACAGACGAACCTAGGCAAGCACGGCTTAACCTAAAGATCGACCCGAGCGGCTGTTATAATTTAACCACGAACCTTTGCCTTTGCCTTTTTGGCTTGGCGACAACTACATTATCAGACTTCCAACCATTTTTACAAGCACATCTACTATAAACGTTTGTGATGAGAAAATAAACATATACAGGGTGTCTCATTGAAATCGGTCAGTATGGGAAAGTCTGAAACTATAAGACATACGAAGATCTGTTCTGAGGAACCATGTCATCGATTTTAATAACAAGAAAAACTGCATTCATACATTTTAAAAAACACCAAGATTCACCTATCAAGATTCAGATATCACAGTTCAAGCACCTATATACTAAAATAAATTAAAGTATGTGGAAACAATGCATTTTATTCATTTTAGACATCATGTTTCATACAGACATTTGCTGCTTAAGACCTACACAATCGATATCTAAATAGAAATAGAGTAGGTTTTTTTTTTCAAAATAACCGGGTTCGATTCCCGAACGGAGTACCGATGTTTTTTAAAATGTAAGAATGCAGTTTTCCTTGTTATTAAAATCGATGACATGGTTCCTCAGAGCAGATCTTCGTATGTCTTATAGTTTCAAACTTTCCCATACTGACCGATTTGAATGAGACACCCTGTATATTATAACCTTGCCCTCCGCATTTAGAGGACATTCTGCAACACTTTCTCAGCGAAATCTCTGTCTCTGGAACATGGGCAAGCCGTATTCGTAGGTAAAAGCGGCGGGTATACCGATACACTCAGAACCGCACATTTCAAAGAGATGAAAGGTACTTATAGGGCTTGGGCGCGACCGGACCAAGGTGTGGTTGACACGCGCCTGCCGGATGATGATGCAATGTGTTCGTTCTGGCGCAGCATCTGGTCGGTGCCTCCCAGCCATGCTGAGGGTGAATGGACCCGGGTGATTGAGGGAGCGTGCGATCCAGTACTAGAAATGAGGGCAATTACTATCAGCCCCCAAGACGTAGCTTCTGCAGTCCGTCCGTTGCCTAATTGGAAATCTCCAGGGCCGGATGGGCTGCACAACTTCTGGATTAAATGGTTTACAAGGTCGCATGGTCGCTTGGCAACCTATTCCAGTCAGCCTTAGAGTCGGGGTCGCTGCCAGAGTTCCTGACAACAGGTATCACCCACCTGCTCCGTAAATCGGGTAGTACTACGGAAGTTCTTACATCCATTTTGAGAACTAAAATTAGCAAACATATACATGACGATTCTATCATGTCTGCCTGCCAAAATGGATGTAGGAATGGGTCCCGTGGTACTAAGGAGCTACTCCTCATTGATATTGCCATTAGTCAACAGGTTCGTCGTTCCCGAAAGGATCTGTCGACATGTTGAATAGACTATAAGAAGGCCTATGACTCGGTGCCACATACATGGCTCATGAGGGTGCTAGAGTTGTATAAAGTTGATGCAACTCTGCGCACTTTCCTGATGTCGTATATGGGGCAATGGTCCTTCGCTATCCAGAATGTCGGCAAATTCAGAGGAATAGCGAGCCGATAAGGATAGAGCGAGGTATATTTCAGGGCGATAGTTTGAGTCCACTTTGGTTCTGCTTAGCCTTGAATCCTCTTAGCACGCTGCTGGAGGATTCAGGTCTAGGCTATCGGTTGCGGACAGATAGTCGGGTTATATCTCACCTCCTTTACATGGAAGTCTTGAAACTCTTTGCCTCCAACGATTTGCAACTGATGGAGCTACTGGAGGTAACTGAAACCTTCAGTAGCGCCATCAGGATGGACAAATATGTGGTCATGCATGTAAAGCGAGGTGAGATTGTGGAATCTGTGGGAACCCAGCTCTCAGATTCCATAAATCTTAGATCCCTCTCAGCAACCGAAACTTATAAGTATTTGGGTATGTCGGAAGCGTTGGGCATCAATGTTGCTGACATGAAGCAATCGTTGAAGGAGCGCTTCTTTGGCCGCCTGTAAAAAGTATTTAATAGTCTTTTATCGGGCGGAAATAAGGTGCGTGCCTTCAACGGTTGGGTCATGCCGGTTTTGATGTACTCTTTCGGCATACTCAAATGGAATCAAACAGAACTAGACGCCCTGGATACGAAGGTGCGTAAATTGTTGACGGCATATCGAATGCATCACCCGCGTTCTTCGGTAATGAGACTGTATATCCCGCGGAAGTGTGGGGTCGAGGCTTTTTAAACGCTAAGACTCTCCACAATCGTGAGATATGCAGTCTCAGGGAATATTTCCTAGAAGCCGACGTGGAATGCATCGAGATGTGGTCGCGATGGTCAAGGGCCTCACCCCGCTCTCCTTGGCTAAAGAGAACTGGCGCAAACCTATAATACTAACAACTGATGACCGCAGGAAAGAATGGCAGGGCAAGGAGCTTCACGGGCGCTTTTACCGGGCTCTTCATGGGCCCGGTGTAGATTTTCTAGCGTCCGTGTCCTGGCTACGATCCGGAGACCTCTTTGGAGAAACCGAAGGTTTCTGTCTGTGCAATTATGGATGAAGTTATGATGACGAATAACTACCGTCGACCAATACCTGAGGAGGCTCTCGTTAGGCAGATGGATCAAGGGCTTGATTCAGTGCGCGATACTCCTGGACACGGCTCGTATTGTTAGGAGGTTCCTCTCTCTGGAGCCCTGACCCTGTTTCCGATACCGGTGGGCTACAATTTTTATATTTTTAAATGTTTTTATGTATTTTTTTTTTGTTAATATTTAAAAATGTAAAAATTTGTTTAAAAAAATAATAAAGGGAATTATAAATATCGCTGGACATTAACACACAGCGCCACCTAATGCCACACTAAGCAAGGCTTGTGTCGTAGACACCAGATAGTTGATATACTTCATATGTACTTTTTTGTTTGTAAATACATACCTATTATACATATAAACATCCATGACTCGGAAACAAATGTTTCACACAAACATTTGCTCCTACCGGAATTCGAACCCAGAACCCTAAGAACGTAAAGCAGCCTCACTACCAGGTCTACCACTACGCCATTCGGGTCGTCAAAACCTATGCAATCGATGGTCACCTATCAACAGACCAACCTAGGCAACCGCGGCTTAACCAGAAGATCCCCTCAATGTGTGCTTATTAAAGAAAATACTTTCACGTCTCTGTAACTGTACTCTATAACGCCTATGACGCAACCGGCCCTAAAAATAGACTCATTCACTAATAACTTCCTTGTTTTAAAAGTAAATAATATTCTTATTTACTTTCAATCTCTTAACAAGCGCTATGCCCACATCATTATGGAATATTACCCTTACGAAAGCGAGTTTGTTCTCGATGACAAACGGCCTGTGCTGTAGAAAGTGTACAATTATATAATTTCATCTCTAATTAGTAGGTACTGTATTTCAGTAATTGCTAAGGTAATTATTTAGCGTTACTGTGTTATAATTATATTATTTGTTTAATTCTTTGATTGTAATCAAGATTTCCGGTGCAGCTTGTGAAATCTGTCGGTTTCTTAAAGCCTAACTAATTAAATGTAGGCTTAATTATATTTGGTTTGATTAGTTACAGTTATTTTGGTTAAATCTCAAAAGAATAAATGAGGTTCTATAAATAATGCACAAATCATGCCTCCAGAAACGAAGGGGCCATGTTTGCGGCAGTACCTAATGTATCAATCTATGAATGTAATCAATGCGGTAAAGACAGTATAGTATACCTTTTTATTTTTTTTTTGGGATGGGAAATCATCAAATGACTTCTCCCACTCTAGGCGGAGCGACAGGGAGTGTCAGACTCTTACTGACTAAAACCCATCCATGTTCCTTCCTCGCCCTTTATGTTCCGGGGCCGCGGTATCTCTTTCGAACAGGCCCGCAACCCCGGAGTATACTCCGGGGTTTCGGGGACTTTAGGTAAACTATAGTATACCTAAAGATATAACATCATGAAACAATAGTTATTTGTGCAACAAAAGAGCAAAGTGAGTTTTTGCTGCGAGTGTTGATTTTGAATCACGAGTAAGCGAAGGATTCTATAGTTGAATCACGAGCGTAGCGAGTGATTCTAGGTTAGAATCCTAAGCGTAGCGAGGCATTCAAAGACACGAGATACAAAATAACTTTGGTCTCGTGTAACACATACAACTTTTCACCTCAGCAGCGAGAACATATACCTAATTAATACAAAACAAACATATAAAACAGTTCATTCAACAACATACATACAACTACAACATACTACAAACAACATAGTGAGATATACATAATGAACAGATATTAAATAATATACAGATATTTACCGCGAGACTTTTCAGGCAGGAATTTTTATTCTGCATTATGCTTCAATTCATCGGGTGTGCTTTGTAGCTAGCGTACATTGACCTAACCATTGCTAGCGTAACAGAGAATTTCAACAATAACAATCCCGCATTTTTTTCAAAATGCGTTCTGAACTACACTCGCGGTATTCTGTCTCAATATTAAAGATTGTTAAAATTTTAAATAAATAAGTAGAAACATGATAAACTTCGTATTTTTTTTCTTCAACATTCTCCAATTTGATTTAATTGTAAAAAAATATACATTGATTGTCTGATATACAACAATTTTTTTAATTTAAAACTTTAACACGTAATATCCGAACGTTTTATTCTTTTTTTTGGGCCTACTAGATATGTAATTTGAAAATCGAATTTCGAATCGACTTGATCTCTCGCTTTTTTCGTATCAAAGTGAAAGTGACAGAACATAGTGAAGTTTAATTCTTTCGAATTTTGTACTGTTCGCGCTATTTAAAAAAAATAATTAAAAAGTTACTTTGTCTCACGCTCGCAGCAAAATCGAATTTTGCTCACTGTCTGCAAACAGCAAAACCTGCTTGTTTGAGGTGCTGATGTGAAAAGTCTTTTCTTATGATGTTCTAGGTTTCGGAATATACTGCGATAGAGTAGTCGGCAAAAAAAAATCTAAATAAGTAAAAATATATGACCCGTATTTTTGCTTTTGTTACGTAAATCAAAATTGACGAAGATACGGCGCTTTTAAAATTCTCAGTACGTCACACCTAGGTATATTTATTAGACCGTACTGGGGGTCTCAAAATTAAAATTCTAACGTGATGAATTTTTAACGTGATTGATATTATGTTCTGCTAAAGTGGCCATTTTAGAGCCGTTGACGTCGTGAGCCTCCCAAGTTTTGATGCGTTTTATCTTTGTCGATGTTTATTGATTTGCAAAAACAAACAAAAAAAATCAACTGGCGGACAAAATAGATTTGTAATTGTTTGATACTGTCGGCATTGCTTTTATCTAGAGATAACTTATCTAGACAATTCCTCCACCAATTTCACTAAGTTAAGGCGCTTAGACAAGCTAAATTAGCAACTGTATTTGTGGTGGTTCAAACTTCGTTTGAAATGCTGTTAGAATAAAGTTCTAATCAGCTTGCACTACAAAGTGGTTGTTACGTCAGCCACTGCGGGCCAAATAGCGCGAAATGAGTGGTTTCGATCGAATTACAAAAAAAACTATTGATTGGATTAAAAAACTGAAACAGTACCATGCTAATATATTGCTTGTAGAATTATTTACCAAAAAATCAGAATGACCGCATGCATATTAGTATGTTTTTTATAGTTTGAAAGATATTTTTAGAGAAAAGTTCGTGATTTCTTTTATCGAGCCAAATTAATTGTATTATGTTTTCAAAACAGTATCATGCTAGCATATTATATCCTGAAGAATATCATATATTTTTCTGGTCTTGTTTATAGCAGTGAATCGTATACTTTTAGTAATTATAAAACTCGCGTTTAGCTCATGTAATCCCCTTAAGTTTAAAGATATACTTAGTCTTTTGTATGCACTCGCTCATCCTACTTCCTTCCTACAAATATTATAAATGCGAAAATTTTATTATGGATGTATACACACATCAAAAGTGTCTAGGGATCAACATATATTTTTGCAATAACTTTTCTCCTGATTGATATTAATTAAAATTTTCTTTAAGGATTCATCAAATAAAGTGTTTTCATTTGTCACAGTAACGATAAACCAAGTCACCTTTGCATTAATAAAGAAATTTGCCATTTTCCTAATAAAGGGATTTTTGACATTTGAACCACTAACACAAAAGTTCGAAAAAAAGACTGAAATAACAGTTTTCTTTAAAATTTTATTGGGTAACTTAAACAATTAATAATCCGTGTTTCTACCGCGAACACTAACAACACAAGAACATCGGTTTGGCATACTCAAAATGAGTTCATCCAAATCACGCTGTGGAATGGCCGCCCATGTTCGTTGCAACAACAAAAAAAGGTCTTCTTGCGACTGGATACCCTCCATATTCGGCAGAGCTCTTCTCTGTAGCATATCCCATGCGCATATCCATCGGATTCAAGTCTGGCGACTGAGCAGGCCAGGGCAGGACATTGATGTTAGCTGCGGCGAGAGTCTGTCTTACAACTCTTGCGGTGTGCGGTCGTGCATTATCATGCATTAACTGAAATAAGGGACCGATTTGCACTTGTTGAGGAACGATGACGTCTGATACAATCGTCTCAGCATAAATTTGAGCGTTGAGGTTGCCTCTGATCCAAATCAACTCAGTTCTTCCGCCGATCCAAATACCCGCCCATACCAT
Organism: Xestia c-nigrum; assembly: GCA_916618015.1. NCBI lineage: Eukaryota > Metazoa > Arthropoda > Insecta > Lepidoptera > Noctuidae > Xestia > Xestia c-nigrum. The sequence continues at coordinate 3,369,412 of OU745261.1, read as the reverse complement.
GATGGTTCCACCACTATAAGGATGGACTTCCTGGCAGGATTTTAATCGCTGTTGGCGTCCAGGGGTTCTCCAGTGTCGTATACGTCTTGTATCCGGTCTCATACCAAAACGAGACTCATCAGAAAAGCACACGAAACGCCATTGTTCTTCTGCCCAATTTCTGTGTTCAAGAGCCCATTGATATCGAATCCTACGATTGTGCATTACTATAGGTGGTACCCGTAGCGGTCTTCGGGAATGAAGGTTCACTTCATGCAAGCGGTTTCTGACTGTTTGGTCGCTAATTAAGTTCCCTGAAGAGTGATGAAGCCTCACGGCTAACATCATGGCGGTTATTGTTGGAGCTCTTCGAGTTAAGATTTGAATGTATCGGTCTTGTCTCCGTGTGGTGCAGCGATACCGTCCTCCATGGCGCTCAGCCACGGTACCAGTGCTTCGGTAACGTGTCCAAAGTCGACTGATAACACTCTGACTTGTATTCAGAGCTAAAGCCACAGTACGTTGCCGGGAACCAGCTTCTATCATTCCCACGGCTCTAAGCATTTCTTCCCTGCTTAAATGACGTCGCCGCTCCATAATAACGTTGGTTTTAATCAGTAGTAGGGAAACAGTAGCACTAATAATGTCTTCAATGCGTTGTATGTTTTTATAGGGAAAATATTGACAGCTGATTTTCATCTTTTACTCGAATTTGATTCACAGTTCCTGATTCAAATTATGAAATGCACCAAAAAGGATCCATATAAATTTATAAAATCATAAATTTATTACAAAGCCACATCTCAATCTCAAGAAATCCGCATAAAAATGCTTGATCCCTAGACACTTTTGATGTGTGTATTTGTCACCCTTTCACAAAAAAACTACTGAACGGATTTGGATGAAATTTTGCACAACTAACTTCATGCGGGCAAAGCAGCTGGCTGAAGCTATGCATGGCTGTGCATAGCTGTGGCTTTTTACGTGTTTTTAGGATCTTTTTACAAATCCTTATGTATCATCCATATAGGTGTTCCCTTCACGGCCAAGGAGAGCCACGCGGTGTCCGGCATGCTGCACACACTGGGCCTCCTGTCCCGCAAGCACGTGCGTGCGCACGAGGACGCCGAGTGCGTGCGCCTCATGAGGGAGGCCGGCGCCATACCCGTAGCCGTCACTAACGTGCCCGAGATTAACAAGTGGTGAGTGGTTCTGATATACATAGTGTGGCATAATGAAGTTCATTATAAGCCCACTAATAATTAAGCATGGACTGTTTTAGGCTTTCACGGTTTAAAACTAAACTTACTTTTTTTTTTCGTTTTCTTGTTATTATTATCGATCTGGACTCGTTCTTGACGGATTGGTCAGAAAGGGCATATTGCAAATAGGATTGGAAAGCCATGGGAAAGATCAGGCTGACATAAAGAAAAAAAAATGTTTTTTTTTCTTTGCTTATTTTAACTTTTTTCTAACTCTTTCTTTCTTTGACTTATAATCACGGAAGATATCCCGTAAGTGACAATATAAGTTTATTTAGCATGGATGCTGATAAATACCAGTATTTTACATGAAGCAACTGCCTCTTTGAACTCTGAGAGGCTTACAGGCTTCCGACTGCCCGTATGTGAATATCCGAACGTCTCTGGAACTAGCAGGGCTGCAGTTCTCCATGCAAATGTATTCCAACTATAGACACGTCCCTGTCATTTCCTTTTTTTCAGTAACTGATAGGTAAAGAAAATATGACCCTCCAAAAATGACAAAAAATGCCCCATTTTTACGGCGGTGGTTAGAGGACTACCAGACAATTCGAAAAGTTATTAACATAAAAGAAATTGATAGAAACCTACTCTTGCTTAAAATTTTAATGTTAATAATAAATTAGTCGACTTAGTTTTTGAGGAGGAGAAAAAAGGAGAATACTAATCGTTGATCTCGTCAATATTTTTGTGATACAAATCGGTCTGAGCTGCAGCTGTCCCTATCGCACTGTACGGGGCCAGGTTTGACGGAGCGCGACGGCAATAGTTTCTTCAAGTTCCTCGCAGGCCCTGTCCCCTTTTAACGCACTTTTTGCGGCACGTAGGGTAATAATGTATGCAATGGATGGTCAAGAATTGTCAAACTTAAATAACAATGGGCATAGCATTGCTCGCAGAATGGATGGCCGATGGGGTCGAAAAGTTCTGAAGTGGCGACCGCGTACCGGAAGACGATACGTTGGAAGACCTCCCACTAGGTGGACCGATGACTTGGTGAAGGTTGCGGGAATCCGTTGGATGCGAGTCGCACGGGACCGGTCACTTGGGGGAGGCCTATGTCCGGCAGTGGACGTCTTGCGGCTGAAATGATGATGATGATGATGATGATGAATGGTCACTCATTCTGACCTCGAAGATCGATCCGAGCGGTTGTTATAATTTAGCCACGAGCTAGCGTGACGATATGTGATGTTAATGTTGCAGGATGGAGAGTCGCAACTACGTGTTCGGTCAGACTAACAACCCTCACCACACAGGGCGCACTGCCGGGGGCTCCAGCGGCGGAGAGGCAGCCCTGCAGGCTTCCATTGCCGTCCCCATCTCCCTGTGTTAGTAGCACCAACATCTTATACAGAGTGGAGAAGACAATACGACAATAAATGAAAACACGCGTAATACTAGTTCATAGGAATAATTACTAATAAAGGAATAACTACACAATTAAAGAAACCCAAAACCGAATTTAAAAATAAAAAAACAGACAAAATCTAACTCCAAGGATACTCTTTATGACTCTTATTGGCCTGGTTTAAGGTCTAATTTGCAGTAAATCAAATTTAGCGAAAGTTTTTAAATAGCGAGTTGGCAAGGGGTCGTTAACCTGTTAGTGCTTCCTTAAAATCAGATACATCATGTAGCAAATGTTGAAGGTGAAAAATAATTTCCTGTGACTAAACTACTTGATATTTTCAAACGATTTTTTTTTGTTTGTTAGGAACGTCTTGAGGTATGCGTAGTTTAATTCATTGTCGTATTGTCATCACCACCCTGTATATGTCACCGTAAAATTGTCAAACACGTTATATTGTAATATCTCTAGCGATATTGTAAACTCTCGAATTATTGTCAAACGAACATACTGCTTACAATGAAACGCATTGTTTTTCGTGAAATGCATGCGATGGTAGTCAACTCACGCGGTGTGGAGGGAAGGAGGGGTCCCCCTTGCCCAGTGGTACCACTCGCATGAAAAGATACTGTACCATTCCTGAGAAATATCGATTAATATCTCTTTCTGATATCTGATTATACCTTAAAACACTTTATATTCTCCTAAAAAGCGTAGTCCACGAGTTCAGAGTATTTCCGAGTGCAGGGTTTAAAAGAACCTAACTAAACTAACGGGGGGGTGCCCCAAGTCCCGATTATGGGGGCAGAGATACTTCCGTATGTTCAGTTGACAATAATTCGAGAGTTTACAATATCGCTAGAGATATTACAATATAACGTGTTTGACAATTTTACGGTGACATATACATTCACTCTTTGACCGTCATAATGACCAAACATGACTACTCTTCCTAGCATTTATGTTGGAAAGAAAAGATGGGATAGTCAAGATCTTTGGCTTAGACATGTTCCCCATTTTTGTTTTGCACTTGTAGTTAAACACTTATGCAACAGTGCCAAGACTCCAAGAGTAACGAAAAGTCAAAGTTCTGTCGTACAACAAAATAAGATCTCATTCGAACACAATAAGGAATGCAAGTAAAGATATTATGTATATGATAAAATACTTGGGATTATTCTACAACCCAGCTACATTATCTGTGGACCTGGCAACAATGAGATGTTCAAAAAATAAAACACACTTAAAAAAAAAACAAAACAAGAGAAAAATAACTTTAGCTTCTCAAGTCGGTGACCTTTGATTGGTTTATTTTTTTTGTCAACGACTTCCGAAGCTAAAGTTATTTTTCACTTTTTAGTGGTTTACATGTGCTTGGTACACATGGAATGGAAAGTGCATACCGTTACAATTACAACAAACCCAAACACGACTACGATACATTGTCTCATTATGGAGTTCCGGTGCCTGACTCTTGGCTTCATCATCAGATCGGATGGTAGAATAGTTCTTGTCAAACGCAAATGCTTCACTTGTTGTAGAAAATACCATAATTGCTGTACGTTTTCCTATAAAATTTGAAGAGTTCCCTCGATTTCGCCAAGATTCCATCATCAGATCCCGACTTGGTGACTATGGGACCATTTAGAAAGTATACCCTTTCCAACAAAAAAATAATTTTTCAAATTAGTTGGCAAACGACGAAGATATGCGCGAACAAACATAAAAAAATAATAATAATAAAAATAGAAACATCCGAATTGACAACCTCCTCCTGTTTTAGAAGTCGATTAAAAACAAGACTTTTCTTCCGATACATGTCGTGATATGTTCGTGTCTTTTATATACTTCCTTCTTCCACTTATCCCTATCTAGTGCTGTTGTTCGCCAATCCTTGAGGAAGGAGTCGACTTCGTCCTGCCAGCTCCTTCTGGGCCTGCCGCGTTGCCGTTCGCTGCTGTTTGGGACCCATTGTGTGGTAGCTTTAGCACATCGCTTCTCCAGCATGCGACAGATGTAGCCAGCTCAGTTCCATTTGAGCTTGGCAGCCGTATGACTTCGTGTGACATCGGCAATTTGAGTTTTGGAACGCAGTATCGAGTTCCTTCCACGATCAGTAAGTTTCACTCCGAGGATACTGCGCTCCATTGCTCACTGACAGACCCCGAGTGCGGATTTTTGACGGTTGGTTAGTGACCATTTCTGCGTTCCATAGGTGAGGGTGGGAAGAATGCACATATCCGCGAATTTTCTCTTCAGTGAGAGAAGGAGACGATGCGTCGAAAGACCTCCCACTAAGTGGAGTGATGCCTGGTTGGAAGGTTGCGGGAATCCGTTGGATGCGAGTCGCACGGGACCGGTCAATGTGGCGACACTTGGGGGAGTCCTATGTCCAGCAGTGGACGTCTTTCGGCCGAAATGGTGATGATGAGAGAGGGAGGATTCCCTTCATTATTTGCTTCATCGACCAATAGCTCTTCCAGTCGTTTTCGGTGCGTCGAGTAACTTGTTTATCGTGTTTTGCCTGGCAGGAGACTATTTGGCCGAGGTATATGGACATATTCAATTCTCACACCTCCAATTCCTATGTTTTGCTTGGTGCTGTTGGTTTCCGCCATATTCATCGCGAGTCCGATCTCGAGACTAGCATTGCTCAGTTGGTCGGGCATTAGGCCTAACTCGACTGCCGCGGAGGAGAAAAGAGCAATATAGTTGGCGAAGCGGAATCTTCTATCGACTACGATGATGCCCCTGTCCATGCAATTGCTATTTAGGTTTTTAAAGACTTCTTCAAGCGTGGCTGTGAAGACTTTTATTGTTCTGTTTTGTGACTTTTGTTGTGTTTGTGTGATGTTGTTGTTGTTGTGGTTGCGTCTTTCATCGACGCTTATAGGCCCAAAATAATGTAACCGAGTTGTAGGTTCAAATAACCACAAGTATCCTATATCCCTATCCCTACTTATTATATAAATGTGAATGTAAGTTTGTTTGTTACGCTTTCACGCAAAAACTACTCGACCGATCATCATGAAACTTTGTACACATATTCTTGGAGGTATTAGAAGTAACATAGGATACTTTTTTATAAAAAACAAACTAGACTCGCAGATGAAGTTGCGCGGGTCAGCTAGTTTTTTCATAATTATATAATATATTTATTTGCATTCTATCATGTGTTCGAATGAGATCTTGTTACAAAGGAGATCTTAGAATGAGCTTAAAGCTAAGGCACAATTACGGACCCTATAATAAATGAGCTAATATCACGAAGTATAATGATATTGTTTGTTCCCAGGCTCCGACATCGGCGGGTCCACTCGTATGCCGGCGTTCTTCTGTGGACTGTACGCACTCAACCCTACCTCCGGGTATACTAGCCTGAAAGGTGTGTATTGTTTGGAGAAATCAATTGTATTGAATAGTTGTTGCGATTCACAAAAGCAGTCATTGTTATTCAAAAGTTTATTCGAAGTCTATAAAACACATAAAAACGCTCGTCCACCTGTAACCTTTCGTGTCAACCTGTAAATCGCTCTAAATAATAATAAATAAATAAATATCGCTGGACATTAACACACAGCGCCATCTAGTGCCACACTAAGCAAGGCTTGTGTCGTGGACACCAGATAGTTGATATACTACCTATATACTTTTTGTTTGTAAATACATACTTATTAAACATATGAACATCCATGACTCGGAAACAAATGTCCATGCTCATCACACAAACATTTGCTCCTACCGGGATTTGAACCCAGGGCCCTAAGAACGTAAGGCAGCCTCACTGCCACCATAAGACGTTGAACTTTGTATTCATTCCCTTTTTATCCAATATAGAACTGAGTAAATGAGAATGCTCTTTTTGTTCCAGGATCTGCTCTCCGCACGGGTAAGGAGAAATCGATGGCGTCCATAGGATTCCTGAGCAGACACTGCACGGACCTCATCCCGCTCACTAAGATAGTCGCAGCAGACAAGGCTCAGGACTTGAACCTGGATAGAGTCGTCGATGTTAAAGTGAGTGGTTTAATGCTTAAATATGAAAGTGGTGTCGATTCTGTTGTGCACAAACTAAACTTTATTTAGGCTATTGCTATCTTTTACTAAAAGGCAGTGCGAGAAAAGGACGGCTATAGCTATGAACTAAGTTAGAAATGTCAAACTAGTCGACTTGTTTTTAAACTATCGACATGTTTTTACGTGCACCCTTCATTTGTATGGAAATATTAGTTCGAATTAAATGTGACAGCTCTAAATTACGTCCGTCTCTTTCTTGTTTTATTGGGGAGAAAAAGATAGCAATAACCTAAATTAAGGTCAGTTTGTGTACAACAGAATCGACACCAGTATCGCATTACCTTATACCTAAATTAGAGTAGGTAGTTTATACGAAACTATATCTATGGTCTAGTAGTGGTTCCAAGCACCGCTGCTAAGCGTTGGATCCTGGTTACAAATCCCAGGTCAGGCCAAGTGTTGTTGTGTTTTTCCTTTAGGCATTCCTCAATAGCAGCCAGGAGTTTTTAACAAAAAGCTAAAAAAAAAGTCCTTTTTACTCACTAGACTTTGCTTGTGCCTTTGTTGACATTTTTAAAACATTTTCTTTGTGTTTTCTCGATAATGCTTTTTAGTTGCCTCTATTGTCCACTGCTGGCTAAAGGGCTCCCCCATGATCTTCCACTCTTTTTCTCCTCCCTCTCTCCCCCCCCCCCTCTCTCTCTCTCCACGCTCACAAAACCCCCTAAGTCATCACACCAGTGTTTTCTAGGTCTCCCTCGATGACGACGCCCGTCTTCTGACACCCACTGTGTGATGACTCTGATCCATCGGTCCGGATACATTCTACAGACATGGCTCGCTCAATCCCACTCCAACCCAAAAGTGTTATTGCTCACATTAGCGATTCCACGTTTGGAGGGTGTTGTGGTATTGTGAATTCTATCGCTGTGAATGGTTTACGCTACGCTCCGTGGCCGTTTTAAGTTTTTTTTAGCTTTGAAATAAAATGGAACCCCAAATTAATTGGTATAAGGGCAAGATGCTCTTGATCTGTTTGTAAATCAAAACGTTCTAATTGTGTGTATTTTTCAGCAACTTAAGTACTACTACGTGGAGACGGCACAAGATCTGCGCGTGAGTTCAATTTCTACTGACTTACGTGCCGCTATGAACAGGTATGTTTTAAATAATTGTAACCGCACGTTTTAATCTTAGAAGGTATGCTTGTCGAAACTTTCTCGGTGTTTCGAGTTTGTTGATTTAAATAATTTGGAATTATGGGCGAAATACAAATAAAGGCAATTCAATGGTACCTGTTATGCATTATCTTCTTTTACAATTTTGTGATTGGGAAAACTGGTAATTCAGCTATATCTGACGAGTTTCAGATACGACTAAAAACCATCGAGTTCACTATCCAAACATGAAAATGAAACAGCAGTTTGTTAATATCAAAGATAACTCAGAAAATCCTGAGCAAAACTCCAACCCTAATATGTGCAGCCGGAATTGCGACCACTACACCAATTCATCATCATCATCATCAGCCTATTAATGCTCCCACTGCTGGGACACGGCCTCCTCACAATGAAAGGGAATGGGCTATAATCCACCACGCGGGCCTAGTGCAGATTGGTAGATGTCACATGTCTTCGAATTTTTGGTTCTAGGACATGCCGGTTTCCTCACGATGTTTTCTTTCACCGTATTGAGAGCTGTGGTGATGAAATAAATTACCTAAAGTAATGCGCCTGTCTGAGTTCGAACCAACGACTTACTGTTTGTAAGTCGTAGGCCGCCACCACTGGGCCACCGCTGCTCTCCCTAGACCAATAATTAGTCAATCATAAAATATGACAATATTCAATACTTGAACATTCCAGAGCCATCGCCAAGCTAACAGAGGACACGGCGAGCACAGACAAGGCTCCCGCGCCCTACTACCACGCCGGCTTCAACCACATGTTCGTACTGTGGCGCTACTGGATGACGCACGAGGAGGACTGCTTCGCCAAGCTACTCACCAATAACCAGGGCTATGCATACTTTTACAAGGAGTTTCCTAAGAAGGTAGCCCAAAATCTTGCAAGCTGCAGCAATTGTAGCGACATTTATCTCGCTACACACTAACTAAGGAATAAAAATAGAAAAGCGCTATAAATTTATTGGCCTCTACTTTAAACGAAATCAATAATTAAGTTAGTTTCAGGCTGGTTAACCCTCAAGCTTGGTAAGAGTAAAATATGGGGATTGAATAATCCGGCTGACCAACCTGAAGGACCATGATGAAACCTGCCGGGGTTGCGGTACCTGCCGGGGTTGCGGGCCTGTTCGAAAGAGATACCGCGGCCCCGGAACATAAAAGGCGAGGAAGGAACATGGGTTTTAGTCAGTAAGAGTCTGACACTCCCTCCCGCTCCGCCCAGAGTGGGAGAAGTCATTTGATGCTTCCCCATCCAAAAAAAAAAAAAGGACCATGATGAAGGCTGATTAATGAATGATGATGCTCAACTTGCTACGATCCTAACATACTCCTATTTATAAATAAATATCGCTGGACATTAACACACAGCGCCACCTAGTGCCACACTAAGCAAAGCTTGTGTCGTAGACACTAGATAGTTGATATACTACATTACACTTTTTGTTTGTCCATCCATGACTCGGAAACAAATGTCCATGCTCATCACACAAACATTTGCTCTTACTGGGATTCGGACCCAGGACCCTAAGAACGTAAGGCAGCGTCACTACCAATACGCCATTCGGGTCGTCTTTAGCTTTGCTTCGTTGATATTCATAAATCTACTCGTACAAGCATGTAATAATAATGTAATTGTGTTGTCCAGTTGGTAGGCATGTCGGAGTTCACGCTGCCCGCTATCCTGAAGCTGGGAGACGACCAGGTGATGCCGCCCGTCAGCAAGGACTGGGCTGAGAAACTCACCAAGGAGCTCAAGGACGATCTTATTGTGAGTATCCTTAGCAGCAGCTTAAAAGATGTATGTTTGAGAAAATAGGTTACTTATCTACGTGCTGAGCATAAGAGAGATTCACTACATGCTATATCTGTATACAAATGCTCTTTGCATCATGATGTACTTGAGCGAACATGGCGTTGGAGTAATAATAAAAAATATTTACAAGTAGCTTTTCATTAAAATTAAATAAGAACCTGGGATCGCACAATCCCGTTATACTGCCTGTTCAGACTCTTCCCTATGTGATGAGGGCAAGGAAGTCTTCAATGATGTTACTTTATTGTTTCTTGTGAAATAAACGTATATTTTTAGATTTACAATAGTTTTTAAGAGAGACGACCACAGCCGGTAACGAATTTTCGTAGAGAGTGAAGTTGGCCGCGACACGCGACGTTGCTGCCGTCTGCTGGAAGTTTGCACGATGTTCACGCCGCAGAATCCTTGCGCTATTCGCCGCTGGATGGCGTTGTAGGTGTATTGAACACTGCCGGAACGCATATCCACGACAAAACGATATTACGCGTTTTAATTTTAGACTAGTTTATTTTGCGGATCCACATTCGCCGCATACCAAAGGTTAAGAGAATGCTCTCGCTAAATCTAGGCCTATTAAGCCCCTAACTCTTCTATCCGTAATGACACTTCAAGCACTACTCATCTTTACCTCTGCAAGAGAGAACATTTTGTTGGAGGGACTCCTTCTAAATTTAGGGCATGCATTGGCCGGACATTGAAAGACTTTCCACTCCTATGTAATAATTACTTGTAACATTACCACGAATTCTCGGAAACCCATCTAAACTAATACTGTGAAGATATTATAATAATATGTATTATTGTGTATTGTTACGATATAACCCAAGAACTACTAAAGTGATATAAAATAAAATTCACCAACCCAGTAACATGGCTTTATGATATATTGATATCATACAAATTAAAAATGGGACGTCAACACTTTAACGGGGGCCATTACTCAAATAAATTAATAACAGAATACTTATACTATTAATTGAATTCTCCAGAAACTGCTGGGCGACAACGGCGTGCTCCTATTCCCGTCATCTCCGCTGGTGGCGCCGTACCACTACGCGCCCATCGTGCGCCCCTTTAACTTCGCGTACTGGGGCATCTTCAATGCGCTACACTTCCCCAGTGCACAGGTAACTTAAAATTATATCTGTCAGCGTCACATTGTAAAAACCGTTGAGATTGTAATATAACTGGAGAGATTACAACTCTCGAAATTGTTAAACGAACATACTGCTTACAATATTACGCATGATTTTTCGGTAGATTATAATCTAACGAAGTGAAACCGCAATTGTGAAATGCATGCGATGGAAGTCAACTCGCGCAGTGTGGTGGAGGGGGAGGAAAGGAGAGGTCCCCCTTGCCCAATGGTACTACTCTCATGAAAAGATAATATACCATTCCTAAAAAATACCGATTAATATACCCTAACCTCAAAAAACTTACATTCCCCTAAAAAGCGTAGTCGACGGAGCCCCGTTGCTCGGGGCCCTTATTTCTGTCTGCATAGTTTAAAAGAACCTAACTAACCTAACTTGGGGGTGCCCCAAGTCCCCACTATGGGGGCAGAAATACTTCCGTCGCATGCATTTCACAATATTACGGTATCACTTCGATAGATTACAATCTACCGAAAAATAATACGTTATATTGTAAGCAGTATGTTCAGTTGTCAATATTTCGAGAGTTTACAATCTCGTTTGAGAGATTACAATCTAACGTGTTTGACAATTTTACGGTGACATATCCACGTTATAGACTTTGACGCTAGCTGCGAGTGCTGGTTCGAGATAGCGCGGGAAAAGAGTCGCGCTTGCCCAGGTCAAGACGTCTAATAACAGTAACCACAGAAGTGGCATGGCACATCAAATAGGGTACACGACAAAAAAAATTGTCTGTCAGTTAGATTATCGAAAAATATTTGACCCGTATTTTTTCTTTTGTTACGTAAACCAAAATTGACGAAGATACGACGTTCCTAAATTCTCAATACGTCACGCGTTGGTATAATTTCTAGAGCGCACGCTCGACGACGTTAGTTCAACGTCACGAGCCTCCACTCCCAAGTTTTGATGGGTCTTATCCACTTATCTTTGTCAATATTCATAGATTTACAAAAACAAAAAATACGTGTCCATTATTTTCCAATACTCTCACTGACGGATGAGATAGATTTGCAATCATTGATACCTTTGACATGCCTTTTGTGGATGATCTCTTCGGCTTCATAGAGAAACCGTTTTTATAACAGGATTCGATACTTAGGTTACTATTTTTTTAGTCAAATTGTAACTGCCTCGCTTATCTAGGTCAGAAGCCCTGATATCCAGTAACTCATATTTTGTCTGATTGTAAAGACCATGTAGATTAAATTTTACTATTAGAATATGCACCGAAATGTTTAGCAGTGTTCAGTGTGAAAATAAAATAACGTAAATGTTTACTGAAACTTCAATAGGGTATTATCATATCCCACACAACTTAGACTACACTGACCAGCTTCTACGCTAATAAGCGAACTGACAAGGGGAGCGGGCCTGTTGGTTGCGGGCCTGTTCGATGGTTGCGGGCCTGTTTTATGGTTGCGGGCCTGTTCGCGGTTGCAGGCCTGTTTTATGGTTGCGGGCCTGTTTTAGATTGCGGGCCTGTTCGATGGTTGCGGGCCTGTTTTATGGTTGTCTGCCTGTTCGATGGTTGCGGGCCTGTTCGACGTTGCGGGCCTGTTCGATGGTTGCGGGCTTGTTTGAAAGAGATACCGAGGCCCCGGAACATAAAGGGCGAGGAAGGTACATGGATGTGTTTTAGTCAGTAAAAGTCTGACACTCCCTCCCGCTCTGCCCAGAGTGGGAGAAGTTATTTGATGATTTCCCAACCTAAAAAAAAAAGAAAATAAGGTGATGTGAGTAAATTATAAAACGCCACCCACGAGGACCCGAACTTATTCCTTTTATGTTTATTCAGTTTTTTTCTCTTTTTTTATAAAAACTAAAATAAATTATATTTTCCCTCCAGGTCCCTCTAGGCCTCAACAGCGACAAGGTACCCCTCGGCATACAAGTAGTAGCGGCGCCTAAGAACGAGGCTCTCTGCGCGGCTGTAGCGCTGCACCTGGGCGAAGCCCTAGGGGGGGCTGCGCCACCATGCAAGATACTGGAGTAAAATATAATGTAACTGGGGATATTGTAAAGCCAGGGAAATAATCGTTATTGTCTTCAAGTGTAATCATTATGAAATAAATATAATTTGCTTGCGTACATAATATATTGCAGATTGATGAAATAATATGCCTGAAGTCATAGATTCTGTTGTTGGACCGCTAAGGCGTATAATATTCAAAGACGCATTTATAAGTAAGTAATACTAATATTTGATAGGTGCTTTCCAATATCATTATAATTCTTACATAATAATTATTATTTAAGTTTGAAAGGGTGTGGCAGAGAAGGGCTGGAAAAATAAACTAAAAAGTTTTATGTGAATTTAAATATCAAAGATGTTGGAGAAAATATCGAGTTGATTATTTATTTATTTATCTCTCTGTGATGTCTTTAGTATGTTATAAGTACAGTAAAGCTCGGTTTCACTAACATTAGGTGATACCTAAGTGAATGCTTTGCATCGCAATATTTCAAGCATTAATTTACGTTTCATTTAGTGTTAGAAACCGGGTTGATGATGTTAAGTACTTAATGTTATTAAATATGTACTTTTTTAGGTATAAAGAATCCTATCCTATAATAATATTATAAATGTGAATGTAAGCTTTCACGCGAAAACTACTCAACCGATCATCATATAGAAACTTTGTACACATATTCTTGGAGGTATAGTAGAACATAGGATACTGTTTATTAAAAAAAAACTAACTTCACTCGCAGACGAAGTTGCGCGGGTCAGCTAGTATTAAATAAATAAAAAAAAAAACATGTAACAATTGGTAAGCCAGAATTTGTCTAAAACTTATTTAAAATTGTATTCAATGCATTTCTATTTAGTTGATTGATAAGTCATTGGCCCTGCCCTCACGCCAATTGGTACTCCAGACAATTTAATTGGTACAATGATGTAAATCTATTAGAGAATCTATTTATACACATTTTACACGTTATATGATAGTGATAATTAATATAATTATGAGACTGATATGTCGATTATTTAAACGGTGGAGGCTATGCAGTGAAACTGTGCTTAATCAATAAATACATTTTCTTTTATAAACCGCTGTTTTTTTAGTGATCCTTATAACCCAACCAACAATTTTGCCCTATAACCAAACCTTATATCTCCAAAAAGCTGGGTAAAAGTTGTATAAAGGTTTTGGCGGTGATTGATTGTTATGTAAAAGCTTTTGCCAATACAAATTGGCTCTATAAGTTTATACAACAAAAACGACCTATTAGGAATTGATGTAAAGGTTTACTTCGTGACTTTGTATAGATGTTATAGTCGGGAGTTATTGCAACCACCAATGTGACTAGTATACCTGATTGCTGATTGGTTGAAACCTACAGCGCTTGCGCGGAGGCGGGGCGCTGCTCCTTCCCCTAAGGGGGAAACTGACCATAAATAATAATAAATAGCATGATTTAGGAAAAACGAAAATTTTATCAGCCTAGGGTAATTTAGGAACAGTCACAGAGTTCAGGTAGCTGGAAGTATGTTTATGACTTAAAATTCGTAATTATTTAAGTAAAAGCTCAATAATTCGAGGGGGGCGTTCAAATATTGCCGTAAACCCATACAACGTTTATCAGTAAAATAACAGTCGCACATCATTCATCATTTTCCCCCTATGAGATAAAATAAAATAATATCTAACTCCGATTCCAATTTCTGATTTCCTCGTATTCTATATCTTTTGCTCTTCAAAAACACTGAAGACACTGCAGCGGTGTGAACGAATGTAAATTGAATGAATGATGAATATTAGTGAAGTAATGGAATCATGAACTCTTTTACAGTACTAAACGGTACTATACTTGCATTGTGGTGGCTTTATATGTCAACAAATAGAGTTAGCGTTACTGGTACATCAACTGTAATAGGCCAAAATGGTCACACCTGACACCGCTACAGTTGTACTATACAATTGAATGGAATTATAATTGCGCCACTTTCTTCGTAGTTGCACCTTCTTAGGCCTTTTATTTGACCACTGATTAGTTTTTACAAAACGTTCTATGGACTTCTATACATCTAACTTTTGTTGGTTGGGAAGGGTTAGCGCAGACAGAGAGGAATAATCCCCGCGCGGTCTCGGGCATTTGCTTAACGGATCGCGTATCCTCGAGCGTCTCTTCGAGAAAGCGCGAGCATTTTTTGTCAGGTTCAAGCATTTATGCATAGCATTTAGCATTTATTGCAATAATTTTAAAGTTTATTTTCATGTGCGTTAATAAAATCCTCTCCGCTGCGCTCCATTCTGTCTGCGCTGAGCCTAAGGAATTGTACCCTGTTCTAAATCCATAATCCAACAGAAACTACAATTTCTAATGGCGATGGCTGAGCTGTATATGCGTAGCATGGCCACCATGGAAAGAGGTTTTGTCGACGGAACAATCGAGAAAATGACAGATAGTAGAAAAAAATATATCGACGTAATAAAAATGTAGGAGGAGCTCGTGGCAAAATAAGAACAGCCGCTCGGGCCGATCTTTAGGTTAAGCCGTGCTAGCCTAGGTTGGTCTGTGAATGGGTGACCAACCCATACATACTGAGTTTCCTCCGTGCCTCTGAAAGCACGTTAAGCAGTTCGTCCCGGCTGTCATTTGTTCATCTATGGCAGTCGTTCCAGGTAGTCAGCGGCCCAAAAACTGACTAGCAGTCCAGTGTGTTTCCGGCTTAAGAAGTTTGTGATGTAAAGGTCGTGGCACACTTGACAAGCACCGCACCAGCACAGCTGTTGCCCGGCGTTGCCTCGAATAAAGGCTACGGCGCGCTTACCACGCGTCGTCAGCGAGGCGCAAGCTCGCAGTCCGCACGCTGGCTGTACTCCGAGAGGTAGCATTGCATTTTAGATATTATCTTTTTTTTGCTAACGTGGATTCGTGGTTTAATTCACCTACCCCGCGAACACTTTCCGTTACAGTGCGATTTTTTCAAGTTCAGTATTATGTAAAGTATTTATGAAAAAAGTTACAGCCGATGTATTTGTACAGAATTTTACATAACTTGGGAGTCTTATTATACTAGTTATGTTATTTTTTAACAGCGCCGCCAGGATTAATGCATTGCAACATCGTAACCAATTATACAATATTGTTACATCGGACCTACTACAACATACGAGAAAACACGTGATTAGTGTGTGTAAGTTGGAATTTCGAGTGCATTCCGTTATTATTACTTTTAAAGTTAGGTAGGTACAATAACTCGCGACCAACTTATAAAAAGACATTATAATTTCGACCGTACGCCTAGGGCATACAGTTCATATTTGTTTGTACAAGTAGCTAGTAATAATAATTACCTACCTACTATTCTTTTGTTAGTGTTTTTTATGATCCTCTAGAAAATTCGTGGTTATTCTGGTGTGTCTGTTGGCGAGCATAAATACACCGCTCAGGCCCGCGACAGTCAGTTATCTGCAACGAATGATCGCCGACAAGAGGCGTCTACGCAAGCAGTGGCAGCAACTAAGATGCCCAACAATCAAGACCAGAGTCAACAGTCTCGCGGAAAGGATTAAAGCCGAGCTCCGGAACCGCGAGGCCGAGAGCTGGGAAGATAGAATCCAAGAAGCGGCTGGCAGCTGGCCATCCGCCCACAGACTATGCCGCTAACTCTCGAGGACCCCAGCTCCGGTGCGGCCTCTACTAGACAGCAGCGGGGCGCTCAAGTACGTCGCAGAGGACCGCGCGGAGGTCTTCTCTGAGCACCTGGAGCGTCAATTCCGACCGAATCCGACTGACGAAGTCGAACATGTCGCAACAGTCGAGAAACACCTGGGGGACTATTTCGCAGCGCCGATAGCTCCCGAGGAAGACCCAATCTTTTTCGTAGAAAAGATGGACTGATAGATGTTGTGGAAAGTGTTGCCTTGGTTGTAGGTCTGATCGGTCATTACAAGTGTTACATTGCTTGTTAAATAATTCTACAATTATTTGTTATGACGATTATAAAACCGCAACGCACGCAAAATAAGATTCCGAATAATCTGATGATTTCTATAACAATCGATAAAAATACTGGTTCTTTTAGAGTGGTTGGCACACGTTTCGGTTAAACACAACTGTAATTAAAGTGATTTTTACATAAGAAATATATCTCAGTACTAAAAAAAACTAATCAAAGTGATTTTGAAACCATACATCTCAGTGTAAGCAAAAAGAAATTGAGGTTTTTAAACAAATAAACATGGTTTTGTATATTATCGTTTCATTTTCATTTCATTTAGAATCCTTAACTAATAAAATGGGTGAAACTTTTCTGTGAACAATAAGCCATGGTCACCCTATCGACATATTCAAGACGTATTTAAGATTCTGTTTTACAGCTCCTGAAATGTAAACCTAGGGTTTTTTGTGTGCATTTTTACCTGTTTTGACCAGGATTTTTTCCATATTTTTACAAATTCTATCTGTTACTTAGGGCGTCCCGGGACACATCCTAGGCAGTAAATATGTGTTTTAATAAGGTTACACCGGCGTCAGTTGTACAACGTCCCTTGGTGAAACCATACTGTTGATCATTTAAGATTCTGTTGGTGTTAAAATTGGTACAAACTGCGGTACAAACCTACCTACCCAACTAGCACACTAGTGGAAATAGCAGCCTATTTTGCAACTGTTAGCTGTACAGTAGCGCTTTAGGGGTTCAGAAAGTGGTTTTAAGTTGTATTATTGCTTCCGTAACTGCTCATAGCTGTAAATATCACTAGGGGTAGCAGACAGTGAACCAAATGCCACTCTAGGCTTTATAAGAGTTCATGTTACAACCTATCTGCCGTCTATAGACTAAAAAGAGAATCAAAACATGTATGTTAAAGCTTATAGCTGCTAAAAAGCCGCTGTTGCCGCTGCTGCACGCTTCAGAACTGCACAAAGACTATAATTGCAGACTTTTTAACGGAACTGTATAAAAGATATACTTATCACTGCTCTGCCACTGATAGTTGCATAGCAGAAATGATTTGTATTTTTGCGCAAACTTAAGTAGCAATTTGATCGACTGTTTTACTAATAGTGCCATTAAGGCTTCACAATAGAAGCAGGAGCGTAATGGACATTGCCTTCTTATTCGAATACATTCTGCTATTTTTATTGGAAATGTCGACAAACACAAGCGAGGATTCTGTAGATTTTTTTTCCAATTACTGATAATGGACCAGTTACAGAGGAAAAGTAAGTTTTAGCTTGGTTAAAAATTAAGTAAATTTATTTCTTAGTTTTTTTGATCGGCCAGGGTAACACTCGCATGTTTTTCTCACGTAGATGGTCAGATGCAAAGTTCTTGTTGATTTTGTTGTTGATAAATTTGAAAACATGGTAAGACATGGTAAGTGTTAAACAATTGAAAGAGCGAAAAATATAGAAGCAGCTACCAACGATTATCATCGATCATCGTATTTTAGGGTTTTCAACCAGTTCTACGGATCTCTAAACATATAACCATTCGTGTGGTTCGATACCTGCAGTAAGTACGAAATAGAAGTAATTGTAAAGATTTGAACTGCATAAGTGGCACAGGTATAGCTTGGACCTTCAGAAGAGTGAAACTTAACGCTTTGACGCGCAGTTAGGAAGTATTAAGGATGAAGTTGCAAGTTAAAGCTGCTTCTCATAAACGCCATGTTTACAAGACAATTATTTATCATTACTTTAGCATTTATAGGTTTTTACCACAATTTGTAGTAAAATATAAATAAATATAGAACCAGCAACTTACTAAATACAAATGTGGTCAATTATGTAATTTCAATATCGTGTAGGTTTGTGATATAATATTATTTATATAATAATATTTTACATATTTTACGATATTCTGAGGTAATTATTGAGGCGCGTTAAAAATACTCCAATAATATCAACTATATGCACGACGAACTGATCTGCGTTTTCAACCACTTGCATATAATACAAAATATAGTTAAAAAATACAATACCTTCACTTATTATTTATATTTGCACTCAGTAATGTCTGACTCAGAAACAACAGATGTATTTTAATAAATGAGAGACAGGTGAATGATCAGTGATCCTTTATTCCTTCAGTTAAACCTGTCATTATTTCAATAAGCCCCACAAGAGCTTTAGTGTGGTGTTAATTATTAGTTGCAACTGCTGTAGCGCTTGTATGCCACTATTATGAAGTTCTAATGGAACCGTAGGTTGCAAAAAGTTGTGCCCCTTTGGCTGTAAAGCGGCTACATAAGATCTGCAGTGCACGCTCTGGCGCTTGAGCTTGGCGCCTTTGGTAATAATCGGATTAGCTCCAAAGCTCATAAGCAACTAGTTTGTGCTACTTTGGTAGTAAGGTGGATATTTTAATGAAAAACTACTTTGCGTTAAATAACTAAAAAAACGCATAACCTATTGAGTAACGAGTTAACGAAGTTAACTTTGTCACCTTTGCACAGCAGTTTGAATCACAGAGCCTCCAGCATTTAAATATTTCCCCAAAATCCATTATCGTAACTAATAATGAATTCCTTGAGATCGTTATAGTTAAGGGCGCTTTCAATTTAGACCGGTGGTACCGCCGCGCATATCGGCGCCTCACGGTTGCCGCGCCGCGCGCTTTGTATGAAAACAAGCGAACGTCCGTATGCAGTACGAGAAACGCACCGCTTTGGCGCTACAGCGGCGCGACACGAAACGTCTAAATTGAAAGCGCCCTAAGTCTACGCTTTACTTCACCTATACTGAACATCTAGATTATATACGACGAGCATGTATTTTTAATTATTAGGGTGTAGGCATTGGCAGTTTGTAAATAAAAGTCGAATAATTAAGTCGAAATCTTTTATTTGATTTGTTAAATCTCAGATGGGCGTTCGCCCCGCATGTCGCGGCTGGTCGCGCCGCCGCACGGGCCCGCGCGTGTCCGCACGAGTACGCGCGTGTCCGCACATGTCCGCGCGTGTCCGCACATGTCCGCGCGTGTCCGCACATGTCCGCGCGTGTCCGCACATGTCCGCGCGTGTCCGCACATGTCCGCGCGTGTCCGCACATGTCCGCGCGTGTCCGCACATGTCCGCGCGTGTCGCACGTGTCCGCGCGTGTCGCACGTGTCGCACACGTGGCACGTAGTCGCACGCCGCCGCATACACCGCTACGTAAGGGTTGACGCCACACAATAATCGGGAGCCGTAGACACGGTGACACTAAGGTAACGTTTTATAGTATGATAATATCACTTAATGGAATGGAACAGTCAGTCTGTCAGGCGGGCGGTGCGCTCTCGCAGCAGAGCAGGCGGGCCGCGCGCGCCAGCAGGCCGGGGCCCGGGGCCCGGGGGCCGGGGGGCCCGTGGGGCCCGGGCCCCAGCAGCTCGGCCAGCGCGCGGCGCGGGGCCCGCGGGCGGCGGGGCGGTGCCGCGCGGGGCGGGGCGGCGCCTCAGCTCGGGAACTTGGCGTACAGCGCGTACTGCAGCTCGTAGCCCGAGAAGCGGCAGTGCTGAGTCTCCAGCGGGGAGTACGCGCCCAGCGCTGGGAACTTCTTCAGCTGGCGGGCCGCGGAAGCTCCTGGAGAGTCCTGCGAACACAATGAATAGGATTAGTAATGTATCTATTCTATTTTATCTTATATATGTATTAAAATAAATTGCTGTTCCTAGTCTCGTTAAAAGTCGAGAACGGCTGGACCGATTTGGCTCATTTTGGTTTTGAATTATTTGTGGAACTCCAGGGAAGGTTTAAAAGGTGAGAAATAGGTAGGTAGGTAGGTAGGTTGGTAGTAGGTAGGTACGTAGTAGTAGAAGGTAGGTAGTAGTAGGTAGGTAGTCAATATGCAGGTAGGAAAAAATGCATTGCAATGCAGGGGTACAGCTAGTCTATCAATAAATACAGCTTTTTGGGTACCTTTACAATCTGATCATTTACTAAACAAATAAAATCACCAGCAACTGCGAGCCTCTCACCAAACCAATATAGTTTCTGTGTGTCAACAACAAGGATTAACACAACACTGTGAACACGA
This sequence comes from Xestia c-nigrum, assembly GCA_916618015.1. Taxonomy (NCBI): domain Eukaryota; kingdom Metazoa; phylum Arthropoda; class Insecta; order Lepidoptera; family Noctuidae; genus Xestia; species Xestia c-nigrum. The sequence continues at coordinate 3,348,669 of OU745261.1, read as the reverse complement.
ACTGGGTGCGTAGCTGAAACACGTTGACTATTACTCTCTTGAACACTCACCGGTGTAGCGAACACTGTGAGCACGAACTTGGCGGGTTTGAAGGCCTGCAGCACGCGGGCGATGACCTCGTCGTAGCTGGACACGGGCACGTTGGACTCGAACGACACGTACGAGCACGAGCGTTCTGGAGTTATGTGGATCGTCATGTAGCAACCCTGGGGAAAAGTAATTTGTGGTGATTAGTCATTTTGATGGGCAGTTAAAGTAATATGTACAAAGATGAGGTTGTGGCCATTACAAATTATTTCTTTTGAAGATTAGTATATTTTCAAGACGTCTTGTTTGCGTGGTTTCTAAAAGACAGAATTAACAAAAAGAGTACGAGTGTCCTGTTCAATATAGCTTATTTCACGTCGATTAAATTATTAATTTTATATTATGCATGGTCACAAAAAAAAAAGAAAAACTAACTTGTTACAGTACATAATTTTAAGCCATTAAGGGGCGTTTAACACATAAGGTATTTCTTAACACAGTCTACTATTATAAAGTTCCAATTTTGCATTAAATTGACTTGTAATAACGCTTTTGTACGTCATATCACTTATGTTATTAATAAAAGGTGCATACAATTGCGAGTAAATAATGGATTCTAGTTAAAATGCAGACGACTTACAGATGGCAAATCCTTATCTCCCTTTAGCAGCGTAAAGAAACATTTACTCATTATAATCTGGTGTTTATCTTAATTAATACTAATGCACTTTATTAAAAGTATAGTTTTATTCCTAGTATAGTGGTTTTTACCACAGAAAGTAGTAGGGGCTTAATATACGTCATTCTGAAACGCGCACAAATAAATTTTTCATAGGTAATTTTAAAAAAAAGGTAATTCTAAAATGATTATGTAATTAAAAATGAGAGCAGCGGTGGCCCAGTGGTGGCGGCCCCGACTTACGAACAGTAAGTCGTGGGTTCGAACCCAGACAGGCGCCTTACTTTGTTTAATTTATTTCATCACCGCTGCTCTCAAAACGGTGAAGGTAAACATCGTGAGGAAACCGGCATGTCCTAGAACCAAAAATTCAAAGACATGTGACATCTACCAATCCGCACTGGGCCCGCGTGGTAGATTATAGCCCATTCCCTCTCATTGAGAGGAGGCCGTGTTCCAGCAGTGGGAACATTATGGGCTGATGATGATGATGATTAAAAATAACTAATTTATTTAAGCATTTTTTTTATGTAGTATCAGTTTTAGTGAGGGTGTCTTTTCCAACCTTTAAACTACCCAACCATGTGTATGGTTTAGAGAACAAAAAAATAACGCAGTCTCTTTCGGTTTCCTTTAAATTTGGGGTTGAAACTAACTTTAAGTCTTGAGTGCGGTTCTGTAATACGTGACCTTGTAACTCTCTAAACAGAGGCCCTACTCTCTAACGCTTCGTACGTATATTCGGATCCATCCGTCTCTCTCTCTCGCACTCATCTGCAGGCGTGCGCGATAGAGGGGAGTAGGGCCTTAGAGTATTTCATTGTTGATAAAAATCTTGGTTCTCGCTCTAAAGCAGCTACATTGTTGGAAATAAACGAATGGTTGTTATAAATTATGATGGATGACACATATAAGACTTAACTAAGTGTTTAGATCTAGCCTGTATTGTCAGATAGAACTGGATTTTTATCTAGACTCAGATCATTTTATTATCTTGTTACGTTAACAGTTTAACTAAGAGTTAAATTCAGATTACATCTAGAATTCTAGATTGAGCCAAGTGAATAATGATGTAACAATCTTCTATTTTACTATTTCGACGACCCGATTGGTGCAGCTGTAGTGAGGCTGCCTTACGTTCTTAGGGTCCCGGGTTCGAATCCCGGTAGGAGCAAATGTTTGTGTGATGAGCATGGACATTTGTTTCAGAGTCATGGATGTTTATATGTATAATAAGTATGTATTTTCAAACAAAAAGTATATCTGTAGTATATCAACTGTCTGGTGACCACGACACAAGCCTTGCTTAGTGTGGCACTAGATGGCGCTGTGTGTAATGTCTAGCGATATTTATTTATTTTAATACTTGTTACTTATATTTAATTTTATTGGACAATTTATTGCACTTGTTATTTAACACACTTTCCAAATATCTAATAGTTTGGTGACTGACAATAATACTCAGGGTTTCTAGACATTTTTGTATTATTTTTTATTTGACATTACCAGATGATGCTGAGCATGAAGTCCTGGGTTCGATGTTCGAAGTGTTATTACGTTTTTCCATAATGAATATCTTAGTACCAGACACGGAGTCTGGATTCGTGCACAGTTGATGGCAATAGGGTCGCCCCCTTTTATATGGGACTCAAACATAACTGGTGAAATGTGGGTAAACAATTAACATCTGTACCTCTGCCAGGGATTGCAGGCGTGATGTTAACACGTATGATTTAGCAGGAGTGTAAAATAAAAATAAAGGGTGTAAAACACCTCATCACGAAGCCGAAAGGCACTTGTTCTCCCCATCATTGCGATCATTTTTTTGTTCTACCCTCAGGAACCTTCTAGTTACGGAGTAATGGGGGGTCAAAGTTACAACATTTTGACAAGGTTTTTTTTTTAAATACAAGTTTTTTTTGTAAGATTTTGACTTTGAACACCTCCACGACCCCCGTACTATTCAACCCATTCATCAGCACAAAGTTATAAGTGCGTTACATTGAGTTCTACCACAAAACATAATTTATAACCTCAAAAAAAAAAGTTGTATCTCAGCAATAATTTTTGCGTAAAGTTACTTAGTTTGATGTACAGAATGCTTGGTTAACGGCTTTGTGATGAGGTGGTTTACACCCTGTATAGAAAAATCACATTTCTCTAGTTAAATTTAGCTTTAGTAGTAGGGGACCAGCTTGCCATCAAACGGAAAAGCCCAATACACTGTATGATTGGAACTCAGAAATATATTTTTAAGCTTTGCTATACAAGGCATGTATTATACTTACATCTTTAGCAACTCCATTCATAGAGTATCCGCATGGATCAAACAGGAAATCGTCTATGACCATCCCTGGTATTATCTTGTCTATGCCCGACTCCTGTAAACAACAAAAGCACTATTTAATATTTATCATAACATCACATATCTTTTGTATGCGTAAGTCGCAGGATAGGGCCAGTAATGGACTGCAATAGGCTCTTATAGATGAACGTCTTTGTTAAAAATAATTTGAGACGAAACAGTTTAAAAATGGAATAAAAATTGCATTGTGGCGAGGGATAAAAAGTATCAATACCGGAGCATAATCGATACTTGTGATACGATACTCGGTACATTTCAAACTGGATACTGTTCGATCATATTGTTGGTTTTGGAAAACGACCCCCTTACAAATATTTTGAATTTCTGCTTGGAAATAAGTTCACAGATCATCAGCATATATGAATAATGTTGCCACAGCTGGGACACAAGGCTTTTTCTCTCCAAGTCAATGCAGGTTGTTGGTGGATAATCTCAGAAGTACCAGTGTAACACGCTGGTATTTCTATACGATTTATGCTGATTAGAAACCATTTACGCCACATTCAGTTTTATTTGTTTTGTTTTATTTTTAATACACTTTAGCTGTTGTTTTTTACTACTTGAACTTATGTACTGATTGAAGTTTTAATTTTGTAATAGTTACTTTATATCGAATGTTTATAATTATGATCATAAAGGGATTGAAATAAATGGTTAAGATTTTTTGATTTGATTTTGATTTTATCGTGTTTGTTTGGGAGAAGGCTCTATATTGTGGTTTTCCAAATCTACATTAAAAAATAATAATAATAAAAAAAAAAAATATCGCTGGACATTAACACACAGCGCCACCTAGTGCCACACTAAGCAAAACTTGTGTCGTGGACACTAGATAGTTGATATTCTACATATATACTTTTTTGTTTGTAAATACATACTTATTATACATATAAACATCCATGACTCGGAAACAAATGTCCGTGCTCATCACACAAACATTTGATCCTACCGGGATTCGAACCCAGGACCCTATGAACGCAAGGCAGCTTCACTACCACTACGCCATTCGAGTCGTCTGATGATGATTCAATATAAATGTAAATATCGCTGGACTTTACACACAGCGCCATCTAGTGCCACACTAGGTAAGGCTTGTGTCGTGGTCACCAGACAGTTGAAATACTACATAATTATATACTTTTACAATAATGATCTCATGACTCACCCTTGTAGCGGCAGCGGCGTCAGCAGAGTACTGCCTGGTGAAGATGTCCATGACAGCTGGGTCCAGGTCAGACATGAGGATCTCGATGGTCTGGTCGGGCTCTGTGAGCCCCACGCCTTCGTTGGCGTCGCTTTGCTCCTTCTCTAAGGCGTCTACTGTCCCTGTTGAGTAAGAACAATTGGTTATTTATAAGCATGATAGTGACACGGGCAAAAAAAATATAATCGTCGTGTCCATGATTCCCCCTATTTATGGTTCCGTACCATAAAAGGTAAAAAAGGAACTCTTTTTTTTTTTAATTAAGTATATTATTTTCGACCAGCACTCTGCCACATCTACAGCCCTGGTGTTGGGCTCGGACAGATCCTTCAGAGTGCAAGTGGAACCACACATATTGCAGGACAGGAGGTGAGCCATAGCCTTTCTTTTGCTGACATCTCTATGAGGCGCGCGTCACAAGACGGACGGACGGCGAGCTAGCCCATAGCTCACCGTCCACAGGCCGCGCCTATGGTGCACGCTCGGTGCGTCTCCCGCGGCGGGTGGGACGAGAGGTCTCTCCATCTCGCGTTCCGACACCTCCTTCGCTAGCACGACTGCTTCGCAGAAGCAGGCTTCCCATTCCGTCTCGCTACGGACCTAGATCGAACTAGGGCCGGACGTGAGAGGTCGTCGCCGCCGATCGCCACTACGAGGACACGGCGGTGCTCCGCCCACGCATGGCAGACCTCCACCGTGTCCTCCGGTCGATCCTCGTAGTGGAAACACCCGGGCGTTTCCTCCCGCCCGATTCGATGCAGGAACCTCCCGAAACCACCATGTCCAGTGAGGACATACGTCAGGCTAATAAGTTAGTTCGACCTGAGGAAGCTAACGACAGGTTTTCCAGTTGGATTTAGCTGCATCTAGTTAGTCTCTAAATGATGCTAATAAACTCAAGAAGTTACATCACTCACTTAAACAGTTAACTTTAGTCCATAGTTAGTCACAATGCACCCTCATTGATATTCGATACTTTCCCGCATATAAAGCAGCGTATACAAGTGACATTATCAGAGCTAACACACAGAACAAACAAAGACATACGGTACACACGGTACAGTACATACGGTACAGTTATGTCTAGGAGTACCAATACGAATGAGGCGGCGCGTTGCCCTGAAGAAGATGACAAAATTGATGAGTTAATGGTTTATAGGTCAGGTGACTTTCATTTAAACTAAACTTTGAGTAACTGGCCTACTTGAAATAAATGCTTTGATTTTGATTTTGAGATTTTACAGCAAACATTGGCAAGCGGATACCAATTTTGGGGCTGTTCAAGCTGATTCCACGTCGATCAATATGATCACACTTCACATCTCAAGAATCAAACCCAAGAGTACATTGCTGCCGCACTTGTGACTTAGAGGCAAGGGGTTGGCTTAAAACAATAGATATGATGGTAAGCATTTACCTTCGAGCGGCAGTAGAGTGTACAGGTACCAGCAATCCTTCTCGGGCCCCATGATGTATGCCCGACCATCTCCAAAGAATGAGTCCAGAAGTTTCACCTGGAACAAGACCATTTTTTGTTAAGAGAAACTTTTGTAGAAGATTTTCGATACAAAATTTCATATATAAACATAACATTACGCCTATAATCGCTAAAGGGTTAGGAAGAGGTGTATGTACCTTTAGTACGCTAACAATACACCAGTTATTTTCAAGTCGTCAATCCCATGAAAAAGAGCGAGCCTTATTTCTATCCGCCGGGCACAAATCCTGACTCAGAGCTTCCACTGAGAAATTCCTGATGGAAAACCTCAATAACATTTCCCATCCTGGGAATTCACCCCAGGACGTCATCATACGAGGTAGTCCATCTAGAGCACCCGTTCGAATAGCACCTTGACGAATAGCACCTAGCCTAGTCCACGAAGAGCACCCATCAGTGAATTTGGCAGGTGCTCTTCGTGGAGTCAAATTTATTTGTATATATTTATCCACGAAGAGCACCTACGACTCAGAACCGTAGTGCTGGGATATATTTGGCAAACAGGGTGTTATTAAATTAAAGATATCGATAAAAATCACATGAATATTTGTTAATTACACAAACAGTACCTCCAAAATCTGCTAGGCGTAATTTTTACAAGCTATTAAAACACTAAAATAATTATTCTAAACTAGTAGTGTGCTTTTATCTACTGCAATGACGGCGCGCCGGAGTGTACACGAAATTATGACGAGTTTAACCGAACGCGTCCGAAACTTGTTTACGTAACATTGCAAATATTAATGCATTTGTTCAAATAGTACGACAGTGCATAGTAACGTTACGACACAGGAATCGTTTTCTGGTTTTATTTATATTTGCGTGCTAAAAGTAGTGGATTTATTAGTTGTAATAATTGCAAACTATAACAATGGAGCCTGTTGCCGGTCGAAGTAATCAGAACACAGATATTAGCTACATTTCCAGTAGAAAAGGAGCGCCAATACTAGTACATGAAAACAGACAATACAGAAAGTTCAAGAAATACAAAAGTAATGGTAATTTGTTATGGCGGTGCTTAATAAAATCTTGCAAAGGTTTCCTAACAATCGATGGCAATGAGGATATAATAAAAATGACAGAACACACATGTGAACCCATGAACAGTGCTCAGGCTGAAGTAAAGAAAGCGATAGACGAACTTCGACAAGAAGCTGCAGCCACCGACGGTCCTAATCCAACATTATACAAAAGTAAAATAAATAAATTACTTGATAAAGGACTCAACTTAGTAGCTGATTGCCCAGATTACAAAAACATTAAATCCAGTCTATATCCAGTTTGCTTTTATGAAATTTAAATTGACAATTTGATTGTGTATGGTATTATTTTGATTGTGCGTTTAATTCTAATTTGTATTTAAACTTGACTCTGTTTTTAATTTTGATTTTGTAGTTAATTTTTATTCGGTATTTAATTTTGGTTTGCATTTAATTTTGATTTTGTATTTATTATTTGTTTTGTTTTGATGATTTTAAGTCTAATTAATCTGGATTCAACTTCAATTAATCTAGTTACATCTATTATTTTATGGGGCATGCGGTGCTAACCTGTAAGAAATTGTTATACTAACCTCTGATTTAAGAATCTTATTATATAACGTAACAGTATAAACAGTTGTTGGTTGGCCTGAAGTATATAAATAAAATAAGTAATTTCTATTGTTAATAATTATGTATGTAAAATTTGCACGCCGAAATTAATGGCAGAATAAGAGAAAAATACTTTTATCTGTAAGACCCTCCTGTACCTTATTTACGCAAATAAATGATTTTGATTTGATTTGATTTGATATATAATAAAAGAAATAGGATTTGTGGAGTTCGCCGGCTATGTGCAAAAACAGCGGGAGACGTACAAGTAAGTACTCTTAATTTTCAATCTAGGAGTAATTTTAACGACTGTTATAATTTGTAAATAAATTAAACTTTTATAGTTGCATTGTGATCTAGATTTTAATGTACACTAATTCTTTATTGATGTGACACATGCCTTTATCCCATGTATGGTATGCATGTACGTATCTAAGAGTTTATGTGAATATGGAAAACGGGGGCTTGATTAAAAATTGTTTATTTTACTGCACACTTTGTACACACCGATAATTGTATAAAATATTTATAAGATACTGCTGATACTATATTAAACTTTAGACAAAAGGGATTCTGAGCGTGCGTGGGTGGGAACCTCGTTTCAAAAAGCTTAAATCTTAAAAAGTCCCGCGACGAGTGTCCGACGGCCCGTACGCCGCTCTCTCTCTCTCTCTCACTTGTTGAACGCGTAATTGGGTAAGCGGGAGAGAAGATCCAATCGTTGACAGTCGATTATGGGTTCCTTATTCGAGTTTGAAAGTTGGTGATTCGGTTATACCATAGATTAATTATGACAATTTCAATTGTATATATTTATTTGAGATCATGATTGAAAGTTGAGTCCGTTGAGTCACAACCAAAAAGTACGCATCTGTCCAGGAGTTTGATTTTTCTCTGTAATTTTCGCGCGCATTTAAATAAACAAAGTTTGTATATTAACATGTAGATCTGGATTGTATACTGTAAAATATTTACCACGTAGTTGAACAAACCAGAATTGCATTATACAATTCAGTTATAGGCCAGGGAAGTTAAGGTGGGACCTTACACTAATTCATAACTGTTTTCTTTTTATATATTTTGTAGAGCTGTTTATTTAATTACGTAATAAATTAAAATTAAGCAAATCATGAAAGAGCATTGCACGAAAACGGACATTAAACCTAATAATGCCATTTTTCGCAGCGAAAATTATAACTTGATAAAGAAACTGAAAATAGCTTATAATGAAGGGTCTGTGAGAGCATGTACACAAATTAATCAAAAAAAGTGCAGGCAACGTACTTATATTAAAAAAACGCGGTTTCCCATGTTTTCATTCATTACTTATAGGTAATTATATATAACCGTCTGCTGATGATGAAAAATCATTGTTAGCGTGTTTTTAGACAAATAAGTCATAAATTTAAAGTTATATTTTAAATGCATTGTGACAAAACAGTAATTGCTGCGTTATCCATTCAGTAAAAAAAATAACTAAATGAAAAGTGTTTAATTACGTAACAATATTATCACATAAACATTTATTGTTAAATTTAAACAAATTTAATAACAGCATCTTAATTTTTTTAAGATTTTTTATGGAATACTATAAGTGGTCGACCTTATCACTAAGACCGTTAAGTTCATATTTGAGTGCGTGTGATCAGCTCTGCACGCCGCCTGTGCGAACGAGAGAGACAGAGCGTGGGCACAGGTAGGTACCACTGACGAAAGAGTGATTCATGTAAAAGTTTTATTAGGTGTTTAATCCATTAAGGTTTAGTTGGTTTAGTATAAATGGTCTGAAATATAGTACCTAAATATTTATTTGTTTGTGTATACCTACTGTGTGTTTATAAATAGGGATCTCTGGTCAAAAATAAAACATTTTTATTTTATTTATAAAAAAATACCTATACCTAAGTATTTCAAATTATTTGCTGAACCTATTTCGATTAATTTTATAATATAATTCGTGCAACGAGTTATGAGCGCTGACCTTGAATGCGCAGAAGCAATTTTTGTGAGAATGAAATAAAGGGTAGGTAGGTATACCCGAATTTGAATGATTCTACGGGTCATACTGAACAACCTTTTCCCAGGAACATGAGTATCAAAGTAGCTACCTATCAGATGACCGCACAATTTGTATGGGTGGTTGTTTTTTCCCTCAACATTTCGACCCATGTTGCTTGCGTTTGGTTTGACGCAATATGTTTTTTAAAATCTTGCTACCGACCAAAAATTTGATAAAAATATATTTTTGCTCAAATAGGGTAGAGTGGGGTAGGGTGGTGGCACCAATTATCGGCCATGTCAACTTTTTTGGACTTTGTCTGCTTGTAATTTTTACATTAATAGCTTCTGCTTTCTTGCAGTGTCTTTTTGGGTAAATGGATACTGAAACTCCATTACTACATTCGCAAAATTATGAATTCTTTGTTATTATTGATAATATAGATGTTTTTTTCCGAATATGGCGATTTCCTTTAATATCGGCCAATAACACCCTAATATCCGCCGTCTGTGACCCTAATATCGGCCTACCTTTTCTAAAGTGAAGTACTTAAGATGAATAAACTACAAAAAAAATTATAACGTTTTATATTTCAACTCAGCTCAGGTACAAATCACTTTTATTAATTATCATCACATTCATTTTTTTTTAAATGCTTAAATTTCTATTCACTTTATTTGGTAATTATTTTTATGTATAATAATTTTTTTTGGAGTTCCTTTCATTATTTGGTTTTTAGGAATGTTGAATCATTGCGATCTTTAGTTTATAATAACAGAATTTATTTTTATTTTAAGACTCTGATGTCATTTCCTTCTAATAGAATCTTCTTAGGCCACATCAATTCACCCACGATGGACTGTATACTTTAAGTGGAACCATTGGAGCATATGTCGCATCCAATATTTTTGTTTTCATCTTCTTCAACATCACTAATTAGGTTTTCTTCAGAGCCAACACAAAGAATTTTCTCCTTTTCCAAACTTGTCTTGCGAAGCTAAATCAATGAGGTCAGTTTCGCGATTTCTGTCCTATAATCAACTCTTCTTTACTACTTTTGTTTCTTTGGCGGGTTTATTTTTTATTCTCATTTCCAGTTTTTGTCTCTCTCTCCGCTTTATTCTCTTAAATTTTTTTTTCTTCTTTCCTCACGTTGTTTGTACCCACACTAAGGTGGCCGTTTTTACGCACCAATTCCCTTTATATCGGCCGTAATTGATAAAACTCGTTTTGAGGAGTTGTTGTTGATGTTAGGATCTAGTTATCAAACTGAGCTGTTGTTTCATTTTTAACCTTATTAATGTTACTGCTAACGTATAAAATAGCTAAACATGTGGTTTAACATTTTCATGCATTACCCCAATATCGGCCACCCGGCCGATATAGAGATTTATCAATAATATACACTGGACAGCAAATAAACCGAGCCACCCGCTACCTAGGCACTCTAATTCGATTTTCTCAAAAACTAAAAAACTGACTGGTAGAGAATGCTATTGGCATTAAGTCCGCCTCTGTACTTTGTGCTTAAAGTGTTAAATAAATAAATAAAAAACCTACAATTATCAAAGTTGTACCTACAGAAAGTGCGTTTCATGGTGATTAAAATGAAAGGAAACTCATTGGGTTTAAACAATAGTTCAGTGTTTATTAAGGATTTTACAAAGAAGAGTCGTTTTCCAGTCATGACAAGCGTTAGTAATGATAAAGTGAAAAAAAAATAAAGCCAAAAATAAAGCCAAAAACAAAGATAAAATAAAAAAAAAATTGATCAATATTCCGTATTCCCTCCCCTTGCTCGGATAACTGCCAGCATCCTTGTATTCATCGACCTTACGAGCCTGACGATAAAATCTTAAGGAATTGTATTCCACTCCTCTTCAATTGCGATTCGCAGCTCTGGAAGCCTTGTTGGAGCAGGTACCCGGGCTCGAACCCGACGTTTCAGCTCATCCCATAAGTGTTCTATCGGATTCAACTCCGGGCTTCGAGCTGGCCAGTCCATCGTACGAATGCTGACGTCGCTTAGATACTGGGTCACCACATGAGCAACATGAGGCCGTGCATTATCATGCATCAATTGCATACATATCCTGTCCGATATATCCTGCGTAAGGTACCACATGGTCTGCAAGGATTTCAGTAATGTAGCGATGAGAAGTCAGTCCACGTGTACGGCCCGTCGGTTCGATGAAAACTAACGGTGTATGTGCTATTAACGAGATGCCGCCCCAGACCACACAGATCCTCCTCCATAAGCATCAGTTTCCTCGATCCAACACTGAGAATAACGTTCTCTAGGGCGTCGAAATACTCTCTGACGTCGATCACTTCCATGTAGACTCACCCTGTTCTCATCAGTGAAGAGTACATTACTCCACTGCTCTAATGTCCAATCCCTATGCTCTCGAGCAAATTCAAGTCGTTCTCGACGGTTTGCTGCCGTTAATGCTGGGCCTGTTGCAGCTCTTTTTGGGGTCAGATTCCGTTCAGCAAGTCTTCTTCTGACGGTATCTGAACTTATGACCACTTGGCGTTCGTCACGCAGACTTTGTTGGACTAGAACTGCGTTGAGGTGGCGATTTTGCAGAACAGTGAGGTGGATATAACGATCATCTGCTGCTGATGTAGCCCTAGGTCTGCCCGTACCTGGACGGCGATCGAATGCTCCAGTCTCTAGGTATCGTCTGTAAACTCTTTGCACCGAAGATCTGCTGATTCGAAGCCTTCGAGCGACTTCACGTTGCGCAATGCCTGCTTGAAGTAATGCTACAGCTTGAGCCGCTTCCTGAGGTATCCATTATTAATCGAAAAAAGTAGCAAAAACACGAATTAATTTGCAGTCATTGTAATCACCATGAAACGCACTTTTTGTAGGTATAACTTTGATAGTTGTAAGTTTTATACTTTTTGAGAAAATCGAATCACAGTTCCTAGGTAGCGGGTGGCTCGGTTTATTTGCTGACCAGTGTAGATCCCTAATCTCGCCCCCGCTATTATTTAATAAAATAGACAAATAAATGTAAAAACATGTTATCTAAAAGATACTTTGACTGTTATTCTTCATGAAAAAATAAAAGATAACACCATAGGTATGTTTAATTCCCTCCAAATAGTTATCCTCGCAATGCGTCCACTCAGAGATTTGACTCGGCAATGACACCAAACGACGCACGTCCACACCTGCGCGTGCTCTTTTGCCAGCTGAACGTTCAAATATTGATGCACCCGCATCAAAATATTGGAGGTAATGCGGATGGTTATAGAGTCACTTTTTGCATTCAAACTATTATGGTTAAAGAGATATTTTTATAGTTATGTTCCATTTTCTCGAAACTGCCGATATTAGGAGGAGCCCGATAATAGGAGACTCCACCCTAGTCAAACGGACTATCATCGGCTTGTCTTTCCTGCCGCACTTTTTTTGCCGCACTTTGAATGCAATGTTCGTTTATGTATGAAGCTCTGCACTTTGAGTGCAACTTAATGTTCTCTTCAGATACTGTTGTAAATTATCCGTCTTTACGTTTTTCACTTGACGATACAAGCTTTCTTTGTCCCTTCACGCCTATGTTCACAACATCAAAGTTCACAACCACAAATCCCACAACTCGGGAATTCCATTTTCTTACGCTGATCACCGCCGCTTCGAAAACGAATGAAATGAACGCAAGGCAAAAGACCCGCACGCCGCGCGGAGGAGCGGGCGGGCGACGGACGGCGAGGTAGGACTTGCGGCCGCGCCGCGCAAACTACCTACAGTTCGAGATCTTTGTAAAAAAAGAAAGATTATGTAAGCAGTTGCAATATATGCTTAATTCTGCCAGTTTTCTACTGAAACTATTTAAGAGACTAAAGTTAAACAAAAAAATGGCAGTTAAGTATTTTAATTCCATGTAAAAAATAATATAAAAAAGCAAGTGAATTAATTGCTTAATTCCTTGATAATTATGAACAATGAACTGACTAAATGCTTAAACTCTTTAAAACATACGGTTATCGATTTTGCCAAAGTCACAATTAACTCTTTTTTTAAAACCCCTAAAAATTAGTAGAAGCAACTAAAAAAAAAGCTTAATTAACGTAGCGTTAGTAACTTATTAGGGCAAGGTAAAAGTTTACCTAAGTATATCTCGGTTATTAGATTTGCTTTTATTTCAGTTCAAATTAATCACTTAGAAACAAAATTTCCAGTAAAACTATAAGCCACCTTAATTTTGCAATATACGATCACAAATAGACGTAATATTATCTAGCCAATCAGCATATAAAGAACCCCATAAGTCCGGTTATGATTTTGTGCGAACCTTCCCATACAGAACTCCGTAAAGTGATTGGCCTATTAGTTTTTATCGTTAGTCATTTAAAATATTTGTGATGGTGCACTTGGGCCGCACTTAGATGAATAGTTACTAAAAAAACTCAACTATATTTCAATCACTTTTCAAATCAGCTATTTTATTTCAAGGTACCCAAACAGTATTTGGACTTTCTGTTGGCTGATTTCAGCGATGGTAAGAATCGAATACTTCTATTCGCCACGACAAGAAGCAAAGAAGAACTTGCCACAACACGCCATCTCTATTGTGATGGGACTTTTAAATCTGCGCCAAAACCTTTTCTTCAGATTTATAGTATTCATGGTGATATCGATGGTACCGTAAAGCCGTTAGCATATGCTATGCTTCTGAACAAAAAAATGTCTACGTATAAACTATTATTTCAATTATTAAAATCCACGATACCAGGCATGTCTATAGATTTTTTTACAAGTGACTTTGAAGAAGCCGCAGTAAGAGGAATACTATCTGTATTTCCCAAAGTAGCAGTAAAAGGATGCTACTTTCATTTTAAAAAGGCGCTACAAAAAAGAGGGAAAGAGCTAGGTCTCAATGAAAATAGTATTTTCAGAAAGCACGTTGCTCTATGTACTGTTCTCCCTTATTTGCCACCGGATGATTTAGATGATGCTTGGCTGTACATCATGAGTGAGAGTCCCCAAGATAATAAAGTAACAGCATTTAATGATTATATGGTCACCCAGTGGATTGACCACAAATTGTGGTCAAACAAATGGTGTTGTTATGGTCAGGCGCATAAGACCAATAATTATGCTGAGACGCATTATTCAGCTATAAATAAAGCAATTCACAAAAATAATAAGAATATTTGTAATGTCTTAAGAGTCTTACAAGAAAATTGCAAGAATTACGCTGAAATACGCAAAAAAATTGAAACATCGAAATCTCAAAAACTTGCCGAAATAAAAAACAAATTAATAGATAATATAATAGAAGAATATAAAAATGGCATTATTTCTCTTGGGCACTGTATTGAAAAGCTGCGATTTTAAGGTTTCTTTTTGTTGTGTTTTATATTTATGTTAGATGATAAATAACTAAAGGCTGATTTTGCAATATATGTGATAAGCAGAGACTGATTATGATTTAGAAAAAAAAGTGGAATTATTATTATAGGGTAAAATATAACTAATGTTGATTTTGCAATAAAAGTATGTGGAGACTGATTGTTGTGATATATATTAAAAATAAGAATAATTATTAGTGTTTTTATAAATGACCCCTAGCAGATTTTGGAGGTACCTGTTTGTATAATTAATAAATATTCATGTGATTTTTATCGATATCTTTAATTTAATAACACCCTGTTTGCCAAATATATCCCAGCACTACGGTTCTGAGTCGTAGGTGCTCTTCGTGGATAAATATATACAAATAAATTTGACTCCACGAAGAGCACCTGCCAAATTCACTGATGGGTGCTCTTCGTGGACTAGGCTAGGTGCTATTCGTCAAGGTGCTATTCGAACGGGTGCTCTAGATGGACTACCTCCATCATACCTCGTAGGCGAAATTAGGAAACATAATGAAGGCATTGTGGAGGTCAGACTGTCTACAGCTGCGTTAGACTAGAAGCCAACCCCAACATAGTTGGAAAAAGGTTCGGCGGATGATGATTATTATGAAAGCCGTAATGATTTGCCAAGCAATAATCGCTATAGTATATTGCAACAGTACGTTCTTCACAACAGTTACAATACATAAACAAGAAATAAATGCATCAGTGCCAACTCGAGACGGATGTCAGCCACGGGCAGGTAACGTGAGCATGTGGAACTGTGCGCGTTTCCTGCCAACACCGCTCACATAACAACGGTAGGTAATGTTGGACAATATAGCGCGGAAATGGATCTCGAAGACTGTTCTGCGATACAGATTAGCAACAATTTGTTGGGATTCAAATTGTAAGCCATTGTATTAGCAGTGGAGACTGCTGGAACTTGTCGATCCGTGGATGACTGACCATATAAAGGGTGTAAAACACCTCTTAACGAAGTCCCTATTATTGCGATAATTTTTTCTTCTACATCATACCTGGGAACCTTCTAGCTACGGAGATATGGGGGGGTCAAAGTTACAACTTTCTGACAAGTTATTTTTTTAATTACAAGTTTTTTTTTATAAGATTTTAACACCTCCACGACCCCCGTACTATTCAATCCATCCATCAGCACAATGTTTTAAGTGTGTTACATTGATTTTTACCACAAAACATGATTTATAACCCCAAAAAAAAGTTGCTTCCCGGCAATAATTTTTGCGTAAAGTAACTTAGTTTGATGTACAGAATGCTTGGTTAACGGCTTTGTGATGAGGTGGTTTACACCCCGTATTAAATACTGAGCCCTTGGAAAACAATATTTTAACTTTTGGTCCCGGCTGCCATCAAGAGATCTTTGACAATTGTTATATGGCTTTTTATGTATCTCAACATATCCTTCCTTAGTATTTCCCCCGACGAACTCTTACACAGCGTGGTCTAATAACGATATTTCTGTGCGTCATTCCGACCTGAGGTTTCATTTGGCCTTTACGTAAAGTTCAGTTATAATCAGTAATATTAGATTGTACTATCTTTACATTTTAGGGTATAATTAATCAGAGGTCAGAAGATTGGATTGTTATGATTTTAAAGTCTAAACATTGGCCGTTCTAGAAATTGTTGAATATGTTGAAGTCACCGTAAAATTGTCAAATACGTTATATTGTAATATCTCTAGCGATATTATAGTAAACTCTCGAATTATTGTCAAACGAACATACTGCTTACAATAAAACGCATTATTTTCGTGAAATGCATGCGATGGTAGTAAACTCACGAGGTGTCGAGGGAAGGAGGGGTCCCCTTTGCCCAGTGGTACCACTCTCATGAAAAAATACTTTACCATTCCTGAGAAATATCGATTAATATAACCTAACCTTAAAACACTTTATATTCTCCTAAAAAGCGTAGTCGACGAGTTCAGACTATTTCCGAGTGCAGGGTTTATTGGAACCTAACTAACCTAACGGGGGGGTGCCCCAAGTCCCGATTATGGGGGCAGAGATACTTCCGTATGTTCAGTTGACAATAATTCGAGAGTTTACAATATCGCTAGAGCAGTGATTCCCAAAGTGGTCCAGGTGGACCCCCAAGGGTCTACGGGAGACCCATCGGGGGTCTACATTGGCTTGAAGAAAATGTGGGGGTTCACAAGCTGTAAGTGGGGGTCCACGAAATTTTACCTGGGTTTGATGCCAAAGAACAAAAATGTTGGCTTAGCTTGATCAATGTAGCCAGATATTAAGCTAGGTACTAGAAAAAGTAATAAAGATCAAATGTTCCGGTGATGACAGGTTGTATTTCGGTGAAAATGGTCGTGTTAAGTCATAAAAAAAAAACATTTCGAAGCCAGAAGATTACAATTTTCGGATTTTTGCCAAAAAAAATATCTTGGGAACAACGATCCTCATGCAATCCTAACAGATAGTGCGAAAAAAATATATTGCAAATGTCTTGCTTTTCTCTTTTAGTTCACGGGCTTGAAAGAAAATGCTACAGGGGGTCCACCGACACCAAAACAAATTCAAAGTGGTCTACCAGGAAAAAATGTTTGAGAACCTCTGCGCTAGAGAGAACCACGTTATATTGTAACATAACGTGTTTGACAATTTTACGGTGACATATTATGTCACCGTAAAATTGCCCTGAAAAATTTGTATTTTCGATTTGTTAAGTTATTCACGCCTGTTACGGATATATACTAACAGAAGTTATTGTTGAAAAAAGTTTTGAGTATGAATGTGGATGGATTTGAGTAGAGGAGACCAAAGAAACGATGGATGGACTGTGTTAAGAATGATCTGGCAAGAAAAGAAGTGCCTGATGAGATGACGAAAAATAGAGAAGTATGGATGAAGAAGAGATGTTGTGCCGACAAGTGCTAGAGAATGATGAGGAGAAGTTTTAGTGTTTCAGTCTTGTACCGTGTGATAAGGTTTTCCTCCTGGTCAATGAAACAGCTAGTCTGAATCATATTGGCTTAATCAGAACATTTCCAAGCCGGATATACAGGGTGTAAACCACCTCATCACAAAGCCATTAACCAAGCATTCTGTACATCAAGCTAAGTAACTTTACGCAAAAATTACTGCTGGGAAACCACTTTTTTTTTTTAGGTTATAAATCATGTTTTGTGGTAGAACTCAATGTAAAGCATTTAAAACATTGTGCTAATAAATATCGCTGGACATTAACACACAGCGCCACCTAGTGCCACACTAAGCAAGGCTTGTGTCGTGGACACTAGATAGTTGATATACTACATATATACTTTTTTGTTTGTAAATACATACTTATTATACATATAAACATCCATGACTCGGAAACAAATGTCCGTGCTCATCACACAAACATTTGTTCCTACCGGGATTCGAGATTCGAACCCAGGACCAAGGCAGCGTCACTACCACTACGCCAATCGGGTCGTCAAAAATAATGGATGGATTGAATAGTACGAGGGTCGTGGAGGTGTTAAAAGTCAAAATCTTACAAAAGAAACTTGTATTTAAAAAAAAACAGTTAAAAAGTTGTAACTTTGACCGCCCATATCTCCGTAACTAGAAGGTTCCCAAGAAATGGTGTAGAACAAAAAAATGATCACAATAATGGGGAGAACAAGTGCCTTTCGGCTTCGTGAAGAGGTGTTTTACACCCTTTATAGGGTGGCTACGGTACGGGGCAGTAAGGGGAGCTACCTTAACCGTTGCAGCTACACGAAAATGATCTTAGGAGACTAATCATATTTTTTTGTGAAATTTTGATCCCCATTTACAGATTTTCGAAAAAATCCACAGGTCGTAAGAAAATGGCAATTTTCCATTAACATAAAAAAAAATTGATTTAAAAGTTTCCAACAAAATGTATGGGAAAAGTTTTTTGCATTTTCTGACTGCCAACCTGGGTTGGTTCGATAGAACTTTATAATCAGTATTAGAAAAAGGATGGATTGGCTTAAAAATATGTTTTGTGTAAAATGGCAATTTTCTTGCTAACTTATTCCAAATAACATCAAGGAACAACCTTTGAGATTTTTTAAAAAACAGCTTTCATCTTTTTTAATACAAAAATGTTATTATTCTGTGTCAGATTTCCTAACAGATAAAATATAGCTGTATTATTATTATGTTATTCTAATTTAGATTCGATTTATTTTTTGATACCTACACGATAATTTGTTGAGTGATTTTGAAAATTTTAAATTGAGGTTGTGTTTTTATATTGTACCTATACCTAAGTATAAATTTTTGCATGCCAATTGGTAGAATGTACCAGGAACTGCTGTAACCATTACTGTAACAACTCATGTATGTACCTACATTCAACGCAAATAAATTATTTCTATTCTATTCTATTCTATTCTATTCTATTAGTTACGAGTATATAAGTCTAGTTAAATTAAATCTCTTTCTTTCCAGACTTCTATTTATTGATTGATTTTAATATTGTCTCATAAAAATGCGATCAAATCTAATGATTTTCTACTATTGTGTACAGTTTGAAAATCTTTCTAATATTAAACATCCTATATACTGACATATTCCTTCTTCGTCGTCATACCAACGTATTTCCCATTGAGAACTATTCATTCTAGTTTCCTCATTCAGTGAAGTACGATATTGCAGATGACTTTTGGGAATTTATCCCTAATAATTATTATTTTTTAATGAAAAGCAAAATATTTTTAATAAGTAAATTGTTCAAAATTCCATGTATATAGTTTGGTCTTTTTATTACAACATTAATTATAATGAAAATGAATAGGTATTAATTTGTACGACGCTTAAATATTGATTCCTGAGAAGAATTACTAAAACCAACACAGAGGAAGTTGAATCCTAGGCATCATGCGCACGTTGATAACTCTGCAACAACAATAAAACTGCAAAGTTAACAGGAAATATCGCCAAAACAAATGGTCGAGAAAAAACTCCTTTTAAAGTACCGATGTTACATTCGCCATCTGCCCAGTCTTATTGCAACATTTGTAGAGTTAGCTTCCGTATGGTCGCAGAACGGACGGCCGATGGTGCCGAAAAGTTCTGGAGTGGCGACCGCGAAACGGAAGACGGCGTTAGAAGACCGCCCACTAGGTGGACTGATGTCCTGGTAAAGGCTGCGGGAATCCGTTGGATGCGAGTCGCATGGGACTGGTCAATATGGCGACACTTGGGGGAGGCCTATGTCCAGCAGCGGACGTCTTTCGGCTGAAATAATGAACTGCCTATCTGACTTCCTTCCCTTGTGAAGGCTGGTTGTCAGACTTTTAAGCGTCGCCCGAAGACCTACGAGTACAATGTCTGAATTACGTCCAATAACTTCAAACTGTGCGTGATAATGACCGTACTATAGTACTATGTTGATAACCGATAAGAACAGATGATTCAATAAGTTCATTCGTAATCTGTGACCTTTTGAGTGTCGTCACAGCCACGGGTAGACATTATCTTGTTGCAAGAATGTGTTCTAGTCTTGAAACGTAGACTAAACTTCCAGGATTTCGTATGAAAACTTTTGAGGAAAAAACATGATTTTTCTATTTCGCTGAAATGTTTCGTAGGTATAGTGATTAACGCTTCGTAGAAATGATGTGACATTTTATGAAAAAAACCAAGGTTTCTGCAATGATTTATCCACTGTGTCCGTTAAATCCCAAATTCCCAAACATCACCCAGTAAGTAAGTATATTTATGAATGTGTATTTCAAGGATGTTATAAAATGTTTGAGACTAGGACATTATCCGCCATAACAATATTTTTTTTGAGTTCATCGGTCGTGCTTAGGGACCACTACACCAAAGAGGCAGTAACGGCAGTAAGCCTCTTTTTTTCGGATGGGAATCAAATAACTTCTCCCACTCTGGGCGGAGCGGGAGGGAATGTCAGACTTTTACTGACCGAAACCCATCCATGTTCCTTCCTCGCCCTTTATGTTCCGGGGCCACGGTATTTCTTTCAAACATCAAAAAGTATTCCCGTCCTTTTTAGCGTTCTGTACCCAAAGAATAAAAACGGGAGTAACGAGACCCTATTACTAAGACTACACTGTCCGTCTGTCTGTCTGTCACCAGGGTGAACCTCACAAACCGTGATAGCTATATAGACAGACATTTTCACTAATGATGTATTTCTGTTGCCGCTTAAACAACAAATAAAAAAAAAATTGGTTGTCTGTAAAGTCGGTTTACGGACGATAGATTTACGTGATAACGTCATAATCATTATTTTATGTAATAAAACACGTGGAACGGTGGAACGTTACTATGGAACGTTACTATTTTTCATGAGTGTTGCTGGTATTATCAATTTATAAGACGTTATCACGTCAAAATGACGTGTTAAAGTGTTTGAGAAAACCTACTTGCTGAATAAATATCATTTATCATTTATCATTTATCATTTATCGTTTATCATTTATCATTTATCATTTATCATTTACCGTTTGAGATGTTACGTAACTATGTTGTGTCCCAATATTATGATCCATACAAGACAGCAGACCCCGTATTCAGAAACGTTCGACTCGTTTCCGATTCGACAACTCGTATATCTGTCTTCTTCTGGCATTACGAAAACGAGCGAGATAGAAACACGACTTTCCGAATCGGAAGCGAGTCGAATGGTTGTGAATAAGGGGTCTGGTCTAACCATGGTTTTGTAAAACTTCACCGTGAGTTTACAGTGAAAGCGTCGGGATAGCCCGCGAATAGATTTTTTTTTTCTTCGTTTTTTTTTTGTGCAATTGGCAGGACAGCGCTAGGTTGTATGTTGACATAGACCTGCAAATTGCAAAAAATCGGAAAACTCTGGAGCATTCACCTTAAGGGGAATTTGTCGCCATTTCATACATCCAATTTTATTGACGATTAGATTGGCGTAGTGGTAGTGACGTTGCCTTACGTTCTTAGGGTCCTGCGTTCGAATCCCGGGATTAGGAGCAAATGTTTGTGTGATGGGCATGGACATTTGTTTCCGAGTCATGGATGTTTATATGTATTATAAGTATGTTTTTACAAACCAAAAAAAGTATATATGTAGTATATCAACTATCTAGTGTCCACGACACAAGCTTTGCTTAGTGTGGCACTAGGTGGCGCTGTGTGTTAATGTCCAGCGATATTTATTTATTTCTTTACTATTACTCCTGAATGTTAATAATGTTGCAATAATTTCGCCCGATCCAGACTTTTAGTGAGTCACTATAGTATCTCTGTGTGACAAATGTTATGAAACAAAGACAAATCATTATACTTCTTGATACGAGACGATTATGAAACAAACAGTATCAGTGTTGCCTTTCCTAGTATTCATTTTAATAAAAAATACAATGTGCAGCTTTCTCGGTACTGATAGTGATGTTGATAACTATTACTTTGTCATTTTGTTCTTAATAATGAGAGCAAGCATAAAAACCGGCCAAGCGCGAGTTGGACTCGCACACGAGGGGTTCCGTATTTTCGTAGTAGGAGAGACACCTTTATTTTTGTATTACTTTTTGACGTGATAACGTCTTATAAATTGATAATACCAGCAACACTCATGAAAAATAGTAACGTTCCATAGTAACGTTCCACCGTTCCACGTGTTTTATTACATAAAATAATGATTATGACGTTATCACGTAAATCTATCGTCCGTAAACCGACTTTACAGACAACCAATTTTTTTTTTATTTGTTGTTTAAGCGGCAACAGAAATACATCATTAGTGAAAATGTCAACTGTCTATATAGCTATCACGGTTTGTGAGGTTCACCCTGGTGACAGACAGACAGACGGACAGTGTAGTCTTAGTAATAGGGTCTCGTTACTCCCGTTTTTATTCTTTGGGTACAGAACGCTAAAAAGGACGGGAATACTTTTTGATGTTTGAAAGAAATACCGTGGCCCCGGAACATAAAGGGCGAGGAAGGAACATGGATGGGTTTCGGTCAGTAAAAGTCTGACATTCCCTCCCGCTCCGCCCAGAGTGGGAGAAGTTATTTGATTCCCATCCGAAAAAAAGAGGCTTACTGCCGTTACTGCCTCTTTGGTGTAGTGGTCCCTAAGCACGACCGATGAACTCAAAAAACTGTTTTAAAACTCCGCAAAAAACGTCATAATCATTATTTTATGTAATAAAACACGTGGAACGGTGGAACGTTACTATGGAACATGGAACGTTACTATTTTTCATGAGTGTTGCTGGTATTATCAATTTATAAGACGTTATCACGTCAAAAAGTAATACAAAAATAAAGGTGTCTCTCCTACTACGAAAATACGGAACCCCTCGTGTGCGAGTCCAACTCGCGCTTGGCCGGTTTTTATGCTTGCTCTCATTATTAAGAACAAAATGACAAAGTAATAGTTATCAACATCACTATCAGTACCGAGAAAGCTGCACATTGTATTTTTTATTAAAATGAATACTAGGAAAGGCAACACTGATACTGTTTGTTTCATAATCGTCTCGTATCAAGAAGTATAATGGTTTGTCTTTGTTTCATAACATTTGTCACACAGAGATACTATAGTGACTCACTAAAAGTCTGGATCGGGCGAAATTATTGCAACATTATTAACATTCAGGAGTAATAGTAAAGAAATAAATAAATATCGCTGGACATTAACACACAGCCTGCAGCGCTACTTAGTGCCACACTAAGCAAAGCTTGTGTCGTGGACACTAGATAGTTGATATACTACATATATACTTTTTTTTTGTTTGTAAATTCATACTTACTATACATATAAACATCCATGACTCGGAAACACATGTCCATGCCCATCACACAAACATTTGCTCCTACCGGGATTCGAACCCAGGACCCTAAGAACGTAAGGCAACGTCACTACCACTACGCCATTCTAATCGTCAATAAAATTGGATGTATGAAAATGGCGACACATTCCCCTTAAGGTGAATGCTCCAGAGTTTTCCGATTTTTTGCAATTTGCAGGTCTATGTCAACATACAACCTAGCGCTGTCCTGCCAATTGCACAAAAAAAAAACGAAGAAAAAAAAAATCTATTCGCGGGCTATCCCGACGCTTTCACTGTAAACTCACGGTGAAGTTTTACAAAACCATGGTTAGACCAGACCCCTTATTCACAACCATTCGACTCGCTTCCGATTCGGAAAGTCGTGTTTCTATCTCGCTCGTTTTCGTAATGCCAGAAGAAGACAGATATACGAGTTGTCGAATCGGAAACGAGTCGAACGTTTGTGAATACGGGGTCTGCTGTCTTGTATGGATCATAATATTGGGACACAACATAGATGAACAAAAGGCATGTGGCTGAGCTATGCTAAAGGGCGATGTGTGGTGTTAGAGCCACTGGTTCCCAACCTGTGGTCCGCGGACCACTGGTGGTCCGCAGGAGCTTCGACTACGGTCCGCGAAAGAGTAAAATGTTATTTGTACTTTTTAACTTGCACAGAAGATGCAAGCTCAACCCAACCTAATTGAACCTATCAGAGGCAAAATTCATTTTTTTTTTAATTTCTCGAGCTCAATTCGATCGCTTTTGTATCCATCAATATCTCAATTCTAAAGGTTCTCATCACATTTTCCAATTATTGTATAGTGTGAGTTAAAGATTCACTCCCCTAGTTATAATCCTGTCCATGTTTATCTAGGACCATATGGTCCTTGTTAACAATGAACATACCAAAGTGGTCCCTGGTCTAAGAAAGGTTACTTAGACGAATATTAAGGTGGGCCGAGTTGATCGTTTGAATAATTCACCGCAATTTCAGTCAATTATAACAGACGAAGAAAGAAAATACATTTCTTTAGCACTAATAATCAGAGCATATTGAAAGTACCAGAGACAACGGGAGCTGTTCTCTGTAACGCCTCATAACAGGTCCTCGGTGAAAAATAACTAATCCGCCATCTTTGGTAATCCGCCATATTGAAATTAGAAAGACGTTACATAGATAACCATCAATTATTATCCTAACTAACACTTATAAAAAATGTGAGCTCTATCGAAACCGGGCAATGGGTCGAAATTAACTTTCAAGATTTTTGTACATAGTTACACGCGAAGCTAATAAAAGTATTTAAAAACGAATTTACTTGCAAGTTCTTTGCTCCAGGCAAATATTCAACAGACTAGCAATTTTCTCAAACCGTGATCACTTGGTTGAGTAACTTTCAACCTTATTAAAAGGTGAGCTTAATATATTTTAAAAGCACATCAATCGGTCCTATGGTGCTATGTTTATCTTCTATCTTCGGTTAATTGATTGGTATATCGGTTCATTGAAGCGGCTACGTCCATAGCTGTTAGTAAATGGGCTTAGCATGTCTCGTCATGGTGGACGTTTCATATAAGCATACCCAGACAGAAGTCAGTTATAAAACAATGTAGCACTAATTTCCAGATCTTAAACGATATTGTGTTTACCTAAGGTCTAAAATAAGGGCTTCAATCGTGGAAGTTTCAAACAGGATAGACAAGAATGGGACTGGCAGTGGCACAGGAGCCTTAAAACTGGTACAGAGACACGCCAACTTAGCAGTGCGTGGAAGTCGGACTATTGGTGATGCTGCTCTTAATTGTGTGGACTTCCACATATCTCTTAGGGTGCAGTTATTTTTTATCTGTACTTTTCATCGTTTCTGCCATTTAGTATTGCATCTTGCAATAAAGGTCAGGTACTTACATCCAACAGAGTGCGCGTGTATGACCGAGAAAGAAACAAAAGGAGTACCTACCTATTTAAGGATCGTAGCAGCAGGCATTCTTTGGTTTCTGCCTAAAAATGGGAAATGGCTTGAAAAGGTTGTCTATTATCTAAACTGCACTTTAATTTGTACTCACCACAACAATCACGAACGATGGGGCACTTAGTATAGTGTATTTGTACGAGATACCAAAGTCGTCAGTTCTGTATCGAATTCGACACAATTAGAGAAGTTGTACTTACTTCTGAATCAAAATTATCGTGCGGCTGCAACTGTGCAGCAGGGCGCGCAAACTCCCTGCGCGAATAGAACACGTTGTGCACGCGCGCGTGGCCAGCCACGTCGCGTGCCAGCCCGAGCACGGCGCGCACGCAGCGCAGGGGCGTGGTCGTGCCACAGGTCTTGAGGATGAAACGGCGGCGGGATACAAACATGCTGCTCTCGCTGTGGAAGAACAAATGGGTTGGTTAGTTCATTATTTTCTCAATCGAGCAAAACAACCTCCACAAGTGAGGGTTTAAGAAGGGTTCAGGGGTCTACTCTCTAAGTCCGTCAACGAAGATACGATATCCGTCCGAAAGAAGCTTATACTTTGAAATGAACCCTACTCTGTAATATATTCAAGTTTTGAAAACACCTGACCCCGTATTCACAAACGTTCGACTCGTTTCCGATTCGACAACTCGTATATCTGTCTTCTTCTGGCATTACGAAAACGACCGAGATAGACATACGACTCACCGAATCGGAAGCGAATCGAAGCGTTGTGAATACGGGGGCTGGTCTCCTAACGAATTTTATGTCCGTAAGCGATACGAAGTAGGAAACGACCATAACCGTAAACCTCCCAATCTGATAGTCCGGTTAATCAGACGAGAACCTCTCTCGGTTGAAATGAAAAAAAATCTCCAGATCTCAAGTGCGCATATGCGGCGTATCACATCTATTCAGCTCTATGGGCATAAGCTGAATAGAGATGAATAAGTGTGAGTAGTCCCATAATCAGTAAGCGGAGTATGAGTAGTTGAATTTCAGGCAAATTTTATTTAAACTTTACGTCATCGATACGCGAAACAGAAGATATTAAGACCTCAACAAATGCGACAACCACAGGACCAGCCGTTGTGCCGACGCTTGGGGGAGGCATACGTCCAGCTAGGGAGGCATAAATCCAGCTGTGAATGCATTACAACTCAATTGATGATAGAGATATGATTTAATGATAAAATTGATGCTATAATAAATACATAGGTCACTCGTCTGAAAAAGAAATATCTTTCGTAGCAGGACAGCTGAAAAAACTCCTCAATAATCATAGCAACTTGGAACCCGTCTTAAAACGATAAGGTTTAAACAATTAACACAGTTGTGTCGACAACATATCACACGTCTTAATTATGTACACTATTGTCTATTTAGGATTTAGAACACTGGGCAATTAACACACAAATTAATCAGGGAAGCCAGTTTAAATCGGTTGAGGGTTGTCACTTTTTATTTAACAAGTAAAAATGACTATACATGTTTAGTGATTTATGTTTGAAAGTATTTTTCTTATGATTCAATTATGGTGACTGTGCAATTTATTACAGGCGTATCTTTTTTTTTCAACTTCTTTAGGACACTTGAAAGCGGTCACCCCTTTCTGGTCAGTACATCCATCGTTTCCTTGATCGCAGGTTATACCTTTATTTTTACTTTAATACGGTCAATTATACAGTTAGCTTTGCTGCTGTTTTCAACCAGACCAATTGTTTTATCTGTTGAATGGCAACCCTGACAGTCTTTAAAATATAATGATGATAGTTGTCTCTATTATTACATCAGCCTAAATATTAGATAAAATAATGCGTATTCGTTTATTGTTAATTTAGTTAATCGTAACTCTTACGGTAATTGACTTTAGATAATTTAATTATTAGTAGTAGGTATGTCCCTTCGGTAGGGGGAATTTTGGACACAATTAACTTTAGAAGACAATTATCAAGTGACTGTTTTTTCAGAAAAATAATTACTTGAAAGATTTATGTATGTTTTGGATAAATGATGTAGGTATCTATGAAAACAGACGGAATGCTTAGCTACTTACAGAAATATTTTGTTTCATTTTACTACACAATTTCATTTTTTCTAAAATTTTTGAGACATTTTTTAAGTTTTAATGATCGGATGATCATTAAAAAAAAAACAAAAGTTGCCCCAAAGAACTTTAATATTCACTCTAAGTACATGAAAACAGATTTTATTACCTTGAGTTTTTCTTAAAAATGTACGACGATCGAACGATTTTGATAGTTGGTGTTAAAAATAGTGACATATTGATAATTTGATACTAATAAGTCAACATTGACACATTATTTGACACTAGGTATATAATCGTTGCTACCCGACACATAATGACATTTAACTGTAACACATTTAAATATAATAATATTTCCTTATAATGCATGATAAGGTAATGAGATAAAATAGTTTATCTTAGAACTCTTGTACTACAGACGGTATATCTAGAGTCAATAATCATTACTGACCCGACCTCATGTGATTCCCAACAATCGCTTTTGATAACGCATCTGCCAAATGATGAGTACAATTATTACATTTTTATCTATTCGAGTACAATTTTAATAGACCACCCGTGCCCGTAATCTGCTTCTAATTTTTAAAGTGCGCAATAGAGTTTCTCAAGATATATCTTATTCATACATGCCTAAACCCGTATCCCGTATAGAGGTAGATGGAAGCAATATAACGCCAAGAACTCCGATCCTAAAAAACTCCTTTTAGTTTTGCCATAACTAATTCATGGCGAAATCATTAATATTATTAGAAAATCTGGTTACCATTTCAGCTAGGTTTACCTAAATTTTACTATACCTAACGTTATGTAAGTAAAGAAAACAATAAACAATTTTCAGTTACTTTATGGTGAAATTATGATTGTGCACGTACTAGGTACGGGCTGACTATCTTAATTGTTCCTACACGTTGCATTATTTCTACACGCTAACACTGCGTGCATGAATTACAGCCTACGAAGGCTGATAATGGGGATGCACACTGTGGAACTAATGGCGCTAGCATAGCTGGTTCAAAGCATCGTCATTGGTTGTAAATCAAGGAATTTCATTTCATATTTTAAAATACCTGGACCTCATTGGTCAGATTGAGACCAGCTATGGTGGCGCCATCTACAATTAGCTTATAACGGTCTTCTCCAATGTATCTACTCGGCGAAAAAGGCCGACGTTTTGTTTCCATCACGGGTAAAAATGTAAAAGAGTCTGGCACAGTAATGCAGACTAAATAAGATTGACTCGAGTAAAGAGATGATATACCCATTAGTAAGCGGAGTCAGGCTGTGAATGATGATGATGATAATGCATCTACTTCAATGGTCACATTTCCAAATGGAATTTCAATCGACCAAAAATGCTTCACCCGTTTTAATCCAGAACCCAGCAAGGAAAAAGCATAAACGTATTCAAACGACGCTCCACAGTGAAATTCTTCAGTAGTCCTTATTTCAGCTGTGTAAAACGTAACGTTAATTAATCAACTCAGTGCACTAGTCATCTTACGGTCAAGTACTTAGCCACGAGCGCATACAATGTAATCCACACTTATCTACATAGCACCGAGACGGGTCACAGACGCATCACAAATGAGAGAACAGAAGTTGCACTCATACACATCAGCCTATAGCGTCCCCTTGGTGAGAGGAAGAAGACTGTAATCCACCACACAGGTTCAGTACGGGTTTGTCGATGTGACATGTCTTCTTCAAGTTTCTAGTTTCCTCGCAATTTTTTCCATCACCTTTCGCAAAGATGCACTCTCGCAATGAAGTAATGATGCGTTCGTGATTATGGTCGGAAGCAATCAATATGTTACTGTATTTTCTCAATGCAACGGCTTACTTTACCGTTTCATTTTGCTAAAAGTAGTTCTGAGGCACGGGCATTGCCTCTGAGCATGTATGTGACATAATTTTACAGCTACACGCACGGTAAGCGCCGTTTAACTTGTTGCGTTTATGGCTGCATGCAGCCGTTATTTGTTAGACCTACTGTTTCAGTCTATTTAGTGGCCGTACGTGCACAATCAATGCCAGCAGTAGCTTGATAACCATTATGTAATATAGTAAACACGATTAGTATAGTAACACGTTCCCTATGTGTGCTCGAGTAAATAGTCGAGTTCATTTTACAATAATTGTAATAGTTATTTATGGTTCGGAGAAGTACTTTGACATTGTACTTTGATATTGTTTTCGTGTTAATCCACTTTCCAATCTTTCGCAAGCGAAATCGTAAAATGAATGCAGGAAAAACTGAGTGCGGACGCAAATTGCATACAATTACGACAGTGTAGACTTCGTAAGAGTGAGCAATTACCTAGACTTAGATATGTAGCTGAGTATACAATATACGATTAACATAATTATTATTATAGTACACGCGGCAAGCCAGTCTCCGAATATGGGGTTGTTATGATGCACGCCGTATTTGCAGCGAAGAAGTCAAGGGTCCACGAAGGAAACACCACTCCTTTACACATAAGAAACCGAAACACAAATTGAATGGGCAATGACTTGGTTATCGATCATTATCTGTCTACTGCTGTACACACACGCTCATATCTAACAGATATAAGCCCTGCTAATACAATATAGTTAGATATAGCTCCTATTTTGTAATACAATATTCTGGAAGCTAACATGGTGGGAGGTGGCACACAGGTAGCCGGTCAATATGTGATTGAGAGCGCGGGGATGGCAACTACCCGTCGATCGTCCGTCACTATGACGACGAGACGGAACCGAATCGATGCGTTGCAAACTTGCAAGGTTGCATCTCTTGAAAATATAAATTTTATATCAGATCTCAACATTGCAAAATGATGTAAAAGAGAAACTTTCGTAAAGGCTTTCAAGGTTCTATTTAGACGATAATTGACTAAACCAGAAATGAAATGTTTATTATTAATACAATAATCAACCAGTCAATGAAATGTCGTTAACTATTAATTACTCTAGAAATGAAAAATAGCAGTTCTTGAAAGACTTGCGAGCTTTTAAGAGTGGACCACAGAATCCTCAAAATAAAACATTCTAAAAATAGTTGAGTAAATTGATTTACCTCATATTCGATGATTACAGAGTCAACTGGGTTGATCAATCATGCACAAAAGAGCGCTGCTTATGCACGTGTTTTGCTAACCGGCCGTTTATCCTATTAAGTCGGCACAAATAGACTATGCCGGTGGCGAGCTATTTTTATATCGTCAATTGTTACTGGCTCTATGCTAAACATCGTCATTGATACAACGACCTTTTTTTAATAAAATACAAGCATATTAAACTATCGATGTTTTTTCTTATACTTAAATAACACGGGCTTCTATTTTTAGTTCTGTCCTTAAGAAAGAAAGAATTCGTTACATAGCGTTTGTTACGTACCCATTAAAAATTCTAACAAAAAAGAAGTAACGTAAAGCAAGTATCAAGATTATTGAGTCAAGCTTTAATTTTCCAATTAAGGATAAGATTTTTTTTTATTGTGATATAGTTTTAAGAGATAAACCGAGTTTTGCATGAAGGATCAAGCAGAGGTGTTTATTTCGCCAAACGTAACGTAGTTTTTTTTCCCGTGATTTTTTAAAGCTTAAAAAATATATACGGAAAATATTCTTTCCAAGCCTCTTGCGACTAAATTGAACGGACCAGTAAGAAAATAACAGTTCTTCAGGAGCCAGTCTTGCTTGTGAGTAATTACTTACTTTCGTCTGCGGTTCAAACCCGATTCTTAAACCTGCCGAAATTCTGAAGTAAACTTATTCCCGTCACGTATGTTTCTGAACCATATACGGCCGAATATGGCCATAAATGGATCGAAAATGATTTAGTGGCATTTTGTGCTTGTGTATGCAACAACGAATGGTACAAAATGTTTTCTTGTTTGTATGTCAACGTAAATCCTTGCTTCAAATATAAAAAACACAAAAAGTAAAAATGTAGCTCAAACTGAACTCTATTTGTGGGTATTGAAGTGGTTTTTCCAAATTCACGTACGTGTTTAAATGTTAGGAAACTAAATCATGAACACAATATACGTGAACTTGCTCCTATTTCCCAGCGCAACATAAATCATACCTTTAATAACTTGATAAGTTCGCTCTGACGTCAATTTGTGACGAACATTATGTATGTAACTCTATCTTCGTAGGTGTATATCATTTATTAATCACTTGCATGTGTTTTGCATACTTGATAGTGACCTATCTTATAATATAACACACTAGCTTATAGGTACCTGAGGGTTCGCTCGTACGGATCGTAACGTACTACTAGGATAATACACTAAGTACCTAAGTAAGTACTAAGTCTTTGTGTCAAATTTCATCAAAATCCGTTCAATAGGCATGCGGCAGACGTGGCCAACTGGCCAGTCCCGTCCCACAGTGCATGTAGTAGTAAAATAATATAAAGGGTGTAAAACACCTCTTAACGAATACGAAAGGCACTTGTTCTCCTCGTCATTTTAATCATAATTTTGTTCTACACTATACCTGGGAACCTTACGGAGATATTGGGGGTCAAAGTTGCGAGATTTTGACAAGTTTTTTTTCTAAATACCTACCACTTTTTATCGCATGAATTTTACTTTAAATATCTCTGCGACCCCCGTACTATTCAATCCATCCATCCGCACAATGTTTTGAGTGTGTTACATTGAGTTATACCACAAAACATGATTTATAACCTCAAAAAAATATTTTTTGCGTAAAGTTACTTAGTTTGATATACAGAATGCTTGGTTAACGGCTTTGTGATGAGGTGAAATACACCCTGTAGGTATAGGTATCATAGTGGCTGTTAATAATTGGATGAAGATTTTTTCTGTTAATAATAAGGTGCACACAAAAATTACATCATCGTCTTCAGAATACAATTCTTGGAAAACAAGACAGATTTAAAATATGGATGCGCTACAGTAGGTACGGGCAGTAATATAATGAAGGTAAAGATGCAGATCAGAATTGTTAAAAAAATCAGCAACAGAATCCTAAGTAACCATACGGCTACTTCAACGAAGGTGAAGACGCAAATAACAGCTAAAGCCCGCCACGCTATTAGCAATCCCAAACCACTGCAACTCCTGAAACCCAGAATCAACAGTGGCGAACTGGAGACTCTTAATTTAAGTATCTCGGATCCCGCATTGAAATAAAT
The DNA here is from genome assembly GCA_916618015.1 of Xestia c-nigrum. Classification (NCBI taxonomy): domain Eukaryota; kingdom Metazoa; phylum Arthropoda; class Insecta; order Lepidoptera; family Noctuidae; genus Xestia; species Xestia c-nigrum. The sequence continues at coordinate 3,315,992 of OU745261.1, read as the reverse complement.
CAGGAAATAGCGGAGGAGTAGGAAAAACACAATTTCCACTTCCCTGCCCTCCATTTCAGCAGGAAACAGAACAGAAAACAAAATGTCTTGTTTTCTATTTACATGTGTAAATAACAGCTAGTTTGTCTATACCCAAAAACCAGAGACGACATCCTCATATATATGTACTAGCTTTTGCCAGCGGCTTCGCCCGCGTGAAGTTTGATAATTGTCCCATGGAATTTTACTACCGGGATAAAAAGTATCCTATGTGTTAATCTAGGTTATAAACTGTCTGTGTGCAAAATTTCATCCAAATCCGTTCAGTAGTTTTTGCGTGAAAGAGTAACAAACATACATCCATCCTCACAAACTTTCGCATTTATAATATTAGTAGGATAACCAACAAAGATTTGGGGCTTACAACTTCCCATATCAACATTTGAATGAATAAAAGATAAGTCAATAGCTTTTGATTACAATCAAGTGTGATTTGTTTACAAACAATAAACTGTTATCAGTTGAGAAATCTCATAATCACTTGTATTTACATATCAGCGTTATCTTCGTGCTATCTCTGGGAGGATAAGCAGACGTCACTTTGTCTAGTTTGTTCACTATCTGTTAATGAACTAATCCTTTGAGATTGTCTACGAAGAGCTTCAAAGATTAAAGTACTCCAGTTTCCTGTGATGCATCTATTAATGACAAAATATTTTTACTGAAGTCTGGAGTTTATTAATATTAAAATATTTCTTACTAACTATCCATCAGTGGGATGTGGTCAGTAAGATAGCTGATGTTGCTAGGACAACCATAACTAATAACTTATCCACAGGCAAAGAAACAGAGAAAATCATTTCACTTGAGAAGAAGACGGAAAGCACATCTGTCTGCAGTTAAAACTGTTAAAAATATGAATCTACCTACGTGTAAATGCTAATATTAATAACTGAAAGGATCACAGTTAAAGGGCAAAAGTCAGAGAAACGCTCGATAGTTTGTGCCGTAATGCCGTTGTGCCGTAGATGGTGGTAGGGCTAGAAATAGGCCGACATTTTAGTACAGATCAACAATAACATGAAAGTGAACACATGAAAATAGCAACTACTTTCAAAAATCGAGCCGGGAAATCTTACACACGAAATAATCGTAATGAAAACTAACGTCTAACACTCAAATACTTTAAGTTAAAAGCAGAGTAAAGTACTAAGGGCCCGAGGGAGTAATGTCGCACAATATGGCCGCCCCAAAAGCTAAGCGTTCGTCAGTTATTGTCGCGCAGTGCAAACATGCTAGCTTTGCTAATAGCGTTGGTCACGCAATTATCCTTTACTGGCTAAATGGCGAGTTTAAGTGTTAACTGTTTGATATAAAGTGTATAAGGACTACTTTCTTGCTAAACAGTGAAATTTTCAGGAGTATGCGCTAAAGTAGTTCGCGAGATTTCGCTACATTTGAATTTTGTGGGCTGTTGATGAATAATTGATGAGTCCTGTAAGACAAAATGTTTGTTGAAACTGATTTCTTAAAACAGCGCTGTATACGGAGGGATAAGTCAAAGGTGCAGTGAGAGACAGATAGCATAAGTAATAATTTTGTTACTTATTTAATTTATCGGAAACCCTGATTGAATTTCTAATTATAGAAGCAAAAGATGTAATCATTACTTTAATACTCAAACAATCAGTTTGAAACACGCTTTCTGTAATTTTATTATTCAATACAAAAAATCTGTGAAAGACATATGCAAAGTTATTGTAACACTTGTATTCCATATCACTGTAAACTCGTTAACTAATAGTAAACATCAACGACGTTTACCGCGCAGCATTAGTCACTACTTGCGACCTTGTAGAAACTTGGCCCGATTTGCTGAAATGTGACCAATTTGGATACAAATACCACCTTATTTATAATCTTAAACTACACACCTTGCTTGCTTTTTAAACTTTTTTATGAATGTTGAATAATGTTTCTCTTTGAATTGTTTCATAATATATTAATTTAAAATATTTAAAAATGGTTTCTGTATTAACTTTAAACATCCTGTTACAGCGTGATTTCGTAAGAATCTTTGGGGCACGTCTCTATCTATTGGCGCATATGTGGACGATAAGTCTTATATCACAAGTAGGTCAAGAGTTCGCGAGAAGACAATAAATTGCGTGTTATTGAACTCGACGAAATCATCCATTTAATGTATGTTGAGATACCTACTTTGAACTAGATATACTGTCAGTAGACAGACGCATCTAGTAATAATTATTTCCGAATCACTTGCAGGTCGCAGGTGTAAAATTAGGTCATGCAAAGTATATTGCTATGGCATTAGACTTTAGTTAGACTAGCCTTTGATCAACTCAATCACAAATTTAAAAAGTCTTAACTTTTTGTCCTAAACCATCTGTGACTTAGTTTAAGAGCAAGACACGCCTCTACAAATACCATAGAAGCCGCAAAACGCAAAATTTATCAAAACGGCAGAACGATTAACTCCCCAGCTTGAAAGTTTCGATGTTCCAAGTTAGTATACATAAATAAACACTAACACATGGTTCAGGAACTGCGTCACAGCCTGTTGCTTGCAGCGGGAGCGCGCAGGCCCCGATCGATACCTGGACCGCGAGAACACCACTACATCAATTATATGCACCGCGATTTCTAGAAACTTGTCAGAGATTGAAATACTGCGCAGTACCTGGAGCAAGGGGCGCAAGGGGTGGAGACAGACATTATGAGCAAAAGGCGAAATTAGGTCATTTTATAATGGAGGCAGAAATAAAGGGAAAACTGCGTCACGTTCGCCCCGAGAAAAAAAACGGGATTTTCTGCCCTTTGAGACGAATGGGGGTGTGTACGTCGCAATATGTCAAAACTAGGTCACTGATTTAGAGACAACATTGTTGACGATGATGAAGGAAGGATTAATCCCGCCAAAAATTATGAGATAAACAAAGCTTAATTTACGTAATTTGGAACCACTGTGATTTCTATAAAATACTGCGTAGTTATTTTTAGTATTTCAGGGGTGTGTTCGATCTCACACTGTTACGTAACATTTTAATCATGTCATAATAGGTATACATACATAAAACTGATGTAAATATGAAGTCCTACGAAGACATTAAATTACCCAAAAATCCCACGAGAAAATTAGAAATTATTTAGTTCATGTCAATCGGTTTCAGTCAAGTGATTTTAGATGTTACGATGACGTTTCATGAAGACTTTCATACATTAGGAATGATTTAATGATGTTATTTTATTACCTGCATTTCAACGATGTCAATGCCATTACATCTGTAAATAAAATAACATTTTAAGGTAACGCGGTGGAATTTAATATTGAATATTTTGTATGTAATGAAATATTGCGCAGTGGAAACGGTAGGGACTGTTGTGGTAGTGTAAATTTGTTGTAAAACCTACTTTCTAACTACTGTTTGTTAGGTTTTAAATGTCATAAGTAATGTCGATAAAAAAGATATTCGAGGTTCAAATTATTGTACCATGCTTGTGACTTTTGTGTTTGAATAGCAACCATCATACAACGCTTACCAGTTTTTTCATTTCGCCTTTTCCACAATATTTAGTAAGAATATTGACCCTGCAGATCGCGAATCTCAACACGTTATCAGCACGAAGCTCTATATAATTTATTCACAATCAAACTTAAAAGGAGATTGTTGAATTATTAGTAAGTGAACATGTCCTCTGCACTGTCTATTTCATCGCTAAATAGTATTCCTATACTACATAATAGACTAGGATACACTATATGGAAATTTAAAATGCGGATGTTGCTAATCCATGAAGGATTATGGGAAACGGTAAGCGGAGGAGTTCTCGAAGGGAATAAGACGCCCGACGATGTACGGAAAGATGAAAAGGCTCTTTCAAAAATATGCCTTTCTGTGGATGGCGCTGCTATTTCTATTGTTCGACCAGCTAAGACCGCAAAAGAAGCGTGGGATGCTCTTATGAAATCCTACGAGGATCGAAGTTTGGGTCGTAAACTGTCACTGGAAAGAAAGCTGTACAGGTACTCCTTATCTGACTTTTCTGATTTAGAAGGCTACTTAACAGCAATAACTACAACTGCACTAGACCTGGCCGATATTGGCAAAACCATAGAAGATAGTTCTTTAGCAGCTATTATATTGGGAGGTCTAACGTCTCGCTACGAGCCCATGATAATGGCGCTTGAGAATGGGAACGTTGAAGTCACAACAGATTTGGTGAGAGCTAAGTTGTTGAGCGAAATGACGAAGGAGACTAATGATGGTGTTGCTGCGCTGCATACTAGCAAGCAGGTTATTTGCTTTCGTTGTAAGAAGCCAGGGCACAAAAGTCCTAATTGTCCTCTCAAAAAGAAGGAGAAAAAGGCAAAGGCGAGTTGCTCTACAGGAAGTTGTTCTGAAGATAAGGGACTGACTGCTTCTAGTTCAGGGAATATGGATGCATGTGTCACGAAATTGGTTTTGGATGGTGTCACGGAACTGGCTTTGTCTGCACCGAGTGTTCAGATGTCTGAGAAGTGGATTATCGACTCTGGTGCGTCTACTCATATGACTCCACATGCTGATTGGTTTTATAGTTACCGACCCTGTGATGGGAAGATAACTGTAGCATCTGGTAAAAGTTTACCGGCTGTGGGTTTAGGAGATGTTACTATTGACACAAAAACCGATTACAAGAAGATTTCTAATGTGGTACATGTTCCTGGCCTAGATTGTAATTTATTATCAGTCAAAAAGGCAGTAGAGAAAGGTTTCTCGATTGTTTTTGATACGAATGGCTGTAATTTTTATAATTCTAATGATGTTTCTTTTAGAAATGATCCTGTTTTACATGGTTCTATTTATGGTGGATTGTACACTTTAGATTGTACAGTAAAACCGCAAGGTGTTTCAGCTTATAATGTTCACACTAATTTGTCCCAGTTTCAGCTTTGGCATAAGCGTCTAGGACATCTCTGCCGTATTGGTATGGATCTACTCAGAAAAGGTCTTGCTGTTGGTGTGGAGTATACTGAGGTTGACAAAGAACCATGCGTACCTTGTGTAGAAGGTAAGCAGGCCCGGAAGCCTTTCAAAGGGATAAAGTATAAGAAGGCGTCGTCACCAATTGGTCCATACGGACGTTTGTGGTCCCCTGACCACTGAATCTTTTAAAGGTAATAAATATTTTATCATTTTTGTAGATGATTATACACGTTTTATATCCCTTTATTGTATGTCATCTAAGACAGAAGTTCAGAAGTATTTTTGTGCTTTCCAAGCACTTGTTGAGAGACAGACTGGCACTAAGATTCGAACCCTTCGGTCAGACAATGGTACTGAGTATGTCAACAAGGAGCTGACAGACTATTTACAGGCTCAAGGGATTCGACATGAAACGTCTGTACCATACAGCCCTCAACAAAATGGGGTAAGTGAACGTTGCAATCGTAGTATTGTGGAGAAGGCCCGTTCCTTGCTGGCACACAGCTCTCTGTCGAAAGTTTATTGGCAGGATGCTGTAGAGACTAGTGTTTATTTAAAGAATAGGTCACCTCATCGTGCACTTGATGGTAAGACGCCATTTGAAATGTGGTGTGGTAGTAAGCCTGACCTGTCTCATTTAAGGGTGTTTGGTTGCCGAGCTTTAATTCACGTGCCGTCATGCCAGAGAACTAAGCTAGATATGAAAGCTTCTGAACATATCTTCGTTGGATATTCAGACGATCCAAGGAGTTATTATTTCCGTAGCGTGGAAAACCCTCGGAGGTTGATTAAGTCACGGGATATTACGTTCTTTGAAAATAATTTTTCAGGATTGAAGGATAAATCTGTTCTGCCTGAAGTTGTTGTGAGCCCTAATGTCGTTAATCTTTTTTCACAAACTTCTTCAGATACCACATCGCCAAAGGAGATTTCTATCTCATCTACTTCTGCTTCTTCACCTACTTCAGAAGGTGTGCACATGGAGGTAGAGCAAGTTGACGATTTTGTGGACGCGACTGATGAAGCTGGTGGATTTGGTGACATGGAGTCTCTACATTCAGGTGAACAACATGATCTGTCCCTGGTTCCTTCAGATGAACCCAGCGTTGTATGTCCTGTGAGAAGGTATCCTGAAAGAGTATGTAAACCTCCAAATTATTATTCATATGGCACTCACGATGTTGATTTGTTGTGTGACGATCCGAAAAGTTACCGTGAAGCTATTAATAGCGACGATAAAGATAACTGGATGTCCGCAATGAGGGATGAGTACACTGCCCTATTGAATAAGCAGACTTGGACATTAGTGGATAAACCAAATAAAAAGGTTATTCCATGTAAATGGGTGTTCAAGATAAAGAGGAACGCGAACGGTGCAATAGTCAAGCATAAGGCGCGACTAGTTGCGAAAGGTTTTAGTCAAGTTTGGGGGACTGACTATAATGAGACTTTTGCCCCTGTGGTTCGAAATTCATCTCTGCGTACCCTTATAGCGTTGGCGTCAGAAATGGATTTAAAGATCCAGCACATGGATGTGGATACCGCATTCCTCAATGGGGACTTAGAGGAGGAGGTGTACATGCAACAGCCTGAGGGATTTACTGAGCGCGGGGCAGAAGGTAAAGTCTGTTTGCTCAGAAAATCCATTTATGGTTTGAAGCAGGCAGCTCGAGCCTGGAATATAAAATTGCATCAAATCCTATCAAAAATTGGCTTTGCACGAACATCTGCGGAATCATGTGTTTACTTGAAAAAGTTTGGTAGTGAAACCTTAATACTTGCAGTCTATGTTGACGATCTAATTGTCTTTTACAAAGAAAATAGTTCGTTTGACAATGTCAAAAATGACTTGGAAAAATTTTTCTCGCTAAAAGATTTGGGTGAATTGTCGTATTGTTTAGGTTTAAATATTAACCGTGTTGCCGATAAAATCGTGGTCAGTCAGAAGACCTATATTCAGGCAGTGTTGCAGCGGTTTAATATGCAAGATTGCAAGGAGATGTCTACACCTTTAGAGAATAACAAGTTGGAGAAAGGTAATCCATCATCTCTTTGTGAATATCCTTACCTAAACTTGATAGGATGTCTCATGTACCTAGCTGTGAATACGAGGCCTGATATAGCTTATGCCACAAGCTATTTAAGTCAGTTTAATAACTGTTATGATAAGACGCATTGGTTGGCCGCGAAAAGAGTGTTACAGTATTTAAGGTACTATGGATTACTGTATTACTTACAGGAAAGTCGGTAGACGTTTGTGTGGATACACGGATGCTGACTGGGCGAATTGTGTACATGACCGTCGGTCGTACACTGGTTACTACTTCACGCTAGCAGATGGACCTATTAGCTGGGAGTGTAAGAAGCAGCCGACGGTAGCCTTATCGTCTACAGAAGCTGAGTATATGTCCTTGACCAGTGCTGCAAAGGAGGCTATTTTCCTCAGACGGTTAGTGTGTGACATTACTGGTTTTGCTGATAGGGTGTTGTTGCACAACGATAGTCAAAGTGCACAGAAACTTGTGCTAAATCCAATCCACCACAATAGAACCAAACACATTGATACGAGATATCATTTTATTCGTGAAAAGGTTACTGAGGGTCTGATAGATATAAAGTTTATACCTACGGATAAAATGACAGCCGATGTTTTAACCAAGCCCTTAAGGCGCATAGCTCATCTTAGGTGCGTTGTTAATATGGGTTTAACGATAAATAGGTAGAATAATTTTCTATTTATTTATTTTTTGTCGGCTTGTGTTTCTGTATTACTGTTTAGTTCGGTAGTAATGTTTTATTATTTTTATTGTGTTTAGCATTACTACTTAATCTTTTTATTTCCATTAAGGGCGGATGTTGTAAAACCTACTTTCTAACTACTGTTTGTTAGGTTTTAAATGTCATAAGTAATGTCGATAAAAAAGATATTCGAGGTTCAAATTATTGTACCATGCTTGTGACTTTTGTGTTTGAATAGCAACCATCATACAACGCTTACCAGTTTTTTCATTTCGCCTTTTCCACAATATTTAGTAAGAATATTGACCCTGCAGATCGCGAATCTCAACAAAATTGTGTAACAGGAATAATTTGGGACGATTAAAGGATTCTGATAAACATTGATAATGTAGTCATCACTATGAATAGAGCATTATAAATACTTAACTTTCATGGTTTTTTGTAGAAATTCATCAAAAAGTCAGCATGCAATTCGCCCCTATTTGCACCGGTGTCTATAAAGCTCATTGTAAAAGCTTGTACGAGTACTACAAGATAAAATGATACGCAGTTTCCCGCGAGGGTTTGGGGAGTATCTACCTACAGTCCTACATCAGGGAATACAGGTTGATAACGTTATGATTTGGATGGCTATATTGATTTAGATTAAAGCTGACTTGGTTTTATAGAAATGTCGCATTGGAGCAAGTAGGTTGTAAAAGAAATATGTTAATAAAGACGTGAAGTTTATTGTGTTAACTTCGTAATGGTTAGAAAACATAAAAACATGCCTGACTTTAGTTTCTATGGCTTTTTATGTGAAGAAAATATGGGTCAGTTACTCGAAGTTGTGTTAAATTATTTGAAAGAAAGCATTTTTATGTTAGCCACCTGTGGATGTAATGATTTTAAATTTCGTGTAGTTCTATTACATTTGTAAACCATTCTTTTATGTAGGTGAGTAACCGCTATGATTACTCCGTACTATGTCTTCTAATACTAGAGGGGAAAAACTAAACTAAAACTATGTTGTCAATATGATGACAAGTCATCAACATAAACCAAACTTAATTTGCAGTAACACTCATTAAAAGAAAGCAGAAACAATTTAGTTTCGAGTCTCGTGTAAACATTAAAAATAAATTAACAGCTGCACGAGCGAATCAGAGGAACGTGCTTAGTTGAATGATTGACCAAAATTATTATTAGAAACGAGTTACAAAATAGAAGAAAACCAACACGTGTACATGACAAATAGGTACGATAAGAAAGTCCTATTGCAAGGACGAAGGCAATGCAATAAAAAAACAGAATTATTATAAAAATATACTCGCGTTTTTCGAATATGGTGTTACGGTACATCTTCGTACATATCTTCGGGTGTTAATCTAATTTTGATTTTGACACCTTCCAATGAAGTGACAGCAGTATTTCCATTAAAAAGCACTTTTATTTCACGCCAGAAATCTACCTACGCAACGCAATATACGGTGTCAATTTTAACATGGTAAAAATACTCGCAAGGAATAGAGAGCTTTGACACACTGGCAAACTAACCAGAAATTGGCAATCGCCCATAAACCCTATTTATTTAGATGATGCCTGGTAATACCGGATAAACTTATATTAGTTTACATAACCATACAAATACGAAGAAGAAGCGTAGTTGATACTGGAGCATGCTGCCAGAATCTTACAAGAATGGTGGACTTTTAATAGACCATGTTGGGCTGTTATTACTTCATCACACCACATAAATCTAAATAGCTTGAAATTGTCTATCTTAAAGGACTTAGTAGTAGTACATGATTTACTGCACGAACGTGCTATTGCACATTAATATCGGGACGAGGAAACACAAAATGGGTTAGCAGTCTGGGAGTCTCAACACAACAGGTGGGACTCCTAAAGATTCTCCTTTAGTGCTGCGTATTAAATTTTGCTGGCAGATTTACTGTATGTTTAACGATGTACATTCTCAAGTTCTTCCAAGTTCTATCATATTAAACAAAGGAACAGTTCGTTTTCCTTTGCAAATTATTTATTATTTTCATAAGTAATCATAGTTTTATCGGTTAATAGTACGAGTACCTTGACTTTCAACAAAAAATCGCAAGTTTGGCCATGAGTCCCGAGGTAAACCGAGTGTATATCACGCAGTAGTTAAATGTTCGCACACAGTCATACGACTGCAGGTGTCGCAATCGCTACAGTTGGCTGAAAACGTTGTTGGAAATCATTTCAACACTGTAGAAGTCTTAGCGTTTAGTGATCATTGTGGTTGAAATGTTCAACATGAAGATTTACATCATAATAAAGAAATATCTTAAAGCCCAACGAATCCTCCTCATAATTCTTACCAGTATTTCGAATTACAAAAAGAATCTGATGGCCGAAGAATTGCCAAAATCTAAAAATATGCATGCGACAAAGACTGGTGCAAAACTGCTAGAGCCAAAACCAAAGTTACATAACTAAACATGATTCAGTTGACAGCTAGACGATCGACCTTGAAGTTCGTTTGAAACTGGCCCCTACCGGAACCCAAGAATTACATTATTAGTTATTCCTCTAAGCGTTCAATCAAAACTGTTTTTTGCCGACGTCACAATGTTTTTGTCACCCATGTTTGGCCAATGAACCGTGGCCGTGATATCATCCATGAACGTTGAGATTATTTGTCTTCTGTAGGCCATGATAATGGAGAATCGCGAGTAAGTAGTCTTTTAACCAAAGGCACGAACGATTTGGTGCCTTCAAAAGAAAATAGCAGACGTAAGACTAGATGCGGGTAAGTATTGCAATATCTAAAATTAAAAGTTAACGTAAAATAACCTACGTTCAAAACCCCTAATATCTAAATACCTAAGGATTGTTTCACTTTTATTCAAAATACCGAAAGCTTAAAATGTCAAATGGATATGTTACTGAAGTTCATAAAGCTAAAACTTGAAATTCCTAAAATTGATTCACCTCACCGTTAATTGACCAAAACGAAAAATTTCGATTTAAGTACGTAAAGTTCAAAATCCAAATAGAAACACAATTATTATTTTAATTTTTTAATCAAAAATTAATACTTGCAATAATTGTAAATGCATGCGACGGAAGTATTTCTGCTCCCATATTTTAGACTTGGGGCACCCCCACGTTAGGTTAGTTAGGTTCCTTTAAACCCTGCAGACAGAAATAGGGGCCCCGCGTAGCGAGGCTCCGTCGACTACGCTTTTTAGGGGAATCTAGAACTTAGGGGTAGTAACTGTTGATATTTTACACATTAGATATTTTATCCAATCAGTATTTTAAACTTAGGTAATTCGGTAGGTAGGCATGAGTTGCTTAGGTATTTAAACATTGCAACACGTACCCCTAGATGCAGATCAAAATATTCCAAACCAGACAATATTCGCTCTTGAATCATAATTCCATGACCAAACGCAAAGTTCGAAAGTATCAGAATTCAGATTTCCACCCCTACCTACACGATGCTCAGTGTACGTTTTCGATGATCCAGCATTATACAAGAGGGCGCTGCATGCTTATACCGAGTGCTGCATCAGCATCTTGTAGTGCAGTGCGCAGGCGCGCCAGCAACTACCTTGACCTTACCCTCGCCCAAACCCTCACAGCCCCACCCCCAGGGGGAGGCTTGTTGGTAAGTGGAGTGTACTAAGCTATAGGGCAGTGACACATACCCAAGTCGATAAAAAAGTCTTTGTTCTAGTTCTGAGGAATTGAATAAAGCAGGAGCAGCAGTGCCTTATGTTTTTGGGACTGAGAATAGCGGTAGGCTAAATAAAGGGACAACTTCGTCAGTATAAGAAAACATTGTTCGATAAGAACATGCAGAAATTGATTTGCAAGAACTTTTCCCTAATGAATAAACTACAGAGTTTATGGTTATGAATCACCTAACGATAAAATGGTGCAAATAAAACGTTTGCTAAAACAGACTGTCCCTTATTTATGATAAGCGGCGCGCGGCGTCTCAAAATAACTGACATAACGCCTACCCGATCTGATGTTACGTTTTTACCGACGAGGTAAACAAATCGATGGGTAAGGGGCATTCACAAGGACGTCTGAGTATTGGCCAAAAGTTGGCGAGTTTGAACGAACTCATAAATCTCGCTTGTTTCCATCGAAAGTGTCCGGAAGCTCTGGGGATTCGGACGCCAGTTTTTATAAGATTATATCCAAAGTAGAACAAATAATAGTGCTAGTGTTGAAGGCAGCTACGAGTTCTTTAAGTTTAGAATCGTATGAACTTCAGGCATCTACGTGTTTATGTGCGAGACACGTGTCGAATCTATGACTGTAGAATCAAACAGTCTAGGCGGTGTGTTTTCACACTGAAATTCGTCGTAAGCGTGACCTAGTGTTAACCTGAGCTAGGTTATGGCTTTATATTTAGTTCTCTTTTAGTCACTTTGTCGTGTATGCTTCGTTTTGTGATACGTCAACTCAGAACGAACAATCGAACATGCAAATAAAGGCTCGATACGCGGTAAGTTACAAAGAAAACAGACTGTTATTAGTAGGGACGCTGAACCTTGATCTTTTGAATCTAAATATAAAAGATCCCTTCACTTTAAACAGTAATACAGTGACCGGTCATTAAAAATGGTTCACAAGACATCTATAAACGGCGAAAAGTTTCGACCATGTAGATAGGTTTTGCAGAATAAATAATTAAATATACTACATATTTGTGGACAATACTTTACGGGCTTTTGGTAGTTTTATATAAGAGGGGGAACCCATAAGAACCCTATAAATTTAACGATTGCGGCAGCAATAAACATTGTAACTATAGCTCTGTGTGCACAAACACTGAAATCATGATTTAGTTTTCAACCGCTAATAGAACAAGGCCACTTTTTTCCATTACAATAATAAATAGCTGTTTTTTCTGTTACATAGAAATGGTTATTTTCAACCAGATTTATATTTTGAAATAGACACAGATCTTATTTGAAAAGATTTATAGAACTTTCGGTAAGCAGACGACAATTTTATGACAATAATATTGGGCTACGATAATGTTTTGGTTAACGAACTCAATCTAAATATATTCTGATAGCATGCCAGCAGTAGAACTATTGGATACAAAACAAGAGCACTTGCAGTTTATTTAGAAACACCAAGAGAAAGTTCCGGACCAACAAATTAATACATTGATCAAGAAAATGTAAACATTCCGTATTTAGAAATGTTATTTCGAATGTCTGCGTTCTATTTCAAGGAGTTTTCAAATTATTTCTGAACGAAGAGAGGGGAATTAGTTACACGCTTTACAATTATTATTGTCCTGAAATTTGAAGAACACAAGCATATAGGAAAGACAATCATCGATGTAGTTACGAAATTACTAAAATCTTTTATACATACGTACTAGGTACATTACTGCGTCTTAGGTTCCCATGGAAACAGAGCATTCTGATAAATAATGACTGATACTGATGACATGTGAACCACTCAAGCCATCAATAACTAACATGAAGTGATAAGCTAGATTTTCAAGGACATTGAACATTGTCTCAAACAAGACCATTTTCTGGAATAACCTCACATTTCCGGAGAAGGAAAAACTTCTATAGATAACGAGAAGACATATTATTCAGAAAGAATATTTAGGATTTTCGACAACTACGTAAATCTAGTAGTAAATAATGACGCAAACGCAATAACTCCATCAACAGATCAAACGTTGGAGGCCCGACAAGTCAAACAGCCAACGTTTGGCCAAATACTACGCTTGTATTCAGAGCGAGGATTACCCCATCACATGCGGTGTTTTTAGGTTTACATACATGGAACTTTCCGCCTGTTGGTATACAAACCACAGTGAGTTTCCATCTGAAGTACGCTCTCGCTCGTGTAATCAAAGAGAAACGTTTTCACGATGGAGAAATAAACAGCTTTTGAATCTGCTACTAGATGATTTTGGAGTTCCTGTTCGTTTTTATAACATTAAGGTAGATACTTGGTATTTTTTACTAGATCTTCTTTGCTTTTCCCTTTACCATTTTCGTTTCAGACTTATGATATTAGCTCTCAAATTGCCTTTATTACTCAAAAGCTTTTTACCTGGATGAAATGTTATTTTAGTGACGTTTTTTGTCAAAGAAAATTGTCAACCAGCAAACAGTCTCTGACAATATAGTTAATTAGGTAATATTTTGGGCAAAGACTCAAAAAGGGACATCTGTTTACTCGCCACGATGACGTCAAACATGATGTGACTACCGATGTTTTACGTCAAGCGACTTTTCGCAGCGTTTTCACCAAAACAACGTTTGGACCAGCGGTATAGAACATGACTGTAAATTTTCTTTTATGAGAAAAACGAATACAGCAGACGTCACACGTCGTCGTCGCAGTCGTTGCAGGTAGCCAGTGGCCCAAAATGTCTGCCAACCAGTCTTACCAAGTGGAGGTCAGATCGCAGTCGCTCCATGTAAAGTATTGGTATTCAGCAGCATCCGGTTAGGCTGCCAGCCGACCCCAACGAAGTTGGGAAAAGGCTAGGCAGATGATGATGATGATGATGAGAAAGAATAATGGTTCTGTTCCCCTGATTTAGAGCCAGTGCGGCTGTACAGATAAATTTTGAATAAAAGCCAATTTTAATGATACTCGCGTGCGTAGGGAAGACTTAATTTCTGGGTGACGTGATATTATTTCATTTTAATGTTTCATAATTTCTGTTGTTTCATTTGTTATTTCATTATTAGTTTCCGGAAAATGTTTTCATGTTATTTTGATTACTTTAGGGGAGTACGGAGTTTTTATTTTCCCCTTTCCCTACGGATAATAATTTGGCTATGTGACTGGGGAATATTTGGTCGATGATTATGCTAGGAAACTTATCAAACTTTAACGAAAGCTGCAGCATACATTCATTAATTTACAACTAATTTTTACTAATTCCTGCTATTACATATTCTGGTATCACCAAGCCGACTGCCAAACGTGGTCGTATTGGTATTTATATTTATTTATTTAAAGACTTTGGAAGACTTACAGCTAAATACAATAGTGATAAGTAACAGAATGATAATAATCAGACAGCCAATTACAAGTCTTCACGTCTAGAGCTTGCCTGATATAAACATTACTGTGGAACAAAATATACACCAAGACATTTCAGAGACTCCCAGCTCATTTGGTGTCGGCATCGAGAATCTAGACAGGACAAATGTATAGTCAACAGTAGATGTTTCCGTACTAATATTATAAAACAGTGGACAAACAGTCAAACGTAACTGAAAAGACACGACAACAACAACCAATAGGGAAGACCGTTAAAAGCTTATTGTAGTTGGCGCAACCATAGCTGGTCTCAATCTGACCAATGAGGTCAAGGTATTTTGAAATATGAAATGACATTCCATGATTTTCAACCAATGACGATGCTTGGAACCAGCTATGCTAGCGCCATTAGTTCCATCCCCATTACAAGAAAGTCACCGTGAGTCAAGTTGAAAATTGTTCATCAGAAATGTCAGATGGGAAGGCCTTCCACTATGTGGAGCGATGCCCTGGTGAAAGTTGCGTGGATCCGCTGGATGAGAGTCGCACGGAACCGGTAAATATGGCCGGACACTTGGGGGAGGTGTATGTCCAGCAGTAGACGTCTAGCGGCTATAATGATGATGATGTAGTCAAATGAATTGTTTTATCAAATACTAGCCGCCCCGC
This sequence comes from Xestia c-nigrum, assembly GCA_916618015.1. Classification (NCBI taxonomy): domain Eukaryota; kingdom Metazoa; phylum Arthropoda; class Insecta; order Lepidoptera; family Noctuidae; genus Xestia; species Xestia c-nigrum. The sequence continues at coordinate 3,300,603 of OU745261.1, read as the reverse complement.
ACCAGTTCCACCCGGTGTCCTATGTCCATACAATCTTTCAACCCCCATTTCAAGGCCTTGGCTATCTGTATGCCAATTTTAGCCCAATACATCTAGTGGTTTGAGCTATACGTTGATAGTTAGGACAAAATGTTAGGTAAAGCTAACAATTCCTTGTCCTATAGTAAATCGCAAGTTTTATGCAGCACGCAAGCTTATCTAAATAATATATGACATACCCAACACATGACACGTGCTGCCGCAAGTGGAAACGATTAACAATTAGCATTGTTTACTATCAAACACAGGGCACTGAATACGGCACTATTGTTGTCATAAAAATAATACGTGCTTTATTAATATTTTATTACGGTAGTAGTTTCTTTGTTTGATAAGGTTAATAGTCAATACAGACTAGTTAATGTTTGGATCGATTTAAGTAGCTTTTAAAGTAGTTTTAATTCTATGATTAATACCAGCGTATCATCGGGTTAATAAACTGGCACAATAGAGGGAATATGATATTAAGGGACTGAGAGGAATTACACGTCTTCGTCTTGTAATTGAATAAGGCTGATAATAATGAAAATGATTCCAAGCTTCAATTCATTTCCAGTATAAAATCAAGACGGAAGTTGAAAACTGGAAATCGATAGAACCCGGTGTACGAATTAACTGGAGTTTTTAGTGCACGAAGGATGTGGATGTCAAAACTGATCAAGATCTGGGTTCGAATCCCAGTAGGAGCAAATGTTTGTGTGATGAGCATGGACATTTGTTTCCGAGTCATGGATGTTTGTATGTATAATAAGTATGTATTTACAAACAAAAAAGTATATATGTATTTATACTCTTGACTATTCAATAACTGCATAGACACAAGGATACCGTTGATGTAGGTCACGTACATCACCACAATAGGTTGTTTATTGGTTAAGAACAATAGTTAATTGAAAACCATTGGTGGAGTTTCAGTGTCAGACTTCGGAAACGCATTCGCAAATTGATTTATAGTTTCTGCAGGCTATATTTTAATAAAATAGTAAGTAGTAGAATTGCTAATCGGATTTTAATATGGAATCCAGAACAGCGATATGGTAAAGAACCATTATCAGATCTTGACTGAATTAAGTACTCCAAAACTGCGAACTCAAACACGGTGATGATGTTTCAGCTTGAGGTCTCAAGTCTACTTTTGGAACCTGCCTGCCTGATCACAAATCATTACTTACCTTAATCATATAATATTCTATCACGACAATTTGCATTCGATTCGAATCGGAGGGCTGATCGATACGTAACGGGCGGAATAACCAAAGATGCTCTAGGAAATGTTAAAACAACTTAAAACCCGGAACGTAATTCACATCAGCACATCAGGTCTGTCACAACTGAAGAAATAAGACATAATACATGCACACACGGTGGTGCTTTCACTCTCGGCGTCTGAGATTGTTGGCTTGACGCCTAGCTGCGTCAGAGCGACTCACGCGCATCACTCGCCGACGTAGATATACGCAATGGAGGCGATATATCGAAGGTATGATATGTATAGTTATGTTGTGAGTGGTAATTATTATGTTGTTGTAGCGTGATAGCTTTTTACGAATAAGATGGTTTTGAATGGTAGTGTTCATGCGAAGGTATACAGACATAAAATTAAGGACACATTGGATATGCAGCGATGACGAAAGTTGCGTGGCCAGTAATAAAAGAGCAGTAAAAAGTATCAAGTAAGTACTCCATAAGTGTTTTCTTCATAAGCTATGATTATTTTAACACAGACTCTGAGATTTTAGTACATAAAGTAAGTTTGAAAATAGCAGTTTCGGTATCGAAGTGATTTCAGATCCCATTCAGATTTTGATAAAGCAGTAATGCAGTTGGTTCGCGTGCTCGTTTCTATTATTAAACTTTAAACCTTATCGCTTATGTAACACGGGTATGTTAACTGCAGGTCGACAATCAATACAAAGTTGCAGTTATACGCGTCGCCAAGCAATTTTGACGCCTTGACACGTCATCAACAATCAATTATTGACAGTCGAGTGTCCGTCAAGTGAGAACATTGAATGGACGGCTCTTTAGTAAACTGGTCCCGGACACTGAACGGTTCAATAGATTTCAATGAGCACAATATTGTGTCAATGAGTGCTGAAATCAGTCATGTGCAATAAGCAGCCTTGGTGCATAACATGCAAAACCGCGTAAGTATGTACTTACTTGTTGCTATGCGTTCAACTTCACAATGTCTAATGTCTATGCTTAGGTACTAATATTATAAAGAAGTATAGTTTGTAAGTTTGGATGTAGAAGGTAATCTTCCTAACTACTGATCCGATTGCGAAAATTATCCCCGAGTGTCATAAGCCATATTTAAAACGTTCGTAATGCGACTGAAGCCGCTGGCAGAAGCTAGGATTGTTTTAAACTTGTAAATAATGAATTATTTTATCTTTCTTTACTTGGCAGCATGAATCCAGAGGTTGCTAAATTATAAAGAATCTTCGAATGCGCAAACGCATCTCAGTGCGTTCACTTTTTGCAATTAACATATTTTGTAATAGCTGCGTGCAATGCCTATTACAAACGCGATTGGTCCCTTGTTCATATATTTTCTGCTATATTTTTATAAGCCAAGTTACATCACATCTAAGAATATGACATCTCGTGATGTGGTTTTTATAAAAGTGAGGAAAAACAACTAGTGACGCCTGTCCCCGCTGTTCTACTATTTAATATTTTCAATTGCACGTAATCTTTGGCAATCGAAAACGTTGTAGGCAACTAGGTATAAAGCTAGAGGTAAAATGTATAAAGCTTATTATTCATACGATTTAATTATAGAGAACACACGTGCCATGCATGACACTATGAGTATCTAATATGAGTCTATGAAATGTCACAGCACTAGAAGCTTCGAAATTTAAAGTCAAGACAAAGACAAGATTAATCACCGTCGAACTTACAACGGTTATTAGTTTCAAGACTCCAAGAGGCCTCAAGTCTAATTAAAAATCATTATCATTGACACTGCGAAGCGCCCGAGCGATAACCCTGCCAAAAGTAGCCGTGATAACATGACCCGACCGTGATATCGGGTGACGTAGAGTTAAAAGTACGAGTAAAATGTTGATCATTTGATTGGCACGTGCCGCTTTCGTCAATATGGTAAGTGATAAGAAAATTACATAACTAATCAGGGTACTGAAGGAATTTTGAACAGGCGAAATGTTGCTGACCGGTGCATTTGTCCTACTAATCCTACTCCTACTAATATTATAAATGCGAAAGTTTGTGAGGATGTATGTTTGTTACTCTTTCACGCAAAAACTACTGAACGGATTTGGATCAAATTTAGCACACAGATAGTTTATTACCTGGATTAACACATAGGATACTTTTTATCCCGGTAATAAGATCCCGTGGGATAATTTCAAACTTCACGCGGGCGAAGCCGCTGGCAGAAGCTAGTCTTATCTATTGAAAAAATCCTGGCTGCAGCGTCATATTATGCAAGTAAGAAGCTTCATGTATACTGAAGCTAATGAACCCTAGTACCAGATAACGATGTTGAAAATCAAATGAGTTATGACTAAGTGCGTTCACACTGGAGAAATGTGTGTCACAGTAACATAGCTGAGATAAGTTGCTAAATAAAGATACGACTGGCAGACAACCTTTATTAACCGGTCGATAAGGTAAATAAAAAGAAATCGCGGAATATGCTTCAGTGTGCCAAACGAGTCTTTGCCAAATGTGGGTGTACCTACCTACCTACTGTCTTGGTGATACTTTATGCTTTATCTTAAAAAAGCATCTTTGTTGTGCACTGGAAGGATGTAAAGAAGTTTTGGCACAGAGTAAATAAAATTAACCAAAAAGTGCCTAACATTTTAATCTTACTTCCTCCATAAATTGAAAGAAATGTGTCGCCCATTTTTTTCCGGACAGAGATGGAAGGTTTGTAATTTTGTAACTAGATTGACGCCTTGGCCCAACAGTGGGACGATACGGGCTCGAAAAAATATTTATATATTTTGTTTTACTTTAGTGAGGCAACCCTGAATGTAAAGTAGATCTTATCACACAGTTGTTTAAACAATGAGCGCTAGAAAACTTCATGAATGAAGACAGTTTTAATGACAGTTATTACGGGTGCGGTACAGTCACGTCTAATAATATGTAAAAAAAATTGAATTAAAGAAATTTGAATTTTTTATTTCGTACATAGTATTCTGGAACTCATATTTTTATGAAAAACATCAAATTTCCAAGTTCCAATCGTTATTTCTCGCGAAAATAGCTGTAATATTAAGGAGAGTGTATATGTCACCGAAAAATTGTCAAACACGTTATATTACAATATAACGTGTTTCTCTCTAGCGATATTGTAATGTCTCGAATTATTGTCAACTGAACATACGGAAGTATCTCTGCCCCCATAATCGGGACTTGGGGCACCCCCCCGTTAGGTTAGTTAGGTTCCTTTAAACCCTGCACTCGGAAATAGGGGCCCCGCGAAGCGGGGCTCCGTCGACTACCCTTTTTAAGGGAATAAAATGTTTTTTAAGGTTAGGTTATATTAATCGGTATTTCTCAGGAATGGTACAATATCTCTTCATGAGAGTAGTACCACTGGGCAAGGGGGACCCCTCCTTCCCTCCACACCGCGTGAGTTGACTACCATCGCATGCATTTCACGAAAAATAATGCGTTTTGTTGTAAGCAGTATGTTTATTTGACAATATTTCGAGATTTTACAATATCGCTAGAGATATTACAATATAACGTATTTGTCAATTTTACGGTGACATATACATATTATTAGACGTGACTGTACAAAACACAACTGTCATCAAAAATAGAAGCGCTAAAAATAAAGTTAAAAAGCGGCCAAGTGCGAGTCGGACTCGCCCATGAAGGGTTCCGTAGCAGATTGAGTGAAAGGTAAATTGCTATTTTCGATTTCTCACGTATTAAAAAAAACTACTTACTAGATCTCGTTCAAACCAATTTTCGGTGGGAGCTTACATGATAATGTACATCATATATTTTTTTTAGTTTTATCATTCTCGTATTTTAGAAGTTACAGAGGGGGGGGGGGACATACTATTCAGTCTAGAAAAAAATGATATTAGAAACTAGTGATGCAACGAACACGAATATTCGTATTCGCCAAATAGTAGACATTTACCGAATATTCGTATATATATCATTTGGCTACGGAACCCTAAAAACATGAATATTTTTAGCCTTATTTATTTATAATATCAATCTAGGACTTTAAAAGAGTTTTATTCATAATGATTTAATCAATGCGTAAATAGTGAACAGTGCGTTTATTTATCGATGTCTATGATATTTTAATTATTTTGTTTTATGTTTGCTGAATTCGGTGATTTCGAAACACGGTTTTTTTTACCTACTCAGGCTAAAATAAGGAGGTTTTTTGGAAATATGGGGACACATTTTTATAAGGGGTCTTTTGAAACCAGACATAATCAATGATTATTTTTTCCTTCAATTTAAAACTTCATCCAGTATTGCAAGCAAATCTATACGACGGCGTCTAGTAATTAGACCAGTAATTCTCCGTGTAACAAGATCTATTTTAAATTAACCCACTTCAGTCAATTGCTGAAAACATAATATCACTTTAACAGGAAATTAAAATTGACACACAGCTTATAACGTTCAAACTTAAAATGACGCCTTTTAAGCATGGGGTAAGTCAAACACTACGTCACTTGCTGCGTATACATCACAACATAGTATAAAACAAAGTCGCTTTCTCTGTCCCTATGTCCCTATGTATGCTTAGATCTTTAAAACTTCGCAACGGATTTTGATGCGGTTTTTTTTAATAGATAGAGTGATTCAAGAGGAAGGTTTTTGTATATAATTTTACGCGGGCGAAGCCGCGGGCATCGGCTAGTAAGTGATAAATAACACTTTCTTTTTTGCATTTTCATGCTTTGAATCTAGCGATTGATGGCTCATAATGCAGGGTGTATTTCACCTCATCACAAAGCCGTTAACCAAGCATTCTGTATATCAACTAAACTTTACGCAAAAAATATTGCTGGGAAACAACTTTTTTTTTGAGGTTTATAGATCATGTTTTGTGGTATAACTCAATGTAACACACTCAAAACATTGTGCGGATGGATGGATTGAATAGTACGGGGGTCGTAGAGATATTTAAAGTAAAAATCATGCGATAAAAAGTGGTATTTAAAAAAAAGCTTGTCAAAATCTTGCAACTTTGACCCCCAATATCTCCGTAACTAGAAGGTTCTTGGGTAGGTATAGTGTAGAACAAAAATATGATCAGAATGACGAGCAGAACAAGTGCCTTTCGTATTCGTTAAGAGTTGTTTTACACCCTTTATAGATGATAATATTAAGCCTTCAAATGACCCAAGGTCAGCCGGCCGAGTTAGTGTCCTAGGTCGTCAATTCGACCATAAATCATAATAAATGAACGGATACAACGACAATGCTCGGCAATATTATTCACAGTTCCTACCTACCTACGTCATTCAGTGGCTGATAATATAATGAATGGAATCAGTTCAGGTGGGACTTCAAAAACATCAGTATGAATATACAACATTATTTTTTGTTCACACTAAACCCGAAAAGGGGTCATTGTACTCATCATTTTGAACAACTTTTTCTATGGGACGAACCTTGAAATCGCGAAAAAAAATCTGCTGTTCCCTACATTTTGACGAGTTATGCGAACATAAATGTAGGGAACAGCTGATTTTTTTTTCACGATTTCAAGGTTCGTACCATAAAAAAGTTGTTCTTAAATTTAGTGGACGACTAGGCACCAAAAACGACGGCGAGCTAACGACGGGTGGTAACTGCCCCCGAGATGAAATGAAGATTTTTTTTTAAATTTTGTTGAAATTGTTGAATATCTGTGAATTTACAGCTCCAAAAAATATATTTAAATAACAAAAAGTTTATGTAATGCAGCAACATCTATGAAAATTGAGTTATATTACACAACGAACATAATGATAAAATACAATCACAGAAATTGAAAATTAGGTCACAAACGGGAACACGAAACCTAACGAATGTATCGATTTGTACGACTAATTTCCAATAATATTGATTTTCCGCAAAACTGTATGCTTGCTAATATTTTGTGAACATCCTATACAGGGTGTCTCATTCAAATCGGTCAGTATGGGAAAGTCTGAAACTATAAGACATACGAAGATCTGTTCTGAGGAACCATGTCATCGATTTTAATAACAAGAAAAACTGCATTCATACATTTTAAAAAACATCTGTACTCCGTTCGGGAATCGAACCCGGTTATTTTGACAGAAAAAACCTACACTATTTCTATTTCGATATCGATTGTGTAGGTCTTAAGCAGTAAATGTCTGTATGAAACATGATGTCTAAAATGAATAAAATGCATTGTTTCCAAATACTTTAATTTATTTTAGTAGGTGCTCGAAGTGACGACCGCCTTTTTCAATATTCAGAATAACCGGGTTCGATTCCCGAAAGGAGTACAGATGTTTTTTAAAATGTATGAATGCAGTTTTTCGTGTTATTAAAATCGATGACATGGTTCTTCAGAACAGATCTTCGTATGTCTTATAGTTTCAGACTTTCCCATACTGACCGATTTGAATGAGACACCCTGTATAGTATTATTAGAGTATATATGTATGGATGGATGTTTGTTACTCTTTCATGCAAATACTACTGAACGGATTTGGATGAAAGGAGATCGCCAGAAATCCATACATCGTTGGGCCAAATGTGAACAGTAATCATTTATGTGTTATTTAATAGATAAAACACATACATGTTAATATCAGAAAGATTTTTTTCAAAATTCTATGGGAATTAGGAAGAAAATAAGTTGTTGGGTCACTAGGTTAGGTAATGCGTTAGTTGGTAAGAATTGTATTTATAATGCCAAAATGTATTGTAAAATAATTACCATAAATTGACACATTGATTTTATTGTTTGAAAACATATTTTTGTATGTTACTGTTAGCATATTATTGCATAGCATAAAAAAGGAAATATGTAGGGAAAATAAAAACAAGTTATTTTTTCAATGCTTTAATCATCTTCGTTTTCATACTCAAAATCGGTGTCCAACCAAATACACAATACCAAGTATCCTAGTCCGTAAAATCAATCCAAAGTCGTCAGAAAAATATGTAAAAATAGCAGAAACCGAGTAAGCGCACGGGTACGAAAACGAATTGGGGATGGCCAACATATCTCGAAATATCGATATTTTTCCATACAAGTATCGATTTATAACGTCGATATTTTTAATCCCGATGTATCGATATTCGATATTTATTTTAGAGTATCGAATTCGTATCAAATTAGTTTCGTGTCCATATTTGATGATTACTCGTTTGATTTAATTGTGTATAATTATGTAGGCTCAAGTAGCTATTCTTTTTTACGAAGTTTGAATGCGTTGGGAATACTGTTTAAAAATATCGACACGATAAATATCGATATATTTTTTTCACTTGCCCATCCCCAAAACGAATGACGGGTCTTGACGGGCGTGACGTGACATCGACATTTGACAACCATCGATATTTTTTCGTTTTGAAACAGTCGCCCGATGTACACGATTTTGAAGGATGTTATTGTTAAATAAATAAATAACGATTACTAAAACAACAATAATTTCATTTAAATGTCCTTTTTTCTTTTATAAATGATTGTAATGTTCATGACAAATGCTAAAACAAAATAGATATCGTTTTTTTTATAACTTCTTTAGAACAACTAGTTTCAGAACGAACTTAAAATGACCTGACAGCTTGTTTACAGAGCTAGTTTTAGAACTACATTAAATTAAAAACCATATTTCAAATTACGATTTTTAGCTCACTCCGATAGAAAGTTATTATTGTTACATGTTAGTTTTAATCAGTAAAAAATCTGTTTTTTTTTTATATACATATCGTTTCTGTACATACTTTAGCCCAATACTGGCGATCACCTTTTGCATACAGATGGTTTACAACCTGGATTAACACATTGGATACTTTTTATCCCGGTAGTAAGATCCCATGGGACAATTTAGAAACTTCACGCGGGCGAAGCCGCTGGCAGAAGCTATTAACTAATAATCTAAAACACATGATCGTAATGTGCATATTCATTGGAAGAATAAGTTAATAAAGTTATTTAAACAAAACAGAATAAGATAAACATTACTGTAAAATACTGTAAATATCTTTCAGCATCAGGTGCCCATTTCCCGCGCAAATCGTTTGCTGACGAAGCGAATAAAATCGATAGAATGCCAGTAAGCAAAGGTCTAGAATAGGCTAAAAATAACTCGCAGAGGCAATCAATGGCTGTGTTTTCAGGTTTTTAAAGCGAACAACGATTCAGTTGCTTTTCTTGCGACGTCTTAAATGAGGCTTGGATCCCAGATTGTTTACACTTATGTCGCTAAGGTCATTAAATGTTTGAAACTCTTCGAGGTATTGAATGGCAAATAAGGCGTCTGATGAAATTACGAGTTATAGAGAAATATGCATGGAAGAAAAGGCCCCAAATAAATTAGAATAAGGGTAGATGTTGATTCCGAGTGTATTTATTTACCCTCAGTATCCAACTTTCTAAAAGCGAAAATTCACTTTCTCATACAGAATAAGCCACGCAAATCGACAGCAGAATCATCTGTGGCAGAAGTCGGTAAATCCATTCAATGACACGTGTAACAGTGCAAACTATGTATTAAACATTCCTTTACTTAGTAAATAAACATAATAGTACCTATGAACAACAGACAACATGTTTTAATAGGTAGATGTGTATGCAATCAATTAGATGGAGCTATTTGAGTCATCCGGATTAAATAACAAAGAAGATTTTAAATAAGCGTCTATTAAGGCTGTGGTATCTGCTAAATTAGCAACTCTATTTGTGGTGGTTCAAACTTCGTTTGAAATTATGTTAAAATAAAGTTCTAATCAGCTTGCACTACAAAGTGGTTGTTACGTCAGTTACAGCGGGCCGAATAGTGCGGAATGAGTGGTTTTGATTTAATTGTAACCTAATAAATCATTAGATCAAAATGCCAATTGTACCATTTGTGAAGAAAATAGCGACAGGCCGTTTAAGAGTATTTACGAAATTTCAAAGAAAAAATGCGTTGCTTTAATTTTTTTTTTCGTATAGTAATAATACAGTTAGAATTATTTCAAATGTACCAATTAAAGTTTAAAGTCTAATAAGCAACATATAATTTTTTTGCACATTTATATTCACTTATCAAAGAGGAGTTACATGGAGAAAACCTCTCGTTAGCAGATACCACCCCTTAAACGTTGAAGTGAGACGAATCTAATACTGAATGCTTAGTATACACAAAGGGTTATTCAATCAAGGGGGAAGCGTCAATTAAGCCTGCGAAATCCAATTTTTCTTACGTTTTTGCAATTTGCAGGACAGTGCTAGGTTGTAAGTTGATGAAAATATCGTTCGAGAATGTAAGGCCTATGTGGTTACTGAATTATGATGATCGAAATCATCAACAGGTACCACCCTTCAAGCTAACATAAGTACAGGAACGAATTTGACCTTGCAAAAATCGTTCATCAACTTATATGAACTTCTAGGGCTATAAGTACTGATCAACCGACTTCTGAAGCTAAAGTTATTTTTCACTTTTTTGTGTGAAGTCGGTTATATTTTTTGCAAAAAAGTTTTTATGATGGTTATAATTCTGTAACTACATAGGTACGTTTTACAGTCGTGAAATATATTTTCAACTTCATACAACCTACCACTGCCTGTAAATTGCAAAAAACGGAAGAAAATTTGAATTTCGCGGGCTAACCTGACGCTTCCACCTTAAAATAATGATGTTTAAAAGTGATTCAGATATTTTATTTTCAGAATAAACAATTTTATTCAAAAGAAAGTAAGTACCTCATAGGTAAGTAGGTAACAATATTTCAAAATTTCAGAAAATAGAACTGCATGACTCAAGATTTGGATCTTATGGCAATTGAAGCCGTTAAACTTATCGAAAGGAACTCCTATTCAGCACAAAATCAGTCCATAACAAGGCATCTTAAACCGATACAACCAACTGAATAAGCGAATTAGATTTATTACCACATAAAGAACGTTTCGCTGCTTGCAAAATAAACCGGTATTGTCAAGGTCAAGGTCAAATTTGTCACAAACTGGCCGCACTTTGTTGCAGAGACAGTGTTATGTTGCTACGCTATACTTACCTAGGTACTTGGCCAATTATGGCGAAGCCGAAAGCGAATATTTATGATTTTTGAACTTCCTGACTTCCTATATGAGGTAGAAATCACAATTTTTGGAGTTACTGTGCGTCTATCTTGACCGCGGCGTGGAGATCGAAATTTATCCTATATGTATATGCGGAATTAAACAAGTATTTTATGTTCTAAAACGAGTTATGGTTGGTACACCTGTGTGCTTATGGTAGGGTCTGGGTTACATGTCTACGTAAGTACAAAAAACCAGTAACAGTGTGTGGCAACCCCGCCACACTAGGTATTCTCAAACCACTGTAACTCCAGAAAGCCAGAGTCAACGGGCGCTCACCAGGAAAGCTCCGCGACAATAAAGCTCGACGAGGTTCCAGAGACAACAATTTAACTATGTTGGATCCCGCAACGAAATGGCAGACAGTCGCACTAAACTCTCTACGTCGCGTCGCAGAGCAGGCCTGTTTTAATAGGCAGATTATGCACCCCAAAAGGTTGACGCAAAATATTGCTACCTAACACAAAGTTATTACATGGAAAAGTTACTTAATTTTTATGTTTATCTTTACTGCTAACCGTACGAAATACGATAGTTATTATGTAATTATGATTGATTACGATAAGGTATCAGTGACAGTGACCTGATGCCGCGTTCGACGAGTATGAGTAATACCTATATTCATTATTTTTCCATGGCAGACACATTTTTATTGTAATGGTTTTTATGTTAATTTTAGCACTATTTTACGATTTGTATTGACTGTACCATCGCGTACACAGGCGGTTGACCACTGTTTAGAATAATGAATAACACATTTTATAGCGATCGAAGTGTGTATATTATTTACGCCCAGGGTAGGTACCTACTTTGTGGTGAGGCTTAATTGCTGAGGGTGAAAAGTGGTCACTTGCCGTTGTCCGCGATTGTACATCAATATCGCGAATTACCTTACTCAAACATTATCATGATCACTTATGTTAAACATAAAGGTTGTCTTTAAAAGATCGCTTTTAGCGATAAGACCGCCCATTGTGTTACCCCTTGTAAAATGTTTAAAACTACTGTATTTTAATTTTTATGGTGTACATAATAAAGAGTATTCTATCTATCTATGTTAAACATGTAGGTTAGTAAAGCAAACCTGGTACCTGTTCTCTATAGTAGGTAGGTACCACTAGGTACCTTTTTTATGTACCTACAATAAATCACATGATGTAACAGTTTCAAAAATAAAGTGGTTATAAAGCATTTTATTGCTTTTCATTCATTTTTGTTGTAACACATTTGTTATTATTTTTTCACTGTTTTATGACTGAGGGAATTGGGAAAACCTGGTTGATACTGAAACTTGTTAATTCTTTTTATGCAATTTCAATAGGAAGTATTGCTCCGACTTATCTTTTTTATTTATTGAGATTATTGTAGTTATGGTTGTTTTCAATAAAATTGTTTCATATTTTGTGGGGTGCCTATTTCCCTGATAGTAAGTAATTTACATTTTTTACACATTATAGTGACTTACCTCAGTACATAGGCGTCGACTTGCTCGCTCTGGGTGAAAGAGATGATCTCACAACGCACTATCTTCAGCACATTCTCCCATTGTTGGCTGCAACAAAATTACATGTGCATTATTGTTGTTGTTTTCATTGTTTCTTTCTTCCTTTCAAATGAGGGTTTAGTATCTATCTTCTATGTAGTAAGACCAATAATCAACATTAATATTTTTTATTGGATAAAACTTCTCTTATGAGTGGAGGGAGGCATTTCACCATTTGTGGAATAGAAGAGGCTTGGAAAAAAAACTTCACAAACAAAATCAATGATGCAAACATTGAAATACAATGTCCTGAGAATTGAGTGGGTATCTACTTTTACTGCCCATTGCTAAAATTGTATGTGCATTCAGTATTGTGCTTTGACATAGTAAACTATAGTCAAGCATATAGAATAGATACAGAGAATAAAATAACATGAAACTAGTACTAAATTGATACTCAATTTATAAGGGCAATAATTTCAAATAAAGCGCGCGTGCCGTGGCCCGACCCATAGCCCGGACTCAAGCCAACCACGGCAGCGGAACGGCCCGTCGGCACCCAATAGCCGAAACCATCGAAACAGCTGATTCCAGAATATTCTTCAACAACAAACTACAGAACTACACATTATGCATAAATAAAAGTCATATTTCAGTCATAAACAAAAAGACTTTTTCAACAGAAAAAGGTCCGCAGTTACTTCTCAAGATTTTAAATGTTTAGGTTAGAGACTTCTGCCGGCAACCTATATACAAATCGACTAATTACATAATTATGTACCACTAATGTACAGGTAGGACATGAAGATCAGTCAAAGAAATACTCACCGAGTGATTTTTCTCAAATCCGCATTTTTCGCCGGTGTAAACCAAATTTCGATGAGCTTTTCAACACCCTCGAAAAATTGGTCATTATTTTCACTACTAGATATTATTTCTGTTTCGGCCATGGCTATATCTTGTTATTTGTAGTTTAGAAGAGCAAAGTATTTTATTGAATTTATTCCCACTTAGAACTTGGCGCACAACCGTTTGGATTTGACGTTGTAAGTTGACTGAATCCAGTGTTGCCAGTATGATTTCCCAAAAAAGTACGGCCGGCTTTCTGAAAAGGTACGTTTTTTAACTTCAAGGTACGGTTGGGGCAGGATACTTCTACAAGAACTAGTTCAGATTGCAGAAGTATTCTATGTCGTTTTTTTTTCTGCGACCATAGGTTGGAAAATAAGCTATAGGGAATCGAATATTCAAAGGGATATGGTAAAGCAGAACATTTTTACCGATTGCCAATATCGAAAAAAATCATTTGTAAATCAATTAGAAAATGAAGTAAAGTCACTAAATTCGTTAATGATGCAATGTTTTTTTTTATGTGATGAGGAAGTTCAGATATGAAGCGATATTATTGTTCATAAAGGGTGTAAAACACTTCTTCACAAAGCCGAAAGGCACTTGTTCTCCCTATCATTGCGATCATTTGTTTGTTCTACACCATACCCGGGAACCTCTTAGTTACGGAGATATGGGGGGGTCAAATTACAACTTTTTTAAAAGTTCTTTTTTGTCAAATTTCGACTTTTAACACCTCCACGACCCAATGCATACATCAGCACAGTGTTTTAAGTGCGTTACATTGAGTTCTACCACAATACATAATTTATAACCTCAAAAAAAAAGTGCAAAAATTTTTGCGTAGTTACTTAGTTTGATGTACAGAATGCTTGGTTAACGGCTTTGTGATGAGGTGGTTTACACCCTGTATTTAATGGAACAAAAAGTGTTGTTTTATTTTATTGTTTTTAAACAAGTGTGCAAAATTCTGTTGTTTACATACCTGTCAGAAACTTAAAACGAAATAAGTATAATGTTGTTTACTTGAATTATAATACCAGTAAAAAAATTTAGATGTAATTTGATATTTTTAGGTCTAAAAACATTTTATAAATCAAAGTTCGAATCAATCGCAACTCGAAGAAAAAAACTGATCTAGTTCTTGCAGAAGTATTCCGACCCTTACGGTTTTGCTAGAATTTTGAAAAATATACATGCTATAGTCTACTCATATTCTACAGCGAAAACAAGTTGTTTGTTAGGAACTGAGAAAATTCCATTTAAGTAATTTGTGTCCAATTATTTTAGTGTCAAATGTGACAGAAAGTTGAAGAAAGTATGAGTCTCATTATTTTCTATTAATACTTTCTCGATAGACTGTAATCGTAATTAATAATTTAAGTTAACACGAATTTTTTAAATATTTTACGAGTTTGTATAATAATATATTTTTTTTACCCTTTGTAGTGAAAAATAAATCACTAGTATAGAAAAGGTACGAAAAAGGTACGGTTTACACTGAGGTACGGTTGTGGTACGATTGTGTGATGAATAGTACGGAAAACCGTACTTTTTGGTACGGTCTGGCAACGCTGACTGAATCTGAATGAAACGAAATTATTGGCAAAATGCGGGTGAAAGAAGAGATGGATGTATCAACATCTCTTTCTTTCAGAGCGAGCGAGCCGGCGCGTGTTTGCGTTCGGAAGCACTGATCAAGAATAATTATAATCAGAACCGACTCTTTATATTATTTTATTATCACTATGTATTGCCAATGCTTTAAATATTTTTAAACCAAGCAGTATTATCGTTCTATGATTTATAATTTATATAAGGGAAAATCCCTATTTAAGGATATGGAATATTTATCGGATTTTTCCAGAAGAAACGTGGTTCTATTCCCTGTGTGGCCAACTTATTAGAAAAACAATTCATATTTCTTATTAAGATTTTCGTAAGAACTGCAATTAGAGAAAAAGTAGTAGGTACTAAGCAGTACGCAGCAGTAAAGAACTGCATATTTCCTTGTTAAATGTTATTTGTTAATACAATGCAGTCATATATACATACTTTTATGTCTGTTAAGGCAAATAATGGCATAATAATAGTTTATTGGCAACATCAGTCTGTTCTAAAGGTCAGACATCAGTAATTTCTGTTATCATTCAAAGTTAGTTCAGATAACTTTTTATGTAGCAACTTGCAGAGGAGTACCTAACCTTTGGTAAATGATTAACACATTTTAATAGGACAATAATATTTTAATAGTCAAAAAATTAACACAAAAACTAGACAACAAAATAATTCAATAATTAAAATTTATCATAAATCCTCAAAAGCTGCAACTAATTTGTGTAAACGGCCATCATCAACCTTTTTTATTGTTCTAAACTTTGGTTTTAGAATTGGAATACTTGGTGGAGAATCGATTTCCTTTTCATCTTCAAAGAAATCTTCAATGTTTGGTTCAAGATCTTTCTTTAGTGATGATATACTTGGAGATTTCCTATCTTTTATACTTTTTAAATTCTCCACACTTGCATTCAGCTCTATTAGGTTATTGTATATTCTATCGTTGAACTGGAAGTTGAGCTTTTTTGTAATCTGCGGAATAGCAAAGAAAAGATTGAATTAATTTTTCAAGCTTTAGGTATTGTGCCGGTGCCATGGTTGCTTATAATAAAAGGGTATAATATTGTTCTGCTTCTCCAATCTGTCACAAGCTTGCCCAGGATAATTATGTACCTATTATAACAAATCAGATAATATGACAATAGTTCAACATACTTTTGCACATAGTTGCCCTCTGTCTACATTCAAATCCTCTGACGAAAATGGAGGAGCATTTAGTTTTTTTAAGTCTGTTAAGTAAGTAGCTATTACTCCGCTTGAACACAAAGTTGGTTCACTTAATTCATTCTCCTTCTGCGAGGAGCGTGGTGTTTTCTTTGAAAGCGAATTTGAAGACGAAGCAAACTCATGTACGACTTGTTTTCGTGTCGATGGTTTCACTTTAACTTCATAATTTCGAAGCAGCGTTTTCTTAATTTTTGAATCAGAAGCCGCTTTGTTCATGGCTAGAATATAATTTAGTGAAATGCAACTCAAACAATTGTATTTGTTTACAAGAAAATCAAAACTGTGCAACGACGTCCGTGACAGAACTGACAACAAACAATGACTTTGACAATTGAATACGGTGTTACCAACATATTGCACTCAATTAACAAGACTGGATGAATGGACCTTTTTTTTATTTTTTATAGGTCCAGTGCTGGATGCGAGTCACACGGAACCGGTTGCGGACACCAGCCCGTTGTACAATGGAATATACAATACCATAGTGTCACTTGGAGGAGGCTGGAGGCTTAAGTACAGCAAGGCAGTGAACGACTTTCGGCTGAAATGATGATGAACCCGGCTGTGAGGATTAATTCATTAAAATATACGTATGACCGAAAAGATTTATTTATCTTGACACACTTGTTATATGGTAACTAAGGTACGAAATTAAAACGACAATGCAGTGTCTATTGATACTGGATGGCCAGTTCTCACACTCCTCTTCACGGCATCGTCGTGGTAATCAGGAGTTCAGGAAACTCCTAAACCGCTCCGCAATTTCAACAGCCGCGGGCCGGCTAAGGCTTTGGTTAAGATATCTGCCTCCATATCTTCGGTTCGCAGATACTTGACCTGTATCACTCCGTCCATTATGCAATTTCGTATGAAATGCATTTTCAAGTCAATGTGCTTGGACTTGGGAGTGACCATTGTGTTCTGACTTAACTTGAGGGCAGCTTGGTTGTCGTTTGATATGACTATGCTTTCGTAGTTGACCCCAAGATCTTTGAATAATTTTTTCAAGTGAATGGCCTCTTTTGCAGCTTCAGTCAAGGCGATATATTCCGCTTCGGCAGTCGATAGCGCCACAGTCTTTTGCTTCTTCGATATCCAGCTTATAGCCGTTCCAGCATATTTATAACAGCAGCCCGAAAAAGACTTTCGGTCTAGTTTGCATGCGCCCCAATCTGCGTCAGCCATGCCATGTAAATCTTCGCCAGTTTTTCTGAATATAAGACCAACGCTTTTTGTACCCTTTAAGTATCGCAGCACTCTTTTTGCACATTTGAAATGCTCTTCTCCGTAACAATCATTGAATTGAGAGAGATAGCTAATGGCAAACATTATATCAGGCCGAGTTGCCACTGCCAGATACATGAGTGTGCCAATTAAATTTTTGTAGGGTAGATCGTTCCGTTCATCTCTTCCTTCTTTTTCTAGTTTGAGACCTGGTTCTATGGGTGTAGACGTGGACTTGCAATCTTCCATTTTGAATTTTTTAAGAGTGTCTTCGATGAACTTCTCCTGGTTTAGTTTGATTGCATCTCTCATATAAATAACGTCTATCCCTATAAGTCGCTTTGGCGTTCCTAAGTCTTTTAACTCAAATTTCGTATTTAACAGGTCTTTTATTTCTTGGAGCTTTCTAGGACACGAATAGGCAACTAATAAATCGTCGACATAGATAACTATTATGACTTTAACTCCTCTTTTCTCTAGTAAGTATAGACATGGGTCAGCTTCTGATGCTTTGAAACCTATGTTCTTTAACTCTGTGTCGAGTTTCTTGTACCATTGCCTCCCTGCCTGTTTGAGTCCGTATAAGGCTTTTATGAGATGACAAACTTTCCCTTTTCGATTGTTTTTTATGTCATTCAGCATAGTCTTTGTTTTGTTGTACAAAGTTAAATTTTCTTGTTTGCTTTCATCAACCATGATTTCAGTCAGATATTCTTCTAAATAGTCAGGATATTTCATGACTATCTTTTCTTCTAGTTCACCATTCAGGTACGCCGTTGTAACGTCCATCTGGTTCAACTTTAAACCTTCTTCCATGGCTATTCCAACAACAGATCTTATCGAACTCAGTTTAGCTACAGGAGCGTATGTTTCGTTGTAGTCAACGCCTGGTCGCTGAGTGAAGCCCCGTGCTACAAGTCTTGCTTTCTTTGTGATACTGTTGTCAGGTCCTATTTTGTTTTTTAGAACCATTTTGTAGTCCACTTCTTTCATGTCACTGTTCTTCTTTCCTATTTTCCAGGTTCCATTCTTAACATGTGCTCTAATCTCGGCTTTTATAGCATCATGCCAGTATTCATCATCTTCATTTCCATCGGATATATAGGATATCTCCGAGAGTAGGTGATTTTCTTCAGTCTGGTCCAGTATAAAATCTCTGGTCCACGTGGGTGGACGCCTCTCTCTTTGCGGCCTCCCATTTTCAGGTATTTCTACAACTTCTGATGCGTCATCGTAAAATTCTATTTCTTCTACGGAAGAAACTTTATCTTCTTGCTCATTGAAATTTTGTAACATATTGTCTTTTTTATTATCTGTTATTTCAATTTCTACTTGTTGTACCCTTTTATCATTGTTTTTGTTTTCAGGTATTCGAGAGTGTTCCTTTTCTTTAATAAGTTTATCATAGTTTTGACTGTCATTTTCGAAATACATTTTGTCTATTACTTTTATGTCCCTGCTTATCACTACATCATCGTCTTCGGGTATGTACACTCTGTAAGCCTTTGAGGTCATTGAGTACCCCATAAATACGCCTTCTTTGGCATTCTGGGTCAGTTTGCCTCGCTTGTTCTTTTTCAAAACAAAGGTCTTCCTGCCATACACGTAAAGATGATGTCCACATGGTGTTCGGCCTAGCCATTTCTTGAACGGAGTTTCGCCATTCAGTGCTTTAGAAGGGCTACGGTTAATAAGGTAGTTTGCGGTTGCTACCGCTTCCGCCCAGAGCTTTTTAGGTGCCTTGGCCTCGATTAACAGACATCTGGCTTTATCTAGTAAGGATCTGTTCTTCCTCTCGCTAATCCCATTTTGTTGAGGGGTGTAAACTGTGGTCAATCTCCTTTTTATGCCATGCGATTTGAGAAAGTCATCGAACTCCTTGTTTCGGTATTCTGTGCCATTGTCCGTCTGCAGGTTCTTTATCTTCTTGTTATGGAACGTCTCAACTTCATTTTTGTATTCTTTGAAAACGTTGAATACATCACTCTTTCTTTTAATGAAATAGATATGACAATAGCGACTAAAGTCGTCTGTGAAAGTAACATAGTACTTTGATCCTGCTAGTGTGTCACATTCAAAAGGTCCACAAACGTCGCTATGGATTATTTCCAGGTTATCGATTGTGTATAAATCATCATGTCTTACGAACGGTAACCTGGACAATTTGCCTTTGATGCAGGTCTCACATGTTTCCATGTCTTCGTTATTTAAATTTAAACCATACATAAGATTATCCTTAGCCATTTTCTTTAAATCTATTTCGTTTATGTGGCCAAGTTTGCGATGCCATTCCATAATGTTACTGTCCTTTTTCGGTGTGTAGTTTGCAGTCGCTTTACATCCAGATTCAAAGTAGTAGAGTCCATCTCTTTTTCGAGCAGTCAGTATCGTTTTGCCGGTTTTTTCTACGATATGGGCTTTCTCTTTTTCAAAAATTACCGTATTACCTTTGTCCGTTATCTTGGCGACGGATAAAAGGTTTACTGATATATCAGGAACATATAGGGTGTCATTGAAATTGTAGCCATGTTTATTGGTACTGATTGTAACTCTTCCTTTGCCTTGAATTCTACTGGTATATTTCTCTGACGCCAATTTTAGGGTGCCATTTTCAGGGATCATGGTAGAAAACATCGATTCGTCACCGCACATGTGTGATGAGCATCCGCTATCTAGACACCAGACAGTTTTATCAGCGTCTGAATTTACGGTGCTCAGACAAACGTTAAAATTGTATTTGCTTCTGTCCTCTTTTTCATTTGTATTTTTTTTCTTGCCCCAACATGTCTCGATAGTGTGGCCTTTCTTTTTACAGCTCTTGCAGTACAATCTTTTCCTGTTTTTCTTGATTTGGTATGCTTCTGAGCTTTCAGGCTGATCATTTCCACTCCTTGCTTGGTATTCCTCCAGAATCTTTATTTTTAGATTCTCAGGATTAGGCAGGGAGTCTCGAGATTCGATAGCTATTCTAAAGTTTTCAAATGTTGTTGGCAAACTGTAGAGAAGCATTATGCTAAGCAGTTCTGGAGGTACTTTTATATCCATATCTGCGAGTTTGTCCACGATGTCCATGAAATTATTTATGTGGTCATGTATATCTTCTCCTGTAGTCATTCGCTTTAGAACCAACTGTTTTAATAATGTGGCTTTTCTTGCAGGCCCTGTGCTTTGATAAGTAGCTTTTAATTTTTCCCATACAGCTTTAGATGTCGCGCAGAGTTTAATTTGTTTTAATTCAGACGGTGACAATAAAAGTAAGATTTCAGCTCTTGCCTTCAAATCCTCTTTGTTGAACGCCGATCTCGACGCCCCATCCGAAGCTGGTGGTAACTTTTTCTCGCCGCTTACGATATCCCAATAATCATTTTTTATTAGGACCGCTTGTGCTTGCAAACACCAAGTGTCATAATTTGTCTTGGTCAACAGTTCTATATTACGATAACTCGTGGATGCCATTTTTCATATTTGCAGAATAAACCACGCTCTGCTACCAATTGTGTTCATTAAAATATACGTATGACCGAAAAGATTTATTTATCTTGACACACTTGTTATATGGTAACTAAGGTACGAAATTAAAACGACAATGCAGTGTCTATTGATACTGGATGGCCAGTTCTCACACCGGCTCAAGAAAAAATTAAGTGAATCTTATATAAAAAAAAAACAAAATTCTTTTGAAATGAGAAATGAAGTCGGTCGATTTGTCGTCTAAAATCATGTGTTTAGATCGATATTGGAGATAGTAGTGCCAAGTGGCGATTCAAGTGTCGCGTAAATGACGACTATAGAAAACAGTTTATAATAACAGTACGAGTCGAAGTTATTTTCAGAACGAAATGTATTCCATCAATGTCAGATGCCAAAAATTGACATCAATTGACAAAAGTCAGAAACTGGACTCGTCGACGATTTCAATTTTCACCATACGATATCGGCAATATTTTAATTCTTACAACGTAAACTTTCGTCGACACATTGGCTGTATACATTGACGAAGCACTGATTTCATTTTGCAGCAAGTTTACGGAAGAGAAATGTCAAACAAATGTATTGAATTTTCCGTAAGTATTTTGATTTTTGTTCATGAGAAAAGTGAGACGTGCATTCTTTATTTATAAATTAAAATGCTTTGGCAGAACCCTGAGAACTTGCCGGTTGAGAAGTTGACGTTATCGGTGACGAATGCAGGCGTTGTGCAGGAAATCAAAGCGTTGGTAAGTGCATGTTACTATTTGCAGCATAATATTGTGAAATAGCTGCAGCTACTTGATTAGTTGGGGAACACCCTTGTTCCAAAACGATATCTTTGACATGTGCATACCCTGAATGCACTTGCAAAGAAGGGAAATTCCCAAGTTGTGTTTAGATTACTTTGCCTATATAATTGATGTGGCCTTGGTAAGAGCACAGATAATAACAGTACTGATATAAGAAGTTGTAGTACTTATGTACCCCCTAGTCGAGTAATCTAATCTAGACTCCTGCTCTGAAACTCATAGTGGTGGCTATGATCTACCATAAAGTTAATTGTTTTATTAACTAGATAACTACTTAGACATTAAACAGTGAATTTGCTGTAAGTACTAATGAAGACAGATCAAAATTATGAAGATGGAAATTAATGATTTAGTTACAAGCTACTTTAGACAAAACTAACCACCTGTTTATATTTTTTTATAACAAAAAAATTGATTATAATCTCAATCATACAAAAAAAAACAAACACATTTACATAATTATACATTAATTTAGAAGAAAAAAAAGCTTGAAACAGTGTTTCATTTTGAAGAATTTTGTGTCCTATTTCTTTGAGTAATTTGACAAAAGTATGCAACCTCTTTGTCTAATTTCTTGAAATTAAATTAATTTTGGCCAGGACACCGTTGTGGTTAGATGGGATCGGCACTGTTACTTCTTAATACAGGCTATAGCCTAGCAAGGAGGACAGCACGTCACCCACTGGATTGTCAGTGATTTAATACTACCCACTTTGTGAAATGTTTTACATGTACTACAATCTGTTTTTTATATAAATAGAGATTATTATTATTACAATGAGACTTTTTCAAGGTCATAGGCATTCCTCGACCTTTATGAACTTGCAGGGGTATATTGATGATGTTTGATGATTATAATTCTGTAACAACATAGACGTCTACAGCCACAAACAATATTTTAATCAACATACAACCTAGCACTGGCCTGCAAATTGCAAAAAACCACCTGTTCTCTAAACTTATGACAATGTCTATATTAGGGGAATTCCCTGATCCTATGACAATCCTACATTTAAAGATTGCAAGTGCATAATGCATATTGCAGCTATTGTAGTTAAGTACTTACCCGTGTACATTAAGACTGCACACAAAGTGAATAGGTAATTTACCAAAACTTCAATATTAAGATATCATTGATTGACTTTGAATGTAAATATAATCAGAATTTAGATGTTATCTTTATGGTCTGTTTTAAAAACTTTTGGAGGAAATAACTGTGTAGGTATTGCAGTTTCTGCATTATAATTGTTTTGTTACGATCACTACAACACACAATGAACCAGTTTTACCAGTACTAACTGGGTTGTAGAGGTCAGATAGGCAGTTGCTCCAAGTAAAATACAGGTATTCAGCTGAATCAGGTTAGCCTGGAAGCCGACCCCAAAAAAAGGCTAGGCAGATAATGACTACAGTACAAAAGGAGAACTAGGTTTTCTTCACCCTTGGTCCCTTGTTTGTTGCGATCACAAATGCCCCCGCTACGAGAAGCTGTAAATTTTCAACTTCAACTCTTAGTTAATAGCTTTTGTGGAAGAGTCATCACAATTTTGCCAATATCCCGTACATCTAATGATAGACCATCAAACGAAGGAGATAGTACAGTGACGAAATTTGGACAGTATTTTATTAAAATCTCAAATCTGAGTATCTGACTAATTTTCTAGCAGAGCAAGACTTTTTTTTTTTTATTACCAGAGGAAAGAAGAAAAGATAAATATATATGTATAAATAATTATATGCATAAATAAATAGAATATTGTAATAATTTACAACTTAATTTTATTCATTTCCATTGAAATGAATAAAATTAAGTTAATAAGTTAAGTTAATAATAATAAATTAAGTTAATAATAATAACTTACTTAAAATATGTACAAAGCGGGTAAATACAAGGGAGAGGAGACATTTAGTGGAGGTTGGACGAGGGATATGAGAAGGGATGATATCGTACAAAGATAATCGTAATTTAACACAGCAGAAAAGTAAATGGTCCGCGCTTCCTTCATCCAGCCAGACCACGTAAACATAAATTTGGTGCAAAAATGACAGCATCAGAAAATGGTCAGATACTTCAAAATGGTGGCCTGAATGTTTACATTCCATGATGTCAGTTGTACATTCCAGTACCACAAAACGTTAGACGACAGCGCTTTATATCGCCAAAATATAACCCGACCAAGTGAAATTGCTCGCTAATTTCGTATTACACAGTGTGATAATTTGAGTTAATTGGATTTGGGAGTATTTCTTGTTGATTGAATTGTCGCTACGATTCTTGGTAGAAATTCTTTATTTACAAAAATTAAAGCACCTCATGGCGTGGACTATAGAGACCTATTCTTTACCCTAACCTGCACAATACCTAGCATAATCAGTCTGTGGGGTGGGTCATGATGCACAAACAATCACAACATATTCAGTTAATTGCAAACACCCTCTAGTAAATTTTTCATTGGTACTTTAAAAAAACTGCTGTTCCATTCATTTTGACCATGTCGGTATTGCACTTTAGAAGTCGTTCATTTAGATTATGTATAAAAAAATATTTGACCCGTATTTTTTATTTTGTTAATCAAACCAAAATTGATGAAGATACGTTCTTTTAAAATTCTCAATATGTCACGCACGCATTGGTGTAGTATATAATTATGTCACCGTAAAATTGTCAAACACGTTAGATTGTAAAATAAAGTGAGAGATTGTAAACTCTCGAAACGAAAGTATTGCTTACAATAAAACGCATTATTTTTCGTGAAATGCATGCGCTGATAGTCAACTCACGCGGTGTGGAGGAAAGGAGGGGTCCCCCTTGCCTAATGGTACCATTCTCATGAAAAGATGATGTACCATTCCTGAGAAATACCGATTAGAACCTAACCTTAATCACTTTATATTCCCCTAAAAAGCGTAGTTGACGGAGCCCCGGTACGCGCTATTTCCGAGTACAGGGTTTAAAGGAACCTAACTAACTAACCCAACGTGGGGGTGCCCAAAGTTCCGATTATGGGGGCAGAGATACTTCCTTATGTTCAGTTGACAATATTTCGAGAGTTTACAATCCTGCTAGAGAGATTACAATATAACGGTGACATATACATATATAAATATTTTAGTGACTTCTGACGTCACGAGCCTCCACTCCCGAGTTTTGATGCGTTTTATCTATGTCAATATTTATAGATTCACTAAAACAAAACAAAAAGTACGTGTCCATTATTTTTACATAGTTAGATTTGCAATTTTTTTTTTAGGATGAGAAATCATCAAATTACTTCTCCCACTCTGGGCGGAGCGGGAGGGAGTGTCAGACTCTTACTGACTAAAACCCATCCATGTTCCTTCCTCGCCCTTTATGTTCCGGGGCCGCGGTATCTCTTTCGAACAGGCCCTCAACCCCGGCAGGCTTCGGCCCTTGCAGGCCCCTCCCCTTATGCTGACATCTCTTTGCATACCGAATACGTGGTAATCGTTTGTGCGTCGATGCCCCTTCCACCTAGTGTTGCCAGGTGTCCCGATTTGCGCGGGACGTCTCGATTTCAGGGGCCAGAGGACGCGTCCCGATATGCACCTGACCGGGACGCTAAATGTCCCGATAAATAAATAAATCTATACTATAATATTATAAAGCAGAAGAGTTTGTTTGTTTGGTTGAACGCGCTAATCTCAGGAACTACCGGCTCGAATTGAAAAAATATTTCATTTAGGTGTTCGAGCCTTGGCTTGACCCACTGTGAGATTACCCTCGAATTCTACGCGGTTGCAGTGTGTATCTACCCTACAATTCCTTCACAATTATAGTCACGTGATCTCCCCGCCACTATGGCGGGCAGCCATCGCCGGTGCATGGTTCTTTCGGCAGTACGTCTTGAATTTTTGCGTGGTACGCAGTGTGTAAAAAAAAAAAAAAAAAAAAAAAAAGAAAGAAGAAAAGTATATTAAATTAGTTTATTGGTAAGTACAAAGTGTACTTTTATATCAACAGTAAGCTAAAAGCTATTTGGGAAAGCCCCAAACTGAATTATAACTGGATTGTGTACTAATGTACTGTATACAGTACGAATCATCCCTTGGGTAAGCCCCAAATAATGTTACTTAGTTTTAATACGTAGTTCATGATTGGGAAAGCCCCAAATTGGACAATACATTATGATTCATGAACCTAACTACGTGTTTTGCTGAGCCGCCATCGGCGCTCAAGCCTAACGGTCAAGTAACCGTCGGCTGCGCAAACTTCAAATGTAGGGTGCACAAACGACCCTGTCGGCTGCTCAGCCACCTGCTGGCGCCTGAGAGTTACTCTTATGTAAGGGTATTAAGTCAGTTGTACTTCTTTACAGACATGGCTCCCATAACTATGGGCGAACTAACGGCCTGGGCTCCACCTCCAGAGGAAGTCGAATATTTTCGGCGCTTCGTGAAGGTCCTGGACGAATTTTATCCAGAACAATGGAGGCTGTGGGAGATTCAAGATGAATCTTAAACGGATCTTTTTGGAGATCAAATATCGTCTGACGATGAGTGTCGCTTGCGTTTTGCAGTGCCAACTATGGAGTTAGCACGGATCTTCAGTGATTCGCCGCCGCAATCCTTGAGTGAACGAAAGTACAAAAAGATTAAAAGAATACTTTTATCGTGGCCTCTAGGCAGAGCGACGATTTATACTCCGTTCTCCACGATGAAGAAAATACATCCGGACGAGGCGTTTAACGGGTTCTTGTCGGCGTTACCCGATCTCAAACCTCACCTAATACCCAGAGCAGAGGCAGATAAACTTCTCAGAGGATCTCACACACCATCGTCATTGTCAAGCCGCGCAAAGCGTGCACGCAGCACAGACATGGTTGAACAAGCTAAACGAGCTAGAACCACAAATGAGCCAGAAGCAAGCTTCATGAAGCAACAAAACTCGATACTCGAGAAGTTGAACGCTACCATCGAATCTCTTCAGACTCAGCTGCTAGGCCGAGACAAAATTCGTGTATGTTGCGAATCAGATTCTAGTAATGATTCGAGCGAAGCAAATAGTTGGACAGCTCCATCATTTCAGCAAGAACTGCCACCAGAAGAAGCCCAGGGATTAAACCCAAACAATGAAGAGGATGTTTTCCTCGACTTCGCGCCACAAACAAAGGAAACTGAGGCTAAAATCAGTGCTGCTGATGAAGACCTAGCTCAACAAGGCATACAGTGTCAACGCTTAGGCATGGAAAGCTGGCAAAATATCAGGTACGCCGAGGTACAGAAGAAATTCCAAGCAGCTCCAGTCTTCACAAACCTCAGAACAAAATAGTAACTTAGCAACGGTTACGCCATCATGGCAGCTAGTCACTATACTAGAAAAAATGGATCTTTGCCTCGGAGCTATCACCCACGGGTTGCTGCAACAAAGAAAGGAATTTCAGGAAATTTACCAAAAATCATCTCTGGAGGTCAAACGAGCAATAAGTGCCAATTTCCTGGCTACAGACGCACCTTTTCGTCGCACCTCATATACACTTCTGCAGTATACATGCGGGAAACGTGCGGAGGTTATTCAAAATAGACGTAGTATATATAAACCTTCGAACAAAGTTCTAAATGAGCTCCTACACGCAATTCCACCGTCTTCAACACACCTTTTTGCCGAACCACAATTGTCTGATCTAGTGAAAGAACAGGGTGGCATCAACAAGTTTTTTCCCGGCAAAACCAAATTCAAACAACGGCCGGGATATAAGGAAACGTCTCAGCAATCCCATCGACAGGACCCAAAAGGGAAAACGAGAGTCCCAAACTTTCTTAAAAGGCAACAGTTTAGGCCACATGACAAACAACAACAAACAACGTCAAAATCCGATAATAGGCGAACTTCCGGTGGAAAACCGAATAAATCTAGATTCGAAGGAAGAAAGTTCTAAATTTACAGCTGGACAGGTCAGTCTCAAACTAAGCACTTGGGAGCGCTTCGGTGCACCTAAAAGTATCTTGTCCATTGTAAGAGGATATAGAATTCCATTTGTTTGCTCTCCTCCACTAATTATTTTTGATTATAATCTTTGTCAAAGGTTCCAAGCTAAATGCTCTGCTGAAATGTCCAATGAAATAGGAAAACTATTAAAAATAAAAGCTGTTTCTAAAACATGTAGTAAAAGCGGTTTTTTATCGCCTTTATTCTTATGACAAAAATCTGATGGTACTAACCGTCCTATTCTTAATTTAAAAATGCTGAATAAGTCTTTAAGACCACCTAAATTTCACCTGATAAATCACTACAAAATTCCAGCATGTTTAAATGATATGGATCTTATGGTCAAGATTGACTTATCACAAGCTTATTTCCACCTGTCGGTCATACCATCTCATCGTAGATTTTTAGCTTTTGCTTATGACAATACAATTTATGAAATGACATGCTTACCATTTGGTCTTGCTACAGCACCCTCAATCTTTGCCAAGATCACTAACTGGGTCGCAAACCTTTTCAGGGAACGGGGAATCAGAGTGATCATATACTTAGACGATTTCCTGTTAATTCATCCCAATCCAGAAGTTCTGACACTGCAAAGTCAACACGTGCTACAAACACTACAAAAAATGGGATGGTGTGTAAATCATCAGAAGTCTTACTTAACACCATCACGTGCAGTCGAATATCTCGGAATAATTTGGAACACGGAAACGAACTCCAAAATTCTCCCCGAAACAAAAATCTTAAAAAACATGGATCTAATAAACAAAACGTTAAGACATCAATGGTGGAGCTGGTGGTCGGCCAAAGTCATATTGGGAAACATCAACTTCGCATCGTTCGTAGTTCCACTGGGACGACTACACTGCCGAAGGATTCAAATAGAAGCATCTCGTCTTCCAAAACAAAACCGCCACAAGAAATTTCCTTTGCCGGAAATTGTCTCGGACGAGCTGCACTGGTGGCAAAGAAACCTCCGGAAGAACTCCCCCATACATCAAAAAGAAGCCACAGTTTTCATAACCACAGATGCAGCAAAAAACGGGTGGGGGGCCACGGTAAACGGAGAGAGACTTCAAGGCTTATGGAACCAAAGTCAAAAACAATGGCACAGCAACCAAAAGGAACTTTGGACGGTACTAGAAGTACTAAAGAAAACCGGACCCATGTTACAAAATCAAACTGTCATGTTACAGACAGACAACAAATCAGTAGTGGCTTACATATCAAAAGAGGGAGGGACCAGGTCCATAAGACTTCTGAACTCGACACAAGAAATACTGAATCTGGCAAACCGCTATCAAATCACTCTCATAGCGAGATTTCTCCCAGGGAAATACAACCTCACAGCAGACCGCCTATCAAGGTCCACCGACCAATCGGAGTGGTCATTGAGCAAGCAAATACTAGACATTATTTTCAAGAAATGGGGTACCCCCAACATAGATCTCTTTGCCAGTCAGCGGTCAGCGATCTTCGAAGCATACGTGAGCGAAGATGCCAAAGATCAACAGTGTCAATTTGTAGACGCGTTCAGCAGACGATGGCAATTTCACCTCGGTTGGATATTTCCTCCCCCAGCCATGATACCGAGAATACTCCGCCACTTGACATCGAGCTCCGGCATATACCTCCTAGTGGCTCCGAAGTGGGAGCGAACATTCTGGAAAGCGGAACTCAAGCAGCGGGCACTGAGCCCCCCGTTTACAATACCGAATCTTCGCAACCACCTGGTCGACTTGAAAACAATGAATCCTCCACCGGCAGTGGACGAGCTATGTTTGCAGGTATGGAGGGTTCAGGCTGGGCCTCTCTAGTAAAGTCGTGGCCTTCAGATAGTCAAACATTACTGGAGACATCTTGGCGAAAGTCTACACTAAAGACTTATAATTCTGCGTGGCAACGATGGAAGTTGTGGGCTTCAGACAATAATTGTAACCTGTGTGACCCGAGTGCAGAAGAAGTGGCAAAATATATTTGCTTCCTACATAAAACAGTGAAATTAGCGCCGAAAACAATAGCTCTTCATAAATCGGTTGTAGTAACGTTTGCAAATCCAGAGAACGCAGATAAACTCAATTCTCACCCACTTATTAGACAATTGTTAAAGGCCGTGGCCCTTACCAAGCCCCCCATAAATAAACCACCGACATGGAACGTATCCCAACTCATGGAATTCCTACAGCATTACCCACTGGATGACAAGAGTCTTTTCCAGGTGTCCCGACATGTTTCAGCCCTGCTTCTCCTTGCAACAGGACGACGGGTGCATGATTTAACATTATTAGACATTAGTCCAACCTCATACGAATCCTTTGAAGATCACATAATACTCTGGCCAAAATTTGGGTCAAAAACCGACTCGGCTACCTTTAGACAATCAGGTTGGAAATTTTCAGTCGGTGATGTAGAGAGATTAGATGTCGTAAAGTGGGTTGCGCACTTAATTAACTTATCTAAAGATAGAAGAAGGGCTTGCTCCTCTTTGAATAATCTCTTTATAACAACGAGAAGTAAAGTAAAAGCCGCATCTCGAACTGTGATCGCGGGTTGGTTGCGGACATTATTTCGCGAAGCGAATATAGAAGCATCCCCCGGAAGCTTCAGATCAGCGGTGAATTCAGATAACTGGTCAAATAGAAATCTTAATCTCGATGATGTAATGAAGAGAGGAAATTGGAGATCCAAAGATACCTTTATTAAATACTATTTTAAAGAAGTTCCAGCTAGGGCTACCAATCATACAGTTCCACATACATTTAGTGTAACCCAAACATTCTCTCCAATATGAAACTGATTTTACTATTGTTTGATTAAAGACTGATTAATTTTGATTATAACATGTATTTAGCCATAAAAAGTGGCGAAATAAATACGAGTATTCGTTAATTATGTAAAATGTAATATCATTTACCCTTCCTACACACCTACTATACACAGTACGTCTGGCCATCACCGGCAGATTATAAACACATCATCTCACAGTGGGTCAAGCGAAGGCTCGAACACCTAAATAAACCCGTTTTCCCCCCCGAAGGGAAGAAAACGAATATTTAGGTTTCAGCCGTAGCTTGACCCACCAAAGGCCTTGCCGGCTTATATAAGTGAGAGTACTGCCGAAAGAACCATGCACCGGCGATGGCTGCCCGCCATAGTGGCGGGGAGATCACGTGACTATAATTGTGAAGGAATTGTAGGGTAGATACACACTGCAACCGCGTAGAATTCGAGGGTAATCTCACAGTGGGTCAAGCTACGGCTGAAACCTAAATATTCGTTTTCTTCCCTTCGGGGGGAAAACGGGTTTATTTATCGAGGAAGGCTTTAGGCTATATAACATCACGCTACAATCATTAGGAGCGGAGCAGGAATGAAAAATGTTGCAAAAACGGGGACGTTTTTTTCGTTTTTCTTGACGCAGACGAAGTGGCGTGGGTCCGCTAGTTTATTATAAACCATATTAATTAACAAAAAATCATCATCACAAGGGTCTAATGCTGGTTCGAAAATTTCGCAAGTCTTAGATTTCTGGCTCTAGGTCATGCTAGTTCCTACACAGTTTCTTGCACTATACTTGCTTTTTTTTTCCAGGACCCATATTGGGTGGAGAAGCGAGAGCTGACGATATATGAAAGGCCTCCATCTGGCAGCACCATCGTACTGGGTGCTGTTGACACATGGAAGGTCAAGATGGAAGGATACCTAGAGGATGTCAAGTGGCTGCTAAGTTTAGAACATTATAGGTAAGGGTTTTTGGCCTCCCGGTGCTTAAAAACATGGAGGGAACTGGATGGATGGGGGAAGACCTTGGCCTGTGTCCGTAGGTCACAGCCATTTGACATTTTGACGACCCGAATGGCGCAACGGTAGTGAGGCTGCTTTACGTTCTTAGGATCCCGGGTTAGAATCCCGGTAGGAGCAAATGCTTGGTGAAGAGCACGGACATTTGTTTCCGAGTCATGGATGTTTATATTATAATGTATGCTAAGTATGTATTTACAAACAAAAAAGTATCTATGTAGTATTTGAACTATCTGGTGACCACGACACAACCCTCGTAGTCGTCTTAGTGTGGCACTAGATGGCGCTGTATGTCCAGCGATATTTATTTATTTTATTCCGACGTGTGTAGGCTCCACACAGGTCCACACAGTTGAAATTTGAAGTGTGGGTTGGGGGTCTTCAATAAACTGCTACAAAAAAGTGATGTGAAATTATCAAACAAACAAAATAGAGGTGGCCCTCCTTTTTATTATGCTGGTGAGGTTATCAGTGAGGTAGATATGGTTGATAATTGTGTTTTACATAACCATAACATATGTTAAATATCCTCTACTATCATTATGGTAATATAAATTATCAAGTAAAAAAAAAAAAAAAACTTTTTTAAAACATGATTTTCAGAAGTTATACAAAAGTTGTTAAAGTTTCAAAAGTTTTTTAATATGACTCAAAAGTCGTATTAAAAAACTTTTGAAACTATGTTACTTTACGTTTTACATAGATTTTAAATAATCAAAGGCCTACCTAAAATTCATTCACAAATCTTATTTTGACCAGGGTAAAATAATCTGCATGAATTGAATTTTCGTGATTCATTTTATTGAACAAAATTTAAAATTCTTAAAATGGACTTTATGGTAATGGTTACAAAGACCATTTTAAGAATTTATTTTTTTAACGTGATTCATTAATTTACGATTCTGCTAAAGCGGCCACTTTAGACCCCCTGATGCGGGGTCCAAAAGTTAGGTCCGGATGAATGAAAACCCCTATTAATACAAGCTTTCTAAGTTCATTAATCATTTATTTGTGTAGAAAAATGATTAAGGGGGAAACTCCAGGGTAAACCGCGAAGTTCAAATTTTCTTAGGATTTTGACCTTGAAAAAGTTTTTCTTCGACCTTTACAAACTTGGAGGGTTGTATTGATAACTTTGATGATTATTATTCTGTAACTACATACATCTTACAGTTGCGAATCATATTTTCATCAACATACAACCTCGCACTGGCCTGCAAATTGCAATAAAATTGAATTTTGCGGACTATCCTTTCGCATCAGCCTTTTTTTTAAGGATGGGAAATCATCAAATGACCCCCCCCCACTCTGGGCGGAGCGGGAGGGAGTGTCAGACTCTTACTGACTAAAAACCATCCATGTTCCTTCCTCGCCTTTTACGTTCCGGGGCCGCGGTATCTCTTTCGAACAGGCCCGCAACCCCGGCAGGCTTTCCCATCAGCCTTAAACTTGCTTTTTTATGTTCCAGGTTTTGGAGCACAATCCTATACCACCCCCTATGCATGGACTCCCTCGCCTCGTTCCTACAAGAGGCTACGCCCCCCTACCTACCCCCTCACGAGAACAGGGACATTCAGAAGCTGTACGAGGACATACGGAAAGCTGTGCTTATCGTGTTCAGTAGACTGGTTACTAATAAGGAGAGTAAGGTATGAATTTCAAATCTACCTTAAAAATACTAAGTATTTTAATCTTTCACTGTATAACTAAACTAGCGTACTGCCCCGGCGTCGTACGCGTGCAACGTATCATACCTTTTTTTTTTTTTTTTTTAAGGATGGGAAATCATCAAATGACCCCCCCACTCTGGGCCGAGCGGGAGGGAGTGTCAGACTCTTACTGACTAAAAACCATCCATGTTCCTTCCTCGCCTTTTACGTTCCGGGGCCGCGGTATCTCTTTCGAACAGGCCCGCAACCCCGGCAGGCTTCGGCCCTTGCGGGCCCCTCTCAACGTATCATACCTTCGTCTTGAATCACTCGTTTCTATTTCTGAAAAATTGCATTAAAATCCTTTGCTTAGCTTAAAAGATCTATGCGTACAGGTCTTCGTTTTATACTATGTAAAGATTTACACTGTCACTTAATATCTTCCGTGATTTTATTATTGATTTACCAAAATCAAAATATTTTATTTCACATAGGCCTAGATGGGCACTTATAAAACGTCGAAAAAGGTGCACGGTTCGCGTTGGTCGTATCCATGGAGAAGAACCGGCAAGAAACTCCATGGTTACTCTTTTCAAACCATTTGGTATTACAATATTATTATGGTACCCCGCAATCATGGCGCTTGCAACAGCATCGAAATATCCGGAGCTCACAATAATCAAAAATCCCGTAAGTGACAGTGTACAGTGTAGTTCTATCCAAATAATACTTTTCTTATGAATTACCTGCTCAACAGTCCACATATCATCTTATTCCTGCCCTTGTCTCATTCTATATTGGGTCAGCGCAACACATTTTCTTCTGCCAGACGTCATGGAATCATTTTCTCTTTTACATGAATAAGCTGCTATAATTTACAAAAACTTCTTCTTCCTACATGTATCTTCATTGCCTATAAAGCAAAATTATTTTAAAATAAAGATTTTGAGGACTATTTCAGTGTGGTTTGCTGTGTAGTGTGTATGTTACCGTAAAATTGTCAAACACGTTATATTACAATATAACGTGTTTTTTCTCGCGATATTACAATGTCTCGAATTATTGTCAACTAAACATACGGAAGTATCTCTGCCCCCATAATCGGGACTTGGGGCACCCCCCCGTTAGGTTAGTTAGGTTCCTTTAAACCCTGCACTCGGAAATAGGGGCCCCGCGAAGCGGGGCTCCGTCGACTACGCTTTTTAGGGGGAATATAAAGTGTTTTAAGGTTATGTTATATTAATCGGTATTTCTCAGGAATGGTGCATTTTCTTTTCATGAGAGTTGTGCCACTGGGCAAGGGGGACCCATCCTTCCCTCCACACCGCGTAAGTTGACTACCATCGCATGCATTTCACGAAAAAAAAACGTTTTGTTGTAAGCAGTATGTTCATTTGACAATAATTCGAGACTTTACAATATCGCTAGAGATATTACAATATAACGTATTTGACAATTTTACGGTGACATGTATACTGTGTATTACTCTTCCAGGTATGAGAAAAAAGTGTTCAAAATTTTTAATGTAAAAAAACTGCCTTTAAAATTTTACTGTAGTCCTCAATGCATACCCATCATTGGCTACAGAAGCTATGCAGCTTGTTGTAATAAGTATAATCATGGCTGGATATAGACCTACCTACAACCGTTGATAAAAAAACGTATTGTATTGTACAACGGGCTGGTGTCCGCAACTCCATGTCAAAGCGCGTATTTTGCGTATGGGCTATAATCCACCACGCGGGCCCAGTGCGGATTGGTGGATGTCACATGACTTTTGGT
This sequence comes from Xestia c-nigrum, assembly GCA_916618015.1. Classification (NCBI taxonomy): domain Eukaryota; kingdom Metazoa; phylum Arthropoda; class Insecta; order Lepidoptera; family Noctuidae; genus Xestia; species Xestia c-nigrum. Next base: position 3,265,430 of record OU745261.1, on the reverse strand, counting down.
TCTAGGACATGCCGGTTTCCTCACGATGTTTTCCTTTACCGTTTTGAGAGCAGCGGTGATGAAATTGATTACACAAAGTAATGCGCCTGTCTGGGTTCGAACCCACGCCTTACTGTTCGTAAGTCGGGGCCGCCACCACTGGGCCACCGCTGCTCATATAAAAAACGTACATCATTATCAGCAAATACTAATACTCTACAAAGTATTTCCAACCAACTTTGAACGCCATGACATCAAATAATAGTTTTCTATCTACAACAATCACCCTTTGTTGCAGTCACAATGGATGAGCAAGGAGTACATGGCAGACTTACTATACAATAAGTTTATATTCACGATACCGATCATATGGGACCTCTGCTTGACGTATGGGGTTGACAATGGCCGACACGTGGGGCGGGTGCTGGACTGTGTGTTTGGGTTGCAGCCGCGGTATGAGGGCGACGCTGTGGCGGCTGTAGCGTTTGTTAAAGAGGTATGTACGTTGTAGTGTATGTAGATATCACACTACAAACCGATAACAGTGTTATGACGTTGCCTCGGGTGCGCACGTCGCTCGGTTACCGGTCCGAGTGGTGGGGCAGTTAGTCGTTGTCAGACTGTTGACCAGGGGGCTTAATTCTACTATTTTAATAATTTCGTCACTCCAACACGATTCCATTCTCATCCCATTGTCATTTTGCTTAAAGTTCGTAATCTGCTAAATTCACAATGGTCGGTCAATGGTCTCGTAATAAAATTGTGTTTTAATGGCATTGTCGTATTGTCATTATTATAAAACCTTTAGTACAAATGGTTTTCGAAATCTACTACTAAATGCGAACATTTATTCATGCCAGATTTCATGTACGAGATTATTATTCTATGACATTTCTTTCAATGAAGTGTCACTGTTTGACCATTCAAAAGTCATAATGGTGCCATTATGATAGTAGAATTAACAATTTTGTCAAATTTTGACAGAACTTGACCATTATGAAATCAATGATCGACTACTCTGACAGTTTTGTAATAATTAGCAGAATCGATGCCCAGTGCGGTGGCGCGTTGGCGAGTCAATTAGTGTTGTTAAAAGTGCATATTTAACATACGTTATCATCTGATACCGATTATATAGCTATGTGACGTAGTGCAAGTGTGATTGCTGACCATTAGGTCCTGGGTTCGATTCCTAGGTCGTGTAAAGTGTTATTGGGATTTCTGAGTAACAGCTACTAAGGAGACTGAATTTGTGCCTGGTTGATGGCACCAAACTCTCAACAAAAATAAATAAATAAATAAAATACATTTTGACAGTTGGCGAAATGTTGGTGTACTGTTAGATATATCACCGTAAAATTATAAAACCCGTTACATTGTAATTTATCTAGCGAAATTGTAAACTTACACGCATACATTTAAAAATATTGTTACGAGCTGGGTATGAGATAAATTAATTACTACCGATTAAACAACACAATAACTTTATTAATCACAAAACAATCAAAACTCAATCACAAATACACTACTGTTTACTATTCACTTAGATATCGCACTTTTAGTTCACTTGGATTCGCTTCGTTGTGTCGCTAAAACAAGACTGCCGGTCGCGGCCCTGAGCGCTCTATTTATACTCGCCAACAGACACACCAGAATAACCACGAACATTCGAGAGGGTCATAAAAAAACACTAACAAAAAATAGCAGGTAGATACAAAAAATAGAGGTACCTACTAGAAACAAGTAGGTATAACCTACTTGTACAAAACAAGCAAATATGAACCTTATGCCCTAGGCGTACGGTCGAAATTCTAATGTCTTTTTATAAATAGGTCGCGAGTTTGTACCTACCTAACTTTAAAACTAATAATAATGGAATGTCCTCGAACTTCTAACGTACACACACTGTAATCACTGGCTTTCTCGAATGTTCTAGTAGGTCCGATGTAACAATATTACGGTTTCATTTCGACAGATTATAATCTACCGAATGCGTCGCAAGCAGTATGTTCGGTTGACAATATTTCGACAGTTTATAACAATCTCTCTAGTTACATTACAATCTAACGATTTTTACAATGTGTCACAATGTGTGTTACCTTTCGGGGATTATATCCGTGATTTTATGTGTTAATTTGAATGCCTATGAACGAAATAATTATGTAATATTCCATCCACAGGCCTTCAAATACATAATCCTGCAAGTAAATAAAAACTACGATAGCGACTCGCCCCCGAACCTCCCAGAGACGTTCAAGGGCTTCAGTGAAATCCGACGTCCGTCCACCTCGAAGGCTCCAGACAAACTGACGTTCTGCATGCTGAAGGACCTGGTGATACACCTGCTGGATACCAGCATGACCATGCGGCTGTTCATTGAGGTGTACCCCAAGTGTGTGCCCATATTTAGGAAAACGAATTTTGTTATTAGGTGAGTGGGAATATAAAGGGTGTAAATCGTCTCTTGACAAATCCGTCAACAGAGTATTTTCTGTATATTAAGTTAAGTAAACGTTATAGCCCAGTTACACGACTCTGCTCCCACCCGGCAAAAGGAATATAATTCAAAAATGGGCTTTAAGTATTCATACTTAAGTTATAATTTACAATGGCAACATAAATTAGCAGACAGCTCGCTGTCAGCGGGCTTACCACCGTCAATGTGAAGTATATCTAAAGAGGAATACATAAAGCCCATAATTGAATTGTATCCTTTATGTGGGCTAAGAGCTTAACTCGACGCTAAATTTATAGCTGGGAAACGACATTTTTAAGTGAAAAATCACGAGTTACAGTACCCAATGTAACGTACTCAAAACATTGTGCTGATGAATGTATGTTAATACGGGGGCCGTATAGCAACATAAAACTTAGAAACTTGTATGTACAAAAAACTTGTAAAAATGTAGGAACTTCGACCCCCAATATCTCCGTAACTAGAAGTTTCCCAGGTATGGTGTAGAACTATAAAATGATCACAATGACGGGGAAAACAATTGCCTTTCGGCTTCGGTAAGGGTGGTGCAGCTGGGGGAGGCCTATGATCATCATCATCATCATCATCATTTCAGCCGAAAGACGTCCACTGCTGGACATAGGCCTCCCTCAAGTGTCGCCACATTGACCGGTCCCGTGTGGAAGAGGATGCGTTGGAGGTCCTCCCACTAGGTGGATCGATGGCCTGGTGAAGGTTGCGGGAATCCGTTGGATGCGAGTCGCATAGCCTATAATAGGTTGATTTAAATATAACTGCGAAAATGGAGTTTCTTGCCCGTTCTTCTCCATAGAGATCTACGCTAGGGAATGGGCAACTACAGTACTTTCACAGTTTTTATGTCTTGTGACTGGGACTGTAGCTACATTTAATTTTCATCTTTGTTTCGACAATTCAAAAGCGCCCGTAACTGGCCTACTTGAAATAAATGCTTCGATTTTGATTTTGAGTGGATAAACCTCTGCTTAGCCCTTCGTAGTTTACAGGCGTGATGTTATGATGATGATGATACGCAATATGCACTTTGGTATCTTCGTGAAACAATGCACCCTACTAAAATGAAAATAAAGTGTAATATTCAATGACCCTTGCCCCACTTGAAATCTCACTTAAACCCTTTTGTTCCAGTATAGTTCAACTCTACGAGTACGGCATCCCTCTCTTGTATGAGAAGTTAGAGGAGATGGGAACTCAGAGCAGTGCGACGTACAGCGAGGTAGAGGGGCACATCGACACCGCTAGAGCTGAGCTTATCGATATCTTTAGAGAAATACTCGCGGCGTACAAGAGCGCTGTCTTTAGTGGAGAGTGAGTATGTTACACTTATTAACTATAATAAATAAAATAAAATCATTTATTTCAGGTCCGAGACCCATATAAAGAGAACATAAAAAAAACAGATAGACACACACACATAAAAACACATAAATTATAGAAATGTCACACAAATACAAAAAAAAAATATTGAAATGTCATAATTACATTAAAATTACATTAGAAACATTATTGAATTAAATTAAATTAAAAAGTAATAGACACAATCAATTAAGAATAATAAAAAAAAAAAATTACAAAATAAATTATCATATCTCTAAAATGTCACTTACAAAATTACTATACTTACTTATTACTTTTTATTGTATGAGAGAGGGTTTTCAGTTTGTTTGTAAACTACTCTATATCAATAGGTTAGTTCCACCATCAATAAATTGCAAATCTATATAGTCCGTCAGTTAGAGTATTGGAAAATAATGGACACGTATTTTTTGTTTTTGTGAATCAATGAATACTGACAAAGATAAAACGCATCAAAACTCGGGAGTGGGGGCTCGTGACGTCACAACAGACTAAAACTTATAGCACGGCGTGAAGTATTGTGTAATTTAAAAGCGTCGTATCTTCGTCAATTTTGGTTTACGTAACAAAAGAAACAATACGGGTCAAATATTTTTTGATAATCTAACTGACGGACCAATTAGATTTTTTCAGAACACAAGCCTATTTGGACATGATCTTGAAAAATAATGAATCATTTTGAGATTTAAAAGCAAGTTATTAATTATTTCTAAAGCGCTTCAGTAATATTCATGTTAACTAATTAGCATGAACGTTGCGGTTCAGATTATTTCATTTTCGTGTGTTCATATTTCCGAAGATGGGAGATCTGCTTATAAATTATATATAACTAGCTGACCCACGCAACTTCGTCTGCGTCACATAAGAGGGAAAAAGCTACCTACTACTACCTACCTACTACTCCCTACCTACTACTACCTACCTTCTACTACCTACCTACCTACCTACTACCTACCGACTACTACCTACCTACTACTACCTACTACTACCTACCTACTACTACCTACTACTACCTACCTACTACTACCTACCTACCTACCTACTACTACCTACCTACTACTACCTACCTACCTACTACTACCTACCTACCTACTACTACCTACCTACTACTACTACCTACCTACCTACCTACTACTACCTACCTACCTACTACTACATTTTTTTTTCATAAGAACCTTCTCCTGACAATAACAAACACAACAAAAAAAGAATCAGCCAAATCGGTCAAGCCGTTTTCATGCTATGTCGTGACAACCGAAAACCGGTTTTATTTTTATATATGTCACCGTAAAATTGTCAAACACGTTATATTACAATATAACGTGTTTTTTTAAACACGTAATATTACAATATAACGTGTTTTTTCTCGCGATATTGTAATGTCTCGAATTATTGTCAACTGAACATACGGAAGTATCTCTGCCCCCATAATCGGGAGTTGGGGCACCCCCCCGTTAGGTTAGTTAAGTTCCTTTAAACCCTGCACTCAGAAATAGGGGCCCCGCGAAGCGGGGCTCCGTCGACTACGCTTTTTAGGGGGAATATAACGAGGATTCACGAAAAATAATGCGTTTTGTTGTAAGCAGTATGTTCATTTGACAATAATTCGAGACTTTACAATATCGCTAGAGATATTACAATATAACGTATTTGACAATTTTACGGTGACATATATATAGATTATAAAAGCTAAGAAAAACTTAAAATATACTAAAATCGCAATAGCAAAAAAAGACTGCTTCAGAATTAAAAAAAAAAACCGAAACTTTACATAAAATCCACTAAGCAAACACATGTTAACATACTTCTTGAATAACTTCAGAGGCAGTATAGCGAGCCACGTGGAAGACTACTTAGCCGTGATGATGGATGGCCTCTCAGAGAAGCTACTCATCAAAGACTACCACTCCTGCTACCCCGTACATGATGACCTAGAGATGCTGCGGCAGGCCTACCCTGACATGTATCCTTTTTTTCGAAGAATCTTCTTTAAATGGAAGACATGTTCATTTATTCAGAAGATGACCTCATTCTTGTCTTAAACCTTGCTGTAGGAAGTTCTATTCTCTTTGTGAAATAGAAAACCGTTTTCTCCAACCTGTAAATATGCTTGTGGAAATGAGCGCAATAGAGCAAGTCAACTTGCAATAACTGTAACTTAACTAATCTGAATCTTCAATAATGTAATTTGAAATTACAAAAGTAGGCTTAGATAGAGCTAAGTATAAACCATAAAAATAAAACTCATTTTCTACTGAGATAAAGTTCTCATCCAAAAATAGTCGTCAAATCCAAGTCTAAGTTATTAAGATCTTTATGATCCTCTAAATAAAGTTCAAAATACAATAACTGACTCGCAGATTTGGGCATGCATTAAAGTTAGATATATTTTACAGTTAATATTCGATACAAATAAAACCTGAACATAAAATCCAGAGACACAGTAAAGACTGATTTCATACTACAAGCAATATACTCTAATTTGGACGAGCCAATCCCAGAGCTTAGCAACCATATACCACACGCACCAGAAATTCTAACCAATGGGCATGCAGAACCTTCTGTGTCGGGAGTGGGCGGGGCTCCAGACACGGAAATACCCGACAACGTTCGGGAAGAGTCGTTGATCTCCGAAGTGAAAGATATACTACCACATTTAGGAGATGGGTTTATATTGAAATGTTTGCAACACTATGGTTTTAATGCGGAAAGAGTTATTAATAGTATTTTGGAAGATAATTTGGCGCAGCCGCTCAGAGGTTAGTTGAATTTTATTGTGTCCAAAATAATGGAATTTTATAATATACAGGGTGTAAGCCAACCACATCACGAAGCCGTCAACCAAGCATTCAGTACATCAAACTAAGTAACTTACGCAAAAATATTACTGGGAAACGACTCTGTAGTCCAGTAATGGGGACCATCGCGCATGAATTCACCGCTAGGGGCGCTCGTGTAGAGTAAGGTCTTTCGAATTTCAGATGTCATAGTGTTCGCGCGTTGCGTGCTTTTTTTATCACGTATTTTTACTAATATTCGCAATTGTCGTCTAGTTTGAGCAATTTCTGATTAATAATGACTTGGAAATTTTGAGTAAGTAGGTAACAAGTTTTGATTTTCAACATATAAAAACAAACATAAATACATATTTAAAATGTTTAATGCATGCTCATTTTAGGGGCAATATTGTTAATATGAATCTAAAGTATGCACAATATGCAATAAAAATAACTTATTATGAAGTTATTGATACTTTAAAGTATCAAATAGAATGAATGACAGGACCTTACTCGCCAGTAGCGCCATCTAGTGTACTCAAAAACGATAGCCCTCATTGCTTAAAGTTAGAACCTTCAAAAGTTGGAAATCTTAGCTTTGCTTTCTTTGACGGGTTTTCACTTCGTTCAAATTCTTGTTTATTGCATATGTCACCGTAAAATTGTCAAACACGTTATATTACAATATAACGTGTTTTTTCTCGCGATATTGTAATGTCTCGAATTATTGTCAACTGAACATACGGAAGTATTTCTGCCCCCATAATCGGGACTTGGGGCACCCCCCCGTCAGGTTAGTTAGGTTCCTTTAAACCAGGGGTGTCCAACATAACTTTATGGGGGGCCAAGTCTAGTATTTTTGTAACCGTAGCGGGCTAAAAGACATGCAAGTCTCTAAATTGAAATAAAACAAGCTTCGCCGGACTTAACCAAACCGGCCGGATAACTGACTCAGGGAAATTTTTAAACAATGTTCGCGCAATATTTATTGATGTCTTATAAAGTTTATCTAGATCGCGGGCCGGATGAAACTCTTATGCGGGCCGGTAGGTGGCCCGGGGGCCGTATGTCGGACGAGCCTGCTTTAAACCCTGCACTCGGAAATAGGGGCCCCGCGAAGCGGGGCTCCGTCTACTACACTTTTTAGGGGGAACATAAAGTGTTTTAAGGTTATGTTATATTAATCAGTATTTCTCAGGAATGGTGCATTATCTTTTCATGAGAGTTGTGCCACTGGGCAAGGGGGACCCCACCTTCCCTCCACACCGCGTAAGTTGACTACAATCGCATGCATTTCACGAAAAATAATGCGTTTTGTTGTAAGCAGTATGTTCATTTGACAATAATTCGAGACTTTACAATATCGCTAGAGATATTACAATATAACGTATTTGACAATTTTACGGTGACACATATAATAAATAAGTAGTGACTTAAGTTTGAGTAACTTTACCTTGACTATAAAGGGTGTAAAAAACCTGTTAACGAAGCCGAAAGTTACTTGTTGTCTCCGTCATTTTGATCATTTTTAACCCCCGACGCAAAAACGACGGGGTGTTATACGTTTGACGTGTTTGTGTGTGCGTTTGTGTGTGTGTGCGTGCGTGTGCGTGTGTGTGTCGGTCTGTGGAATCGTAGCTCCCGAACGGACGAACCGATTTTGACTTTCTTTCTTCAGTTTGAAAGCTGAATTAGTCGGGAGTGTGCTTAGCTATGTTTGGTACAAATCAGTCCAAGATGGCCGCCGCCACAAAATGACGGATTACGTCCTAGTTACGGACATATTGGGGTTCAAAAGTCCAGCTTTTTGAGAAGTTTAATGTAAGATTTTTAAACACCTCCATGACTCTCGTACTATTCAATCCATCCATCAGCACAATGTTTTAAGGGCGTCGCATTGAGTTTTACCACAAAACTTGATTATTCACCCAAAAAAGAAGGGTTACTTAGTTTGATGTACAAAATGCTTGGTTGAGGGCTTTGTGATGAGTCTTATTACACTCTGTAGACACGGGTGTGAGTATCGCTTATTAAAACCAAATCCATGATCTTTCCAGCACTAGACCATTCCCTCCCCATAATCCCAGAAGACCCGTTAGACTCCGCGTTCCTGGAGACCGGCATCGCGCGCCTCAACGTGTTCGACGGCGACCAGTTCGACATCATGACGCGCGACGACGTCGACGTCACCAAGATACACGTCGGCAAGCGACGCTCCAAGTACAGGGACCTCAACGATATGCTCGATGATAAGACTGATGTTAAGCAGAGAGTGGATATTTATAGTAAATATAAGTGAGTTTTTTTTTTCTATCAGTACAATAAAATAATAGGGATGCCTATTTACTAAAAATTGTCAGTCATTATCGAAAAATATTAGTTACGTATTTTTGTTGTATCAAATTAATAAAAAATGACGAAGAGAAAGGGCATCAAAGACCATGAGACTTGTAACGTCACTGTATGGTAAAAAATGTAACGACATTCGAATTTACGACGCACTGTATCGTCTTCAATTTTTGTGAAAAAAGAAAAAATATGTGGCCAATATTTTTTTGGAAATCTGTCTGACGTAGGTAGTAATTACTTTTTTTTGTCGTCTCGGCTATTAAAATATGTCTAGATTTCTGCATCATCGGACTTATAAATAAAAGTAAAAATAATTATTTTTTTAATTCAAGCTTGCGAATCAAGTCGAGTGTGATTCGTAGAGTAATACTGCTTTCGAAAATTTGTCAATTGAACCAAGACATTCGTATTTAAAACGTACGTTTTATTCGTATTTTAATTGTGTCAATTAAAAGCATAAAACTCACAAGTTTGAATTTAACATTTAAAACGATAATTTTACGAGATTTTACGCGAGAAATTGCAAGAGTGACCCTCTTGCAATTTCTCGCGTAAAATCTGTCATTTCATTTTGAAGATATCTAAGTAATGTTTCAAAATATATTTTTGTGTTACTATGCACAAACTATCAAGAATGCATTTATGGTAACAAAACTTTAAGTTATGAAATATTTTCTTACGTCCCAGTCTGGTATGCGATGAAGTGGACATGTACTCGGACGAGTACGACGACACGTACGACTCTGACGGCGTCGTGCCTACAGCCGACGTGACGGAAGACGTGCGGCGACCCTTCGTCACGCCGCGAGCGCTCCGCACACACGACAAGAGGGAGACTGAGGTGAGACACGCTTGTGTACTGCAGATAGTGTAGTGTACTCTGACGAGTACGACTCTGACGGCGTCGTGCCTACAGCCGACGTGACGGAAGACGTGCGGCGACCCTTCGTCACGCCGCGAGCGCTCCGCACACACGACAAGAGGGAGACTGAGGTGAGACACGCTTGTGTACTGCAGATAGTGTAGTGTACTCTGACGAGTACGACTCTGACGGCGTCGTGCCTACAGCCGACGTGACGGAAGACGTGCGGCGACCCTTCGTCACGCCGCGAGCGCTCCGCACACACGACAAGAGGGAGACTGAGGTGAGACACGCTTGTGTACTGCAGATAGTGTAGTGTACTCTGACGAGTACGACTCTGACGGCGTCGTGCCTACAGCCGACGTGACGGAAGACGTGCGGCGACCCTTCGTCACGCCGCGAGCGCTCCGCACACACGACAAGAGGGAGACTGAGGTGAGACACGCTTGTGTACTGCAGATAGTGTAGTGTACTCTGACGAGTACGACTCTGACGGCGTCGTGCCTACAGCCGACGTGACGGAAGACGTGCGGCGACCCTTCGTCACGCCGCGAGCGCTCCGCACACACGACAAGAGGGAGACTGAGGTGAGACACGCTTGTGTACTGCAGATAGTGTAGTGTACTCTGACGAGTACGACTCTGACGGCGTCGTGCCTACAGCCGACGTGACGGAAGACGTGCGGCGACCCTTCGTCACGCCGCGAGCGCTCCGCACACACGACAAGAGGGAGACTGAGGTGAGACACGCTTGTGTACTGCAGATAGTGTAGTGTACTCTGACGAGTACGACTCTGACGGCGTCGTGCCTACAGCCGACGTGACGGAAGACGTGCGGCGACCCTTCGTCACGCCGCGAGCGCTCCGCACACACGACAAGAGGGAGACTGAGGTGAGACACGCTTGTGTACTGCAGATAGTGTAGTGTACTCTGACGAGTACGACTCTGACGGCGTCGTGCCTACAGCCGACGTGACGGAAGACGTGCGGCGACCCTTCGTCACGCCGCGAGCGCTCCGCACACACGACAAGAGGGAGACTGAGGTGAGACACGCTTGTGTACTGCAGATAGTGTAGTGTACTCTGACGAGTACGACTCTGACGGCGTCGTGCCTACAGCCGACGTGACGGAAGACGTGCGGCGACCCTTCGTCACGCCGCGAGCGCTCCGCACACACGACAAGAGGGAGACTGAGGTGAGACACGCTTGTGTACTGCAGATAGTGTAGTGTACTCTGACGAGTACGACTCTGACGGCGTCGTGCCTACAGCCGACGTGACGGAAGACGTGCGGCGACCCTTCGTCACGCCGCGAGCGCTCCGCACACACGACAAGAGGGAGACTGAGGTGAGACACGCTTGTGTACTGCAGATAGTGTAGTGTACTCTGACGAGTACGACTCTGACGGCGTCGTGCCTACAGCCGACGTGACGGAAGACGTGCGGCGACCCTTCGTCACGCCGCGAGCGCTCCGCACACACGACAAGAGGGAGACTGAGGTGAGACACGCTTGTGTACTGCAGATAGTGTAGTGTACTCTGACGAGTACGACTCTGACGGCGTCGTGCCTACAGCCGACGTGACGGAAGACGTGCGGCGACCCTTCGTCACGCCGCGAGCGCTCCGCACACACGACAAGAGGGAGACTGAGGTGAGACACGCTTGTGTACTGCAGATAGTGTAGTGTACTCTGACGAGTACGACTCTGACGGCGTCGTGCCTACAGCCGACGTGACGGAAGACGTGCGGCGACCCTTCGTCACGCCGCGAGCGCTCCGCACACACGACAAGAGGGAGACTGAGGTGAGACACGCTTGTGTACTGCAGATAGTGTAGTGTACTCTGACGAGTACGACTCTGACGGCGTCGTGCCTACAGCCGACGTGACGGAAGACGTGCGGCGACCCTTCGTCACGCCGCGAGCGCTCCGCACACACGACAAGAGGGAGACTGAGGTGAGACACGCTTGTGTACTGCAGATAGTGTAGTGTACTCTGACGAGTACGACTCTGACGGCGTCGTGCCTACAGCCGACGTGACGGAAGACGTGCGGCGACCCTTCGTCACGCCGCGAGCGCTCCGCACACACGACAAGAGGGAGACTGAGGTGAGACACGCTTGTGTACTGCAGATAGTGTAGTGTACTCTGACGAGTACGACTCTGACGGCGTCGTGCCTACAGCCGACGTGACGGAAGACGTGCGGCGACCCTTCGTCACGCCGCGAGCGCTCCGCACACACGACAAGAGGGAGACTGAGGTGAGACACGCTTGTGTACTGCAGATAGTGTAGTGTACTCTGACGAGTACGACTCTGACGGCGTCGTGCCTACAGCCGACGTGACGGAAGACGTGCGGCGACCCTTCGTCACGCCGCGAGCGCTCCGCACACACGACAAGAGGGAGACTGAGGTGAGACACGCTTGTGTACTGCAGATAGTGTAGTGTACTCTGACGAGTACGACTCTGACGGCGTCGTGCCTACAGCCGACGTGACGGAAGACGTGCGGCGACCCTTCGTCACGCCGCGAGCGCTCCGCACACACGACAAGAGGGAGACTGAGGTGAGACACGCTTGTGTACTGCAGATAGTGTAGTGTACTCTGACGAGTACGACTCTGACGGCGTCGTGCCTACAGCCGACGTGACGGAAGACGTGCGGCGACCCTTCGTCACGCCGCGAGCGCTCCGCACACACGACAAGAGGGAGACTGAGGTGAGACACGCTTGTGTACTGCAGATAGTGTAGTGTACTCTGACGAGTACGACTCTGACGGCGTCGTGCCTACAGCCGACGTGACGGAAGACGTGCGGCGACCCTTCGTCACGCCGCGAGCGCTCCGCACACACGACAAGAGGGAGACTGAGGTGAGACACGCTTGTGTACTGCAGATAGTGTAGTGTACTCTGACGAGTACGACTCTGACGGCGTCGTGCCTACAGCCGACGTGACGGAAGACGTGCGGCGACCCTTCGTCACGCCGCGAGCGCTCCGCACACACGACAAGAGGGAGACTGAGGTGAGACACGCTTGTGTACTGCAGATAGTGTAGTGTACTCTGACGAGTACGACTCTGACGGCGTCGTGCCTACAGCCGACGTGACGGAAGACGTGCGGCGACCCTTCGTCACGCCGCGAGCGCTCCGCACACACGACAAGAGGGAGACTGAGGTGAGACACGCTTGTGTACTGCAGATAGTGTAGTGTACTCTGACGAGTACGACTCTGACGGCGTCGTGCCTACAGCCGACGTGACGGAAGACGTGCGGCGACCCTTCGTCACGCCGCGAGCGCTCCGCACACACGACAAGAGGGAGACTGAGGTGAGACACGCTTGTGTACTGCAGATAGTGTAGTGTACTCTGACGAGTACGACTCTGACGGCGTCGTGCCTACAGCCGACGTGACGGAAGACGTGCGGCGACCCTTCGTCACGCCGCGAGCGCTCCGCACACACGACAAGAGGGAGACTGAGGTGAGACACGCTTGTGTACTGCAGATAGTGTAGTGTACTCTGACGAGTACGACTCTGACGGCGTCGTGCCTACAGCCGACGTGACGGAAGACGTGCGGCGACCCTTCGTCACGCCGCGAGCGCTCCGCACACACGACAAGAGGGAGACTGAGGTGAGACACGCTTGTGTACTGCAGATAGTGTAGTGTACTCTGACGAGTACGACTCTGACGGCGTCGTGCCTACAGCCGACGTGACGGAAGACGTGCGGCGACCCTTCGTCACGCCGCGAGCGCTCCGCACACACGACAAGAGGGAGACTGAGGTGAGACACGCTTGTGTACTGCAGATAGTGTAGTGTACTCTGACGAGTACGACTCTGACGGCGTCGTGCCTACAGCCGACGTGACGGAAGACGTGCGGCGACCCTTCGTCACGCCGCGAGCGCTCCGCACACACGACAAGAGGGAGACTGAGGTGAGACACGCTTGTGTACTGCAGATAGTGTAGTGTACTCTGACGAGTACGACTCTGACGGCGTCGTGCCTACAGCCGACGTGACGGAAGACGTGCGGCGACCCTTCGTCACGCCGCGAGCGCTCCGCACACACGACAAGAGGGAGACTGAGGTGAGACACGCTTGTGTACTGCAGATAGTGTAGTGTACTCTGACGAGTACGACTCTGACGGCGTCGTCCCTACAGCCGACGTGACGGAAGACGTGCGGCGACCCTTCGTCACGCCGCGAGCGCTCCGCACACACGACAAGAGGGAGACTGAGGTGAGACACGCTTGTGTACTGCAGATAGTGTAGTGTACTCTGACGAGTACGACTCTGACGGCGTCGTGCCTACAGCCGACGTGACGGAAGACGTGCGGGAGATAATGACGGTCGGCTCTTTGTACAACTCCAACAACTCAACTTGTATGAGTTTAGCTTGTGGATTTGTGGACACTTAGGGCAGGTCCTCATAATGGTTTCGAAGCAGCAGAGTTCTTGGTCGTGTCGGGAGCGTTGCAAATGAAAGTATATATTAGAATTTAGGGAAATGTTCCTAGAAAGAACTCTCTAAATCACCACTATTCTTAATCACCATTATTGAACTTTCAGGAGGAATCAGAAGACGAACCAGAACAGGAAGAGGCTCGACCGAGCAGCAGTCGAACCAAGATGGACTTCTGTGTGAACCCTGAGGACATCCGCGCGCGCAGGGAGGCCAGCCTCAGGGCGCGCTGGGGGACCGGGGGCGCCGCCAGGCCTGCACCACCACCTAGGTGAGTGGAGAAGTCCTATAGTTCTTGTATCGGTTTGTATATACAGGGTGGTCCAGGCCAGATGGATATACACTGTCTTTATGTTGTAGAGACCTATTTGTACCCGCCAAGAAAAAAATCGCTTGTGACCCGCTTACAAGATATGATTTTTTTTTTAATTTTAGAAATATCAATACCATTAATGTTTTCATGGTCTTTTATTTACTTTTAAAATGAAAAATTCTATTAATTTTATATTTTAGGTGCTTACTTAGACATTGCACATTTACACTCTCTCAGAAAAAAAATTCAGACTGATCTGCAAATTTCAAGTGTATTTAATTTCATATCAATGCAAGAATAATTATTTTCCTTGAAATCGACAGATTTTTCGTAAACTCCAATTAAAAATTAAAAAAAAACGATTTTTTTTAACGTTAAGTGCTACATAGCGTCAGGTGACGGTCACGCAAGAGGTCAACGCGCCAAAAGAAGTTTTCAATAAAAAAAAATCAAGACAAAACATAATGGGCTGCCTTTTCGCATTTTGCGTTCTTCCAGGTGACCTTGGAACAGTGATTTTCTAAACATAGACAACACAACTTAGTGACCACCGACACCTATTGGAAGGAGTTAATTACTGAAATTAAAGATGCTAGAGTCTACGAAATCTAAGAAGTCCGTTTTGACAGCGGTCAAATCCATCGTAAAATTGACAACGCTATCGGAAATTGAACTTACTATTAGCTAACAAATGTCAAAATGGTCATATTAATTTTTGAATTTTTTAGTTAGGTTTTACCCGGATTTTCTCGGTACGAAAACGAAACAAAACTTGTCCGCTGTCAAAAATCCAAAGCATATTGTTTTTTTTTAGCAGTTACCTTCATTTTCTAACAATTTAATATGCTTCCAGGAACACGGACGTAACAGGCAAGCCCAAAGGTCAAGGTCAAGAAAAGGACGTCCTACACAACAGAGATAAGAAGGAGAAACACAAGTCTGCGCGAGCCAATCACAACCGTCGGTCCGGCGCGCAGTGGAAGCGCAGTCAGGGCATGATGCCGTCCTAGTACCACCCTGTATAGCTACCGCACACTCTGTATACTGACGGGGGAGTTTGTGGACTATTTGGGACTTATTTTAGGTCCATGTTCACCGAGAAGATAACAGTCTCATTATCTAAAAACAGCTGTCAATGTGATATGTTCCTATACAAAAATGTGTTTTAAACAGCTATCGACATTAGTATCGTTGACTTTTGGGAAGGTTTTTGAAGCGTGAAAAAACTATTTACAATATTTACTACTAGCGGACGTCACGTAGTTTCACCCGCATATTTCCTGTTCCCGTGGGAGTACGGGGATAAAATTTAGTCAATGTTACTCAGGGTGAATGTAGCTTTCCAATGGTGAAAGAATTTTTGAAATCGGCACAGCAGTTTTTGAGTTTATTCATTACAAACATACACACAAACAAAAATACTAATTTATCCTCTTTATAATATTATACTTACTATACAAGCTTTCGTTTTGCATCCTAGTCAAATTCAAGAGTGTGCTACAGACCATCAAACTGAACAACTTTCTCTATGGGACCACCTTTGTAAACGTAAAAAA
The DNA here is from genome assembly GCA_916618015.1 of Xestia c-nigrum. Classification (NCBI taxonomy): domain Eukaryota; kingdom Metazoa; phylum Arthropoda; class Insecta; order Lepidoptera; family Noctuidae; genus Xestia; species Xestia c-nigrum. Next base: position 3,249,286 of record OU745261.1, on the reverse strand, counting down.
ATAATCAGCTGTCTCATACATTTCGTCGAGTATCGGAATTTTGGTAAGGCGCCGTTGATTATTTTTCAATACAATTCCTCGAAAACTGGTTCTTTTCACTACGATTAGGTTCAAAATGCAGTGTATTTCACACACGTGCGTTTTTCATGTTTTTTCCACACATGTGCGGAAAGCTAAATTGCCACAGATAACTATACGTATAGTTAGTACAAACTGGGAAATTCATAATTAAAAAAAAACGGCGTAAACATTTTATGAATGTTCAAATTGTGTTAATAAATTCAATATCATAGATAAACATGATTCTTTAAAACTAATATTTTCTTTTATAAACAAATTAACATTTATGTGTGTTCTAAATTCAAAAATATATAAAAAAAAACTATTTTTAAATAAGTCTGTGTAACGGCTTCATACTTACCTTTGCTTCAACCTAAAAAAAAAATCTAAATAGTTAGTAATCTATGACACAAATATTTTACATTCGTTTATTTTATTTCTTCAAAAGTGTATTGGAAAACGTCGTTTGATACACGTGGATATTTTGTTATTGCAGTTCTCGTCTCAAAATGAATACCGACTTGAACGGCAATAACAAACTTTCTCCACTTGTGTCAAAATGTACTATTTTCGCGATTACAATGGTGGTCCCGTGGAGAAAGTTGTTCAGTTTGATGGTCTGTAGCACACGCTTGATTTTGACCAGAATCCAATGTGAGACCTTGTATTATAAAAGTGAACGCAATTTGAAGGTATCGCATAGAGGTTATCGAGTATCTCAGTGAATTTATTTTTGTATTTTCAAAAAGTTAGTTAGTTTTTTAATTTGTATCGATTATGTGTGGTTTGTACTGTTTACGAGCACAGATAACATAATTTTATAATTAAAAAAAAAATGTTTTGTAAATGTTTTAGACTCATGCCTGATTTAAAGTTATTTTTCCAATTACACGAAAGTGAAATATTCGTCTCCACATTACATAAAAATACCCTCCTTTTAGGGTCCACAGCAGTCGGATAAAAAATAAGCGTTGTAAATTATTTTCGCTAAAATAAGTAAACAGCAAAATAGTCCACAAACACTTTCATGTCATCAAAACTCTATGAACATTGTGGTAATAATTATTATGTCATAGACACGATTAGCTATGTTTTAACTGTAGTGAAGATCTAGGAAAAAAAAAAGAGAGAATTGTCAAATTACCAAGTTACCAATGTTTCCATAAAAAAAGGACGCGTTATTGTATGAAATCGGTTAAGAAACTATAATATTAATAATTGCACATCGCTTTAAAAAAAAAAACGTTAATCGGTTGTGTTTTACAGTTCGCCATTTTTAATGGTAATAATATCTAGTCCTTTTGCAGCTATTATGTATCTCTGTCAAAATAACTTTGCTGATGACAAGGTAAAATAACTGTGAAAGGACTGTAAGGAACAATTCCGAAAGAGACTGGTGAAATACCTTTTGACAGTGGAAGACAGTTTTGTAGGAAATTGCTGTTTGTTTTTAATTGAAAACTACTTTACTCGCGTTAGGTACTTTTTGGATGAACAGGGTGTCTAAAATGGCCGCTTTAGCAGAATCGTAAATGAATCGCGTTAAAAATTTTAAATTATTAAAATTGTCTAAAGCGGCCATTTTAGACCCTCAGAAAACATGGAACTCGCTTGACCTTCACCTAACGCTTCGTAGCACTCGTAGCCGATCCGCTACGGCGTAGCACCACTTAGGCGTGCGCGGGGCACAACCCGTAGCAGATATAGATTACTTAGTTTTTACTTTTATCGGCAGTCCCCGAAATTCTGCCACGTATGTTTTTTTTTTTAATAATTCCTAAGTGGAAGTAGGGATTGCTGGGATTTAAAATAATGTGCTGAAAACATGGTAACCGACGGTTTTAATTATTCATCTGTTAAAATTTTATCCACAAGTAAAAACTACAAAGGCGGTACAGTTACCTTTTTTTTAGGATGGGAAATCATCAAATGACTTCTCCCACTCTGGGCGGAGCGGGCGGTAGTGTCAGACTTTGACTGACTAAAACCCATCCATGTTCCTTCCTCGCCCTTTATGTTCCGGGGCCGCGGTATCTCTTTCTAACAGGCCCGCAACCCCGGCGCGGTTCAGTTACCTCAGGTACCTTTTTTTGGGCGGAACGGAAGGGAGTGTCAGACTTGAAAACTCATCCATGTTCCTTCTTAGTCCTTTGTGTTCCGGGGCCACAGTCTCTCTATCGAACGGTCCCGAAACCCCAGCCTTAAGTACCTTAGGTTTGGTTTTCCTTCGAAATATTGGCAAGTGAACATACTGCTTACAATATGACGCATTCTTTTCCTGTAGATTGTAATCTGTCGAAATGAAACCGTAAAATTGTGAAATGTATGCGATGGAACTCACCTCGCGCACTCTGGAGGGGCACTTTGCCCCTGGTACCACTCCCATGAAAATATAATGCACCATTCCTGAAAAAAAACAGATCTCTTATAACGATTGAATGGCTCTGCTGCTACAGTTTGCAGTTGAGGTCGACTTCGGAATTGTACCGTTATTAGAAGCTACGTAAATGTTACTAATACAGTGTTACAAGGATCTTTTGGCGCTGGAATGACATCGGCAGGAGAGCGCTGATCGTAGGTACAATACTGACTGCCTCGTTGGTGTAGTGGTCGCAAGCTGGATTGCTGAGCATGAGGTCCTGGGTTCGATTCCTGGGTCGGAAAAAATGTTATTGGGTTTTTCTATCAAGAATTTCTCAATATCAGTCTATGTTTGTGCCCGGTTGATGGCAATAGGGTCGACCACAATTACATGGGACTTAAACCTAACTGGCGAAATGTAGGTTTACTTAGTTACACCTCTGCTGGATTACCGACGTGATGTTAAGGGGCCGGCGGAGCGTGCTTCGTTCATACAAACGTAATACCAAAATAATTCGTAAACCGAACATATTCTTAATAAAGTGTGTATTTCGATTGGATTACATAATATCTAGGTTCCCAAATATCTATTACGAATGGACATTGATTTAAACAAGAGTTATGAGAAAAATAAGTTTTCTATAGTAATTTTAAATTCCTCATATCTTGTCTAAATATCATTGTGATTGACGACTTGAATGGCGTAGTGGTAGTGAGACTGCCTTACGCTCTGAGGGTCCTGAGTTCGAATCTCGATAGGAGCTAATGTTTGTGTGATGAGCATGGGCATTTGTTTCCGAGTCATGGATGTTTATATGTATAATAAGTATGTATTTACAAACAAAAAAGTAATATATGTAGTTTATCAACTATCTGGTGTCCACGACACAAGCCTTGCTTAGTGTGGCACTAGATGGCGCTGTGTGTTAATGTCCAGCGATATTTATTATTATTTATTGTCCTTTCAAAATAAATATACATTTCCTTAAGAATATGTTTGGTTTATGAATTATTTTGGTATCACGTTTGTATGAACGACGCACTCTCCGCCGGCCCCTTAAGTTACATAATTATTTACTTGTTTACTTACAATATAATACTTCCGACCGTAACATACAAAACTGTTGAAGCAGTATATCCGTGAAAATTGTATTAAGAAAACAAGATGGCTGCGTAACTTCTGGTACCGATTAAATCCACACGCCAAAATAACCTTGCAGCACTTGAATACCAAATTGCCTTATTATCTGTTTCTGAAAGCTTTAGAAATGTCACTTCAATAGAATTATGAGATAACTATAGGAAATATACCATAAACTGTAATATTTATAAACATTATGTGTTCATAAGACGTATCCAATAGAATTCATAAAAATATTAACAAAACTGCAATAAAACCATACAGAGCCTTATTAACATAGACATAAATACAAGCGGCACTAGGTGTTTCAGAAAGGTTAACATTTAAAACTAAAGTAGTAGCGAGATAAATATAACATGCGTTTTGGCCTAGTAAGGGCCAGTTTCACCGGTTCCGGATAAAGTGTCGGTTAGTTATCTGATAGTTAATACTATCTACCACTTAAAGGCTGGTTACAACTAATACTTTATCTACCAGATATCGCTATCCGACACCTGTGAAACCAAAAGTGTTAGTTTATCTGGCAGATAATTTCCTAACAGGCTAACCGACACTTTATCCGCAACCGGTGAAACTGGCCCTAATTATTGTAGTTTTGACACACTACCTTTAATTTTGAGTGCGTTACATTGAGCGTTACCGTAATATAGGGTGACTGGTAATTTATTAGTGTACGATACTTGAAACACGTGATTGGACTCATGATAACAAACAACTTTTTCACTTCTCATGCTCTAAAAGTACGCCGTTATATAGCCCTACGAAGCGGGATTAAAGTGACCGTTTATTCCCTAGGGAGTAAAAAGTAATTTAAAAATGGAACGATCTTTTACTCGGAAACATGGACACAAAAGTGTAACTTGTCAAAGGTTTTATTTAAATTTCGAATTGGCATGCAAATAGAAAGCGGTTTATTGAAAAAATAAAACAAATGAAAGAGTTCATTTGTTTTTTTTTTCTATTTGCATGCCAATTCGAAATTTAAATAAAACCTTTGACAAGTTACACTTTTGTGACCATGTTTCCGAGTCAAAGATCGTTCCATTTTTAAATTACTTTTTACTCCCTAGGGAATAAACGGTCACTTTAATCCCGCTTCGTAGGGCTATAACGGCGTACTTTTAGAGCATGAGAAGTGAAAAGTTGTTTGTTATTGCACAATCACGTTACGTTACGTTTGTTTTAGGTTCGTACACTAGTTACCAGTTTATACCGATTCTGGACACAGTAGAAATCCCTCCTAATATTGGTAAATAGTTAAGTTATTCGTACTTATTTATTTCATAAATTATATGAGGTGTGTACCCTCATAATGTCATTTTATATTTCTAAATAGCTTGACCTCATTGGTGAAAACAAAAATAGCTACTGACGCGCCATCTACAATGCGCTTCGACGGTCCTTCTCTATTGAAAAAACAAAATTGGGGTGCTAAGGTGAACGCACACCTATCCGCGCTGAAAGAAACATTTTCTCGCCCGTATAACGTTATCTATTCGTCCCATTCGACGCGGATAAGTGTGCGAGGTTTCATAGGATTTCATACAAGTAATTCTAAAATTCGATTCTTTCGGCTCCTTCGCTTTTTTCGGCTCTGATAAGTGTGCGTTCACCTTTAGTATGGATTTTGGTTATTCGTCAAATGATTCTTCTTACAGCAATGTTTTCGAAATTGGTTTAGATACAAAAATTATATTGATATATCGTATCTATAAATACTGGTATTAACGAAGACAACGTGATACAAACATTGTGATTAGTTTAAACTAATGTGTAATATTGTGTATGATATGTAACTTACTATAAATAGTGGTTTTGTTATTTATATTCAGAATGAAGTTGTATTTATTAATGCTTTGTTTTATTTCCAACATCATTTTGATCCATTTATACAAAGGATCATAAGCTCACGCCTATTTCCCATGGGCCCATGGGGTAGGCAGAACTATATACAGCCCGTGACTAAATGATAACAGCCGCTCGGGTCGATCTTTGCGTTAAATCGTGCTTGCCTAGGTTGATCTGTGGATGGGTTACCCATTACATACCGGGTTTCCTCCGTACCTTAAAAATCAAGATAAGCCGTTGGTCCCGGCTGCCATTTGCACATCATTGACAGTCGTTACAGGTAGTCAGTAGCCCAAAAAGTTTGACAACCAGTGTAACCTGGGGGTATCATATTTACACAGTACCAACTGGGTTGTGGAGGTCAGATAAGTAGTCGCTCCATGTAAAATACTGGTATTCAGCTGCATCCAGTTAGACTGGAAGCCGACCCCAACATAGTTGGGAAAAGGCTAGGCAGATGATGAGGCAGAACTATAGAATGTCATCCGCTGCGATTTTTTTTTTTTTCATTGACGGTACGGTTAACATACAGGGTGTAAACCACCTCATCACAAAGCCGTTAACCAAGCATTCTGTACATCAAACTAAGTAACTTTACGCAAAAAAATATTGCTGGGAAGCAACTTTTTTTTAAGGTTATAAATCATGTATTGTGGTAGAACTCAATGTAACGCACTTAAAACATTGTGCTGATGAATGGCTTGAATAGTACGGAGGTCTTGGAGGTGATAATAGTCAAAATCTAACAAAAAAAAACTTGTCAAAAAGTTGTAACTTTGACCCCCATATCTCCGTAACTAGAACGTTCCCAGGTATGGTGTAGAACAAAAAAAATATCTCAGTGATGGGGAGAACAAGTGCCTTTCGGCTTCGTGAAGAGGTGTTTTACACCCAATAGAATGTCATCCGCTGCGGTATTTTTTTTTTCCCTTGACGGTACTGTTAACATAGTGGCTGGCTGAGCGACTGGCTACTGCGCTGCTTTTCGCAGGTACATTTCTGTGGCCTAGCTAGGCCTATTAGTAGTTGTTCCGGGTCTGCCTGTTAGTGTGTGCGAGTTTAAATGTTTGTAAACACCCCCATAATTCATAACGTTGTGTGATGTTTAAAAATGTTTAAAAATAATCGAGTTCCTTGCTGAACACTTGTCGCGAGATGGCGCTAAATGTGTTGTCTGGTCGCAGACATATCGCTTATTATTGAAGATTGCGATCTGTCCCGGTTTCCCCAAATTCCCCCTGCCCCCGAATTGTATCTAATAAGAAATATGGCTTAGGTTACTCAGATGATTTAGCCGTGGTGTTATTCCTGCTTCACCGACGACATCCCAACCACACCGGACACCACGCTCGCGCTGTACGCGGACGACGCCGCGTACATTGCAACATCACTCAACGTGCAGCACGCGGCAGTCAAGCTGCAGCGCGTGCTTGACCTCCCAACTAGCACACAAGCTGCTTCAATCACTTCTGTGCAACCTGAATGTTCTACAATAGCCGTTCAAGGGGTTTACAATCATACTTAAGTGGTACAGTAGCGTATTCAATCGCTCTTTAACAGGCAGGTGGTACAATAGCCGTACAACAGGGCTATAATATTTAAAAGTGTTTAAATAGAGTTACAAGCTTCCTTTAAGGTGCTTTAGGTGGTATATTGCATATTTGTAACTCTATATCTACAGCAGAGAAACAGGTTGTACAACGGAGTTTCAATACCTCATCCATGTACCACCTTAGACTCGCATAGCACCTTTGTAGATCCAAGGGTGCTATGCAAGCGGTAGAGGGCTCCGTACTAACACCTAAAATACGAATCGAGCTCTACAGTCGCGCTACAAGAACTTATTTAAATCCTGAGGCGCATGTGGGAAAGACACAGGCGCTGACTGTCGGCGTCTACAAACAGCCCCCCTTGAAACTACAAGGCGCCGATATCAAGTGGCTCCAGCAGGCCAAGTACCTCGGAGTCACCATTGATAGTCGGCACACCATGGCGCCACACGTCCGCACGGTCGGTGCGAAAAGCAGGAGCGCCCGCTTCCTGCTGCACACAGTGCTCTCGTCCCGACTCCCGCTGCGTGCCAAGCTGAGCATGTAGAAAACGTACATCAGACCGCAGCTCACGTACGCTGCTCTAGCCTGGCTCGCCCGCACGAGCGAGAAAAGCAGAAAGAAACTGGAGATACAACAAAAATTGACGCTACGGAAGATTGTCGCAGCCCCTCGCTTCGTGAGGAACTCAGTCGTCAAACGGGACCTCGACATCAAGAGCCTGGAGGACTTCTGCGGTCGCCTCGCGTCCAACATGTTCGCGCGAGCCGATGCCTCTGCCTGGCCCCATATCAAGACGATAGCGCCATGGCACACACGGTCACCTGACGCGGGGCGCCCGCCACGGTGATTACCGCGCGACCTAGTTGCGGACGTGACTGACGCCACCCACCGGACTGACCCCTGAGTATGTCGTTTTTATTTATGTATTTTATTACAAAAGACATACTCATCAAAAAGATTCCACACACTACACACACTTGGTGAAACGTCGTGTTCTAAGTTAATATAGGCACAACGTCCAACCCCCACCTCGTACCCGCATGACTCCACACTCGAATTTACTCACGCGATGCGCGGGCGCGCTATCTACTCGCAAAACATGAGCGGTGTCACTTATTACACAATACCGCTCACACACACATACCTGGCCCTTTAGCCCGGAGCGCATCGGCTATAGCTTCGATAACGCTGTGGGTGAGGGCCCCTCTCCTGGTAGGGGGCAGCCCTAGCCGCCTCTGGCTGGTGATCATCCGCTAGGCTTCACCCGGGGCACCGGGAGTTCTACCTGGCGGTGACAGACCGCCGAAGCGGCGTGAAGATACGGTTAACACCGTGGCGCCCTCTGCTCACACAATGAGACACTAACACACAGGCGAGCGGAAAGGCGGCCTATATTGCCGCCCCATAAACGGCGGCGGCACCCGTAAGCCTACGGATGCAAATTAATGATCCCGCGGGACCAAGGGCGATGCCCATAACCCGCCTGCCGCACCCCCTCCCTGGGGGGGTGCAGCGAACTTTCACGAGATGATTTAGCATAATAACGGTGTAAGAATTTATGTCATAGGTCCAGTAGTTTTTATGTTTATTCGTTACACAAATACAAAACTTTTACTCTCTAAGAAAGAGAGGAAAAGTTTTGTATTCTCCTGCCCTGCCCCGCCAAACGACACAAAATATGCGTCAAAATGGTAGGTGACATTATGGCTTGGCGTGGAGGGCTCTCGCTTTAAGGCGACTCCTGTCATGCTTAAACTGCAACTTTCAGTTCATTGCGGCTGTCGCAAGATGCGTGTCTATCTGGCAAGCTGGGAGATGTTACAAAATGTCTAAAACATAAACTATGAGTCGTGAGAATAGTTTAAGGGAACGGATCGTCCTTGTTTCACATGGTTATGTATGAGTCATGATCATTAGTCTGGCATTTACTGCCAAACAAAGATCGAGACCCATCAGGAATGCCGAATTAGAAATTGTAACATCTTGAAGCACGTGAAGTCGATTTGATTTGTGATCTGAAGACCAATTCTTAGTATTGAAATCACGAGATGACCTCAGCAACTATTCTCAGTATTAAATGCTCACTTTTTTAAGCAAGTACACAAATGGCAAATATTGACCCATGCGATTCGGCAATTGTCATTTTCAAATGGTGGAGTTCTGGAAATACGTTTAGGAATGTCATATAAGTAGGTACTTACCGGACTGTTTATTTCACGGCTCTTTGTAACCTGGGATACCCAAGTCTAGAGTGAATAGAGTTGTGGGAAATAAATATATGGAAAGACAACGTATCTATATTTTATTGTACACGAACCCGGCTTTGACCGAGTAGCAGTGTCTATGTATTTTAATAGTTAGTTTAGGTAACCTAGGTCAGAGCTGGGTTGGTGGCTAGATACCTATCTAGCTTACCTTTTTCTAGGCAAGCGTGATTTTCTGCAATAGTTGTAAAAAGGCTTAGCAAGCGATGGTACCTCGACTCGAAATTTTACTCGCAGGTAGCTCACATATCTCACATAATTATATGATCTAAGTCTACATTAAACCTTGTCCATTTAATGTCACAGATTGACTGCGTCGTTTATCTGCCGCTCAGACACAGAGGATGAATGTATTCAGAGCGTTGCGAGTAACTAACATCAATGTACACTTGCCGCCAACGAAGTCGAGAACTGGAGATCCGTAAGCATTCTAAGATTTGGAAATGATTTGTCGCCTGACTGTAGGTGGGTTGAAAGGTGTTGGAATGAAGAACAGCTACCCAAGTAAAGCTCAGCTCTAGAGAATAGACAGAAATGAAAGCGTTAATTCATAACACTGCACCACACCAATACTGCCATACTTAAAGGCACTGCCCTGCTTCAGCATGCTAGAGCACTAAGCTCTGTATGTGGACTTTTATCTTCGTTTTGTATGAAATTGTAGTCGAGATACTCCACTTTCTATGAAGTGTGTCTAGCAAATGAACTGATATAAGTAACGTGACAAACTGTGACAAACTTAACCTACGTAGTACCTATTAGTGATTAATACTGTGATTAGTGAACGAATGACTTTATTTCCGACAGAGCCCATTCAATTTGGTAGATAAAGGCAGATTTATAGTGAATTCTAAGAAACTGCAGTCATGTGTAAGGGAATAAGAATCTTAATCAACACGTCAGAAATAGTCAGAATTACATGAATGTTGCAGATGTCTTCTTTTAAATCATGAATTTTTACACACACGTTTCATCAACACAAAAAAGTCAATAGCCATTTTTCTTATAACAATATTCAATACAGAACCTTTGTAATATAATTGCAAATAAAATGTATGAAAGGAGAGGCGATTATAAACTGTCGGCAGTGAATAGTGGAGGTTGAATCGCGCGCGTGTCCAGAATAGCAATATCTCATCTTTGTGATACGCTTGCGGCGGCGCTCAGGCGGAGATACGGTGACGAGCGCAGCGATCATTTTGTTAATCTATGTCAACGTTTGAATTATATAGTTTTGCCATAAAATCAAGTGTGGTTGTATGTAGAACTTAGTCAACAACAAACTAACAAGTTGTGTGCCTTATTTCAACAGTTTGAGGGATTCAGAATTCAGTTGAGAGCAACTGTCTGACTAACTTCAGCAGCCTGAGGATTCTAAATTCCTTTCCAGTTTGTCCCAGCCATTAAAATCAGTGGTCCATCTAACTGGGGACGTCCCACCTTTGGAGAGGATCATGTCCAGAAGAAGATTGAGATTGATTGACTTGATCTTGATCTTTTATCAAACAGGTTGTCATGTCAAAGGTATTTAATTTTAACTTGCGGATGCCCAAATATTGTTAAATATCATCCTACATTTAATCGCAGCAATGAGGATAACAAGACTTGCTACCAAATATCAGCGCTGTGACGTTTTTTTATTTTAAATGTTACAGCACCATGCTGAGATAGGAGCCTTTTGGTCTTGTACAGGACAAATTCTGTTTTGTATTTTGTTTGTTTTTTCTTATGATTTCGTTTATTTTATTCTCCCATTGTGTTTACTTTAAACTAGTGTTATAATACCAATTTTTACCATTTTTTTTATGTGTTGTCCTGTCAGGCTAATAAATGCTTTTTTCATCCCCCCACCTCGGAAAGAGTATTTTTGCTCTTCGATATCTGAGTGCAAAAGCTGTTTTTATCGTCATGAGGGTAAAGTTAATTTGAATTTAGAACATCGTGTGCACTAAGCGTGTGCAGTGCATTCAAAACATCATTAAACCTATTTACTTCTACCTCTATGGTGCCGAATTTATTATACTTTTTTTTTAATTTGTTAAGTACTCAGACTCGGAACCTTCTTGGTGTACTTTTTTAATATGTTTTGCGCGCGCCATTTTCTTTTCACATCATATTGTTATCACCTTAGGTTAAAAAAAAGGAATCCAACTTGTAAACAAGTGAAAAACCTCATTATCTAGCGACGAGGAAGTTTATTTGACGCCGACAGAATTCACTGAATTTGTTAATAATGCGCATTTTTTTTATTCCCGTTTATTCATTTCCTCGCTGAGGTGGGATGAAAAGTTACGTGTTGCACTCGAGTGCAAAGATTTTTCACCAAGATTCTAAATTTTGAATCACTCGCTTCGCTCGTGACTCAATATTAGAATCTTTCGCTTGCTCGGTCATCAAAATTGAGCACGCAGTTAAAAAACAACTTTACACTCTTGTATAACAAATAACTATTCTTTCTTTCTTTCTACCGATCTATCCACTAAATAATCACCAAAGGTAAATCCTCACAACTAAATAAGTATCTCAAAATCGTCACTATGCCGCCTCCCTAACCACAAAGCCGCACCGCGCTCATAAAAGCGTCGTAAGCATAGCCCTACGTCCGCCACGATGTCTTCATGCAGCCACATAAAATTCGATGCGCCGATGACCCTGGCGCGCATGAGACATCGAGGTACCGTAGCCAAATCATGTAGTTCTTAGGTATTAGTAGTATTTATGTAGAAACTATAGTATTTAGCATTGGTATTAAAGAGCAAAAATAAAATCTGATATGGTTTTATTATTTCTTCAATTTGTAGATCGAATCAGAAATGAAGAGATTCGCAAGGGAATCTGACTTTACCTAATAACACAGAGAGATTGGGAATTTTATTGTGCTCCTTTATAGGAGTTTTAACTTTTAACCAAGTTAACCGCTATGGTAGGGCACATTACTCGCAGAACACGGATGACAGACGAAAGGTCCAGGATTGACAACCACCTTCCAGAACGTGCGTCGTTGGAAGTCCTTCCACAAGGAGGAATGATAACCCTGTCAAAGACCGCGGGAATTTACTTCGTACAAGAATCTAAACAACTAGCTGACCCACGCAACTTTGTCTGCGTCACATAAGAGAGAAAACCTAAAGGAAAAAAAAACCCCGTATTTGTAATATTTTTCATTCTTGCTCCGCTCCTCAAAGTCGTAGCGTGATGTTATATAGCCTAAAGCCTTCCTCGATAAATAGACGATCCAACACAAAAATTATTTTTTCAATTCAAACTCCTGACTTTATATTTCTAAAGAATCGGTCAAAGAAGGCATCTTGTGGTGTTTTGTAGGTAATTAGGAATCTATTGAATTAGCTATTAAAGTAACCGCCACAAAGAAGTAACGGAGAACCCAAAGACCGTCAGTTAAAATTAACTCCTGACCTTCGCTGATACCGCTATTCATGTAAGCACGTTTAATGCAAGTTGTGTTAAAGTAATAATCATTATTAAGGCTATTAATGTCGTCTTAGATCTTTACCGCTACAGTTAAAAGGCATGGTAGATGGCGGGATGATGCCGCAATCAATGCGGCGTTATTGATCAGTGCTGCTTGCACACAGTTGGCAATGTATGGTGTTTTAATAGGATTATGTACAATGATAGAACACCTACTGTTATAATAACTTCTGTTTCCCCACCAGTTTCGTGGTAGTGTCACAAGAGATTACAACAGCCTGTAGGTAACTTCTTCTTGATAAAATCTTCTACACATACTGAAAAAAAAGAGAGAAAAAAAGAAAGAGAAAATGTTTATTTGACGTCAGTATTAAGCACACACACAATAATAATAAAAAAGTAACAAAAAGGACAAAAATACATAGTATGTACTGTGTGCGTCACGGCTGCGCAAAAAAGGTCCATTTCAGCATTCATGCCAGACAGGTGATGCTGTCTGACGCTGGTTTTCCAATGAACCTTGACGGGGGAAGGGACAAACAGAAAACAGTTTCAAACATAAGAATATATAAATAAATGGCTAACGGTACAATAAAAAAAATAAAAAAAAGCATCTTCTCTATGGTAAGCATTGGTAACCTTTTAACTTTTAACCTACGGTCACTACATGACTGCATCAACTGCATGTTGATCATTTCAGACTGATTTCTAATGCAGCTGAATATCAGAGCACATGGGCTTCTGATATAACTTCCTTATGTAACCTTAACACTTGTAAAGCCTTACAAAAAATACCTAATTCAGTCCTTCCTAAAATTTACCATCTTTCCAATAGGCACAATCTGCTCAGCTACACCAAAATACATAATTTATTCCACATCAAACATAGGTGTGTTATAAAATAAATAAAATACCTGAATGTCGCTGTAATGACAAGGCTCGAGCCCCAACGTGGCGCGTTTTATTATATTACCTGTAATAGGGGGCATTAGGGCGGGGCGGAAGGATTTAATAAGTGAGCGGCGCGCGCACGGCAAAATTGCGATGTTCGATGCGTACGCGCACCGCTCCAGGCGGTGATAGGGGTGGGACAGACTGTTTATCGATCGATATCGAGTTAAAGTTGAATATTTTTTGGATATGCCTTCTTGTAGAAGGACTGATGGTCAACCGAGAAAGTGTCATGGAGTGGAGACCGCGTATTGGCAACTATAAAATATGCCTGATGGTAGAGACGGAAGGCAGGGTATGGCGTGGTTTTAGAGAGGCTTATGTTCAACAGAAAAGGCTGGATGAACTACAGGATATCTTGACATCCATCGATGGAACTCTTTCTGAGACTTTTGTAACTCACAAAAACCCTCATAGGTATCAGTCACTAGTGCGGATAATACCTGAAAACAAAAGAAAGTTATACTATCGTAACCTCTTGTTGGTAATTACCATACCTTAAAAAAATAATACAAATTCAATTCAGAAACATTTTGCTTCCACGAATCTCCTTAAATACCAGAGAAAAATATGAGCTTATCGACAAGTGAGTTTCCCGGCAACTCAGCATCCCATCACTAATGGCGTCGTGTGTAATTTATTTCCCATTCAGTGTACTTGGCTCGATTATTATTATTGTTCCTCGAACCGCGCCGGCGCACAATATACAGGGTGTATTTCACCTCATCACAAAGCCGTTAACCAAGCATTCTGTACATCAAACTAAGTAACTTTACGCAAAAAATATTGCTGGGAAACAACTTTTTTTTTTGAGGTTATAAATCATATTTTGTGGTATAACTCAATGTAACACAGTCAAAATATTGTGCGGATGGATGGATTGAATAGTACGGGGGTCGTAGAAATATTAAAAGTAAAAATCATGCGATAAAAAGTGGTATTTAAAAAAAATCTTGTCAAAAAGTTGTAACTTTGACCCCCCATATCTCCGTAACTAGAAGGTTCCCAGGTATGGTGTAGAACAAAAAAATGATCAGAATGACAAGGAGAACATGTGCCTTTCGTATTCGTGAAGAGGTGTTTTACACCCTTTATAACGTTGTAGCAATATGTCGCTCCCAACAGTCTCCGCAAAGTTATTGTTTCATACAAATTGCTGGTGGGAAGTTTGTATATTTTGAGTTTCAACACTATTCCCTGGTTTTGGTTAAAGTTTTCAATGGTGTCGATTCTGTTGTGCACAAACTAAACTTAATTTAGACTATTGCTATCTTTTACTAAAAGGCAGTGCGAGAAAAAGACGGCTATAGCTATGCACTAAGTTAGAGATGTCAAACTAGTTTATGCCTTGCGCTTCACCATGTTTTTAGTCGACATGTTTTTACGTGCACCCTTCATTTGTATGAAGATATTAGTTCGAATTAAATTTGACTGCTCTAAATTACGTCCGTTTCTTTCTCGTTTTAGTAGTGAGAAAAAGATAGTAATAGCCTAAATTAAGGTTAGTTTGTGCACAACAGAATCGACACCAAGCTGTGAAAAAAACTCTTAAATTTTTACAATCCATAACAGCGCGTCAGTGTCACCCAACCATTCCGGTGGATTTAGAGGCAGAGATGTATCCTATTATATAGTACAGACACTATTTGTCGGATAGGTTAAGTCTAATGTAATAGGGGTATCAACCGGGCGCAAATCTAGACAACGGCCTTAGGAATGGAAATACAGTTTTCCCGACCCAGAAATGGAACTGAGTACCTCATGCTCAGCACTTGTGGGCCTCGATTCTGCTATTACGATAGTGTCAGAATAGGCGATCATTGAAGTCACAATGATCAAGTTCTGTCAAGTTTTGACAAGTTTGGTAATCTACTAATTTAGTGGCGTCACCGTCATTATGACTTCTCAATGAACAACGAGTGAGACTCCATTGAAAGAAATGTCATAGAAATTTAAACTCGTACATGAAATCTGGCATGAAATGTTCGCATGTAGTAGTAGATTTCGAAAACCATTTGTACTAATGGTTTTATAATAATGGCAATTCGAAAATGCCATTAAAACACAATTTTATTACGAGACCATCGACTGACCATTGTGAATTTAGCTGATTACGAACTTTAAGCAAAATGACAATAGGATGAGAATGGAATCGTGTTGGTGTGAAGAATTTATTAAAATAGCAGAATTAGGCCCCTGGTAACCAGTGGCCACCAAGCTATCGAAGCATTACTAAATCGAAAAAGGAACGTCAGGTAAACTTTAATCATATCCTATGAGGGAACGGAAATTTCGGGATTCATATTTTAAACCGAAAAATTGACTCATCAAAAATACTTTTTCCTAGGTAACCGGAATCCGTCCAATCATTGCTCTTAATCTTGTGTGGCCGCAGTTCTATTTCACGGGATATTTAACTGAGAAGGACAGAGATACCTACAAGTGCAGGTCAAAAAGGGACGGAGCATGAGTTATCTTCGCAGGGCAGGAAATGAGACATCAAAAGCCGTCGCCATTGACCGCGCCAATTAGATAGGCCTCAGTGATGTGCGGGATGTCGGAACACTTCTTGGAAATATACAAAAGATTATTTTGATGATGTAATTGTTTGTGGAGCAGACATTTTTGAGAGATTGCGAGAGTATCGGGGAATAAAGGACCCAAAAACGTCAGAATGTCAAGATGGTAAGTGCATCAACATAGGTTTCAGCTTTTTTTTTTGGGACAAGCCCGCCGCTTACGCCCAAACCACTGTAACTCCTGAAAGCTAGAATCAACAGTGGCGGTCACCAGAAAAGCGCCGAGACAATGAAGCCCGACGAAGTCCCAGAGAATGAATTTAACTGTCTTGGATCCCGCAACGAAATTAATCAGAAAGTATAGCGGAGGCGTAGGAAAAAAAACTGTAATTTCCACTTCCCTCCATATCAGCAGGAGACAGAACGAAACAAGGCCAATAGGCACAAAGAGACGTTTACAAGTGGGATAGGCCCAGTTGCCTAGCGCCACGGATAAATATTAACGTTAATGGGTCCTAAGTTGAGAGCTGTTATATTTGTATAGTTTTCAGCTGTTTAGCAGAATTATTTACACTTACACACCGTGTCGCCTAGATAGCGCCTGAAGGATTAGGTAGAGGATTAGTAACGATTGTAAACCTATATTTAGTCAAGTACAATAAGGGGCTAACCTCTTGCCATCCGGACCCAAGACTGCGGGCTTACTACTGAGAAATTCATGATAGGAAATCCCAATATTTAACACTTTACCTGATCAGGGAAGCGTACTTAAGACTCGCGGTAATGACCACTAGACCAACAAAGCGACCGAATGGTGCAGCGGCGGTAGTGAGGTTGCCTTACATTCTTAGAGTCTTGGGTTTGAATCCCGGTGTTATGAATATTCGTTTCCGACTCATGTATGTTTATATTCTGTTTATATAGTATCTATGCAACATCAACTATGGTGTCTACGACATAAGCCCTGTTTAGTGTGGCACTAGATGGCAGGGTTTGTAAAGTCCATACCTATAAAAAAAGGCACAAGCTGTATTTACTTACTTCGCGCAAGCAACTGAACTCGACATATTGCCACATATCTTACACCAATTTCGCACACAAAAACTTCTCAAGCCCTCTCAACTCAATTGAGCCACTGGTAATCCTATCCGGGTCATTGTAACCCTAGGTCCTAATGTCAATTGTCGTCTGGCGCGGCGTCTGCTGTTCTATAATTATACAATCAAGAATTATTGCGCTCAGCCCAATAGATACGGTCAAACAATTGTTGTATTACATAGGAACTTACTGTTTTATAGCTGGCGTAAATCAATTGAATATGACAGTTGTGAGAATTTTGCTAAGGGAACATAAGGGGCTGCTGTGACGAGTCATCGGTGTTTGTGGTTTGACTGAATCATATATTTTCATTAAATCTTATTTATTTCCTATCCTTGGTTCGCAGAAGCAAATACAAAGGGTGTAAATCACCTCATCACAAAGCCGTTAACCAACAAGCATTCTGTACATCAAACTAAGTAACTTTACGCAAAAATTATTGCTGGGAAACAACTTTTTTTTTTGAGGTTATAAATC
This sequence comes from Xestia c-nigrum, assembly GCA_916618015.1. Classification (NCBI taxonomy): domain Eukaryota; kingdom Metazoa; phylum Arthropoda; class Insecta; order Lepidoptera; family Noctuidae; genus Xestia; species Xestia c-nigrum. The sequence goes on along the minus strand of OU745261.1, from coordinate 3,231,582 downwards.
ATGTTTTGTGGTAGAACTCAATGTAATGCACTTAAAACATTGTCCTGATGGATGGATTGAATAGTACGGGGGTCGTGGAGGTGTTAAAAGTCAAAAACTTACAAAAAAAAACTTGTACTTATTTTAAAAAAAACTTGTCAAAAAGTTGTAACTTTGACCCCGCATATCTCCGTAACTGGAAGGTTCCCAGGTATGGTGTAGAACAAAAAAATGATGGCAATGATGGGGAGAACAAGTAATTTTCGGCTTCGTGAAGAGGTGTTTTATACCCTATATAGCCTAGTCGTGTGATGGTCGAACTGTCAAGTCTCGAGTTCGAACCCCAGACGCGCACTTCTGTTTTAGGAATACTTCCTTTGATGAAGGAAAACGTGAGAAAACCAAACCATGACCAAGATATTTATCGACAGCATGTAAACCCAAGTCAGCGGCCCAAAGGGCAGTATAAAAACTCTGACACTAGATTAGGCCCACGAACTACCCCAAAAAAGAAAGAAGCTGAAGCAAATCCATCAATTCAGACTTCTAATAATAGTTTATCCGTACCTATATGTGCGTGTATGTCAGTTATATTGTTTGCCCATTATTTGGATAAAAAAACCAAACTAAACAAACAAAAAAGTAAACTTTAAATAAGCTTTATGAAAGTCAAATGTTACAAAAGAAGTCTCCAAACCTATTTGTCCTGCTCGATTTCCTAGCGTTTTACCTAAAATGTTAATTAGTCAGTTTCTCTGAGGTAAATAGCTCAGACCGTAATGTAGATTTCTAAGTCTCTTTAGCTTTTAGCGACTCCGCTATTCAACTACCCCTACAAGCAGCTGAGGTGTCCGAGTGGTTAAGGAGTTGGATTCGAAATCCAATGGGTTCTGCCCGCGCAGGTTCGAATCCTGTCCTCAGCGAACATGAATTTTGCGATTTCTATGAAATTTTCCCAGAAAAACATTTCCTTCTTGATTATTTAAAGCACAGGACGATTAATTTTCGATATACATAGGTCTTTCTTTTCGTTCTAGGGGTTCTACACACCAGAGGTGGTTAAAGCAAAAACCGAAAGGATATTTTGCCGATTCAAGTCGACCCGAATAATTGTGTCTTGTTTCATGTTTATCATTCCTTTATATAATTATCACATATCGGTTAGGTATAGTCATCAGCAGATCAAACTACTGGAAACTGTCAAATTATCGCAATCATCCTTAAACCTAATGCTATTTAGCGTTAAAGTTGAAAATCTTTTAAATCAAATTTACAGATTGTAGTATCTTGATGTGAGTCTGTACTGTACTATAATCTTGGTTTCATTATTATCTCTATCTTTACCATGTCAATTTAATCAACAGTTTCGGTAAATAGGAAGTAGGACCCATATCCATTCACACATCTTGCTATCAGAAAGTTCCCAGCGACGTAGCGTTGACCCCGGCGGGGTATCGACCAACTGTCTGGCACGTAGCGCGGTCTATAGCACTGCCCGTAGCCCATAGCCCGCACTACGTACAGTACTCCTGGCCGACGGGCTATAGGCAATAATTTAGGATGATTATCCTAACTGTTGAGGCTAGGGATGGCAGGTTTTGGAAAAAGGCAAAGCTATGTAAGGTAATGTTGTTTCTTTTGTGGCCTTACTGAGATTAAAAATGGTGGGACCATTTACAAATTACCGAAAGAAGAAGCGTCTCTTAGCCTTTGCAATGGTCATCGTTAAAATCATTATGAAAATCTCATCATTAGAACAAAACGGCAATCCAATCAAGGCTAGTCAGTCAATGTTTGATACTAATAATATTAGTAGCATGAATACCTACGCTTAAGCTTTTCTTTTGAAACTGCGTGTGCAGCCCTGAGCTAGCCAGTACACAAATCGTCTTTATCCGCAACGGTCCGCACTTGACCGTCCATACATAAGGGTAATTACCAACACGCGCGAACAATATCTCACCGGCTCACCGTTACATCAGCTTAATGTTGAGCTGTCTTGTTTAATGTAGAAGGTAGGGAGGTTATGTATGAGAGATGGGAGAGATTAGTCGCTGTACAGTCCTAGGTTACGATAGTCTTTGCAATTAACGAAGAGTAAGTGTCTCTGTCTAGTAACTCGGTGCCAGTAGTAAGTAAATAGAGGTCTGAGGTTGTTTATCAAATGATATTATGGAACAAAATGGTGATATTATCTAGCAGTTTTCGGCCACAGCGACTGCATTCGTTGGCTTTCTATTGATGTCGAGAGCTTTGGCATGCTTCTCTCTCATATGCTCTCAAATGGCTAGCATATCCGATTGGTCGAAACACTAACATAAAGCGTAAAGCGGACATGGTCAGAATACCTTTGACGACATTTAGGGTGTAGATGATGCTTGTCTAGCTTTGAGGTCGGTTTTAAATCTCATCATCATCATCATCAGCCTATAATGTTCCCACTGCTGGGACACAGCCTCTTCTCAATGAGAGGGAATGGGCTATAATCTACCACGCGAGCCCAGTGCGGATTGGTAGATGTCACATGTCTTCGAATTTTTGGTTCTAGGACATGCCGGTTTCCTCACGATGTTTTCCTTCACCGTTTTGAGAGCAGCGGTGATGAAATAAATTACACAAAGTAATGCGCCTGTCTGGGTTCGAACCCACGACTTACTGTTCGTTATAAGTCGGGGCCGCCACCACTGGGCCACCGCTGCTCTGCGGTTTTAAAACTGCAACCTTCTTCTCTGTTGAAAGGACCTGCCAATGCACGCACAACGTGTTCACTTAGATAGATTTTGTGCCAGCTTTTCCCAGACTAAGGTGGTCAAATTTTGCGTCTTCTGAACATCCTTGAAACGTGTCGGTTACCGTTTTCCTTCCTGGAAAATAGGTACATACCTGAAGTTTATACAGATTGACCTAGTTTGATTTATTATCCAAAAAATAAATAATTCTCTGTGCCTTTCCTTACTTTGAGAAATTGTCAAGCAGGCAAAATCATTTTATTCATAGCCTTAATAATCACATGCATTTATTATGTCACTATTGTGACAAGTTGATATTTTTCGACACAAATAGTTTCGTTCAGAAATTAAAGTCAACGAGGAATAATGCATACCTACCGATTAGTTTTAGACGTCAAATAGCGAGGCTATTAGCTTTTAATATAAACTCAGACATAAGTGATATGTCGCAGTCTTTTGTAAATAGTCCCACGGAAATTAGTAATTATACTAATTGTAATTATACACATTTTAGCTTAGGTTTAAACTAGTCAGTAAGACAATAGAAGGTAATAGAGATAATTTAGATAAACCGGTATCTTCTAGCTCTCAATCAACTATTTGTAAAAAAGGGGCTGAGCAGAATACTTTGAAATTATTTCACCAGAATATTCAGGGATTTTCATCCAAACAATTATAAGAGATAGAATTGTTTTTAGAAAAAACTAAGTTTGATGTTATTTGTTTTACCGAACATTGGATGAAAGATTATGAATCAATGCAAATCTTAATATATATAAATCTCGTGTCACAATGTTTGTCCTCAATGGACTCCTAAACCACTTAACCGATTATAATAAAATTCGCACACCATGTGCAGTTCGATCCAACTTGAGAGATAGGATAGTTTAAATCTCAAATTATGAGACGCAGACGAAGTTGCGCGAGTCAGCTAGTAAATTATAACAACTACAACGTGGGAAGTTGCTTTAACCGAAAATCTAAGATGCGAGGGGGTTCATTGATCTTAGTTAAGAACTGTATTAAATCTAAATCTCGAAATGATATAGTCGATCTATCGGTCGAACATAGCATTGAATTGTCTTGTGTTGAGCTTGATAAGCATTTAATAGTGTGCGTTTACAGACCCCCAAATTATCTGAACTACTCTATCTTTGAGTCAGTAATGGAAGATGCTTTGGCAAAACTTGTAACTGGTAATAAATCAATAATTATCTGTGGTGACTTCAATGTTAATATCTTAGAGAATAATGTCAATAGCAGTCGATTTTTAAGTCTTTTTAAATCATTTAATTTGTCAAACGTGTTTTCAGAACCAACCCGAATTACTACAAATACTGCTACATGTATTGATAATGTTTTTTGTTGCTGCGACTACTTAGATAAATCCATCGTAAATTATCTTCCTTCAGATCACAGCGGGCAGACAGTTGCTTTCGCGTACAATAAACAATTACAAAGAATTCAGATTCAAACCAGACAAATAACACCCAGCAATTTAGAAAAGTTCAATAATAATTTAATTAGCAAGCTTAATATACCAGGCCATATTAGAAACAATGTAAATGAATTGTATGAAGAATTCTTTTCGGTAGTGCACACTGAGTTCAATAACACTTTAAAAATGAAAACTAAAACTATTGGCCCTAAGTTTATTTTCAGTGACTGGGCAACACAGGGTATTAGGAAAAGTAGGGAACGCTTGTTTGAGCTGTACGGCCTTAAGCCTTACATCAAAACAGAATATTTTAATAAATATGTTGCTACTTACTCGAAAATTTTTAAAACCACTTGCAAGGTAGCCAAATCTTTATATATTAGCAAAAAGATTAAATCAGCCGAAAATAAAATAAAGACGGTTTGGAAAATAATCAACAGCGAAACAAATAGAAATAAAAAACAAAGTAATGACTTCACACTAGAGACCTCACGTGGCCTTGTCAGCTCCAACAGTGAAGTTGCTCATGAATTTGTAAATTTCTTTACTAGTATCCCCATTAAAACTACAGAAACCTTAAACTCCTGTCCCTTGGTCTCTATTGACTTACTGAAAGCAAACGTTTCAGCCTGTCCAAATGAATTTAAATTCCAGCATATAAACCCCATAACAGTCTTAAAAGCTTTTAAGCAAATCAAGATCAAATTAACTGAAGATCTATGGGGTTTGTCTATCAAAGCTTGTACCTCAATTATTGAGACCGTAGCTCCGTATTTAGCCTTAATATTTAATTTGTGCGTGGATCAAGGGGTCTTTCCGGATCTGATGAAGTTTAGTAAAGTAATACCGCTTTTTAAATCCGGGGACAGTAAAGACACGAATAACTATAGGCCCGTATCCGTGTTGCCAGTTTTCAGCAAGGTGTTTGAAAAGATAATGCTCAATCAAATGCTTCACCATTTTAACACCAATAAAATATTACACGATCAACAGTATGGTTTCACCAAAGGACGTTGTACAACTGACGCCGGTGTCACTTTATTAAAACACATATTTACTGCGTGGGAAGAGGCACATGATGCCATAGGAATATTCTGTGACCTTTCGAAGGCATTTGATTGCGTAAATCACGAAACCTTAATCTTGAAACTTGAGCATTACGGTTTAGGTAAACTTGCGCTCAGTTTAGTTAAATCGTATTTGAGTGATAGACAGCAGCAGGTACAAATAAATGGTGTCAATTCAATGGGTTTAAAAGTAGAAATGGGTGTACCACAAGGTTCGATATTGGGTCCCTTCCTCTTTTTGGTTTATATTAATGACTTACCCCATTTATTTAACAATCGCCCGCAAATGGTGTTGTTTGCAGACGATACTTCTTTAATATTTAGAATAAACAGACGTGCCACTAATTTTGACGACGTAAATAACGCCCTACTGCAGGTTCATAATTGGTTTACTGTAAATAATTTAGTTCTAAATGGGAAAAAAACTAAATGCATCAGATTTGCTCTTCCTAATGTCAAAAGTAGTGATTGTGACATAGTATTAAATCAAGAGAAACTAGAATTTGTCGATAAAACGATTTTCTTGGGAATCGCGCTCGATTCAAGGCTACAATGGGGCCCTCATTTAACATCTCTTGCAGGACGCCTAAGCTCAGCAGCATATGCTGTTAGAAAAATCCGTCAATTTACCGATGTTGATACCGCGAGGATAGTTTATTTTAGTTATTTTCATAGTATTATGTCATACGGTATTTTACTATGGGGACGGGCTGCAGACATCGAGTCTATATTTATTCTGCAGAAAAGAGCCATCAGAGCCATATATGATTTACGTAGACGCGATTCTCTGAGAGAGCTGTTTAAGGAAATTAATATCATGACAGTACCTTGTCAATACATCTATGAAAACATCATGTACGTTAGGAAAAATCTGCATTTATTCAGTAAAAGAGGTGACAGACACCACTATAATACTAGAAATAGGGACGAACTAGTTCAGCCAGGTTTCAGGCTTGCTAAAGTAGATTCCTCTTTCATGGGGTACTGTTTAAAATGTTACAATAAAATACCTCCCCACATTCTACAACTGAATGAGACGAAATTTAAATCTTGTGTAAAACGCACACTATGTAGTCAAGCATATTATAAGTTGGGGGATTACATTGATGATAAAAACGCTTGGCTCAATGCCGGTCCTGCTCCACAACCATAGGCGCAAACTAATTGATTCCCAGTGAAGTTATTGTGGAAGCTGCAGAAGATTGTAAAAATATCCTTGCATTGTATAGATTCCATCTCTTAATATTATATAATTGCATACCACATGTGTGAGTTCTATGTATTGTAAAGCCACCATTTTACATTTAGTTATCTTTTTTTTGACTTGAATATGCCCTGGCGGCTGAGAGAATGTCATGCTCACTCAAATGTCTCGGTGATGGTGGCGGGTGTGTCGGGTCATTTAATTCCCTTCAATATGGTCGAGTGGAATGATGCTGATACATGCGTCATGTTCGTGAACGGGCGCTGTCAATTGAGACTGGTCAACTCTCAGTTGCCACGGTTAATTTTAATTTATTATTTTTTTAAGTTGATTTAATCTTTTCTCTGGACGCTCTTAATGTGCACGTCTTTCTACATCGTTCTCACATATATGTATAATCACAACATGAATGATGTAACCAAGATTTTGTAACAATATTTTGATTGAAAAGAGTGTCCATGGAGTTTCTTGCCCGTTCTTCTCCATAGAGATCTACGCTAGGGAATGGGCAACTACAGTACTTTCTCAAGTTATTATGCCTTGTGACTGTGACTGTAGCTTTGATTTAGTTTTGTATTTTTGACATTCAAAAGTGCCGTAATGGTCTAATTGAAATAAATGATTTGAGTTTGAGTTTGAGTTTGAGTTTCTATCCGTAGGCGATTTTCGTTGATTGATTTTAAGTTTTCAGCATGTGTATCTAAGAACCGATTTTCTTAGCGATGATTTGCTTTTGATAACCGCAAGTTTACTTTAAAAAATAAAAATAAAAAACTTTGATCTAATAAGCTTAAATTTTCGTAATATAAACACTTAGTTCATAGTTTAACGGTTCTGCTCACTCTACACACTCAGATACTCTACGACGTAATAGAGTTACACATAACTAATTAATGTTACTGTAATTGCATCGATACACGTCTTTCAAATACCTTCCCTTCACAACTGCATAGCTTTGAGCTTTCATTGCAGTTGTATTTCCTGCTTTCCTGATGCCATCGACTTAGAAATCAAACGGTCTACTACTCGACTAGATGACTCATTGTGATGTAACGTCTTAATATAAAGACTTTGAAGAATGAACAAGCGTTAGGCCCAGAGATCTATGTGAACAATAAAAGTGAAAACAACACAAAACCAGTCGATGTAACCATTCATGGTTCTGAAGTGCCTGTGTGATGACGATGAACAGAAACAGTAACTTCTTTCCGCCCAAGGTTTATCCTTTCACAAGAATTGCTTCATTATCCCAGCCATTGACCATTCAGACAACAAAACGCAATTCACCAACTATCAGAGAGAAGCACTTAGCAATCCCATATAAGACAATTAAGCTAACGTCTTCAAACCGAAGTTATTACTTCAACTTTAGCTATTTTATTACGAAACACGGATCGAATACGGTATTTAATTACTCTGCTGCGGGCAATACCGCCGCAGTATTGCCAGCTCAATAAATTGCACTCGACATGGGGTCCCTGAGTACTGGTTGAAGAAACATTACGTTTCGTTTCATTATTTTGTTATTTAGTATTTATTGTGCTTGGATGATGTTCGGATGCTTCGGTGGTCCGGGATTTGTATGATTAAAAGTGGGACTGAAGCTCCTTCATAGGAATGCCGTTTCGTAATATTATAAAAGGATTTCTTTGCTTAGGTAGATATTTGCTAGCTGATGAAATGGTTTCTTTCAATAGTCTTCCTAAGAGTAGGTATTATAAAGTAGTCATCAAGTCCTAAGTACTTTATATAAATGGTGTAAAACACCTCTTCACTAAGCCGAAAGGCACTTGTTCTCCCAATCATTGCGATTTTTTTTTGTTCTACACCATACCTGGGAACTTTCTAGTTACGGAGATATGGGGGATCCAAAGTTACAACTTTTTGACAAGTTTTTTTTTTTAAATACAAGTTTTTTTTTGTAAGATTTTGACTTTTAACACCTCCACAACCCCCGTACTTATTCAATCCATTCACCAGCACAATGTTTTAATTGCGTTACATTGAGTTCTACCACAAAACATGATTTATACCCTCAAAAAAAAAGGTGTTCTGTTGTAATTTTGCGTAAAGTAACTTAGTTTGATGTACATAATACTTGGATAACGGCTTTGTGATGAGGTGGTTTACACCCTGTATAACGTGTGGTGCTTCATAGCTCAGCAAAAAAGTGAAAGAATTAATTCACACGAAGGGAAAAGTACGCTCACATCAATAATTAATCTATCAATAATCTGACAAATCTTTAAGCAATAAAAAAAAACTATTTCTGGCAATTAACACCATGCTACTTGCGCCACCACGTAGTACGTAACGTTACCTTAAACACTCACCTTAGGATAGGTTGCCGGGGTTGAGGGACTGTTCGAAAGAGATACCGTGGCCCCGGAACATAAAGGGCGAAGAAGGAACATGGATGGGGTTTAGCCAGTATAAGTCTGACACTCCCTCCCGCTGCGCCCAGAGTGGGGGAAGTTATTTGATAATTTCCCATCCGAAGAAAAAAGCGACAGGTCTCTTCGCACATCATCTGATCTACAGTGAATAAAGTATAGACCAACTGAAGACGGAACAAGATAAGGCAAAATGGTTTCAAAATTGTTGTAGAAATGTAAACTGTCGTATGGCTGAAGTTAGACTGCACGGATGGCTTGAAAAACTCCATGTCAATAAAGGAGAATTTTATGGTAAAAAAATATAAAGGAAAAATGGCACTAATGTTCAGTAATATTGTGCCTACGTTGCTTGCGAGATGAGAACAACTAGTAGACACAGTGATGTACTCGAGTTAAGTCGTGTCAGTAATTGTTTTAGGTCACGAATTCACGAGGAGATGGTCACGAGTTCATGACACTTCCTCGAGGATCCCATGAGCTCCGGGGAACAAACTACAGGGGACTAATTAAACTTTATGAGTCGGCTGTCAATTATTGACATAGGTATCGTGACTCGTGAGCTAGATATCCTTGCCTTCAAGGAGTCAGTTTGGTGTTCATTTACTAAAAAGTTTTGGTTACGTTGGCAGGTTGGTTGGTATGGCAGCACCGTCTACCTTCTTTGCTTTCCTCCCTTCCTTCCTATCTTTTTTCTTCTTCTTCTTCTTCTTCTTCTTTGACAATGTTCCGACAGCTACTCTCAAGAATCCGGAATCAAATTGCCAAGTCGTAGGTCTCAAGTTCGAACTCAAGACACGCACTTGAGCGTATTGTATACTTATCACTTGTTTCGGTGAAGGAATACATCATCATCTTCCTGCCCTTGTCCCATTTTATTTGGGGTCGGCGCAACACGTTTTCTTCTTCCATTCTCCCCTGTTAGACGTCACGGCATCATTTACTCCTTTCTATTTCATATCAGTCTTTACACCATCCATCTATCTTTTCTTTGGCCTTCCTCTCCCCCTCCATCCATCAATACTTATGTCCATCACTCTTTTAGTCACATGCGTTTCATCCCTCCTCATTACATGTCCATACCAAGCCAAACGACTTCCTTTCAATTTTTCAGTAACAGGTGCCACTTTCAAACGAAGGAAGGAATACATAGTGAGGAAATCAGTCTACCGAGAGTTATTTCTCGACGGCATGTAAAACCAAGTCACAGGACTATGGGCTTTATTTATGGTCTTTCTAGTGTAGGTACTATATAAACATAACACAGATGAAACCAGTGCATCTTTGGGGAGTCCCATTCATTCACCAGTGCACTCCGACAAAATAAATGATATAATTGAATGTGCACAAAAGCAAGGGTATTATAATAAAAGGTACTTCCATACCCGCAGTACATAAATATCGCATCAAAGTAAATACCGCGGCGGACGTGTGGGTCGTGCTTAGGGTTACCATTCGTTCGCAGTTGTCTGGACTTCGGTTGAAGGGGATTTTAAGAAAAAAATACTTGTGGGGCAGTCTTTGGGGAAGTGACTGCTGATAAAAGTGAAAACTAAGTAATCTATATCTGCTACGAATTTTACCCCGTGCCTAGGTGGTGCTACGCCGTAGCGGATCGGCTACGAGTGCTATGTAGCGTTAGGTAACGGTCACGCGAGTTCCATGATTTTTGTTCACCCAAAAAGTGCTCAACGCGCCTAAAGAAGCTTCAAAAAATAATTTTCATCATCTGTCTAGTCTGCCCAACTATGCTGGGGCTTCCAGTTTAACCGTATGGAGCTGTACCACGTGTGTGTTTCCACGACCCCGACACTAGTTAACTACGTAATAATGGTTGATAGTTTCGGGCTTCAAATTCCTTTAGTACAAACACTAAGCGTTTTTTTCTGAGGCCATCCTACTAACAGACCTTAGAAATCGTTGCTTTACCTTGACAATCTATCTTAAATGTCTGACTTTTTATCAGGAGTTTTCAAACGCCAAAATGGTGACCCTATTCCCGTTCGATCGTCGGCCGGTCACCGGTCGGCTGCGCTGCGCGGGAGTCGCGGCGCGCCGGACGCCGATAAATTGCCGCGCTATCGCTCTGACATTTATCGCAATTTAATTATATTATGCGCCGACGCAGAGCAGCCTGCAGTGCATGACGCGGATTTTCTTGCGTTTTTTTGTTATTTTTTCAAAGTTGTCTTTCTGAATATTGTTTTTCATTCCGATGTGATGTTTTGTAAAATTATTCTGCTATTGTTAAGTATTTTTCTAATAGTTAACTAAGCATGAATTCTATGCTTTTCCATGTAAGACACACATCCAATTCTGCTACGTTTTAAAAGAGCGAAAGCTTGACTGATGAATCTGTATTTGTGCCCGGGTGATGGCAATGGGCTCGCACCTATTACATGGAACTAAAACACAACTGGCGAAATCTGGGTGTACTATTAGGTAAGTATGTACACCGCTGCTTTATCCTTCGGGGATTACAAGGCGTTATATTATGTTACGAGTAGGTATATCATCTACACTAATATTGTATTGTACAACAGGCTGGTGTCCGCAATTCCACGTCAAAGCGCGTATTTTGCGTATTATAATCCACCACGCGGGCCCAGTGCGGTTTGTTAGATCATAGATGTCACATGTCTTCGTATTTTTGATTCAGATAGGACCGGCCAGTTTCCTCACGATGTTTTCCTTCACCGTTTTTGACAGCAGCGCTTTTACACTAATATTATAAAGAGGAAAAAAAATTATTTTTGTGTGTGTATGTTTGTATTGAAAAAGCTAAAAAACACCCGTGCCGATTTCAAGAATTCTTTCACCGTTGGAAAGCTACATTCACCCTGAGTAAAATAGGCTATATTTTATCTCCGTACTCCCACGGGAACGGGAACTAGGCCGGTGAAACCGCGTAACGTCCTCTAGTATTATTATAAACTGACAAAACATAGATAATTCTCTTCCACAACAAGCGTCAACTAGCCCGTGAAATTCAAATTTAATGTAACTGTAATTTGCAGGCCAGTGGCTGTATACATAGTTGTATGAAGTTGAAAATGTCATTCGCGACTGTAAGACGTATGTAGTTACAGAATTAAGATCATCGAAATCATCAATACAATCCTCCAAGCTCGCATAAGTATAGGAACGGCTTTGACCTTGCAAAAACCGTTCATCGAGTTTTATGAACTTAGAGGGTTGTACTGATGATTTTGATGGTTATAATTCTGTTACTACATACATTTTACAGTCGCGAACGATCTTTTCAACTTTATACAACCTGCTACTGGCCTGCAAATAGCAAAAGACGTAAGAAAATTTGTATTTCGCGGGGGTATTAATTAAAACATCAACCCACATTTTCACACGCCACATTTCCTTGTGCACCGACCACACATACTAAGATGTCCGCAGAACCTTACTACATATTCTATTTACCGTGCGACATTAGCATTTCCCGTCGTGACACTAGATCTATATCGCTCGTCGGCGCGCTTTTGACGCGAGGCCTCGCTAGGCACACCTGCACGTTTTGTACATGTCTATGTATTTAGCAGAGCGGTCGCGAATTAAATGGTCATGTGTACTTGTATGTATTTGTTTTATATAGGGTGGAATCATCAACGCACTAAAGCACGTCACGTTCAAACAATAACCACACGTAATCACGTTTTCAGTACATCCTTACCTATCATACCCGAGGACAAGAAATCCATCAAAAGCAATTTAAAAAAACAGCTATGTCCATCAAAAGTCCAATTTCTACACGTTCAAAATATAAGGTATAGGCGTGATTTTTGTTCACTTTTTGAGTGAACAAAAATCATGGAACTCGCGTGACCGTCACCTAACGCGTCGTAGCACTCGTAGCCGATCCGCTACGGCGTAGCACCACTAGGCGTGCGCGGGGCACAACCCGTAGCAGATATAGATTACTTAGTTTTCACTTCTATGGGCAGTCCCCAAAAACTGCCACGCATGCTTTTTCAATTCATCATCATCATCATCATACCCAGCCCGACTTCACCCACTGTTGGGTATAGGCCTCACTTTGCTTCTGTCAAGCCTTCTTGTACCAGCCTCGTTCTACGTTTTAATTATCTAATGAACTGTTTTTCTATGAGTGGTTGGTCAGAATCAGAATGGATATGTCACCGTAAAATTGACAAACACGTTATATTACAATATAACGTGTTTTTTCTCGCGATATTGTAATGTCTCGAATTATTGTCACCTGAACATACGGAAGTATCTCTGCCCCCATAATCGGGACTTGGGGCACCCCCCCGTTAGGTTAAAGCGGGGCTCCGTCGACTACGCTTTTTAGGGAGAATATAAAGTGTTTTAAGGTTATGTTATATTAATCGGTATTTCTCAGGAATGGTGCATTATCTTTCATGAGAGTTGTGCCACTGGGCAAGGGGGACCCCTCCTTCCCTCCACATCGCGTGAGTTGACTACCATCGCATGCATTTCACGAAAAATAATGCGTTTTGTTGTAAGCAGTATGTTCATTTGACAATAATTCGAGACTTTACAATATCGCTAGAGATATTACAATATAACGTATTTGACAATTTTACGGTGACAGATATACCGAATATATGGTTACTGTTTGTGCCTCGAGTTGGTGTATTTCACCCTGTGGAAGTGTCATCCACAAGTGGAGGGGCTCGTCGCTAAATAATATCAGCCGCTCGGGCCGATCTTTAGGTTAAGCCGTGCTTGCCTAGGTTGGTCTGTGAATGGGAGACTTTTCCCATCCACTATGTTGGGGTCGGCTTCCAGTCTAACCGGATGTAGCATTGCCAGTATTTTACATGGAGCGACCCTATCTGACCTCCACAACACAGTCAGTACTGGGTAATACGATACCCCTTGCTAAAGTTGGTTGTCAGACTTTTTGGGCCACTGACTACCTGTAACGACTGTCAAAGATTTACAAATGACAGTCGGGACCAACATAATTCGTGCTTTCCGAGGCACGGTTTTTTACAATCAGTTAAATAGGCCTCTTTTTGAAAAAAAGGCCATTAGCCATTGCAGTCATCATCATCATCATCATCATCATCTCAGCCGAAAGACGTCCACTGCTGGACATAGGCCTCCCCCAAGTGTCGCCACATTGACCGGTCCCTTGCTACTCGCATCCACCGGATTCCCGCAACCTTCCTCCTTATTGCAGTCATAATCAGCTTAATTTAAATGTCTTGTTTGGTTCGTTAATGGATATTAATTATTAAGTAAGAAAATAATAAATCTTCAGTTTTTATTGCAGACAGTGTTATTGCATTTATTAATTACCCATTAACTAATGCTTGAGTGCTTACATTATGGAGCTATTAAGCTAAAATACCTGCTGTTATAAAGTGCTAATAAAATTAAGTTAATTGCAAGTCAAGGAAAAGGTAAGCTAGGTATCGGAAATTAAAAAAAGGTGTTACTTTATTTTTGTCCGTTTAAGTATAAATTGTATTATTGATTGCTATTTGTAGAAAGCTGCACTTAAATTACCCATTAAAAACAATATGTTTGGAATTGGGTTGGGGAGGATATTGGAATGAGGTACAGAATGTAATACGTGGTAAACATTTGTAGGGTTTTGTCCCTTTCATCTATACTAATATTATAAAGCAGAAGAGTTTGTTTCTTTGTTTGGTTGAACACGCTAATCTCAGGAAGTAGTGGTTCGAATTGAAAAAATCTTGTGTTGGATAGTCCATTTATCGAGGAAGGCTTTAGGCTATATAACATCACGCTACAATTATAAGGAGCGAAGCAGGAATGAAAAATGTTGCAAAAACAGGGTTTTTTTTTTTCTTTCGTTTTTCTCTCTTATGTGACGCAGACGAAGTTGCACGGGTCAGCTAGTCTTGTATAACTTTATAGTGTTATCCAAATCCTTTAAATATTTTTTGCTTGAAAAAGTACTAAATATCTATTATCCGTCCTCATTAACTTACTAGTTTAAATCCTCAGTCTATCTATCATGGGGTTTCGGTTTTTACATTTATTCCCTGAAGTGGACCATTGTGCGTGAGCCTTCTTAAGGCGATTACATGAGCTAAACGCGAGTTTTATAATTACTAGAACTATATGATTCACTGCTATAAACAAGACCAGAAAAATATACGATATTCTTCAGGATATATGCTAGCATGATGCTGTTTTGAAAACATAATACAATAAATTTGGCTCGATAAAAAGAAATCACGAACTTTTCTCTAAAAATATCTTTCAAACAATAAAAAACGTACTAATATACATGCGATCATTCTGATTTTTTGGCTGATGTTTTGATACTGTTTTGTTTTTTAATCCAATCAATAGTTTTTTTGTAAATCGATAGAAACCACTCATTTCGCGCTATTTGGCCCGTAGTGGCTGACGTAACAACCACTTCGTAGTGCAAGCTGATTAGAACTTTATTCTAACAGCATTTCAAACGAAGTTTGAACCACCACAAATAAAGTTGCTAATTTAACTCGTCTAACGCCTTAATACTCATTGAACATTCTCCTACCCTAAATAATACATAGTAGCAGGATAACAGGAAGTAGGTACGATTATTATGTTAATAAACCTTCAACTAAAGACGTTTCAAGTGTAGTCATTCACCTACATCATCATACAACAAAAAACATTAAGTATTAACCTAATGATGAATGAAAAGATGAATAGAGCCGATCCCTATTTAATACAGTGTAGAAGATTTCCCATCCCATGTCATGTGAATGTCCCTTGTCACCGACCAACAAAAGACGATTTTACTTGAAGACACGCATCTTTCTCTGGGTACCAAGTGTACAGTCAAGAGCAGTAATATGTATAATACCGTAGCGAATTCATATAGTGATTTTTGTCTTATTGTATCACCTTCTGCATAGCTTTTTCGGCTTCCAGTCTGACCAGGTGCAGCTAGATACCAGCTGGAGCTTCGACTGTTTTAATTGTAATTTCTAGCTGCTACGATCATAGTATTTTGAAGACCCAGCTATTGATAAATGGGTCCTAATCAAAGTTGTACCAACTGATGGCACCATGAGTGAACATTTTCTAACTTATTTTTAAAACGTTAGGCTTTAGAATATTCTATTTCATACCAGACTTGTTCGATGCTATTGCTATAGAGTTCATGCAAAGCTGTTATTTGAAAATAAACCAAAATGACGTAGGTATAGCTAGAATATTCAAACCCCATTGCAATAGTTATTCCACAAGAAAATAGCTTTTGAATTTTACTAAACATATTGTTGCTTGTGGCTGTACTCGTATACCAACGGTAACTCAAGTATAGGAAGTGCATCAGCGCTGCGCAGGAGTATTTTTTGTTTCCATTCAACTCGGGTTGTCACATCGATCGTCATGGAGGACTGGGTTTGTATTAAAGCTGGGCTGTGTTGTAAATTATTGTATAGGGCTGTGTTAATTAAAATACTGTTTGCTTTGAGATGAAATTTTTTATTGATATTATGATAGTAACAATTACCAGCATGAGTGAGCGGGATACTACTGTTCAAATGTCATTTAAACAGATGTAAGCGAAACGGGCATCGAGAAATACGTTAGCGGAAAACAAAGATTTCATTTTCTATTTTCGCTAAAAGCTGATCTTTAGCGAAAATAGAAAATGAAATCTTTGTTTTTCGCTAACGTATTTCTCGATGCCCTGTAACCATTTTTATCATTTGTATATATTTTTATTTCTGTTATAGAGTTAGTGTGTATAAATTTCGTAATTAATTAGTCTGTGTTTAATAAATTAGTTCAATCTTTGTTTGGATCATTGTTGAAACACTGCTCACGTGATGTACAAATGTTATCAGCAACAGTGTAAACCGCGTAGAAACTTTTTTCTTAAAATACATATCTAGGGCGTAAATAATGCCTTTAAAGTTACTCAACTTTCACATTTATCTGATCATCATAAATGAAAAGAAAGCAAGTACAACACACATAAACAAGAAAGCTAAAATATTACATACCTCATAAAAGAATAAACATTAAAATTAACAGTCAAAATTAATAATAAACTTTTACATTCCGACAACCATCAACATAAGCAAACCAGTCGTAAAATAACCAAATTAAATTCACATAATTATGAACGTGAAAAATAATTAATTTCATCGGAACAACGTTAAAACAACGGTTTAGTAAGGCAATGAGCAGTTAAAAGAATATTTGAGTCATTAAAAGTTAACGGGAAGTATTAAAAGTGTGCATAAAATGATTGGACTTGAGATAATTAAGTTGTAATTAAAATATGTACAGTCATGGGCAACAACATGTGGTCACGTAGCAACTTTCAAAATATGTTCTCATGTTACTACATATAATTACAACTAATAGATGATTATAGTTATACTAGCTGCTGCCCGCGACGTCGTCTGCGTGAAGGCTCTACAGCACTAAAAATACCTAAGATGCCAGTACTCCTCCCCCGCAGGTGATAGCGTGATAATATGTAGCCTATTTGTTGACCCGACCTCTTAGTAATATTGATGCACAATTTAAAGAAAATCCAAGCAGTACTTTTTGAGTTTAGCCCGGACATACATGCAGACAAACAGACAAAAATTCTAAAAACTATATTTTTGGCTTCGACATCGATTGCACGCCCCAAGTATTCTTGTAAAAAAAAAAACAAAGGACAGTATTGACTTTCCTACGATTTTATTACATGTATAGTATAGAGTACACAATAGATGTTGTTACGAACATCATGTCGTGGACCTCAATCATTTAAGCATAGAACTATTTGTATAATAGTAGTGTGAGCGTTGGACTCCCAAGTCGTAGATAAGGAGTTCGAACCCAGAACACGCACTTGTGTCGTAGTTAAATGAAAACATCGTGAGGAAACCAGCATGCCTGAGGTATATTTTTGACGGCATGTAAAGCCAAGTCAGACATGAACTCCTGACTCCATGTATAGCACTAACCCAGTGGTTCCCAACCTTTCTTAGTCCAGGGACCACTTGGTATGTTCATTCTTAAGGGACCATATGGTCCTAGATAAACATGGACACCGACGGGATTATAACTAGGGGAGTGAATCTTTAACTCACACTATACGATAATTGGATAATGTGATGAGAACCTTTAAAATTAAGATAGTGATGGATACAAAAGAGATCGAATTGAGCTCGAAAAATAAAAAAAATATATAGAATTTTGCCTCTGATAGGTTCAATTAAGTTGGGTTGAACTTGCATCTTCTGTGCAAGTTAAAAAATACGAATAACATTTTACTGTTTCGCGGACCATAGTCAAGGCGCCTGCGTACCACTAGTGGTCCGCGGACCACAGGTTGGGAACCAGTGCACTAACCGAACTACACCGAACATACAAAGACTAGACCTAATACTGCCTAGACCTAATACTGCTGAGACACAGGCACTCTCTGAGAGAAGAAGTGGATGTAACTCGCCAGGAACAATGTGGTTTTGTGGATGGCAGTCACATGGCTTAGTGAATATTTGGTTCTAGGACATCATGCCAGATTCCTTGCCGTGTTTTGACAGCAGTGTGAAACGAACGCGCTAACTGGATTCTGAATTCGTATCTGCCTTGGATGGTATGGAACTTGTAGTAAGTATTTTTATTAGCTAGGTATATTTTATTTTTATTTTGACAAGGTTTATATTCGTGACTGTTAATTTATCATTTGTGGCAGCCCTAGCGGACATGTCGTTCAAAGAGCGCCGCTTTGCGCATGGGCAGGTCGGGACACCGCAATGTCTTCATGTCTCGTTGCAAAGTTTTATTTAATTTATTAAAGTTTAATTTCATTTTATTTGTAAAGATGTTTTTATGGACTGGATCGAATAGTGGCAGTTGATTTTAATTCGAAGGAAATATAAATTGGATGTGTGAAGAACTGTAGGATTCATTCTTTCCTTTTTTGACACTATATGCATAGTTATTTATTTAAACTTTATGTACAAGAGAGTGGTACTCTCCAGATTTAGAGAAGCTCTCTCCATTTTTATAATCTAATCACAGTTTGATTAGTTAGTTTCGGTTTTTCTTTGGTTTTGAAAATTAAGGCACATCTCCGCACAGCTTCGGTGGCTAAAGCTAAAGCTGTAAGATAAAAACGATCACTATCTGGCAACTTTCTTTTCCCGTGTGCCTAATCTTTACTGATGTTATCTTGTATTTTATCCCGGAGTGACAGCGGAGTGTAGTATACCATTGATTCGATTAAAGCTAAGTCATGCTTGGTTGAAAGGAAACCAGTTATATACAAAGCCTGGCGTTGACCGATGTTGCAACTAATACTAGGTACTAAGTTATTGCGATTTATACGTGAAGTCAGCTCAAAGGGTGTTCTTCAGCTGCCGGGGTTGCGGGCCTGTTCGAAAGAGATACCGCGGCCCCGGAACATAAAGGGCGAGGAAGGAACATGGATGGGTTTTAGACAGTAAGAGTCTGACACTCCCTCCCGCTCCGCCCAGAGTGGGAGAAGTCATTTGATGATTTCCCATCCTAAAAAAAAAAAAGGGTGTTCTTCAGCCAGTCCTTGGGTTACCTACACACGCTACAATGTTCAAGGTTTTGGTATTTTCAGTTTTCAGGAAAGCTGAAATCTATACATAATAAAATAATTTACTTTGTTTTTGAACCCTTCCTTTTCCTGGATCCACCTTTCCCTGGAGCTCTCACAAGGAACAGGCGGATAATTGATTAAGGGAGAGAACAGCTTTTCTTTCTTTCTTTTTCATCGTCATCATCATTATCAGCCTTTTAATGTTCCCACTGCTGGGACAGGCTTTTGCTCTATGAGAGGGAATGGGCTGTAATCCACCGCGCGGGCCCAGTGCGGGTTAGTAGATGTCACATGTCTTCTAGTTTTCCGTTCTAGGACATGCCGGTTTCCTCACGAAGTTTTCCTTCACCGTTTTGAGAGCAGTGGTGATGGTATAAATTACACAAAGTAATGTGCCTGTCTGGGTTCGAACCCACGACTTACTGCTCGTAAGTCGGGACCGCCACCACTCGCCCACCGCTGCTCTCTTTCTTTCTTTTTAAACGTTTATATTAATCGTCGTCGCCTCGAGTACATTTTTCCTAAAAACTATCGGCGTTCATAAGACATTTTTTCGATAATCAGCATAACATAGTTCCCCAACCTAATAAAGCCCGAATTTCCCTATTAAAATATCTGGAACATAAGCCCAACTTTTTGTGTTGCTGACCGCACATAGCTCGGTGCTTTGGGGCACAATTTCAAAATATTCAACCTATCATTAAAGGTACTCAAAAATGTCATCTATCTACAAAAACGCAGCGTTTATCTATTTAGTTGGAAATCCCGGCGGAATGACAATGTCCGTAGCACAAAAAACTTGCGTCCTCCAACCAAATTACACCTATAATCAAGGCTCGTTTTAGCCTTACGCGACGATTACGATTTGGAAACAACATGAATATACTCTTATCATCCAAGTTAGACCAACTTGGTGTTAGTACTACTAAGGTCCATGTTCACCGAGAAGATAACAGTCTGGTTATCTAAAACAGCTGTTTAAAATACATTTTTGTATGGAAACATGTCACAGTGACAGCTGTTTTTCGATAATCAGACTGTTATCTTCTTGGTGAACATGGACCTAAGTAAGTTTAACTTACTAATGGATGGAAAACGGCAGACGAAAGATTTTGGTCTATCATTGGTGTAATTGTTATATGTCATTCCAGTGCGAGGATAAATATACAGTGAAACCTGGATAACTGGAACATCCAGGGACCTGCAAATAAGATTCTCTTAAAGAGGTATTTCACATACCCAATGTCTCAGGTATCCAGGCATAATGTCGGGAGTTCGGGACCTAGGCATTAGTTCCAGCGTTCCAGCTATGGAGGTTTCTCACTTATCCAGGTTCACTCATTCAGACATTATTTTTATTTACATAATTGAATAAATGGCTCGAGAGGCTATATAGAAGTTGGAACATGGTTCAAAAGAAATGTGAAAATAGAACTAGTTTTTTTTAATAATTAGACGGCTGTCAGTTAAAAGTGATCCTCACTAGGGCCGAAAAGTATTACTTTCAACCCGCTCATCAGGTAACTTCAGACCTACTTTCCGAGTGTGAGTAATGAAAAAAAAAATTAATCGTCTACGTACTTCTGAAACACTACCAAGTGCTTAGAATTTAAAATGCTAGTTAATATGAGTTTGCCGCCATTTATTGGCTGTCGGTGCAAGATGTTTTAATTGAACGACCATCCTATTATGAGTCGTTATCGTGCAAATAGACAGTGACAGTGCCGTGTAACGTTTATCTACACAACATGATACGTTACGCAATGTTACGTTTTGCGACATAATAAGCTACGAAAAAAGTGCTAAACTGAGTTACATGTTACCTACCTACGTCATTTGGCGAGGTACACTATTATTGGTTACTTGATTTATAATTTATCAAAGAGCAATCAAAATCTAAAAATCGTCATGGTGTCGCATCGTAGCGGTCTCGTGATGTATAAAGAACCCTGTTGTCGGCAAACCGGAGACACCAAGCTAATTATTTTTTTAGTGACGCCAAACTTTAGCTTATTTTGATGACACATAATAACAATAAAAGGTATCTTGGCATCGCTTGGGACCCTTGTGTTTTTGTATTGAACCATTTTTATGGCAATTATTGGGTTGCAAAAATGTCAGACGACACAGCGTTAACTTATTAAACCTGTAGATCAGATGCAATTAAAATAATTATGGACATTTAAAAGTAGTTTTACAAACTTGTAAAGAACAAACGCAAATGTTTTCATGGAAAAGTTAAGTGTTACTTATCTACAGATTAATCTTTATGGCCGTTCCGAAATGAAAATCGAATGATGATATCTGTGAAATCAAAAGATTGGGTAATAAAATTCACTTAGTAATTACTGATACAGTAAGTATTTAAATTTATTTTAGTTCTAGGGTACAGAATACTAAATACGCCAATAATTTTATAGGTAAGTAGGTACGCCCAATGAAGTTTAAAGAATACCTATACCTCCGGGGTTGCGGGCCTGTTCGAAAGAGATACCGCGGCCCCGGAACGTAAAAGGCGAGGAAGGAACATGGATGGTTTTTAGTCAGTAAGAGTCTGACACTCCCTCCCGCTCCGCCCAGAGTGGGGGGGGTCATTTGATGATTTCCCATCCTTAAAAAAAAAAAAAAAAAGAATACCTATACCTATATTTATCTAATGAATTGAAGCTGTTATAAAAGCTAACTCTTTAGAAAATAGTTTTATTAAAGGTCTGTTAAATATAGATTACTTAGAGTAAAGCCTATTAACAGCATTTCAGTTCTTTCACTTACAACATTTTCGCAACAATAAATTGAACATCGCGTCCTCAACATTATAGCTTTTTTATTCTGTCAAACAATCAAACACCACACAAGGATGCCAATGTAGAGATATTAAAAGGCAATATCTCGTTGGTCATAATGGTCGCCAGTCGGGAGCGGGCCCACCTCTAATGACTCGTAATTACGACCGACGTAATGGACTCAGTAATGGCGGGCCGCCACAAAGCGTTGCCTCCATTTTGTATTTTTATTTCTTTTTTTTTTTCGAGATGATGTCTCGGGCGATGCGTTTCGATTCAGCCAGTTTTTGATTTATAAAATGTGTGAAGCTTTTTTGTGGGTTATGATTTTCGACGTTGTGTTAGTATCTTAGTATTGTGTTCGGGTTTTGTTAGATGGGAAGCTTTGAACAGCTTCTGTTACTGGTAGGAGTGTTAATTTAAACGACAGATTTGGATTTGGACTTTTTGAATACTTGTCGGGGAGACAAGCAATGGTTCCATAAAAAAATTAGGCGTCGGCCATCAGAATAGACAACAAAACAAAGCACATAGAAAGAGACAGGGGTACAGTGCTTCAAAACTCTCGTGGCAGTTTAATGACATTGACAGGTGCTAATAATAGCTAAACATATTGAGAAGCAAAGATATTGTCTGTGGAAATTAAGTTGAAAAAAAAACCGAAATAGCGGCGATAATTCCGGCTATGACCACGTACTGTCATTACAGTTTTTGACACGTACCTACCTACGTGTCAAAAGTTGCAATGTTGTAATGACAATTTGTTCAATTTAATTCGTCAAAAGGTGCAACTGTGCATCACCACAAAAATAATCATCAGAAATTGCAAAATAAAAAAAACAATTAGAAAGTTTTGATTACACGACGCAACAAAAAGTGTAAATTAACTTTACACCTATCACGAAACGAATAAGAATTTATTTCTATATTTTTTACAATCGCCTCCTAGTTCCGAGAAGTCGGCTGGAACGGCACGCACCCCGCCCCTGTGTAGGGGAGCCATGATCGTTATTTTAAAAAATAATTTAAATCAAAATTAGTTTTAATTTCATAAATGTATAACAATATAATTTCATTCTTCTACGTTTTGTTACATTCATCCTTATAGGTACCTAAATCTTCTTCAGGATGGTATGGCAACGAAAGAAGCGTCTGAAGAAAATGCAAGTAATAAAGAAGTATGGATTTATGGAAGAAGACAAATGCTGCCGCTGCGCTGAGGCACAATAAATTGGTGTAAGGGCAGGAGAATGCTGTAAATTTTCTCCAGAAAGGTCAGGTGTTCGCAACGATTGTGTGTATGAAGTTATAAACGTGGAGGAACCATTGTGGAGTGTGTAAGGAAAGTGCTTGCATGTACCCCAATTTATGAGTCATCATCTTCCTAGCCCTTTCCCAACTATGTTGAGGTCGGCTTCCAGTCTAACCGGATGCACTGAATACCAGTATTTTACATGGAGCGACTGACTATCTGACCTCCACAACAATTAGTTACTACTTGGTAATACGATACCACTTCGTAGAGCTGGTTGGCAGACTTTTTAGGCCACCGACTACCTGTAACGACTGCCAAAGATGGGCAAATGACAGCCGGGACCAACAGCACGGAGGAAACTCGGTATGTATGGGTGGTCACCCATTCACAGGCCAACCTAGGCAAGCACGGCTTAATACGATACCACTTTGTAAGACTGGTGGTCAGACGCTTTTTTTGGGCCCCAATTTATGAGTAAACTTATATGAAAATTAAGCAATTTAATGTTGATGTAATCATTTAATGAAATGCAAAAATTTCAGGCATATTCGGTTGTTGTTGCTCATCGAAAAACCAAAAAGCTTGCGTACATACTTACAAGCGCAGACGAATATGACTCATGCTCAAATGGTCCTACTGAGAGACTTAAAGCTTGGTCACCCGCAGCCCCGCCTCCCCGCACCTCATCAGTGATGATTTCGATGTTTTTTGTGAGTTATTTGATTACCGTGTGCGCCCGCGCCGCCCGGTCCCGAGCGCGGGTTACGATATTAGTCCAGAGGTTGAGTTGTTCACGCTTCAGAGATCGCGTAGGGCTCCTGTTTATTATGTTGTTCTAGTAAATATAGTTTTTCAACAATGGTCTAGACTGGTATAAAATGGATGTAGACCACTCTTGGAGTAGGTACGTCTTGTTTCTTTGCGACAAATTGATTTGGTAACATCTTTAGATTTTATGTGTTGAATGGGATTTAAAACTTCTAAAGCTGCAGGACCTCAATATTTTAAAAGAATTAGCTACTGATCTGCCTAGAATATTCTTTTATCAGTTTCTTGATTAATTTTTATCTCACCACACCAGTTTTAGATGAAGAAACGTGATGATTTTTGAATCGCCTTAAAAAAAAAGAGGAGTTATGAATTCAGCGAACATCTTTTTTTGTATTGTAGTAAAATTACAAAGTCATACTAGGTACATACTAATACATTACAAAGTTTCTTTCTACTTACAAGCCTAACAATAAACCCATTCTTTGTGTTTGGAACATCGATTAGGTTCTCAGCCATGCACAGCAAAAACGGCTTTCGAATTTCAAATTATTTAACCCGATATCGATATTAAACCCACCGAGAGATGTTTTTTATCGATAACAAAAAATATGCCTACGTCACTCTGTCTTGACCACGGAGTTCAAAGATTATGCTGCAGCTGGACAAGTATGTAGTTTGAATCGAATTCGTTCGGAATTCGAAAATCATTATCCACTGCCTGAAAATATTTCAGTGAAATATCACCGGTTTCTGATTTGAGTAATTGAAGATTAAGATTAATGCCGGAAACACACTCACGTGGCGTGGCATGGCGTGGCGCGCCAGAAGCATTATAGGTTTCATACATTTAGTATGGTTAGAGACATATTTGTAGGTCGTGTCGTGTCGTGGCGCGTTCTAGCGTGGCGCTGAATGCACACCACCGATTGTCCAGGGCGTTGGTGGGGTTATGGCACGACACGCCATATGGTGGGACTGTCGGACTCCGCCGAAGTGGAAACGTGATGACAGGAAAAGAGTTGTGTTGTCCACTACTATTGCTAGTAATTTCGTTAATACTTTTCATCTCCGCTTAGCTTTTGTGGAAACGGTTTAGCAGAGAGGATAGGGGATGTTCGTAATTGTTTAGATCAGCGGAGACGAGAGCTTCGGTGGATACACACACACTAGCTTTTACGAATCTCCTCTCCACTCCACTTCCCACATCTCCGCTTTGGTGGAGTCCGTGCTAGAAACATTTTTTGAATTAGGAATTTCACTTGCTAAATGACTTTGGAGGACACCTTAATTAACCTTAATTAGATTTGAGGTAGTTCTGTAATCAATTACTCAAATAAGAAATTTTGCCGAACTTGTATTTATTGTCTGGCAGGATTAAAACTGGTTTAGTAATCATTTTCCTTATTTATTTATACTTAACAAATAATAGATAGCCTATGTTTTTAAAAATAAAATTAATGAATAGATACTATCAACCAATGTTAAATGATTTGATTATGAACCCTTAAAATAAACACTGCAATGTTTACCAATGGGCGGCTATCAAAGTAGTTTCTAATTCAATTATAAAACTGATATTCGAATCAGATTCCGATCTGATAAGCTTATCAATGTTTATAATCGGAATACTGCAGAAACGCATCTGTGATAGGTATTCAGATAGTAACTTTGATAACTTAAAACTAGGTTACGTCGAAATCAATTAAACTTAAAAGGATTTTGTTGTCAATCATAAAATGCATTATACATACAGATATGGGTAAGTGCCTTAAATCTAGATAGTATATTATACTCAGGTGAACAAACATGAAATTACTTAAGTTGTTTGTCAATACCCACTTTATATACCTAAAAACCAAACCCTGTATTACTGTCAGTAAAATACTTCGTTCAGAAAGCTCTTATGAAATAATTGTGTCATCCAAACATTTTATTGTAACTGAAAAAATATTCAATTGCAAATTAAAACAACGATATCTTTCTTATCCAGACCTCCTAATCTAAGAAATAAAACAAAAATAAAAAAGGAACCCCGCGGCATTCATTAGACATCATATTGAAAGCTTACTCGGACGCTTTTAATACATTCGACATAGCATAGTTTTGTTTTAAAAATCGCCTAATTACTCGACTCCTTTTACGAGCACCTCTATTCAAGATGGCCGGCGTTTTGTGGTCGCGACTCGCGAGTAGGGTTCCCAGATCTACAATATTGTTTCCAAAAAAACACCCAGACATTTGAAGAAAATTTGAAACTTTTATTCCTTCGAATTAAGTAGGGTAATTTTATTGAATTTAATTTATAAAATATTAATTTCATTTAATAAAAAAAAAAAACAAAAATTGCCAATGTGTTACTTTCTCATTTGTGGAAATTCCGGAGGTATAGTAGTATAACCCACGCATACAATACAATACGTACATTGAGTTAAAATTAGAAACTCCCTTACAAATCCGGATGTATGGCAACCCTATAGCCGCGATGAAGGTATTTAATTAATTCTATCAAAGCTGGATGTATTGTGATGGACAATGGACGAAGATGATTATTATTAGTTGTTAATATTCTGTATATTACGTTTGAAGTACCTTCTGTAGCATGTCATGTGTACCTACCTGCGTAATTATAAGTAGATAGATGTTAGAATCTAAAATAATGAAATTATAACTAGATGTTTTTTTTAGGTGTAGGTAAGATTTCTGTCGGCATCGTTTTTGATTAGCTTTTGTTATAAAAGGTCACAATGAACGATCGGGTATCGTCTTATTCAACAAAATTAGCAAGTAAATTGGTGATCAATAACATTATGACATTGTGGAATCTTATAAAGTTCCTTTTTTAAAAATATGCAATCTGTTATATCTATATATATGTTAGTATGTAGGAACGTGTTTTGGCATCTAAAACACAGTCATTAGTTTTAAGCTCACACCTTTAGGTACTATCAGATAGCTTTTTTCCAAAGTAACTAATTAAGACTGCGTCTAAACCACAATTTATGTTTAATATGATACATTAGAAAACCGGTTCTTTCGTTTTGTAGAACACTTTACTCCATAATTTAAAAGTTATGGCGTTATGAACCCCGCGGCCGAACACTTTGAATTAATTAACTCGACATAAATCAAACTTCGATCTATTTTTATATTTTTTTACTAATCATAGTAATTCAATTACGATTTAATCTTGTTTTTGTGACCTGGTATCATAAAAAAGCTTTAGATGTTAGTTACATCATTTTAATTATTTTTGAAGCTATAGGCACAATAATACCAGTCTAAAACATATCATTTCCGGGCCGCCATTTTAAAGACTACACTAAAAATAAAGATTGAATCGTAAACATTTCAAATGTCCCACAGTGGATAATAAAACGAAATTTTAACATACAATTTATCACCTGTAGGTAATAATTAAAACAAAACTACATTACTTTTGTCTGGACCCATGATGTGGCCCTTATCATACTCAGTCGGCATTTTTAATTAACGTTAAATACTGACCCAGAAAAGGTTTGATTGCTCATTTAAAAGCGTTTATTGATGCTAAAAGTTTGCATCGTCGTATAATATTTTTACATGTCCGTGGCTAAACGTTTGGGAATCAATTTGGTTTATCTCAACCATAATATATAAATGATGTGTAGCTTTATACTTAAAGTATATTTTATTCTCTGTGCTCATTGGACCTCCTTGAACTTTGAATTTAGAACACGAGCATTGTATAGGGACGTACTTTATGAAAGTGTTTAATTCGTTATTTGAAAGTCGTGTTTTAATCGGATATTTGCTTCATGAAATCCACCATCGACATCGAAAAGGAATTCCCTACGTAACCAAGATTTTTATTTGCACTAGGCAAATCTCGTACCTGGACATGATTTATCATGGCTGGCCTGGTCTTTAAAATGACTTCGGGTCCAGGTTGGCCGCAGTAAGGAAAACCTGCTCAGGTGGAGGCTCATGAATGACTCTGCCCTGGAGTGATTTGATGCTGTCCCACAAACTACGAGGCAATTAATATTGTGTGCTGCGTGTCCTGTTGTTTGTTAATTACAGGAACGAATAAGAACGCTACTGAACGCGCCAAATAGTGGGTCACTTCTGGGCCGACACAATTTAGATTGCCACCGAGGCATCGACACACTAAGAAAAAGAAGACAAACTTTTTAATAATTCTTTGAAGTTAGAATTGCATCACTTTAAAATAAATCTCTTTATTACCGCATCTGCCGTTAAACCAAAAAAGCTAAACACTCCAGCAACATAATAGTCAGTTGCCAGAGAATCAAATCCGCACCGCGAAGTTGTAACCGAATCGATTGGTCACACGGCACCTCACCGCGGACAGAAAGAAAATGCCTTGTGGCCATCGACAATAAAAAAAAGAAAAAAAAGCTCGAAGAATATAGCTATCTGGAGATTTATTGATTATGCTGTGTGCTCACGTATGAATTATATAAGAAAAATATTTTGTCAAATAATTGTCTGTGATTTCAGCGAACCAAACGGCAATTGTGTTTTTTTTTCTGGCGTCCGCAGCATTATGATATATTGCATAAAACGATTTGATTTTCTTCTGGAGTTCACGAAATATTGGTTGTTTTCTTGAAAACCTTCTTTTTTGTTGAAAACTGAACACTGTCTTCGGAATTCTGTCGCTGTTGCCAATTCTCAAATTCCTTTTCTTGGCAAGTTCCTCCAACCGTAATATCTGCCTGCCTGTTACCTTTTACACATAAATTAACCTAACCGATCGGACATTTCAAAACGCTTAGTTGACACTTTCTGTGACCCATAGCTGGATTTTACCTTGACTAGAGGCTAAGCGACACCATGGAAACGTCGCCAGTATCTTGGGCACTTACCAGTAGACAGCGTAGGAGTGTTTGACGCCATTTTTTAGTTTATATTTAAGTTAGTTGAAATCAAAATCAAGCGTTATGAAAATTGGTACACTCATTGGTAGACTCATTCTTATTTCATCCTGAATTATAATAAAACACATAAACGACATTTCAAGCTACAATTAGTCAATGTATATAAACCTTACAGTTGGTAGACATTCAGTTATTATATTATTAATCTGTTATAGCTTTCATTTAATTCCGTTTTAGATTTTCGATTTAGATTAGATAGAGAGCTATCGTAGTTAGATCTAGAACGTTAGGCAATACACTAACTGGTATTTTGAAAGTTCGTCGTTGTTCATTCTGAATTACTTGGGACACCTGTATCTACTTACATTGACAAATTAAATTCCTGTTTCCTGCAACTGCTGTTGTGTAATAGATAGAGAAAATATATTATTGCATATTTAAAGAAATTAGTCCATGGGGCCTGAGTGCCAGTATGACGGGATATCGCTAAGCCATTGGTTAAGTTTGTGGCTAAATATAACAGCTTCTCGATCCGATCTTTAGGTTAAGCCGTGCTTTGCCTAGATTGGTCTGTGGATGGGTTACCATCCTTACATACCAAGTTTCCTCCGTGCCTCGCAAAGCACGTTAAGCTGTTGGTCCTAGCTGTCATTTGTCCATCTTTGACAGTCGTTACAGGTAGTGAGTGGCCCAAAAAGTCTGACAAACAGTCTTACCAAGTGGTATCGTATTAGCAGTAGTCTGGTTTGTGGAGGTCAGATAGGCAGTCGCTCTATGTAAAATACTGGTATTTATTTGCATCCGGTTAGACTGGAAGCCGACCCCAACATAGTTGTGAAAAGGCTCGGCAGATGATGATCCTAAGCGATTGGTTGACTCTTCACGTGACTAGAAAGTATGCCTTATTTTCTACTGACAGCGATGTGGACGTATTTTTGTCACCCACCTAAAGTATTTACAAATAGTGTACCTATACATTTTGAGTATTATTTCAGATCTACCTTTTTGCAGTTTGTAAATAATGTACAAGTTTGTTAGTTTTTTAAGAGCCAAACAAATTACCATGTACAATTAATAATATTTAAAAAAAAAACAACCGCTAATGTTATACAACAACTAAATAACATAACAAGATATAAAACTAATAACTTACATAACAAAATTAAAAGTTTTATGAACAGTGATGTTCATTACGTCTAAAGCAATTATGTTTTTAATGAAAATAATTACTTATGTTTTCTACTATGTAATAAAGAGTGAAAGTGTTGCTACTGATCATAAATGTTTGCTGTTTGTATTTGATTGTGTTCCGCTAGTGCTAAACATATCTATTGGTTTAGGTAATATCTATTGCCGGGGCTGTGGGACTGTTCGAAAGAGATACCGCGGCCCCGGAACATAAAGGGCGGGGAAGGAACATGGATGGGTTTTAGTCAGTAAAAGTCTGACACTCCCTCCCACTCCGTCAGGAGTCATTTGATGATTACCCAACCGAAAAAAAAAACTACTGCTGAGAAATTCCTGATAAAAAAACCTACCAACACTTTCCCCGACCCGGGTATCGAAGCCAGGAATTCATGCGCAGAAATCGCGATTGCAACCACTAAACCAAAGAGGCAGTCATCGGGTCTAAAATAATGGATTCATAAGAGTCCACGATAAGAAGTTGTTTTTTTTCTATATAGAAAAAATATATTATTATTTGTATACCACTGGACTATCTTTTTTCTTACCCACTTAGATTTGCGCCCTATTTTCAATCTAAAATAGGAAATGGAAAAGAATGAGTTGTATTGTAACTGATGTCCTATGTTACCTCTCCCCTTATGAAATTAGAGGATAATAATGACGACTGGCATACATTATTCTAATACCACACGCCCTAATGACACAGCCGCACCACCAACACCTTCAAATGAAAAAAACCGAGAGCACAATGTCCGTATTCCATCCCACATAATCATAATTAACTCAAGAACTCCCAGACAATGGTAATTACCTCAAAAAGTCCATAGAAAAAGAGAATGATATCAACTTGCGTATTAATAACCACTAGAGACTAGATGCATAAATCAATATACGTTCAGAAGGCTCACATGGTCATTATAATTGAAAATACTTTGTTACTGTAGGCTTTCAGAAAAATACTAAGATACTCATTACTAGTACTACACAGCAATGTTAATAGTAACGCAATGTCACGATTCGCTACGCCACTTGTTACGTCGATTTGCATGCTACGCGCTACGCTTCGCAACTTGCTACACCAAACGTTCTACGCGCTCCGCTACGCATCTTGCTACGGCAGACGTGCTACGCGCTCCGCTACGCAACTTGCTACGGCAGGCATGCTATTTGCTACGCTATTCAGCTTGCTACACCGAACGTGTAACACCACTCAGTTTGGTACATCGAATGAGCTACGCAATGCAACTGGCTTCACAACGCCTGCCATTGTAGCTTGCTTCTGTACCTACCTAAAGATATACCTAAATCAGAATATTCCGCTGTACAACTTTACTACCACTACTTTACTTTATTATCGTCATCATCTCCCATGATACTTGGAGTCGGCGCAACATGTTTTTTACTATTCTCCCCCTGTCTAACGTCACGCAAGAATTTCTTTTTCGAAATCCATCCACCGTTTCCTTGGTCTTCCTTTCTCTCTCACTCTCCATCCACCAACAATGGTATTCATCTCTATTGCGGTGTACTTCACTAATTCACTGTCTTTTCGAGCCTTTTAGATAAGGGTCTTGGAAAAACGTAGACCTTCTATATTTTCCTGCTTCACAGAACACGGTACAATCACGCGAGTATTATTATAATAAAAAGTAATTTGTGTGGCGCATGCGCGGCGCCGGGGGGTGTGCGGGGTGCGCGGTGAGGCGCGGGGCGGGGCTCGGCGCTAATGCACACGGCTGTGCGCCTGATCATAGGGTCCGGTGCGTGCGCGCATCACTATCTCTCGGGATAAGGATGGGATTTACATATTACAAAGGTTTTTTAAAGTAATTTAAGCTCTCTTTCAGAAGTTTAGACCAACTCTTTAGCTGTAATGACAGTGGAGGATTTTTAGTGTACATTTTCAGTCAACGAAAATATTCAACTTGACTTCCTCGTTGAATGAAGTGGCGGGCTTCAGGCTTGTCCCAAAACTCTTTGTCAACTAAATTTCTTTCAGCCATGGACTACAAAGCTATGTCACAGAAATATTAACTTATATCTGTGATCATACTTAGCCAACGTTGATACGGTCGGGGCTCTTTGACTAAATATGCTTTTACATAAATCCTTTTAATTACCTTTAGTTTAAAAACCTTAATCAAAATAAAACCTAAGAAACCATCGAACACAAAACCACAATCTAAATTAACATTAAAAATATTTAAAACAGCATACATTAATTAATTGCAAAGCATTAATCTTATCGCAGCCAAAGTGAATGAAAATTGGAATTTGTTACAAAAACGGACAAAATGTCAATAAGCATTAAAACTGATATCGCGAAGCTCGGATTTAACTTTTATTGCTTCTTCGGCCGTAAACAGTTCAGCCCGAGTGTTTGTAGTACGAGAGCTAGCGCGCTCGAGTCAACAAACATTGAAAAATATTGTTTGAGCTATTTGACCATGACTGGTTTTTTAGATTTTGGGATATTAGCTTTGTTAGTTAATGCTTTGTTTGCAGTGCGTGTTGGTATTTAATGAGTTTATTTTAAAAGGTTAAGTGACATCATTGTTTATTTAGTAAAAATACTATTTGTCTGAGATCTATTTCTACGAGTATTATTCAGTTACTGGGCTGTGGAGGTCTAAAATACTGGTCCTGTAAGACTGGAAGACTAGACAGATGATGTTTAAGATCCATTTTAGTATTTCTCTGAACTGTTTTTTTTTATCTCCAAAGTATGTAATATATATCTACTCAGACACATCTCAAAAAATATCTTAGCTACTTATTGTGACCGATATTTCCTAGGATATTATTAAAATAATTTGTATTCATATCACAACTTGACATTTTAGCTCGAGATGTAGCAAAAAATTCAGCAAAACCCAAGATATAATTGATCAATTATGGACTTCTCATTAAAATGTCTCGATTATGAAGTTTATAAGACTAATTATATAAAATAGCTGTATTAAACATGAAATTACTAGAAATATATAGAAAAAGAAGAGAGCACCAAATTGTCTTTCTTTTTGTTCCATTTTTCTCTACTTATAGTTTTTCTGTCATACTGTATACCATTGACGAAAAAAGAAAAATCTTTTAAACATCACGGAATAATACAAAATGGAATAACACATTTAAATACATCTTTAACAGTTAAACAGCTCAATTATCATGAGTGACACAAAAGTGTCAACTGCTGGAAACACACTTTTTTTCTCCAACCATCAAAATGACATTAAAATTCAACACTTTTCTCCCATATTTGGGCTTAAACGTTTCCGTTGCGCCTTCTTTGAACACGGACCAAATATTTGCTAAACTTTTACGAATAAAATGTTTCAAAGAAGTGCACGTTCAATACCTAAAAACATCCCTTGTTAAGTTCAATTACGAAAATAAAAAGATAGTTTTAAATGTTTCATCGTTCTAATTATCCGGTTCTAATTACATCAATTAAGTATCGTGAGCTCATTGTCGCGTCTTAAGAGCTCGTAATTATTTTACTTTGATGTATTTCTTAGGAAACAATTAAATGTATTAAAGTTTTTGTGTTGGCATCGCTGCGGGTTGCCGGTTTGCTAAGTTCTGAGAGCACTTTTGTGGATTATGTGGGGGAAATTTTAATTACGGATCGTGGATGCAACATGTTCTATGCAATTCTAATTATTTTCAGTTCTATGATTACTAATTAGGAAGAAAAACTAGAAAATGTTTTCGAAATACGTCATTTATTTATTGTTTAATTTATTTTATATTTTTGTTTTTAGGGTTGGTTTTTAGTCTAATGGAGACATCGGAATATTAATATTGAACATGATGACTGGTTATCTGACCTCTACAACCCAGTTACTGTACTCCTGATTGATTTTCAGATTTTTGTACGGCTAGTACTATGATAATCAAGTGACACAGGCCTCCTCTCTGTGAGAGGTCTTCGAGTTTTTGGTTCTTGGATTGATTTCGACGTTTTGTTTAACAGCAGTTGTGAAAAGATGACCTATTGCCATATTGCCATTGACAAAATAAATACTCATCATAAAAAAAAAACTTAGAAGGAACAAAATCATTGACAAAAACTTACTTGATCCCACGTTGACACCAGCTCCCGACCTACACGGCTGACACAAAGGGGCCGGATATAATCAAATTGATTCGTTAATTACTGGTTTTATCTGCGGCCGCCATTACCGACCGGCCCACGCTGCATATACGCCGTACCTACTTAATTGATACGATTCGAGGGAATAGGGGACGCACTCGGAATTACAACGAGCTCATGAAGAAGCATTTGGATCGTGATTTTGTATCAGATTTGTGGTTGATAAGGGATGGAGATGGGTTCATTTGGTTTGCAAAAGTTCGGGGAAAAGAAAAAAATAAGGAAAATGTTGTATTTTATATCTTTTCCCGATTTCATACAGGTATTTAAGTTACATTCCTGCATTATTATGGGGCATATGACCATCCTCTGCCTGGCTAGGCAGCTGCTGGTCATATTATATGCCAACTATGCTGGAAGCCAGTCCAATCTAATGCAGCCAAATACCAGTATTTTACATGGAGCGATTGCTTATTTGACCTCCATAACCCAGTTAGTACTGGGTATTGCGAATTTACGATACCCCTAAGAGTGGTTGTCAGAGTTATACCACCATAGCCACTGACTACCTGTAACGAAGTCCTGTCCTGTCAAAGATCTATAAATGACAGCCGGGACCAACGGCTTGACGTGCTTTCCGAGGCACGGAATATGATGAGGCACAAAATATTGCATTTATTGTTTATCTTCAACAGCTGCCTAGCCTTTTCCCAACGTCAGTGGAGCGACTGTCTCCACAACTCATCAGGGGCCTAATTCTGCTACTTTAATAAATCCGTCACTCCAACACGATTCCATTCTCATCCCATTGTCATTTTGCTTAAAGTTCGTAATCTGCTCAATTCACAATGGTCGGTCAATGGTCTCGTAATAAAATTGTGTTATAATGGCATTGTCGTATTGTGATTATTATAAAACCCTTAGTACAAATGGTTTTCGAAATCTACTACCAATTGCGAACATTTATTCATGCCAGATTTCATGTACGAGATTAATATTTTATGACATTTCTTTCAATGGAGTGTCAGTGGTTGATCATTGAGAAGTCATAATGGTGCCATTATGATAGTAATGAACAAACTTGTATCATTATGAAATCAATGATCGAATACTCTGACACTATTGTAATAGCAGAATCGAGGCCCAGGTTACTGGGTACCTCGGTTGTTAGACGACACCGTAATGACTGTAATTCTACATTTTATCCTGTAAATTTTACATAATATAGGCAAAGTGGTTCTGCTGCGGAGCATGACACACTGTAATGACAGTCTGGCCCTACGGATTAACCTCTGCATGCAAGCACTGCTTAACCTTGCCTATAAGCCGCTTCTCTATCTGGTCGGAAACGCAATGCAAATAATGTTTTCCTTGACATAATCAACATCCACAACATCTATTTGAAAAACTTTCTCACAGTTTGTCGTTCACAAGCGGGCGGTGTGGTGTGTCGGGTTTACCCATCAAAAACGATTCGAAACACCAAATTAGATTTAATTCAACATTATCTATCGAAATGGAACTATTTCCTATCGAACCTTTATAATTTACATGCGTTTAGAAAAGATATGGAAATGACTTGTGACTAATTGATATAGATCAAACCAAGGATTTAAATTACTAGATTTGACCAAAGAGATTTAGGACAGAATGGAAGAGGCACAAAAACCAAATGTCTGCCTCGTCGGCGTCGGTCCAGTGCAGTGGTCGCAGGCCCGGCTGCCGAGCATAAGGTCCTGGTTCGATTCCCAGGGCAAAGGGTTATTGGGTTTTCCATCAAAAATATCTCAATAGCAACCACGGAGTCTACATTTGTGCTATGACGATGGCAATAGGAACGCCCCCTATTACATGGGTTTTAAACATAACTGGCGGCTTGTGGGTGTACTGCACTATTAGGAAAGGCGTGATGTTATGTAAAAAATAAACTAATCATGTGTCAGTCACCCCTTACAAAATTACATTTGGCATTGCTAAGTTTGACACGTTGCATAATAGTACCGATAGAAGCCAGTTAGGTTCTTGCAAGTACGATTACAACGAGTACGATTAGTACGATTTTGTTCCTGTTGTCTTGTGAAACGATAGTTTATTTAAACGTCTTTAAACTCGTCATAACATGAAAAATAATGATAACGTTTCAATTTTCATTTCTGTTGGCAACGACATTCGAAAAGTATGGACTTGTCACACGTGGCTGAAAATCGTATCTATTTTTCCAAACAGGATGTAGAAAGAAGCTCACTTTTCACATTGTGATCTCTTTTCGTGTAAACTATAAGAACGGTAAGGGCACATCTGGCAATTTAATTCGGTGGATACAACTGGACGTAGAAAGCTTTCAAGTAGGAATTGAATTAGATAAGTAAATTATAATAAATTGATTGAAGTATTCGGGTTATTGAACGTTTTCATCAAAGGAATGATAGAGTGAACGAAGCTACAATCTCGGTTTTATGGTGTGGTCGGTGTTCGGTAGCTATCTGTGGAATGCTGTGGCCATAGCAATATAACTTACGGTGTTGTAAATAGTTTGATATTCGGTAATTAACAACCAATTTTGTAATAAAGTCAATTAGCGAGCATATACTCGCTAATTGACTTTATTAAATGGTAATTTTTCTACAAGAAAATCTAAATCTGATCGATATTGATTACGAAAACGTCAAAATGTATGGAATGATATAATGTGATGACTGTAAGCTATTAAAAAACTTATTGTTTTAAAATTTTGTCGAAAGTTGTCGCAGAATAACAGAAGGGTTTAAAAGCCACGGAAAAGGTATTCCTTTTCCATTTTTCGCTTCGATTCGGACCTTTTTCCAAATTCTCACCTCTTTTAAAGCCTCTCTAACGTCCAACACAGTTTCAATGACAGCTAGACCACATGGGCGCTGATATCTCCGTGATTAATGACATTTATCTCCAACCTTTTACCGACGCAACAAAACGTCGTCCATTCATTAAGACCACTTTTAATATAATTCTAAACTATACAAAAACTGTTGCAAGAAGCTTTGAGTGCGGTAACATTCTCTTTCGTATGGTGGCAACCATTTTGTGAAGAACTTTAGTACCTTTACTATATTACGAACCTTATTGCTCTCTACCTATTTGTTAGTATCAGGGCTACGTGGATGTTTTGGCTCTGAAAGGTGGCGTTGCTGGGAAAAATCACATAAAAAAGCAGAGATAGTTCCGAAGTTGATCAATGATCAGGGGCCTAAAAAGGCCGCTTTGGTAGAAAAATAACAGTATAATCAAATCAATCAAATGATGAAAATGTAGCAATTCATAGTTTTAACTGCGCCTGCAGTTTTTCATTTGCAGTTATTAATGTTTCTACCAAAGCAGCCTTTTAGGCTTTTTGAGGTTTTTGGACCACACTATAAAGGTACTGCATTTTAAAGGTGTTGTTATGTCTTGCGCTCCAAAGTAACTCAATAAAAGCCAGTTTGTGACATGTTACTTCAAGGTGGCTCAATTCGATTTTGGATTTAGTTTGAAGATGATGGCATAGCTCTTTGTTTCTTCATCATCATCATCATCATTTCAGCCGACGTCCACTGCTGGACATAGGCAGCTGCTTTGTTACTTACTTAACTACATCTACACAGTAGTCCAGTGCTTAGTTACTAGGTGCTGGCTCTAAATAAAATGGCTGCAGGGTACTCCGGGTCACAATTACGCGCAATTAAGCTATCGTTTAGAGATGTTTTTCTCGGATGCGCGGCCGCTGCAATTTGTCACGCACGATTCTACCAGGGAAGGCAAATATAGAAGGTCCACTCCTTGTAATATTGAGGTTCGCTACTTCTACCGAATAGGAAATCCTATCAGCACACGATTTTTACATGATTAACTTAAGTGCGTACGTTAAGTTGGACTTCTCCTGAAATATCAATGCGAATGCTGTCATTTTTGGGAAGCAACTAAGACAATCAAATTGTTTGACTGCGACTTCATCGAGCTTCATTGTCACGGTGCTTTTCTGATGGTCGCCACTGTTGATTCTGGTGCACAGGAGTTGCAGTGGTTTGGGATTAGTGTGGCGTGCTAAGCAGTGTTTCACCGGAAAGTGATCTTCTACTCCATCGTAATTATAAATTTTACATAGAGGAGAATAGAAACTTGTAGGGATTTAATGAAGGTATTAGACGATTCCAACTGGATTAAGTGACACGGTTACATTGGAATTTCTGCTTCAACATATTCTTTTGTGTGACTGTCTGCTCCCGCGCACCCAACGATGAAGACGGAAGGAGGAGAGGGCAGAGGGGAGGATTAATTGTGAGTAGCTTTAGACAGCCATTGGTGCCGATTCTCTTGTCACAAATTTCTCTAAACTAGACTAAAAATCACTAAAATTTAGTTTATTCCTGTCAAACGACGTTTCCTATTCTGAAATTGATTAAAATGACATAACTTAAATCAATTATAGTTTGACAGCACTAAGTTATTCAATTTAGTGAAAATGGCAATTTCGCCATTCTGAAATTGACGTTTTTCACCTAAAACTTTGATTGTCAAACTAAATCAGACTATTTTTAATCGAGACTAAAAAGATGTGGAATAAAATTAGTTGTCATGAACTAAAATTTACAAAGCAGATTTCTCTCGTTTTTCTTGAAAGTTTGGATGTGTTTGAGTTCAGAATGGAAGCTTATGTGATTGCAGCAGTTGTCGATTCGGCAGAAAGGTAAATTTAGTGTTATTTTATTATGATACAATACGAAATGCATTCATGAAAACTTACAAGGGAAATCCGCCGATAAGACGACCCACTGACCAGGATTTGCGTACTAAACATCTAATGCACATGCTACTTTACATACACTTCTCATAATCAAAGCCCCTTCCAGGTTTTGTGTAATAACTAATAAGAAATAACTATGTTTTAGAAACTATCAAGAGAGGATTCAATTGGAAAGATAAGAGCAATCCAACGCATTCCAAATGGCAGAGAAGAAATTCAATAAAAAGACACCTAGATCGGGGGCACTTTATTTGGTGGATAAGCTGAATCCTCGTTTGGATGAAGGATTTATCCCCAAACTCCTAAAGGTTAGAACGGTTTTGTGTCCTATATATTATATGTATGCAGTAATTCACTTGCTAAAACAAGTTAATTACTGCATACATACAAGGAACTGTGATTCAGTAAGAATTACATTTCCTGGATTTTGTTTTTGTCATAGTGACTTTTATTACGTGATACATTACACCAAGGCATTACTTATTAAAGAAATAAGTTAGTAAATAGTAAATACATGAGGAAAGATCTCAGTGGCTTCTTGGTAGGTCACTTGTAAACTTTATACCTATTGGGTATATCTATTAACTAAGTACATATAAAGTTTTATTTATTTTAGGAACGGATACCCACTATACAGTCATGGCTCATGATTCCCATGGTGGTGCCACGTACGGAAGGGGATGCTTCATTATATTGAGTGCCACTCAAGGGCAAGAAATGTGGTAGAAATGTGTAATAGGCGCCTAGTGAACAGAACCAGAAAATGCTACAAAAATTATTCTGGCATATTGCACCCTGTACAATTGGAAAAATTTGATTGTAAGTGTTTGATTTGATTTATATGTAATTCTGTTTTATTTGTTTTCAAAATAAGAAATCTAATTAAGTGTATCTTTGCAGATGAAGAAGACTTTAATGTCACCGAGCATAGCGAGCAGAGTGCTATTGCGGAGGATACCTGCACAGATTTCCTTGCTGATGCGTGGAAAATTCAGCAATCACTTGTCACTTCTTTTAATTAAATGAAACATTTTATTTCTTTAATGTTAAAATATTTATTTTCTCCTTAAACCTTAATCAATCAATCAATCAATCAAAGCATTTATTTCAAGTAGGCCAGTTACAGGCGCTTTTGAATTGTCGAAACAAAGATAATAATTAAATATAGCTACAGTCCCAGTCACAAGACATAAAAACTGTGAAAGTACTGTAGTTGCCCATTCCCTAGCGTAGATCTCTATGGAGAAGAACGGGCAAGAAACTCCATGGACACTCTTTTAAATCATAATGTTGTTACAAAATCTTGGTTACATCATTCCTGTTGAGATGGTGCATTATGTGAGAACAATGTAGCAAGATGTGCACGATAAAAGTGTCCATAGGTAAAACTAACAAAAACAATTCAAAAATAAAATTATTAATTAAAAAATAAAAACAAAAGCCGTGGCAACCAAGACCAGACCAGTCCCAACCGACAGCGCCCGTTCACGAACATGACGCATGTATCAGCACCATTCAACTCAACCATTTTGAAGGGAACTAAATGACCCGACACACTCGCCACCATCAGCGGGACATTTGAGTGAGCATGACATACTCTTAACCGCCAGGGCACATTCAAGTCAAAAAATAAAAACGAAGGTTTCCAGCGAATGATAGCATTCTAGTACATGGCACTCACACAATATGGGATATGAGGTTATATAATACTAAAGATATTGAATTTATACAATGCAAAGATAGTTGTACAATCTTCAGCAGCTCCAACAATTAACAAAAAAGAGTAGCGATTATGAATCACAAAATTGAAACCGCATATTTAATACATGTTTCTGGATAACATGCGTTGAATGTCATTGGGATCTGCCCCTGCTGGTCCTCCACTAGTAGCCCTGATGGAATCCCTCGCCTTTCTTGCCTTTGTTTTCAATTTTGTCACCCACACACTCCAAATCTGTTGAAATTAAATAAGTTTAGAATACATGAAAATTATGCATGTTCTTATCCAATCCAGTATAACATTTCATCTTACTGAAACAACTTACATTGTTGCCACTGCTCTCAATACTCAATACGTTTATTGCATTCCACAATACTTTGGGATCAGCTTGATTTTCTTCTTGTTTTACCTTTTAGAGTATATACTAGTATAGTGTACACAAGTACCTATACGTTACTTTACTACTACTCGTAAACGAATCGAACATCAAAGAGTATTTATTTGTTAATTAATTATGTTAACCGACCAACAAAATAATAATATTATTGACGTGTGACATCTGACATGACAATCAAAACAAAGATAGGGCTTTCCTTCCAAACGCCGACGAAAATAACGGTTATTTTCAACTACAAAACCGAACATATTTTTTAAGATCAAATTTTTATTTATTAATAAGCTAAAATTAGACTGAAATAAATAACAGGACAAATCATGCTACCTCATAGATTTTTAAACACGGCAGTTTTGTCGATTATGATAAAATCATAGGTTTTAATCATATTGAAAACCGAAAAGTTTCGCCAAAATTTTAAGTCATTTCCGATTTCCAACCCTAGCAGGATTACTATGGTCACAGATAATAAAAACTGAAAAATAAATATTTAACAACAATAATGTTTTACGCACTTATAATACTCCCTGTATTTCATTAATGATTATTGATAAACAATTTTAAATAATTGTTTGATTTCACTAGGGTTTTTTTTTGCAATTCGGATCATTTCGTTCACTTTCATTCAGTTTTTATTTTAATCTCCGACAAATCTTAGTCTATGGTCTATTCAATTTAGCAATTGTCAAACTCGATTTTAATTGTGTCAAATCTAAAACTAAAATTAGAGAATTTTGTTTTCAGAATAACTTACCGAAACCAACTAACTAAAATTAAGAAATTTTAGTTTTAGTTTAAGTTAGTTCGGTGTACAAGAGAATCGGCACCACTAACTGCTTTGAGAAGCCGCGCGGCTCAGGAATGTCTATAAAATAAAATTACGCGGTACCGCGATGGATTGCAAATATCTCGAGTTAGGTACCTAGCTATATATACAAATTAGTTGTACGTGTGGCTACGTCAGTAAGCTTTGCCCCTAAGCTTACGTGCCTTTGTATTATTAGTGTTGGAAAAACTTCAAGAGTTATGCTCGAGGTGTCCACATAAACCGTTGAAATGGAAGGTTTTAAAAGAGTCATTCAGCCTTGCAATAATAACAGGCACTCTCGATATTTAGGTATAGGCCAGACCAGATTGGTCCGCGAATGAAAAAAGTCTATAAAACCACATTGTCGGGGCCTCTGTTTCCTCTCTCCTACTCAACCCTAACAAAGAACCCCATCGATTTGCAAAACACTCTCAAAGGTGGCCGGTATTTGGAAACCAATTATTAGTAACAATTGTTTTTCAATGATGAATGTAACATTCTTCTAACCGACAATGTAATCAGTGAATGGAGTTTGCGAGAACCATTAGTTAACTAAACAAACAAAAGAAGTGGTAAAAAGCAAAATATTTTTTATTGAGTGAATAAGGAGAGAGTTCTTTAAAAGTGCTGCTACAAAAGGGTATTGTTTAGATAATAATTCGTTATTATTTAAAATAAAATAAAAACCGGCCAAGAGCGTGTCGGGTCACGCTCAGTGTAGGGTTCCGTAGTTCTTTTCCCGTCCGTCACAATAAGTGTTCAATCCAATCCGATTTTAATAATTATTTTTTTGTTTGAAAAAAAGAGACGTTCAGGATAATAAACCTGTTTCCATCCAAGTTCAAAATTATTTTCCTAGAAAGTCCTTATAAAGAACTACTTTTTAGATTTTTTTTCATATTATCTAAACTTATGGTTCAAAAGTTAGAGAAGAGGGGCACAGTGTTTTTTTTTACTTTTGGAGCGATTATTTCCGAAATTATTGACATTATCAAACATGATTTTAAGTAAACCCCTATTCATTTTTACCTTTCCAACAATATATCACACGTTAGGGTTGAAATTTAAAAAAAAATCACTCCCCTCTTTACATGTAGGGGGGCTACCCTAATAAAACATTTTTCCAATTTTTATTTTACCACTTTGATGGCGTGATTGATACACATATTGGTACCAAATTTCAGCTTTCTAGTGCTAACGGTCACAGAGATTAAACGAGGACGGACGGACAGGCAGACATGGCGAAACTATAAGGGTTCCTAGTTGACTACGGAACTCTAAAAACAAGTAGAATTACTTAGTTGTTGATATGATATTGTATATTTAGGGGATATAGACAGCTTGGTTAATGTATTTCTCATTCAATCGGGGTGAAGGTATAGATGCTGTGTCGATGAACTCATATTCTTCTTTATATTTCTTTATCATGCAACCTGGAAGTTTATGGGCCTCTGACTTGGCTCCACATGACGTGCGTCGAGAAATATCTCTCAGGTCTAAGCTGGTATATTAAAACACAGGCTTACGTATGCTGGGACGAAAACTGAAACTGGCTCAACAGGAGAATTAAACACAGCGAAATGTGGGTGTAGGTACTAACTTTGAACCTTTTTTTTTTTTTTTTTTTTTTTTTTTAAGGATGGGAAATCATCAAATGACCCCCCCCACTCTGGGCGGAGCGGGAGGGAGTGTCAGACTCTTACTGACTAAAAACCATCCATGTTCCTTCCTCGCCTTTTATGTTTTATGTTCCGGGGCCGCGGTATCTCTTTCGAACAGGCCCGCAACCCCGGCAGGCTTCGGCCCTTGCGGGCCCCTCTCTTTTTGCTGACACTCTTTGAGGCGCGCGTGGAACACGAACGCGCCGTCGACACGGCCTGTCGTCGTCGTTAGACGGCCGGACGGCCAGCTATTGCCCATAGCCAGCCGTCCACAGGCCCGCATCTACGGTGGCCGGTAGCCACCACGTGGCCCCCGACGCCCGTTGCGTCTCCCGCGGCGGCCGGGAAGAGAGGATCTCTCCCTCTCTCGTTCCGCCACCTCCTTCGCTAGCATAACTGCTTCGCAGAAGGAGGCGACGGCTTCCCATTCCGTCTCGCTCCGGACCATGGATTGAACCAGGGCCGGACGCGAGAGGTCGCCGCCGCCGATCGCCGCCACGAGGACACGGCGGAGCTCCGCCCACGCAGGGCAGACTTCCAC
This sequence comes from Xestia c-nigrum, assembly GCA_916618015.1. Lineage (NCBI taxonomy): Eukaryota > Metazoa > Arthropoda > Insecta > Lepidoptera > Noctuidae > Xestia > Xestia c-nigrum. The sequence continues at coordinate 3,187,370 of OU745261.1, read as the reverse complement.
CGTGTGCTCCACCGTGTCCTCCGGTCGATCCTCGCAGTGGAGACACCCGGGCGATTCCTCCCGCCCGATTCGGTGCAGGTACCTCCCGAAACATCCGTGTCCGGTGAGGACCTGCGTCAGGCGGAAGGTGAGGACGCCGTGGCGCCTCTCCAGCCACTCCTCAAAGAGGGGACTTACCGCCACTATCGTGGCGTGCCCTGCACGGGGTTGCGACAGTCGCTCTCTCCATGTCGCCATGAGATCGCGCCGGAGGTCAGTCCGCTGAGCAGCAATTTGCCGCGGCAGCGGAGTTTCCCCCCGGCGTAGTACCTCCGCGCGCCACTCATGCAGGCGCGCGAGGACTATCGCCTCCAGATCCCACGGCGGCAATCCGGCAAGCAGGCCCGCCGCCTCGCGAGAGATCGTGCGGTACCCACGGACCATCTTCACGGCCACCACTTTTTGGGGCGCGTTCAAATGGTGAGCGGCTCGCCGCTTCAACGAACGCGCCCACACTGGGGCCCCGTAGAGGGCCATGGACCGCACGACTCCCGCGTAGAGCCTGCGGCAGGAGGCGTTCGGCCCCCCAAGGTTGGGCAGGAGCCGCCTGAAGGCAGCCCCTGTCCGTTCCAGCCTGGGGGCCAAACGTCGGAAATGCTCCACGAAGTTCCACCGGCTGTCGAGGACGAGTCCTAGGTACTTCAACGTCGACTCGACGCCGATGGATACCCCTCCTACCGTCAGTGTGGATCCCGACGGTGGCGCATTCCGAGGCCCATGAAAGCACATGGCCTCGGACTTGTGCAATGCCACCTCGAGACCCAGTTGCCGGATCCTCTCAACGACTATCGCAACCCCGCGTGTCATATTTTCGGCCGCCGCCTCGTGCGACCTCCCCTGTGCCAGCACCAGGGTGTCATCTGCGTAGCAGACGACGCTGACACCACTAGGGAGGTCCGCGCGCAGCACCCAGTCGTAACCGATGTTCCACAGGGGCGGTCCCAGAACCGATCCCTGTGGGACACCGCACGACATCTCTCGCCGGTTCCAATCTCCGCAGCGACTGGGGTAGATGACGGCCCTGTCCGTCAAATAGTCCCCGACCACACGACGGAGGTAGGTCGGCACCCGGTGATACCGGAGTGCCTCCCTGATGCAGCTCCAGGGCAGGGAGTTGAAAGCGTTGGCGATGTCGAGGGACACCGCCAAAACAACCCCGCCCCGGGATATCGCATCCCCCGTCGTGAGGGCTCTCACGCGCATGATAGCGTCCACTGTAGAGCGCCCCTTGCGGAAACCAAACTGGTTCTCCGCAAGATTCGGCCCCATCCCCTCAAGGTGCTCGGCGAGGCGGTTTGCAATGACTCTCTCAAAGAGCTTGCCCACCTCGTCGAGCAACACAATGGGCCGAAATGCGGACGGAGAGTCCGCAGGGCGCCCCGGCTTCTGGATGAGGACCAGTTTCCCCGTCTTCCAACGAAGCGGGAACTGGCCTCTCTCCAAACATGCGCTTAAGAACCCCTTCAGTCGGGGCCCGAGAGCCTCCGCATCCGAGGCCAGGACCCAGGCTTTGCCAGGCAAGCCATCGGGTCCCGGGGCGGTATTTTTGGCCTTGAGCCTACCTACCGCCACTCTCAGGTCTACCCCAGTCACTTCCGGAGTGTCGTCGTCGTCGCTTAGGTCCGACACCGCAGGTGGCGGAGCCATAGGCGGGGGCGGATGTTCCCCCCGCGAGGGGAACAGAGCGCTCACCACGTCCTCCACGAGGTCGGGCCGGAGACTCTGCGTCAGCGGGGGGGCCCAGGTGCGGAGTTTATTCCGCACCATCTTGTAAGGGCGCCCCCACGGATCTCTGTCGAGAGTCTCCAGCATCTCCGAGCGGGCCAGTTCCCTGGCCCGCAGGACAGCCTCCCGGAGGGCGGTCTTCGCCGCTCTGTATCCCTCGTACAGCTCCGCCTCAATGGCTTCCGCATCCGGCGGGCGGATGCGGAGTCTGCGATGCCTGGCGTACAGGCGCCGCGCTTCGACACACGCCTCCCTCAGGGACGTTATTTCGCGCGACCACCAGTACACCTGACGTCGGGCGCTTCCTGGCCGGACTCGGGGCATTGCCACGTCACATATGTCGGACATGGCCCCCTGGAACCACTCTGCCTCAGTGTTAACGTCGGCAGGCCTGTCCGGTGCTGTCACCCAGGCCTGCACGATCGAGGCTTCCAGGAGGAGCTCCCGGTCCAGCTGCTTCAGCGCCCAACGCGGACCACTCGGGGCCTGTTGGACCGGCGCGCTCGAGGACTGGGCGGAGACTTCAAACCGGATGTACCGGTGGTCGGAATGTGTCTCCACCCCCTCCATGACACGCCAGTCGACGACACGCGGCGACAGAGCGGGGCTAGCGAACGAAATGTCCACCACCGACTCGCCCCGCATCCGCACACACGTGGGAACAGAACCCCGATTAAGGACGTCCAGGCCCCTCTCCAGGGCCCAGTCCTCCACCATCCTTCCCCGCACATCTGTGCAACGAGAACCCCAAGCCAAGTTCTTGGCATTGAAGTCCCCGAGGACAAGCACGGGGAGGGAATGGCTTCCGACGACGACACTCAACTCTGCGAGAGAGTTGTGGAACTCGGCGAGAGTTCGGCTCGGGGAGAAGTAGACTCCCACCACGACGATCTCCCCGAACCGTGCTGCTACGCACCCCCGACCCCTCCTGACATTTTCAAGGGTCGGGGTACCGGCGGCGGCCGATGACACTATGGTCACTGAGCCGTCAAGGTCCGCCACCCAGTCTTCCCTGGGCAGGACAAAGTACGGCTCAGAGACCACAGCGATGTTGATCAACCACTGCGCCATGCTCTGAAGCAACAGGTTCTGAGCACAGGCGCAGTGGTTGATGTTCGCCTGGAGGAAGCGTAATGGCGCCGTTATTGGCAGTCCATTATCGCTTCCTCCCCCCGGGACCCCTGTGAGGGCCCCTCCGCAGGCGAGCTCAAAGCGGGAGCGGCGGCGGCGACAGCGACAGCGGCTGTGGCGGCCGCGGCAGCGGCAGTGGCGACGGTGGCGTTGGCGGAGGTGGCGGAGGGCCTTCCCCTGCCCTTGGCTCCGCTCTTGGCGGGAGCGGCGCAGGCCTTGCTCCCAGCCCGATGATCGGCCGGCTTGCGGGCCGCCGCACATGCAGGGCAGTGCGGCGCAGCGCTGCAACCAGCCGACACGTGGCCGGGCTGACCGCAGCGGAAACAGAGACCGCTGCGGTCAACCTCCGAGGCACACTTCACTGACACGTGGTGTCCCACGTGGCAGCGGAAGCACCTCAGAGGTCTGGGCTCGAGCAGTTTTACCTGCGCCGATATCCAGCCCACCAAAAGCCTTCGGCCCTCCACAATGGCTTTCGCCGCCGCCACGGGGCAGCTCACCGTAACGGCTTGCATTCCCGCGGGGTCCGGACGAAAGGTGCCTGCCTTGACCTGGTCGGCAGAGCACCCCCCGGACCTAGCGACGGCGGCCACCAACTCCGCCTCGGTGACACAGTCCTCCAGACCCATGACGCGCAGATCAGCGCATCTGACGGGTCTGGAGACTCGGGCCTCGTCCGCGTTTAGGGACGCTCTCAGCTTTTCAGCGAGAGCATCCGCGGACGAGCCGCTGGTTTCACCGGGGATCTCCAGCATCCGAGCCCCCGTTGCGGTGACTCTGAGCCGGAGGCCCCCGGTGATCCCGAGCTCCCCGAGATCCACCGTCTCCTTGGCCTTCGCCAGCAGGTCGCGGTAGGTCACGCCCTTCTTTTCCGCCTCCGGCTGTAGTGTAATCACTACAGCGGCGGTCTTCGGGGCGCGAAGCCTAGCCGCGACCTTTCGCGCCTTATTCTCGCGCTGCCGCTCCCGTTTGCGGGCCTTTTTGGCCGCCCTTCGCCCCTTCTGCTTCTCCCCGGCCACTTGCCATCCGGCTTCAGCCGTGGGAGGTGCAGGGGGTGTGGGCCCACCCGCCACTGGCGCTGGCGCTGGCACCGCTGCCGTCTGTGCCGCCGCCTTGCCCTTCTTTTTTTGGGCCGCCTTCTTTTTCTGCCCAGCCGGTGCCGCCACCTGTTTGGCCGGAGTCGGCTTTACAGGAGGCGGGGCCGGCAACGCAGCCACGCCGGGGGGCCGACTGGATGGCCCCGGAGCAGATGCAGCAGCCGCGTACGAGACTCTGCTCGTGCCCGCGGCCGCCTTGTTCGCGCCCAGGGGAGGGCGCAGAACAATTCCCTCCAGGACGGAGAACCGCGCCTGGAAGGAAGCAAGCTCCTTTCGGACCAGGTCCAGGACCTGGTTCTCCACCGGCATTGGCGGTTTTTGGGCCTGGGCCCCCCCATTTGTAGGCGCCGCGCGAGAGCTTGCCTCTCGAAGGCTGGCCAGATCCGCCTGGAGCTTCGCGTTCTCCTTTTGGAGAAGCTCCATGGCAGCCGTCACACGGGCCACATCCGCGCGCAGCTTTGTCACCTCATCCTCTTGTGAGGAGGGAGGTGGAGGCCCCAAGAGATACGCCTCCGCCGCCGCCAAGATGGAGGCGGAAGCCGCGGGTACGGCCTTAAGTTTCGAAGAAACTTTCACCTTTACGGCCACACTCTTTAACGCGGCTGCCACCTCCTCTGCAAATCTGGACTTACGCTCCGCCTCGGAGCCGCCAGGTGCACTCGCCTCGCTGCCAGACCCCTGGGCAGTCATGCCCGGGTGGCGCCCCTCCTCGGCCAGTCGCGCTGACCTCTCGGAGGCAGAGAGCCCCGCTCTCTTGCCTCGGATCCCCCCGCGCTTGCTGGTCGGGATCTTGCGAGCTGAGGCTATCTGCTCGTCCTCAGAGGACGACGACTGGTCGCCATCCTTCCTGGACCGCTTACGGAAGAACTTGCTTGTATTCTCCGCAGCGGTCCCGGCCTTCTCGCAGCGGGAGCTCACCGAGGCTCCCGCGACACTCATCTCACTTAAAGTGGCGTCGGACTCCGACACCACGCTCCTCCTCTCTTCCTCTCCTCCTTTGCCGTTACCGGCGTTTTGGTTTTGTTTTATTGTTTCCATAATTGAACCCACGAGTATGGGGGAAATAGACTCCTAACTAGGCAGAGACCCCTGTACCTAGAAGGGCAGCTTCTTAGCTTTTATTACTCGCCAGGGGGTCTGCAGGTACCCCAGCGAGGATAAGCAGTAGCGACTGATTCGTCCAATAGGCACACCCGTCAGCCATACATCCCCTCGCGCTGCGTCGCCGCTTGGGATTCGGGGTAACTTTTTATAGAGGTTTTCTACCTCGCAGTCCGGGCGGTTAAGCCAAGACCCTCGGTCCCTGTCCAAAAGGACTCGGAGTCGCGAGACGTGATCCACGGCACTCCGATACGGGATTACGAGATCAACGGTGACAGAGAAGGACGCATCCTTCTCTGTCTGCTCGGCGGCAGGGTAAGTGCACACCGAGCCCGCCGTAACACACTCCTCCGCTGTGCCCTCTGCTTAACAGAGGGTACGCCGAGGAACCCACCGTTGGTCCGTGTAGGACCCCACACATTGCCAAACTCATTAGCCGCGGCAGTGCCAATCCCAAGGGATGAGAATTTCTTCTCATTCCAAGAGGAAGGACACTGCCGCGCCCAGGGTGCACCGGCCCAGCGGCTGCTGTTTCCTCCAGACGTATCGAGAGGAACCAGCACCCGCCGAGCACACGTGGAGGACTTCTGGCATCGCACCCCACTAACTTTGAACCTTGGGATTACAAACTTAACTTATGTTATGTTATGAGTTGCAGTAATTCGTTTTTATTTGACATTGTGTCGATGAGGCTTTGAGTACAATGACCACGCTGGTCAATATAAAAGTAACGCCATAAAAATATCAGAAAACCGTAACACGACGACGCGGACTCGAAAAAAGTGGTATAAATTTTGAGTGCATCGTCGTACGCATTCCAGATTCCGGCTAATCTCTGTTGACCCGCAGCTCGCGCAGCGTACGGGTGTATTTTTGTGTAGGGGCCCTGTGTACTCCGTTTCAGCCACCATGAGTCGTCGAATCGACGAAGGTTAGTACTAACGTTATACTTGCTGAGTTATTTTTCTTTCTTTTTTGGTGTTATAATTATTTTGGTGTTTTGTAAACTTTGTACTTAATTTGCCTACATTAAAATAAGAACCTACATTATTTTTATGCGAATATATTTTTATTTTAGATGCGATTCATAAGCATATCATTAGATGATAGTGACAAAGAAAACTGCACTGAAAGTGACCTTGAGGCTAATCCGTCTTATGAAATAGATGGTGAGGAAGAGATTTTTCTGTGACACAATAACCACCTTCAACTGAATACGTCCAAGCAAGTAGATCTTCATCAATTGAAGACACGTTACCTAGTACTTCAGGTCAGCCACACGAATGAATTATTACACCAAAGAGTAATATTTTTCGCAATAAAACAAACACAAATGGTCATCAGTGAACCAAGTTCACGAAAACTTTGCATCAAAAATTAGTCGAGCCACACATGTAATATAGATTACAAATTCCGGCACTTCAAACAGGGTTGCGGGACTCACACGGGATAACAGCCATTTTGAATATGTCAGGAACCAGTAGTTCTACTTCTGCACATGAGACTGATCAAAGAGAAGATGCAGCTAGTCTTCCTATCGCCAAAAAAAAGAAGAAAATGTGCAATTTGCCCCTCCGCAAGGTGAAGAATGACAAAGAGTTATTGTACCAAGTGCAACATATCCTTGTGTGGCGAACACAAACTTGACATTTGTCACAAATGTATTAATTGATAGTTTTTTTCTAAAAAAAATATTTATTTTGTTGATTTTATTACTTAATTTTAATATGATAACATTTTTTAAGTGTTTGTTTTTTTAGTTAATAAGATTTAACCATTTACAAAAAACAAAAATGTTTAAATGAGTAAAAACTCTGAGCTCAATGTAAAGTAATTAAAATATGATATTAGTAAATAAAAAACTTATAAACATGTTAAGAAATGATTATTGGAATAAATAAGTAAAACACATATAAATATTTTGTTCCATAAACCCTTAGAAGCCTCCCTTTTATACGACGTAGCCGAAACGACGAAGGTTAGTAACAAGCGTTGTAAAATAAGGTTAGTGATCTAGGGTTAACCTCACTCATAGATAGAGTTGAAATATTCCTGTTCAGTTGTTCACACACCGTATCCAGTAAATAAACGGCATTTTAATTACACCTTTATCGCTAATGTGACTGTATCTTCACGCCGCATCCGGTAGGGGCCAACAGATGAAACTATGACCGCTTTACAAGAACCCACGTCTGATAAGATATCTTAGCGTTAATGACTAATTAATGAATGAACAATGAATATAATGGCGGATATGGTAATGGGGGGTAGGGTGAATATTATTACTATTAAATTATGGCTAATTATTATATTATGGCGGCACGCTTAAGGTCACTCGCGTGGAAATATATGCGTTTGTAGATAAACAAAGAAATAAAATTAAAGTGTCTGTTTGCAATTTAATAACGATAGCTTTTTACTGAATTTATACATTCTTTTTTTTTTGCTGGACATTAACACACAGCGCCACCTTGTGTCGTGGACACTAGATAGTTGATATACTATCTACATATACACTTTTTTGTTTGGTTATATAAACATCATCCATGACTCGGAAACAAATGTCCATGCTCATCACACAAACATTTGCTCATACCGGGATTCGAACTCAGGACCCAGAGAGCGTAAGGCAGCGTCACTACCACTACGCCATTCGGGTAACGTCGTCCATGAAAGTACCTTAGTAGTTCTTACACTTTCATATAAATATAGTCCCTACATATACGATATACTTTCGTATGCGTTCCTTATCGCGTCAATCCCTGATATAACAAATTCTGACATTATATGAAAAGAGATTTTTCGAAATTACCTGAATTATAATTTTGTTACAGTAACAATTTCAAATCACAATAAAAGTGGTTGTAGTGGGAGTGTCCGATGGCGCCGCTTCACAATGGCTGGTTGTCACGGCTGCCTGCGCCTGCGCCGCGCGGCAGGAAGCGGTAATAGCGCGCCAAAACAAATGTATGACTTGTTCCACTAGAGATGGTGCTGTTATTGAGTTCTTTCCAAGGGCGTAGTTGGTTCGAACAGGGGGGGGGGTGCCTAGGCCTGCCCCCCTAGACAAAATTCTAGCAACGCCCTTGGTTCTTTCCAAAGGGGAGAACAGAAAAATACCTCCAACACTGAATTAGGGAGCATTTTTATTGACAATAATAGCTAGCCGACTGGGATATAGAAGTCATAATTATGTTTTTTTCTCAGTTAGGAGCTCGTGGCTAAATTATTACAGCTGCACGAGTTAAACTTCAAGGTTAACCGGCCTATGCATGGGTGACCATAATTACATACTGGTTTTCATCCGAACTGATACCTAGGATTAACTAATAACTCTTTTGTTGAAAAAGAAAGGCCATAGACAAAATAATGTTTGCTATCTTTACACCTTTTTCCGTAGACCCCTTCTAAAAACTGATTATACAATCAGTTCTAATTACTTTCAATAGAAACACAATCCGTTAATTGAACAATACGGGGAAACTCCGAGTTAAGTTTAACCGAACGTAACAAAGGTTCAAAACAATAGTTTATTACATTATGACGTTCAAAGGGTGCACAATAGTCAGTTGTACAAGTTACCAGCCCGCCTGGGAGTGGCCACCAGGCCGTTGTAAAATTAACCGGCCCAACGCCGACTTCAAAGGCACCGCCACCCTTTGTGCTCGCCGCTCCATTGTCTCACACATGTTGTTTTAATACTCTTAATTTCGTGTTGTCATGTTAAAAGTTTATTACACGTTACTTTTTAACTTAACTTCCGAATTTGAACCTTATTTCAATTCAAATAGATGAAGATTTTGATTAGATGTCAAAATTATCACTTTGATATTGTGATAGCGGTTTATGTTAAGCTGTTTTCAACCTTTTGTAGTTAAGTTTGAGTTGGTTTTTCTCTGCAGCGTAGAGAGTATTTTTTTGTCATTGTTTTTCAGTGTTTATAGCAGTTTTAATAGCGGAAGTGTTAAAAGGGTTCTCTGAGAGATATTGAAACCAGAGAGGGTGTCCTTTTGATGAGCTATGAAGCTTTCTATTAATATGTGTGAGGTAGGCAGTTAGTGGGGACGTGTTATGTTCTGAACGGAAATATTATGTTTATTATTTAACAGTTTAGTTATGTTTTTATTTTTCCTGTAATTTGTGAGGGCAATCTTGGTGTTTTATTCTTATTACTTATTATAAATGCGAAAGTTTGGATGGATGGATATTTGTAACTCAATCACGCCAGGCCCTTTATTCACAACCATTCGACTCGCTTCCGATTCGGAAAGTCGTATATCTGTCTTCTTCTGGCATTACGAAAACGACCGAGATAGACATACGACTTTCCGAATCGGAAGCGAGTCGAATGGTTGTGAATAAGGGGCTAGTACGGCTAAACGAATCTGGATGAGGTAGATTAGATTATAATCATGAATAGCTCGTAGGCTACTATTTTTCTCACTCTTGCTCACAAAAAAAAACAACTCGAACGAAGTCACGGGCAACAGCCAGTAAGTCTAGTAACGTCAGCTCACAACTGTCCCACTGTATGACTAAGGTCCATGTTCACCAAAAAGATGACGCTTTGATTATCTAAAATCAGCAGTTTAAGCTCAATGTCGTTGCTCGATCTTTGTGAATTTGGAGGGTTGAATTGATGATTTTGATGATTATAATTCTGTAACTACATACGTTTTACAGTCGCGAACAATATTTTCATCAACATACATTGCCTCCTATCCTAGCATTGGCCTGTAAATCGCAAAAACGTGAGAAAATTTGAATGTCGCGGGCTACCGTAGAGCATACTTTGAAGTTACATACTTACCTTCTTTAGTTTTGTTCTTGTGTGCGAATCGTTATCAATATGCTCAACTTTAAACCTTGTCCTGTTCTTTCAACAGTGTACCAAGTGGGCCGACTAATTAATGCGAAATAAATAAATAAAAAGTTGAAACAAGCAATTAAGTGAAACAGCAGTTAATTGATATTAATTAAGATTACCATCGCCACAGCATCGCCGATGTTATCAATGATTGCCGATACACAATCACAACGAGAAGGTTTGTAAATCTTTAATTGACTGCATTGAAGCCTTGAAGGACAAACAATTAAAATGACAACAAATTGCCTGCTGCGCGTGATTTCGACTGCGTGTGCCAATATTGTGTATATGTCACTGTAAAATTGTCAAACACTTTATATTGTAATCTCTGTAGCGATATTGTAAACTCTCGAATTATTGTCAAAGAACATACTGCTTACAATAAAAAGCATTATTTTTCGTGAAATGCATGCGATGGTAGTCAACTCACGCGGTGTGGAAGGAAGGAGGGGTCCCTTGCCCAATGGTACCACTCTCATGAAAAGATACTGTACCATTTCTGAGAAATACCGATTAATGTAACCTAACCTTAAAACACTTTATATTCCCTTAAAAAGCGTAGTTTGTCAATTTTACGTGTTTGACAATTGTAATATAACGACTACGCTGGGCAAGAGGGACCCCTCCTTCCCTCCACACCGCGTGAGTTGACTACCATCGCATGCATTTCACGAAAAATAATGCGTTTTATTGTAAGCAATATGTTCGTTTGATAAAAATTCGAGAGTTTACAATATCGCTAGAGATATTACAATATAACGTATTTAACAATTTTACGGTGACATATCGGAGTTATATTGTAATCACTCTAGCGATATTGTAAAGTCTCGAAATATTGTCACTCTCATGAAAAGATAATGTACCATTCCTGAGATATACCGATTAATTTAACCTAACCTTAAAACACTTTACATTCCCCTAAAAAGCGTAGTCCGAGTGCAGGGTTTAAAGGAACCTAACTAACCTAACGAGGGGGTGCCCCGAGTCCCGATTGTGGGGGCAGAGCAGAGATTCTTCCGTATGTTCAGTTGGTTGAGAGTTTACATTATCGCTAGAGAGAAACACGTTATATTGTAATATAACGTGTTTGACAATTTTACTTTTTAAAATTTTACGCGCCTGCTGTTTATGCAGTTTTTTTGGATAAAAAGTAAGTACATTTGATTTTTGAATTTAGTTTGAATTTTGAATTTAGTTTGAATTTTGAATTTAGTTTATGTAAGACAGTTTAGTTTTCTAGGTAGTTTCTTTAGAATCCTGGGTGAGAAAGAGTGACGTGAATTTAGTTTTATGCAGCCCCAACATAGTTGGAAAAAGGCGACGCAGATCTATGATGGTAACGACATGGTAGCAATAGGTACTACATCTACCGCTACCAAGATCTCGCTTTTAGCTGTTACAGTCACCTGCCAGTCACCTAACATGTATTTGCCACCGTGGTTGCCTGCCATAAGGTCCATTCATTCATTCAATCGCCGCTTTGACATCTCCGTTCTAATTGGCCTTCCTTTCTCACAGACGTTAGGGTTGCTACACACAGATTCGGTTCGGTTTCATTCGGGGAAAAAAAGGTGCGGTCGGGAAAAAGCCTTCGGCTAAACCTGAACTGTATGATCGTCTGCAGGTAACACCAAGGCGTTCCTGGCCTTAACAATTTTTCAATCGAACGTAAAATCCGCAACTCCGAGTTGCAGACAACTGCTCTTTTTAATAATAATACTAGCCCCACTGTCCCGATGCTGGGCAAAAGCCTCTTCTGCTACAGAGAAGGCACGATCATTGATCAGCACACTTGCTTAAGACGATGTTTTTCTTCACCGATGTCATTCATACAATACAGTAAATAGCTCGAACTGTGGCGAGCCGGTGATGCCGACCGAAGCTTACCGATCGGCACGAGCGACTATTAGCCGAGTAGTGATTTATTTTTCAACAGATACTGCCGAATGGAATATCAACAGCTGAATATTTGCGAAACAGCCCTTAAAAAAACCCATCCATGTTCTTTCCTTGCCCTTTATGTTCCGGGGCCGTGGTATCTCTTTCGAACACGCCCGCAACCCCGGCAGGCTTCGGCCCTTGCAACCCGCAAGGGCCGAAGCCTGCCGGGGTTGCGGGCAAAACAGCCCTGACATAATGTTTCTACTTAACATTTATAAGTTTAAAACGTTTTAAAAGCCCTGACGAATGTCACACTTCAGCAACAATTCATTGTATGTCCCAAACACCTTTGTTACAAAGATGTGGTATTTTACATAACTAATTCAAAATCTTTGTCAACACTGCATTTGATAGTCAGCTTTGGAGGAACGAGTTTAGAGTTGAATGTTAATTGGATTTAAGACGAAGTGGGACTATTCTGAAGAATGAAGGGGCCATTAACTAAGGTTTTATCTATTACGGGTCGTAGTACTCGTAGTAATGTGTCGTTTGGTACATAGCTGCAGATTATTGTCAGGGGCCGGAGTGATGTCAAACTTGTGATTGCGCCGTAGCTATAGCAAGAATTTTGTAAAGACTGCAGCAGTGCAGCTATGCCACAGTTGTTGTAGGTACAAGATGGTAGCAGGCATCGTGGCTAGGCAAGTATGGAGTATCTTCGGCCTTCAAAACAGAGCTCTACATCTGGAAAATAAGAATGCATTTATGTGACTTAAACCTGTATCAAAGGTTTAGATTAAGATCCGACACGGGAATCGAACGAGGGATTTCATGCTCAGCTGTCGTACTTGCAACCACTAGAACAAACGAGGCAATAATTACACCTCTCTCTGGTATAATTTCCGTCTTCAATACGGGCGCGGCTACGCGAGCGATCGCTGCACCCCCGTAAGGGGGTGCGGCGGGCGGGTTATGGGCAGTGCCCTTGGTCCCGCGGGATCCTGTTGCGCCCGTAAACATACGGGCGCTGTCCTCGGGTTGGCCAAATGTAGGCCACGGCCGGTGGCGAGCGCGCTATGCCGCTCGCCTGTGAATTAGTGTCATTTAGTGTGTGTAGAGGGCGCCACGGTGTTAGCCGTATCTTCACGCCGCCTCGGCGGTCTGTCACCGCCAGGTGGAACTCCCGGTGCCCCGGGAGAAGCCTAGCGGGTGATAACCAGCCAGAGGCGGCTGGGGCTGCCCCCTACCAGACGAGGGGCCCCCGCCCACAGCGTTATCGAAGCTAGCCGATGCGCTCCAGGCTAAGGGGCCATGTATGTATGTGTGGACGGTATTGTGTTATAGTAACACCGCCCATGATACGAGTACGTAGCGCGCCCGCGCCGCTACGTATCGTGTGAGTTTAATCGCATGAAGTGTCGTGCGGGTATGAGGTGGGGGGTGGACGTCGTGTCTATATTAACTTAGAACACGACGTTTCACCAGGTGTGTGTTATGAGTGTGGAGTCGTTTTGATGAGTATGTCGTTGTAATAATACATAGATAAAACGACATACTCAGGGGTCAAGTCCGGTGGTGGCGTCACTTGTGTCCGTCACAAGGTCACGCGGTAGACGTCGCGGGGGGCGCCCCGCGTCGGGCGGCCGAGTGTGCCATGGCGCTATCTCCTTGATGTGGGGCCAGGCAGAGGCGTCGGCTCGCGCGAACATGTTGGACGCGAGGCGGCCGCAGAAGTCCTCCAGGCTCTCGATGTTGAGGTCCCGCTGGATGACGCTGTTCCTCACGTAGCGAGGGGCTGCGACGATTTTTCTAAGCGTGATGTTCTGCTGTTTTTCCATTTCTTTCCTAGCCCTCTCGCTCGTGAGGGCGAGCCAGGCTGGGGCGGCGTAGGTGAGCAGCGGACGAATGTATGTTTTGTACACGCCCAGCTTGGCCCGCAGCGGGAGGCGGGATGAGAGCACTGGGTGCAGCAGGAAGCGGGCGCTCCTGCTCCTCGCGATGACAGTGCGGACGTGTGGCGCCATGGTGAGTCCATTGTCGATAGTGACTCCCAGGTATTTGGCCTGGTGGAGCCACTCGACGTCGGTGTCTTGAATTTTCAAGGGTGGTGGTCGCTTGTAGCCGCCCACTAGTAGGGCCTGCGTTTTTCCTGCGTTCACCGACAACCTCCATTTGGAAAGCCATTCTGGCAGCAGCTCGAGCACGCGCTGCAGCTTGACTGCCGCGTGTTGCGCGTTGAGTGAGGTGGCGATGTACGCGGCGTCATCAGCGTACAGCGCGAGCGTGGTATCCGGTGTGGTGGGGATGTCGTCGGTGTAGCAGGAGTAGCACCACGGTGAGACGCAGCTGCCCTGCGGCACCCCAGCCGCGATGGGGCGGGCGACGGATAACGCTCCGTCGACCACCACCCTGAATGTCCTGTCCTGTAAGAAAGAGGAGACCACCCGTAGCAAGCGACGGGGCGTCTCTGTCGTAGACAGTTTGTACAGCAGACCGTCATGCCATACTCTGTCAAAAGCCTTTTCCATGTCTAGGAATGCTGCAGCTGCTCGCTCCTTCTTGTTGACCGCCGATGTGAGCAGGTGCAGCACTCTCGACAGCTGGAGCGTCGTGGAGTGTTCAGCTCGGAACCCGAATTGTTCCTCGCGTGGGTGTGAGTGCCTCTGTAGGTGTCGCAGCAGGAGTTGCTCAAACACCTTGGAGATGCAGGAGAGTAAGGTGATGGGCCGGTAGCTCTCGGGCTTCTGTACGTTCTTGTGCGGCTTCGGTATTAGTATGACGCGCCCCTCTTTCCACGCAGCCGGGAAAACCCCGGTGCGCAGGATCCCTGTAAACAGGCGCGCGAGTGCCGCGACGGTGCGGTACGGCAACTGGCGCAGCGCTGTGTTAGTGATCCCGTCGGCTCCTGGGGCCTTTCTCGGCTTCAATACGGGCGCTGCCGCGTGCAATAGCTGATATTGTACATGTGACAAAGCACACAATACAATACATCTTACACACGACAGGCTCCCGGGCGGGGCCAGTACCGCCAGGCCATGCATTATGCAGTGTGACACCTCGTCATGTTGTCACGGCGCCAGCACCAGCCAGCACGCCACCACTCCCACTTGGGATGCGACACAGGGTTACCACTAAACAGAACTGATTTATTATCTTGATTAACTAAATATTATTTAGAAGGATGCGCAGTAGTCCACAAAATACAAACCATCTTTTGTTTTCCGGGTTCCGTACATGAAAAGATAAGAAACCCTTATAAGATCACTTTCTTGTCCGTCTGTCTGTCTGTCTGTCCGTCTGTAGCAGCGAATTTTTTGCAATTTGCAGTTCGGTGTCAGGTTGAATGTTCATTAGAATATGATTCACGACTGTAACCAATATGGCTTTTCAAGATTACATTACAGTCATTAAAATCATTAATCCAAGCAGCCTCTAAGTTCATTTTATTATGATGCTGTATTTATTTGTTGTGGTGTATACTTGTAGAAGGACATTGTGCTTTTTATTCAGGATCGCAGACAGGGCTACTAGCATAGTCTATGCTATTATATAAAGTAAACCAAACCGGTCTCGAGTCACTTGCAAAATTGATTAACTTTTGTACTTAAATGATATTACACTTTCAGGGTCTAAGGGAATAATTCAGGGGTCTATTCCGTCTATTGATTGGAAGGGTCAACTTTCAGGTACAACAATGCAGCAATTGAATTCATGCTTCATGTTGTATGCCTGATGAAAAAGAAAAGTTATATTTTTACTTTTCACTTGTTAATTTAATTCTATTTTGAATTCAATAATGTCTCTAATGTAATTTTAACTTTTCAATAATTTTTCTTTGTATTTATGCGACATTTCTCTAATTTGTGTTTGTATTTGTATCTATCTATTTTAATTTTTGCTGTTTTCATGATTCAACCACAGTAGCAGCAAACTTTAAAATCAGGCTAAATTCCTTCTCGGGATGAGAAGGAATTTAGCCTGATTTTATAAGCTATTATAGATTATATAAGCGAGAACCTTGAAGAGAATAGACCAGATTACCATAAAAGTGCGGGTGGCACAGCCCCCGCCCCCCTCAACAGAACCGCGACATGACACCATTAGAATTACAAAACAAGGTATTGTGAACGGGAGCAGAGCAGGGTACCGTACGGTTACAATACAGGTTTGAAACTTCGACGTCAACGTTTGAAGGGTGTAGGGTGATGCCATGATTGATCTGTATGATATCTTTTAAGATTTGATGAGACCGATGTTAGACATTATGCGGGTTTAGGCGTTTCGTGGGAACCTTTGGACTCAGTACTAACAGGGTTGTGGAGGTCAGATAGGCAGTCGCTCCATGTAACATACTGGTATTTAGCCGCGTCCGGTTAGACTGGAAGCCGACCCCAACATAGTTGGGAAAAGGCTAGGCAGATGATGATGATTTACCTTTTTGACAAATGTGCGCGTTTAGCTGTGCAGCGCCGTCACCGTTCGGAACACAGCATTGGCTTCAGCTACTGAGATGAATTGACAGCAACGTCGTTCGTCGCGAGTGTACTTAAAAAATATGTGCATTCTTAAACACACTGGGTCATTTTGATCCAACCTCAAGGACGCTGGTTTAATTGCTTTTTTACTTGTGCATAAAAAAATCGGGGAGAAAACATCAAAGGCCATGTAAGTAGTCCATTAAAATGACAAAAATACAAACATCTATAATAAATAAAAACAGTTAATGACAACACGAACTGATGCTACAACAACAAACATAAAATACATTAATGATCACATTAAAAAACGCAACAAGAACTTGTAATTAGTTTCACATTCATTGCTGCAAAAAGATGAAAACAGTTTGAATACAAGTCACAAACAACATCAACAGACATTGTCTAGTAAAGTTGCTTCCAAAAAACAAAAAGCGATATCTCAAAAAGACGAAAATTCTTTTTTTTTCATTGATTTACCATTTAAAACTTTATTAAGTACTTTTAACTTAAAAACATTTGTTTTAGCAGAATAGCATTTTTAAACCATTAAGGTACTTGTAATTCTACATCGTAGTAAGAACAAAATCAAGGTAAACAATAAGGTACTCGTATATTAGAAGGAGCAATCAAAATAAATAATGAATCTTTATAGGGAACATGAAAAAAAATTGCAATTTTCTTGCTTTCGTGCTGAAATTGAGGAATACATCATTTTCACAATCATGTTCTACTTTCGATCTTCGCACGTGCCAAGGTATGAGTTCGGACTAAGCAAATACCAAAGTCACATTGGTACGTGCTGGGTTTGAGACTTCACTTTTAAGACTTTCAATAGAAAGTCTAACGTAGTCTCCGTAATTCGTTCTGAAACCCTACCCGCATTGAGCAAGCGTGTTGATCAAGCTCATTAAGCCCGGAACATCATTTACAGAAATAATAAAAAAAATGTTTTCTCAAAACACAGACGTTTTGGGTTACTGCGTTTTTACTCACAGATGCAGAGTAGTGATAAATAAAGCGCGGTCGACTCTTGCGCAGCGGGAGGCGGAGTTAACACCTACTCGCGCTCCGGGGCGCCCAGGGAGAGGAGCAATAAAATGGAAAGAAACGCCGCGTGCGTGTGACGGCTTATCAACCTGATATCACTGTGATACACAATTTTGTTTAATTTTGCCAATAAACTTGATGTCCGCTGATAAAAATTAAGATTCACGATTCGATTCGATCACTGATTGCTTTTTCTAAGTCTAGCTTGGATCTCTGCCTGAGCTCTCTATGCCAATCATCATCATCTGCCTAGCCTTTTCCCAACTATGTTGGGGTTGGCTTCTAGTCTAACTGGATGCAGTTGGATACCAGTATTTTACATGGAGCGACTGCCTATCTAACCTCCACAACCCAGTTAATACTGGGAAATACGATACCACTTAATAAGACTAGTGTTAGACTTTTTGGGCCACTGACTACCTGTAACGATTGTCAAAGATGGACAAATGACAGCCGGGACCAACAGCTTAACGTGCTTTCGGTATGTGAGGGTGGTCACCCATCCACAGACCAACCTAGGCAAGCATGGCTTAACCTAAAGATCGACCCGAGCGGCTGATATTATTTAGCTACGAGCTCCTCTGAGCTCTCTATGACAATGAACAAGTATATTTTCATATTTGCCAAATGTGAATCTTAAATTCAATTCACCTGAAAAATGTCCATATGAAAATGAAATCATGCAAGTCACTTTTTTAAGCTACTTTGTATTACGGTCTTTATGATGCATTCATTTGACGGTTCAAAAACTTGTTACTCAATTGAAGTAACACGTACACATGCAAGTTATGTCCACAGATGTCGTGTAAGTTATTATAGAAAATAGCTGCATTTTGCACAATTATGGCGCCACCGCCAAGCCTACAATATTCAACGCCTTGGATGCCTTGTCTCAACAAACAATTGACACCATAAGTATTTGTGCAAAAACTTGGGAAAATGGACGCGATGACACATTTTAAACTGTGGGTTCTGTATTTAAGTTTACAGAGACAAAATCAAACCGACAAGGGCCAAGTTGTGTGTCCGTTTCTGGAGGATCGACGATCGTTGACCGGTTCAAAGAGGTCTGTTACGGTGTTATCCACATAAACGGTGGCTTATTACTCGTAGAAAATCAAATACATTTTGACTTTTTCGTCAATGTCACATTGTCGAGGCAGTTCTATTCTGATCGCCAGCTGAAGCAAATGTTGCACCACAGTGTCTGTAACTTGTCTCTCTGTAACCTGATGCCGCAGGCCGACAAAGTGGTTAGAAACCGACTCTTATTTCAAATTGTTCAATAATAACGTAATAATTTAACTTTGTGCAATGATCGTCGTGGCTTTCATTTTATCCACTGGAGGGATGGAATGAATTTGCCTAATTGCTAGGAGTGTGGAACACTGGAAGATGTCATACACCTATAGAGAGAATGTTAGATTTTAATCTGCACGAGAGGCTTTACTAAGAGTCTACGACGTATGTTTGTTTCATCATGTTTTGTTGACACCTTACTCTGGAGCTGCCTGAACCTTAAGTATTAGGTCCGATGGGACAGTTGTATGTTTTGTTTACCACTTTTCTCATCGTTACGGGACCCTGAAGACAAGTGAACAATGGAAGTAGGGCCACTTGTAACGGATAGTCGTTGACGTAGTTTTTTGCACTTCGTTATTGATGCAAAAACTGTCCGCATAAGGTATACTTGCCAAACCACCCTTGTCCTCCCCGTAGGGTTAGGAAGAGATGAGTTTACAATTTAATTTTCATTAGTTATGTGTTGCATCAACCGGGCATGAATGTAACTCCAGTCTGCTGCTGCGAAATTCTTGATGGGAAGAAACTCTAGCACTATGCTCAACTTGGAAGTCAAACCCAGGACCAGCAATAATCTGCCGGGGTTGCAGGCCTGTTCGAAAGAGATACCGCGGCCCCGGAACATAAAGGGCGAGGAAGGAACATGGATGGGTTTTAGTCAGTAAGAGTCCGACACTCCCTCCTGCTCCGCCCAGAGTGGGAGAAGTCATTTGATGATTTCCCATCGTAAAAAAAAAAAAGGATCAGCAGTAATTGCGACCATTAAACCAACGACAGTAACATTCACAAGAATCTTATATTCATATGAAAAAATTTTATTCTTCTATAGCACCAAAGAAATTCTATTTTTTTTTTGAGCGAAAAAAACCTAGCTTCTATTTTCTTTTTCATGTGGCGCTGTCGTTGTAAATGCAACGTAATTACTTTGTGTCCCCTCAGGCTAGAGCGTGGTCTTCAAGACCTGTGCTGTGCCTAGAGGGGCCTAGCTATAGTGAAAGTTCGACCGTTGGACGTCAAGACAAAAAATGGGAACTGGTTTTTAGACATACAGTAGACTAGAAATAGGTGTTTTAGCTACGTCATGCATGAATGAACTGTTTCTTGGCAAAGGTAGATGGCATGTGACCTAAGACCGAGTGCTATCGAACTATGGTCAAACTACAGTTCCAGGATATGACAAAGAACATAACATAAACAGTCTCCCTAAACGCGGCGGGCGTTTAGAGAGACTGTTTTTTGTAAATGACGTTCAAAAAGTGCTGATGGTATTTAGATAATAATGAATTTTGATTGTTTGATTTTAGAGATGAAAATAAACGTGTCTATGTCAAAACACGAGGTCAGTAAGGTTTATACATCTCCGTCTAAGAGAATGTTGCCTAGAGTCTGGTCTTGTATGTGCAACCGCGTTGCACGCACATCTTTAACTACAATATTGCGAAAGCCAACATAACTAGCACGGCTGGGATCTAAGACATAATCGCTCTGCAAGTTTCACAGTTTACTCGTAAACATTACCTACACAAAATGTATTATTATACAGGGTAGAAAGTACACGAAATTATTGTTACCAATTTTTAGACCCTGACGCAAAAACGACGGGGTGTTATAAGTTTGACGTGCCTGTGTGTGTGACTGTGTGTGTCTGTGGCATCGTAGCTACCGGACGGAACGATTTGGTTTTTGTTTTTTTTGTTTGAAAGGTGAATTAGTCGGGAGTGTTCTTAGCTATGTTTTGATAAAATCAGTCCAAGATGGCCGCCGCCACAAAATGGCGGCTGACATATTTATTCAACAATTCCCTCAATATGATATGGGTATGAAATGAAAGGGCTTGACTAGTAGAATACTATACGCTATATTAAATTTCAAATCCAAGATGGCCGCCACCAGAAATCACTATCAGTACGCCGCGATAAGGAACGTTAAAAAAGCTACCTACTTTTAAATTATGGGTCCGTGGCTTAGGCCCACAGTGGTCGAGGCACCCGTGGCCGACGCCCCCGGTTCAACTACTGTCCAATACATTTTGATCGTGCAGGTATTTCACATTTTTGTAAAGCCATCAGCAATTTAAAAAAAAATGTATTATTGTGGTTCGGAATGATGTAAGTACTGAATATGTGGTAACTGCTTGTGCGTCTATGTTCATTCTACCCTGCATACATTATGTAGGCGTAATGTTTTTGAATTTTTATTGGTATTGATTTCTTTGCATTGTTTTGATTTTTCTAATTTTTGTTATATTTTCTATAATTTTGTGTTAGTTTTATAATTTTAGCTGACGTATATTTTGTTATTCATTTATTTTTAGATTAAGATTTCAAACACAATGTAGAGCAGACAAATCTAGTAGTATCTTAGTGTCGAGTTCCAATAGTGCGCGTAGCAAAAGACAAAGAAAGAGGGTAGACAGATTTGTCTGCTCGTAACAATTTAATTTCCATCCACCCGCATACTCCAGTCAACCCGCGATCATGGCGCTTGCAACAGCGTCGAAATAACGGGAGCTCAACATAATAAATAATCACGGAAGATATCTCGTAAGTGACAATATAAGTTTACAATGTAAATTGTTCTTGAATAAATTGAATTGAAAAAATTCAATATAAATTCAGCCCACGGATAGAATTGAGTATAGAATATTTTTATTCCAGCAGAATATTCCCGTTGGAAATTATTCGAGATTCACATGGGCGAAACCGCAGACAAAAGCTACAATACATATAATTATTATAAATTGAAGCACTCACCGTCTCAAATTTTCAGCTTGTGATGTGATGTACGGCATACAGCGGTCAGTTTTTCTGCGCGGGAGTCGGTCCAGCGTGCGTTCGTCATAGTTTTTACGTCAGCGCTCCGACGACATCGGCATTCCGGTCAAATTATACCGAACGTGTGTGCTGACCATGAGTTTGGTGGTATCGAGGACAATTTTCAGGATTTACTTTTCTTACCAAGGGGTGCCGTGAGAGAGCTGGCAATAATAACCCTGCTAGGTTAAGCAACAGTTCCCGAGGTAGGTCTGTGTTTGAGGTGATCATCCATTACATACCGAGATGTCCGAGAACCCGCCGTGACGGTGCCTCAGAAAACACCTTAAACCGTTGATTCCGGGTGTCATATGAAGATTTTTGAAAGTACACAACCAATTATATCAAATAAATATACAAAATAGGAGGTTTTGGACATTCACGAGTTATCCAGCAACTGCGGCAGTAACTCAATGCAAAACACGAAACAGAATAACGGGTTTTTTTAATCTGTTTTCTCATTAAAAAGCTTTCTATTCACATTCACTACTGTAATAGTAATTAATTTTGTAAAGTACCTACTTACATTTTGATAGATAATATAATCACTCGGCATTTTATATTGGCAGCTGCAATGTTCCAGCTGGCACTTATCTTTTATAATATATGTATACTTAATTCGAATAAATCAGGTTAGTTAAGTTAACTTATACGTGGAATGGTACTATGTCGGTTAAAAGTCATGAACATTCGTTTTATTTCAGGATTTTCGTGTGCCGCACCGGCCGAGAAGTAGACGGCAATCAAGACAAGTTTTCATGCATTCACCAATCTTTCAAAAGCAGTATAGATCTATTATTAGAATCTGTTATCTTACAACATGACTCATTCCTAAAGTCTCCACAGTCCTTCTTTCATGGTCACCATGCCTCGTTCAGTCCTCACTTTTTGTCGTCCATGGCAAATTCACTTAATTGTGTCTGCGACCCCATGACACTCCAGTCTCGCGGTAATTGCGGGCAGGCCTCGCAAAGGCCTCGCGAAAGCCTCACAAATAGCCTTTTTGGCCTCTCACCGAGGAACCAGGGCTGTTCGGCTAATCGGGGCGAAATAGCCGTAGAATGTTTGACAATCGAACTTTTTGTTGGTACGTGTTTAATTGTTAAATAATTGTGGAGCGTTATTAGGGGTCTTGTTCTTTTGGGCAATAGTATAATTTTGTGTTGTGGAGAAGGACTTGTGAATTGCCTGACGTTATGGGTTATTTTATCGAAGCTGGGGCTACTTGATGCCTATGTCGTCCTTTTTTGGAAAACCGCAATATTTTTTGTCGGTCTTGAAATCGCTAGACTTTACGTAATGTAATGATACTTTTAAGTTCTCTTACGTTCTCCTACTTTGAGAGAGTCAACAAAGATCATATCTTTTGCAACCTACCACCTAAGTTGACATTGCGTTATGTTGTACTTACATAAATATATTGAGTCCTTTATAAGGGCCGGTATTGGATTCCCAGGGGTTCTAAAAGTAATTACTTACCATCATACAACTAACAACCCCTAGCTCCGGTTCCAGTCAGTGAATGCGGTAATTGTTGGTGAGCGTGTAGTTATAGTAACGTAATAGTAAAAACAAACCATCTAACACGTCATACATCAACGGTTCGACGACGCGGCGCAGGCGCAGCTGCTACACTTGTGTGAAAACTTGCTAAAAGATCGTTAACTTTCAATTATATCCGTATTGAGTTACACATGGATGTGTCATGGCTTCTGTCATTTATTGCTTATAACTTTTTGCAAAAACTATTCAGTAAATGAGTTTAACCGGTGTGAAAACTACAACCATAGTGCAAACTGCTTATTTTTTAAGTAATTGATAACAAATAAATCTAACGAATGTGGTATCTGTGGTTACAGAGTCTCTGTGATTAGGGGTTTTTTAATCACCTGCTAAGGGGATTAGGCATGGAAGTATAGATTTTCATGCATTTTGAATTGATCTTACATCAGGAATTTCTCATCACATAGTTCCCTATCACATAGGTACACGGAACTTAAAAATAACATGAATATAACTGGCGAAATGTGTATATGTCACCGTAAAATTGTCAAACACGTTAGATTGTAATCTCTCTAGCGAGATTATAAGCTCACGAAATCTTGTCAACTGAACATACGGAAGTATCTCTGCCTCCATAATCGGGACATATTGGGGCACCCCCACGTTAAGTTAGTTAGGTTCCTTTAGAACCTGCACTCGGAAATAGGGGCCCCATGTAGTGTAGCGTAGCATAATGCATTTCACGAAAAATAATGCGTTTTATTGTAAGCAGTATGTTCGTTTGACAATATTTCGAGAGTTTATAATCTCTCTAGTTATTTTACAATCTTACGTGTTTGACAATTTTACGGTGACATAAATACAGGTTCACCTCACCCTTCGTGAAAAACAGGCTTCATGTTGTTATGTGACAGAAGCAGGAACCTGTCACAAAAACATTCATTCACAGATAGATAGATCGTAAAGGACTTCCTCGCTAAGGGATACACCACTGACGTAATACCCGCCATAATTAAGACATACCCTATCAATGCGCAATCAATACACGGCACGTTTGCCATTGTCACCAGTTCACCACACTTCACACCTCCTTTTAAGTCATCAGAGTCGGCGATTGTACCTGTAGACTGTACAGTCCACTGCACATCGTTCGTGGAAATAGTTTCGACCTTGAGCTGGACTGGCTCAGTATGGAGTTTCAATAGAATAAGAAGATAGCTTCTTCTTCTTATCGTGTCAAGGAACAACAACCCAAGTGTTACCGTATTTACAAACACTGCAAGCCAGTGAAATAGACATGCGACTTCCTAGTCGAATCTAGAAGTCGCATGTCTATCTTGCTCGCTTTCGTAATGCCAAAAAAGATAGACAAACGACTTGTCTAATCGAATCACTGGTGAATGTGGGGGCTGGAAAGCTCTTATATACCTGCATTGAGTTTCGGAAGCATCGTATAGCAAAATCAGCTTACAAGGTTTACACCGTTACGCGGACCCAGTGCCGGCTGGCGCTCACAAAAAAGAAGATGAAAGTATAATGGTCTATGATACCTAGGACTAGCGGGTTCCGGATTAATGAAACCCTTTTTTGGCCCAATAATAGTGTTTTTATTACCAATGAAGTGCAGTCTTCTGTACTGTGTCGGCGTTAGCCAAAGTGACATTAATATTCGTCCGGTATGTGTCTTCCTGTGAAACAATTGGGCGATATTTGCATTTGGCGTGAATCGCGGACGCGGTACACCTCGCCTGTATCTGCGTGTGCGCACCGCGCCCGCCGCCATATCTGACGTTTTAATTACGATTCTGTGGTGTACGCGGGTGCTGCGCGGTCGAAGTGGAGGCGATTTTGTAGATTGTATTGAAGTTGCATCATGGACTGAGAGACTTAAATTCCTTTGTCTGTGTGTGAACCGAAATTACTAACGGGGTGTTATAAGTTTGACGTGTCTGTGTATGTGTGTGTGGAACCATCATTATAAAATTCATAATTTCATCGTGATGGGAAGCCGAGCCCTGAACATTCAGTCTGCATTTGGTCCTCGAGCCGGCAACAAGCGGAAAAATAAAATACATAAATAACTAGCTGACCAGCACAACTTCGTCTGCGTCTCATAATTTGAGATTTAAACTATCCTATCTCTCAAGTTGGATCGAACTGCACATGGTGTGCGAATTTTATTATAATCGGTTAAGTGGTTTAGGAGTCCATTGAGGACAAACATTGTGACACGAGATTTATATATATTAAGAGATTATAATTGCATAAGTTGATAAAAAATGGTTACAAAGAAGGTCTAACATCAAATGTATACAACCTACAACTCCTAGTTACGGCAATATATAAAAAAGAAATCTAGCTTTCATTGTCATTATCTGACATGGGGTGACATGAAATGTTAGGTTACTTTCGTTACGGAATTTCTGGATTCGGTATCCACGCTCAAGGCCCGCGATAGAAGGTATGCAATAGCTTAATAAATCAATACAGTGAAAATAAAATCTTGGTTCATATAATATCCCAAAACCTATTCAGATATCATCACGGTCTATGAAATGAGGTAAAACTTATTAAATAAATTTTTCACTCCTCTTGCTCGAAAAGACCGTGATAATAGCGTACCAGAGTACCTAGCATATTATGCCCTAAGGAAAGAACGTTTTTTTTTTCGAAAACGCATAAGTAGGTATTTGCTCATAATTCATAAAGAATTTACTTATTACTGTTCCATTAAAAAAAAAACATTTTATTTTAAAAATGGAACCAAACGCGCCGAACGCCGAACTCATTGGCAGGATGTGTGCGTTGCATTCGAGCTACAGAAGTAATAAAAAAATACATTGGCGCGAAATTTTATGATTTTTTCTGTATTATTTATTTGAATTATAAGTAGGATTCCTTTTTATCTCCTACGTTTACCCCACAGACGACACAATATTATATTCGTCTTCACAGAGACCTGAAATTATGTTGCCGGGAAAAAAACATCTCATTAGATTTGAACAACAGTAAGTAGGTACAAATTGTACATTCAATTTTTAATAAAATAAATATGGTTATTTTATTTTCTCGCAATCGTAGTGAAAAGTACGGTGTAACACACGGCGCTAAAATCCCATTATAACTCGGTTCCTATTCACTACCTCGCTAAAGCTCGGTAGTAAAACTACCTCGTCTATAATGGGTCATTTTAGCCCCTTGTATTACAATGTACTATTAAGCGCTTCTTTGTTTCGTTTATTATTATTACATGTTTTTAACTTTTGTCTAGAGTAATTGTATAATTTTGTTACTAAACAGCTGCTATAAAACTCAATTATGACCAATGCAAAAACAGTATTTTAAAAGTTTCTGTTTAGCTCAGCTATGGGAATTCTTATAGAGCTACTGTAGAACTATAAGCATTTAATTGAAAAAGGCTAGGAATGTGCAATAAAATCGAGAAATCTGTAATGTTATAGACGGATGTTTTGGTACATTCTGGTCCTACAGTTTATACAAGGTTAATTTGGAGTTCGAATGAGACTGACTAAGGAGCGCTGTTGATGAACATTTGTAAAAACCAATGGGGAGGATAGACAAAAAAAGGGGTGTTAGTGCTTGTTATATTCCTCTGCGCCATGTTTCTTGTTCGCTTTAACATCATCTTCGAATACGTTTTACTAGCCGTCTTTACATAACACAATGCTTGTAACCTCGGAAGTGTTAGACAAAAGTGTTACTAGTTATGTTTAAGTCACAATCATGTAGTCGAAAGCGAGCTTATTGCCGTCAATCGGGCACAAATGCACTCCGTATCTGCTACTGACAAATTCTTGAAGGAAAAACCCAATAACACTGCACGACCCTGGAAACACACCCAAACCCTTATGTTCAGCAGTCGCCCACTCGACCAACGAGGATGACCCCGTCTTTAGTTTTATAGAAATTCTCGTGACTCATGAGAAGGAGCAAAAGGAGGAAAAGCAGGTCCAAAATTGGTTCACAGCAAACAATTTGGTATTAAATGAAAAAAAAACCAAATGCATAAGATTTGCTTTACCGAATGTTAAGGGTAGTGATTGTGATATATTATTGAATAATGAGAAACTTGAATTCGTAGATAAAACGGTTTTCCTGGGGATTACGCTTGATTCAAGGCTACAATGGGGTTCTCATTTAACATCTCTTGCAGGGCGGCTAAGTTCAGCAGCATATGCCATTAGAAAAATCCGTCAATTTACTGATGTAGATACCGCTAGACTGGTCTATTTTAGTTACTTCCATAGTATAATGTCTTACGGTATTTTGCTATGGGGACGAGCTGCAGATATTGAGTCTATATTTATTCTGCAGAAAAGAGCCATTAGAGCCATATATAATCTTCGTAGGCGCGATTCTCTAAGAGAGCTGTTTAAGGATATTGGCATTATGACGGTACATTGTCAATACATCTACGAAAACATAATGTACGTCAGAAAAATATTGCATCTTTTTGGTAAAAAAGGTGACAGACATAACTACAGTACTTGAAATAGGGACCAATTAGTTCAGCCAGGCTTTAGACTCGCTAAAGTAGACTCATCTTTCATGGGGTACTGTTTGAGATGCTATAATAAAATTCCACAAAGTATTCTTGAACTGAATGAGACGAAATTTAAAACATGCATTAAACGCACACTTTGTCAACAAGCATATTACAAGTTGAGCGATTATATCGCTGATAGAGATGCTTGGCTCAATGCTGGTCCTGCTCCATAAGGACAGGGACGCATAAATTGATAGCATTAAATGGTATTGTTGGAGCTGCTGAAGATTGTACTTAACTATCTTTGCATTGTATAGATTCAATGTTAGTATTATATAATCGCATAGCCCATATTGTGTGAGTACTATGTACTAGAAAGCTATCATTCACTGGAAGCCTACGGCAGTTCTTCACTAGAATGTGCCCTGGCGGTTGAGAGTATGTCATGCTCTCTCAAATGTCTCGCTGATGGTGGCGCGTGTGTCGGACCATTTAGTTCCCTTCAAAATGGTTGAGCTGAATGGTGCTGATCCATGCGTCATGTTCGTGAACGGGCGCTGTCAGTTGTGACTGGTCATCTCTTACTCGCCATGGGTTATTTGAATTAATTATTTAGTTTTTGAGTTGTATTTTATTTTGTTTTGCTATGGACACTTTTAACGTGCACATCTTGCTACATTGTTCTCACATAATATACCATCTCAACATGAATGATGTAACCAAGATTTTGTAACAATATTTTGATTTAAAAGAGTGTCCATGGAGTTTCTTGCCCGTTCTTCTCCATAGAGATCTACGTTAGGGAATGGGCAACTACAGTACTTTCACAGTTTTTATGTCTTGTGATTGGGACTGTAGCTACTTTAAATGTTCATTTTGTTTCGACAATTCAAAAGCGCCTGTAACTGGCCTACTTGAAATAAATGCTTTGATTTTGATTTTGATTTTGGAGTTCCTTTAAGTTTGCCCGAGCACCTGCTCCTCGCTCTCAGTGAACCCGTACCCCTCACCCCACAGTCCACGCATGCGTCCTTAATTAGGCATTCCCTCGGCGTCCGGCCGGCGTACGCGCACCGCGCAGGCGGCGCCTTTGACACGCCGTCGCGCCATCCCGCTCGCACAATGCAACTATTCATGACGTCCCACCAACGTAAACTGACCTTTTTGACTCTTTCAATATCAAACAGTTGATCTAAGTGGCAGAGATCTGAATACATTGGACGAGATATCCAACGAAGATACTGAGACTGTTATTGGATCGAAGACTTTGTGGTTTCAAAATTAAGGTTGGAAGTATGTTGTGGAATTTTGAAGTATCAAAGGTGTTATTGGAGTGATGTAATGAAGGGGCCTAATTGTGTATTCTACTTGGGACGCCGCTATACTGAAAGATAAAGGCACGAGCGGAAAGGATAGCACTGTCTCTTTCACTCCTCACTTCAGTATCATAACGTGAAACTTGAAAAGTCTTTATTTAATTAACGATATCTTTGAAAAGGTTTAAATGCGACGTTAATTGAAAAGTCAATCAGCAACAGCAATTAGTGAGCTGACTGATATTTTTGAATAAACTCTAATGGAATTTTAATCGCAAAAAACACTTAATAGCCCGAAAATACCTAATTGAACAAAGTACGTAATTAAATTAATTGGATATCATAAAAGACAGACTTTTTATACTCATTTAAGTCTAATTCGCAGCTTCGGTAGACCGCACGTTAAAATCACTTTGACTTTCAGCTGGCCTACCGTAGGTCGGAGTTTCAATAGAATAAGAGACCAGTTTATACTGGAGTAGGTACTACTGACATGCGGCCTACGGTAACAAACTAAAATAGTAAAAACAAATCCAATGATAAGTTCACTTTTCCATAAAACATGAACCATTAGTCAATTTCACGGCACACGCGAATTAAATTCAATAGAAGGACACCATCGCAGTAGGTGGGCACGTAATGATCTGTTGTCGGTGAATAAATTACTATAATAAACGACTCTTAGGCTATCGACAACAATTTTTTCATTAAAATTGCTTTTTCTAAAAGACTTGACTTTTTCCAGATGATGGGTATTTGTCACAATTTTCTCAAGATGTCTTTGTTTTCAAGAAACGGGACAGAATTATGCAAGGATGTAGCAGGTAGCGTTCTGTGGTTTCTGCTAAACGTCATGGTATATAGTGGAAAGTTGTATTTACGACGTCAAATAATGTTTTTTTAATAAAAAAAGCTCGGAGTTTTTTTGGGAAAACTTGTCATTAGACACATTCTATAACAGCTTTATAAAACCTTTTAACACCATCTTTTTCCGACCATGAAATAATCTAAGTAATCCTCTGTTTGTGAACTCTCACCAGCAACATATTATAATAGTATGTAGCTGACATAAAAGCATGTTACCCACAACGTAGTAACGTCGAAGCTCTGTAATAAAATTTTAGAACCTCTCAATTACCAACACTTTTATTGCAGCAATTTCGTAAAATAAAATCCAACCTCATGGGCAGATACACTTAATTTTATACGTTCTTCATTGTTCTTCCCATCCCGCTCCCTCCCGATTCAAAGACAGAGAAGGTTAAAATTACTCCCACTGATTGCAGTGAGCCGTACACGAATTAGGCCCTTTTCGTTTTTTTCTTTTCATCTTAATGCCCTGTTCATGCGTTCAGACCTTTTATCGGAACATATGCATGTTTCTGAACGCACCGGCCGACCGGTTTCGTTCCTTTGCCTTTGAATTGAAACGCCGCGCCGCGTTCGAAATTTGAATCAGTCTGCTCCAAGCTAGAGACGGGGAAGGACGCGCGCTTGTTTTTAAATAAAATAAAATATGTTTACGATTGAACAGTGTTTAACAACAGTGATTTTGTGACTGAGTTAGTTGAATATGACATGTTAGAACAGTGCTATTTATTATTTGTGAAGTTGATACTATGGCTCGGATTTTTTGTTTTCTCCTGCTTGTGTGGCTGGTGTCTGCTGACCAGGAAGAGGTCGAAGGTGGCAAGTGCGAGCGGATCAAGCTGCCACTATGCCAGGATTTGGGATACAATTGGACTGCCATGCCTAACCTGATGGGACACAAAGATCAGAAGGAGGCTGAGGAAGCGGTAAGAGACACTTTTCATAAACAACACTATACTGTAGAAACAAAACTTAAAAAGAGTTAGACCAATGCCAATGAAGTTTTATGAAATATAGAGCATGCTAATTAGTTTTCTGAATAAAAATATCACAAAAAATAAATAACAGCGGCCGTATTAAACTTTAATGATAAGCATAAAGTTAAAGAGGCAATAATCGTAACGCAATTTCCTGCGAACTCTTCTTTGAAATCATTAAGTTTTACAATTGCCATTGGGACTTGGAACAAAAAGATAATTGAGTGTGCGAAGAAAACATAGGTTGAAAGAATTAACGTTCTTGTCGTACAAAGTAGAGGGTTGCCCATGTATCAAGTTTTATGGCGTTCTGTATCATATGTTGGGGCCACCCCATTGTTATCAGTTGATTTACGATGGATAGTAGAATAGATTTTATGGTTTGTCAAACTGATATTGAACATGTAATGTGCGATGTTTCGGAGGGTCCTTTTGTTGACATTCGCTTCAACATTGTCTACTGAATAAAGGGAGTCTTTCAAATTGATCGCCAATTCCGCCCTTGTTTCACACGAGTTTCTTTTACGATTTTCTCTTGTAAAGCGTCTTAGATTCTAATTTAAAATTCTGTTCAGGAGTTGTTTACCATTTGAGAACCAGCCCCCGTATTCACAAACGTTCGACTCGTTTCCGATTCGACAACTCGTATATCTGTCTTCTTCTGGCATTACGAAAACGACCAAGATAGACATACGACTTCCCGAATCGGAAGCGAATCGAAGGGTTATGAATACGGGGGCAGATGTATTATCACATTAAGATCATCAGCGGCTACCTCAATTGTTGCTTCTTTTGGCATTATGACATCAGGCAAAAAAATCTTAACTTGTAAACATATAAAATGTCTGTTGATAATCTAATTCTTGTTCCATATAAAGTCTTCGCCATTGTTTACGCGATAAATCGTAAAGTGTGGGCGTCGAACCGAACGACAGACGTGAGCGATAAGGGGCAGCAACTAGCGGCCTCTTATCACGCGGCACATCAAAGGCTCGATCTTGTATCGCCGCCGCGCTAGTAGCGCAAACCGGCTTCGTTCGTACCGACCACAACACACCTGTTGAACCACATAGATCCACTGCAAAAAAATTTACGATTGAAGTTTCTGTATTGAAGGTTTGATGCTGTGTGAAAAGTGCAACCTCTCACCAGTAATCCTGCTTTCAAAGCTGTAAATATGCGATATTGCAAATTACACAGGATTAGTAACGTTAGTATGGCCGCATTAAATCAATAAACACACTACCGGCACTTTCATACATGTACTATCGCTGATAGCGATATCTTTACAGCGGCATAACGCAAGAGCAACCATTTATTTTTATTTATATCCCTTATCGAATCGGTGCTATCTTTGCCTTAAGTGCCGATGTGTATCGGTTAATGCCACCTTATCGGCGGCATCGCTTTAAACCGAACATATATCTGATATCTTTAGTTATATTTGAAATTTGCTAAGCCGATAGTGCAAGACGATTGCTGATGTTTTGTCATCACTAGTAGTATTTGTGACACATTCTACTACTCCAACCTCATAGTAAAGTTCTTCGTTTCCATTGCTATCTTGACTATCTAGTCTTTGTTTCAACTTACCGCTTTTAAATTGTACGCTAATTAAGTACCCTATTAGAATTCTAATTGGTCGATTATCTCCGATCCCAAGCCTGGGCTCTTATGAATAATCATGTCGATTGCGATCAAAGTTGATATCAGTAGAGCAATATTCGTAACGGGTAGATCCAAGTTTATCTCAATTGATAAATTCTTTTGATCATTGGAATCAAAACTTGTAAGTATTTCAGTGTTTCATTGCAATTAGTACTTTGCTCTTTTTATTTCGACATTTCTAGACAGTCACGTTTTATTATAGTTCCGCACTACATTTTCTCTGTAAATTCCTCGACCCGCGACATTCACAATCGCGCACGGAATCTCCTCCCACGTGCTTTTTTATCTTTGACAAAATGATCTCAGTTTTGTCGTTATTTAGGTTGAGGATGACGTGCTCCTTCGACATAAACAACTGTAACGTCTTTCCAGAATTTACTGTGTCTAACACAACTTCATCTATATCTCGACTAGAATCTTGGAGCTGTGGAAGTGGGCCGGTCCATTCACGAGGAGCTCCATCAGATGTGGCCGCACCGGCGCCGGCCGTTCACCTTTAGATTGGGCAATTAAAGTCACATTTCTGGGCTGATGATTTGTTACGTGTGTACTGTCTTGGCAACATAATTCCACAACACCGTTTCTTGATAATCTAAATCATTTCAATGCAGACATTAAAACATACCCACCGAATGGACTCCCTAAATAATTTTGAGTTTCACTATACAATTTCCTCTAAATTTTTTGTGGTTACAAATTCTAAATCCCGTACAAACAGTTGTCCAAGGCCAACAGAGACCGGCTTTTAGCTCTGGAAGGTGGTAATGAGCCAATTTTAAAGCACCCACACCTTTACCTCTGGCTATTAACACTGTGTTAAACTAACAAACCGCGGCTCTAAATACGAACATAACATGTAGAGTTTATGATGTACTGTTAATACCTCAAATGAAGAACCAGGTTGAGGTTGCCAGAAATCTGTCTAAAAATGTTTGTTACAAAGAAGTAATTTTAGCTTCTGAAGCCTTTGAACGCGATACATGCAATGCCTTTGTACTCAAACAAATGTTGGAAACAAACCGTTTCTTTTTTAAATATTCATAAACCTTTCTTTAATCTAACAATACTGTTTTGGAAGGTAATATTTCGCTTCCAATAAAACAATAAAGTATTTTAAAGTGCGATAAATGAGTTGCGTACACCTTGATAACCTATTTCCCTACATCGGTCGGCTTCTTTGTGCGTTGTGTTTTTACCGGTGATTCGGCGCTCGCACCAGGTACAGCTGTTAAGGTGTTATTGAGAAGTCCCCAGCGTTATTCTTTGAACCGGCACCCTATCATTAGCGCAGGTATGCGAGTATAATGTCGGATCATAAAAGGCCCGGTGTCTCACGGATGAAAGAAAGTTTTTGATGCTGTTAAATCCTCTTTCGTTATTGTTGAGCTCGTTATTCGCGTCCGCCGCTTGCTTCAGACTAATTCTGATGGATATCTTATCTGTTTCTTAATTATCTTTTTGCTTTAATCTTTTCTGTGTCATAATTTATATATTTGCTTACTATTACAAAGTTTCCTGTCGTATAAAAGTCACTGGACAAAAGCGTACAAGAGTTATAGCTAATTCATTCTGCAAAAACCTGATCGATTTTTTTCTTGGTTATGTTATTTAGGAAATGCGAGTTTAAATCTTAATTTATACATCTGATGGAGCTCGGAATCATATTTATTGCTGCGCCGGACCTGTTTTTGAATAACTTAGCACTTTTTATAGTAAAAAAACGCAGCACTTTGTGCGGCCGCCTACCTGAGGTAATTAGGGGCGGCAATTTGTGAGCTCTCCGGTTCGTTTTTGCCGTTTTAAGTGCGCGAGCGCCGCGGGGCTTGTCTTCGGCAGCCGCAGCTCTCAGCCTTGGACTCAAACTATTACATAGGCATGGGGTCTCATTGCGAAGAAAGAAAAAATAGTTAAAAAAAATCTCAATAGATGGCGTTATACGTATCGATTTGTTTTTGAAGTTTGTTTATCTGTTTAAATTTGACCATGGAAAGAGTATGTACTTGTTTTTAAAAATCCCATTAACATAAAAAAAGGAATAATGGGCTCCTATTTCCCAATTCCATGATTTTACTAAATAATATTATTGTGTTGCCTCTGGTGAACACAATTTGTACTACGTTGTTGATTTAATGTTTATTTCAACCACTAGATGGCGTTGTTTTCATGTCTGAATTTTACTACACAGCTCAATATCTATATTTCACACATTACCATTTACCATACCTATTTTGATATAATGAAATATTTATTAAATGAAAATATATGGTATAAAACAAAATATATTTAGACGTGTAAAAAACTTAGCTGCTCAAGTGTCAATTTTGGGCATAAAGGCCGTGAAGTCATGCCAGAAACATTACATAAAAAAAAGAGTCAACTTTGAAGTCAACGACGAAATATTTTCACATCGCTTGATGAAACTGGAATCCCGAGTCGAATGTTTGAGTTTTTGTACCCCAAATTATAGTGACCTGGACATAAATCGGATATTGATACGGCTTTCTTTGAATTTGATTGTAACCCTTTTAGATGTGCAATTACGAATAATCGCAATACTGTCGTGAATCAAACTTTAATCAAAAGCAAAGATGTTTTTAATAAATAAAATAAAATAATGTATAATAAAAAAAATGAACAACGAATTACCCGCCCCCCGTGCTTTGATGGTATGCACGGGGGGCGGGGATTCAAACAATTAATGCTGTTCTTCAACTCTCGGCTGAAGAATTCACAGCAGGCACTGGCGTTAAATTTATTATAACTTATCGTTTAGATCAAGATGTGACTGAAAATTTATTTGGTATTTATAGAATTAAAGGAGGATGCAATAAAAACCCTACATCAAAATCATTACGATCAATGTTTCGATCAAATTTGTTAAATAATTTAATGGTATTTGAGAAAACTAATTGTGAATCAGATCAAGAAGCTTCTTTATCCACTCAACAAAATACACAACATTGTGACCCTCAACCATCAACGTCATCATCTGTAACAGAACAACGTTGTCCTGGTACAGATGATGATGATGACACCGTACCGCTAACATCATCGACTGTATTAGGTGATACAGTCGATTATGTCGGCGGAACATTAAGAGAGCTTCCATTTCCGAGTTGTTCGAGTTCCAATGTAATTGCAACTTCGGAAGGATCAACCGATCTTTCCGATAAAACAATTACATTGGAAACATGTTCAGTTGTGTATTTTGCTGGGTGGTTGGGTAAATCGTGCATTGATAAATTTGATTGTTCAGATTGCAAGAATATGTTATTGAAAAATGAAGTTGATTTAAGAGCCCTCTTACAGTCCACTAGCGCACTAGCGCGCCAATCGAAAAAATGTCATAACTCGTAAATAGAATCAAAAATACAAAATGTGGTCTATTATTACTGTGGAAAAGGCAATAACGTAATTGTATAACACCTTATCAACACTTGAAATATAGCTGTTTAGCTAAATCGTGCATTTGTAACAAAAACGGCCGTTTATGTTTTGAATGCACGATTTAGCTAAACAGCTACAAGATAAACAACAATTATTGTTGATAAATAGAACATTTATTCTAATATTGTGACACCCACACTCAAATCTCCTAGTCATTACTTGTTACAATTGGTAAATAAGGATTTAGATGTTTTTAATGCAAATATTGATGATTTACATAAAAATAATTTAGTGGCAGATTTATTGAAACAAACAAAAATTGAATTAAACTTCTCGGGTGATTATCATAATTTGAATCACTTTGATTACTTGATTAACAAATTATTAGAGGTAAAGATTCATGATTATTGTAAAAGTCGCAAAAAATCATTACAATCTTTATCAAAATTAAGGATACTTCAAAATAGATAGTTAATCATCGTTCTTCTCATGGATGATTGTATTATTAATCCTCAGGTGGAGGCTGTTTGATAAATCAATTACATAGGCAGGACTTACAGATTAAGTTAAATAGCCAAAGGTCTATGTCTTGTTGAATGTCTTTGTCTGCTATTATTCTGTATCTACTTTTATAAGTACTACTGAAAGCAAACTTATTATTCTTCCGTCTACTTCAAAAATAGCACAAAAAGTATAAATGTATCTGTCATCGTAAAATTGTCAAACACGTTAGATTGTAATATCTCTAGCGATATTGTAAACTCTCGAAATATTGTCAACTGAACATACGGAAGTATATCTGCCCCCATAAGCGGGACTTGGGGCACCCCCCCGTTAGGTTCCTTTAAACCCTGCACTCGGAAATAGGAGCCCCGCGAAGCGGGGCTCCGTCCACTACGCTTGTTAGGGGAATAGAAAGTGTTTTAAGGTTAGGTTATATTAATCGGTATTTCTCAGGAATGGTACATTATCTTTTCATGAGAGTGGTAACATTGGGCAAGGGGGACCCCTCCTTTTTATTGTAAGCAGTATGTTCGTTTGACAATATTTCGAGAGTTTACAATCTCTGTAGTTATTTTACAATCTAACGTGTTTGACAATTTTAAGGTGCCATATCTACTTAAGGTGAAAGCGTCAGGGTGGCCCGCGAAATTCAAATTTTCTTACGTTTTTTGCAATTTCCAGGGCAGTGCTAAGTTTTATGTTGATAAACATATCGATCGCGACTGTAAGACGTATTAAGTTACAGAATTATAATCATCAAAATCATCAATACAACCCTCCAAGTTGATAAGAGTCGAAGAAGGACTTTGACCGTGAAAAATTTATTAATCGTGTCTAACTATTGTAAATGATAATATATACTTATTAAATTTTTTGATTAATATGTTGTTTTTTTTTTTCAATATTATTTTTTCTTCAAACTCATCATCATCCTCCTATTTGGGTAGTGCTTTATGGCCTCTGCGCAGCAAAGCCTGCCCAGCCTGGCGGACGAACCGGCTGGGTTATGGGGATTTAGCCCGGTGGCATACCTATATACCTACATTGGAAGCCGTAATCACCTTTGCCGGTGGCACGAGAGCCGTGCACACGCGTGTAATGTACACGTCCAAAAATCAGATTTCTATTATATTTATTATATATTTTAATAATTATTATTTATAATCTGCACGCAAATCTTCGATCCAGTTTATTTATTGCATGTATTTTACACAATTACGACTTTATGAACCGACTCTGAGGTGGTCAATTTTGTTATAAGTTAAGGACTACTGTCATCGGATTATTGTTCAAATTAAAAAGAAACCGGCCAAGAGCGTGTCGGGCCACGCTCAGTGTAGGGTTCCGTAGTTTCCCATCCGTCACAATAAGTGTCCCATCCAATCCGATTTTAATCATTCTTTTTTGTTTGAATAAAGATACGTTCAGGATAATAAAATATGTAAACGAAGTTTAAAAAAATGCTTGCATTTACCTACGATACTACAAACTTAGTCCAGAAATTATTTTGTAGAACTTTTTGTCTTTTTTGTACAAAAACTTGTTTCCATCCAAGTTCAAAATGATTTGCCTAGAAAGTCCTTATCTACTTTTCAGATTTTCTAAACTTATGGTTCAAAAGTTAGAGGGGGGCGACACATTGTTTTTACTTTTGGAGCGATTACTTCCGAAATGATTGACATTATCAAAAAATGATTTTAGTTAACCCCTATTCATTTTTAAATACCTTTCCAACAATATATCACACGTTAGGGTTGAAATTAAAAAAAAAATACTGCCACTTTACATATATTGTAGAGGGGCTTCCCTTTATTTTACCACTTTGTCGGCGTGATTGATACACATATTGGTACCAAATTTCAGCTTTCTAGTGCTAACGGTCACAGAGACGGACAGAGAGACATGGCGAAACTATAAGGGTTCCTAGTTGTCTACGGAACCCTAAAAATGGTTCCGAAGTTTAAGCTTGGACTAAGTTAGATGCTTCTTGTAGTGCAAAACTCAATTCAAATGAAACTGATAAAAGTAGGTAAATTAAGCGACTCGAAACTTAGGTACTTAAGTACCTACTTACTCATAAAATTACGCTTGTTTTGTCTCAGCCCAACATTCAGTTCAATCGTACGCCAGCAAGTGGTTGGATAATAGTGGTTGGAAATAGGGACCCCGCGAAGCGGGGGAAGAGGAGTGGTACCTACCATTCGGCAAGGGGGACACCTCCTTCCCTCCACACCACGTGAGTTGACTACCATCGCATGCATTTCACGAAAAATAATGCGTTTTATTATAAGCAGTATGTTCGTTTGACAATATCGCTAGAGAGATTACATTATAACGTGTTTGACAATTTTACGGTGACATTGACACAAAAAAAGATATACATTTCCATTTGAAACCCTGACTCCTTTGCTAGGTGAGACAGCTGTGTTACAGGGGTCAGTTGTCTTAACCCGTTTTTGGCACTAGTGTTCACATTTTATGCATCTAAATTCAAAAGATATATATTTACTAGGGAATGCAAAATCTCGCGAGATTGGGGCTCAAGCGAGATCTCGCGAGTTTATGAATAACAATACCGCGAGATCTGCAGTTTTGTGTGTTTTTTGCAAATAATCACAATTTTTGAATTAAAAAAAACTTTTTAGTGGTTCACTGTGCTTGATATACATGGAAAGTGCATACCGATACAATTACAACAAGCCCAAACACGACTAGGATACATTGTCTCATTATGTAGTTTCGTGACTCTTGGCTTCATCATCAGATCTGATGGTAGAATGGTTCTTATCAAACGCAAATGCTTCACTTGTTGTAGAAAATACCGAAACCGCAACACGTCACCTTATAAAATTTGAAGAGTTCCCTCGATTTCGCCAAGATTCCATCATCAGATCCAGAGTTGGTGGCTATGGGACCATTTGGAAAGAATACCCTTTCCAACAAAAAAATAATTTTCCAAATCGGTTGGCAAGCGACGGAGTTATGCCCGAACAAACATTAAAAAAAATAGATACCTCCTCCTTTTTTAGAAGTTGGTTAAAAATAAACGTAAGTATTCCATGATAAGACAATCCTACTAAATATTATAAACGTGAAAGTTAGTTTGGATGGATGGATGGATGTTTGTTACTCTTTCACTCAAAAACTCCTGGGCGGATTTGGATGAAAATTGGTACACAGATAGAGTATAATTTGGATTAACACATAGGATACTTTTATCGATTGTCGAGTTCTAGCAGGAGAAACCGCTGCGTCCGTGTCAGTCCGCGCTTCGAACAAGACGTACCTACCTATAGAAAGAAGCTCGAGTGCAATCTCGTTAATCACGCGAGATTGAGATTGCATTCCCTAATACTTAGGTACCGACTTAGATAGGTATCAACACAACATACAAATATTGCTATTCAGATATAACAGCTTGTAATTATAATAAAATGTTTTCTACACACTCGAAACTAGCTCTGTTAAAAAATAACTCTCCCTTGATAAAATCATCTAATTTGCAGCAAATTAATAATCATTTCAAGAGCTATTTATTTCGATATTTTATATGATTCTAATTGACTGAACTACTTAATTATTATTTATAATAATTTGCGTTGACGTTTGGCGCCAAACATAACAAATAATTAAGTCTGCCGAAAAACCTACCTAGCTGTACCAATACCACGCTCAAGAAATCATGCGCTATCGCAAAGTTGGCATGAAAGAACATGAATTTATTATTGCCGAGTGACTGACGACGTAAGCTTCAAGGTCACGGGGCTACCTTAGTTTTATAGGTAGTACAAAAGTACAGTATGGTTTTAACGCCATCTATTGGTGTTTTGTGTAAAATAAACTGGTCGCGGCCCACAAGCTGGCGATTCAACGCTGGTAGCTCCATCTAGCGCCGAGGTGAGTGAAACAAGCCGGGCTCGGCCACTTTAGACAATTGCCCGAATAGCCCGTCGAAATGACGTAGTTACGGCGGTCACGTTTCTTTGTATGGGATGGGGTATCTGTACGCTAGTATTATATTATCTGTGACATAGGGAAACAGAACTATAATTATAGGCCCTATGTGTGATGCAAAAACTTATGATGAATGCTTTCTGGTACCTACTAGGAGCTTTCTTTAGTTGTACATTTCATTTGTTCAAATTCATTCCGGTAAGTAAATTCCTAAAGTTTCTTTCGAGGTCTTTTTGCATTTCCTATGTACTTTTGCGCTCTATCTACATCCAATTCACCATCCATATTGATCTCATACATACAAGCGTTGTTATCGCTTTCTCTCAATCTCAATTATAATAATCCATAACAAACCTATTTAATCAAATCAATCTTAAAACCCGCCGCGAATTCGTCACGCATTCCAAAACCGATCAAAGGGCAGCCGTTTCTCATATTAATACCGAAGTACCGACAATTGCAGCTTTTAATTGTGCTTTAATTATACCGTTAACAATCACAAATTACTTGTAATAAAGTCGTAGTTAGGTGAGGGTAGGGGGGGGTACTGGCGGTGAGATCAAAGGCGCGCGATTACCGCACGATGCGCGGGCGCATTCATTTCGTTTTATTGCGTCGCTCGGTGCGTTCACCCGATGCGATCTCGATGCGTTCAATTCTCTATACCTACTCGATGGCGGATCGATGGCTGCCTTTTAATTGTAGACCGCTTTTGTTTTGTTTTTGTTTGCCGTTAATTGTAATTGATAAGCTATGTTTTGGAATCTTATTATTATTATTTAGTTGCAATAAAAGGACTTAGCTATTATAACGCTGTTTTGCGATTAAAAGTTTTAAAAAGGTTTTCGTGCTTACTCTTTTAGTCCAAAACATACCGTAGACCAATTTTCAAGTTAAAATAGACTTCGAATTCTTTTCATCGAACAATGAAATCACACGACGTGCAAAATTTCGTCGAACTTACTTGTAAAGCTAGTCGTATCCCAGAAATGGCAGAGTCATCGTCAGATGAGAGGTGGGAGTCGTATGGAATGCAGCCCAATTAGATAGATGCCGGGGTCCCATCCGACGCGACCCGGGCCCGACTCATTATGATATTGCCATGGATTAGACGAGGTATCGTGAGTATAAATATTAATCAGACAAGCTATTTGTTATTTTGTGTGAGTATGACCTTGTGGGAAATGGAAGCTGATTCTATCGGTACTCTGACAATTTAGAAACGTGAATGACTTGAAAAAGATTAGTGTCATAGTATATTTGTTAATTTACGATAATCGTCATGTTCTCTCATTTAAGTAGCTTATAGGAGTATAATTGCCGCCCGTGCGCATCTCTATTGGGCGACTGAATTTATATTTATTTCTATGGAATTTTGTTAATTTGTCTAGGCTCTAAGTTGATGATGGCCTCTATAAGGCACGCGTACCATGCAGCTATGGTAGTCAAAGGTTAATTATATTTATGACTTAAGCACTAATCAAATCAATAAGAAAATTAAGTCTTTCTTTGTCTCAACCACACGTGGCCGGATAGTATTTGGACGAGGCGCCGTCTACCTTGTGTTATCAATACTTCAGTGTCCAGTATCTTTGTATGTAACGTTTAGTTAATGATCTACAGATATTGACGGCTCTGATTGATAAACTTTATCGCTGATGGCTGCGATCGCTATCAAATATCATACATTCTGGGAGATTATTCGATAGAATGTACTGGAGATATGGTTTTAGGTATTAACTTTGGACGTTGATATGGATTCCTTACGTTTTATTTTACGTGGGATTTTTTTTTAAAGAAAATCAAAGTTATTTCAATAAAAAGTCTGTGGAATTGACAGGTAGATAAATTAATGAAGACAAAAAATATATAGAGTCCATTTCGATAGCTACCGTATTATTTGATATTTAAACGTTAGGTATATTGTTCTCGTTTATCTTTTTATTGAATTTAAATTCGATAATTTACTAGTCCAGAATCAATAAGTGGTGATTATGCTAATATTATGATGCGGTGCTTTTAATATGACAATCAATTTGATGTTAATCTTACTTGGCGACATTCTGGACAGCCATTCATTTGTGATCCGCCTACGCAACGTACATTTTGTATATTGAACTGTGAACACGAGGCTATCAGGCTACTTCTTAATAAATACCGTATTCTTTTAATTTTGCTTTAGAGTAAGCGACATATGGACTAGCTAGACGTTCTGCTCATCTATTTTCTACACTAAAGTGACATTAACATAAAGTAACACTTTTATAAGAGCTGATGTTACAGACCCGGAAGTTAGTATCGGAAAGCTTAAATTTTCACCCGACTCGATGCATCGATATTATTGTATACAGAATCGAATGTGAATCGAATCACAGGTCAGTGCTCTGCCTCACAATGTAATCGATTAAAACAGTTAAAAAGGTCGGCGGTATTGGCGAGTATTTAATTCAACCCGTACCTTTTAGAGGATGGTCGTCGGGACCGGCGCGCGCGCATAAATAACCATTAAAAACTGTTTATCTCTGCTCACGACAACGCCGCTTCGTTCTCTTGTCAATTACACTTCCACTGAGGACGCATACGTTAACTGCCAGTCCTGCCATACTGCCGGTCCGCCATACCAGTTGAATGGCTAAAACTATTTTGTTTGGCGGCAGCGAGTTTTACATGTGTTTAAAAATAAATAAACTATCAAATGAACACTAGAAATGCGACGGCACGTACGCAGCCTTTAATTTATTCGCAATAGTTGTCAATTAACGAGAACTTGTGTCGGAATTAACATGTTATATCTTTTGGTTAGTTTATGTTCGACTCCGAAGTTTATCTACGTGGAATTTTATAGTTAATTATTTATCTATAATAATACATAAAGAATTATCTATAAAAAAAATATCTATAATGTTTATAATGAAAGCACATTAAAGAAAGATAAAACGTAAACGTTTAAATAACGAACGTGTTCTATAACAACTTTTACATAAGGCTTTTAAGGCGGCATGCAACCGACCTTGTTGTGAAATCAAGTACCTACTTGACAATTAATATTTTCTAAAGGTTACATTTACAACAATAAAATGTTACAGTTATTAGTTTAGTTTTTACTTAAATGAAAGCAAGGATAAATAAATTAAACTAATGAGGGTATAGAAATAATCAAACTATCAGGAGCATATATTTTTTTAATTTTGTGGCCATACTAAACCATGATTAGGTATTGTTTATATGGCTACAAAATTAAAAAATATATATTCTCAAGACAGTTTAATAATCTCTCAAAAGAATGCTCAAAATAAATAATTATAACAATTACTCTTGTATTTGACTCACTGTAATCCTATAAGAAAAATTGTGATAGCCCTTTTAAGCTAATTTACAAAACCAGCTAGTTTCCATAGACAATACAATTTAATTATCTGTGCCGGCTGAATGCGATATGCCAGTGACCGCTAGCTATGAAATAATGAGTGGAAAGCAATAAAGGGTGTAAAACACCTCTTAACGAATACGAAAGGGACTTGTTCTCCTTGTCATTTTGATCATTTTTTTGTTCTACACTATACCTGGGAACCTTCTAGTTACGGAGATATTGGGGGTCAAAGTTGCAAGATTTTGATAAGTTTTTTTTTAAATACCACTTTTTATCGCATATTTTTTACTTAAAATATCTCTACGACCCCCGTACTATTAAATCCATCCATCCGCACAATGTTTTGAGTGCGTTACATTGAGTTATAACACAAAACATGATTTATAACCTCAAAAAAAAAAGTTGTTTCCCAGCAATATT
This sequence comes from Xestia c-nigrum, assembly GCA_916618015.1. Taxonomy (NCBI): domain Eukaryota; kingdom Metazoa; phylum Arthropoda; class Insecta; order Lepidoptera; family Noctuidae; genus Xestia; species Xestia c-nigrum. The sequence continues at coordinate 3,143,413 of OU745261.1, read as the reverse complement.
TTTTGCGTAAAGTTACTTAGTTTGATATACAGAATGCTTGGTTAACGGCTTTGTGATGAGGTGAAATACACCCTGTAGAAAGTCATTAAAGCAACTGTAATGGCTGCCGGTAATCGTGGCAAAAAGCTATAAATACAGATTACTAGGTATCTCACTCCACGTATTTATGAGATCGTGAGATTTTTTATTATGACGATTGAAATTATCTGTGAATATTTTAACTTTAATCTCTTTTTTTTTGTAAGCTTTATGCTTTTGCTTAACGTTTCTGCATAAGAAATGTGCGATTATGCAAAATATTTTAATAAAGACGTTACCTACCGATTTGTTAATAGCATGCTTGATTTTAAATGGCTATTGTTAAAACTTTTATATAAGAAGTCGATTGTGTGGTGGAATAAGTTTAGTACTTTGTTTTTATCAACATCTGGTTGGCTATAAATTATGTTTTTTAACAATAGGCGCGGTTAGGCGGAATTGCTTTTGTTTTATTGGCGTTCATTTCCTTATTGTTCTAATTAATCGACCATTGTAGCGTCCGCCAGATGAACTATAACTTTTTAAACGACAAATCGTGACAGTTGACGGCCATCTTGAAAAAATATTGCGTTTTATTTCGTTTTTATTTGTATTTTTCAGAAGTATTATTGGCAAAGGTATTTGGCAAGCTTTGCCAGACGTTGTTTGAAAACAAATAAAGGATGTCTGTATTCGCAATATATGTTGGCATAGACGATTGTATTTGAGGTCATAACTGTACGGTTTTTGCGCAAATGGGAAACGATTGCTGTAAATATTTAAGTTTTGACGTTGATGTGTCATCATCGGTGGTATTTTTCATGGAACCATGGATGTTTATTTGGGAAATGTAAAACTTTTGTGAGCTTCTCTCGTTGTTGTTTCAGTTTTATTAAACAGTTGCGGCACCAAAGCTACTATAATAACTATAATTAGTGGTTCGGAATAAAACCTGTCTTTGGGAATAAGACTTGTCTTAAGTTTAATTCAAATATATACAGACAGAAGCAACCCGAGAATTATGTTATTAACTACTTACTTATATAAAATATACTTTTTGATAAGCAAATGCCATAAAATGTCAGCCTTCTATATCAAGAAAGCAATCAAGCGTAGGTACCTACATAAACTACCTACTTACTCCATTGTTGACAGAAAAAAAAACAAGAATTTAAGAAGTAAATGTATCTCGAAAGCTTGTAGACGTCCGTCTGCCCCAATTAGCTGTTATCAGCTGATAACTGCTGGCGCCGCCATCCGGCTGTACCATTCACTATACGACTTTTATCCGACAACTATAAAATATTAATTGTCTAGGAAGCCACAGCTGCCGATTATTATTCGCCATTTGCACAGATCGAACACCTTGTGTACGAGGTACAAGCAAATAGATGGTGCAATTATATTTCATAATTGTTTTTTTAGGAAGGTTTCTCGTCGAAAAACTGTAGAAGGCGTTACCAATTGGATGAACCTACAAAAACAGATTGATCTTACACGATTTTGAGGTGATGTGGAAAGTGAAAGCGTTCATTTCAATAACAAATGATGTAACAAACAATTAAGATTTTTTATTACTCTATCAATTAAATAGAAAGTAAATCAACCATATTTTTATAAAGGCTTCATTAATTGACTAAATGAAAAGAATCATATTCAAACATCAGCGACATTCTTAGGTACATCTTGCTGTACATTTATCTAGTCCAGCATTTACACTTTGCGTCTTGCGAGTCTTGCGACTAATCTCCACATTTCCACAACTAGATCGCGCCGTGCATAGCAAGCTTTACACTCACAGAGATACGCTAATTATCTCTGTGATGGCCGCTATAAAAAGCTGGATGTAAAATATTTTGGTCTTGTAGCACTTTACTGCACTTTACTGCTGATTGCGCTAATTAAGAAACTTTTATGGTGTTGTAAAGGTAGACTTCGGTCCTTCGAGGTGTCGCATTGATATAATCAGTAAATGCTTCGTCTCTAACCTCTTTGCACGTCTTGTGAAGAATTATCAAAGGGGTAGACCTGTAGATTTGTCGTGTCCATAGGTAGGCCCAATCTGCCCAAAGATGTCCAACTATTCTGAAATTAAATGACATTACTCGGTTTGCAACCAATGACGATGCTTGGAATCAGCTATGCTAGCGCACAACTTTACTAATTAAATATTTTAGGAAGGCAGTCATCATTATCAGCCTGCAGTAGTCCACTGCTTAGACCTTTACAATCTTGCGCCATTTAATTACATTCTCGGCAATCCTTTGATTAGTTGCTCTATAAGGATGGGCTGATAAAAAGAAGAGCACACATGGAACTTAAATCTTCGGAAAACAGGGTATAAATTTAATCTGCGTCAGGGTCCACTGGAAACAATATTCCACCGGTTCCACCTCATTGATGCTTCTCTTCTACGAAGTCTGTCATTCATCAAAGGAGTTTGTCTATGTCTAACATGGCCTATTAAAAGCCAGTGATGTCCAGTCTACAGGCGGAAGACATATATTCGTCACTTCCTAGACATTGGCAACGCTTCGGAAACTACTGAGGAGCTAGGCGTGTTTACGAGGCTCGTAATGACTGTTACTGTGCGTTTACAAAGCGCAAATGACTTACATTTGGTATGCGTTTAATAATAGCAGTTTATAATGTAAGGAGTATAGTCATAACTACTTATTATCGTTAATTGGATGAAGTTATTCCCATGTATGTATAAATGAACATATTTGTGGTGATTAACTCAAGTAAACCTTAAAATTCAACTGAGGTTTAAATTTATCAAAAAAGTTCTGTGTTGAATGGCCATGATAAAATATAAACACAAACTGTTAGACATGCCAAGATCATCTTCTCATACGACATACGAACACACTGTTTTACATAGAATAAAGTAATAAAATATAATTCTCACTACATAATCTTCTATATTTACATATATTCATAGTTAAGATGTCAACACGATACATAAAATCTGCGCTGTGTACGTGACTTGTGCCTAACCTAAAAAAAGTTTAAACTGTCACTTTGAAACATCATGGCCGACAATAATCTGTCATCAGTCAAAAAAAAAATGTACCTAATAAAAACATGTGAATAAGGCGTGTAATGGGTTTGTCGTGAAATCTACGTAGGTTTCTAAACTTTGAATCTAGACTGCAATGTAGGGCTGCGTCTATGGCCGATGGCTCGATGATGTCTTTCAAGGATATAGACTGACGTTTACTGATACTTACATTAATAATTTGATTGTGTGCAATTGTGTTGCGTGGTACGCTTACTAATTACTAAGCTGTAAACTCACTGGAGTACATAGACCTGTCTATGGACTTCTAGTTTAAAATAGGTTAGGCTTAGGTTAGTTACCTGTAACGTAAACGACCTGACGTGTACTTGGTCTCTGGATTTTTATTTCTTAATTAATTGTTAATTATACAACCTGTTTTCATTTACGATTTGAGTTCATTAATGTTGTTTCGTATAATTCACTGATAAACTTCTCAAATGATTAAATTCGTTCCCACCTTCCCACTTATTTTGTTCTAATGGCAACCCTACAGATAACATTATACAGGGTGTTGACAAACTAATTCCCACAGCACTCATGACGTGCTAAGTGCGTACTGTACCTATACCTACACTTCATCACAAACACCGCCATTTATTGTCGCTTTTAAATATTTTAGCACGCTACGTAAATAGTTTCAAAGTTGACATATTCTATGTAAATAGTATCGTATGTACAGTATAGTTGAAATGGAGCAAATATTATGTGGGAAGCGGCGCCTTTGAGTAATAAGAGTACGGATACGTAAAAACTTAGTCGCTATCAAATGGAAATTGAACGTTGAGTGACAATATGAACCAATTTTATTTACGAAAATGAAACTGGCAATTTGACAACTTCTAAAATTGTTTCCTACTGAATTCTGCGAATTAAATGGATTAAAAAAAGATTGCTGAAAGTAGCTTTTCCTAGTGTTATGATGTGATAAAATATCGTAAGTAAGCAGGCACTTCCTAGGATTCGAACCCAAAACCTAGAAACACGACGTGCACCGAGCCACCGACCGACACGACATGCAGCTAGACAGATACATACAGGCTAGATTACAGCCCCTTCCTTCATGGGGTGTTTGTGCTATATTACGACGTTTTAAGGTGTGATACAAACTGAACTAACTGTTAAGAACCTTTAGAACACCCAAAAGGTCCTTTATCAGAACCAAACAACTGCAACAAAACGTTCCTTCTGCGCATTATTACCTATAACATGATCAAGCAAAGGATAGAGCTTCAAAACAACGTAACAACTGTACAAAAACCATCGAGTAGGAAATCAATTATGATGAAGTAATTACACATCTTGATTAATATCTCATCACTCTTATGAATTTGTTTAGTGGCGGTTTATTTATAAGCTTGAAAAGCTTGTTGGCAGTCGTTGCAAAAATACAAATGTTTTTGAATATGATGACACTTGTGTAATAGATTCAATAAGTAATTGATTTAATTGTACAAAATTCAAACAAGTAGGAATGTCCATCAAGACTCGTTTCTTTCCCTATTAGAAAAAAAAAACATAATTTGCTGTAGGTACAGTCGGCAGCGTATAAGTTACCACAAACTGTCAAGTTTTCCCCACTCGATTTTGAACTTAAACCTCAACTTTCGATGGTTTAAAATTATTTGAAGAAATTCGACAGTTTGTGGTACCTATCTTGATTTGGTGGCGAGTGTGGCAATTATAAAGGCTGATATTAAAATCGAAGTTACCTACCACCCTTTGTGAAGCTGTCGGCTTCCTCTAAACTCCGACATTCTCGGACATCACATAAAACTCTAAAACGTATTATTACCGTCATGATGGGGTCATCACTCCTTACAGAATTTCCTTTAATATCTTCATGAATTAACACGCATCAGAGAGCAACCGCAATCACGGTACGATTGTCTTCTGCGAGAAGCCGCCGCGACGAATCAGGCCATCTACAACCTTAAAACACCTTAAACAAGCGACTTCCAACTTTACTTTCCCAGAAATAAGGTTCTTGGTAACCGCAAAACAACCTGATGGGCACAATTTTATGGCGATCTACAGCAAATGATTTTGAGCTTTAAAGTGCTACTCTTAAGGTTGATACGAGTTTGTATAAAGCATGCTTAATGGATACCATCAGAGATAGTCACGACCGGCGTACGATTATTATGAATTAGCTACGCTTCAGTGGGGAACTGAACACCGACCGGCGCGGGCGCAGTGCTCGGGCTTTTTGAACACAACACAAGTAGTAATACTGGTATTGGCTCGTGAGTTGCGACTACTACAGACTTACTTTTCAACAATATCAACCTTTTTTTTGCTAGGTTCTGAAGAATGATCGATACCCCACAGTGGTTTTGCCTAAAATGTACATAATCCAGTAGCAAAATTAAAACCATCCTGTATATCCAGTCGTTGCACTTAAGATCATAGATTTGATTCCACGTTGAGCATAACAGTTAAAAGTCCAAATCCACCTGCTTGGGCAGTGAGACTTTTGAAGCAGAATAATATTGACAGAAACAGAACTTTATGTCAATGCAATAACAGCGAAAGACTACCTCTACGACCAGCTCAAGCTCATTCACGCTTATAAGTTCGATCACTCTCTTATTCGTCTAATTGCATAGCCCTTATAGGTTTTTTGTGTTACCAACATTACACAAAAAATGCTAAAAAGCAGAAAGTATTTCACGATATCTTTTATACATAGCTGCGAGCGGGTGTCACTTACTGTGGTTAATGTCCCACACTTGATCCGCGGACATTCCGCTAATGTTTCCTGTTTCACCCGCCAGGTGTCGTGAGTGTCGCCGCTCGCCATCCTACACTTTGACATTATCTCTTAGGCTATCTTGCTACATGGACTATCTGACGAGCTCGCTTCGTTTCTGAAAGCTAGATCCAGTTTCAGATCAGTTAGGAAAACATGTTCTTTTAGGTGCTTGCGAAGCCATCTTAAAAGTTGTTTTTTTTTGCCTATTCTCCACTCCATCCAGACATCTTTAACAAAGTTACACAAAAACAAAGTAAAAAATAAAATAATTTTACGTTCGTAAAGGAAATCGTTAGATAATTACATTCCCCCTGTATATTTAAATGTCACTTCATAAGGTTAGTCGTATTCCTGGGCATTTTCTGTTCGCTTCAATGATCTTGGTGATGAAGGGTACCGAATACCACATACATGTATTATACGAGCTTATAGCACACTTATAGAACGGTCCAACAAGCTATTTGGTTACAGTTTTCCCACAAAACTACATTGTAAAATGCTAAATAGCTTTTTCGACCGTATATTGGGCTGTCGATGTCGGCCCAATATACGGTCGCGGGTCGCCCCGGGCGGCCGCCCGTAATAAAACTACTAGTACTTGACCCATTTTTCTATTGAATATCAGTGCTAGGCCAGCGCAGAAAAATAAAGTAGGTATTACTGACAGTACACTTTAAGTTTGCAAAAATGTATCGATATGTCAAACTTGATACATTTATTTTAGTTCTATGTTTTTCTGTCTGCGCAGATAAGTTGGTTGAAATATACTAAGATATAAATTATCTACGTCAAAATCTAGCCTTGCAACTAACTATTTACGCATTTACAAACGATTCGTTTCAGTGTGTTCTACTGTAAGTAAAGACATTTGTTTTGCACGCTAGACGCCTAACTAAGTTTCATGCCAACTTTACACGTGTGGTCTTGGAAAGAAGAAGTTTCCTAAATCTAGAAATTTTAGATTTTAGGTGTAAGTTTTCAAGTTTTACAGGCATTAGGCAACTAAATCTGCTTTTTAAGATGAGACACTCTTACTAGCTATTAAATCGCAAGTAAGTACTCCTACGCAGTTGACTAAAAACAAAATAAATCACAAGTTAGAACAATCCACTCGAGGCAGTGACCTTTACATATATCAGAGACAAAACACTGATTAACCGAAACAATAGTTTATCAAGCGTTCTTGGCTTGATTAGTTGAAAAACGAAACAATAAAAAGAACGAACGTCGGTCGTAAATCGGCGCTCGCGCACGCCTCTCTCGATCGACCGTACTGTACACCAAGAAATACACTGCAGAAAATTCATGAAACGAAACTTGTTTTTTTTTCATAAAATGCAGGAAAACTTTTCAGCTATTTACATACGCACTTGGATTTACTAATTCGTAAAATAAGTGGAAGGATTTAGTATGTTCGATTCAGATTGTGTCTGTGTATCTAAGATTTTTTTTTTACCTGAACTGATTTTGTTTACGTTTTTACATAATTATAACTTTTGGGACAGGTAAAGCCTAACAAAGCCACAAAACTTTAGGCCTAATTGCCCAATTAACAACACAATCATTGGTAGTTTTTCTGCAATTTCTGAGGCTGAAAACTTCATTACAAGAATGATAAAGAGATTTTTTTAAATGTAATCGTTCATTTTGCTAAATACAGTAGCTGATTTGTAGTAAGATATTACTTATCACTAATTGATTGACATCTACTGATATGATCATAATTACAATTTAACGATAAATTCGGATTAAGATTAAGCAATCAAGAATTCATGAATTCATGATATCTGTCTCCGTCCATCATGATATCATGGACGCGGATACTGCACGCATTTTTCTTCATGTTTGACTACCAAAGGATAGAAACCGGTCAATATCATAAAGTCACAATGTCACAATACTAACCTACTAACTTCTGCTTAACCTTTTCCCAAGTACTTGAATACTGAGTGACTGAGGGGACACAATACTCCTTGGTGTCTCTTTCAACTTACCGTCCAGATTCAAGTGAAATGAGCACATTACTTGGCCACAACGACAACATTAGCAGTGGATTCGCACAGATCCCTCAAAGTCACAAACTGTGAGGGATTTCACTTCGGAAACATTCCCTAAACCTTCTGCCCCTACCTGTATCGTGGTTTGGACGTAAACCGCCAATTAATCCATGATGGGGAACAGTGGGCGCTTTCACATGATTCAATCCCATGGCTTTATGGCGTCTGTGCCTCGAATATATCAGCCGTAGCCGGAAGTGTGGCTTGAACTAACTCAGCTGTGGAAAGTGGGACACTGGGATCGTAGAATAACATAGTTGTACTGGCTAGGATTGGTGAGTTGCGTTTACACTGGTTTACACTATGGGCGAGGCTGGCACGTTGATGGAGAGTGATGGTTTGTTACCGATTTTGGTATTAAATATCTTTAGTTTCGTCAGATAATGGCACTGACTCATAACCAAGAACATGCCATAAGTTATATGAACATACACAATCTTTTATACCCCTTATTCTCATAATAACCCCTTTAGACTTGTAGCGGACGAATTTTCAAAAAATCCATCTATTCGTAATTTCATGTTTCTAGGCCCTACGTTGTTTGTCATTGTGAATGTGTTTTTTATTCAGTGTATAATTTTACTGTCAAATATTTTATCGTTTTGGCAACAGTACCAGCCATTGCGTTTAACGGAACGACACCTGTCCGACTCATCGTTCAATCTAAGTATATCTTGCGTGGGAAACTAATCAGTCAATACATTCCGTCTACCATCTCCACAAATCAGCGTGGAATCAACATTAATTGGCGTATTTTTTACTAATTGATCGCAGAAATACAGCTTTAATTGGCTCATCTATACTCATTAATCAATATGTTTTAATACCTAGGCTACCGGTCTACAAAAAACGACATAATGTACTGAAGAAATAAATTAAAGTTTGAGGCAATAAACCAATTAGGGTTAAAAAATCGCGGTTATAACCACAGGGATCGGTTGATCCGGCTGGTTGGAAATAGGCTGGGCTTAAACAACCTGTAAGCTGTAAGCATCTGAGATAGGAGTGTCCGTACTTCGTATCTATGCAAAAACCTCGGTACGAACCGCTTGACATACGGTAGTCCTAGTTTAGTTCATCTAAGAATAGACGAGAGTTGTTTCAGTTATTTACAAACTAGTCTAAATGATAGAAGATCTCTGAGTTCACAGGCCTGCGACTGGTTTTGAAATGGATATGGATTGTGAACAGCTGGAAAAGTACCAAGGAAATGCTTTACGGTAATTTGTAGCTATACTACAAAGTACCGTAAAGCATTTCCTTAGTATTTACTTTCTTTGGTCTATACCAAAACACTAAGAGCATTTCTCACTCTTATTTATGGCCAATGTCCTCTGCTTTTTTCTGTTTTGTTTTGACAACATCATGTTTTGAGTCGTTTATAATAGATTTAGATTGTGGGACTTGGAAAAAAATAGACATTGCGAACTTCTAACCAATATTTTTCATAATCGTACCCTAGATACGGTCGCGGTCGGCATATAAAAGCGATTGATTACAAAGGCGGGCTGTATTCGCTGGGTGCGCGCGCGCTGGTAGCGTACAATCAAAATAAACGTTAGTAGCGTTGTTTTTATGACGGCGCGTCACTCTGCGCGCGCGTGTTTACGCGTCGGTGAACGCTTTGATGTTTACGCTGTAGGGCTGCGCCGAGGTAGGGTTCATGTTATTGTGGGTCAATTTGATACGGACTGTTTTTAAAAAGTGTAAAGTATACTTGATATTAGGTCGCTTGTGGCCTTTTCATAGAATGCATACATTTCCCCTGTAAGTTTGTATAGGTACATTTTCTATGAATCCTTTTTGTGTAAGTAACCAAATCAAAAAATAAAACACAAAAGCTTGCTAACCGACTTAAAGTTCGTTGATGGAACCTACATTTTAAAAAGGAAGAGTTTATTACTTTCGCAAAATCATCATTAGAATAATGCTTTCTAGCTACACTCGTAATACATAATACTATAAGTACCTCCAAGCCAAGACACTGATCGCTACAGAATCTCAAACAGCCCACCACGCGACAGCCCTGCGCTGCGTAGGGTTTTATCCACGCACCGCTAGATCAAAGGACCGGCACGGCTAATGAAGTGATAAACAGCATTGGAACCATTACTCTGTATAAATAGATAAATAACTGCTATACATCGGAACACCCTGCCGGCTACTGTAGTCACTCAATCATTTCAGACGTCGCTGTTGGGGACAATCGTAGCTGATTGCCGTTGTTGGACATTATATGGGTGTTTTTTTTGTGTGATAATGATAACGTAACTTTTTAAGTTTTTTAGTGACAATGTTTTGTTTTGTTTTAGCTCGTATTACGATTTACGATAACGCTATGGTCAAGGAGAGAAAACTTACAATTATTTTTTAAGAGAATTAAGTGTCACTTTAACTACTTAAATCATTGTACACAGGTACTTATTTACTTAAGGTACTTACAGTAGACTCAATTTTCACATGGTGGTAGACTAAAACGAAATTAAAGAACCTGCTACGAAGCGTACGTAGCACCCAGGAACTCTCCTATTCTTTGTATCTACGATTTCTTGTTTTCATTCCGAATCATTTTTTCCAGTTTCAGACACATATTTTGTTTTTATTTATTTACAAAAAAAATAAAATCGCTCTTATCGTATTCCGGAGTTGTGTGTGAGTTCCTTATCTTTTGTTCTAAACGCTGCTGTCAAAACATTGTCAAGATACACTGTGATAACTGCATTATCAATGTTGTTTTTTTTTTTCAAAACAGTCAACAGGAAATTCAATTAGTTACATTTATAATATAATTAAGTAATTTACTTTCAAACTACTAAGCATTACTGAAAGTTACTTAGAAAGAATAGAGTGAAGACTGCCTTTTTTTTGTTAGGATGGGAAGTCATCAAATGACTTCTCCCACTCTGGGCGGAGCGGGTGGGAGTGTCAGACTTTTACTGACTAAAACCCATCCATGTTCCTTCCTCGCCCTTTATGTTCCGGGGCCGCGGTATCTCTTTCGAATAGGCCCGCAACCCCGGCAGGCTTCGGCCCTTGCGGGCCCCTCCCCTTATGCTGACATCTCTTTGAGGCACGCGGGGAACACGAACACGCCGTCGACACGGCCTGTCGTCATTAGACGGACGGACGGCGAGCTAGCCCATAGCTAACCGTCCACTGGCCCGCATCTACGGTGGCCGGTAGCCACCACGGCCCCTGGGTGGAGACTGCCTTGTCTTCATTCTTTTGCAATATTGGTTCAAGATTCAATATTTAAAACTCAAAAGTTAAACTGATTTGTAATGCTATTTCAATTGTCAATGAGGCGAGTTTCTAAGGTCCATGTTCACCAATAAGATGACTGTCTGATTATCTAAAAACAGCTGTTTAAAACACATTTTTGTATGGAAACATGTAATCCGTCATCTTTTTGGTGAACTTGGACCTAAGATTGGATTGCTCTAGTGATCACAAGCACGACTGCGGTACGAGCATGAGATCCTGGGTTCGATTCCCAAGTCGAGCAAAGTTTTATTGGGCTGATGGCAATAGGATCGCCCCCTATTACATGGAACTGAAATACATGATGAATTGATAACTGTCTGTGACTGTGTATGTCATTAGAATTTCAATTTGCAACGTATCTTAACGTGTCGAATTTTATTTCATACTTAAATTACATCGTTTCACATAAAATCCACGAAACCTAACTATATTTAAACAACAATATGTAAACGGACACAGCTATATCCCAACCTGCTTGTTCAAAGTAAATGGATCACCGACTCGCCGCCCGTGTCCACGGGCTCTTTGATCGTCGCAACGAAGGCATGTCCGTACTCGCGCGCAGCTTTGATGTGCCGTATTGAGATATGTACAGAACAAATACTTCTAGCTATATTAATAGAGGAAATACGTGGAAAAATGTGTTTAGTTTAATATTATTAACGTTTCGTTCTGATGATTTGAACTTTGAAGTTTATTTAGCGAGTTATTATTTTTGCAATTCTGTGTTTTTGAAGTCTAGAAATATTACAGTCGGAAGTTTTATTTAGATAACTCAATCAGTCTCTTAAGTTCTTTTCCAACGGTTCAGATTATTAGTGAATGTTTCACTTTACATATTACCTATGTGGCTAAGATCATGAACATGAGTTTCTGGGAAGCCAGAAAGATTTCTCAGTGTCACGTAATAGCAGAATCACTTGTACCCATAACACATAGGTACATAACATCACCCCTGTAATCATTGAAGAGTTAAGCAGAGGCACCCACATTTTTCGTTTTTATGTTCTAAGTGCTATGTATGTAATAGGGAGCGTGCCTGCCATCCACCGGTCACAAAATAAAACTCCGTGGATGCTACAAAGAAATTTCTAAAGTAAAAAACTTAGCCCGACCCGGCAATCGAACCCAGGACCTTATGCTCAGCAGTCACGCTTGCGACCACAAGACCATCGAGGCAGTAATTCAGTTGATAGGTACTTAGTACGTAGTAAAGTAGAGAATTCCTGAAACGCTTCCTTCTAGTAACTCTATACATTTGAAAGGACTCCCGGCTGCACGGGCCATCAAACGCGGTCGGTACAGCAACTGTCCCGCGACGACATCAAAGCGTGCGCGGGCGCATCTCGGGCGCATTCGGGCGCACTCGGCTATTTTCGGAACATGTCGGTAATTAATTTTTTGTTCGCCCTGTCCTTTGTTGTTGGTGGACGAAATTCTGTCGCGTTTCAAGTAATAGGATAGGTTTTGTGAGCGATTTATGAGATGTGAGACCGAAATAGTTGGCTGTTTACTTTTGCCCTCCAATTAAAATCCAATATAACGCCCTCCAGAGGTGTACCCAATTGTAGTGCACCAACAGTTATGTTTAAATGCCATGTAATGGGGGCGAGCCTATTGCCACTAAACAAAAACCCAATAACACTTTGCCCGACAGGAATCGGATCCAGGGCCTTATAGGCTCAGTAGACGTGCTTTTTTTTTACTTTTGAAAGTCAAAACTCTAAATTACTTAATTAATCGTCCTTCATTTTCCGTCTCATATTTGAATTAGGAGATTTCGCCTGAAAAATAACCCTCGCTTGAAAATATCTCACACCACATGTTGAAATAGAGATCCGTGTTTTGGTTCAATCCAACGTCCTGGCTAATAGCCTCAAGGTAAGAACAAAGCTCCATTGATACACATTTCTATAACAGTTCTCTAAAAGCTCTCCCATTGTTCGGCACAATAAGTACACCTTTCTTGACGTCATCACTCAATCCGCCGCCACTATCGAATGTTTACCCAAGCAAATAAATAATACGACTCCGAGAACTAAATAACTCAATGGAACGGCTAAAGTAAACAATTGGATCTGAAAAATCACTTAAATCTCGACTTTAGATGACGGTAGTAAGGTTCGTTGTAGAATGGGGGGGTTTGTTATAATAATCTTGGTATTTATATCAATGGAAACCCTTGTATGTGATCCGAAAACATCCGATGCCACTCATGTGGGCAAATGTTTGTGAAGGTGACGTTTACACACCACTTAAGAGCTATACACGGTACGTATAAAATATGTGGAGGTATGTGTGTTTGTGTGTTACGTGTTTATCGCTGATGTGCTGATTCGATATTTATGAAACTTGGCATAGAGACAGCTCGGACTCTCTGAAAAGAGTACTTATTGAAGTTTGTGTGGGATCAAAATTGTAATAAGTGTGACAAAGTCACGGGAAAAAACTATTTCTTGAATAAATCCATCGTTCGCGAACGTAGAGATGATAATATATGGAACTTAATTATTATACCGAGATAATGAGCATGTATTTTAGCATCATAAAGATTGCGCTTTTAATTGCAATCAGAAACGAACCAGTTTATTTTAAATGGCTCGTCCAGAATGGTATGTGTCGCAAAAACTGGATTAATCCTCTGTTTTATATTATTTTAATCTCTGATGTTATTGTAACTTAATCCATAGCTCACTAAAGAAACTTTGGTACTTACTTGACATCTAATAGGTATTTATGAAAAAATAAACAAACGTGTAAAGATCACAGTCTAGGTAATCAATACTGTTTAAAACTTGTCAAGCGGTCTCTAAAAGTTCACCTACCCGTGACAAATTCTTTAAAGTTTAAACGACAAAATAATAAAATGTAACGATAAACCAACTTGGCCTTAACTGAAATATCTTAAGTGCCGCCTTAAACCTTTTCCGAGTGCAAACAAGCATGTTTGCTCACAATTGTTAGCTTAGAACGAAACGTTTGTCCGAAGAAAAAACTAAAATACACTCCGTTTTGAGTGCAATCTACCGTTCTAATAGGATATGCGCCGGCGCAGGTAATAAATACTGTTTGGTTCTTTAGAATAATCCGTGACGGAAAAAACATGGCGGAAAAAGATCGAGTGCAGCAAAAAGGTTTTAATGTTTTTTTTGTAGTTTGATCGATGTAATAAAAGCCATGTTTGTTGTGATTATGCGGATAAATGTCAGTGAAGATTATTTTTGTGCAGACTACCAAAAAAACTTGCCTTATTATACACAGCTGGCTCGAGTAAAGAATGCTCAAATCAAACGGAAGCTTCATAGCGTCCTTTGAGCACACAGCAACGTATACTTTGATAGAAACACACAGCGCAATGCAGAAACAATCATGGTAATTTTCAAGAGTACCAGGGACATCTAAACCCTTAACTAAATAAGAAAATAAAACTACTATTGTACTATTTTTTACTTTCCTCATACCTATTCGAAATGAAAAGTAGAGTGCTTAACACGGGTGAAAGATACCAATTCCTACTTGGACTATAGCCGTCCTCGCTGCGTTCGGACGTCTAAACGTCTCGTATGGGAATTGATTCCTTTCGACGCTCGTGTAACAATCTACTATTCCATAACAGGTTATATCCATTTAAACAAATAAAAAAACACGTGGCGCAGCCTGAAATAGAAAACTTATTAAAACTGACGACAAATTCCACTGAAGCTGAAAACGAAGTCCAAAATGTTGATATATCCTTAATTAGTTCAAGGTAAGTAGATGTGAAGTAGGACAACTCGAAACTGTTCTCGAATTAATAAGTGTCATGTTATGAGTATTACCTTATCACTGATTATATGCTGAGGTGCGATGACCTTTGTGTTATAACATCATTTTCACATTTATTTATAAATCACCCATTATCTTGAAGTGTGATGGCGATATAATTGGAAGTTGTTTCATTAATTATATTGTTCACATTTGCGACGCGCTTATGGATCCGTGCGTGTCCGTAGACACTTTAGTACGCTGTAAAGGTATACCTAACTGGTATCTAGTCACCGTATTATCTTCGTTTCGATGCAGTTCTAATAGAGCCAAAAGGTACATACAACCTTTGGATCTCTGTCAAAATCACAGTGAATAACATTGCTTCTGGATTGAAGCAGTTGGATGTAAATTAACTGTAGGAAGACTATTGAACATCTCTTTCAATTTAAATAATACACGCTGAAATTTTAGTGGTTGTTTTCCCGAAGCGAAATGAGTTTGTATCGGTAATACAATCGATTAATATAAAAAAAAATCGCCTCAATAAATGGCAGATTTACAATGTGATAAACAAAACTCGAAAGCGACTTGAACCACCAGTAATAATTATCTACGCGGAACGCGGGCCAAATTCGCGTATAAATCAGCTGAACACTACTCCTGACTTAATAAAACACAAAACCTAATAAGTTATGCTTAATAAAAAATTCAAAAAAAAAAAATTTTTTACGTTTAACTTTGCGTTTCGATAGTGCTACCGATGGGTAATCGTCCTGCCGCGGGAAAACAACCATTAAAATTTCACCCTGTATAATCAAAGGCCTTTTAGGAAGTTTTTTCACTAAAACATCATAAACGAATACCGTTCTTTGACTCAATTTGAACTTTAAGCACCTTAACCTATGGTACCTTCTTGCCATTAAAAACGTACCCAGCAGCCTAATAGATTTACCTACCAAGAACTGCCGACGACAAATTGTGGTCAAATGTCCAACGGAATCGATTCCGGATAACGATTCATTACTCGATAGCCAGAATCGGCATAAATCGGCTTTCAGCTCGATTGTAAACGACCGACCGCGACGCGACGCGACGGATCGGGGGCCTACAGTAATGACCGTTTAAGTATTTTTATGTTACCGTCTCACGTATAAAGAGTTAACTCTTAGGGAAATTGAATTGTTTATAGTATCCTCTGACATCGCACTTTTAAGTGAAGTACCTACTAATCAAGAAAGTTCTGAAGATCTTAATAACCTTTTAACATGGTTTGTGCAGTGTGTGTGTGTATGTGAATATCAGGTTCAAGGTGGACATCGCCATTTTTCGTAATAAAAATCTTGGACCAATTCGGCCAAACACTATAATTTCATCAAATCAAGGAAGCACACTTCCTTTATCCACTGATCTCCCTAATTTGCGCTCATCATAGCACATTAATTCACTATAAAAAACCGCCTTCACCTAAAAAACGTTATTTCAAATCATTCGAAACAAAATTAGAGTCGGGGCCTCGTGTAATCCGCCTCAAGGCCGGTGGTTTGAGAAATGAACGTTTTTTGCGTTGAGCAGGCCACCGAGGCAATTATCCTATAACAATGCGACAGACTTCCATTGAAAAAAGCCTTTGGAAATGCGCAGCCGACCGAAATGAACGAATGTCTTCGAGAGAAGAATATCTGGAGATCTTTTTTGAAGATTCTGTTGAAGATTTACCAATAAATGTTAGGTGTAGATTAGTTAGACGTTACGGGCAATACAATGATTTAGTAATAAGTAAGACTGGCGCCTACACAGATAACAAATAATCCAGAGTCATAAAATAGGTACGATAGGAGCTATAGATATTAGTAGGTCTAATAAATACCTACTAATCTCTACTACTACTACTAGTCGATCAATGAAGTACCTACTTTTAAATAGATTAAGTACCTAATAGTTCCTTATTTAGACAATTGACAGAAAATCGTTTAAAACACACACGCCACAGTTGATAGACTAAACATTTTGAAAAGATATAAAAAAAAACTTGCTGTAGACCTATAACAGGAAATATGAAACCTGAGCTGAGAAGAACTAGACACTTTGTATCCGTTACATGGTACAAGGAATTGAATAGACACCATGGTCTATCTAGATAGCTAAGTATCGTGTGAGGTGGACAGTAGCCGCCGTATTAAGTTACTTACACCAAGCAATTCGATCTGGTAATTACGCTGAGGTAAATTCTTGTGTAGAAACCTAATACGAAATGTCGTCAATTAGTGATTTGCGAGATTGGGTCTTTCATATTAACAGTTCCGTAAAAAATACTCAAATCTAGCGTAGCTAAAATAGTACTTGCTATTATGTGAAGTAGGTAATCTGCAGTTCTTTATTTACCGATTTCATAAGACTTCATTGGCTATATACCAAACAAAATCTAAAAATACTTCGCAGTCATCTTAATTTTCGGCTTCGAACCCTTTTCAAGTCTTCGGCCTTTTGATTTGATTGCGTGACATCCGTTCTGGTTTCAACAAAAACGAGTCTCAGCGACGACCTTGCTATTGTCTCTCAACCTGTCATTTGCTGCCTTTTTGCTCCACAACCCAAGCCTCGAGGCAGAATACTGCCCTTTGTGAACGTTTTACTACGGCTAAATAAAATAACACTTTAAGACTGAGACAGCTTTTATGATCCGCCAATAATTATATTCCAGGCAATTTGTTAGAGTATGCTTTATTACAGAGAAAATAAAAATTACTTAGCCTCATTTAAACTTCTTCGTTTTAAAATAATGTTCCTTTGAAAACACGCCCTTAATTTTTCTTTTCTGTTATTCCAGATGGTGTCATTCACCGGCATTTTGTCGAGCGGGTGTTCAGTCCACGCTCGGTTCCTCCTCTGCTCGGCCTTCGCTCCGCTCTGCTCCGAGGAAGTCTCGGGCTCCGTCAGCGCCTGCAGAGCGCTGTGTGAGACCGTCGTTGACGACTGCAAGGAGCAACTGAAGCAGATGATGCCGACAATCTCGCTTGATTGCTCCGCCTTCCCTCTGCGAGCTGATAGAAGACTGTGTATGCGACCGCCTAACGCCAGCGAGTCAGAACCCGAACCACCACCGGCATCTCGTTGGCCGTTCCACGACCATGACATAAGAGAACACGGATGTCCACCTGCTCATACCAGGGCGCCAACTGGAGAATGCTGGCCAGCGTGTGGGCAACACGCCAGATACAGCCAGGGAGATAAAAGAAAAGCCGAGATTTGGATGAATACGCTTGCGTGGTTCTCCCTGCTATCTACTTCATTTGCGCTACTCACATTCTGCGCGGAGCCTTCACGGTACAGATACCCAGAGCGCCCAGTTGTGTGGATGGCAGCATGTCACGCGATTGTCGCACTAGCGCACGTGACCCGAGGCTGGTTGGGACCTAAGCTGGTGTCCTGCTCTGGTACCACATTAGCCGTTGACGGCTTAGCTTCACCGACCTGCGTCGCTTTCTTTTCTCTGACTTATTACTTCACGTTGGCTGCAGACGCCTGGTTCGCAAACGCTTGCGTCGCGTGGTACCTGACTGCAGCCAGTGAATGGTCGACTGAAGCCTTAGAACGGGCAGCAGCGTACCTCCACGCCGTTTCCTGGGGCTGGGCGGGTGCATGGACAGCAGCTGCCTTAGCACTTAGAAGAGTAACTGCCGATGAGTTGACAGGAACCTGTGGGATATCTGACACGGCTGCTGCAGCGTTGGTCGGGGTGCCTAGAGGTGCTTTGTTAGTAACATCAGTGGCTCTTGCGATTGGAGCCTGCCCTGGGATCATGAGGGTGCGACGTGCCTTAGACTCACGAGGAGCGAAGAGAGTAGGAAGACTAGCAGCGCGCGCAGCGGCAGCTGGTCTGCTCTATTTCATATTAGCCGCTTTGGGTACCGGAGCGAGAGTTTTAGAAGCTCGAATGAGGGAGTCTCGGAGTGGCTTAGCCTTGCTCGTAGCGTTAGACGCTGGGAAGGTGGAGGAAGGAGCTGGTTCAAGTGGGTTGTCAGTATGTTTGGGGCTGTCGTGTGGTATCGCGGCGGGGGCCTGGGCGTGGTCGAGGAAGTCAGCGGCGGTGTGGCGGAGAGCCCTGTGCCCCCCCCGCAAAGCCCCGTGCTGTGCCCCCCCACTGCTCCGCTCCCATCACCCGTACTACAAGAGACCGCTCCACGTATCGCGTGTATAATGTGACGTGTTAGTGTAAAGACCCAGTTATTTAAGTAGTGTATAAAGTGCCTGATTATGCCTTCTGTGAAGGTACCTACTCTCGATTATATTTTGTACAAAATGTGTAAATAATGTAAATTTTATTAATATACTGTTGTTTTTTATATCATTACTTTGTTTCATTATCTTTTACTTGACGAACTAAGAGAGAAAAGGTGAGCAATAAATGGCAAATTGAATTATGGGTTCGATGCCTTGCTAAGATGTCACTCTATAACCAAACTGAATCAAGATATACCCGACAAGAAGTCCTATAAAATTGTGGAAACTCAGAAAAGATAGCATTTCTAAACGACAGGAATCTTCTATGGGTTTATTTGTAAAGTCATACGTGGCAGACACAAACTCATCTATCCTTTTTTTTTAGTTTGGGAAATCATCAAACAACTTCTCCCACTCTGGGCGGAGTGGGAGGGAGTGTCAGACTTTTTCTGACTAAATCCCATCCATGTTCCTTCCTCGCCCTTTATATTCCGGGGCTGCGGTATCTCTTTCGAACAGGCCCGTAACCCCGGCAGGCTTCGGCCCTTGCGGGCTCCTCCCCTTATGCTGACATCTCTTTGAGGCGCGCGTGGAACACTCTGGCGCCGTCGACACGGCCTGTCGTCGTTAGACGGACGGACGGCTAGCTAGCCCATAGCTAACCGTCCACAGTCCCGAAACTCACCTACCCTGTCGTAGGGGCCTGTACAAAATGTCCAACAGCATCCACAATAATTGTGGTCATTCGAACAAGTTAAAGAGGATAATAATAAAATCTTGCCGTATGTTAAACACGTTTTATTAATAAATTGTTAAACATTATATTACACTGATACAATAGTTAGTATATATGACTCTCTATACAAAACGAAAATGTAGATAATTACACAATTTACAATACATGTTCCCTCATGTCCGAAAGTAGCCACCCTGAAGTATATTAATTTCATCTACAGTACAGTACCTGGCCAAAAAATAATATAGAGAAAATGATTAAATGTCGCAAGTTACATCAAACATGCAGTTGCATTTTGAACTTAAGACGCAAAGCCGTAGGTCGAAAATCAAACAACAAGTTCAATGTTCTTGACGGTATTTCTCCATCGTAGATTTTAGAAAGAGTTCAGCGTTATAGTGCCTCTGTCACTCATTGTGCGTCTCTTTCTTAAGCTCGATATATCAACGCTCAGGTACTGTTTTGCATTTAGAAGTATGAATATAAACATTGTCAAGGAAGGAACAGAAATAACTTAAGAGATTATCAACTAAAAGTATTAGCTGTGAATTCGCTAGGCGACACAAAATGGGACGAGTTTTGTTAGACAAGTATCTTAGTTTGAATGAACATCACTTTTATGAGAACTTCCAATAGTATGTACATGTACAATCGACCAATCTACTTGGTTTACTTTTTAAACCTAAGAATACTTTGTTAAATGTAAACCAAACATATTGGTCGACCATACTAGGAGTTTGAAACTAAAATTTCATTGGAAAACTTTCAACATAACATCAAAACACGCCTGTAACTCCCTGACAGCTAAGCAGAAGTTTAGCTAATAGTACACCGACATTTTACCAGTTATGATTAAGTCCCATGGAATAGGGAGCGAGCCTATTGCCGTCAATCGGGCACCAATTGAGACTCCGTGGCTACAACTGATAAATTCCAGATGGAAAAACTCAATACTATTTTGCCTGACCTGACCATCCGACCAACGAAGCAGTAATTTTTCAAAATGTTGACTTTTGTAAATAACTATACGAAACCCTAATATCTCTTATTAATTAGCAGATCCGACTCACACAATATGCTAGATAACACACACATCAATAGGGCAGAGCGTGAAAAGCTGATTGTAGATGGCGCTACCATAGCTGTTCTAAATCTGACCAATGAGGTCAAGGTATTTTAAAATATGAAATGACATTCCATGATTTTCAACCAATGACGATGCTTGGAACCAGCTATGCTAGCGCCATTAGTTCCACAGTGTGCATCCCCATTGACATACGTTTTAAGAGTTGTCAAAACGTGGTTCCCTAATAGATTTTGTATGGCGATAGCTGTGAACGTCACAGTTTGGTCAACTCAATGACTCAACTATTTATTGATTCCAAAGCAACTAAAAATCTAATTTGGCAATTAATTGAAAATAATTCGAGGTTTCAAGTTAAAGTTTTAGATAAAGTTTTTATTTTTACGGTGTCATCTATATAGGATAAGACGAATGCCCAAACCATCCATGAATGTCACAAGCTAACCTCATTCCAAGCATTATCATTGTGTCGCCTAGTGAACACACAGCTATAAACAAATATAAAAATATATTGGCCTGGAATGTAAAATAATGTAATACATAAAACAATAATTCTAAAATAAATAAAAGAACCCATTTTGCTGTTAAATTAGGCCGATATACATATTAACATTATTATCACTTGCAATCATTATTTAAATTCGATATAAATAAAAACTTAAACCAAACAAAAAAGATAGAATGTGGTAGCCCTAATAGTTAAAACGGACTTTAGTATAAGGTGACAGGGCTAATAATCCCATGGAAGTGCAGATATAATTTCATCAAACAGTATTTTATTTTTAACAAAGATAAATGTAATTTTTCTAACTAGGTTGTTTAGTTAGACCAGATACTTTTTGAAACATTATTTATCTAACAAATTGACGGTCTATCCTAAGACAAAAAAGGTCAGTTGACCCATAATATGGATCAATTACATTGCTCCAATTAATCGAAAACAATAAAAACAAACAATACATTTACATTGATTTCAACCGTCATTAAATACCTATTCTATTAGTTGATTTGCAGCTCCAAATTAAGAAAAAATACCTTTGGGGAAAACTTTACATATTGACTCAGTCAGAAGCCGAACGAGGCGGATGAAGTCTTTATCGCATTTACATCGATAGATCCTCTTCTTTAAAAGCCATCATACAACATACACAAAAATCTTTGACTCTCCACACAAATTCTGGTCTAACTAACCACTTAAAATTTAAAAACCTACAACCACGTTCCCATATCTCGATCTAGCTATCCGTCTTGCGTAGACATCAACGTGTCGAACACTTCAGAGCCAGGCCCAATAGCTTCACTAACAGACCCGAAATAACTAGAAAAGTTGAACATCCCTGATTCCGGTCTCACATTGTCACTTGACCCAAATTGAGCTCTATTATTACTATGCATAGGGGTGGTGTTAGCACTGTAGGATTTCTTATCAAGGACGGAGAGCAAAGGGTTTTGCAGCTCATTTTGTATTGGTTTCGGGTCTTCAGGGTCGTATAACGTTGCCTCTTTAGTAGTTACTTCTTTAATTTCGCTATATGGGTTCGAAAGATAATCCGCATAGAGTTCACTTTTCGTTTCCGGAAGTATTATATTCTCATTATAATGTATGTTTATTAAGTTGTGTGTGTTTTCTGAGCGTGTTACGTCGGGTTGGTTCAAGTCCATGTTGCGGTAGGGGTTGGTCGGCGGGAGTATGGAGGGCGGCTGTATGGCGGTGAGGTCTGTTGTGTGCTCCACCCGGGTGAGGTCTGGTCTGCTCGGCTGTGGGTCAATGTTCTGCGGATACAGCATCGGCATTTGTGATTGTATCGACATACCGATCGGAGTTGATATCATCTGTAACGGAAAATGTAACGTAAGTATATGTGTAAGTAAACGATATTGGAAACAAAAGACAAAGAGAGAACGAAAGCGTTAAAAACAATAATGGTAACAATATGGTGTGTAATAGTAAGTTTTATTGAATTAATGAAAATTACGGGATACTTTTGTACAAACAGAAAGTCAGTCAGACACTTAGTTACCAGACTTTTTTCCTCAAAGTTAACAAAACAAAACAACGCGCCTGTAACCGCCGAAGGTTTAAGAAGAGTATACTTTCAGAACATTAACACTACGCCAGTTTATTTTAGTCCCATGTACTATGAAGACGGACGAGCCTAGTGTCTTCAACCAGAAATAAATCCAGACTACGGGTTGTAACTGGGGAATTCCTGGAGAAAAACCCTGGCACTAGCCCTGACCTTGGAAACAAAATCAAGACCCACTTGAATCCTATATCAACAAGGCACTAAACTCGAAAGAATTCAAAAAAATGATGTCTCCACAATTTAGAATGAACCAACCTCGTTCAAGGGCTGCAGCAACACTGAGGACGTCAGCCCAGCCTGATCATACAACGGATTCCTAATGGGCACCATACCACTGATCGGCGTCGGCGCCACCAACGTTGGCGCGTTGGCGACCAACGGCGGCGTCTGCGCTATGTTCACCGGCGAGTGCGCCAATGTTTGTGTCAGTGTTGGTGACGGGACTTGTGAGTGCGGGAGGGTGGGGGAGGGGATAGGTACCAAGGTGGGCGTACTGGTGGGGCCGGGGGGGCCGGGGGGGATGAGTGTCGGCAGTGGAGAGGGGAGGGACGACTGCATGTGGGGTGGTAAGCTTGGCGCTGGCTTGGCGTTGTCTTTCACTGGAACAAACAGATTTGTTGTGTTAGCTTTTGTTATGATGGTTGTACCAGCAGTAATAGGTATAGTTTTGATCGATTGACGAATTAGTATAATCAGCCAATAACTATAATCACAGGTGGAGAGAGCAGCGGTGGCCCAGTGGTGGCGGCCCCGACTTACAAACAGTGAGTCGTGGGTTCGAACCCAGACAGGCGTATTACTTTGTGTAATTTATTTCAACACCACTACTCTTAAACACGGTGAAGGAAAACATCGTGAGGAAACCGGCATGTCCTCTAGGACATGCCAGGTTCGGTTTCGGTTTTCGAGTTTTTTGGTTCTAACCAAAAAACTCGAAAACCGAAACCGAACCCGGCATGTGACATCTACCAAAACCGCACTGGCCCCGCGTGATGGATTACAGCCCATACGCAAAATACGCGCTTTGACGTGGAGTTGCGGACACCAGCCCGTTGTACAATACAATACAACTACAATTATGTTACCACTGTTGAGAAAGGCCTACCTATGAACGGAAATAGACCGCAAACCACCATGCAAGCCGTTTCAAGTTGGTGAAAGTGCGGGTGAAGACAATTTGTTTGTACTAAGATACAAACAAACAAATTGTTTTTATCTTAGTTACTAAGCGAAGCTAGAAACATCTCAAGTATAAAAGCTATTGTTGTATGTACAAATATCAAATACCAAATTCATTGTATGCTCACCTTGAGGAAACAGTTCTTCTTTCAAGTTCGGCAGGAATTCGTTGATCTTGTCCCAAGTGATGTACCACAGGTCATTGTACCCCGTTTCGTCTCCGTTGCTGAATATCTGAAATTAAAATATGTATGTTTCGTTACAATTTTAAAGTTTCGCAAATGGCACAGTTATGTATGATGACTATGTATAAACAGGCACTGTTACATAAGATATGTTTAGAATGTATTAGAGTCTTATTGTTAATTTTTTACATTTTAAATAGGTATGTTAATGAGCTTGGTCGGATTTCGAAATGTCCGAACACTAATTGAGTTAGTCCAATTTACTAAATATTCTAAGTGTAGTTAAACTGAATGCTTTTTAAAACACTGAGTCATTAATTTGTTTCCATTGATGTCCATTCGGCTGAACGTTCTAATTACTTAGACAAACATGTATATGCAATAGACAAGAATTTTAACAACCCAAGAAAGCTTAGCTAAGAATTATAACTTTTGACAGTTCTAACTTCAAGCACAGAATAAAAATCGTGTCTTAAATAATGACTTTTACTCAATTTAGCACTTCAACTTGTTTATGGATACGGGTGTAAGACTGCCTTTCCACCAGAGATATGCTATGTAGCAAGTTAGCGATTGGATGAAATTAGAATTTAGTACATACGAGGAAGTCTGAGAGTGGTGATGGAGGTTATTGAAAAGTTGTGTGATAATCGCTTGACGTGGTACGGGCATGTGATGTGGAGGAATGAGGAAAATGTTGTGAGGAAAGTTTTGAGTATGATTGTACTCGTAGATGTCTATAAATGACATAACATAACCAAAGAAACGAAGAATGGACTGTGTAAAAGGCGAAATGGCAATTAAGGAGGAGTCTGATAAGATTACGAGTTATAGAGAAGTATGGAAGAAGACATGTCGCGACGATCCCAAATAAATTAGGAGAATGGCGATGTGCATGGTTGATTTTAGCTTTGAAGATGATAGTTTGGACCCAATAGGTGGCGTCGTGCCAAGCAGGGACACCCCGCTAGTCTATACTTTTATACTAAAATTATAAAGAGGAAAAATTAGATTTTTGTTTGGTACGATTTAACTCTAACACTACTAGACCGATTAAAAAAAATATTTTACTACTAGCTTCTGCCAGCGGCTTCGCCCGCGTGATGTTTGAAATTGTCCCACGGGATCTTACTACCGGGATAAAAAGTATTCTATGTGTTAATCCAGGTTATAAACCATCTGTGTGCAAAATTTCATCCAAATCCGTTCAGTAGTTTTTGCGTGAAAGAGTAACAAACATCCATACATCCATACATCCATACTTACAAACTTTCGCATTTATAATATTAGTAGGAAAGTAGGATTAGAAAGCCAGAACTTTACTGAGTAACAAAGACTATATTTTATACCCATACTCCCACGGGAACCGAAACTATGCCTGTGAATCCAGACGACGCGACGTCCGCTTGATCTAAATAAGAGGACAGTGCAGACAGTACAACTCACCCTGACAGAATCCATGACCAGTATCATATTCTTGAGCGACTCTAGCGCGGCCTCAGTGAGCGGGTCGTCGGGTGACGCCGACACCAGCTTGCGCGTCACGTCCACCACGCGCACCCACAGTACGCTGAACGTGGGCCGCGGGGACAGTGCAGACAGTACAACTCACCCTGACAGAATCCATGACCAGTATCATATTCTTGAGCGACTCTAGCGCGGCCTCAGTGAGCGGGTCGTCGGGTGACGCCGACACCAGCTTGCGCGTCACGTCCACCACGCGCACCCACAGTACGCTGAACGTGGGCCGCGGGGACAGTGCAGACAGTACAACTCACCCTGACAGAATCCATGACCAGTATCATATTCTTGAGCGACTCTAGCGCGGCCTCAGTGAGCGGGTCGTCGGGTGACGCCGACACCAGCTTGCGCGTCACGTCCACCACGCGCACCCACAGTACGCTGAACGTGGGCCGCGGGGACAGTGCAGACAGTACAACTCACCCTGACAGAATCCATGACCAGTATCATATTCTTGAGCGACTCTAGCGCGGCCTCAGTGAGCGGGTCGTCGGGTGACGCCGACACCAGCTTGCGCGTCACGTCCACCACGCGCACCCACAGTACGCTGAACGTGGGCCGCGGGGACAGTGCAGACAGTACAACTCACCCTGACAGAATCCATGACCAGTATCATATTCTTGAGCGACTCTAGCGCGGCCTCAGTGAGCGGGTCGTCGGGTGACGCCGACACCAGCTTGCGCGTCACGTCCACCACGCGCACCCACAGTACGCTGAACGTGGGCCGCGGGGACAGTGCAGACAGTACAACTCACCCTGACAGAATCCATGACCAGTATCATATTCTTGAGCGACTCTAGCGCGGCCTCAGTGAGCGGGTCGTCGGGTGACGCCGACACCAGCTTGCGCGTCACGTCCACCACGCGCACCCACAGTACGCTGAACGTGGGCCGCGGGGACAGTGCAGACAGTACAACTCACCCTGACAGAATCCATGACCAGTATCATATTCTTGAGCGACTCTAGCGCGGCCTCAGTGAGCGGGTCGTCGGGTGACGCCGACACCAGCTTGCGCGTCACGTCCACCACGCGCACCCACAGTACGCTGAACGTGGGCCGCGGGGACAGTGCAGACAGTACAACTCACCCTGACAGAATCCATGACCAGTATCATATTCTTGAGCGACTCTAGCGCGGCCTCAGTGAGCGGGTCGTCGGGTGACGCCGACACCAGCTTGCGCGTCACGTCCACCACGCGCACCCACAGTACGCTGAACGTGGGCCGCGGGGACAGTGCAGACAGTACAACTCACCCTGACAGAATCCATGACCAGTATCATATTCTTGAGCGACTCTAGCGCGGCCTCAGTGAGCGGGTCGTCGGGTGACGCCGACACCAGCTTGCGCGTCACGTCCACCACGCGCACCCACAGTACGCTGAACGTGGGCCGCGGGGACAGTGCAGACAGTACAACTCACCCTGACAGAATCCATGACCAGTATCATATTCTTGAGCGACTCTAGCGCGGCCTCAGTGAGCGGGTCGTCGGGTGACGCCGACACCAGCTTGCGCGTCACGTCCACCACGCGCACCCACAGTACGCTGAACGTGGGCCGCGGGGACAGTGCAGACAGTACAACTCACCCTGACAGAATCCATGACCAGTATCATATTCTTGAGCGACTCTAGCGCGGCCTCAGTGAGCGGGTCGTCGGGTGACGCCGACACCAGCTTGCGCGTCACGTCCACCACGCGCACCCACAGTACGCTGAACGTGGGCCGCGGGGACAGTGCAGACAGTACAACTCACCCTGACAGAATCCATGACCAGTATCATATTCTTGAGCGACTCTAGCGCGGCCTCAGTGAGCGGGTCGTCGGGTGACGCCGACACCAGCTTGCGCGTCACGTCCACCACGCGCACCCACAGTACGCTGAACGTGGGCCGCGGGGACAGTGCAGACAGTACAACTCACCCTGACAGAATCCATGACCAGTATCATATTCTTGAGCGACTCTAGCGCGGCCTCAGTGAGCGGGTCGTCGGGTGACGCCGACACCAGCTTGCGCGTCACGTCCACCACGCGCACCCACAGTACGCTGAACGTGGGCCGCGGGGACAGTGCAGACAGTACAACTCACCCTGACAGAATCCATGACCAGTATCATATTCTTGAGCGACTCTAGCGCGGCCTCAGTGAGCGGGTCGTCGGGTGACGCCGACACCAGCTTGCGCGTCACGTCCACCACGCGCACCCACAGTACGCTGAACGTGGGCCGCGGGGACAGTGCAGACAGTACAACTCACCCTGACAGAATCCATGACCAGTATCATATTCTTGAGCGACTCTAGCGCGGCCTCAGTGAGCGGGTCGTCGGGTGACGCCGACACCAGCTTGCGCGTCACGTCCACCACGCGCACCCACAGTACGCTGAACGTGGGCCGCGGGGACAGTGCAGACAGTACAACTCACCCTGACAGAATCCATGACCAGTATCATATTCTTGAGCGACTCTAGCGCGGCCTCAGTGAGCGGGTCGTCGGGTGACGCCGACACCAGCTTGCGCGTCACGTCCACCACGCGCACCCACAGTACGCTGAACGTGGGCCGCGGGGACAGTGCAGACAGTACAACTCACCCTGACAGAATCCATGACCAGTATCATATTCTTGAGCGACTCTAGCGCGGCCTCAGTGAGCGGGTCGTCGGGTGACGCCGACACCAGCTTGCGCGTCACGTCCACCACGCGCACCCACAGTACGCTGAACGTGGGCCGCGGGGACAGTGCAGACAGTACAACTCACCCTGACAGAATCCATGACCAGTATCATATTCTTGAGCGACTCTAGCGCGGCCTCAGTGAGCGGGTCGTCGGGTGACGCCGACACCAGCTTGCGCGTCACGTCCACCACGCGCACCCACAGTACGCTGAACGTGGGCCGCGGGGACAGTGCAGACAGTACAACTCACCCTGACAGAATCCATGACCAGTATCATATTCTTGAGCGACTCTAGCGCGGCCTCAGTGAGCGGGTCGTCGGGTGACGCCGACACCAGCTTGCGCGTCACGTCCACCACGCGCACCCACAGTACGCTGAACGTGGGCCGCGGGGACAGTGCAGACAGTACAACTCACCCTGACAGAATCCATGACCAGTATCATATTCTTGAGCGACTCTAGCGCGGCCTCAGTGAGCGGGTCGTCGGGTGACGCCGACACCAGCTTGCGCGTCACGTCCACCACGCGCACCCACAGTACGCTGAACGTGGGCCGCGGGGACAGTGCAGACAGTACAACTCACCCTGACAGAATCCATGACCAGTATCATATTCTTGAGCGACTCTAGCGCGGCCTCAGTGAGCGGGTCGTCGGGTGACGCCGACACCAGCTTGCGCGTCACGTCCACCACGCGCACCCACAGTACGCTGAACGTGGGCCGCGGGGACAGTGCAGACAGTACAACTCACCCTGACAGAATCCATGACCAGTATCATATTCTTGAGCGACTCTAGCGCGGCCTCAGTGAGCGGGTCGTCGGGTGACGCCGACACCAGCTTGCGCGTCACGTCCACCACGCGCACCCACAGTACGCTGAACGTGGGCCGCGGGGACAGTGCAGACAGTACAACTCACCCTGACAGAATCCATGACCAGTATCATATTCTTGAGCGACTCTAGCGCGGCCTCAGTGAGCGGGTCGTCGGGTGACGCCGACACCAGCTTGCGCGTCACGTCCACCACGCGCACCCACAGTACGCTGAACGTGGGCCGCGGGGACAGTGCAGACAGTACAACTCACCCTGACAGAATCCATGACCAGTATCATATTCTTGAGCGACTCTAGCGCGGCCTCAGTGAGCGGGTCGTCGGGTGACGCCGACACCAGCTTGCGCGTCACGTCCACCACGCGCACCCACAGTACGCTGAACGTGGGCCGCGGGGACAGTGCAGACAGTACAACTCACCCTGACAGAATCCATGACCAGTATCATATTCTTGAGCGACTCTAGCGCGGCCTCAGTGAGCGGGTCGTCGGGTGACGCCGACACCAGATTGCGCGTCACGTCCACCACGCGCACCCACAGTACGCTGAACGTGGGCCGCGGGGACAGTGCAGACAGTACAACTCACCCTGACAGAATCCATGACCAGTATCATATTCTTGAGCGACTCTAGCGCGGCCTCAGTGAGCGGGTCGTCGGGTGACGCCGACACCAGCTTGCGCGTCACGTCCACCACGCGCACCCACAGTACGCTGAACGTGGGCCGCGGGGACAGTGCAGACAGTACAACTCACCCTGACAGAATCCATGACCAGTATCATATTCTTGAGCGACTCTAGCGCGGCCTCAGTGAGCGGGTCGTCGGGTGACGCCGACACCAGATTGCGCGTCACGTCCACCACGCGCACCCACAGTACGCTGAACGTGGGCCGCGGGGACAGTGCAGACAGTACAACTCACCCTGACAGAATCCATGACCAGTATCATATTCTTGAGCGACTCTAGCGCGGCCTCAGTGAGCGGGTCGTCGGGTGACGCCGACACCAGCTTGCGCGTCACGTCCACCACGCGCACCCACAGTACGCTGAA
The DNA here is from genome assembly GCA_916618015.1 of Xestia c-nigrum. Lineage (NCBI taxonomy): Eukaryota > Metazoa > Arthropoda > Insecta > Lepidoptera > Noctuidae > Xestia > Xestia c-nigrum. The sequence continues at coordinate 3,112,962 of OU745261.1, read as the reverse complement.
CGTGGGCCGCGGGGACAGTGCAGACAGTACAACTCACCCTGACAGAATCCATGACCAGTATCATATTCTTGAGCGACTCTAGCGCGGCCTCAGTGAGCGGGTCGTCGGGTGACGCCGACACCAGCTTGCGCGTCACGTCCACCACGCGCACCCACAGTACGCTGAACGTGGGCCGCGGGGACAGTGCAGACAGTACAACTCACCCTGACAGAATCCATGACCAGTATCATATTCTTGAGCGACTCTAGCGCGGCCTCAGTGAGCGGGTCGTCGGGTGACGCCGACACCAGCTTGCGCGTCACGTCCACCACGCGCACCCACAGTACGCTGAACGTGGGCCGCGGGGACAGTGCAGACAGTACAACTCACCCTGACAGAATCCATGACCAGTATCATATTCTTGAGCGACTCTAGCGCGGCCTCAGTGAGCGGGTCGTCGGGTGACGCCGACACCAGCTTGCGCGTCACGTCCACCACGCGCACCCACAGTACGCTGAACGTGGGCCGCGGGGACAGTGCAGACAGTACAACTCACCCTGACAGAATCCATGACCAGTATCATATTCTTGAGCGACTCTAGCGCGGCCTCAGTGAGCGGGTCGTCGGGTGACGCCGACACCAGCTTGCGCGTCACGTCCACCACGCGCACCCACAGTACGCTGAACGTGGGCCGCGGGGACAGTGCAGACAGTACAACTCACCCTGACAGAATCCATGACCAGTATCATATTCTTGAGCGACTCTAGCGCGGCCTCAGTGAGCGGGTCGTCGGGTGACGCCGACACCAGCTTGCGCGTCACGTCCACCACGCGCACCCACAGTACGCTGAACGTGGGCCGCGGGGACAGTGCAGACAGTACAACTCACCCTGACAGAATCCATGACCAGTATCATATTCTTGAGCGACTCTAGCGCGGCCTCAGTGAGCGGGTCGTCGGGTGACGCCGACACCAGCTTGCGCGTCACGTCCACCACGCGCACCCACAGTACGCTGAACGTGGGCCGCGGGGACAGTGCAGACAGTACAACTCACCCTGACAGAATCCATGACCAGTATCATATTCTTGAGCGACTCTAGCGCGGCCTCAGTGAGCGGGTCGTCGGGTGACGCCGACACCAGCTTGCGCGTCACGTCCACCACGCGCACCCACAGTACGCTGAACGTGGGCCGCGGGGACAGTGCAGACAGTACAACTCACCCTGACAGAATCCATGACCAGTATCATATTCTTGAGCGACTCTAGCGCGGCCTCAGTGAGCGGGTCGTCGGGTGACGCCGACACCAGCTTGCGCGTCACGTCCACCACGCGCACCCACAGTACGCTGAACGTGGGCCGCGGGGACAGTGCAGACAGTACAACTCACCCTGACAGAATCCATGACCAGTATCATATTCTTGAGCGACTCTAGCGCGGCCTCAGTGAGCGGGTCGTCGGGTGACGCCGACACCAGCTTGCGCGTCACGTCCACCACGCGCACCCACAGTACGCTGAACGTGGGCCGCGGGGACAGTGCAGACAGTACAACTCACCCTGACAGAATCCATGACCAGTATCATATTCTTGAGCGACTCTAGCGCGGCCTCAGTGAGCGGGTCGTCGGGTGACGCCGACACCAGCTTGCGCGTCACGTCCACCACGCGCACCCACAGTACGCTGAACGTGGGCCGCGGGGACAGTGCAGACAGTACAACTCACCCTGACAGAATCCATGACCAGTATCATATTCTTGAGCGACTCTAGCGCGGCCTCAGTGAGCGGGTCGTCGGGTGACGCCGACACCAGCTTGCGCGTCACGTCCACCACGCGCACCCACAGTACGCTGAACGTGGGCCGCGGGGACAGTGCAGACAGTACAACTCACCCTGACAGAATCCATGACCAGTATCATATTCTTGAGCGACTCTAGCGCGGCCTCAGTGAGCGGGTCGTCGGGTGACGCCGACACCAGCTTGCGCGTCACGTCCACCACGCGCACCCACAGTACGCTGAACGTGGGCCGCGGGGACAGTGCAGACAGTACAACTCACCCTGACAGAATCCATGACCAGTATCATATTCTTGAGCGACTCTAGCGCGGCCTCAGTGAGCGGGTCGTCGGGTGACGCCGACACCAGCTTGCGCGTCACGTCCACCACGCGCACCCACAGTACGCTGAACGTGGGCCGCGGGGACAGTGCAGACAGTACAACTCACCCTGACAGAATCCATGACCAGTATCATATTCTTGAGCGACTCTAGCGCGGCCTCAGTGAGCGGGTCGTCGGGTGACGCCGACACCAGCTTGCGCGTCACGTCCACCACGCGCACCCACAGTACGCTGAACGTGGGCCGCGGGGACAGAGCAGACAGTACAACTCACCCTGACAGAATCCATGACCAGTATCATATTCTTGAGCGACTCTAGCGCGGCCTCAGTGAGCGGGTCGTCGGGTGACGCCGACACCAGCTTGCGCGTCACGTCCACCACGCGCACCCACAGTACGCTGAACGTGGGCCGCGGGGACAGCGCGGACAGGTGTTGCAGGAACACCTGCAGCACGATCATAACGGGGTTACAGGAAGGCGAGGACGATTCCGGTTATAAAAAAAGCAGGGTGGAAAAAGCAGCGATTTCCCTTCCACGGAGCGGCATTTTGATGATTTAAGTAGTTAAAAATTGTTCACAAAATTAACACGCGTACATTATTACAAATCCACACACTTGCATAAAAAAATTCCAGTCAGATGCAGTTGCATTCAGAGTGTGGCACTATTTCACTAACATCAATCGGTACCGAACCGTTCCGAAACCAACCATTCCCTCCCGCATGTTCCAAGTAAATGTGCAGTACTTCACCCCTCGCACGACGCGGCTGACTTCACATACACAGTTACATCGTGCGAGGGATGGAGACCGGCCATCTACAGTGTTCTTACTTCTGTTTTCTTTCTTCAGAGGATTTCCATTATTCCAAAATCAAAGTATGGTACTTGCATAACGATGCTGGATTTCCGGTCCCGATTTGTTAGTACCTTTTTTATTTTTTTAATCACCAGTTTCTTTGATACCGATGCGATCTCACTTATCATTATTTGGAGTCTGCCTATTTATACAAGCACTCCTACCGTGTACCAGGTAGCCACTCACTGATGTAGGCTGTTGTTAGTTGTTACTTAACAACTAAAACAACAAAAAATGTGCAGGGCTTCACTCCTCGCCCGACGCGGCTGACTTGACATACATAGTTACATCGGCCGAGGGATGGTGACCGGCCCATCTAGGGTGTTGTTTAATCTTTTCCACCATTTCAAAATTGTTACATCTGACCTACTAGAACATTCGAGAAACCAAGTGATTACAGTGTGTGTACGTTAGAAGTTCGAGAGCAATCTTTTATTATTAATCTTAAAGTTAGGTAGGTAGAAACTCGCGACCTATTTGTAAAAAGACATTAGAATTTCGACCGTACGTCTAGGGTATAAGGTTCATATTTGTTTGTTTTGTACAAGTAGGTTATACCTACTATTTTTATTACCTACGTACCTACTGTTCTATTGTGTTTTTTATGACTCTCTAGAATATTCGTGATTATTCTGGTGTGTCTGTTGGCGAGTATAAATACATCGCTCAGACCCGCGACCGTCAGTCTTGTTTTGGGTACATAACGAAGCGAATCGAAGAACTTGAAGATGCGATATCTAAGCGAATAGTGAACAGTAGTGTACTTGTGATTAAGTTTAAGTTGTTTTGTGATTAATAAAGTTATTGTGTTGTTTAATCGGTAATAATTAATTTATCTCATACCCAGCTCGTAACAAAATCAAATTAGAGTACTTGCATAAAGATGGTGGATTCCCATCTAAGGTATTGTTTCTTCTTCATTTTCTTGTAAAATTATGTTTTTGATACAAAATAACACAGCTGTGAACGAAATGTCATGCTATTGGTGACCCTTAACTTAGAAACCCTCGAATAATGAGACACAATTATGAATGGGTTGTGATAATAGTAGGAGTCTGCATGTATAAAACAAATACTAAATTGGGGTCCTACATGCTAAAAGCCATCAACTCGTTTAAATACACCCACAGTTATATTGATATAACAAGGTACATCATATGATACCTTTAAATATGACCACACAGGTTGATTACATCCTAAACAGCCCAGTAATAATTTTAATATTATTTCACGTTGACGTTGTTCGCGAGCAAGAGCTAGTTTCTACTAAATCGGGACATTTTAACATAAAGAAATGGTGTAAAAGAAAACAGAATGTAATTGATTTAAAGATGAAACAAAATAAAAAACATGCAACTTCAAAAATGTTTACCATCCGCGTCACTCATTCAGTGTCATACAAGCGCCGCAAGTTCCCTGTACGAGTGGAGTTGAGTTAGTTGGAGTTGTTACCTTGCACATGATGGTGTTGGCGCGAGCCGTGACGTCAGCGCGGCGCGGTAGCTGGTCCAGCAGCGGGAACAGTACGCACTGGAAGCACGCCTCCCAGCCCGCGCCGCCCATGCTTGCCAGGCCGGGGACCAGGAGCGCGCGCTGCAGGTACGCTATGGCGCTGTTCGATACCTACCGACAACAATACATATTTACTTTTTCATTTTAAATCATGGATGTCATAAAATTGTAGTGCAACATTTGGACAGAAGTTATGTGGCATTATTATTTGGCAATCGTGGACTTCAACAAGGCGTTTGACTCTTTAAAACACACCTACATTTGGAAGTTACTAAAGAACGATGGAGTAGAAAACAAACAAAATTATAAAATATATGACCATAATACGACAAATGTATGCCAACAACAAAGTACAGTTCGAAAGAATTGGATATAATTTTAAAATCCAGAGAGGAGTCAGACAAGGTGACCTGTTGTCACCTTAAATATTTAATGCCGTTTTGGAAAACGTCTTTATACAATTGAACTGGGATCGATTTGACATTTCTATAAACGGGGAGACCTTCACCACCTAAGATTTGCAGATGATCTCATTCTTTCTGCAGAGAACCATGCTTCAACAACTAGCATCATAAGCAAAAAAAGCAGGGCTATCAATGAATACGAGCAAGACCAAATGGATGTCAAATATAGTAAAAGTCAAGATAGAAGTGGAAGAAATAGAGATTCAATATGTAGACGAGTATATATATCTGGGACAGATTATACATGTAAGAGATCTAAGTCCACTAAAGCATTTAACCGAAGAGTCAATAATGAAAAATAAAAGTGTACCTGTTTCAGATAAAAGGAAGCTATACAACACCTGCATTTCATGTGTTACGTACGGCTGTCAGACCTGGCCATCATCTCGAAAAATCGAACACAAAACCCCGTATTCACAAACGTTCGACTTGTTACCTATTCGACAACTCGTATATCTGTCTTCTTCTGGCATTACGAAAACGACCGAGATAGACATACGACTTACCGAATCGGAAGCGAATCGAAGCGTTGTGAATACGGGGGAAGATGAGTGGTTGTCAAAGAAGAATGGGGAGGAGCATGATGAACCTAAGACTACAAGACAAATGGAATAATAGGAAAATAAGGAACATCACAAAAGTGGCAGACGTTAGAGTAAAAACCAGAACACTCAATTGGAAATGGACAGGTCATACGAGGAGAGCCAAGACTGAAAAATGCTAAAATGTCACAGAGATAGTTCTCAAGAAATTGAAAAAAAAAACGTAGACAAAGACAGATGAAAAGGTGGGAGGATGATCTGCCAAAGGGAAGGCGAAGAACTGCTCTGGGCAGGAATAATTAGAGAGATATAGAGGAGGCCTTGACAGACAGCCTGACCTGGTAGCTGATCATTACATATTATAAAACAAAGTCCACCACCGCTTCTGTCCGTCTGTCTGTTCGCGATAAACTCAAAAACTACAGCACCGATTTTCATACAATGGATCGAGTGGTGATCGACGAAGATTTTAGTACAGAATTTGTAAGCGGGCAAAGCCGCGGGCATCAGCTAGTTAGTTTTAAGTTATGTATTACTTGTTTATGTATGAAGAAGGTCAGAGTAAAATAAAGGTTATATTTATTTATTTTATATGGCATTCCCATCATTAACATATTACGGACTTCCACCCCCCCCCCCCCCCCTTCAGAAGAAGAATTTATAAAGACGGACAAAAATCCTTTAGTTCACTTCGTTTTACAAGCAACTCTTGTAAGCTAAGGTCTGTCGGCCGGTATTTGTGATTTTTCTTCCAACTATGCTTTAATTTCATCATAATCACTCTAAAAACTCACCGTAATGTACTAAGTTACACAGACAAAGCGAGTCTTTAATGTGATTTTTATATTTATTTTAATTTTGTATATGTTATGCTATGGACATTTGTCTGAAATAAACGTTTAATAATAATAATAATAATTAATGCAATAAAAATGCATGAAATTTCATTTTTGCACAGTTTATTTTTTAATCGCACCAAAAGGTGCCAATCTCAATGGATTAGCTCTATTCAGCCAGCCGATATCAATATTTTTTTTTTACGTACGGATTATTCGTTTCTATCCTACTTGTTCCAAATTTAAAAAATGATTGCTGTTAACTCTGATTTAAAAATGAAAGAAATTTAAAAAAGTGATTTGGCGGGAACTTTGTTAATTTTGCTTTTCGAGCATAACCGTTCAGTTTGTAAATCTATAGACGACTTTGCTTAACAACTGTGGAATGTTTAAGCTAGAAAAGGATGTGTTTGTGATAAAAAAAATTGCTTTATATTCAGATTAAAAACTAACCTGTTTCCGTCTGTCTGTGCAGAACTGTGCGATACCTTGAAGTAACGGCTTCCACGCTACTTCCCACAGGTCGTATTCTTCGGCACCTGAGACCATTCAATAAATATTAATACTGGTGTATGCGGATCCCAGAGATAATCTATTCAAGGTTTTGATGTCTGTATTTTTTCGGTCTGTTTTGTGAACATTGCAACGAGTGATTATTCTAAAAAAAAGACTTCGGACCTGTTTCACCACCTATGATTCAGTTCCCGTTAACTTACTTGGCAGATAATGTCATACAAATTCTGTTCAGTTTTTTTAATTTATTGGATAAATAGTGGCTATTCGGATATTGACCTATGTTTGTAAATGACACTTACTCTGTCCTTGGTCGGCTTCATCTCTCCACCATTTGAATATCTGTGCGGTGCGACTGTGTAGTGTGTGCATCAGGTCTAGTAGCTGTGGAAGAAGAACAACTATTGATATTGCCATAATAGGCATGACGACTGTATCAAAAATCTATTTTCAATACACTTCCCTCGAAAACTGGTTCTTTTCGCACTACGATTAGGTTCAAAATGCCGTGTATTTCACACGCGTGCATTTTCCATGTTTTTTCCACACATGTGCAGAAAGTAAAATTGCCAGAGATAATGGATACATATACTTAGTCCAAATTGGATCATTGCATAATTAAAAAAAACATCATCAGTGATTCTATGATGTACTGGTTTCCCCACGATGTTATCCTTGAGAATAGTAAATAAATCAATATCGCTGGACATTACACACAGCGCCATCTAGTACCACACTAAGCAAAGAAGCTTGTGTCGTGGACACCAGATAGTTGCTATACTACACAGATATTTGACATACTTATTGCACATATATCTATGTCTCGGAAAAAAATGGCCATGCTCATCACACAAACATTTGCTCCTACCGAGATTCGAACCCGGGACCCTAAGAACGTAAGATAGTCTCACTACCGCTGCGTCATTCGGGATAAACTAAACTTCACAATGCACTATAACTTGGAAGCGAGCAATGGTCCAGATAGAACGGTTCCCACTGCCCTGGGCTGGCAGTCTCGACAGAGATAATCCCCAACTTTCGATCGCTGATTACTAACGAATAAAGGTTGCAATAATTATCCTTACGAGAAGTTAAGAGAGTTAGCGATTGCAATTAAATTTTCTCCCAAAATAATGTAACAAATTATGTTCCATTCTTAGAGATCTAGTGTAATAGTTGTGTTAATTTCTTACCTGTATGCTGACCATATGGTACTCGTCGAGCGTGTCAACTTCTTCGTCGCTGGAGTCGTCGTAACGTTTCCTGCCGGAGCTGGGGCGAGACTTACGACCCGAGCGAGACTTGCCGGATTTCTTGCCTGAAGACATTACAATGTTAGTAAAGATTCATTATAAATGTTTTATTCATCGAGTTTATAACCTATAGAGTGGTAATGTCAGGCTAGCCGCCTCCGCAGCTATTATATGATTTGTCATTTATAAATATTGACGCTCGCTGTCAGGACAAAACCAGCAGGCTATCGCAACTCGGAACAATTTTTTTTTCTATGGAATTTACGAGGCAAATAATGGTGGATTTGCTATCACACTCCCTCAGTGGGGTTTCTCTTTCTTGCAATTTCCCGTCAAGTGTCAGCATGTTGTTTGTTGTCAAAGCTTCATTTCGCGCCGTGTGTTTAAATGGATTTATGCTTGTTTGATTGTGGTTTTTAATTATTTGAAATAAATTGTACATCAAAATTTACGAGGAATCATCCGGGAGTGAACATATATTAAAAATGCCACCAAAACGACGTTTTATTAGTTGCGAAATTTGCAAAATCCGTGCAAGTCGTTCCGCCACCCAAAAAAGAATGTTTATGGCGAGATTTCCCTTAGATGAAGCCCGGTAAGCCCTTAAACATGATACTTTGCAGCCTACTTTTAAGCTCTACTTTAAAGCAGGCTAAGAACAAGTTAAATTAATTAAATAATTAAATTTAAAATATGTGCTAGTGATGTACTGTAACTGGTAAATATCCACATATCGATAACAACGTTATTCTTTATCATTGAAAAAAAACGAGAAATATAATGTTGCGTGAAAGATTAGGGACACAATGTTTTGCATATTTAAATGGCGTGTCTACATACAAATTAGCAAGGAACGGTTGTGCAATTTTAAATTTAAATTTTATTTAAAATTTCAGATGCAAACAGTGGGTCAAGTGTGTGGGCAATGAAGATTTAATATATGTTCCCATTGAAAAGTTGCATACACTAAAATATGTATGTGGAAACCACTTTGACAAAAAAGCTTTCAATAAAAAACAAAATCGTCTCAAAAATTGTGCCATACCATCAAAAAATTTGAAAGCTGATCCATTTCCTGATGAAATGTTGCTTGAATTTCCTTGTCACATTTATTCAAACATTGACGTTACAACGACAAATACTTCTCAAGAGATAAACGATAATGTAACTTCATTATTCCAGGTTGGACCAAGTAACTCAGGTACAATCTCATTTTTATATTTTTTATTTTTCAGAGAATGTAAACTTGTGCAACCACCGGTACTAAATGACTATGGCAAAAGAACCAATAAGTACTTGACCCCTACACATTTCAATAATCTCGATTGGTGGAGAAAGGAACATAATAAAATTAGTTAACAAACACTAAAATATAAATTAAAGACTGTTTTTCTCAAAGAAGTGGTCGCACGATGCGAAACTACCCACTGATTTTGTTTTATTTGATGTAAATAAACTGTATGTAACAACTATAGGCTAAGATTTTTTTTTACGATTGTAACTTGTTTTGTAAATCTGAATACTTCCCGGGCCGCCGCTGCCGCGCGCCGCGCCGACCGGCGCATATTGCTGCTTACTATTAATTATTGTGTACATTTTGGTTCAAATAGTAATGGGCAATTGGGCATACCATTACTATTAGAACCAAAATGTATTAAGACGAGCACTAATCCCGCCGACAAACTGTTACGCAGTTTGGTGGGTGCATAAAATGTACATAATGTTTGGTCCTAATTAAATGGTTTATTTATTTATTTATTATTTGACCTACTTAGAATTATATGCTTTGATTTCGTTTTTTTTTTAAAACAGGTCATCACAAAACAATGATAAATTAGAATCAGTTTTTATTTTCATTTCATTTGTTTGTTTTTTATATCGTTTCATTTCAGTAATAAAATATTAATTAAAAATCAGTTTTTTATTTAATTTCGGGACCGCATTTAAGTCTATCTCTATTTTGTATTAGTGCCAAATATCCCCACATCAATATTGGACTCATAAATGCGGATTCGATACTTACCTAAAATTAAAAATATTTAGTAGTAACCTCAGTTTCTACGTTGCATAGTTTATCGATATCGATAAGCAGCTATTTGTTAAGCACTATTTGGTTCATAAGGTTGGCACTCCTGCGTAAACGTAAGGATTATATAATCTGTGCTCTTGTGGTTTGACATTTTGTGGTATCTGTTGGTGTTAGAATGCCATGTAATGCGTTTCCAATGGATTGTATGGAAGTCCCGTCTCTTAAACGTAGTGATTATATACTCTATGAAAACCAGTATTGGATCTGTGTGTACGTGTCTTCATATTCCGAAATTAAATTTCGATCAAATAGTTTCCAGAATGGCGTGCTGTTCTATTCGGTGGTGTGGAAAAAACAGCAGAAGATCAAATTATAAAACAGACGGAATAATCTTTAATCGATAAAACACAGGTAAAAAAGTAATTTACATTAAATTTTCTCACGGCTCAAGTCAAACTGGACAAGTCAAAGTGAAACAATTGATGTATGTCTATGCGTCTTGCTTCCACATAACGCAATCTGTATTAAACTATCTCTTTCTAGTCTATGCTCTTATCACTAGTGTTGCATACCAAGAATCAAGGTTTGTATCGATATTGGTTTCGAGTAAATTATATCAAATTATAAAATAATAATTATATTTGTGAAACCTATTATGACAGAAGGAGAGAAAGATGAGCCTAGCTTTCCTCAGCAAAAGGAAGACATAATGAGATACAACCGGTCAGAAGAATTTATACAAAATAAATTAATTTCAAAAATCAGTGAATCAATGTGTTATTATTTACCTAATAACACATACACTGATTTCCATAAGAAAACATGCAAGTATTATTCACTATTACTATTATACTGATGCATTGGTTATCGATATCGATAAAACTTGCATGCGCACTACCCCCATCTCTAGAGTATTATATTTGACATTCGGTCAGCCAATCAGAGCGCAGGGAACGCAGATGTGAATAGCTGTCAGTTGGCGGAATTGGTTTCAAACAAAATAACTAACATTTCTACTCTTTAGGTTATATGCTTGGTTTTATTCATATGTGGTACGTCACCACATATGGGACTTAATACAATAAGGATATGGTATATGTATATGTAGCGTCAGGGTCCGACATTATTTAAAAAAAACACAAAAAGGTCTTCACACAATCACTCAGTTTATTTCAATTTAATCAAACTTAATTAACTTCACATTAATTTAAATCACAACACTAAATTAATCTGCACTGATTATAATAAACTGCACGACACTAAAATTACTCAGCGTTTACGTAACGAGTGCACTGGGCAACGGTCGACGAACGAATGAACCGAGTCGTGCGCTCGCACTGACCTTTATAATACCACTTGGTGGTGAGGGTGAGGTTGAAGTTCACCGTTTGCCCGTTGCACTCGTAGTTTACAAAACAATGACGGTGGCGCCGTCACGGCCATACTGACGTACGCTCGTCCTCGAGCGTCTTCCGAGCATCTGGGAACAAGACAACAACCTGTTCGTTCATCCTGGCATTTTTTTTTTTTTTTTTTTTTTTTTGTTATCCCCTTTCTAGTGTGATCTTTAATAAAACGTTTCAATAATGTGCTGGTCCGGTTAACCCTTCAGCTTACCACAACAACTACGTTATTTCATCAGTATTAAAACTGGAGACGATTGTGCTAGGCCGGATAAATATCCCTTTAGCGAATGCTAGACCGGACATCAGTCCCTATAGCCAAACATGCTAGACCGGATTGCAATCCTTATAGACGGAGGGCTAGGCCGGATCGCAACCCCTTTAGCAGAGTCATTGGACCGGATTTTCCCTTCAATAACTCTTTCCTACATTTTTTCCTTTCTACATTTTTTTTTTGTGGTATTACTCTCTTTTTTTTTTTTCAATTAATTACGGTCGTCGTGGTGTACAATGGCATCAGTTACAACACTTATTGACTCTGGTAAATCTGATGATGAACTTTCTATATTATCACTAATAGCGCTCAAGGTACGTGAACTAGCCGACACAGTGCTGCTATCAACATACATAGTGTCGCTATCGGAAAGTTCATCCTCAGCATCACCAATCACAACTACGTTATCATTATCACGATCAGTTTCATGGACAACATCACTCTGGTTAGCATCCGCCGTCACGTCATCATCATTATAATTTTCGGCTACTTCTATAAAACCGGATGGACCGCGGGGTACTTCGCGTAGGTTCTCATGGGTGACCTTGTACGTTCGATTAGACCCGTTAACAAGTTTCAATTCGTACCTATCGTTTTCTAAGACAGCAGTGATTTTGTAGGGGCCTTTATACTTTGGGTCTAACTTAGTTTGGTGCCTTTCTTCACTTTTTACGAAAACAAAGTCTCCAGTAGAAAAGGGTTTTATTTTAGCCTTACCCCGGTTAAAGCGAATGACATCAGACTGAGCCAGTCTCTTTATATTGTCTGACGCACTAGACCGTGCCGCTTCCAAATCTAGTCTACTGGGATTATCGGAATTCGTAGCTATTCTAGAAATACCTAACGAGTTACCTTGAACTCCAAACATCAGCTCGATTGGGGTGAATCCTGTTACTCTGCATCGGGTACTATTAAGGGCCAGTTGGATCTCACCTAACTGTTCCTGCCATGACCTATCGGAGTTACCTTCAGCTACTGTAAGCAAACTCTTAAGAGTTCGCATCACGCGCTCCACTTGCCCGTTGGCTCTGCAGGCACCCGTAGCGATAAGGTGTAACTCAATATTGTTGTCTTTACAAAAGTTTCTAAAATCTGTATTGTCGTAAGACCGCCCACGATCGGCTATTATTCTTTTTGGCGCTCCAAATAAATGTACTGAGTCTTGTACTGCTTTAATAGCGTCAACGGAATTTAATGTCAATGTGTGTTTCAGTAAGACATATTTTGTAAAGGCATCAATAGTGACGGAACAATATTCTTTGCGGTCACTCTTACTGCTGAGTTTCCCTGTAAGATCTAAGTGCAGAGTGTGCCATGGAAGTGGTACCTTGGGGATTGGATGCAAGCGTACTTGTTGCGCACCAGATGGACCCTTTGAAGACTTGCAAACGACACAGGAATCTACAAACTTCTTAACGTATTTGGACATGTTACTGAACCAATAGAGATCGTACAACTTATCTAGTGTTTTTTCATATCCCAGATGTTTTATATCATTATGAACGTGGCTAATAAGCGACCATATCAAGGAGTGTGGAAGGATTGGTAACCATTTAGTAACTTTGGCTCGCTCTATTTTACGGTATAGTATGCCTTGCCTAATATCGTAAGTGTGTGCAATTTCAGAGGGTAATTGATTTGATTTTATTTTAGAAATTAAGTCCGAGATTTCCGAGTCCCGTTGTTGTTCTACGGATAGCCAACCCTTATCAAGTTCCAAAATGTTAACGATTTTCGAAGTTAGAGCTTTCTGAACTATTACTCTGGAATCGGCTACGTTATCTTGAATATCTAGAGGGGAGTTACGGGATAAAAAGTCTGCGTGAGCCATGTTTCTACCTTCTTTATAGACAATATCAAAATCATAGGATTGTAGAATAGCCCACCATCTATGGACTCTGTGTGTAAGGTCTTTTTTTGAGTGGGAGGCTTTTAAAGCATTACAATCCGTGAACACCGTAAAATGTCGGCCATAGAGATAACGTCTAAAGTGTTCCACGGATTTTACAACGGCTAACGTTTCCAACTCGTATGAGTGGTAGCGGCTTTCTGCACTAGTGGTTTTATGGCTGAAATAAGCTACAACATGCGGAAGAGAGTCATACTTCTGAATTAGGACAGCCCCGTATCCGTCACTGCTGGCATCAGTATGTAACTCGATGGGCAAAGAGGGATCAAAGATTTTGAGTACTGGTTCTGTAATCAAGCATCTAACTATTTCGCTATGAATCTTATCATGTTCAGCAGTCCAAATGATGCGGCCTTTGCCAGAAGTAAGTGGATATAGGGGTTTGAGTAATTTTGAAAAATTCGGGATGAATTGCCTGAAATATGTTGCTAATCCAATAAACTGCCTAACCTGTTTAACTGTAGATGGCTTTGGGGCATTTTGTAAGGCTTGAACTTTGCGCGGATTAGGTTTGAGAGCTCCTGAGGATACAACATAGCCTAAATACTCGATCTCCCTTTTCATAAAAGAGCATTTCTTAAAGTTAAATGAGAACCCAGCAATAGATAAAGTTTCTAGCAATTTATCTAGTCGAGAAAGGCCTTCATCAACTGTTACCGATGCTGCAAGGACATCATCCATGTAGACTAGGATTCTGTCATCTTTTAACGGTTTTAACGCGGTATTAATAGCCCTTTGAAAAACTTGTGGAGCGTTTCTAAGACCAAACGGCATCGTTAAAAATTCGTATTGGCCTGTTGGTGTTACAAAAGCAGTCTTCTCCACTGTATCCTCATGAACCCTCACCTGATGGAAACCAGAGGCCATGTCCACAATACTATAATAATAAGCTCCATGTAATTTATTAATTTGGTCACTGATCAAAGGAAGAGGGTAACTATCCGGACGAGTATTGCTGTTGAGCTCTCTGTAATCTACACACAAACGATCGCTACCGTCTCTCTTTTTTACTAATAGGATGGGGCTCGAGAATGGGGACGAACTTTCTCGAATTATATTGGCGTGTAACATTTTTTTAATCTTTTCGTGAACGATATCAAGTTCTAGAGGAGACAAACTATATGGTCTTCTGTGAACTATTTTAGCAGGATCAATAAGATCAATTTTTAGTTCGCCAGTTTTAATGCGGGTCGTTGGTAAACTCTGTACGAAGTTGTTGGAATATTTGTTGAGTATGCGTAACAACCGCTCTCTATCATTTCCTACAAGGTCGGTATCTATCGTATCTTCGTAAAAAAGTGAGTGCGCACAAGAGTTGGATATCTTTTTCTTAATGAAAGTTAAATGATCATCACTAATCTGAATGGAAATTCCTAGTTCTAAAACATCACGGCCTAATAAAACTTCTTCACTAAGAAACTCGTCTGGCAAAGCGTGATAAGTGATGTCAAAGTTAAGATTTTGAACTATAGTGGGACATTTAACTTGTAGCATAGAAATCACATTATTATTGCCTACGCCCTTTAAAGCTATTTGTTCATGAAACTGCTCGCCCTTAAGAAATTTACAATAGCTCTGTTTGATTAAACTACATTCCGACCCGGAATCGAAAACAAAAGGCAATTTAATACCACTTATCTGAATCACTCCATGCGCAGCTCGGGAACACACGTTGACCTGTTTGCTGGAACTGGCGGCAGTGCCCGCCGCATCTTCCTTTTTCTTGTATCGCATGGGGCAAGCGGAGGCTACGTGGCCCGGGTCAGCACATACGTAGCAGGCGACAGCTGGACGAGGGTTCCGTGGAGAAGCTGAAGAATGCGGTGGCTCCCCCTTGACTGCCGCGGAAGTGTTCCTTGCGATGAATTTGTTCTTGTCGCGGCAATCTTGACCCCGGTGACCGTGTTTACCGCAAAAGTGGCAGCTGCCGCGAAACGGAATATTGTTTCTAAAGCGTTTCGCGTCCGGATCAGTCGAACCCATGTCTTCGTTACGTCTTTTTAAAGTGAAGCCGCGTAACGTGCGAAATAACTGGCTTTTGTCGTTTATAACCACTGAATTTAACTCTCGACGAATCTTGTCATCGCACTGCGAAAGGACGGAAATGGCAAAGCCTGTGATCACCTTCTCTGGCATATTCACTTCGGGAACCTTTTCGATTAATTGCCATAATCGCATTCCCGCTTCAGCAGGGCTCTCTTTGCCGTCTAACTGAAATTTGATGATATGATCGAAATGGTCTTGCATCATCAAAGGCTTTGCAAATCTTGATATCAGCATCTCTTTGATCGCAGGCCATGATATTTGGTCAGGTTTGATATTTGTTAGACACGTCGCCGCACGCCCCTTAAGAGAATGGGTTAGGGCTAGGATTAAGTCGATTCCTTTTATTTTCTTCTGCTCAATTATCAATTCGCTGAGTGTGCACCAATTAACGACGTCGGATTCAGGTTCATCCGGATCGTAATTGACTAATTTTGTCGTTGCATGCTGAACAGGCTGACAAGATGTCATATTTTCAGCGATTTTTTTGAAAATTGCTTCCATACCAGTCGAGAATAACATCATTTGCTCCATTACTGCATTACTCGGCGCATTTGACTGCGATGATTGTTGTGGGGGTAGATCCGCAACTTCTGATGTAGCGTCAGGGTCCGACATTATTTAAAAAAAACACAAAAAGGTCTTCACACAATCACTCAGTTTATTTCAATTTAATCAAACTTAATTAACTTCACATTAATTTAAATCACAACACTAAATTAATCTGCACTGATTATAATAAACTGCACGACACTAAAATTACTCAGCGTTTACGTAACGAGTGCACTGGGCAACGGTCGACGAACGAATGAACCGAGTCGTGCGCTCGCACTGACCTTTATAATACCACTTGGTGGTGAGGGTGAGGTTGAAGTTCACCGTTTGCCCGTTGCACTCGTAGTTTACAAAACAATGACGGTGGCGCCGTCATATATATAAGGAATGATATATGGAAGAATGAACCTCAGCAGTCAATAACCGCATAAAAAATCTGCTAAAGGTTTACAACCGGTCGTGAGATGCAAAAGGAAAAAAAAACCATATGTGGAGATCAGCTGATAAAAAAAAATGTTTATGACTTTCTTGGAACCTGCAACGAAATTGATCAGAAAGTTTAGCGAAGGAGTAGGAAAATCGTAATTTCTACTTCGCTCCATATGAGCAGGAGACAGAACGAAACAAGGTCAATAGGCACAAAGGGACGTTTACAACTGGGTCAGGTCTAGTTGCCTATTACCATGGATAAATATTAACAGTAGTAAGTAGTAGTGGGTCCTAAGCTGTGAGCCGTTATTTTGATTCCAATAAGTATGGCAGAAACGCTTGAACGCACGGAAATTTGTTCTAGTTTCTACAAGGTAGTAAATACTCCGGGTGTAACCTGTACACTATCCAACATAATTTTGCGTTTATTCTGCCAAAAACTGCACTCCCATAAAATATGATGTGCAAATAGTTCATAATTATATGACATGGCATAATCCCCCTACCATCATGTAGCGTAGCCCTCGCGAAGACCCTGACGGCGCGCACGGCGGCGCGACAGTTGTAGGGCGTGACGTGCGCCACGTCGCGCACCACCAGCGCCAGCGCCTCGCAGCACCGCGACAGTGCCGAGTTGATATATGACATGGCATAATCCCCCTACCATCATGTAGCGTAGCCCTCGCGAAGACCCTGACGGCGCGCACGGCGGCGCGACAGTTGTAGGGCGTGACGTGCGCCACGTCGCGCACCACCAGCGCCAGCGCCTCGCAGCACCGCGACAGTGCCGAGTTGATATATGACATGGCATAATCCCCCTACCATCATGTAGCGTAGCCCTCGCGAAGACCCTGACGGCGCGCACGGCGGCGCGACAGTTGTAGGGCGTGACGTGCGCCACGTCGCGCACCACCAGCGCCAGCGCCTCGCAGCACCGCGACAGTGCCGAGTTGATATATGACATGGCATAATCCCCCTACCATCATGTAGCGTAGCCCTCGCGAAGACCCTGACGGCGCGCACGGCGGCGCGACAGTTGTAGGGCGTGACGTGCGCCACGTCGCGCACCACCAGCGCCAGCGCCTCGCAGCACCGCGACAGTGCCGAGTTGATATATGACATGGCATAATCCCCCTACCATCATGTAGCGTAGCCCTCGCGAAGACCCTGACGGCGCGCACGGCGGCGCGACAGTTGTAGGGCGTGACGTGCGCCACGTCGCGCACCACCAGCGCCAGCGCCTCGCAGCACCGCGACAGTGCCGAGTTGATATATGACATGACATAATCCCCCTACCATCATGTAGCGTAGCCCTCGCGAAGACCCTGACGGCGCGCACGGCGGCGCGACAGTTGTAGGGCGTGACGTGCGCCACGTCGCGCACCACCAGCGCCAGCGCCTCGCAGCACCGCGACAGTGCCGAGTTGATATATGACATGGCATAATCCCCCTACCATCATGTAGCGTAGCCCTCGCGAAGACCCTGACGGCGCGCACGGCGGCGCGACAGTTGTAGGGCGTGACGTGCGCCACGTCGCGCACCACCAGCGCCAGCGCCTCGCAGCACCGCGACAGTGCCGAGTTGATATATGACATGACATAATCCCCCTACCATCATGTAGCGTAGCCCTCGCGAAGACCCTGACGGCGCGCACGGCGGCGCGACAGTTGTAGGGCGTGACGTGCGCCACGTCGCGCACCACCAGCGCCAGCGCCTCGCAGCACCGCGACAGTGCCGAGTTGATATATGACATGGCATAATCCCCCTACCATCATGTAGCGTAGCCCTCGCGAAGACCCTGACGGCGCGCACGGCGGCGCGACAGTTGTAGGGCGTGACGTGCGCCACGTCGCGCACCACCAGCGCCAGCGCCTCGCAGCACCGCGACAGTGCCGAGTTGATATATGACATGGCATAATCCCCCTACCATCATGTAGCGTAGCCCTCGCGAAGACCCTGACGGCGCGCACGGCGGCGCGACAGTTGTAGGGCGTGACGTGCGCCACGTCGCGCACCACCAGCGCCAGCGCCTCGCAGCACCGCGACAGTGCCGAGTTGATATATGACATGGCATAATCCCCCTACCATCATGTAGCGTAGCCCTCGCGAAGACCCTGACGGCGCGCACGGCGGCGCGACAGTTGTAGGGCGTGACGTGCGCCACGTCGCGCACCACCAGCGCCAGCGCCTCGCAGCACCGCGACAGTGCCGAGTTGATATATGACATGGCATAATCCCCCTACCATCATGTAGCGTAGCCCTCGCGAAGACCCTGACGGCGCGCACGGCGGCGCGACAGTTGTAGGGCGTGACGTGCGCCACGTCGCGCACCACCAGCGCCAGCGCCTCGCAGCACCGCGACAGTGCCGAGTTGATATATGACATGGCATAATCCCCCTACCATCATGTAGCGTAGCCCTCGCGAAGACCCTGACGGCGCGCACGGCGGCGCGACAGTTGTAGGGCGTGACGTGCGCCACGTCGCGCACCACCAGCGCCAGCGCCTCGCAGCACCGCGACAGTGCCGAGTTGATATATGACATGACATAATCCCCCTACCATCATGTAGCGTAGCCCTCGCGAAGACCCTGACGGCGCGCACGGCGGCGCGACAGTTGTAGGGCGTGACGTGCGCCACGTCGCGCACCACCAGCGCCAGCGCCTCGCAGCACCGCGACAGTGCCGAGCTGCGGTGTGCGCGCAGCGACACGTCGTGAGGATGTCCGGCCGCCGGGTCCGACTCGTTCTTTACCTGTTGGAGAGGGGAATAAGTATAGACTTAAACTCAAATACACTAAAAGAATACCGTTGTAAGTATTTCAGCGTATCACAAAAAAAAAACAACTGCAAACATGCAATGCACACACTATGGCAGTGGAAGGCCTGTGCTCGTAACACATCGGCTCGGTTCGGCAAAGTTCACAAAAATTTGAATGATTTACATGTTTGCAAACGAATTTTCGTGCGATTCGCAAAGGATTGCTCACGAATAAATCACACAATAAGCACGCGGGTAGGTCGTTCTACTGGACTACTGGTTCCATAGGATCTCAATAAAATTTTGTTAATGTAGATTTGGACTCAATTGCTATTGTCGAGATTAAATTAGTAACTTGCACTCGAGCGAAGCCGGGCTTATTAGCCACTAACATGTGTCTTAATTAAGTGAATTTTGAGACAATAGGTAAATGATCTTACTAGTATCCATCCTTGTGTTTGTGGCGAGTGTGACAGCTCACTTTCAGAGGAAGCGCTCGTAGGACGACGCTCACTCTCGTCTTCTGAGCCTTCCGACCGACTTGATGCAGCGGGACCTGCACATAAACAACAAATTATAATAGTTTTTGTAGTCTCAAGAGAAATTTATTCCTAACGTAAAAACTGGTTTTATTTTAGAATCTGGGGCTAATGGGAAGAGGGAAAATACTTTGCACTGCAGCGGACGTTACTGATTTAAACTAGGCCAGTGGTCAAATAGGTAATGCCGACTTCAACTACAGTTGGTGCCAGTTAAGATCGTAATAGATGTCATTCACACCTACCTATCAAGTTTTTCATCATTAAGCGATAATGATACTTACATGTTACCTAAGTCGACCGATAAGCGATACTTGCTTATATCGCTAAAATATTGTAGTACCAGTCGGCTAAACCGCAATGGACGTCTTCTGGCTGAGATGATGATTATTTCAATAAGTTCATTCAAAGGCACTTTTAAATTGGATTCAATGATTTACCTTCCCGTTGGTTAAATCTAATAGACTTCAACTAAATTTATTTTATTTATTTATTTATTTAGTACATGGAAGACTTACAGCTAATAAATACAGGAAAAAAAAAAGGAAACCATAGTCACCAGAAAGCCAATTACAAGTCCTCACGTATAGACATATTATAGTTATCTATGGTGTAAGCACAAAAACACACAGTTTTAATATAAGTGACAGAGAAAAAAAAAATATATATAAATATATATATGTAAAAACCAAAATAAACAATATAACCTACGGCTACTTGAAAAACTTAAGGCTTAAGCACCTTCTGGCCGAATTCACACTAATTGTGAATGGGTCAAAGTCATATTCCTTGCACATGTCGTTGAAGTCTCTGCTTGCCCGCACAATATAACTGTTCTGCCTATAATTCGATGATGAATGAGGTACACGTATAGGTGGATTAAAACGAAATGTTTTACTTGGCACATTGAAATAAAATTTTGACAATAACTCAGGGTTATCAATCTTGTTATTAAGGATCTTTAACAAAAACAAACAGTCGCCTATTCTACGCCGATCTACCAGTGGTAGCAGATGATACTTCCTACAGAGTTCAAGATAATCAATTGACTTATATGGAATCTTTTGGTGAAAACAAAGATATTTAATGAAGCGCTTTTGGATGCCTTCAATGCGGTCAATGTATTTCAGATAACGTGGATTCCATATCTGAGACGCATACTCTAGCTGACCTCTAACATAGGTACAATATAATATCTTTAGTGTTTTAGCATCTGAAAAACACTTAGAGAGACGCATTATAAATCCAAGTAGTTTAGAAGCTTTCTTCACAATTGCATCAATATGCGTGTCAAAAACTAACTTACTGTCTTGATGGACGCCCAAGTCTCGAATAGTGTTGCACCTTGGCAAGATCTGGCCCGCCAAAGTATAACTAGTAGCTAGGACGGCACGTTTCCTAGTATAAGTGATCACCGAACACTTGGATGGGTTGAGATCAAGTTTATTAGCCCGACAATACTCTTCAAGCCGATACAAATCATCCTGAAGCGCTAGACTATCTTCAAGCTTTGAAATAGTGCTAAAGATTTTCATGTCATCAGCGAAGCATAATAGTTTGGATGAATGGAGGCACTGATCGATGTCGTTCACATAGACTACAAATAAAAACGGACCAAGCAGCGAGCCCTGAGGCACTCCACTGGGCACGTTTACCCAACCAGACATATAATTATTGAGTACTACTGCTTGTGACCTGTTATCAATGTAGGAGGAGAACCACCTCAAGAGGTCCCCACGGATGCCCATGTAGCTAAGCTTCTTTATGAGGGTATAGTGGTCGATGCGATCAAATGCCTTGCTATAATCTGTGTAAACGACATCGACCTGCTTACCATTATCCATAGCATCCGTAATAAAATCATTGAATAAGATCAAGTTAGAAGTGGTAGACCGTCCTTTCAAAAATCCGTGTTGAAAGGAGCTGAACGAACTAGCAAGAGCGGGATATAATTGGTTATAGACAATCCTCTCAAATATTTTAGCTATAATGCACAACTAAACCTAAATAAACCTCATTTTCGTTATCAACGAACCCGAAAACCATGAAAACGACGCCTATGACGGATAAACCAAATTTTTTCCTCGGCGCCATCTTGGATTTTCATTTTGTCTTCATTTTTGTTATCAGCGACCCCGAAAACCAAGAAAATGTCACCAATGATGAAAATCCAAAATTTTCTATGGCGCCATCTTGGGTTTTTTATTTGATCTCATTTTCGTAATTAGCGACCTCGAAAACCATAAAAACGACACTCATGACGGAAAAACCAAAAAAAACCACATTCAAGTAATAACAGGCGTGATGTTATGTTAAACTCTACAGGGTAAACCTTAGTGGGCATTTAAGTGCGCAAAAGTCCAGTCGCGCAAGGTTCCTTTCGCGCAAAAGTCCATGTGCGCGTATGCCTTTTCGCGTAAGTGCGCACAAGAAATGTCCTTCGTGCAAAAGTCCCAGATCCTAATATTAAGATACATAAAAAATATTTACTGTTTTAAATTGCCTCAGTAATTTAGAATGGTATTAAAAACGAAAATACAATATTAAATTGTTACATCGGACCTACTAGAACATTCGAGAAAGCAAGTGATTACAGTGTGTGTACGTTAGAAGTTCGAGAGCATTCTATTATTATTAGTTTTAAAGTTAGGTAGGTAGAAACTCGCGACCTATTTATAAAAATACATTAGAATTTCGACCGTACGCTTAGGGCATACGGTTCATATTTAAAATAAAAATAAATAAATAAATAAATAAATATCGCTGGACATTAACACACAGCGCCATCTAGCTTGCTGCTTGCTTTGTTTGTTTTGTACAAGTAGCTTATACCTACTATTTTTATAGGTAATACCTACCTTGTAGGTAGGTACTTACTATTCTTTTGTTAGTGTTTTTTATGACCCTCTAGAATATTCGTGGTTATTATGGTGTGTCTGTTGGCGAGTATAAATACATCGCTGAAGCCCGCGACAGTCAGCTGGATTCGCCAGTGGTTCGCCGTACGAACACCTCTCCTGAGCGCTACGATCGACGTTGAAGAAGTTCAGTTCCAATTGTGCACGTAATAGTGGGTACGAGTGGAAAAACTTTTTTCGCGCGGACCGCCAATTTTAATCACTTTCCCTGTGTTCGCGCGAGTGCCTAGCACTGGTGCGAGCACAGGGGGAGCCACCTCTGCTGTTCGGTGCCCCGAGCACCGCTGCGGTCGCGAGGCCACATCCTACAAGAAGAGACCGAACAAGAAGATGCCGAAGTCCGGCAGTTGCGGCTCGATTGGCCGTAATGACGCCGGACATGAAGACCCTCACTCAGGGCTGGACCGGGCGATGTTGATGCCCAACATCGACGTCGCGTCGCCCGGTGCGGCGCTGCCTGGACCCTCCTCTCCTCGAAGTGAAGAGAAGAAGACGTCCAAAACAGTGAGGAACAAGAAGCCCACCGACGCCCGGGCGAAGCCAGAAGAGGATGGTGCGGGACGAGATAGGGCAGCTGCTGATGCGCGCGGCCCGTCGTCGGCACCGGCGCCTGCGCGTGTTGCGCCGACGCCGCCGCCGAGCCGACCGCACACCGTCTCTGTACGCCCATCGGCGTTCCGCCCGGTACCGATCCAGGCCCCGGGACCTGCCGTCGCGAGCACCAGTCGCGCGCCGCATGCGCGCGCCGCCGCAGACGCGCGTGTGGCTGTGCGCGAGGTCGCGCCACCGGTGCGTGCACAAACGCCGTTGCCGCCAACACCCGCGGCCCCCACCCGCCCCCCGGCGCCTGTAGCGCCGACAACAGCGAAGAGGACATCGACGTGGCGCTAATAAGCGAGACACACCTAGGACAGGAGGACAAGTTGCGAGTATCTCGCTTATAGGAAGGACGAAAGGTCGGCAACTAACACCCGATACCGTGGTCTGGCGGTACTGGTGAGGCGAAGAGTCGTCCATCAGCAGCTCCCCGTGCCGTCGCCCGGCTCGTTCTACGCGCTGGGTGTGCAGCTGCACGTTGCTGGCGAGGATCTCGCCATCTACGCCGCTTACAAGGCGCCTTCGGCTCACTTGGACCTACCTGAGTTGCGGGCCCTACTGGAGGCCAGCGGCGGCGCGACGATCCTTGCTGGCGACTTGAACTGCAAGCACCCAGCGTGGAACTCGGCCGCGACAAACACGGGAGGGAAACGGCTCGCCTGGGGCAGTCAGACGCGCTATCCTTAGGGCGAAGCCTAGGAAGGCCCCTGGTGCTGACGGTATCACCAACACAGCGCTGCGCCACCTGCCATTCCGCATGGTAGCGGCGTTGGCGCGCCTGTACACGGCGATACTAAGCACCGGGGCCTTTCCCGCCTCGTGGAAGGAGGGGCGCGTCATAATGCTGCCTAAGGCGGGGAAGAATATTCTGAAGCCGGAGAGCTATCGGCCCGTTACGCTGCTGCCGACCACCTCCAAGGTGTTCGAAGCGCTCCTGTTGCGGCATCTCCAGCCGCACATCACGCCACGGCCGGAACAATTCGGGTTTCGGACGGAACACAGCACGACGCTCCAGCTGTCGAGGGTACTGCACCACGCAACAGCTGCGATGAATAAGAAGGAAGTTTCCGTGGCAGTATTCCTCGACATGGAGAAGGCCTTCGACCGTGTATGGCACGACGGCCTACTATACAAGCTGGCCACCTCTGGAGCGCCCCGTCGCGTGGTAAGAGTGGTCCAATCCTTTCTGTCCCACAGGAGCTTTCGCGTGGTGGTCGAGGGGGCGCTCTCCGACGCCCGCCCGGTGCTGGCGGGCGTCCCACAGGGCAGTTGCGTGTCGCCAGCGTGTTACTCGCGGTTCACCGACGACATCCCCACTACGCCACAGGTGACGCTCGCGCTGTATGCGGACGACGCCGCGTACATCGCCACCTCGCGCGCACGCGAGGCACGCGGCGGTCAAAATGCAGCGCGCGCTCGACCTCCTCCCTGACTGCCTGTCAAAGTGGCGGCTGTCGGTGAACGTGGGTAAGACGTAGGCGATAATCTTCAGCTCCACGCGCCTCCTCCCACCGCGCCTGACTCTACAAGGCGCCGACGTCGATTGGGCGCCCCAGGCCAAATACCTGGGTGTGACCATCGATCGTCGGCTCACCATGGGGCCACACGTCCGCCAGGTCGCGGGCAGGACTAGGGCAGCCCGCGCCCTGCTCCGCCCAGCGCTCTCGTCCCGATTCCCGGCGCGCGTCAAGTTGAGCGTGTATAAAACATATATACGCTCGATATTGACGTACGCCGCCCCCGCCTGGTTCGCCCTCACTAGCGAGGGAAACAAGAAGATTCTCCGCGCGCAACAGTCGTTAGCGCTGCGGTCCGTAGTTGGTGCCCCTCGCTATGTGAGGAACGATGTCATCCAGCGGGATCTCGGGATTGAGAGCCTGGACGACTTCATCCGTCGCCTCGCGACAGGAATGTTCGCGCGTGCCGACGCATCTGCTTGGCCTCACGTCAAGCACCTAGCGCCCTGGCATGCGCGCCCCCCTGACACGAGGCGCCTCCCCCGCGACCTGGTAGTGGACGTTGCCCCCACCCCACCGGATTGACTCGGGTAAGCTGTACCAGGCTACACGCAGCTTACCTGCACAATATGACTCCACAAATAACACACACCCAGTTGCGTGTCGTATTCTAAGTTAATATAGGTACGACACGTAACAAAACCACACATGCACGTCTCTACACTCGCGTAGACTCACCACGCGCGCCCGCGCGCGGTCACTCACGCGTGGTCGCGAGTCGCGGGCCCGCGTCACACGCACACACTGGGCGGGGTTACACAATACAATACCGCCCACACACACACACACGTCGGTTCCTTAGTCCGTACCACTGCCGGCTAGCTCTGGTTAGTGGGGCGGGCGGGATTCACACATCAACTGTGGGTGCGCTTAGTCGGCACCTCTGTCGCTGGTTGTCCCCCGCCGGGCCTCCTCCGGGTAACCGGAGGTCTCACCGCCAGGGGGGGGGCCGCCGAGGTGCTGTGAAGAAAACAGCGCTGTGTGACAGCGCTGTGGCGCACCTACAGTTTACAACATAGCAACCACACACAGGACTTGGACGCATTAGTCCAACAAAGAAACGGGCTCCGCTGTAGCGGACCCAGGTATGGCTTCCGCGGCCAGGGGGCGTAAGCCCCGGAACCGCCTGCCGCGCCACCTTGCGGGGGCGCAGCGAATGCTATTGTGTGTTGTGTGCGACAGTCAGTCTTGTTTTGGCTACACAGCGAAGCGAATCGAAGTGAACTTGAACTGCGATATCTAAGCGAATAGTGAACAATAGTGTATTGTAGTTTTGTAGTGTACTTGTGATCGAGTTTAAAATGTTTTGTGATTAATAAAGTTATTGTGTTGTTTAATCGGTAGTAATTAATTTATCTCATACCCAGCTCGTAACAATATGTATTAAAAACAATTAATTTCGTAGGGTAAGTTTGCTCGATTTTTTTATTTTTTGGGTTGTGCATGCGTTTTGTATGTGGGTCACTGTAGATTTATTATGAGACAAGCGATATCCGTTTTGCGACAGATTGGTACGGATGGAGGGACAGTATCGCTGAAATTTGGATATCGGGATGAAAGTCGGAGCTAATAGTAGGCTAGTTGGAGTCGGCATTACCTATTTAAAAAAAACTCACGTAAAAGTGTTTTCGATTTTCCATTTACAGAGTAATTCGTTTCATATCAACAACAAAAATAATGTGTGGATTTCGTGTCGAGGAATTTTGCAAAGTGTCCAAAAACCTATCCTTTGATTTTGGTTACAATTTTCCTATTTGAAATAAGAAACATAAGCTTTTCAACGAGTGTCCGAGTTAAATCGCAGTCGATAAAATCAGACGGAGGACAGACAAACGGAACCCAAATACCGGGACCCGTGTGAGACTCACTGGATGGGTGTGCGTCGCGAGGCCAGGCGCCCGCGCCGGCCGCGCACAGCAGCGCGAACACGATGTCCCACTCGTGCGCGCTGTGCACGTTCTGTGCCGACGTCTTCACTATCTCGTACATGCCGCACGATATCTGCGCACAGAACATACATACAAGTTTTTTACTATTTTCCACAACGGTATTGAAAAACGTCCTGTGATACACAGGTGGAAAGAAATTATTGCAAATTCGTATTATTAAAATCCCTCGCCTTCGGCTCGGGCTTGTTAATGACTCCTCGTTTCCAATATCCTCTTTCCACCCTTGTTTCACAATGTACTATTACGTGTGCCTAATAAAGTTTTTTTTTTAATAAACCGCTTTCTATTTGCAAGCCAAAACGAAATTTAAATAAAACCTTTGATAAGTTACTCTTTTGTTACCATGTATCAGAGTAAAAGATCGTTCCATTTTTAAATTACTTTTACTTCCTAGGTATTAAAGTGATCACTTTAGTCCCGCTTTGCAGGGCTATATTAGCGATCTTTTAGAGCATAAGAAGTGAAAAACTACTTTTAATTTTTCATTGAATACACAAGGTACTAACCACATCGGCCTGCTGGTAGAATAGCTTGTAGGGCAGCTGGAATAGCAGCGTGAGGTGCTGCAGTACGTGCGGCGCGGCGGCGTCACAGCGCATGAGGCGCGCGCCCGAGCGCAGCAGCGCCGTGCTGCAGCGCCGCAGTGCGCCCGCGCCGCGGCACGATGACCACAGCACGCAGCGCGACATGTGCGGCGCCGCGTCCTCCCACACGGACAGGAGACGGTCTCTGAAGAACGTGACTCTTATTAATAGGCTAGTTTCCACATCAATAAATTGCAAATCTATTTAGTCCGTCAGTTAGAGTATTGGAAAATAATGGACACGTATTTTTTGTTTTTGTAAATCAACGAATATTGACAAAGATAAAACGCATCAAAACTCGGGAGTGGGGGCTCGT
Organism: Xestia c-nigrum; assembly: GCA_916618015.1. NCBI lineage: Eukaryota > Metazoa > Arthropoda > Insecta > Lepidoptera > Noctuidae > Xestia > Xestia c-nigrum. The sequence continues at coordinate 3,085,078 of OU745261.1, read as the reverse complement.
GACGTCAGTACTCACTAAAAATGATACCAAAAAGTGACGTATTGAGGATTTCAAAAGCGTCGTATCTTCGTCAATTTTGGTTTATGTGACAAAAGAAAAAATACGGGTCAAATATTTTCTGATAATCTAAGCCATCACTTTACTAATTAGATTTTTTTAGTTAAGAAGCCTTGTACAAAATGTTACAGGTTGTAAGAGACAGCCCTCCGCAATCTGATAGGGTGCATTCAGCTCATTAATTTAATTCATATTCCACCGGAACTTTAATAAAAAAAAACTCAGCTTTTCACTTCCTGCCTAGCTACAGAGTTCATCAAACTCGTCATCGCGCTTGCCGTTAGCTACGTGCATTTTGCGGTATCGATACATTACGTATGAGAAATTAAAAAAAAAACTAATTGATTTTAAAAACCGCCAAACACATAACGCTAACTCACGGCAAACTTTTGCCTAGCCTTTTCCTAACTATGTTGAGGTCGGATAGTGTAACCGGATGCAGCTGAATACCAGTATTTTACATGAAACGACTGCCTATCTGACCTCCACAACCCAGTTAGTACTGGGTAATACAATACCCCTTGGTAAGACTGGTTGTCAGACTTTTTGACTTGAAATAAATACAATAAATCTGTGAGTCTTGTAATAATATGCAAATATGACGTTTAAAATCAATAATAACGAGAAACATGACCACCAAACTTCTTGCTTCTTACCTGTTCTGTATTAAGGTCTGCCCGAGCAGCTCCAGGAAGAAGACCGTGATGTCTTCCAGCTGAGGGTTCAGCTGTAGACTGTCGGAGTCAGGTGGAGTGCCCACTGTCACCATCGCACGGACCAACTCCTGCGCACGGAAATATTTGTGTGACTACATTTGTTTTTGAGTTTATCTTAGAATATGTTTACGTCAAATAGACGGTATTAAAAAAATCGCAAATCTATTTAGTTTGTCTGTTACAGGTTGGCAAAAATGTCCTGAAACGGAACTAAAAATTTTAATCGTTGGCAACTTCTCCTACTGTCACGTCTAGTCAGTACATGTAATGTCATTTCACGATATCGGTGGCTGTTTTTCGTGTATTTATTGTTATTGTGTTTAAATTGGTGACTCAAAGGGTTCAATATGAACAGAAAAACCATTCGCAGCTCCGTTAGAGAAATAATGTATAAAGTTTATTTGTGATGTTTGGCGGAACATGAAGCTGGACGAATTTTATCGGATATCAACGATGTTTATAAAAGAACTGCGGAAATGTCAGGTAAAATGATCTTTTATCTAAGTAATCAGATGTAATATGTGTGTTTAAACTTGCACTAGATTGTATAAACCATTATACAACTATTATTTACATTGAAAAATACATCGATGAATTTTGTGGTTATGTGCATTTACAAAGAAGCACGCTCCTATAATTTTGATACTTTTTGTGTTACTTCCAGAATAAAAGTAACTAAATATATTATTTTTCTAGGTTAATCCGTAAGTACCATACGACGAATTGCTAGAGAAGGGCATACAAACAAAGGCATTTACTCCACTCCAGAGAAACATAGAGCAGGGCGACCTAAAAAGAATTGGATGATTTTGACTTGTGATCAGACAAAAAGTTCAGAAAGATTTTACATTCTTAGAAAGAAGTATTTTATTAAAGTTTAACTGTCTTCATTTTTTACTGTTGTAGGCCGTGGCTGAACAAGTGTTTGCAAGCATCTCTGTTGGTGATTGGAAAAAAAACATGTGAACATGTTATGTAAATAGAAAGAGAGTAATATCAAAGGGGACAAACTCTGTATAGTGATATAGACAAAATAGTCATAAATCTGCAAGATGACAGCAGCAGAAACAGACACGAATGAAGAACTTTCAGATGTGGAATATTTAGCCGAAGACATTTTAGATTCTGATTGAAACATCTGTAAAATTCTATTTTTCTTATTAATAAAAATAAAAAAAAGCACTTAGACGGATCGTTGGTATTATTTTCCTCATAATGTAAATCAATATACACACGTACTTGCGCATTATCATACAAAAGCGTGAGTATGTAACGAGCAGAGAAATTTATGTTTATTTCAAGTTTAAGTAATGTATAAAACCCGTTAAAGTCATTTTCATCTGCCAAGCCTTTTTCCAACAAATTTTGGGGTCCGCTTCCAGACTAATCTGGATATATACTATGGATGCAGCGTGGATATCAGTATTTTACATGGAGCGACTGCCTATCTAATATCCACAACCCAGTAACAAGGTAATGCAATACCACTTGGTACGACTTGGTTGTCAGATTTTCGGGCTCCTGACTCACAGTAAAGATTTACAAATGACACGACAACAGGTACAAGTGCTTTCCGAGGCACGGAAGAAACTATGACAGATGGTCACCCATCTACAGACTAACCTAGTTAAGCACGTCTTCAGCTTGAAGATTGTCCTGTCCGGCTGTTATTATTTAGCACTGAGCTCTTCTAAAACCCGTCAACGTACACATTAAATATAAATAAAAATTGAAAAAATAAACCAAAGTATCAAACTGTTATTGTCGTACTATATAGGGTTACAATATGAACGATAGTAGCGCCACCATTATTTTCACGACTTTCTTGCCAAGCTGTAGAATGTTGGAAAATAATAGACACGTTTTTTTTTGTTTTGTAAATCAATGAATATTGACAAAAATAAAACGCATCAAATATCAGGAGTGGAGGCTCGTGACGTCAGAACTCGTTAAAATTTATACCAAGGCGTGACGTATTGAGAATTTTAAAAGCGTCGTATCTTCGTCAATTTTGGTTTATGTAACAAAAGAAAAAATATGGGACAAATATTTGTTGATAAATTATCTGACCGACTAATTATTTTTTTTTAATTTTTTTTTTTTTCGTTGTCTGCCCTATTGGTTAAAATTACATTTATTGATCGCCATAATCACTAATTCCTGTCGGAAAGCCAATTGTGGTAGTTACCCTCCCAACAATGAACAGCCCCCTCCCTTGATGCGTGTAGATGTGCAGGACCCCCCCTCACATGTCGCGGCTAATTTTACATACACACAACAGGTGAGGGCTAGTGTCCGGCCATCTAGGGTGCTGTTTCTTTTTCGGTTTCTTTCTTCTTTACAAAATCAAGTTACGAGTACTTGCATAAAGATGCTGGATTTCTGGTCCTGGTTTTCCGGTACAGGACCTATTTACTGTCTTTAAAAATCTGTTCTCATATGCGATTGCATAAAGAAGGTTAGTCCATTCTGACTTATCAATATTGGAAACCTGTATTTTTATGCAAGCACCCTAGCAGTCTCCCATGACGGCAGTAGATGTACAGGACTTCACCCCTCGCACGACGCGGCTGATTTTATACACACAGGTACATCGTGCGAGGGATGGGGACCTTGACACCTGTCTTTGTGAAAGGTTCTAGAACTGCTGGACTGGAAAGCTGTGATGAATCTCTGAAATAATTTTTGTTATTTGTCGAGAACGAGTATTTATTGTCCAAACAAACTACAATAGGCCCAATTTAATAGATCACATTTGAGACTTCATCAAAATACAACAACGTAAGCTTGTAACGACTGGCATAAAATATTATTAATTTTTTATGAAGGCACAATTGCTAAATTGTTTTTAATGGGGAAGACCGTTAAAAGCTAATTGTAGATAGCGCCACCATAGCTGGTCTCAATCTGACCAATGAGGTCAAGGTATTTTAAAATATGAAATGATATTCCATGATTTTCAACCAATGACGATGCTTGGAACCAGCTATGCTAGCGCCATTAGTTCCACAGTGTACATCCCCATTAGGATTACATATTTATTGTCATAAGGTAACCTTTACTATGAACTGACGTCTGACAGATGTCAAATGTGATCTAATATACTCGTATTATCCCTAAAGTAGGCCTGTTTTTTTTTGTTAAAATTTACTAGAAGAAACTAATTGTGTTTTTTTTTAAATTTAATGGCTAGTTTTATTAAGATTTAATTTTAAAGTTAGCTGATGACGTCATCATTGGAAAAGATTCCTTTGCTCATTCAACGGTTTTAATACGTGACTGACCGCATGCTAAACATATTTTATGTTATTCCTTCTTGAGATAACAGCGAAGTTCAAATAAGGGTTAACCACATTGTTTCAACAATATACATTAATAGAGAATATTCTTATTATAATAAATGATACCTGTGTAATCTTTTAAATGATGTGCAATAAGCACCTTTTTTTAAATAAAATAAATAAATAAATATCGCTGGACATTAACACACAGCGCCAACTAGTGCCACACTAAGCAAGGCTTGTGTCGTGGACACCAGATAGTTGATATACTACATATATAGTTTTTTAGTTTGTAAATACATACTTATTATACATATAAACAACAACATCCTAATAACCTGGACAACACCCTTTGGCGGTAATCGTAATGTCGCTCATTGGTAGGTACTTTTTCATTGAAATGACAAATAGCTAACGCCAAGACACACACAAGGCTCGCTACTCGGTTTTCATTAACCAGAAAAGTCGTCTAATCCACATCTACACTAATATTAAAAAGAGGAAAAAAAAATATTGTTTGTATGTTTGTCATGAATAAACTCAAAAACTACTGAACCGATTTCAAAAATTATTTCAGCAATGGATAGCTACATTATCAGCGAGTAACATAGGCTATATTTTATAACCGTATTCCCACGTGACCCGGAACTACGCGGGTGAAACCACGTGAAGTGCGCTAGTATCTATATAAAAAGCCATGTAAACATACCTGCAAACTATCAAGTTGTAGGAACTTGGTCTCAGTGATGAGCAGTCCGGGCAGGTTACACTTGGCGACGCACTCCATGGCGGCGTCGATCAGAGTCTTCTCGTGAGGTGTCGGCGCGCGCATACCTAAAGATAAAAATAAAGATAAAGATAATTCATTTGTTAAAGCATGCGTATACATGCAAATTAAGCACGCAGGATGACACATTATGAATATTTTGTACGTACATGTTTCACCCGTAAGGCGTACGAATTTACAAAATAAATATTACAAAATAAAAAACTAAATTTCTGGCATCATCCAAATACATAATAGTCAGTTATAAACATGTATCAGTCAGTATAAATCATAAAATGTCACAAAATCAAGAAAAAAATAAGAGGAATATAAAAAAATATATTAAACAAAATAAATGTTAAGTCAGTCAAATAAGTTAATCATAGAATGTCACAAAATGAATAGTAACTCAATTACACAGAGTAGCAGCAGCAGTTGGAGGTTTTCATCAAAACTGCCCCTGACTCCTTTAAACTTTTTTCCCTATCCCTCATAGTTACCGATTTGGCCATAAAGGCCCACTTGAAAAAATCTGCCGGTATTGTGAAACGTATTAAACATAAAATACGTAAATAGTTATTTAAAATATAGAAATGCACTTGACCGATTCTTCTGACACAATGTTTTAATACAAATTCTAATAGGGTAGATGACAAATATAATCTAACTAGCTGACCCACGCAACTTCGTCTGCGTCACATAAGAGAGAAAAACGAACGGAAAAAAAATTGCACGTTTTTGCAACATTTCTTATTGCTGTTCCACTCCTATTGGTCATAGCGTGACGTTATATAGCCTATAGCCTTCTTCGATAAGTGGACTATTCAACGCAAAAAGATTTTTTTTAAATTCGAGCCGGTTCCTGAGATTCGCGCGTTCAACCAAACAAACAAAAAAACTGTTCTGCTAATATTAGTATAGATATAGTATAGATTATTATAGTATGTTTTGAAAGTGTTACTTGTCTCTCCCAGCGCTATATACGAATATATACTGGACAGCAGGCCGGCCTCGGAGCCCCGCGCCGCTTCTCTGATGAGCGACACCGTGCCGTTCGGAGCTAAGTAGTCTTCAGCTTCTATGAGGCACTGTGGACGACAATGAAGAAATATTAAATTATACAGTTAACGTAGTTGCGTGCCATAACTTAGTGGTAGGTTCAGTATCGATAAAATGAACCCCGGAAAAAAAAACACCAAAAGATTAAAATTTAACACAAAAATATTACAAGATCAACCTAATTTAGTACCTACTGACTTAAATAGCAAGCGTTATAACATAATAAAATAATTGTAATGCTAAACGATTTTAAGTAAGACAAACAAAAAATGCCGCGCAGAGGTATACCCATATTTCGACACTTATGTTTAAATTCAATGACACTGGCCGACCCGCGAATCGAACCCAGAACCACACTAAACCTACGAGGCTATCCGAGAGAGAGGCCGTTCAAGTATTACGTAAGCAGATTTATTACAATTACTAGCTGACCCACGCAACTTCGTCAAATTCGTCATACTGCGTTTTTCTCTCGTAGGAGCGAAAAACGGAAGAAAAATCCCCATTTTTGCAACATTTTTCATTCTTACTCCGCTCCTAATAATTGTAGCGTGATGTTATATAGCCTAAAGCCTTCCTCGATAAATGGACTATCCAACAAGAAAGAATCATGACCACCAACGGTACTGGTTTTTCTCATGCATCAAGATAAAAATTATATTACAATTATTTTCTTTATTTTTGAAGTCATTCTGCAATTAGAATGCCAATTTTGTATAGGGGTTCATTTTGTAAACTTAATAAGTTATGAAATTCTTTTGATAAAATGAATTACCTACTGCCGGCTATTCTTACGTTAAAGTGTTACCATAATAGTAAATATATTGACAACTCTAATCGATTTTTTTTTGTATACGATTACAAATTAATATAAATGTAAAGTCATTGGAAAGGTAAATCGCGGGGTTTTTATAAATAATAAAGCGAGATACTACTGTGGTGTGAAATAATTAGTATTTCACACACACAGTAGTCGTATTATTTTGCTTTCAAAACTTTTTAAAGCAATTTCACTTTGTTGGCTAACGATACTTACGAATGATTGCAAAGATTTTTTTTTAATTATCTTGCTGCGGTTTGATATAACACACGAACCTTTTTACTAAATTAATGATCATAGAACTAAATCAGTCATTTGAAATAATTGTGTCGAGTGTATTTATTCGAGTTATCAATTTTCATTTAAAATCTAAAGTGGCAACATTGGTGTTGGTGTCTCAAATCAAAATATCAAATTGAATTGTCATTGTCAAAAAGTCCAATGTCAATTGCGTGTGGTGCATGTTAAGTTTATTCATAGCGATTTAGATATTACAGTTTTTTTTATAAAGGCAAGGTACTGATTTATTAAGTCTCTATCCCATCAGATATGCTAATTAATCTGCTCTCCAAACTACGACCTATAAACTTACCTCTATACACGACGGATATTTCTATTTTGAGGTTAAGGTACGTTTTCTAAAAAAACTTGGAAATGCGAGTTTTGATTCCAAAATGGGAATTGTAGATGATTATTTGGTTAATTTATAAACCATCTAAAACAACTTTGGAATTGACGCAACTCTGTACCGTGGTCCATATTGTCGTGGTCATTCTCCTTTTCAATTCGAGCCGGTAAATCCTGAGATTAGCGCGTTCAACCAAACAAACTCTTCTGCTTTATAATATTAGTATAGATTTACCCCCCCCCCCCCCCCCGCCCTTGTGAGCAAAAGTAAGCATAGCTCTAAACCCCCCACCGTCCCATGCTTACGTAAACATTGGTATATGAATTTTTCTTTTAATGTAAGTTTCGTGTTTTTTGTGTATGGGCATCCAGAATATGCGTTTCTAAAGCATAGACAATGTGTGGGTTGCCATAAGTGTGAAAAAGTAACTAATTACTGCTGACGTAATCACCACCTAGAATTCTAGACCCCCACTCCCTAAGTCATCAAAAATAAGCAAAGCATAAACCCCCCTGCCTCCCTATAGTGCTTTCGTAATACTTGAACGGTACCAGAGTAAGAAAAACAAGTGGAATATACCTTAGGTAGTAATCGTCCAATGTACAGCGTCTTGACAATCTCCAGCAGATGTCGCCACGAGTCGCGCACGCAGTCCGCATGCCGCGCGGCCACCAGGCAGGCGCGCCGTAGTGCTAGCTGAGCCTTGCTGGACTGGCCTAGCGTTACTCCTGCAAAAAGAGGAATTATTGAAACCTTACCATGATTCACAATTACATGCTATTATCGTCATGCATGCATTGTGACCACACTGTCTATCTATGTAAATCTTTTTCATAAAACTTATAAAACGTCGAAAAAGGTGCACGGTTCGCGTTGGTCGATTCCATGGAGAAGAACTGGCAAGAAACTCCATGGTTACTCTTTTCAAATCATTTGGTATTACAATATTATTATTTTACAGCATTAGTACTAAAGTATGGGGGGACAGCGTAGGCCCGACAATAGGTCGTTGGTTACTATGCAAAAAATGTAAAACAAAAGGAATATTTAATAAAAGTTAAACAGCATCTGGGAATCTTAAAAGCCTTCAATGTTCACTCATTCACAAATAATAGATAAAAAATCATCTATACAAAGGTAAGTAAATATTTAAAAAATATTATTATGATTAAAGAACTAAATTAAACAAGTGACACAAATCAACAACATCAGTGCTGTAACTATTCTGAGCGAAATATGAGAAAAAAATATTTGAAAACTATTGTAGATATCTGAATCAAAAGAAAAAGATGTGAATGAGATTGAGAATAGTTAAAGACATCCACAAATCTGTGCTGTTTATGAGCTACCAGGAAAGCCGAATGCGCAGAAGGTATTATAGCCAAACTTTTTTGTCTTCAACCAACGTAGTCCTTGGTTTTGTAATAATCATATGCTTTTTTCATAAGGACACGTTTAATATAGTTTTTGAACTTTCCATCGGTCAGTTCTATGACTTACTTTGGCAACTTGTTAAAAAGCGTATTCTGTTTGTAATAAAAGACTTGCTAGTTTTTGTTAATCTGAATTTAGGTAGTATTACAACTTGATGTTTACTGCGTGTATTTTTATTGTGGACGTCGCTTCTAATTTTGAAAAGCCCTTGATTTTTGCGGACATATAAAACACAGTCAAAGATATAAAGTGAAGACAGAGTTAGTACGAGTATATCGATCTCTTTAATTTTTTCTCTGAGTGACTCGCGAGGACCCAGGATTCCAAAATGTGAGTGATGAGTTTTACTCCCGCGTCCGTTGTCGACTTGCCCTTCGTGAATCCAAACTGCTGATTATGCAGAATCCCATTTGAGTTAAAGTAGGATTATCAGGGAATGAGAATTCATATAATATTTGCTTTATTACTCAATTCCCATGTCGTGGATTATGAGGTTAATGTCTGGTAGGGTTGTTTTCGAACTTTAGAAAGCGATCCCCAAAACCCATCACATTTCAAAGTCATATAAGTGTATAATTTTTATAAAGGAGAATGACCAAAAATGTATGGGCTCTGGTCCAAAAAAAACTGCTGCCCCCAGGGTTGACTCCATTGTGGGTTAACTTATAATGTTGGACTTACTATGTGTGCCAATGTGCATCAAATTCTAACCCACAGTTACAGACTAATTCAACAATTTTGAATGTGCAAGTGAATGTGCTACTTTTTTTCAAGTTCACGTTTCAGCTAATATCTATGATTCCGTGGGACAGATTTTTTCAGTTCCATAGAAGAAAATTAAGCATTTTAACCAGTCTTTCAAATGAGCTATGTAGTAAATCTGGGGGCAGATTTTATTTTTTTTTTCAAATTTTGGTCCACTTTGGTCATTCTCCTTTCAGATGAAGCTTCGTCAATTACCTCTACAATAATAAAGCGCGTTTTTATATTATTAATAATAATAATAATAATTTATTTATTCAAGTAGCTTAGACTCATTCAATTTTGTTAGTATAACTTAGAACTATGTTAGTAAAACAGTGACATTATTGTAACAAACACAAAAACATTAAAAGCTGATACGACTAGATCATTCCGCACCGTGACTCACCCCGGTGTCATTCCGTAAGAAATAGCACCGCAGCGATTCACGTATGTGCAATCCAGCCGGCTTGCAATCATATTTAGAATACTGTTGGAGCTACCCCGCACCCTCCACACCAGTGATGCACACCTTTTGCGCATAGTTGTGTAAAAACAATTTACATGTGCATCGGCGAACATCCCTGATGCGCTACAGAAACGGGGCAGCCCCACCAGCACCCGAAATGCGTTGTTATATTGAACACGGAGGGCGCTGTACGATCGCTGCGTATATCTGGCCCACAAGCTGCACGTGTAGAAGGTAGTGCAATAAGCTCTAAAGAGAGTAATTTTTACTTTTAAAGAACAACGTGCAAACCTGCGAGCCAACATATTCGATCTTACCGACAACGCCCTCCGCTCACGCTCAATATCAGAGTCATCATCGAGAGCAGGTGTTAATATATGACCGAGATATTTGAAAATGGAAACACGTTTTAGCGGCGTTCCATTTAGCCGCACTAGTGGCATATTTTGCACGTTTCTACGACCTGTTTCGGTAAACTCAATGACCAATGAGTAACAGTGACAGCACTTACCAATAGATATATAGTTAGCATGTTGTGGCGCCAGCAGGCCGGTGAACTTGCAGAGTGTCAGCAGCAGCGTGTCCAGCGTGATGCAGTCAGGCGGCAGGCGCGCCACCAGCGCCGCGCAGCGCTCCAGTCCGCTCAACGCCAGCAGCGCGCCGCTGTCGCGGATCCTGTTGCTCTCCATCTCTTCTACTGTAGGAGGAGTCGAGCGCTCGAAGGCTGCTGATAGTGCTGTTACCTGTCAAACGAAAAATTCTATAGTTGTGATAAGATTTAGTATCATTTTTTTTTTTGTATAATTGTAATGTGCTCCCATCTAAGTAAGATATTTCATTAGATCATATAATCGCATCTGCTAAATAGATCAATAAAAATAAACAAATAAATACCTATAAATTACACACAACACAAGTTTTGTTTATTGTATTCGAAACGGAATTAACACACGAGCCGTAGACGAGGGTGTTATTGAGCCGAGAACTGCAATTACAAATGTCCACGTGTATCAAACGACGTTTTTCAATAAGAAATGTCGATAGTATTTATGTCATGGATTACATTTTTTTTAAAAGGAGAAACAAGTAGTTGATGCCCAATGATGATGACAAAGGGGGGGGCTCTTTGTTCCAAGTAGATGTGCAGTACTTCACCCCTCGCCCGACGCGGCTGACTTCACATACACAGTTACATCGTGCGAGGGATGATGACCGGCTCATCTAGGGTGTTGTTTCTTCGTCATTTTCTTTCTTCCGAGAATTCCTAACGTTCCAAAATCAAATTAGGGCACTTGCATAAAGATTGTGGATTTCCGGTCACGATTTGTCGGAACACTCGAAACCTGGTTAGCCTACGAGGGTCATTCAATAAATACTTAGCCTACAAAAAGTAAACGAAAATTTTGGAAAAGTGGCAATTTATTTTTTAACATAGTCTCCTTTTAGTTCGATACACTTAGCCCAGCGATGCTACAACTTTTTTAACCCGTCCGAAAAATAGTTTTTGTCAAACTCTGCAAAATAGGCCTCCGTGGCGGCGATGACCTCCTCATTCGATCCATATCTATTCCCGGCGAGTGATTTTTTCAGATTAGGAAACAGAAAAAAGTCACAAGGGGCCAAATCTGGAGAATACGGTGGATGGGGCAGCAATTCGTAGCGTAATTCGACCAATTTGGCCATGGCAACGGCAGACGTGTGAACCGGTGCGTTGTCGTGTGTAGCAAACGTGGCTTTATTTAGCTAAAAGAAGATAGTATTACATCATTGCACATTGTGTCATTGTAACAGTTGTCGTTGACAGCCTGGCCACCATACAGCCAAGGAGGTCGCCATTAGGTATATCACCTCATTCTTCCCCGGTCGAGTTTTCACTCCTTTCTCCATCTACCACAAAGTCGCTTAGATAGGAGGGCGGCTTTCTGGACCTGTTTGATCTCCGCGGAAGAGCTTCGATCTGGAGTATTGGAGAAGGCGGCGAGCTACGTAGATCCTCTGGACGTTGCGGCGATGACGCCGACGGGGTGTCAGTCTCGGGTGGCGCTGTAGCGCTGTCTCCCATCTCTTCAGAAGCTGATTGAAAACTGTCATCTCCACTGTAGTCAATGGTATTTGGGAACGGTGCCAATTGACGGTTCGATACTGTTGACGTTTCCCCATTGTTCCGTCGAATAAGAGAATAGTGAGGATTAGTTTCAAGGAGTTCAGCTTCTTCGACTAGAGGGTCTGTTTTAGATTGTCGGACATTCTTCTTTACCAATATCGGGCCTGGTGTAAGCCAGGACGGCAGTGAGTCTCCGTTCGGTGATCTTCTAGGGTATGTAAAAAGTTTTTCATGTGCGGTGGCATTAGTAGCTGTACATATAAGAGAACGTACACAGTGCAGTGCATCCTTCAGTACCACTTCCCAGTTTTCCGGTGAAAGTCCTTTTGACCGGAGGCTGAGTTGGATAGTTCGCCAGAGAGTCCCGTTTAGACGTTCCACTTGTCCGTTACCCTGGGGGTTGTAAGGGGTCGTTCTAGATGAGGCTATGTTTGCTTTTCTTAGGAATGACATGAATTCTTCTGACATAAACGATGAGCCTCTATCGCTATGAATATAGAGAGGCTGACCAAACGTAAGGAAGAGATCTTTCAAGCAGTTGATGACAGTGGCAGATGTCATATCTTTACACGGATAAGCAAATGGAAATCTGCTGTACTCGTCGATTATCGTTAATATGTACTTGTTGGAGGTGTTAGACGGCAATGGTCCTTTGAAGTCTATGTTGATACGTTCCAGAGGGGCCATAGCTTTGATCAAGTGTCCTTTGATTTTGAGAAACCTTGGTTTTATCTCGGCGCAGGTCGGGCACGAGGCTGTCATCTTCTTGATGTCGTTCGCTGAATAGGGCAAGTTTTTGGATCTCACCCAATGATAAATCCTTGTCACCCCTGGGTGACAAGGCAAGGTGGACATCGCTGCGCCCCCGTAAGGGGGCGCGGCAGGCGGTAACGGGGCGCTATGCCCCCTGGCCGCGGGAGCCATACCTGGGCCCGCTACTGCGGGACCCGTATCTTGGTGGGACTCTGTCCCAGGTCTTGATGGGCGCGTGTTTATAACATGCGCCCATGTGTGTGGTAGCTGTGGTGTGTGCTGTAGGCGCGCCACAGCGCTGTCACACAGCGCTGTTTTCTTCACAGCACCTCGGCGGCCCCCCCCCTGGCGGTGAGACCTCCGGTTACCCGGAGGAGGCCCGGCGGGGGACAACCAGCGACGGAGGTGCCGACTTATAGCGCACCTACAGTGGATGTGTGGTCCCCGCCCGCCCCACTAGCCAGAGCTAGCCGGTAGTGGTGCAGACTAAGGAACCGACGTGTGTGTGTGGGCGGTATTGTAATGTGTAACACCGCCCATGTGTGCGTGTATCGCAGGCCCTAGGGCCGCGACACGCGTGAGTCTACATGTATGTAGAGAGATGCATGAGTGGGTTTGCTACGTGACGTGCCCATATTAACTTGGCCCACGTCGCGCAGCTGGGTGTGAGTTCTGTGTGTGGAGTCTTTTTGTGCAGGTAAGCCGCGTGTAACCGGGAAAACAGCTTACCTGGGTCCAATCCGGTGGAGAGGCGGCAGAGGGGGGGGGCGACCTGGCTTGCAGGGCCTCGGGAAGTCCCTGTCCTGCCCGGCCTAGCCCTGGTACAATTTGAGTAACGAGGCCAGGCCGTCCAGGACAACAAGCTCCACGCTTTGGCCCTGCCTGATGGCCTTTATCAGGTCCATCAGTAGCTGGATGGCGCGGGCTGTGAAGTCCTTGTTGGTGGCTGCGGGGCCGGCAACTGAGCCGGCTGTAGAAGTGCCGCTCTCGGCACGCTGCACGCTGGGTCTTGGCGCCGTCGGCCGCGCCACACCGGCGTCAGCTGTCGGCCCCACAGATTTCTCTTGTGAAGGCTGCAGCTGGATGCTTTCTTCCTGAACAGCCCGCGCCAGGATAGGCGGGTCGCCCGGAAGGACATCCTCAGATGCGGTGGGGGGCAGGGGTGCCTTACCCTTGCCCCCTCGCTTCCTCTTCTTACCCCTCCGCCGCTTTGAGGAGGGGGGAGCGTCTCCCCTGTTGGTGGGCCCGTTGGCCGCCGCCATGAGCGACTGGCCCTGGGCCTCCATGGAGGTCACTTCCTTTGGCCTCTCGGCAACCGTTGCCGGTCGCCGAGAGACGGTAATGGCGGCGGCTGTGCCCACTCGCCTGTTGGCCCTTATCTCTGCCTGAAATGAAGGGCACTTGACATTGTTAGCGGGGTGATCGCCCCCGCAATTGACGCACGTGGCTGGTTCGTCACGTGGTCGGGGGCAGTCCCGTGCCGAGTGCCCCTCACCGCAGCGGACACAGGCGAGCGGTCATTTTGCATAGTGCGCGAACATTCCTAGGACTCGTTTCAGTTCACTTAATTTAGTCGGTGCAGGGAGGTCTAGTAGAGGCTTTAGTCTATCTGGATCAGGTGGTATAATATGATTTTCCACGGTATAGCCAAGCAGACTGATCTTAGTTTTATTTAAAACGCTTTTTTCTTCGTTCAAAGTAAGATTATACTTTTTAGTGGCGTCCATAAAACGTTTGAGATTGCGCTCGTGATCCTTAACATCCTTGCCGCAAACGGTTATGTCATCTAAGTAAGCGTACGTCCCATCTAATTTTTCTTCAGATATTATGAAGTCAAGAGTCCGTTGGAAAGCAGCTACGCCATTGGTAACTCCGAACGGAATGCGTGTGAATTGATAGAGTTTTCCATTCGCTTCGAACGCTGTATATATCTTCTCATTTTCCAGGATTGGGACTTGATGGTAGGCTGATTTTAAGTCTATCTGACTAAAGACTTTAAATTTGGATACGTTGTTCACAACCGTTTCGATATTTGGCAAGGGAAAGGCATCTAAATCAGTAAATTTATTGATTGTCATTGAATAATCGATAACGAGCCGCTTGCGATGCCCCTCCTCCCGCTACGAGAACTTGGGCCCTCCAAGGGGAAATACTTTTATCAATTACCCCATCTTGGAGCAATTTAGACACTTCTTCTTTTATGAAGTCAGCGTCTTCTTTAGTGTAGCGCCTGCTTCTGACAGCAATTGGTTGAATATTTGGCGAAAGATTGGTGAAGACGGAAGCCGGCGGAACTGAGGCTTGCAGAACATTGATTTGTAAGGGCTCGGCAGGACCTCCCAGATTGAATTGGATGCTTGAATGTTGCTTAAGTAAGTCGTGACCCACGATAACGTCTGCGCAGAGGTTGTCAACTACCAAAAGAGGTGTTTGCTTGTAAGTATGTTGATTCATTTTAATAGTTGCAAAACATACCCCTTCAACGAACGAGACTTGGTTAAGAGAGGCAAGATTGACAGTTTGGTTGCACGGTCTTTTGCGCAACTTCAGGATGCGGGCGACTTTGCTGTTTATGAAACTGACTGAACTTCCAGTGTCCACGAGAGCATCAGCTTTACATTCGTTTATTGTGATATGGATCGTCGCACTTCTAAGACTTGAAGGAGAAGCAGCAGAAAAAATAGCCCCGCTATAAAATTGGTCATTGTTTGAGTTGGGACTAGGATGTTCTTCAATCCACACAGTGTTTATGTTATGCCCGACCCTGCAAACGCTAGCAAAATGGCCTTTCTTCAAACACTTATTACAAGTAGCTTTGCTAGCTGGGCACCTTATTCTAGGATGAACATTTCCACCGCAGTAGAAACAGCGCTTGGCTGATTTTGACGAGAAGGACGGTGCAGTCGAAGCATTCTGAGATATTCGTGATGATGAAGCTACCGCCAGATTGTCCGACTCTTTATCTCGAGTGATTTGTACAGCATTTAGTTGCGGAGAGTTAGTAAAGATCGTCTGCGCATCTTTCTCAGCCGTTTCTAAGGTGATGGCTTGATTAAGAGCATCAGTTAGAGCAAGTGTAGAGTTTTCTAAGAGTCGTTCACGGATTTTCCGAGAGTGCAGGCCGGATATAAGAGCACTACGAATGGCCTGTTCTTCATGTTCTGTCGCGGTGACTGCTTCAAATTTACAATCATTAGCCATCAGTCGAAGTGCTCTAGCATATTCTGAAATAGTCTCAAAGAACAGATCTTTGTTTGCGACTGAATAAGACATGTCGAGCTAGTATCGTGTTTTTTTGTTTGACATAGATGTCTTCTAGAGCTTTCATAGATGCTTTATAAGTCGTGCAAGACTTGATATGTTTGTAGATCGATGCGGATAAATGGTTGATTAACAGCTTACACTTGAGAGAATCCGGTACTTCTTCAGTATTTTCTTCGGCGAGAAAGCTTTCGAAAGTCGATTTCCAATGTAGCCATTTTGCGTCAGCGTCCGCGACATCAGGTTCGACGTCAAACTTTTCGGGTCGGAGATACCTTGATAGCGATGATTTGACTAATTTTTCGTCAGGCATTTTTAGCTAAATAAATTGTAGCAAACGTGGCTTAATTTAGCTAAAAGAAGATAGTATTACATCATTGCACATTGTGTCATTGTAACAGTTGTCGTTGACAGCCTAGCCACCATACAGCCAAGGAGGTCGCCATTAGGTATATCACCTCATCGTGGTGAAACAGCACTTTTTTGTTCGCCAGATGGGGTCGTTTTTTCTTGAATTCGGCGTCGAATCGGCCCAATAAAGCCCTGTAATTGTTTTACCCTTCTCGAGGTAATCGATGTAGATAACACCTTGTGAATCCCAGAAAACGGTGGCCATAACTTTTCCGGCCGATTTTACAGTTTTCGCCTTCTTTGGAGCACGTTCCCCGGTCTGGATCCATTGTTTTGATTGCTCCTTGGTCTCTGGTGTGTACCAGTGGATCCAGGTTTCATCGACGGTCACAAAACGACGCAAAAACTCCGCTGGATTCCGCTTAAACAGCGCCAAACACGTCTCCGATGTGGTCTCACGGTTGCGCTTGTTTTCTGGTGTGAGTAAACGCGGCACCCATCGCGCCGACAGCTTTCTCATGCGCAGTTCCTCGTGAAGAATATGATGCACTGTTCCTTCTGAAATGCCTACAGTGTCAGCTAGCTCCCGAACCTTCAATCGGCGATCTGCCAATACGAAATCATGGATTTTTGTAATGTTTTCCTCCGTAGCAGCTGTTTTCGGTGCACCTGGACGTGGTTCATCAAAAACCGACGTACGGCCACGTGCAAACTCGTTGAACCAATTCTTGACGGTGGCCATCGATCGAGAAGAGTCACCGTACACAGTATCCAAGCGCTCTTTGATTTCGATGCGCGTTTTTCCTTCCAAAAATAGGAATCGAATCACCGAACGATATTGCTCTTTTTCCATTTTTGTAAAACCGATCGACACGTTCGCTTCCATAAGTTGTCAAATTAAAACAAATGAAGGGATTGGAATGAAAATTTGAAAAAAGTATTAAAAAAGAATGTGCTACACTGTGGTAAAACTCTTTTGAAACTACAGTGCCCTCTGGCGATCAGGCTAGGTACTTATTGAATGCACCTCGTATACCTTCCTATGTTTAAAACATGTTCGGTAAGTGCGTGCGATAGCATACAGAAAGTATGGGACTATGTTACCCGCATGAATCGGTACCGATCCATTTTGGCTTTTCAATATTGAAAACCTGTATTTTCCTCCCATGACGGCAGTAGATGTACAGGACTTCACCCCTCGCACGACGCGGCTGATTTGATATACACAGGTACATCGTGCGAGGGATGGGGACCTGACACCTGTCTTTGTGGAAGGTTCTAGAACTGCTAAGAGCTGGAAAGTTGGGATAAATCTCTGAAAATAATTTTGTTATTTGTGGCTAATTTTATGTGTTCCAGCAGTGAGAACGTCATCCATATACATGCTAGGTATTGGCCAGATACAGAGAGTACTCACAGTGGGAGGACAGGCGACGGTGAACAGTCTGGTGTGATGCTGGTGATGCGTGGGCACCGCGCGGTATGTAGCGCCCGCACTGGCGCCGCGCCGCTGCAGCACTCGCCACAGGTACGCGTCGCGTACTGCACCCGTGCGCTCTGCTGGCATTACCATCTCTTCGTTTCTGGAGGAGGTATATGCATAGCTATAGGATATGGAGAGGTACGGCTCGAGCTTTCTCTTAACTAATTCAATCAATCTTCTAGCTTAAGTTTAAAAGATATAATCGAGTTTAACTTTTATTCTATTAACAAAGGAGAACATTTTATTTTGGGTTTTTTTTTGCGGACACCAATAGTAATTACACATTTTTAAACCACACGTGTAACGCTATATTTTTTACTACGGTGTCAACGTCGAAAACTCGAAGTATCCAGCACCCTAAATAACATTCCAGAATTAAACACACACGCATCAGAGATAATGCAATCAAACAACAGCCCATGATGGCATGACCCACCGACAGAACCCTGATGACCCACTTCTTCCAAAAACAACATAGAGCACACAAAATAGAGCTAACAGCGGAGACGTGCGAAAACTCAGGTCCAAAAGGGCTAAGGATTTACACTGATGGATTGTACGGTTAGGGACCTTACACCTTGAGTTGATGCTGATTGATACACTGATTACTGATTGATTGATATTTATTGATAAAAGTATGATTGCATGATAGATGAGTGCACGAGGTATGAATGCTATTCGTGTTAGCCGGCCCGGCGCAGGTAAAATGCTGACATATTGATATGAAAACTGAGCTGTGCTTGCACTGTATATAGATCAAAAACCGACAACTGGGCAGATTTCGGGGTGTTCCCGGGTTTGGATATTTTAATGTTTAGGTCGTTAGAGAGTCTCTAACGACCTAAACATTAAAATATTCAAACCCCTGGGGAATTTCAACCCTGTTTACCAAACAGAGTGTGTAGGTATTATCCAAGCGGCACACGCTATAGAGGCCAGGGAAGTTACGGATACCAACATTCGAATACTCTCTGACAGTTTCTCAGTACTTCAATCCCTTAAGAGTAATCAGATCACGTCGAGACTAATACTAGAATGCCATAATGTCCTAGAACAAGTCACGGTACTAAAACTCAACACGGTGACACTTTAATGGATCAAAGGTCACAGTGGATCACTAGAGAACGATGCGGCTGATGAACTTGCCAGAAAAGGATCCAGCACAAAACTCTGCGGACCTGAGCCCATTGTGCCCATTCCTTTCAAGCAGCTCAGAAACTGTTAAAGGATCACACTCGAATACAAGCGGAGAACTGGTGAACCTCGACACTACTGTAGGGCCAGGTAAATAGATCACATTTGACAAATTCATCAAAATTCACGTACGTAACCTTGCAACGGCGGGCATATTTATTATTTATTTTATCAAAGTTACAACTGCACAATTACGTAACTTTTTAGGAAGGAAAAAAACTAAAAACTATAAGACCAAGTCCCGCGTAGAAGGCGTTAAGTTTTTCTTACTTTTATTCAATTATCCATGAGATTCATGCTGAAAACTTTTCCGCTTAGAGTGTGTGATGACGCCAAGTGTCACCAATTAATCAGTTTCCATTCAAGAAAATGTACGGTCGAACAAGCTACTTGGTTTACAGTTTAACCCACAAATTACATTGTAAAGTAAATAGCTCGTTCGACCGTACATAAGTGTCAAACTCTAAGCGCGCTTTCGCCAATAAACAATAAAATTCTAAAAACCTCACTTGATAGAATGAAACACCGCCTGCAACATGGCTGAATCAAAGTCCCCGGATCCGTTACACCCTCTCAAATTCTTGACAAAGTCCTCCACAGTCATGGGCACGTTGAGTTTCTTCGCGTTGTGGTTATGTTGGTCCATGTTCAACATTATAACAGCGTAGGCAAGGCGGAAGGCAGCGTCTGTGTTCGCGAAGGGCTCGCCGTTTGTGCTCTGTTGGAGATTGTATTGTGGGTTAAGGAGGTAAGGTTGGGTTTTTTGTACCAGGCGAAGTGAATTAGACATGAAGTTCGCGGTTTTTTTTTTAAATTAAATGTAATGATAACTTTGTTTCCCAGAATCATTGTTTGAGAGATTACTTTTATTACTAGCTTAATATGGTCACACAAAGCCAGCAATAACCCTCTCCCCCCCCTCGCCATTGAGCATCCATTAAAGCGGATAGGAGAAATTATGACTTGAATAACTAATAGTCCTGCGGTATTTTCACGTTTCATTGAAACATTTTTTTTTGTGTTTCACCAGATTTTTACGGTTTCACTTCAATAGATTACAATCTACAGAAAAGTTAGGCGTTAAATTGTAGGCAGAATATTAGGTTGACAATCTTTCGAGAGTTTACAATCTCGCTTGATAGATTACAATCTAACGAGTTTTACAATTTTACGGTAACAAATACATTATTAAGACTCGAACCTCAAATCACAAAAAAAAACTTACATGCCACCTCTCCGCAAAGCGTTCCATAACAAGGAAGATCAGCGGCGCTTCGCCCGGCAGTCGGAACGTCTCGAGATAAAGCCTCAAGGACTGGTCTATCCTCAGCCCTGCGTAGTCGAAACTGTCTGCGAAGGCGCCTAGGACCGAAGGACCGCCGTCCTCATCTTCACCCCGGGATGAACGTTTGCATATGAATTCACCTGAAACGAGTTTATATGTGAAAAGCGGGATATGGATATCATGAAACGTCATTTAAGACCATGGAGGAAAGTGTACAAGCAAGGTATTCTAAGCGTCAAGCAAAGTGTCTGCATTCGCAGCACTATACTGCCACAATAGACTCTGGCGCCGCACAATAAGCCAACCGCAGTGTAACCAGCCAATCCGAGGTCATTGATTATACCAGTGGTTCCCAACCTTTCTTAGGCCAGGGACCACTTTGGTAGGTTCATTGTTAACAGGGACCATATGGTCCTAGATAAACATGGTCCCCGACAGGATTATAACTAGGGGAGTGAATCTTTAACTCACACTATACAAAAATTGGACAAAAGCGATCAAATTGAGCTCGAAAAATTTACCAATCATTTAGTCATTTTGCCTCTGTTAGGTTCAATTAGGTTGGGTTGAGCTTGTATTTTCTGTGTTGAAAAGTACAAATAACATTTTAATGTTTCGCGGACCGTAGTCGAGGCTCCTGCGGACCACCAGTGGTCCGCGGACCACAGGTTGGGAA
Organism: Xestia c-nigrum; assembly: GCA_916618015.1. NCBI lineage: Eukaryota > Metazoa > Arthropoda > Insecta > Lepidoptera > Noctuidae > Xestia > Xestia c-nigrum. Next base: position 3,064,000 of record OU745261.1, on the reverse strand, counting down.
CCAGTGGATTATACGGACGAGGTAGCCATGACCAATGAGTGGTCGGCCAAAATAGTCACTATGGGGACTCCAGAGCCGCCGGGCGAACTGTATAAAAACAATTACACAGCAATAGGCTAGTTTCCCCCATCAATAAATTGCAAATCTATTTAGTCCGTCAGTTACAGTATTGGAAAATAATGGACACGTATTTTTTGTTTTTGTAAATCAATGAATATTGACAAAGATAAAACGCATCAAAACTAAGGAGTGTGGGCTCGTGATGTCAGAACTCACTAAGAATGATACCAAACAGTGGCGTATTGAGAATTTTAAAAGCGTCGTATCTTCGTCAATTTTGGTTTATGTAAGAAAAAATAGGGGTGAAATATTTTTTGATAATCTAAGTGACGGACTAATTAGATTTTTTTCAGTTAACAAGCCTATTGGATTTAATGCATCAAATAGCACAAATCTGAAATCTACTAATAAATTCCTGATGGATATACTCAATAGCAATTTTTCCAACCTAGGAATCGAACCCAAGAGCTCATGCTCAGTAGTTGCACTTGCACCCACTAGATCAACGAGGCAGTTACTAACAGCAAAAGTACCAATATAACAAAAATGATGTGTGACGAAAACAGTGATGAATACAGGGTGTAAACCACCTTATCACAAAGCCGTTAACCAAGCATTCTGTACATCAAACTAAGTAACTTTCGCAAAAAATATTGCTGGGATACAACTTTTTTTTTGAGGTTATATATCATGTTTTGTGGTAGAACTCAATGTAACGCACATAAAACATTGTGCGTTACATGGTGTTAAAAGTTAAAATTTTACAAAAAAAAATTGTATTTAAAAAAAACTTCCCCCCATATTTCCGTAACTAGAAGGTTCCCAGGTATGGTGTGGAACAAAAATAATTTCGCAATGATGAGGAGAACAAGTGCCTTTCGGCTTCCCGAAGAGGTGTTTTACACCCTTTATAAAATATGTTGATGGAGGGAGGGGAGAGGAAGACTTTAATCAACTATAGATATAGTAAAAGTAAATGACAACGTGACTGTTGACAGAGGAGAATGGAAGAATGGTAACATGACACAAGGGCAGGAAGAAGAAGCTGTATAATAATGTTACGAGCTGGGTATGAGATAAATTAATTACTACCGATTAAACAACACAATAACTTTATTAATCACAAAACAATCAAAACTCAATCACAAATACACTACTGTTTACTATTCACTTAGATATCGCACTTGTAGTTCACTTGGATTCGCTTCGTTGTGTCGCTAAAACAAGACTGCCGATCGCGGCCCTGAGCGCTCTATTTATACTCACCAACAGACACACCAGAATAACCACGAACATTCGAGATGGTCATAAAAAACACTAACAAAAGAAATAGTAAGTACCTACCTACAAAGTAGGTATTACCTATAAAAGTTGTAGGTATAAGCTACTTGTACAAAACAAACAAATATGAACCGTATGCCTTAGGCGTACGGTCGAAATTCTAATGTCTTTGTTTAAATAGGTCGCGAGTTTGTACCTACCTAACTTTAAAACTAATAATAATGGAATGTCCTCGAACTTCTAACGTACACACACTGTAATCACTGGCTTTCTCGAATGTTCTAGTAGGTCCGATGTAACACTGCCCCCTCCTTAGACATGCTCGTCCCGAGCATCATTAGTCCCGTAGTATCGCGCCAACCGGTCTACATGCACAATTTTAGGCGCACCTCGTGGACCCTTCTGTATTCGGTAGGTGACATCGTTGATCCTAGTCACGACTCGGTATGGTCCATCCCATTTTGCTTGTAACTTTGGAGACTTCCCCTTGCTCCGCACTGGGTTATGCAACCACACCAGTGAACCCTCGTCGAAACCCCTACCGTTTGCTTTCCGGTCATAACGGGTCTTCATCTTCTCAGACATCTGTTGGCTGGATTGTCGGATATGCTCATAAACATCGTTCAACTTATTACGCAAGTCATTCGCGTAATCTGTTACACTACATGGAGCATCAGGGGGAGTTCCAGTGATTAAATCAGCAGGTAACCGTAATTCCCTTCCAAAGTTCGCGAAGGCTGGTGTCACAGTCGTACTTTCGTGGACTGCACTTCGGTAAGACAGAAGAAACGGCTGTATGTGCTTGTCCCAATCCCTTTGCCGGCTTTCCACAACTTTCGCCAGATATCTCTCCAACGTTTGGTTGAATCGTTCCACCATTCCATCGGATTGTGGGTGGTAAGAGGTGGTCCTGGTTTTATGGGTACCCATCAATCGACAAGTCTCTTGGAATACTTGCGATTCAAAATTTCTTCCTTGATCGCTGTGTATTTCTAAGGGTACTCCAAAACGACAGAAGACTTCCTGAACTAATTTATCTGCTTCTTGGTTAGGAATGGCGAAGACTTCCGGCCACTTTGTAAAGTAATCCATGACCACCAGGAAGTACCTGTTTCCGCTCTCGCTTACTGGAAATGGACCCGCAACGTCTAGTGCTATCCGTTCCCAAGGGGCTCCAACGTTGTACACTTTTAATGCACCTCTGCTGCGTGTCTGGGGTCCTTTCACGGCCGCACAACTGGTACATTTGCGGCACCAGTCCTCCACATCATCACGACAATGGATCCAGTAAAAGCGTTCTCGAATTTTTAGTAGAGTCCTTTTTACTCCCATATGTCCTCCAGAACAACCATCATGGTAGAGCCGTAGAACATCCGGTACCTTAGCTTTAGGAACAACCATTTGTAGATGACAGCTGTCCCCTCTAGCATTTTCCCATTTACGGCACAAGACTCCATCCTGGATCACCAAGCTGTTCCATTGCGCCCAATAACTCTTCGTGATGGAACTCATCGCTGCCACATCACTCCACCTGGGTTTAGGAGCACCAGCTTTGATCCACTCGAAGATTGGTTTGATGTCCGAGTCATTTTGCTGAGCTTGCTGTAGGGTCTCTTTCCATTCATCGCTGAGATCCGTTCTAAGCATCCTCACGGGCACTACCTCCTTAGTCTCTTGCCTGGCACAGTGCTTACAGTCTTCAGGACAGGGTCTCCTTGACAAGGCGTCTGCATTACCGTGAGTTCTCCCACTGCGATGTTCAGTTATGAAATCAAACTCTTGGAGTAGTTCTATCCATCTCGCCACTTGTCCCTCTGGATTCTTGAACTGTAATAGCCACTTCAGTGCAGCATGGTCAGTTCGTAGTTGAAATTTACGTCCCAGCAAATATTTACTGAAGTGCTGCACTGTCTTTACTACAGCGAGGAGCTCCCGTCTTGTAACGCAATAATTTCTTTCAGGTTTCGATAAAGACTTGCTGAAGTAGGCTATTACAACCTCCCGGTCTCCTTTCCGTTGAGACAGCACGCCCCCAATTCCAGTATTACTGGCATCCGTGTCAACTATGAAGTCATTTTCAGTGTCAGGATATCCCAAAATAGGTGTGTTGCACAGACGTTTCTTTAATTCCTGAAATGCGACGTCGCAGTCCTCGTCCCAACAGAATTGCCTCTTTTCCTCAGTGAGTTTGTGCAGAGGTTTTGCAATGTCGGCAAAATTCTTGACAAACCTTCGATAGTAGGAGCACAAACCCAGGAATGCTCTGACCTGTGTCTTGTCTTTCGGAACTGGCCAATCCTTGACGGCGACTACTTTTTCTGGGTCTGTTTGAACACCTTCCCCCGAAACTATGTGTCCTAAGAAGTTCACTTGCTGTCTGAAAAACGAGCACTTTTTCGGAGTTAACTTGAGATTTGCTGTTTGGATTTTCGACAGCACTCGGTTGAGGTTTTTAAGGTGATCTTCAAATGTACGGCCCACTATGATTATGTCGTCTAAATAGACAAGACATGCGTCTCCAATCAATCCGGCGAGTACTTGCTCCATCAGTCTTTCAAACGTCGCAGGAGCGTTGCACAAACCAAATGGCATAACTTTAAACTGCCATAGCCCTTTTCCTGTTGAGAATGCAGTTTTCTCCTTGTCCTTGGGGTCTATTTCTACTTGCCAGTAGCCACTTTTCAGATCAAGTGTGGTAAACCACTTCATACCAGTCAGCGTATCCAGTGTGTCATCGATCCTAGGCAGCGGGTAGCTGTCCTTTTTCGTGACGTCGTTCAGTCGTCGATAGTCCACACAGAAGCGCATACTGCCGTCCTTTTTCTTTACCAGGACCACAGGAGAACACCATGGACTCGATGAAGGCTCTATAACACCGTCCTTCACCATTCCCTCAATCATGGTTTCTACCTCTTTTTCTCGTGCAACTGGCAGTCTTCTTGGTCGCTGACGGATAGGTAACTCGTTACCTGTATTAATCTGGTGCTGAACAAGTCCAGTTCTCCCTATGTCAGCATCATTCGAAGAGAAAATGTTGGCGTACTGAAGTAACATCTTCTTAGCCTTGTCCATTTCTCCTTTAGTTAAATCGCAGTTTTCCAAAAGCGTTGACACGTCAAATTTTGAACTGCGAATTTCATTTCCGGTAGGGACATCTTGCAATTGACGCATCCAGGCTACTTCCTCGCAAGTGCCGATCAAGGTGCCCTTCTTAATCACTTGCTCCTGGTCACTTGGATTCAGTATGCGTACTGCTGAGACGTTGGTGGCCTTGACCAGAGTTCGTGCCATCTTCCATGGGAAGTCATTGTTCACCCTTTCTATTAGAACACTTCGACCTTTGTTTCCAGAATTTTGTGGCAAACAAATTGGCACAACCGTTTCTGATCTGCGAGGAAGAACAATCTTCTTCAAGCAGTACACTTTCCCTGACGGTGCACCTTCCATGAAGACTTCCTCTGAACCACATTTCAGTACTCCTTGATCAACGTCGATCTCACAACGATATTTCCGCATGAAGTCCAAGCCCAAGATGCAATCGTCCACTATGTCAGCCATGATGACATTCTGCTTGTAAAATCTGTCACCCAGTTTTAACTCTACCTCCTTCTTGCCTCGGACGTTTATGTGCTGACCGGTAGCTGTTAGTAACTGTATACGGTCGTGCTTATTGAAGTAGTCCCCAAGAAACCGACTTGCTAGTTTGGAATTGACGACCGTGTGAGAAGCTCCAGTATCCAACGTCAGTTTGCATGGTGTTCCATTGACTTCGCCTTTGATGGTCAGGCTGTTCCCGTCATGTGCTTGCGAGATCAAGATTCTCGGGGCTCTTTCAATACCAGCCAGCACCCGCCCCCCAGTCCTGGCATTTACTCGTTTCCCTGCTGTGGCTGGGCAGTCACTTCAGCCACTCTTCCCTGCTGATCTTCTCTCGGGGTGCTGCGCTTAGGGCAGCTGGACCGAAGATGACCCCTTTCTCCACAAGTGTAGCACCTAGGACTATACCCCTGTGGGCGGTCGCGTACAGGTGATGCAACAACCTCCCTGACACGGTGCGTTCGGTGGTCTTGCCTCACTGCCTCTACTTCTAAGGCATGGGCCAAGGCGTCCTTCAAGGTCTCATGATGCCCCAGTCTCACGGCAGCTCTAACTTCTAAGTCACGTATTCCATCAACGAAGGCCTGTACCAGATTTCCATCAATCAGTGCAGGGGCAGACTGGTAGGCTTTCCGAACGAGTTTTTCAATTTCCAGGGCCCACTGCTGTAGGTTCTCGGCACTACGTTGAACACGGTCCTTCAACTTGGCACGGAATACGTGCTCCAGGTGCGCGTCGCCGTATCTGGACTCCAACGCCTCCAGCAGCTGCTCGTAGGTTACATCCTTGCCGAGTGCCTCGAGAATAGTTAAAGCCTGGTCTCGGAGGCCCAAAGTGAGCGCGGTCATGGCTTGTGGTTTGGTCCATCCATTCGCCTTCATGACGGCCTCAAACTGGATTTTGTAAGCCGACCACGAAGATGTGCCGTCGAATGGAGGCACTTTAAAACCACGCGAAGATGGTGCAGCAATCACCGAAGCTACAGTCCCGCCTTCAGTCTTCAGTTCGCCCAAAGCCTTCTTTACCCCAGCAATCTGAACTTCGGCCTCCGAGATGCGATTCTCATGCTGGTGGACCTGTTCTTTCATCAACTTGATGTCCTTGCCAAAACTTGCATGCAGATCCTTTATGAGGAGCATCTGCTCGTCCTGGCGGCGGACCTGCTCCTCTTTGTCCTGCTGCAACTGCTCTTCCAACCGGCGAGCCTGCTCCTCTTGACGGCGAGCCTGCTCCTCTTGACGGCGAGCTTGATCCTGCAGCAGCGCCATTAAAGCTGACAAGTCTGGCGCCCCTGATGCTGGAGAAACTCCGGATAGGCCAGCGACTGGCTGTGACGTAGGCTGGACACCACCCGGTGTCTGTGTCGGAGAATCCCCAAACCGCCTTTGGTCCATATCCTGCTGTCGCTGGCTTCTGGTACGGATACCCTCCGTGTCGTCCTTTGGTAGAATTGGCATAATTTATCTCTCACTTCTGACACCAATTTGTTACGAGCTGGGTATGAGATAAATTAATTACTACCGATTAAACAACACAATAACTTTATTAATCACAAAACAATCAAAACTCAATCACAAATACACTACTGTTTACTATTCACTTAGATATCGCACTTGTAGTTCACTTGGATTCGCTTCGTTGTGTCGCTAAAACAAGACTGCCGATCGCGGCCCTGAGCGCTCTATTTATACTCGCCAACAGACACACCAGAATAACCACGAACATTCGAGATGGTCATAAAAAACACTAACAAAAGAAATAGTAAGTACCTACCTACAAGGTAGGTATTACCTATAAAAGTTGTAGGTATAAGCTACTTGTACAAAACAAACAAATATGAACCGTATGCCTTAGGCGTACGGTCGAAATTCTAATGTCTTTGTTTAAATAGGTCGCGAGTTTGTACCTACCTAACTTTAAAACTAATAATAATGGAATGTCCTCGAACTTCTAACGTACACACACTGTAATCACTGGCTTTCTCGAATGTTCTAGTAGGTCCGATGTAACAATAATAAAAACTCACCAATCATTTTCTTATCCAGGTCGGGGTTTTCTCTCAAGAACATGGCGACTTCGTGAGGGTCTAAGGGGGTGGCGAACACTCCATGTTCCTGCAGGAACTCGATGCCGCGCTCCGGTTTCTGGTTGAACAGTTCTGTGCCTTGGGTTACCCACTGCAAGGGAATATACACATTTTACTATGTCATCAGCTTGCAACCCCGAATGCCGCGGAATCCGTGACGGATTGAGTCAGTGAAATTGACTCTCGACACGAAGATGCCTATTTCTAATTGGGTGACGCCTGCTTTCGTTTGTCAATGTGGCTTTATTCAATAGTAAAGTTATACTATCAAACAAAAAGGTGTCAAATATTTTAAAGATAATTAACAGTATAATATCTTTCACAATGGGACCAAACCCGAAATATTTTAAAGTAATTTTAACAAAGACAGTTTTCAACAAAACTTAAAATTACTGCTGACTGCACCACAAAATAAAACGAAAGAACCAACCAACCTTCTTTATATTCTTAATATTGTCCAACTCAGCTTCCGTGGGCAGATCTGACGAAGGTTTATGCCTGCCCGTCCTTCCGCTGCTGAAGTACTGACTGATATCATGGGTGACATGATCACTGACCACAGACACGTCATCCAAGCCTCCTAACTCCAACGAAACATGTCCACCTCGTGCATCCCTCTCTGTCTCTTCCTCCCCATTAGGTATTTCTATCTCTGTCTTTACTTCCTTATTTTGATTACACCCCATTTCTATAGCTTCTACTATAGTCATTAATGCTTCTAGGGACAGCGAATGGATGTTATAAGCTGTTGATGAAACGACATTTTTGGATAGTAGTTTCGTTAATTCTTCAAAAACATTCATGCAGTAAATATCGCAGTCATAGTTTAGATATATCTCTGCACACAGCCCGGGTATTCTAAACATTTGAGAGAGACTTTCTAGAGCTAAATGGTGAATTTCTTTCAACTCGTAAATGGCTTTTGTCGTGTCTGCCGAAATTATTTCTATGATTTTCTTGTAGAAAGCCTCCATTTGGAACTTTAGATGTGTTCGGAGTGCTTCGAAGAGGAGGAAAGAAACTTGAAGGTCGAGCGCGAATATTGATATCCTTTCTGTGCTCAGCAACTGTGAACAATAAAACTTGGTCAATATGGATTAATGTCGCATAACAGAAACGCACGAAATTCCGAAAACCACAATATAGCATAGAATCAACTTACATACTAAATAAAATGCCTGAGCATTGTATAGAATAACTAGATATTATATAGCATGACTAAATTATAAGCTTTACCAATAACATATACTCATAATGTAAATTATAAAACGCCTATCCCAACGCAACGCAAGTAAGGAGAGAGTTTTCCGCGGCAGTGTTAATCACTGCTATCAAACTATTAAATAGTGTCTCTTTTATTGACACAGTACCTACATCTATTAAGTAGATGTTTCTAGAGCAAGAAAACCGTAGATATCTAGTCGCTTCATCACCAATGATGGGACAGGTGGCAAATACTTAATGCTATCACTTACACTCAACAGATTCCTGCAAAGCGGGTCTTTAACCAGGTACAGAAGAGATGGGTACTTGGCCAGCTGGTCGGCTGACACCTCAAGAGCTGTTCCAACCAGGGACAGGCCCAAGTGCACCATCCCTGATGTGTTCTGACTGTCCAGAGGGTTGCAGAGAGAGATCAGGAATCTAGAGACACAGGGATGATATGTTACTCCAGGATTCGATTCATTCACACGATCGAATCCGAACGATCGATCGTTCGTTCGTTGGATTTTTCGTTTGGTTGTAACTTACAATGACGAGTTTAGCTCAATCGACATACTTGTCCATAAAAAAACTGTTATGTAAGAACAGAGGTGCCAATTTTTTGGTGGACCTCAATCTAATCATCGAAATACAACCTCTCACCACCTGAAAATTTGTTTTTTTTTTACCTTTTCGAGTAGCTAATTATCTGCCTACATTGATAGATAAATCCATGTCGACATTTTTGTTCTCTAGTATCGGAACCAGATAAATTTTCGTTGAACCCCACTTACAACTGGTCTATAGCCATTTTTTTTTCACGCCGGGTCTCCCGTGGACGCCTGGGGGTTCACCTAAACCATTTTGGGAATCACTGTGTAAGAGTAACAGTTCTTTAATGCAGACCAGGCCTGCAGCAAAATCTCGTACTAACTGCTTCTAAAAAATTGCAAATCCTTATGAAGACTGTTCCCTGACGCAGATCAGGCAGGTTGAAGAGCTAACCTTAGGATGCAGATGGGTCTCGTAGGTACCAACAGCTTCTAGAATTTTCTAGGACTGACCTGAACAGTTCCCTGACGCAGACGAGGCCGTACGGCTGCAGGTTGGCCTGTTCTTCTTGGGGAGTGAACCTGATGCCGCGGTGGTTCACGTACTCTGCCACTGTCTTCTCACCGCTATCTTCTATGGGTGCTTCAGGAGTGACAAGGTCGATGGTTTCGATGGGGTCAATGGTTTCAATGGGGTCAATGGTTTCGATGCCGTCTGGTTCTGGGGCTGGGTTTTCTGCGTACAATTATTTCATCATTTATGAGTGCAAATTAGCTGTGTGAATCTGTTTCAATTTTTTACCTAGTATCAACCATGGACTCCAATGGCATAATCAAAGATTTAAAAAATGATTTTCAATCATTGCCAGAACTTAGCAGTATTAGAAAATCTGGCTCAATATTTTTAACAAGAAAACCTAGTTTTAAATAACACGGTTATTGTACTACCGAGTTCACTGACAGTCTGCCATTTCACCCTTAAACCCTAAGCAATAAGATTGAAAACTGCTCGAGCGTCAGTGAACTCGGTGATACAATGCTTAGGTGACTGAGGATAATGATTGCTTATTTGGCAAAATAATCAGTACTTAGTGAGCGAAGTATAACGAAACCTTAAAAATATCAAATGATGGAAGACCACATGAACACACAACACTCCACTCCGGTTGTTGGCGCACACATACGCCCCGAGCACGCATGAGAGGGACGCGGGAGGAGAGAGATAGCTGAGGCCGGCCCTACCCCCCTTCCCACCACCAGAGGCGTCTCACACCCAACAGTACGACCACCGCAGCAGCCATTAAGAGCGGGCGTCATCGGCAGAAATACTACGCCGATGACGACAATATGCCTAGCGGCATATTGTCGCGTCGCGTTTCGCTGCGACTTTGTACTCTTTTTCATTCATCTTTGAATATAGAACCAATTATTCGGAGCTTTACGTATCATTTAATTTTATCTCCACACACTATCCTCAAGCAAACGGGACGAGATCACAGTCCCGACACCACTTCTCAAATCCACCATAACTTGGACTAAAAACCCTGGTGAAGCACGCAAGAAAACCCTGTACACTACACCAGAAAAAATGATCACCCACCTTCCTTCTCCAGATCCTGAACGTCCTCAGTCGTATCCTCGCTGGGTTCCACCTTCTCATCAGCGCTGTCGGCACTGACGCACTTCTCCAGCAGCTGTGTGATGGACGTGTTGGCGCTGGCAGCCAGGTCCATGGACGAATGGCGGCCATGTTTCTTGACAGGGCTCTTTACCGAGTCTACCGGCTCGATTGTTATTTCAGCTTCGTTTATTAGGTTTTTATCTTGGCTGCGAAAAAATAAAATAAAAGCGGATGAAAATTATATTTGTATATTGTTTTTTAGGGAGAGTAGTCGCAAGCGTGACTGCTGAGCAAGAGGGTCCTTGTTTTGCGGATGAGAAATCATTAAATGACCCCACACACTCTGGGCGGGGCGGGAGGGAGTGTCAGACTTTTACTGACTAAAACCCACTCATGTTCCTTCCTAGCCCTTTACATTCCGGGGCCGCGGTATCTCTTTTGAATAGTCCCGCAGCCCCGAACAGTCTCGAAGCCCCGAACAGCCCGCAGCCCCGAAAAGTACGGAAGCTCCGAACAGTTCCGCAGCTCCGAACAGCCCCGCAGCCCCGAACAGTCCCGCAGCCCCGGAGCAAGAGGGTGTTGGGTTCTATTTCGAGTCGGGCAAACGGTCATTAAATTTTCAATCAGAAATCTCAATAGGAGCCACGGAGTCAGGATTTGAGCCCGGTTGATGGCATTAGGCTCGCCCCCTATTACATGGGACTTAAACATAACTGGCGAAATGTGGGTGTACTATTAGGAACACCCAACCCTTCAGGGATTACAATCGTTATGTTATATTATCTGACTAGCTTCGGCCCGCGACTTCGTTCGCGTGAAGTTTTGATATTGCAACAAAAGTCTCTCGCCGCGTCTGTCTGTCCCTATGTATGCTTAGATCTTTAAACCTACGCAACGGATTTTGACGCAGGTTTTTTAATAGATAGAGTGATTCAAGAGGAAGGTTTTAGTATATAATCTTACGATCTTAGTTTAAAATAATAAAGAAAGTTTAAGAAAGTCAAAAAGATAATAAAAATAATAATTACGTATGTCTGATGTCAGTCTTGCTGGCGTCGCCTTCTGCTTCAAGCTCAGTCGTAGTTGTGCTTGGTTGTTCACTTATTGAAGATTTTCTTTCCAAAGAATTTGAACCTGAAACAATGTATTTGTATTATAATATATATATCTGTATTCAGACCAGATTACATCCAAATGGACATTTGCGTTAGCATTCGAAAATTATAGCTGATTTTTAAGATAACCAGAATTGGAATCTCTGTATGAAAACTGAAAAAAATTAACAGCAGTGCCGCAAAAAGTATTCTACATTCAAACAGTGTATTTAACTGGATGTAGAACGATCGTTTTAAAGTTGTATTTTAATTATTAGAAGGCTCAGTCGATAAAATCAAAAAAATCAAAATCAAACCATTTATTTCAAGTAGGCCACTTACAGGCACTTTTGAATTGTCGAAACAAAGATGAAAAGTAAATGTAGCTACAGTCCCAGTCACAAGACATAAAAACTGTGAAAATACTGTAGTTGCCCATTCCCTAGCGTAGATCTCTATGGAGAAGAAGAACGGGCAACAAACTCCATAATATAAATAATGATAATATTGAAACAAAAAATATTGCTGATCGTCGACATTGTGGTAATTTAAAAAAGCCTTACGTTGTACTACTTACATTTCTTGTTTCATATTTCGTCGATTTTAACGTGCATATCATTCTGACCTCCTCTAATTATTCATTTTAAAAGTAATTTAAGAAGTAACAGAATATTACACACCTTTTCGAGTCCGAATATTCGAGTCGGTAATATTTATTTAGTAAAAAATCCAATACAAAGCTATATATATTCGGCTATCATTTGGCTCCGTCCGATTAATAAAGTCCAAATAATTGAAGCTAAGCTAAACGATTTTTTTTTCGAACGTACATTATTCATCATCTGTCTAACTTTTTTCCAACTATGTTGGGAGGGATTCCAGTCAAACTAGTTGTAGCTGAATACCAGTACCAGCGCTGTGACGTTTTTTTTTAAATGTTACAGCACCATGCCGAGATAGGAGCCTTTTGGCCTCGTACAGGACGAGTTTCATTTCTTTTAATTTTTATTTTTATATATTACTAGCGGACGTCACGCGGTTTCACACGCGTAATTCCCGTTCCCGTGGGAGTACGGGGATAAAATATATCCTATGTTACTCGTGGATAATGTAGCTTTCGAATGATGGAAGAATTTTTTAAAACGGTCCAGTAGTTTTTAAGCCTATTCATTACAACCAAACAAACAAACAAACAAAGTTTTCCTCTTTATAATATTAGTGTAGATATTTTTCAAATATATATTTGTTTCTTTTTTCTGTGTAATTTTTATACGGTTAATTTTGATGTGTTTGTCCTGTATGGGCTAATAAATGCTTTTTCTTTCTTTTCTTTCTTTCTTTCAGTATTTTACTTGAAGCGACTCACTATCTGACCTCCGCAAGCCAGCTTAGTACTGGGTAATACAATAGCGCCTTCCACACGTACAGTTCGGACCGCGCATTTTAGACTGCGTTCCAAACCGCAGTTAGATCTGTATAGTTTGGTCTGCGGATCAAACTATTGTGCTAATCACGATTAACAATGCATTCACGGTTTGGATTTCCGACGAAACTTACATAATTTAGACAAACGTTCCGAACTGTGCGTGTAAATGGATTTTCAAGAGTTTGGACTGGCACGTGGAACGTAATAACTATTAAAAGTTTTTATACGGTAGTAAGGAAAATGGACGATCGTTTGGTCATTGCATTAGCTAAATTTGTAGTTTTAAACAGCCGAAATAAACTAAAATTATCTATTAAATAACTAACTTAAATACTGTATTTTTTTACTGACGAAATCGCGATCAGCTGAAACAAAACCTACTTGACTTGCAAAAACCAACGAGCTCGTGAAATGCTTTGTTTCTCATATTCCTGTTACTACACTCCTTTCTTTTTATCTTCCAGAGACAAGGATGTACACGGAACAAACGAATGACCTCTGTGATAGCTTCGACACTCCAAACCGCCATTTTTGTAATTTACGTTTATACGTGACTAGCTTCTGCCCGCGATTTCGTTCGCGTGAATTTCCCGCTTGCAACATTTCTTATTGCTGCTCCGCTCCTATTGGTCATAGCGTGATGTTATATAGCCTTCCTCGATAAATGGACTATCCAACGCAAAAATAATTTTCAATTCGAGCCGGTAGTTCCGGAGATTAGCGCGTTCAACCAAACAAATAAACTCTTCTGCTTTAAAATATTAGTATAGAAGTATAGATGCGAGCATAAAACTGTGAGTCAGTCGCTTGCGTCGATATGCCAGATCGGACTGTTAGACCTGCACATCTAGACGTACAGTTCGCAGCGAGGGATGGAACCGTGCGTGCTGTTTCCCGCGGTTCGAACTTTACCTGTAGAGGGCGCTAATACCCCTTGGTAAGGCTGGAAGTCAGATTTTCCGAACACTGACTACTTAACGACGACTGTCAAAGATCTACCATTGATAGCCGGGACCAACCGTTTATCGTGCTTTCCGAGACACGGAGAACGAGAAATTCGGTATGTCGGTAATGGGTGGTCACCCATCCCCGGAACAACCTAGGCAAGCGCGGCTTAACCTGAACATCGACCCCGGCTGTTATTATTGAGCTACGAGATGCTCCGAACGTACATCTATTTATTTATTTATAAAGGTTTTGCAACAGCTTTTGAGTACAAAATATCTTAAGTAGATGAAGATTTTACAATCTTGGACTTAAATAGTAGGTAAATTACTAGTTAACCAACGTTACTAGATATGTAATACAAGTAAACTAAACAACTACGCAATGAAACTCATTTAAAACAATTTATAATTTAACTTACGAACGGAATCGCTATAAATCAACCAACAAATTTACTGTTTAAATAACGAAATTAAAATTATACAATTTATTTATAATACTGTACATGTTTTATTTTAATAAAGATCATTCTTAGTTAAAATAAACCAATTAAAAAAATCAACGTCGTCCTCGAAGTCACAAAAGTTAGTACCCACTACCTCGATAGATGGCGTTGTTAGGTTCGGCTGAATCGCGCTATGGTTTCGTTACACGCCGGAGTATAAGTACCGTCGGTGACTACGGCCAGATTAAAGGATCGGCTACTGGTCCGAACAGTGTTGTGAAGTGTGAAGCGCCACCAATCGAAATTGTTCGGAAAGTTTTTCCCAAATTGTGCGGACGAGTGTGGGTACTCGGGGAAAACTTTTTTTCGCCCGGACCGCCAAACAGCTTCACTTTCCCTGTGTTCGTACAAGTGCCCAGCACTGGTGCGAGCACAGGGGGAGTTTCCCACGCAGCCCGGTGCAGCTGGCACCGTCGCGGTCGCGAATCCAGCAAAACTTTTTAAGAACTTTTTAAGAATTTTTATACAGTGTGCGTTTTTAATCTACCAAGATGCCCAAGCCTGGCTCTCGCGGATCACTCGACCGTGATGATGCCGGCCAGTCGCAGCCCCCTCCGGGTATGGACCGGACAGTGTCTCTGCCGAACATCGGTGATGCAGTGCCCGGTGCAGCCCCGACTGGACCCCCCCCTCCTCGCAGTGAAGAGAGGAAGGGGCCCAACAAGAAGAGGCTGTCCCAACCGTCCCAACCGGACCAACCCACCCAATCCGGACCCAGCACGGTGGCGGCCATGCACGGCCCGCCGACGACGCCGGCGCCTGCGCGCGGTGCGCCGACGCCCTCGCCGAGCCAACCGCAAGCCGTGGCTGTGCGACCGCCCGCGTTTCGCCCGGTGCCCATCCAGGCCCCGGGCCCTGCTGCTGCAGTAGCCGGACGCGCACCACATGCGCGCCCCCCCGCACCCATCGCACGGGTAACTGTGCGCGATGCCACACCACCGATGCGCGCCCCCGCGCCGGCACCGAGAGCCCTTGCGACCGGAGCTCGCCCGGGAGCGCCTTCGGCGACCCCTTACGTGCGCCCCTCGGTGCGCCCCACTACCCGTGCCGCGCCTGTTGCACGACCCACCGCGTCGAACGCGCCCCCCGGGGCTGCGTCCGCGGTGGCCTCCAGCAGCCGCGGCCCCACCACCCCGCGCACCGCCACTGCCCGCCCCGGCCACAGCTCAATGGCCGGGCAGGCCCAAGCGGAACGGGAACATGTCAACACGACAAGGATGGCACCCGGCGGCCGGCCGAATATCTCGGCGCCGCAGGTGCCCGACTCGCCGGCGCCTCCCCGTGCGTCGGCCTTCGACTCGCCGGCGGCGCTGTCGGCATGCTCGTCGCGAGCCGGCTCGAGCATGTCGATAGCTTCCGTGGGCTCGGTCGAATCAGGCCGAAGCGCGCCTAGGAGGCGCTCCCCCATGGTCTCCCCGTCGCCGTCGCTGGGATTCGGTTATGAATTCCAGCTGGAGCCGCGCCCACAGCGACGGCGCCGAAGCACCGACGAAGATGTCGAAAGAGAGGAGGCCAAGCGGTACTGCCCGGACTCACCGCGGCCACAGCGCGATCGCGCGCCGATGCGCGGCCGGGGCGACGCCGCTTCGCCTACCTTCGCGGAGGCGGTAAGGCGCACACCAGCAGTGTCGCCGACAACGCCGACGCCCACAACCAGTCGCCAGGAGGCCCACAGAGGGGTGAGTTCTCCTGATAATTGCTCTCCTACAGCTCAATCGGCAGCCCCCGTGGACAACGCAGGGACAAGTAAGGAAGCAGCCACCCAAAGGCCGAAGCCGAAGCCTACCAAGAGGCCGAAGTATCCTCCGCTGATTGTGGAGAGGCTGCCGGGATGGGCCTCGCATTTTAGGGCCCTGAGGGAAAAGCTGGGCCACCCCCCCAATGCCAGACCATTTGGCATGGGTATTCGGTTCTCTCCGGAAGGTGAGGCCGAATTTAGGGTGGTCCAGAGATACCTGACGGACCTGGAGAAAAGTGAGGGCATATCCTGGTTTGCCTACTCGCTCCCAGCGGAGCGAAGCCTGAAGGTGGCCATCTCAGGGCTGCCGGTCGATACCCCACCAGAGGAGATCGAGGAGGAGCTCCGGGCGATGGGACACATTCCGGAATACGTGCGCCATATAAAGGCGCGCCAAGGACGACCCGGATGCGTGTTCCACGCCGTCCTAAAGAGGACTCCGGAGGCCAGGTCCATCTTCGACACAAGCACTTTCATGTGCATGAAAGGTGTCAAGATCGAGGCCTGGCGGGGGAAAAGAGGGCCGGCACAGTGCCACCGGTGCCAAAAGTTTCGGCACTCGTCGCAACAGTGTCACCGGCCGCTCGCCTGCGTCCGATGTGGCGAGGGGCACGCAGCACGAGATTGCCCCCGTCCACGTGAAGAGCCGGCGACGTGCGTGAACTGCGGGGGTGAGCACCCCGCGAATAACGTACGTTGCCCGACCTATCAAGCGGAGATACGCAACAGGCGAGCGGGAACAGTCGCCGCCACGACCGCCTCACGCCGACCGCAAGAGGTCACCGAGAGGCAGCGCAGAGATGTGGCCTCCACAGAGGACCAAGGCGCGTCGCTTATGGCGGCGGCCAACGGGCCCTCAACCAGGGGAGAAGCCCCCCCCCCCTCCTCCTCCAAGCGGCGGAGGAAGCGGAAGGGGAAGAAGAGAGGAGGGAAAGGTAAGACGTCCGACCCCCCCCCCCCCGCAGCAAAGGAAGACACCGACAGGGGCGACACTACCTCGTCCCTGGCGCAGGCTGTGACTTCAACCCAAGCGCAGCAACAACTACAACAACCCAAGAAGAGTGATGGACCGTCAGCCGACGCCGGCATAGCGCGGCCCCCGGCCCGTCAGCAACAACAACAACGGCCCAAAAGGCCGACCAGCACCGGTCCAGCTGCCGGCGCTGAACCAGCAACGTCATCGCTGAAAATGACGAACACTAAAGAATTCACAGCCTGCGCTATTCGCCTGTTAATGGACCTCATGAAGGCCATAAGACAGGGACAAGACGTGGGCCTAATTATCCTCGACGGCCTGACCTCACTCCTCCAATATTATGGATAGGCCGTTGAGGGTAATTCACTGGAATGCCCGCGGCCTTAGAGGTAAGGTCGCCCCCCTCCGCCGCCTACTACATGAACAGGACATCGACGTGGCGCTAGTAAGCGAGACGATGCTGGGACCGGAGATCAGACTCAAAGTCCCAGGCTACCTCGCTTACAGGAAAGATGAGAGGTCGGCACTCAACGCCCCCTACCGTGGTCTGGCGGTACTGGTGAGGCGTAGGGTTGTCCATCAAGAGCTTCCTGTGCCGTCTGTCGGCACGTTCTACGCGCTGGGAGTGCAGCTCCATGTCGCCGGCGAGGACATCGCCCTGTACGCCTGCTACAAGGCGCCCTCGGCTAACTTAGACCCTAAGGAGCTGAGGGCCCTTCTTGAGGCCAACAGCGGCGCGACGTTGCTTGCCGGCGACCTCAACTGCAAACACCCAGCGTGGAACTCCGCCCGGACAAACACGGGGGGCAGACGACTCTACGCGGACGCGGAAGCCCACGGCTATACGGTGTCCGGCCCAGAGGCGCCTACCCACTACCCGGATGCCAGGACCAGCATGCCGGACGTGCTGGACATCGTAGCCTTCCGTGGGCTACACTGCCAGATCACGCAACAAGTGTTGGACGACGAGATGCAGAGTGACCATCACCCAGTTCTCGTCGTCCTATCGGGGATGCCGACCCGACAGATGCCCGCAGCGCCACGTCGACGAATCGACTGGGAAGCATTCAAAGAAAGGACTGAGGCCACCACTCCGACTCGGCCCGTGACTACCTCCGCGGACGTTGACCAACTCGCGGACGACGTCACTGCTTGCATCAAGAACGCCTTGGAAGCGGCGACTACGACAGAACCGCAGGGGAGAGTGCTACAGCCGCCCCTGCCAGCGTATCTTCAACGTATGATCGCCGACAAGAGGCGTCTTCGCAAGCAGTGGCAACAACTTAGATGTCCGACATTGAAGACCCAGGTCAACAGGCTCGCGGAGAAGATAAAGGCCGAGCTCCGGAACCGCGAAGCCGAGAGCTGGGAGGAAAGAATCCAGGAGGCGGCAGGCAGCTGGCCGTCCGTACATAGACTGTGCCGCCAACTAAAGAACACCCCAGCTCCGGTGCGCCCACTACTCGACAGCAGCGGGGCGCTCAAGTATGTGGCAGAGGACCGCGCGGAGGTCTTCTCTGAGCACCTGGAGCGTCAATTTCGACCGAACCCGACTAACGACGTCGACCATGTCGCAACAGTCGAGAAACACCTTGGGGACTATTTCGCCGCGCCGATAGCTCCCGAGGAGGATCCGATATTTTTCTCGCCTGGGGCAGTGAGACGCGCCATCCTAAGGACGAAACCCAGGAAGGCCCCCGGTGCTGACGGTATCACCAACACAGCGCTGCGCCAGCTGCCGTTCCGTATGGTAGCGGCACTCGCGCGCCTGTACACGGCGATACTGCGCACCGGGACGTTTCCGTCCTCTTGGAAGGAGGGGCGCGTCATCATGCTGCCCAAGGCGGGGAAAAACATATTGAAGCCGGAGAGCTATCGGCCCGTAACATTGCTGCCAACCACCTCCAAGGTGTTTGAAAACCTCCTGTTGCGGCATCTCCAGCCGCATATCGACCCGAGGCCCGAGCAGTTCGGGTTCAGGTCGGAACACAGCACGACGCTCCAGCTGTCGAGAGTACTGCACCACATGGCCCAGGCCGTGAACAAGAAGGAGTATGCGGTAGCAGTACTCCTCGACATGGAGAAGGCCTTCGACCGCGTGTGGCACGAGGGCCTAATTTTCAAACTGTCCACGTCGGACGCGCCCCGCCGCGTCGTAAAAGTGGTCCAGTCCTTTCTTACAGGAAGAAGCTTCCGCGTGGTGGTCGAGGGAGCGCTCTCCAGTGCCCGTCCGGTGCTGGCTGGCGTGCCCCAAGGCAGCTGTGTGTCGCCAGCGTGTTACTCACGTTACACCGACGACATCCCCACGACGCCAGAGGCGATGCTCGCGCTGTACGCCGACGACGCCGCGTACATTACTACATCGCTCAACGCGAAGTACGCGGCGGTCAAGATGCAGCGCGCGCTAGACTTGCTGCCTGCATGGCTGTCGAAGTGGCGGCTATCGGTTAACGTGGGTAAGACGCAGGCGATGGTCACTGGACTAGTGCCCCTCCCACCACCCCTGACTCTACATGGCGCCGATGTCGCGTGGTCGCCCCGGGTAAAGTACCTAGGGGTCACCATCGACCGTCGGCTTACCATGGGTCCACATGTCCGCCAGGTCGCGGCGCAAGCTGGAGTAGCCCGCTTCCAGCTCCGACCAGTGCTCTCTTCCCGACTGCCGGCGCGCGTCAAGCTGGGCGTGTATAAAACTTATATACGCCCGATACTGACGTACGCCGCCCCCGCTTGGTATGGCCTCGCGAGCGAGGGCCACAAGAAGCTCCTCCGCACGCAACAAAACTTTGCGTTGCGGACCATCATTGGTGCCCCTCGCTACGTGAGGAATGACGTCATACAGCGGGACCTCGGAATCGAGAGCCTGGACGCCTTCATCCGGCGCCTTGCGACGGGAATGTTCGCGCGTGCCGACGCATCTGCTTGGCCGCACGTCAAGCACATAGCGCCCTGGCATGCGCGCCCCCCTGACGCGAGGCGCCCCCTCCCCCGCGACCTGGTAGCGGACGTTGACCCCCCCCCACCGGATTTGACGCCTGGGTAAGCTGTTTCCAGGCTACACGCAGCTTACCTATACAAAATGACTCCACATACACAACACACACCTAGCTATGCGACCTGTGCTAAGTTAATATAGGCAGGGCGCGTAGCCACAAACATACATGCACCTCTACACATTCGCGTAGACACACGCGTCGGGACGCAGCGCGGGCTTGCCTCCCACGCAATCATGGGCGGTGTCACACAAAACAATACCGCCTATACACACATATCGGTTCCCTGTCCGTAACGCAACCGGCTAGCTCTGGAAGCGGGGCGGGCAGGAGCCATACATCCGCCGTAGGTGCGTCGGAGTCGTCACCTCTGCCGCTGGTCGTCCCCCGCCGGGCCTCCTCCGGGTAACCGGAGGTCTCACCTGGCGGGGACTGACCGCCGAGGTGGCGTGAAGATAACAGCGCTATAAAAGCGCTGTAGGCGCGCCTACGGAAACTCAATAGCAATCTTACACAGGCGTGTGAAATATTCACACGCCAACAGGCTCATGTCAATAATTGACAACAAAATGACGGGCCTGTAGTTACAGGCCGAGGTAAAGCCTCCGCGGCCAGGGGGCATAGCCCCGTGACCGCCTGCCGCGCCCCCTGACGGGGGCGCCGAGCAATTCACCACGTAGGCGTAGGCCAGATTAAAAAGGGTGTTTGTCGCTTCTATGACACATGCGCCGTAAGGTGCGTGGGGTATGGTTATCAAGACATACCCAACACATAATTTTTGGATCAGAGAGGCTGTTGGTTACCCTAAAGTAATCGGCGCCTCCTCTGCAGAAGACCTTTGGGTGAAATACTGACCGGGCTGTCAGCGCCATCTATGAGCCGGTGGGAACACTAAAACTTGTTGGATTTATTTTGGGTTGGGCACGATTTATTTTTACGGCGTTTATTTTAATACAATTAAAGTGTTTAAATATATTTTTGGTTGTTTCATAGTTCATTGCGATAACAAAGGAGAATGACCAAAGTGGACCAAAATTTGAAAAAAAAAAAGAAAAGTTCTGCCCCCAGATTTACTACATAGCTTATTTGAAAGACTGGTTCAAAAGCTTAATTTTCTTCTATGAAACTGAAAAAATCTGTCCCACGGAATCATAGATATTAGCTGAAACGTGAACTTGAAAAAAAGTAGCACATTCACTTGCACATTCAAAATTGTTGAATTAGTCTGTAACTGTGGGTTAGAATTTGATGCACATTGGCACACATAGTAAGTCCAACATTATAAGTTAACCCACAATGGAGTCAACCCTGGGGGCAGCAGTTTTTTTTTGGACCAGAGCCCATACATTTTTGGTCATTCTCCTTTAAACTGGAGTCAAGAGATCATTTTATTAAGAGTTTCTGCGTTTGATCCATACCTATTTTTGTTTTTCTTTTGGTAACGGATCAATTATTCAATTTTCAAATGCTATTTGTATATTTTTCAGTTTGGTGCAAGGCCTTTCTCTATCACCCGCATATCATAATGACGCATCAAATATAAAGAGATTATTGATAACCAAATATCAAAATAATCTCACTGTCGAATCATAAAAGCTGAATACTTTAATAATTTGATTACTGAAAACATGTCCTCAGAACCTTTAAATCGTAATTGTTTTTAGCTCGACATTTGCTCTGTATTTAGTACTAGCGGACGTGACGCGATCGACGCGCGTGAATCTATGCGCGTAGTTGCACCCTGCATCAATACGACCAGAGCTTAACCGATGCTCCATTCGAATTGAATCAAAAAACGCCGCTTGACTTAGCTCTAGAGCCGATTCAAATAGAGTTCAGGGAGTATAGAGGTCAAACGGACTTCTGCGATCGGTACGAGCCGAATGCAAAACGAATATGTGTAGTTGTTCCTTCAGGTCGGCTATGTGCAACAAATACTGGAAAATCGAATGTGCCCAGCCGAACAATGGTGTAGCACCCCGAAGGCTTAAGGGCTACACTTCTGCTTCCGCTTCAGTGTACTATTTCCTTAATTTAGACGGTAAATAAAATTGGTGTTAAATTTATCCAAAAGAAAAAATCGTTTATTGGAAACCAATTGTCGGATATTTAAAAAATCTTTCTACAGACATTTCCACCCTTTCTAATTAAAGTTACAAGCTAAGTTCTCAACCACAATGCGGCTAGCACTAAGCATTATTAAATATACAAGACCTAAAGTTCAATTGCCTGAATTAGGTGCAGTTGCGCGGCAGACAGCGAACGCGCATATTATAAATTCATACGCAGCCGACTGGGCCCATGATCGATCATCGATATCTAGATAGGACTAGGTATATTAGATTTGTAAAACTAAGGGCGTAGTTCTACCGGGGCGAGGGAGGAACGAAAGGTACCTCCCTGCAGAGTTCAACATTGCGTTGTCGATATCTAGGATTATCATATTGGTAAATAATAATAAATAAATAAATATCGCTGGACATTTACACACAGCGCCACCTAGCGCCACACTAAGCAAAGCTTGTGTCGTGGTCACTAGATAGTTGATATACTACATATATACTTTTTTGTTTGTGAATACATACTTATTATACATATAAACATCCATGACTCGGAAACAAATGTCCATGCTCATCACACAAACATTTGCTCCTACCGGGATTCGAACCCAGGACCCTAAGAACGTAAGGCAGCGTCACTACCACTACGCCATTCGAGTCGTCATGGTGCAACCATAAGCGCAGTCTAAGCGGAGCGAGGAAGTTAAGAGATCAAAGCGCTCGGTGTTACACTCCCGGCACCCCGGCGCAAATTTGGTCGACATCTAGTTATAAGTATATATTATACTAGCGGACGTCACGCGGTTTCACCCGCGTAATTCCCGTTCCCGTGGGAGTACGGGGATAAAATATATCCTATGTTACTCGTGGATAATGTAGCTTTCGAATGGTAAAAGAATTTTTAAAAACGGTCCAGTAGTTTTAAGCCTATTCATTACAACCAAACAAACAAACAAACAAAGTTTTCCTCTTTATAATATTAGTGTAGATTAGTGAGACCTCGGATGTAGTCCTAACGTGGTGAGGGGAGGGGAAGTTCATAAGCCCAATGCTCACTGTACTGCATTTCCTCATCTCTCCGCTAATTTCAATATACGAGTAGCTGAATCAATAACTAGAGGTATATGAAATAAGTGTGAGCATGGACGTAGTCCTAGCGGGGTGAGGGAGAAAAGAAGGGGAAGTTCAAAACTCCGACGCCCGAGATGCGTTGCATCCCGTCACTCCTCCGCCAATTTCAACATAGCAGACACCCGAATTGCGTATTCTGGCTACACCCTATCCAAGTATTACCTTTAGTTATTTATAGATATTGTCCCAATATCTGTACAAGGAAATTAATTAGAAGATTCAAACTAAGCTCAAGAGATATCGTAAGACAACCACAAAGCACAAAGATGCAACGAAAAAAAAATCGAAACATATACAGGGTGTATTTCACCTCATCACAAAGCCGTTAACCAAGCATTCTGTATATCAAACTAAGTAACTTTACGCAAAAATTATTGCTGGGAAACAACTTTTTTTTTTGAGGTTATAAATCATGTTTTGTGGTATAACTCAATGTAACACACTC
Source organism: Xestia c-nigrum (assembly GCA_916618015.1). Classification (NCBI taxonomy): domain Eukaryota; kingdom Metazoa; phylum Arthropoda; class Insecta; order Lepidoptera; family Noctuidae; genus Xestia; species Xestia c-nigrum. The sequence continues at coordinate 3,040,288 of OU745261.1, read as the reverse complement.
AAAACATTGTGCGGATGGGTGGATTGAATAGTGCGGGGGTCGTAGAGATTTTAAAGTAAAAATCATGCGATAAAAAGTGCTATTTAAAAAAAAACTTGTCAAAATCTTGCAACTTTGACCCCCAATATCTCCGTAACTAGAAGGTTCCCAGGTATAGTGTAGAACAAAAAAATGATCAAAATGACGAGGAGAACAAGTGCCTTTCGTATTCGTTAAGAGGTGTTTTACACCCTATATATCGCACAGTAACATGTTAGTAAAAGCGCAACATGTATCATGACGTGGGTCGGACGAACAGAGAAAAACTGGATGTGTAACAGCTTTCCTCTGTTCCCCCGGTCCAAGCCACAAAGGACAAGCGGGACTTTCCGTCATTTTCTTCAAGCGTTGGCTGCCATTTTGGTTTCGAGTAAGATCCGGCGGCCATTTTGTTAACCCTAGTCCAATTCCAGTCTACAATACCACTAAGACTTGGGAGTCGAACCCATAGTCTCTCAAACTGGGAAGACGAAGACGTTTAAAAGAGTGTCCATGGAGTTTCTTGCCTGTTCTTCTCCATAGAGATCTACGCTAGGGAATGGGCAACTACAGTACTTTCACAGTTTTTATGTCTTGTGACTGGGACTGTAGCTACATTTAATTTTCATCTTTGTTTCGACAATTCAAAAGCGCCTGTAACTGGCCTACTTGAAATAAATGCTTTGATTTTGATTTTTGAAGAAAAACGTCTGGATAAAATATATACAAGGTAGGAACTTACTGTTAACACTGGTCAAGCTCTTCTTCTTGCTTGTCTTCTCTCGCTTCTTAAGGGACAGGCCAATGGTGGAAAAGCTGGCCGAAGCTGTATCTTCCGGCGGGAACTGCGGCAACCGCATAAAGATCAGCTGCGTCATATCCCTGAGACATTGTTCCGCGTTCCGTCTTAGCAACTCTATAAAAGAAGATAATGAGTTCAAAATGTGCTCGGGAAAGCACGTCTGTCCCGGCCGGCGACCGAATTGGTTCTGAGTGGTCGCAGCAGAGTAATCGATGGTAAAAATTTAATAAAAGCTGCGCACGAATCTGCGCGGAGTGGCGAAAGATTGACCGAAGCCGTAGGTGGGGATCGATCGAACCGTCTGCGTTGGTAGTGTTGGTACCTTCCCGAGGGTAGCCCAGCAACGCCCCCTGTTGCCAGTCTAAAAATAAGAACAAAGAAGCTTCGGAGCTTGGAGGGTAGGTTCTCGCAACGGAGGTGTTTTGTACCGACCGACCTACGAGTATCTATTTTTTCTCAACTCCTTTGTTTAGTTACTTAAATAGTTGCTACTTTTTAGTTAAAATTATGTTTTTTCGAGTGAAAATGAAATCACCAAAAATTTTATTAACTTTACCCTTTCTATGATGCTCATTTTTGGGGTTCCGTACCCAAAAGGGTAAAACGAGATCCTATTACTAAAATTCCATTGTTCGTCTGTCTGTCTGTCACCAGACTGTATCTCATAAACCGCGATAGCTAGACAGTTGAAATTTTGACATTTTACGTATTTTTGGTGCTAGTATAACAAAAAAAATACAGTGGGCACTTCTACAATCGTACGGAACCCTGCGCATGAAGGTCCGACTCGCAATTGTCCGATCGGGGAATCGAACCCGGGATGTTATCCTCGGCAATCGCGTATGTGACCACTAGACTAAGGACCTATTGGGAATAAAAAAAAAGCCGATCGGTAAGGTAGGTACTTACAAAGAATCAGACAAAGATGTCGCGCGCCTCACAAGACCTTGCCGCGCCGTTCAAACCGCAACGGAAAATTTGGAAATCGGGGGACAAAGACCCTCATGGTGTTCGCTGAAACATCCACGGGTGCCAGTGCACGCTAGCGTGTCTTTATTGAAAAATAGAATGACATGACATGATGCGCAGAATAGTGGGCGCAGTAAGACACAGGCGGGCGCGGAAGCATATGACGGGTTTTCTAACCCGCGCGAGTTTTAAGCGCACACCCTTATACTTGCTGTTGATACTACTAAAATCGGCGTAAAACTGAACCCAATTGATTTGGACTTACTTTTGCTTAATTGAGATAACCCACATTGTCTTTTAAAACAGTTGAACACGTCCAAGTTGTTCAATATTCTTGAATGTGTGATAAATACTTAAAATCAGACATCCGAAGTGTTTTCTTAAAGAAATTTTGAATGAATCAATATTAATTATCCATAATCATTATAATTACTTTAGAAAAGCGAAGAAATTTGAATGTGGACTGATACACTTTGGCAGGAGTAAGCTCAACTTTAAACAAAATGGACGCTTGACCTCATAGTAACACTAAGCGATCGATAAGTTATAAAAACACAAATAAATATCAGAATCCCAAACACGATAATCTGTTCCTTACAGCAGCCAAATCTCTTCAACACGCGATAAAACCGAGCGAATCAAAGGCAGAATTTTCCCCAACCGTCACTGTTCGCGACTGTACAAGTGTAGAGCACGGACGACAGCTCCCGGTACACTGAAGCACTAAGAACACTACCCCCGCCCCATAACATCGGTCATTGCCCGTCTGGACCAACCCCGTATCAAATATTTACCTAGTACTTGTAGTTATGCCTAAATTCCTGCAGCGATATTGATTTATGAGCAGTCAAGAGCCGAACGCATAGATGATAGATAGAGAGCGCAACAGGCTTTATTGAGTGTACTGGCGGAAACAGAAGACGTTCGGAAAGCTCCCGATGTTCGAGAAGGTTCTCCCACCCCTCACTTCGTGCAAGTCCGGGTAAGTTCGGATTCGTTCGGTAACTGCATGTAGCATTTTCTGTGTGCGTTCGGGAAGTGCGTTTTCCCTGTCTCTCTCGCACTTTTACCCACTTCCTGAATAATTGAATCCTTTTCAATGATTACATCGATTCCCTCATCAAATTCAGTACGCGTGTGTGCACCCCGGATATTGTTCACCAATTGTAATTTCCGTCTACCTACATCAGTGTGTTGACGGAAATTATAAGTCATGAACAAATTACAGAATACTGAACAAAAATCACTAAAATAAATTGGTAATCAATCTTAAGAGATGTCAACGCTATAATAGATTTATTTTTATTTGAGAACTAGAGCTATCCATTCGCAAACAATAATTTAAAAAACGTGGGGCACAAATACAAATGGTGCAGTAACATGTAAAAATGACAATTACTGAGTTCGAACCCAAGCAGACACTATAATCTATGTGTAGGTATGTATATTTCATCTCATGCTCCCAAATTAGTGAAGAAAAACACCGTGACTTGTCCTTGAGCCAAAACATCCAAGACATACGGCATTTAAGCATCAGCACTGGACCCGCCTGGTGGATATAGCCGCCAACTTCTCCAGGAGGGGAGGCCTGTACCCCAGCGGTGGAAACATGGTCTGAATGTGCCAAGAAGTAATTGTACCAAGAAACAGGCAGGCCTTAACTTGAATTACGGCGAAGTGAACACAAAGATCAAATTACTACACACGAATAGACACGTACCTGTGAGTCTTGTTTCAAAACATATGCGGAAACAGCTGAGCATAATTTCGCAGACGCTCTCGTCTGTCAACATGGCGCCTTCGGGGCTTAGCATTAACGTGCGAAGGACCTGAAACAAATGCATTCTTACAAAATGCCTAGAACAGGGTACACGACAAAAAAAAATGTCCGTCAATTAGTTTATAAACAAATATTTGACCCGTATTTTTTCTTTTGTTACGAGTATATAAACGAAAATTGACGAAGATAGAAAAGCTTTTAATTGAGAATTTTAAAACCGTCGTGGTTTTAAAATTCTCAATAAAAAGCTTTTCGTGAAGTTAAAGCCCTTATAACTCCCCATTGAACAAGAAATAGTTCAAGTTAGTAGAAAGTTTGTTATTGCCGTTCGAGGCGGTATTAACACACGAGCCGTAGGCGAGTAGGGTTTCCGAGCCGAGAATTGCAATAACAAAACCCCACGAGTATCAAACGACGTTTTTCAATACACTTTTGAAGAAATAAAATAAATGAATGGAAAATAATATGATCAGTGTCACGAATTATTACGAGACTATGATTTAAATCTTATTTTTTTACCGCGCTTTGCTTTCGCCACCGAATATTAAAAAATGGTTTTTTATATATTGTTGACTTTAGAACTCAAATAAATGTTAATCTGTTAATAAAAGTAAATATCAGTTTTAAATAATCGTGTTTATCTATGATATTGAATTTATAAACACAAACTGAATATTAAAAAAATGTTTACGCCGTGAAGACGTAGATCGCTTTGCCGAAATTAAAAAAAAAAAACATTCACCTCTGACTACAGGCATTGAACCAAGTATAGGTATATAAAGGGTGTAAAACACCTCTTAACGAATACGAAAGGCACTTGTTCTCCTCGTCATTCTGATCATATTTTTGTTCTACACTATACCTGGGAACCTTCTAGTTACGGAGATATTGGGGGTCAAAGTTGCTAGATTTTGACAAGTTTTTTTTTATATACCACTTTTTATCGCATGATTATTACTTTAAATATCTTTACGACCCCCGTACTATTTGATCCATCCATCCGCACAATGTTTTGAGTGTGTTACATTGAGTTGTACCACAAAACATGATTTATAACCTCAAAAAAAAAAGTTGTTTCGCAGCAATATTTTTTGCGTGAAGTTACTTAGTTTGATATACAGAATGCTTGGTTAACGGCTTTGTGATGAGGTGAAATACACCCTGTATAGTTATCTGTGGCAAATTTTACTTTCTGCACACGTGTAGAAAAAAATATCAAAAACGCACGTGTGCGCAACACACTGCATTTTGAACCTAATCGTAGTGCGAAAAGAACCAGTTTTCGAGGAAGTGTATTGAAAATAATGTTATGTTTGTGTTTAAAGACACGGTCATAGTTTTTGTTCTTGTTGGAGCCCAACTGGGACAGGTGTGGTTGAGGTTAAAATGGCGACGCGGAACGAGTTCGATAGCGGTTAATCATTTTACCGTACGTAACGCGTTAAGGCCAAAGCGCCAGCGATAACTTAGGGAGTTTTATCGATGATTTTGATATTATCACTACAAAACAGCCCGGTTTCAAATTGCAAAAACGTACCTAAGAAATTTAAATCTTGCGGGCTATCGTGAAATGAAAGAAATATACCTCTTCATACTTTTCAGAAAAGGTGGAAACCTCAACTTAATATGTTACTGAGGTATAAATCTAGTTCACAGATTTGATTTTTAAAAGTGTATTTTTTGTGAACGTGTAAAAATTGCACATTGTGATGTTGCATACATGCATTTTTGTGGGATTTTACTGCTCGCTTCATGATGTCTTTAACAATTCCTTTAGTTAGACAGAGTCCGCTAATTGGCGCCCGACTGGGAATCATACAGGTTAAGTACCAAGAATACTAATGTTTTTCCTCTTTCTAAAACAACCCACATTATTTTTTGAAGTCAGCTTCGCTATCACGTTTCATCTGTTATTCAATCACTTGTATTTTGGTTCTTCCTTATTACTAAGGCGACTAGATGAGCTAAATTAGCAACTCTATTGGTGGTGGTTCAAACTTCGCTTGAAATGCTGTTAGAATAAAGTTCTAATCAGCTTGCACTACAAAGTAGCTGTTACGTCAGTCACTGCGGGCCAAATAGCGCGAAATTAGTGGTTTCGATCGATTTACAAAAAAAAACTATTGATTGGATTAAAAAACTAAAACACTATCATGCTAATATATTGCTTGTAGAATTATTCGCCAAAAAATCAGAATGATCGCATGTATACTAGTATGTTTTTTTTTGTTTGAAAGATATTTTTAGAGATAAGTTCGTGTTTATTTTTTATCAAGTGAAATTAATTGTATTATGTTTTCAAAACACTATCATGCTAGCATATATCCTGAAGAATATCATATATTTTTCTGGTTTTGTTTTTAGCAGTGAATCATATACTTTTAGTAATTATAAAACTCGCGTTTAGCTCATGTAATCGCCTTAAGGACTTTAGGGAGAAACCACGACTACCGACGCAAAATCTGTCGCCAGTCACAAAAAGCGCATTATGTCCAAAATGGCTATAAAATGTGTAACGTGATGATTTAACAACGAAATATAATCAATTATTTTGTAACCTACGCTCATGGACTTGGTAAGTCCTTCTAACACTACATAATATAATTAAGAGTGGTGTTTGTATGTGGACAAACACCACTCTATCATCAGCTCAAGCCCATTCCGCGTTTATAAAGGCCAGCGCACACCGGGAACCAACGTAAATTCAGCCGTTGCTAGTAGTAACAAGACACCAATGTTTGGCTATCGACCCCAAGGCATCAAAGAGGATTCCCTTCGCGGTATTGCACAGTGGAATCTGTATATTGTTACGAATAGCTAAAATACGTTGCCATGCCATACCCGGTTTACGCTAGCTTAAGTGTGATATACTCAACCATACTCAACGTTGTTATACAAAACCACCCTGCCCGTCCAGGCTAAGAAAAACTACGAAATTTTATATTTTTATACTACAATGATGAATAACGGCATTACAGTCGTGAGATCACGAACTAACAGGATGAAAGATATATTTAGAGTCGCATCACAATAGCGAATACACATATGATTGTGCACTTATGTAGACGACACACTCCATTGATAGTCTCTTACATGTTTTGAATGAATACGCCTCCAATCTTTACACAAGATGATTTTTTCAAGTGGGTGTGGATGGCCAAATCCGGAATTATAAAGAATAGTAAAAATACTCTAAGGAGTCTCGATGCCAATTTTGACGAAAGCTAAAACGGCATCATTGGATTGGATGAAAAAAAAACACACTGCATACCATTCGATAGTGTCGCTATTAAGGATTAAATTCTGGAAAGTAATGAGCGGCAAAAAAGAAAACATACAATTTTATGTAAGCCTGTGCTCATTTTAAATAAATATGTTGATTGATTGATAAGCCCGCAGCGCAGTCATCTTCACAAAATGGCTTTTTGATTAAGAATATCATAATAACAGCCCGTAGTTGTTTTGAGTTGAGTAGTTGAGTTTGAGTTTGAGTTTGAATAGGACAGAGTACCTACACCTGTGACTGCGCAACATAATATTTCCATTTCCCCACGTCAATGGATAGACTCCGCTGAGATTGGTCGCCATGACACCAAAGAGATAGTTGACATACCTGTAAAATCTTCATGAGAACGACTCCATCCGAAGAGTGGTCGGTGCCAACAAAGCGTGCGTGAGTGACTGCATCAGCTATGTCTTCTACCGTCGCTGGCACGCTGGGATGGGTTGGATCTATTGAAATAAACACTTTATTATCTCTATTCTATTATTCATTAACGAATCACAAGGGCCTTTTTTGCTGATAGTATTTTATATTTTAAACATTCCTTCTTCACAAAATCTATCGGATTACGGATTCTTATTTATCAGCAGGTGAAAGGACATCCAGATTCCATAGTAGTTGCTGGTGTACCTCAGGGCTCTGTTCAGGGCCTGGTACTGTATGTCATATTCGACGACCCGAATGGCGTAGTGGTAGTACTTACGTTCTTAGGGTCCTGGGTTCAAATCCCGGTAGGAGCAAATGTTTATGTGATGAGCATGGACATTTGTTTCCGAGTCATGGATGTTTACATGTATAATAAGTATGTATTTACAAACAAAAAAGTACATAGGTAGTATATCAACTATCTAGTGTCCACGACACAAGCTTTGCTTAGTGTGGCACTAGGTGGCGCTGTGTGGTAAAGTCCAGCGACATTTATTTATTTATTATATTCACTGCAGATTTACATTACACAGAGCCCGGGGCCAAACTTTTGCAGACGATAGAAAGAGAGATTGGATGCAAAAATGGAGAATTAGAGCCAGGGCGACATATCTGTCCATCTGTTCCACATCACTACTGTATGAAGTACTTGCAGTGTTATTAATAATAATGCTCAATTCTATACGTAGATCATTAGTTAATTCATCATTCATCATCATTTCCGCCGAAAGATGTCCACTGCTGGACATAGCCCCCCCCCCCCCCCCCCCCAAGTGTCACCATTTAGCGGTTTTCCGCAACCTTCATCAGGTCACCAGTCCAACGAACGCGGAGGCCTTCCAATGTACCGTCTTCCGAGTAGTTAATTATGTAGTAGATTTAATGGAATCGCTTGAAGTTACTATTCTGGAATATCATAACTCACGCGGATGCACAGAACAAGTGCCACTCAACTTAAAAGTAACACACACTCTGTATCAATACAAACACGATAGACCCCCCTAAAACCAATTCCGGTAACCAAAATGCATAAAAAAAACTGACCAAGAACGAGTCGAATCTATACAAACACATGAAAATAAGACCAAGCAGTTGCTGGCTTGGCATAATTACTATATTGTGCATATCAAAAACAGTTAAGTGGTTCTCAAGAAATCACACACATCAACAAACAGCCAGATACTCGTAGTAATGATCTATTTTGTGTAAGAAAAAACTTGTAGTCTAGAAACTGTTACGAGGTATATGATCTTAAAATTCTCTGTACATCAATTCTACATCTGATGAAAACTGCAACTGTATCAACAGCGGAAAGAAATTTAAATAACAATGAAATAATTTGTTACGGCAATATGCAAAACACATAATAAGATTTCATTATTATTGTGGGGACGACATCAAAGTTGATAAAAGCTTTTTTTTCATTCACTGATAATATTGTTGATATATTTGGTTGGATTCAGATTTGGAACCTAGATCAGAATGGCCATGTCTAAATGTACAAGGTCTAGAAGACTTGCTTAATAACTACTGTTTAATTCATCTTGTGTAAAGGGCATCCAAATTTTTAACCAACTTAAAAAAGGAAAACCAACTCAAACTTTTTTTTATGTATGTTCCCCGATTATTCGAAGATGGCTGGAACAATTTGAATTATTTTTTTTTTTTTTGAAAGGGTATACTTCCCAGGTGGTCCCATAATCAAGTTTGGATCTGATGATGGGATACTGGAGAAATTGAGAGAACTTATCAAATTTTATAGGCACACTTGATGTTATTTGGGTGGTTTTTTTTGGAAGAGTACTTTCTTAAACTGGTCCGATTTTGTGAAGATCTGATGAAGAACTTTGGAGATAGGCAACGGAACTCCTTAATAAATGATAGCAAATGGACTGGGGTTGCTGAAATCTCGTGTCTATCTATTGTTTACACCAGTTCATAACATAATATCAGGCCGGTACGCTGTGAAGGGGTAAGCACAAGTGAACCACTAAAAAGTGAAAAATAAAACTTTTTTGCAAAAAATAAAACCTGACTCCAATAAACACAAAAAAGTGAAAAATAACTTTAGCTTCAGAAGTCCGGTCAGGTGACCTTTGTTTTATTGATTTACTTAGTTTTTTGTCACTGACTTCTGAGAGTTGGTTGTATTTAAAATATGTTGGTTATAACAATTATTTAGAAAGTCATGATTGTTATTTACCTAGCCTTTTCCCCCTAACTATGTTGGGGTCGGCTACTAGTCTAACCAGTATTTTACATAGGGCGACTGCCTAACTGACATCCACAACCCAGTTAGTACTGGGGAAGTAATGCAATAGACTTGGTAAGACTGGCTGTCAGACTTTATGCCACTGATTACCTGTTACAACTGTTAAAGACCTACAAATGACAGCTGGATCAACAGCAGCAGCCAAAACAATTTAGAAAGTAATGATGAAATATTATTATAAAACTACAGAACTGCTATTTCATTCTACATCAGTTCTTATCAGGTTTTGCTCTTAGTTTAGGTCTTACTAAGAAGAATAACAAGTAACTATTACTTACCAATAAGACCATATGATAAAAACTTGTGTATGGCAGAAAGAGCAAGACTAGTGACAGGACCAGTAGTCTCCTTGCTCCTTATCACTTCTAGGAAGGGGCTTAGGTATGTCGCGGGGTCCAATAGTCGCAAATCATCTACTTGGTTCAAGATAGTCTTGAGATCTTGGAAGGTTCTCATTAGGACATCATACTCTTCGTTCGGGAACGAGTGTGAGCCCCACCGCGTACTCCGTCGCATGGCAGTGACGAGCATTGCCATCTCGCCCTGCACCACGAAGATTCCATTCCCAGGCAATGACATTTTTGCAAATTATTTATCACTAAAAACTGATCACCATCAACAACTTCTTCCACTTTATTTACTTGAGCAATTACCGACAAACCACATATTTACATCATATGGCGTGCAATGCCACACTTCAAAATAATTAATTTTATCACAATATTCGCCAATTCCGACGTAAATTTTACAAAAATCAATGAAAATTCACAATTTGATTAGCAGATTCCATCACGATCATGTTGACGTTTCAGAAATTTAGTTTTCCTAATTGCGACTAGATGGCGTTAATACTAGAGGTGGGCGAACATTCCATACTAATTTGTTGACAGCAGTAACTTCATTCTCCGATTAGTCGATTTTGTTAAAATTTCCCGTTGATTCATTAGACGTTTCGTGGAAAGAGATTTTTTTACTACTTTTATTTTTTGTTAGTTTGGTAACATTGTTAGGAAAGATGGTTGACGGTGGTACACTTTTCTGACAAAATTTTGGAAAACTTAATCTTTTTGTTATTCTCGTCGTTCTAAACATAGTTTTTCGCCGTCGTATGTAACTGTAAGTAGGCGATAATTTTATTTATAGTCCTTTGGCATGTTTGCACATTTCCTGAGGCGCATGAGCGATGAATGTGCGTTGTCACGCGTGCAATGGCTATCGACACAGATTTGACATTTTATTCTTTTTGTGTTAGTGCGGTTATTCTTACCACATGTATCTTGTTACGTATTGCAGGCGGTTACATTGAGACGTGACAATGGTTAAGAAAAAGAGACAGAGCGACCCTGGTGAGAATGGCGACGAATCTACGGAGTCTTGCGACGAGAACGTCAAGTCCGCATGTCCTCATGTAGCCAAAGCCGTAGACCTGACCCAGCTGAAAAAGGCACTGAAAACGGGCGGCTTCCAGAAGGAGTGCTCAGAGTGCAAGAAATCGCCCAAGATCGAGGTCTCTGACCCCGACTACGAGGAAGACCTTTCATTGTGGATGTGCTTGCGCTGTGGCACGCAGCTTTGTGGCAGAACGCGCAGCAAGCACGCACTGAACCACTTCAAAACCCCTCGGTCTGACTGCCATGCACTCACAGCCAATACAACAACATGGGATGTCTACTGCTACAACTGCAACAATGAAGTCACTGCTTCCAGTGCTAAAAAGCTCCATGAGTGTGTAGAATACCTTAAAAAGCAAGCAGTTGGTGGTGGGAATGCTAAATCACTCCCTCCAATAGAACTGCCTTATAATCAGGACTCTAATACTGACATACCAACTATAGAAACTATTATTAAAATTGACCCACTATCAAAAGGGAAAGACAAAGCTATGTTTAGTCTACCAAGGGTAAGAGGGCTTACTAATCTAGGGAATACTTGCTTTTTCAATTCAGTCATGCAATGTTTGGTACAGACACCATATTTATTGCAAGTTCTTCAAGAGATGGCAAATCCTGGTGAAAGGTTTACCCTGCCTGGTGGAAAGTTGAAGCTGAAACCTGATGGTGATGATGGAAAGGAGGTGGAGCTGCCTCCAATTACTGGACAGCTAGCTGAATGGGGCTCCCTGACTCGAACATTGTCAGAAACATTGAGTGAATTGCAAGCAGGTATGTATTTATTGATTTATAGACAATAATATTTCCCTTTTAAAACCTTGACATCCATGCAATGAAACAAACCTTGTAGTTATTGCCTTATACCACCATTGTGTGCAATAGGAATGGTATAGTTACTGAACTAATAGGTATAATAGAATGTTTGTGAGTACTAAATGCATAGAAACCTATACATAAAGATTTTGACATTTAATATCAATTTGATGGCCATTCTCAATAACATTAAGCTACTAATCAAAACGCTACATGAATAACATAAAACAGTTAAACAATAATTTATTTAATCTTTTACTTAAATATTTACAACTTCTGCATTCACAAGACAACAAAACAGTAAAGTTATACAGATTAAATTTTGTGCAGTTTTTAATTATATGAATTCAAGGTTGCACATTGTTGCTGTAAGATACAGCTGTTATTGTGGCTGCAATCATTGCCAAACATTCATGATTGTTTTGCTTAAACTGTGCAACTAGCTTAGACATTGAGCACTTCCTCTTTATACAACTTTGAAGTGGATCTCCTGTTACTCAAAGCATTATTTTGATCTTCTGTCTTACAATCATTTCTTGTAATTTAAAAGTAAATTAGTCCAAATTTTTTTGACAGCTTGCAATAAAAAGTAAATATTCGTAAAAATAAGGAAACAGCCTCTTTAATTGCTCCATAATTTAATTAGAGAGCAATCAGAAGGGCAGTCAGTTCCTTTGTCCTTAATAAACATTTGCATGTGTCATACTGATACTGTTATAAACAACAGCTTTGTTTAACTGCAGAGCACAACAAAGATTTATATGTTTCAGTATTGTAGAATATGTTTATCTTTTGGTCTCTTTCTTTTGGCCCATTACTGAACATTTTATTTAAAAAATATGCATGTTGTGGGATTTTATTTTACTACTTGCTAGATTTAAACAAAGCAAGGAATTTCCTCATAAGAAATAACTTAAATAAATATTTCTAATAAGGATCTATGTTTTTAATAAGGTCTTCTTGAAAGACCTAATCTATCCTAGTCTCGTCACTAGCAAGCAAGCTATAAAACTTGATAAAAATAACACATGTCTATATAATATTGTGGACATGTCTCTTAATGTAATTTGGAGCCAACCCACATCATAGGTTACCTATATTTAGACTATGACCTGATTTCACGCTTCCACTGTCTATCCTAACAGTCTGGACATGTTTTAAAAATATAATGGGACACGTTTTCACACCAAATTTTATGTCTGCCACTGCAGGCATTGAGTAGTTGTAGTAAAGTAAAGAATTATAAATGTTTATAAACAACATTGTAAAAGCAAAATATATGCTAACAAGCTAAATGAACTTTTTATTTCGTGCCAAGCCATTGTTTTGTTTTTTTCTACTATAACTAATTATAAAGTGTAATTTAAAACACACTTTCGATCTTATGAGTCACATAATCTTGTACCTACTTAACTTTTTAAACACAGAAGAGTTGCTCATAAGAGGCCTAAAAAAATCTATATATATAAAAATCAACTGCTGTTCGTTAGTCTCACTAAAACTCGAGAACGGCTGGACCAATTTGGCTCATTTTGGTTTTGAATGATTTGTGCAAGTCCTGGGAAGGTTTAAACGGTAAAAAGTAGTAGGTAGGTAGTAGTAGGCAGGTAGTAGTAAGTAGGTAGTAGTAGGTAGCTTTTTCCCTCTTATGTGACGCAGACGAAGTTGCTTGGGTCAGCTAGTTTTTAAATATTTTTATTAGCTTATGCAGGGTAAATGTAATGCTATAAAGTGAGATGAGGCTATCTCACTTCATTCCTTATGGAATGAGAAAAATATCAAATGAAAAACGAACAAAAACTATTTTCATCTAATAATAGATGATCAGTGGTTTGATAATTATTTTGAAGGTCACCATTCTAACCCGACCACCGACAATTTTGCTTATCTATCATTTGCGTATATATTCTGTAATAGAAGAGATAACAAATATATATTAGGTATATTTCTTATCATTGACTTTGGATCAACAACCTTAAACTTATGCAATAAAATAATGTTGCTGCCACAGGCAAGGGGGTTTGAACCTCGTGTTAAAACATTAATGAACATTAGTAATGGTAGGTGTTTATAATTCTATTGTTCAATTTACTGAATATAGCACAAAGAAAGATGCAGGGTGTTTTTTTTAGTATCCTGTTATGCTTCCTACAGCTGGGCAAAGCCCTCTCATTTTATATATCAAAATCTCTTTATGTTGTGCAATCTCTGGCCAGTTTCGAAACAAGATCAAATTGTTACTTCACCTTCACCGTGGTCTACCTCGGCGGCGATTTCCTCCTTTTGGTGTTCAGTGAGTGACGATCCCACCTCTGTGTGCATAAATAGTAAGATGAATAGATATCATATTGGCTGCAGCAATAATTGCTTGCTTCAGCAGCAAAGCCGCTCAAACGCTATGATATACGACGGCTTTGCCATAGGGTTGCGGTTAGATTCACCGCCACAATTCTAGCAAGAGTCATCTTGACATCAATATATCCTTACTTCCCTACTATTATAAAGGGTGTAAAAGACCTCTTCACGAAGCCGAAAGGCACTTGTTCTCCTCATCTTTGCGATCATTTTTTTCTTCTACACCATACCTAAGAACCTTCTAGTTACGGAGATTTGGGGGATCAAAGTTACAACTTTTCGACAAGTTTTTTTTGTAAGATTTTGACTTTAAACACCTCCACGACCTCCGTACTATTCAATCCACATCCACACATCCACATTGAGTTCTACCACAAAACATGATTTATAACCTCAAAAATAAAAGTTGTTTCCCAGCAATAATTTTTGCGTAAAGTTACTTAGTTTGATGTACAGAATGCTTGGTTATCGGCTTTGTGATGACCTCATCACAAAGCCGATAACCAAGCATTCTACATTTTGTGGTTTACACCCTGTATAAATGTGAATGTAAGTTTGTTTCGCTTTCACGCGAAAACTACTCAACCGATTATCATGAAACTTTGTACACATATTCTTGGAGGTATCAGAAGTAAAATAGGATACTTTTTATTAAAAAAAAACTAACCCTCACTCGCAGACGAAGTTGCGCGGGTCAGCTAGTCTTCTATAATAATAATAATCATTTTATTTCAGACCATATTTGATCCATAATTTGTTAGTAACACACTTATGTCTATGTTAGTAAAATTAATATAATTTAAAGAATGTCAACGTAATCAAAAATATCAACAAATAATCCATTCAATAAAATACCTAAATACATAACAAAAAAAAAAAACAATCAATTCTTAGCACTTAGCATTGTTAGCAAATCATACTTATAACTATGTTAGTATAATATTATTCAATGTCACAATACTAATTAAAAATTATCAATCATACACTATCTTACATTGAAAAGGACCACTTCAGAACCGTGAACGGTATTCCAGTGTCTCACAACCGGACAATCAACCCTTCCCAAAATGGTGTTCAGAAGGCTGTTGGTGCTGCCCCGTAGGCGACGCATCAGGGAGGCCACTCTTTTCCGTACTATAGCCCTGAAGCAGTCAGTTCTGGCATTGGCAAACATACCTGATGCACTGCAAAAGCGAGGCAACCCCAACAGTATCCTAAACCCTTTATTGTACAGGACCCGTAGGGCATTGAAAGATCTACGCGTATAGCGGACCCACAGGCTGCAGGTATAAAATGTCTGGCAGTATGCTTTAAAAAGAGCAACTTTAACCTCTTTAGTGCACCGTGCAAACCTGCGCGCCAGCATATTGCATCTCACTGCCAATGCCCTACGTTCCCGCTCAATATCTAAATCATCTGAGAGGTCCTCGGTGACCCAGTGCCCCAGGTATTTAAATTTGGTGACCCTACATAATGGCATTCCTCCAAGCCTCACCGGTGGAACGGTTTTCGGACTCTTATTACCCGCCTTGAAAATAAGTAGTTCACTCTTCCTACAGTTATACCTGAGGCCATGTGACTCCGCGTACCTCTCACAGATCCCTATGAGGTGGTTAAGGGCCGTGACAGATGGGCTCAGCAACACCATGTCGTCAGCATAGCTAATGTTGTTCATACACACACCATCCACTGAGCAGCCGACGCCAGCCCCGCTGAGCTCACCTATCAGTCCATTAACGTACAGGTTGAAGAGCCGTGGTGAAGTCAGGCCGCCCTGCCTCACACCACACTCCAACCTGTACTCCGACGAAAATGAACCCGCCCACCTAACATTATTGGTCTGGTTTCCGTACCAAAATTTTAAAATGTTTATTAAATCCCTGGGTGTGCTGGTCTCCCCCTGGAGCTTATCCCACAGCAGGTCATAAGACACCAGGTCAAATGCCTTTGACAGGTCCAAAAAACAAATCAAATCAAATCAAATCAAATCGTTTATTTGTGATACATGGGTTAAATGCAGGTGTTCATTACATAATTATAAACTAATAATGTTCATACCATGATCAGCCACTTGGGCATACAAATGATTAAATAACAATCAAAATATGAGTCGAAATTCTAATTACATTTATGATTAAATATTGATTATATTATTACTGTTATTCATGCATGACAGACACAAGACAAACAACAACAATTAATTATCGTCAAGCGGACACGATACTTTTAAAAAGTTCTAGTCGATAAAAAATCATCTACAGAGTAATAACACTTCTCCACAAGAAATTGGAACAATTTGTTTTTAAAGTTATTAATATTGCTACATTCTTTTACGTCATTAGGAATTCTATTGTAGATCTTCGTGGCCATTGCAAAGACACTTTTCCCAAAGAGGGTAGTTCTATATTGACTCGTAACGTTGTTATACAAATGACTTCGATTTCGCGATCTGAGCTCTAGTGTAAATAGTGATGGATGATTTCTTATAAAGAGGGCCACTTCAAAAATATATAAAGATGGCACGGTCAGTATGTTCAGTTTTTTAAAGTAATCCTTGCAGCTATCAGTTCTGTTGAGACCACACATTGCTCGCACGCACCTTTTTTGACATTTAAAAACTTTGTCCCAGTTGGTAGCATTCCCCCAAAATATGATTGCATATCTTAGTCTAGAAGCCACATTACTATGATATGCTACAAGCAATGTGTTAAGATTGACGTTTTTTTTTTATGACTGTGACACTTTCTTGCAAACAAACTCTATATGACTTTGCCACTTCAGATTGTCATCTATATGGACACCGAGAAATTTTGTTGTAGTCATCAATTCAACTTTTTCACCATTGAATTCTATTTGAGTTTGTATGGTGTTTTTCGTTTTCTGTTTAAATTGCATTAATTTAGTTTTATCGATATTAATTAATAAATTATTATTTTGTAACCATTGAATTATAGAAATTAAACTACTATTAATAATATTTTCATCATTGTATACAACAGTGCAGTCATCAGCAAATAGTACCATACGATCTGAAATAGCTTTTGGCAGGTCATTGATGTAGATAATAAAAAGTGGTGGGCCCAAAACACTACCCTGTGGAACTCCATATTTTATTTTCCTGCTCCGTGACATATACTTTATTTCGTGTTTTGTATTAGGACAAACTTTGACAATACTCGTAGCCTGAGTTCTATTACTGATGTAAGATTTTAGCAAATCCAAAGCGTTGCCCCTAACACCGTACGTTTCCAGCTTACTCAGTAGTATATTATGATCCACGCAGTCGAAGGCCTTTGACATATCCATATACAAAGAATAGACAGGCTGTCTTTTATCAACTCTAGGATATATTAAACTTAAGAAATCATAAATAGCTAAATTTATAGACTTATTTTTACGAAAGCCCTTCTGATCCGGTGTAAAGATATTATTCCTTTCAAAATAGTCGTACAAATTATTAGATATGGCTTTTTCAATTATTTTAGAAAATGTTGGAGGCAGGGCTACTGGCCTGTAATTTTTCATATCTGATTTAATATCCTTTTTATGGAGTGGCTTAATTATAGTAGCTTTTAACACAGATGGAAATATTCCCTGTTCGAAGCACATGTTTATAACATGGCTCAGTAAAGGTGCAATTATGTGAGATACGGCTTTTATTACTAACACACATATGTCATCAAAACCAGTGCTCTTAGTATTATTTAATTTTTGTATAATGGTATAGATATCCAAAGGACTAGTAGGATTCAGAAAAAACGATTTTGGTGAATTATACGTACATAAAGATGTTGTTGGGATATTATTACCTGTAGTACTAGTCTGAGGTTTAACCATATCTACGTAGTAGTCATTAAACAATTCTGCGATTTCTTGAGGGTCTGTGATTTTATGTTTGTCTATTACCAATTCACTTATAGTCTCAGGAGGAAAATTTTGTTTTCTGCCATTAATTATGTTCCAGGTGGCCTTCGATTTGTTTTTAGAATTTAGAATGTAATAGTTATTTTGAGATTTTTGAGTTAATTTAATGATTTTGTTATATCTCAAAGAATATTTTTTATAGTTGGATTTATCTATGCTATTTTTTGATATTCTATATTTCCAGAGAAGAGAACGTTTATGTTTACTACATTTCTTAATACCACGTGACATCCATTTAGGCCGAACTGTTGTTTTATTTTTAATCTTACGTATCGGAAAGCATAACTCATAAAATAGCCTAAACGTATCATAAAATGAATTAAAAGCATCATTTGCATCCTTTGATTCAAACACTTCGGTAAATTTGAGCTCTTTAATACAGGCTATAAACTTATCTAAATTATCCTTAGAATAATCTCGTTTAAACGAAAACCAATGGTCAAATGTACAGGTCTTTTTCACTGGACATGATTATATTGCGCCCTATGATCAGATAAGCCAAGTTCCAAGACACTTGCTTTAGCACCACGAATATTATGGAAAATATTGTCAATGCAGGACCCACTACTTGGCCTTGTAGGCTCATTAATTGATTGTGTCAGATTAAATCCCATAATTAGTTGTTCCAATTCTAATGTGTACTTATTCTTTTTCAACATATCAATATTGAAATCACCACATACAACGATTCTGTTATTCCCATGTTTTGTTAAGAGACACAAGATGTCATTAAAATGATTAAAAAACAAATTAATATAATGTTTATAGTTTTTACTCTTTGGGACCCTATAAAGACACAAAATTATCATATTGTGGTCAATTAATTTAATTGCAGAACATTCAATGACGTTAGGGATACTATACTTTTGAATAGCTTCAAGTACGACAAAGTTAATATACTTTTTCACTAGAATGCATGTCCCCCCTCGTCGCTTGTTACGCGAAAAATGTGCAGCTAAAATGAAATTTGGAATTTGGAGGAGTTCAATATCGTCATTTGTCATATTGTGTTCTGAAAAACATAAAACGTCAATAATTTTACCTGAATCCACTAAGTCATCAAGGCAGACAGTAAACAAATCTGATTTTGCAATAAGGCCACAAATGTTTTGGTGAATTATATTTATGTGGTTATAAACGAAAAAAATCATTGCAATTTGACACGGATTTAACAGAATCTACATTATCAGAAGAGAAGTCATAACATGTAGCAATATCAATGTCCGTTTGAGTACTTTTAGTAGAGAATTTAACGTCACAATTATTATAAACAGTGCATGGCAATATTAATTGAGAATTATCATTATTATTATTACAGTAAATGTCATTATGATTAGAATTAGTCAAAAATAATTTACATTTTAATTTATAGTACAATCGCAATATGTCCCTTAATATGTACCGACATATATATAAGTCGGGAAATGAATACGTTTCGGCTTAGTGTGGTTAAATTTAAAAAAGTCCATTACAACGAATGAGGTGTTTAGATATGCACCACATATTTTAGATAATGCATTATTTAATTGTTTTTCTTTAATAGATCCATTAAACAAGGGCTCACAAATAATTATATTAGTATTTTGAGCAGATTCAATCCATGGTACAAGTTGATTACGAATAGCTGAGATACTATCATCTTCAGTGAAACCTATCACAATCACAAAATCATTAATTGTAAGGTTAGGTATTTCAGTCATACATGAGTTTAATAAGTCAGAAAGTTTGCTAAAAGGTTTCACGAAGCAGAATACGTCATATTTATCACCTAGGAGTTGGCTAAGGACTCTCTGAACACCGCGGCCTTGTTGATCTGCAAGAACAATTACTTTGCATCTGGTTATATTTATCCCGGTTACGGCTGTGGATTCCATTTTCCTATTACTTTTTCTTATTTTTTGTTGGTCAATACTTTCGTTTAGCATAGTGTCATCTGCGAGCGACGTATTATCTTTAGTGAATGTTCTGGAGATCTCGTTGTCCATATTATTGGTTATTCCATCATACGGCTCATTTTCCTCTTGTATGCTTTCCAGTTCATCCATAATTTTTTTATTTTGCTTTTTTAATATCGAAATCTTATGAATTAAATTATGTATTTTTTTTCCTCTCTTCTTGATTTGCTGTTTACATTTTTTAAATGAGAAAGGCTTTTTAAAATATTTCGTCACCGAGTTTTCGGTTGTTTGTGTTGAAATTTCATTTGTTTCTTTGATGTGTCTAGGCGATCGTGAATAATCACCGGAAAATACTTTTTTTACCTTTCGGATTACTGGAGTAGTAATAGTACTCAACGCATTTTCTGAAATGCCAATCTTCTTATATAAAGCTATTACTTTTGATAATTTTTCAACCCTAATCTTTAATTCCGTATTTTGTAAATTTAAGTTTTCAATCTCTTCATCAGCTGAAACTTACCTTAATTTTAAAGTAGAAATCTTTTCTTCGTATTCTTCAATTATCGTATGATCTTTGTTTAATGTGGCAGGCAAACTTTTCATTGATGAATCTAATAATGAATTATTTTCAATATCCATAGCTGTTTCATCTAGCAAACTAAGGTTTAATTTTGAAATTTGTTTATTTCTGTAGGTGATATTATCATACTGATCTCCATCCATGTTATAAGTAACGAAAGGATTATACTGTTGTTATTATAATCACGAAGCGTGGCATAAGCTAAGTATGCTATAGACTCGCAGCGTAAGCTCAGGATGTTGAAGCAGGCGCCTAATGTCTAATGCAACTTAATACACGACTTACAGTCATAATAACCGCTGGAACGCTTCTGCGTCGTCAGGAAGTTGGTAGCACTGTCAGTGAGCAAAATTACGCGTACACAGGACTTTCACCGTTCAACCGTTCGCACAACCGTCAGGATTCCATGCACACGCGAATTAGTCACTATGACCGGCACTTTTTTCGATAGCTTTATTTTTGTTTATATTTGTAAGAATTACACTGCAAACAATTATTGGGCGATTAACAGTTCACAACACTTAAGTTAGGTGGAAGAAATATTGTTTTACTGCTGATAATTAATTTTTAGAAGTTTAATTGCTGAGGACACAACTTAGTGGTTTTGGGGCGCGTTCCAGAATCGAAACAACCGTAAACAGGCGTCTTCCTCGTCACATAGTACTGGACAGTATGCTTGAGTCGCAGTACCGCAGTTTCAGTAGATTGCCCAGCCCTGAAACCAAACTGAGCTTCGTGGAGATCTATATGTCCACTTAGCTGACCATCAAGCAAACCATCCAGAACCTTGGCGATCACTGTAGCCAAAGAGATAGGTCTGTAGTTGTCCCTGTCGGAGGCATCACCCGTCCTGTTTTTGAGTATAGGTATGACAGTGGTCTTCATAAGCTCCCCAGGCAAATATGAATGGCCTATACACAGATTAAAGAACATGACCAACACCCTAGGTAAATGAACACCTGCGAACTGCAAGTGCTCGATGCTCAGGTCATCATGTCCTGGAGACTTACCTCTAGTCATATTTCGAATAATATTGGTGACTTCTTTCGTCTTAAACCTGAACCGCTCACAACCTGCAACCCCATCATCGAGCACCTGCTGCACACAACCCAGTGGAGACCCTACCCTAAAATGGTCCTTAAACAATTCGGCTATTTGACGGGGCTCACTCCTACCCTCAACACTCACAGGGACACACGGACCAGCTTCCAGTTTCTTGGTGTGCCTCCAGAAATTTTTGAAATCTCTTTCTTTGTGGTGAGTTGCTAAAATATCCATTTTAATTTTATCCTCATTGTCTTGACACCATTTCAATTTAGATTTAAATCGCTTACGGGACTCACGCATAGCATTATATACATCACCAGACTCTGGTTTGCCATGAAGCAACCAAGCCTGAAAGCTGCTTCGTGCGTCTACGTGAAACTTTTGTACATGCTTGTTCCAACCAATAACATATTTTTGCTTTGTCTTTTTCCTTACACTATGACTCCTACGTGAAGCTTCCGTCAAACAACTAACAATACTATTATACAACTTATCAATAATTACATGATGAAAATTATTAGAACAAACTTTATCGGCGCACAGACCAAGTTCCAGTGGAAAATCAATGTCCCTTAATGTAGCTGTGCACAGTTCCCTATACAGTCTTATCTGCCCATCGTCCCTCTCACCCCATCTCACTTCATTGTAAATATTTCCAGTACATGGCACTTTACATGGTAATATTCCCAAGTTGCAATATACTTCCAGTGGAAAATGGTCCGACCAGAAAACATCATAACACACCTTAATATCAGTCACACATTGCCAAGCTGCCTCCGTTGTCAGACAGTGATCAAGCCATCGCTTACAGTTATCATGGCTTTCACTTATAAAAGTGTGCGTGTCTGACACACCGACCAACTTCATCACGTCCGCACAGAGCCAGCTTTGCTCCTCACAGAAGTTGACTAATTCTTTAAAGAATAATTCCTTTGGATGAGCATTAAAGTCCCCGAGAATAAAAGCGGATTCAATATCATAACTTTCAATTACCGCAAGTATTTCACTTAACACATCCGTGAATTCTAATAAGTTGTCTATAATATCTATAATATAAAAATGAATCGCAAAATATGTTGGTAAGCGCATAACTCAACAACGCCTGGACCTATTTCACTAATTCTTTTTTTGTTGTGTTTGTTATTATCAGGAGAATGTTCTTATGAAAAAAAAATGTAGTAGGTAGGTAGGTAGTAGTGGTAGGTAGGTAGTAGGGTAGTAGTAGGTAGGTAGGTAAGTAGTAGAGTAGTAGGTAGGTAGGTAGTAGGTGACAGGACAACGTCTGTCGGGTCGGCTAGTATTTAATAATATGCCTTCAGAAGCCTCAATATTAAAATCGTTATTGCATAGTTAGCATAAGTCCAAATAGCATTTAAACATAGAACCGTAAACAAAGCTCCTGACAATTCTGCTGCTCTCATTATTTTTATTTACGATTCATAGGTGCAGCTCTTTATCGATACGTATGTAAATTCGCCATGGCCAACAGACATCGGACATGATGTATGTACATTTGATACCTATACACAATACATTCACTGTGATGGTACTTTTCCTTTAATCCACACCACACTAAACAATGATTTTTATTTGGTATTGATTTTTTCTCTGTACCTACCTACCTAAATTATTTATTGTATGGTTATCCTCATATGGACCTGTAACATCACGCATTCTTACGTTCTATACCAACTAAATATTCCAGGATACTAAGTACCTATATGGAATTATGTATTTGGGTAGCCTAAGGTCCATGTTCACCGAAAAGATAAAGGTTTGATTATCTAAAAACAGCCGTTTAAGGGAGAACATGTCCCCTACAAAAATGTGCTTTAAACAGCTGTTTTTAGATAATCAGACTGTCATCTTTTTAGTGAACATGGACCTCGGTCGACTGTTCGACGGTTACCTAAAACAACGTCACCACAAAGACCATTTTTTACTGCGTCCAGCGAGTCGGCGACCTTACGTTAATTCAGCTATCGATTTTCTTTTCAATCTCTTTAGCTACGCTAAGTTAATTAGGGTTAGTTTTGGTTGCTTCGATCTTATGATAAAACGCGACGCGACTTCGCATTCTCTAATTTCGCTTCATTAATCAACATCTAGGATTGAATATGAAAGGGCTCGTTGCTATAATAACAGCGAGACGGTTCGGTCTTCGCTTTCGCTAGGTCAGTCGGTGGATGGGACCTTTCCGTGCCTCAGTTACGCCGTTGGTTCCGGCTGTAATTTGTAGATCTTTGAAAGTCGTTACAGAACCGGACTTATTAGGGCTGTCGTGTTATAGTTCGGTTCAAACTTTATAGCGGCTCGGAAGTTAGCTGCGGGTGACGGTCTGCGCATTAAACAGTCAAAACGATGCGTCCTCTGTGTCCCGCTGATACGTATCATTGTGTTCTGCGCAGCTTCACGTTAGATTTTCCGAGGCACCATACAGTTTGAACCGTTAAACCTGCGCAGACCGTCACTCACAGCTAACTTCCAAACCGCCATAAAGTTTGAACTGAACTATACCCAACTACTGGTTTGAAGAGATCTTTTAGGAAGTCGTTCCCTTAGAAAGGCTGGTTTTCAGATCATTCTAATTGACTAGAAAAGGCTGGGCAGATAAATCGATCTCTATAATTCTAGACTAATTAGATTTCGCACGATTATATCCGTTTCAAACGGCAGTCGCTGATGACAATAATCGTTATTACTTACTGCGTATCGCAAATATAGCTATTGTTTCTCGATGTTTATAGTTTATGACACGTCAATAGTACTATGGCAGTGTAAGTAATTGCATAACATACTACACTGAAAAAAATGTTAGGTTGGATTTAACAGATTTTGCGTGAATTGAACCAAAGTTTGCGGTTGATTTTGGTCCTATCACGAATTTTGGTTGTTTTTACCAAACACATTAAGTTGATGTTGTACCAAATTTATTTGGTAGATTACACCTATATTTCGTACATTTTTTACCAAAGTGATTTAGTAACATTTCTTACTTTAGTATAATTTTTACCAAAATACTTTAGTAACATTTTTCACCAAAGAACTTTAGTAACTTTTTTTTACCAAAGTAATTTAGTAACATTTCTCACCAAAGTACTTTAGTATAATTTTTACCAAAATACTTTAGTAACATTTTTCACCAAAGTACTTTAGCAACATTTTTTACCATAGTACTTTAGTAACGTTTCTCACTAAAGAACTTTAGTAGATTTTTAACCAAAGTACTTTCGTAACCTTTTTATCAAAATACTTTAGTAAAAAGTACAATGTAGTTCGCTGCAATCTACCAAAGAGATATTGTATATTTTACCCAACATACTTGTCTTTTTTACCAAATACATTTTGTATGTTCTACTGTTACGTTTTTGATACAAATTACCGAAGCTAGTTTAATAGAAAATGCAAAGGTATTTAGTAAAATCTTCAACGAAAATTTTGTAGATAGCACTTATTACGAGTACATGGTAGAAAGTATTAAATCAGTTTGTTTGTGGTACTGCGTACGGATGTCGTACTACCACGACAGTCCGCCTCGCACTCTGCGGCTCTGGGCACCGCGCCACGTTTCATCAACGTGACTTGTGAGCGTGAGGACTCACAGTCTCGAGAAGAGCTTACTATTGTAATGATACTATGAAGTAAGGTCTAAGGCAAAATCAAGGAGGGTCAATCACGCGTGGAGAATCTTAACACCGCGATTCAGAAAGACGCGTCATCGGCACAACGCCATCTATCGGCTTGTTCATGTTTTTTCACTATGATTGTTACTTTGAATACCATAGACTTCTTATATGTTTTCCTGTCATCTATGTAGGTAAAGAACTATTTTCTGCATTGTTTTCAAAATTGTAGGCCCAGTAGTTTCGAAGATAAGGGGACGAATGGTCAATTTTCGGTTATTTGCTAATTTCTAATTTATTCCTTTTGTCAACCAGACTTAATTGTTGAGATTTGTATGGTAACATTTTCAATACTCATTGTAAATTTACACCGTAAACTATGGTAGGGACTATATTTCGATCGTAACCTATGTAGTTTTGTTAGTTCAACCGCAAGGTCTTGTTCTTTTTATCATATTTTTATGATAAAATCAACCAAAATAAATTGTTGAGATTCGTTTGGTAAAATGTACAATATTATTTGTTAATTCACACCATGAACTATGGTTAGAACTATATTTTGATCGCAACCTATGTACTTTTGTAAGTTCAACCGCGAGGTCTTGTTATATTTCTCAAATTTTATGATAAAATCAACCAGACTTAATTGTTGAGATTCGTTTGGTAAAATGTACAATTATTATTTGTTAATTTACACCATGAACTCTGGTAGGCACTATATTTTGATCGCAACCTATGTAGTTTTGTTAGTTCAACCACGAGGTCTTGTTTTATTTATCATATTTTTATGATAAAATCAACCAAAATAAATTGTTGAGATTCGTTTGGTAAAATGTACAATATTATTTGTTAATTTACACCATGTACTCTGGTAGGCACTATATTTTGATCGCAACCTGTGTAGTTTTGTTAGTTCAACCACGAGGTCTTGTTATATTTATCATATTTTTATGATAAAATCAACCAAAATAAATTGTTGAGATTCGTTTGGTAAAATGTACAATATTATTTGTTAATTCACACCATGAACTATGGTAAGCACTATATTTTGATCGCAACCTATGTACTTTTGTAAGTTCAACCGCGAGGTCTTGTTATATTTCTCAAATTTTATGATAAAATCAACCAGACTTAATTGTTGAGATTCGTTTGGTAAAATGTACAATTATTATTTGTTAATTTACACCATGTACTCTGGTAGGCACTATATTTTGATCGCAACCTATGTAGTTTTGTAAGTTCAACCACGAGGTTTTGTTACATTTATCATATTTTTATGATAAACTAAATTGTTGACATTTGTTTGGTAAAATGGACAGTACTCTTGGTTGATTTACATCAAAACTCTGATATCAACTTCAACCTTTTTAGTTTTGTAAGTTCAATATCGAGGTTTTGTTATATTTATCGTAGTTTCCTTGTAATTCAGCCAACCTTTGCTAATTTGGTAAATCCAACAAACCTTTTTTTTCAGTGTAAAACGGACGCTTTTTAGGGTTCTGTAACTCAAAAGATAAAAAAGGAACCCTTATAAGATCACTTTCTTGTGCGTCTCTGTCTGTCACCACCGATTTTCTCAGGAACGGGTGGACCTAGCAAATTGATCCCCATGAACAGTCACATACAATGCCATGTCATTTCATACAAGTAGTATGAAAGGATAGAAGCCTATAGGATTCTTCGTCTGAACAACACCTTTCAGCTGACTGAGAATAATGGCTGACTTGGTTTTGAGCCATCATATTATTCTCTGATAGGTACAAATCGTGGACTTTTTGTCATGGAGAAATAATAAACTAAGGGTTTCCTCCTAATCATCGTTATGCCTTTATAAATAAATAAATAATTCTACCGACGAAAGAAGAAATGTTATGGGGGTTCCCATAACATTTCTTCCGCCTTTTTCCGGGTAACTAGGTGTCGATTGCCAATTATCCTGTTTTGTACTCATGAGTATAACCCCAATATTTTATTTGTATCTAAAGTTAAAATGATCGAGTATGTATATGTTTACATCGCGTAACCCTGAGTTACTTGTTTTCCTTACGATTGCATAAAATGCTCATAATCATACTACGTGCGTAATTGTGCCCTCGCCTTGATCGAGTGTTTTACCAAGTAGTTAAGGCTGCTTTCGGGAATTTCAAATATGAAGAATTTATTTTGTGTGGAGTCTCGTGATGACCTAAAAGTTTCAAGAGTGGGCTGTTTCATGATCACTAGTTGTGGGCTCGTAACTCAAGAAATTAGACGAAATAACATAATCTATATATATAAAAATCAATTGCTGTTCGTTAGTCTCACTAAAACTCGAGAACGGCTGGACCGATTTGGCTCATTTTGGTTTTGAATGATTTGTGGAAGTCCTGGGAAGGTTTAAACGGTAAAAAGTAGTAGGTAGGTAGTAGTAGGTAGGTGGTAGTAGGTAGGTAGTAGTAGGTAGGTAGTTAGTAAGTAGTAGGTAGGTAGTAAGTAGTAGTAGGCAGGTAGTACTTTTGACGCAGACGAAGTTGCGTGGGTCAGCTAGTTTTGTATAAAACTTACAAGTCGGTACGTCAAATAACAATACTCCTGCGGTCGTTGACATAAAAGAAAGTCGATACCAATCACTTCTACAGAATTTCGCAAATTTATCTTTTTTGCTATGATATGTACGAGACTTCCTTGTCGCTATAGTAATTAAGGGCGCCACTGCTCATCATGAGGTAGAGCTGTACCTTATTGTACACACGTTTCGCAAGTTAGGTTTCTGTCCCATATAATAGGAGGGGAAGGGGGGGCCTTCTGCCATCAACACTTACCAGACCCGAGAATCGAACCCAAGACATGCTCACGCGCATGTCACGCTTGCGACCATTAGACCTAAGCGGCAGTAAATAAGATTATGTTCATCATCAGTAAATGCCACTAATCATTATCTTTGGCAGCCTAGTCGCGCCAACTATTGAGTGTAGATATCTTCTCTTTCTCACCATGTAACTGAAACACTAACAATATTATTTGCTCTATTTTCCAGGTGAAGGTGGTGTGTATACTCCTCGGAAGCTGTTGTCTGCGCTGGTGAACAAATTGCCGCAGTTCGGTGGCGGCGACCAACATGACGCCCATGAGCTGCTCCGGCATTTACTTGAAGCTGTTAGGTAAGACCCATGCTTATAGTTCACAGAGAAAGGTAAAAGTACCTACTAACTCTTCTCCACTGCGGCTGTTTCGCAGCATTGCTGCTTAGGTTTAATGGCAAGAGTGATGGTAAAATTACGCACATACACGAGGCATTTCAACTTGTACCTTTAAGATTGTCCAACTCATTGCTTTTGAACATAACTTCTTTCCATTCCGAGAATGTTAAGCAAACGTAAAAGTTTGATCCAATTAGAAAATCTGTCCACAAACAATTCATGAGATGGTGATGGTTTGGCAAGATCTAACCTCAGTTTAATAAGCTTCTAGTAAACATGGCTTGAAATGATAGCAAAACTAAGCACAATTCCCATATCTATCCAAACATTTACTACTACTATTGTCTCTCTCCACAAATAAACTCTTAAACCAACACAATACTTCATACATGTCCTACAAACAAAAACCATCTGTGTTCCCAGGTCAGAAGATCTTCGGCGATATCAGTCAGTGATACTGAGCAGTCTAGGCATGAACTCCAAAGTTGACCCCGCAAAGGTCGATGGCGAGGTCAAGCAGAAGGTCAAGTTCTACGGCCAGCAGGCCTCTGACACTATGCTTAGACCTGAACAGGTAATTAAGGTATAAAATAGGCCCGGGAGTACATTTTTTATTGAGAAATTGATTTTTTTGAATGGCGTTCTTTTTTCCTTGGTATGGTTGTTGGAATTTGAGTTTTTGGGCTGTATATTATTGTGTTAGGACTTTAGTAGTGACATGCATTGTTTGGTGTCGTATTTATAGGCAGCATGTGGGCAGTTTTAGACAATTTATTAATCAACAATCCGAGATTATGCTAATAAACATAGACTTATACAGACAGTTAAATTTTTATGCGACAATTAGGTCTACATAAAGTTAAATGAAGCTGCGGTTGGCAGTTAACTTTGGAAATGTACCTTGACGCTGGAAAAGGCAATCAGTCAGACTTACGCCAAACAACTGATAAGTCTTACCAAGGGGTATTACCAGTACTAACTTGAGTCCATGCAAAATACTGGTATTCAGCTGCATCTGGTGGGTCTGGAAGCCGACCCTAACATAGTTCATACTCGTGTAATGAATTGATAAGCCGCAGTCTGTTGTCCATACGTAGTAAGTTAGCGATATCATAATAATTCTACCGTTGTGACGTAGAAACATATATTAATTGTGTAAACTTAATTGCAAGAGGTCCGGCAGAATGATTTATAGCTCAACAAAGACTCAGTCGAACAACCATTTAGTGCGGTAATAATCCTCCTTCTGGCGTGTATTGAAGTGTTTATTTTTGGTTTGCTCCCCTTTCCTATAATAGAAACTAATTTTACAACTGAAAGCTTTTCAGTATTATTTATAAAGTTGAGCTAGGTAGAATATATTGTTAATTAATTACTATTTAATATTTTTTTATTGAAATATCACTTGTTGTACGTTTTAGATTGTGTGCCTATTAGATAAGACTTCAAATATCGTATAGGAAATAGGGTTGATATCCGTTTTTACAAACTATAAGCCCCTTCGTACACAAGGCTACGCAAAAATCTTCGATGCTAATGTTGTATATTTACCGTGCGTACACACGACATTGAATCGCAAGACGTGAATTGCCTATTCAGTCGCTAAGCAGATCACACTTTTCCCAAAATGTCAAAAATCTAAATGCCACCTTGGAAATCGCTGCGACTTACGTAGCGATGATCTCGTCCGGCAAGTAGTGCGCGACTAGCACGACGCGAGTCGCGGGACGAATGTCGGCGACGCGACTCGTGTACGAACTTCAATGTATTTGTATGGCGACAGTCGCTTGAAGACTAAAATCGTTGAGTATCTAAGACTTGAGTAGCCTTGTGTACGAAGGGGCTAAGTGATACCTAATGGAATATCTCAACATCATAGCAGTTTGAATGTCAATATACGGCGCTCAGCCAATTTTAAATCCAAATATGTGTTTGTGAAAATGGCATTATTGGCTGAGCGTTCACTTAGCTAAGCTATTAATCACAAATATGTATATTGCATGAACGCAGTATTTGGCCTGTAGATTAAAGCGCCAGTTATGTGTGATTCTGTAAATGCATGTGAGTTTTGAGTTTTTGAACCCCCAGCCATATAAATACTGGTATTCAGCTGCATCCGGTTAGACTGGAGGCCGACCCCAACATACTTGGGAAAAGGCTAGGCAGATGATGACTGGCACGTAGAAGTTAGAAACTTCTTTCGAATTTACCCTTTACTGTGGAGAATAATCGTACAAAGTTTTGGTTACTTTTCCAAATCGATGACATGGTCAGTCCACCCTCTTTAAAGCATAATAATTAAATAAAAAATCAACCTAAAGGATAACTTTCATCGCCGTTAGATTAGATAGGTGGTAGTTCAGGCCGGGCAGCAGAGGCAGACTGGAAAAAGTGGTTTTAAATTCGGTTTATACGTATAAAACTTTACGACGATCCGAATGTCGTAGCGGCAGTGAAGCTGCCTCACGTTCTTAGGGTCCCGGGTTCGAATCCTGGTAAGAGCAAATGTTTGTGTGATGAGAATTAACATTTGTTTCAGAGTCATGAATGTTAATATGTATAATAAGTATGTATTTACAAACAAAAAGTATCTAAGTAGTATATCAACTACCTGGTGTCCACGACGCAAGCCTCGCTGCTTTGTGTGGCACTAGATGGCACTGTGTGTAAAACGTCCAGCGATATAAAACTTCGAAGAACCGAGCAGTACCTTTGTGCTCTTCTTTCTTAATGTAATGTCCTACTAAGTATTTTGTGTGTACATAAATAAATAAATAAGAATAGTTTTTGTTTTTTTGTTAGTATTGCAAAAAATCCCTAGCGTCCTAGTCATAGACATGTGCACGTGAGTGACTCCCAAAAATTCTCGTTTCTATTCTAAATCTGAATTTTCCACCGTAACCTATTTTCCAGGTCTTCCGCGGCTTCCTAGTGTCGACCCTGGAATGCCAAGAATGCCTCCATCAGTCCGACAGGGCGGAGTACTTCCTGGACCTGTCGCTTCCGGTCGCCGCCAGTCGGCCGCAGCCCCCCGCCGTCGTGCGAAGGAAAACACCAAACGGTATGTTTGAATCTGATGTTATATGAGTGTATTTTGTGTTGTGTGCTTTTAGTGTTTAGTACTCTTAGTGCTACGGTTTCTGAAAGGTTAGCCAGGATATGTTACTTGACAGATTTTCAAACTTAAATATACAACTCCTTTTTCCGTATTTTTCTCGATGAAGCCTTGGTTTTCAAAGTTATGTTTTTAATACTTAAGATCTGTAGCATGCATAGTTGATACAAATGTAATACCAAAATAATTTATAAATCAAACATATTACTAAGGTAGTGTATATTTATTTCCATTGGATTACAGAATATCTATGTTCCCAAATATATATTTTGATTGTATGCTGATTTAAACAAGAGTTATGAGAAAAATAAGTTTTGAATAGAAATTTTAAATTCCTCATATCTCGTCTTTATATCATTGTGGTTTCAAATTTGGGAACCTAGATATTCTGTAATCCAATCGAAATAAATGCAACACTACCTTAAAAATATGTTTGATTTAAGTACAACTTATTTTGGTATTACGTTTGTATGAAATACGCATACGCCGGCGGCCCCTTAACATAACGTTATAGACGATCTCCGAGGGGTGAGGAAGAGGTATACCGAATTATAGCAGGTACACCCACATTTCGTCAGTTATGTTTAAAGTCCCATTTAATAGGGGGCACCCCTATTGCCATCAACTAGGCACAAATCCACACTACGTAGCTGCTACTGAGAAATTCCTGATGGAAAACCTAACAACATGACCTAAACTAGGACCTCTTAAGCACTTTATACGCGTTTGACAATCTGTCAGTACCTGGTTTTTGTGTTGATAAAGACTTTCATAAACCGTGTTGAAACCTGTGACCACATATAATGTTTTAGCGCAAAACCCAGATTTAAGTAAGAAACTTTCAATTCAAAATCGAGGTTCTTGCTTGGACGCTTTAGAATAAGAGTCTTAAGTCCAGAGGACCTAGACAATTGTGATATTTTATCAGCAAAAGTCAGAGATGTTTGGTGTCAGTGCAGGACCTTGTATATTTTTTTTGGTGCAGTACATTTTTCCTTCATAATGGTTAAGTAATAGTATTGCGGTAGCTAATCAGCAGGCAAGGTCAGTAAAACAGACGAATCTTCGATATACTAGCTACTAGCTTCTGTACTGTGATCGACTGTCTTGGTATGCACATGTGATAAGGAGGGACGAATCGCATGTGACTAGAAAGAGTGATGAAAATAAATGTTGATGAAAAGGAGTGGAAGATCAGAAATGAAAGAAAGAGGAGCAAATGATACTGTGACGGTAGACCACTGGTTCCCAACCTGTGTTCCGCAGGAGCCTCGACTGCGGTCCGCGAAAGATTAAAATGTTATTCGTACTTTTTAACACAGAAGATGAAAGCTCAACCCAACCTAATTGAATCTATCAGAGGCAAAATTACTAAATGATTGCTAAATTTTTCGAGCTCAATTCGATCGCTTTTGTCCAATTTTTGTATAGTGTGAGTTAAAGATTCATTTCCCTAGTTATAATCCTGTCGGTGTCCATGTTTATCTAGGACCATATGGTCCCTGTTAACAATGAACATACCAAAGTGGTCCCTGGCCTAAGAAAGGTTGGGAACCTCTGCGGTAGACAATGGAAGAAAAACACGTGTTGCTCCGACTCCGACCCCCAAGTAACAAAGAGTGTACTTACAAGGTTCTGTACTGCCGCCGACGTCATGTTCAAGTGCCGGCGCACATAAGGCGGAGCGCAGCGCAGAGCATTTTTCACTGTCAAACTATTGTCGACATTGTAATCATTGAAATAGTATCTCAAATCAATAAACAATTATTTGCGCCGGCCCTAAAGCATGTCTATCTTGTTGCAAGTCGTAGTAGAAATACGAAACACTTTAAAAATGATTGTGCTACTTGTCTAGGTCCTCTGATAGATGTCTAGCTTGATGTGAGCAGAATTTTGTTTTGCCTTATTCGAATACTGAAGTAGCATTGTAGTTATTTCTTTCTGTAATACCAAGACGTGTATTTAACTGTTTCGTTCGTTCATAAAAATCCCTATTATTTTAGTTTTATTTCCAAATCCTGTAATCAATGTTTCGAACTGTGCTTACCACTAAAAGTCTTTGTCGTAACATATCTCGCATGCTTTGCTTCATTACACCCGTCATAAACATGTTTTGCACCATTTTTAGCAACATTCAGCATTATGTTTATTCATTCTATCGATCGTTCAACATTAAATTAATGAGTTTAGTAATAAAACATTTCATAGTAATGTAAAATAATCCATTCCCATTTAAAATCATCCTATCATAAATCATTATTTTTGAGAGATCTCCTGTGTTGCAAAAATAACTTTTTGGGTTCTGATAGTCACTAAAATTATAGATTACATAACTATGAAATCATCGAACAGTGAGTAAGCGGTGTACCCTACCATACTCTCACACTTTTCATGTATTAAAAAACATCCGATATTGATAAAGCCCAGCGCATAGAATTCTACAATCGGGCGCCATGGTTAGATTCACCAACAATATGACTATTGGGTATCTGTTTCTCGAAAACCTTTAATTACTAGCGGAAATTCCTGTACTGTTACCGTTCTTCTAAATAAAGCATATTATTTTACTGAGGGTTTTGTTCCACCACGTCTTCTCCAGCTAAAACACGAACGGTGGCTGTATTGGGCAACTATCTTATGTAATACAAGTTCAAGAAGTGATAACTCTCCGCCTAATTTGAATAAATTACATGATTTTGCAAATACGTTCTGCATAGCATTGAAACAAGTATGAATAGACTTCCCTATACGGCGCTGAGAATTGTAAGAAGTGGTGCAAAACTCCCCGACGAGTGTATAACGCGAATCAATGTGTAGTAACTAAGGCATGTAATGACAAGAGAACATATTTTCAGAAGAGAATGTTTACAATACGCAAGAGGAGAAACCTTCCAAACATCAGTTGAAGAAGGAGCGGATGGCAGCTCGGAAAGCCGCCAGAAAGAACAAAGGTGGTACCACACCTACATTTTGTTCACACCATATTGGCTGGCATTTCTATATAACCTTCATGTAATCTGTGGGAAAACCGTTAAAACTATAATATATATTCTGCTTCTACATATTTTGCATATACTGCTTAAAAAAATATTGAAAAGATGATTCTCGCGGCAATACATGGATTTAAGTTTCAGTACTAATAGTCGCACTAATATCGTTTCATACGCCATTTAGAAAACAAGTCATAAGTTGTCACGCCAGTAATTATTTATCAAGTTACCATTATTCACCAAATTGTAATTGCCGTCTTTAGTGAGCCAAAAACTTATTTTAAATTCGTCTTTTCAGGTAACTCTACGTCCAAAGATGAGCAGTCTGGGGATGCCAACGGTACAGCCAAGACCGATGGTAAGTCGTCCTCTGAGCAATCTGATGCAGATGTGGAAGATAACCTGGAAGATATGCCTCGGCAGCCGGACACGCATTCTGTGTCAGTAGGGACGCAAGCCATCGCCCAAACAGCCGCTAACTTCGCCGCTTACCATATGGAGTCAGGATACAACTCCGAAAAAGTCATCAGCTCTGATTCCATCCGTACCAGTCCAGTCGATATGGACAAGGAGAAAACAGACAACACCCCGGAACATGCGGATAAAGACAAGGTCGAGTTCGCTGACCATTCTACCTCGACCACAGCGATACCACTCGAATATAAGCCCCTCATATCCCTAGAGAACCTCTCCAACCCAGATTCGGGTGTTGCGAGTCCAGAGGCGACCAAACATAACTCGACGGAAACCGTCGATAATGTTGACTCCCCGACTAACGGCAAGGAACTCGGGAGCCATAGTTCCTTGTCGAGCGAAATCAATCTGGACCTCTCGAGTCCGCAGCATAGCAAACTGTCCCCTGTCAAAACGGAGTTCGAAAGGCCGGTATCACGAATATCTTTCGTCCCTGATGAGTACTCCAACGAGGTCGTCTCAAGAGGCATCAGTGTGCAAGGGTGTCGGAGTGTGCTCGAACACAGCGGAGAGAGTAGTTACGAATCCTTACCCGAAAGCAAAAACTTCACCGACCTGAACAATCATTTGGACAAACTTAAACTATATAATTTGGATGATTCTAAGACCAAAAAGCCGGCGCTGCCCTCGCCCGTGACCGTCGAGGCGCCGGCGGATCCTCCCCCTCCCGCGCCGAAGCCTAAAGTCAACAATATTGATGCGGAAAAGAATCAAAGAGACTTCCTGCCGTACTCGCGACAGAGTCCACTGTCTCCGCGCTACGTATGCGATGAGGACGAGTGCAGCATCCAGTCGTGTCTCAGTCAGTTCACTGCGCTAGAACTGCTGACAGGCAACAACAAGGTCGGGTGCGAGACGTGCACCGAACGTATCAACGGCAAAGACGGAAAGACAGTATACACAAACGCTACAAAACGATTCCTCGTATCGAGTCCGCCCGCTATCCTGATCCTTCACCTGAAGAGGTTCCAGATCGGACCTCGGTGCATGTTCAGAAAGATGTCCAAACACGTCGATTTCCCGACGATCTTGGACTTGGCGCCGTTCTGTGCGATGGACAAAGTTAGGAAACTACCGAACGTGACCAAGGGACAGAATGAACTGCTGTACTCTCTGTACGGTGTCGTGGAGCATTCTGGCGGTATGCACGGCGGCCATTACGTGGCGTATGTGAAGGTTCGAGGGCCCGTGAAGGCGGGGGATCCTCGCTGGTGGTTCTTGCCAAAGGGCGGGAATGTAAGTCCTCCCCCCGCGGGTAGCGGGGACGGCGATGCTGACTCCGAATCGGAACTATCGGGCTACGAGTCAGGCGAAGGCCCCGCGTCGGCCGCGGAGCCCCCTTCAGGAAAGTGGTACTACGTATCAGATAGCATGGTCTCCGAAGTGAGCGAGGAAAAAGTACTAAGGGCGCAGGCCTACCTCCTGTTCTACGAGAGAATCTTATAAACAGCTCGCCCGGCGCTCGTCGGCCTAAAGTTTGGATTGGCATTTAAGTGGAAGACTGGTAGGATCGATACGTAGGCAAGTTGCATGATGTTACGTTACTAAAAGCGCTGTATATAGCTTCGGAAGTTTATTATTTACTGGCTTTTTCGTTTTAATTATAATGTTTGGTGCGCTCGCCGCCGCGCTCATGTGATTAGTTTATTTTATTAATGAATTGTTTATGTATAATATTATGTCAAGTGCAACGCTGGTTGTGAGATGTCCCGGTGTCTCGGTGTCGGCCACTTACACGTTGTTACACTAATAATCTTGTTACCATGGGTGCTAACAGTAATTCCCGACGAATATCAGCTATACTGAGCTTTGTTTTATATTTTACAACCAGCGTTACAGAGAGTCATCCTAAGCTTGTTATATTGTTAGTTTTATATAATGAACTTGAAAATACTATTAGTCACAATGCTGTCCGCGGCTTAACCTGTGCTATTATAAATTATGTTTGAACAGCGTAGACCAATCTGTGTAGCTTGTTGTTCCTTATGACGAACCATTTTCTAAGAGTCATTTTCTGACTCCATTTCTTGCACATGGATATTATCTTATATTACCACTGGCGTAGAATAATGTCGTAAATGCAAAATTAAATCTAAAGGAATTTACGGTGATTACGAACGGGTGCACTCACGATATTATTCATCGAAGTGGTGCGTAGTGTTTTCTAATGTAATTCAT
Organism: Xestia c-nigrum; assembly: GCA_916618015.1. Taxonomy (NCBI): domain Eukaryota; kingdom Metazoa; phylum Arthropoda; class Insecta; order Lepidoptera; family Noctuidae; genus Xestia; species Xestia c-nigrum. The sequence continues at coordinate 3,003,171 of OU745261.1, read as the reverse complement.
AAATTATGTTATGTTGATACAAACGAATATTTAAATTCATCTCATTAAGATTAAATGTTTCACCCAAATGTACGTTATTGGTCGATTTTTTTTTCATGTATTTATTCCTTTATTTATGTTTGTACTCTGTAATCGTGTTTTGCTGAAAATGAAGTTGTTCTTGTTGACTAACCGGTGTCTGGTCTGGTACTCATGTAGGTAGCGGCGACGCCGATTCTTTCAATGGGCAAGTCTTCCATGAAGTGTCAAGAGAAATGTAACACTTGCATTAAAACTCAAATGATTTGATCGCTTTCGCTACCCGCTTTAATTTATTATAGTATGTGTTGTCGATTACGTCAATTTTTGGACTATGTCATCCCCTAGTTTTAAAGTGATTTTCTTTTCTAATGAAATTCATCAACATATTGAATAATCTCATGAGATGTATATTTTAACTTTTATCTTCACGATTATAATTGATGTTATCCAAGCAAATCATTTTATTCGATTTAAATGTACTGACTAGCATGTTTCGGGGGTTGCGTATTTTTACTGTTTACAGGAATAATGACAAAGTATTCAGTTCAAGGGCAATTAACTGATGGATATCGTGATCGGTACATTTGTATATAAATGGGACAAAACAATTTAGCAATTTTAGATCTCTTCGTGATCTCGCGATGTTGGAATATTCTAACCTCTATTTATTACATTAACTTGGTGCCATTTTGTATGAAAATGGAACTGTAACCAACATGACGCGGTTATATAATATTGTTTGGAAAAAACTTTAATATGCTGCAAACTTATTTTTAAAGTGATTTTATTTAAATTTCTATAAATGAGTTAAATCATTTTGATTCAATGTGAATGTTATCCTAATGTTATTTCATTCGAAGATTTAAATTGTTAGATGTGCTCTAATTCTAGTAAGGGCTGCCATACATTCTGGTACGCCGACCGGGACATTTGTAATAGAAGTGTAAACCAAGAATCATGATGTGAACTAGATAGCTTTCTGAGCTAATGAAGAGATTTTTTTGTAGATTCTCGTTTTAAAAACAGACTTTTAATCGCCTGTTTTTTGGCGCAAACAAAAGTGAGTTTTAATATCTACTTAGCAGAGGCATGAGGCTTTGTAATAGGGGAAGGGGACAATGAACCGTGCCAGCCTGAGGCTAGTTAGCTAACAGAACTGCCACCTTTTCAATTGCGTACACCGATACATGTCCCGGTGTAACTGGATGTAATTGTAGCCCGATACAAAGATCGCGCAAAAAACGTCCACAGTGAGCTCAACTATCACGCATGAAACAAGAGATACGATTTTCGGTATAACTGAGCGAGACAACACTATGTCATCACGCGATAGGGCTTATCTAAGGATTGAAATCTTCGACTTTACTCATCATATCATCATTATTTTATTGTAGGTTGTACATACACTTTTTATAAAAGGTTAGGCTACCTTCGCGGTAACGACCGAGTCGCAAGACTAGTCGGGTCCCGTACACCTATGTTTATTTTACTCGCATATTAAGTTTTAAAACAAGCATTACATTGAGTGCTCAATTTAGTTGTTGCTTTTACCGTGTGCAACTAATTATGTTATAAGGACTTGTTACACGTGTTTGAGATGGAAATACTGAGGATGTTGTTGTTTTTCTAAATGGGACTTGTCTTAGTGTCTGGCCATGACCATAGTTGTCGCATGACCGGCCGCAATATTTAACAGAAGTGGACCAAATTTGTTCTTGGTCAAAGCTGCGGTCGTTTAGTGCCCGAGGTCCTTAATTTTCAACCTGAAATTGTAACTGATTACTTGGGATTTGAGGTTGTGAAGTATTCTGAAAGTCTGTCTAAAGATGTTGATGTTCTTTCTTTATTTTTCTTTCTTCTTCCACGAATGCTCTCAAGTATTTTCGTCTCAAATGTTAGCTTTGTAAGTAGTGTTCAAGTTGTTATAGACGATTTTTATGATTGCATTTGACAACATTATATTAGTCTTCTGCCGTTAGATAGCTTGTGTTATTATTTGATATTTTTTTTGTATAATATTGAATTCACATAATTGAGTTACAAAAAGTGTATTAAAATATAGTTGTAAAATGTCTATTTGATTTTTATTGGCTGGTACATCCTTCCTCATCGTTGCCAAACCACCAAATTACAATAATAACAATAAATATCGCTGGACATTAAAACACAGCGCCATCTAGTGCCACACTAAGCAAGGCTTGTGTCGTGGACACCAGATAGTTGATATACTACATATTAGACTTTTTGTTTGTAAATACATTATACGTATCCATGACTCGGAAACAAATATCCATGCTCATCACACCCTAAGAACGTAAGGCGGCCTCACTACCACTAAACCATTCGGGTCGTCAAGTCAATTCATAGTTTGGCAACAAGCTCCTGTACATCTAAAGCTGTATTGTAGACGTTTCATTTGAGTGAACGGTACATTTGTGTGACTATTCCTTTCCCGGACTACTACTCACTCTGCTGACGATCATCGGTAGCCGAATCCAAGATGCCGACTACCGAAATCCTACGTCATTAATCAAATTTGATTTTTCATATAGTCATGAATCATTTCAAATAAAAGAAACAGTAGACTAATTGAACTTTCTCTTAAGCTAGAGGCTCGCGAGGCTCTTATATTAAACTCAAAAGAGAAAAAGAAAGTGGGAGAGGAAAACTGTATAGAAAATTACAACAAAAACAGGTCCAAAACATAAATAAATATTTATTCTTTACACTTTCAATAGAATCTTAAAATCTACAATCAGCTGATCAATGATCTTCTATTGAGTTGTTCAATGTGCGAAGCATCAAAAGGTATTAGATTGGTTATTTTGGGCACCTCTTGCAATGTCAGCTCTATTATACAATACAGTACCTGAAGGCTATCTTTTGCTTTTTGTAATGCCTGGAAATAGAGAAGAAAATATGTTATTGGATGACAGATGGTTTGGCGATGTTGTCACCGCCACCTAAGACACCGGCAATAATTCAATCAGTTTACAACTGACGGCAACATTTCAACAGGAACCTTCATCATCTCCGACCAACTATGTTGCAGCCGGCTTCCAGCCTACCCGGACGAAGCCGCTCCATGTAAAATACCGATATGGTACCCGATATTGCCTATCTGACCTTCACAACCCAGCTAATTCTGGGTAATACGATACCCCTTGGTAAGACCGGTTGTCAGACTGTTTTGGACCATTGACTACATAGACCCGGATCCCACACTGTCGTGACGACAGATAATCGTGTAGTTGCACCTGTCGTTGCTTGAGGTGTTTACATATATAGGACGATGATTTTGACACCAAATGAGATAAAATAATAAAGTAAAAGGCATCATAGATTTGATACCATTACAGAGACAGCTGAAATAGCCCATGTCGAAAAATAGCACACTCCAAACCGATAATAGTACTTGTGCCCATTATTAGTTCTATTTTCCAGAAAAGCTCATCGAATAATTCGGCTAATACCGTAGGAAAAAGGCCAAACAAGTTGTGAAACAAAGAAATTAATGGTTAGTCTGTCTCGGGGATCATTATTATGTGAAGATTCTATTGTGTAATATTTTCCGACCGCCGTAGCTCCATAGAAATAAGTCCACTTACTGTAATAGCCTTTTGTTTCAGCTCTGGTTTCGTCGCCATCTGCCTTTTGATCGCGTTCATCTCTTGAGGTGAATAACCAACCAGTTTAGACAGCACTTCACTAGTAAACTCAACATCTAGATTCCCTGTCCCGTCCACTATGGTACATTTCAAGCTCCACCCCTCCTTGCTAACAGACAGTTTCGATAACAAACTCATCACTTGGCCCTTCACTTTGAAAACTTTTCCAACTTTATCACTCTCATTCATATCTTTAATCTGTTTTATATACACGAAAGGCTCCGAAGACACGGTATGTGGACCTGTATTCTGAGGAGATATAACGTCAGTATAGCCTGCGTCTATCTGAGATTCTAGCTCTCGCAAGTAATCTTCGTCTTCGGCTAAAAATATATCGTTCTCATCTGGATATTCGTCGTTGTTGACAGTAGTTTTAAGTTTCTTTTCTGGATTTGTATTGTCAGTGGCAAGTTGTCTTTTTCCTGGATTATTATCAATGAGTTGTTCTTCTAGAGCAGCCAGTTGGTCCACATCTATTTCGTCGTCGGCAAAGTTGTTAGGCTGGTCATCAAGAGTTGGCTGTTGGGGGGTTTGATCAAATGTTGCAGGTTGGACGTATGCTGCCGGCATTTGTGTGTGTGGTGTTGGTATGTTTGTGTTTCTTGGCACACTAATTGTTGTGTTGGGATCTAGTTCTGAAAATTATAAACATGATGATGAAATAAAAGGAATGGGGCGATATTATACTTTCTTCATAGTTGTTAGGTAGTGGCCTAAGTTTGTTGAAGGGAGGTGGAAGGAGAAAACAAAGGATCTGAAGTGAAGATCGTGTATTGGCAAACGCGTTGTGGGACGCCACGCTAAATATAGACCAACGAGCTTAAAAAGGTGGTTGGGTCACACGAGATATTCAGACCAGGGTGACGTGGCGCAGTTAGGTTAGGTTTGTGTCCACCAGACGACAGCAATAAGCTGAGAATTGTTGGAAGGCTAATGCATGGCACTTGGTAGTCGGCAATGAGTGTCAATGACAGATATATTATGTCGAAAACGGCCTGAGGAATCCCCATCAAGATCGCATTTAGTTTCAGTTAACCAAAACGAAAGGACATATTACTGATTCTTACCTTGTGTCATAGGTAATCCTAATTTAGTAGACAGTTGTCCAGCCAAAGAATTAGAGATGGCTATCTCCTGAACTTCCCCTCCCAGCAGTTCTATGGCACTTTCTGTGAGCAGCAGCTGGCCCCTTCTGCAATCAACTGGACCTGAAGATTTAAGACAAAAAAGTAACATTACTAACAAACCCTCTCCAGAATAGCATAGCATTTTACCAATTTTTTTAGACGACTTCCAGTCTAATAGAATGGGGGCTATCGTTTTTAGTTCACCAGATGGCGCCACTGGTGAGTAAGGTTCTGTCATTCATTCTGTTTGATACTTTAAAGTACCAATAACTTCATAAAAAGTTAATTTTATTACATATTGTGCATACTTTAGATTCATATTTACAATATTGCCACTAAAATGAGCAAGCACTGAACATTTAAAAAAAAAAATTCTTCCAAATACTAAACAAATTAGATGTTGAAAATCAAACTTGTTACTTAAAATCTTCAAGTCATTATTAATCAGGAATGGGACAATTTAGATCACAATTGCGAATATTAGTAAAAATACGTGATAAAAAAAGCACATTGCGTGAACAATCTATGACATCTGACATTTCGGAAGACCTTACTCTACACCTTCTTCTTCACGTCTCTCTCTTTCTCTTTCTCTAGCGGCGAATTCATGCGCGATAGTCCCCATTACAGGACACAGTCGAGTGACAGCCCATATGTCAATACCCCGATATTGTAGAACTCGTATTTTGAATACCGTAGCCATTCATCGACCTTTGACAGTTTTATGGGTAATTTAGTGGAGTTACGGACACCAGCTCCATATACTATGGAGCCTATAGACCAGCAGCCTTTCGAGTTTTCTAATTTTCCTCTCAAATAAACTACGAATGCTTACAAATCATATTTGCAGGTTGTCTCTTTTCATGCTCACGAGGAGTAGCCTTATAGTGGTAGACTTTTGACTTCCATAATATCTTATGCAAAGCTGGTATTTGTTTGGCCGTGAAAATTACGCAGTGCATGTGTAAGACGAGTGTCTTGATTAAAAACGCGTGGGGGCGTCGATAGAAGCGAAAACTAACTGCTACGGGTTATACCCTGCGAACGCTTAAAGGGCCGGCGGAGCATGCGAATTTCATATAAACGTAATGCCAAAATAACTTGTAAAGCAAACATATTCTTAAAGTAGTGTGTATTTATTTTGATTGTACTATAGTACATTTTGATACAAGTGGAGAAAGTTTGTTATCGTAGTATTAACACACGAGCCGTAAGGCGAGTGTGTTATTAGAGCCGAGAACTGCAATAACAAATGTCCACGTGTATCAAACGACATTTTTCAATACACTTTTGAAGAAATAAAATAAAATAAGTACTGTAAAATATTTGTGTCATGAATGTCACGAGACTATGATTTAAATTTTATTTTTACCCGCGCTTTGCTTTCGCCTTGTTCAAGGAGAGGCAAAGGTATGAAGCCGTTATACGGCCTAATATAAAAAAATAATAATTTGTGTTTGTATTTAGAACACAAATAAATGTTAATTTGTTTATAAAAGTAAATATTTGTTATAAATAATCATGTTTATCACCGATATTGAATTTATAAACACAATTTGAATATTCAAAAAATGTTATAAAGAAAGACGTAGATCGCTTTTCCGAAATTAAAAAAAAACATTCACCTCTGACTCTATAGTCAGAGGTGAAAGTTTTTTTTAATTATGCAATGAACCAATTCGGATTAAGTATATGTATCAATTATCTGTGGCAATTTTACTTTCTGCACGTGTGTGGAAAAATCATGGAAAATGCACGCGTATGAAATACACAGCATTATAAAACTAATAGTAGTGCAAAAAGAAGCAGTTTTCGAGGAAGTGTATTGAAAAAGAATATCTATGTTACCAAATAAATATTTTGAAAGGATCAAAGGACAATGATTATAAAGACGATATGAGTAATTTAAAATTTCTATAGAAAATTTATTTTTCTCATAACTCTTGTTTAAGTCGGTGTACATTCAAAACATGTGTTTGGGAACTTATATACTTTGTAATCCAATCAAAATAAATACACACTACCTAAAGAATGTGTTTGATTTATAAATTATTTTGGTATTACGTTTGTATGAAATTCGCATGCTCCGCCGGCCTCTTAAGAGCGGGCCTAAAGCAAAATCTTCAATCTTAGATTAGATTTTTAGAATAGTAAATCATGTTCAAATTAGAAAAAAAAAATATGTCAGGAAACTTCATTATAAATGTGAGGGTTGGGTCTGAGCAAAAACATAATAGGATAAAATTTTCTCGATAGAAAATCGTCACAAAGTTACCTCTAATTTTCAAGAATTTTGGTTTGTATTCTATTTTGGTGCATATTACTGAACCATAAACTACATAAATATTATCACTCATGTGTAACCTAGGGCAGACTCTGAGAAAATTTTCAAAATATTTTCTATTTTAAGAGATAATAGACCCGAAAGAGTTTGGCGCTTACTACATTTTTAATCCGCGAAATGCGCCGTCTTCCGTCTCGCGGGACGCGAGCTTGAGACATCAGTTTGTTTCACCGATCAGTAGCCCTCGCTCTGTGTGAAATTATGATAATTACATACAACGTTGGATGCGAGTCGCGTTGACCGGTCAATGTGACGACACTTGGGGGAGGCCTATGTCCAGCAGTGGACGTCTTTCGGCTGATACAACCCATACGAATTAACCGTTATGTAGGTATATTATATATTATAAATTAATAAAATATGGTAGTTATTATTTAAAGGGATTTGTTTTATTACTTGTAGATACGTTACGCACGCGGTACGTTATGTGTTATTATTACGTGAAAGTAGTGGGTGGGAGTAGGTAGTAGGTAGGTAGAAGGTAGATAGTAGATAGGTAGAAGGTATGTAGTAGATAGGTAGAAGGTAGGTAGTAGATAGGTAGAAGGTAGGTAGTAGATAGGTAGAAGGTAGGTAGTAGATAGGTAGTAGGTAGGTCGGGTCGACTAGTAAAGATTTAAAATAGACTAGGGCCCTAAAATGGCCGCTTTAGCAGAATCATAATATGAATCACGTTAAAAAATATAAAAAGTAATGTGATTCCGAACACTCGCTTGTTTCAGGTATTAGTTCCCAGAAAATAATGCATATCGAGTGATCGAGTTTGTTGATGGTTCTGTCGGGAGTACCATCGAGGTCGAAAATAATTTGAATAATGACCAAAATGTTTCACTGGAGAAGTACGTTTATCTTTTCCTACTACCGAAATCTCACATACCTTATGTGTGCACCTAGGATTTCATAAAGAATTATGAATACCTATTTACAATACTCTGGCCACATTCCGGCTAAGTATTTTTTTACATTTCCAGTATAACGTGGCCTCACCATGTATATACTTTATGTACAATGAGAGATCTGCATAAACTGGTTTTGTATAGCTTGACCACCTGTCGTGCTTACCAAAGTCATAGTATAAACAGGAGCAGTAGTGCATCTACAGCTCAATCCGCGTTATAATTACTGTCTCAGGGTTGTCACTTTTAGCTATATTTAAATTCAGTGCCTATAAAAGTGTTGTCTGGTTTTCATTGAAATCTACAGCGTATTTTTTTTTACTCTCTTATTTTAAAATTTAGAGGGGTGGGGGGGGACATTTTGGATGGGTCTATCTTTCAAACGATTGTAACGCATTCAAAACATTGTTCTGATAAACTGTCATGTCTCCTAAACTATTATCAAAAATTTTTTTTTACAACAAAGACTGAAATTTACGATGAACACAGTGTTTACTATTTGTTTTATCTTATATTTCCTAAACTACTGGACCGATTTACATGATTTATGCATGGATATCGGTTTTAAGCCAAGTCCAACGTTTTTACACTAATTTCAACGTCATATCTTAATTAACAAAAAAATCACCTTTTCAAATTACGTAAACACAACACTCTAAATTATATTTTTCTTGGTCTTATTGGACTTTAAAATTGTGATGGTGCTAATTCATCATAATACTATATGAAGATTCCAATAAGATGCCATAAAAAAAATACTTATTTACGACATAAAATTATTATCACAAGTTATAAAACTTAAGAAGACGGGTATTTATCGCAAATTTACCTCAAATTTATTCCCGACGTTACCCCGAACCCCCGTTTGCCCCGTTTAGAACCCTAATTTCAATCGCGAAGACGGCTTCAAACTCTCTTCAGCTTGGAATCCAGTAATCACTAAGTGTACTCGTCAAGTGAAATCGCCTCAATATACGGACACTGTTAGTGTAGTGTGCTGTTCTAGTGTGAACCGGCCCTAATTAACATTTATGAAGATGAGTGAGGGTAGTTGAATAAACACCTTCACTTTGCTGTCGCGGTACCTCCAGTACTTCAGTCTCCCCGCGACCACGGCTGGTGCAATCCGGTCGAAAAAGCCGGGAAAAGGCCGGTCCGGTGAAAGTTTAAAAAAGACAATTATCACAAGTTTTCAAAACACAAAATTTTGATTCAAAACTAAAACGACTCGCGATGCCTTTTACGTATGGCCATTACTTGCACCATTGCTTGCACCCTGGTGTGGAGAAAGAGTCTCGTCGCCGACACCGTCAGTAAGTATTGGAAAATAATGGACACATACTTTTTTGGTTTTGTAAATCAATGGTCAAAACCTACTAAGAATTAAACGCAGCAAAACTCGGGAGTGGGGGCTCGTGACGTCAGAACTCATTCAAAGTTATACTAAGGCGTCACATTCGTAAATTTTGGTTTGTGTAACAAAAGAAAAAATACGGGTTAAATATTTGTTAGTAATCTAACTGACGGACTACCTAATTAGATGTCTTTTGTCGTCTACCCTATTCGTCAATCATTTTAAATTACGTATTTTGTAACTTTAAATAGGGATTGAGTTACTATACCTACCTAAAATACTGAGAAATCGGCATAACTCAACGTAAACAAAGTCAAAGAATCTATTGTCAGATCAAGTACCTACCTAACATTCTAGTGGGAAAGTAGACCTGCCTACTTCATCTGTCTAATAGAAGACTTATACAACATAAAAATAACTAGGTATCTCAGCATCAATAATAAATTATATGCTAGAATAAGCGACTTGCTAACCTTTCCTGTTATTTTTAGACACCCATACACACAGCAATAGGTTCTCCTGCGATAATCACCCATTTTTAATTTATTTACGTATGCCTTTAAGCCGTGAGGCGCGAACTTTGTGCGGTGTGCAAGCCTCGACTGGCGGCAGTAAGACACAGGTCGAGATTTTGTTAGAGTGTGCGTGCGGCGACGTAAAGATAGTATGACGCACACATACAAGCCGCGTGCGGTGCGTTTATATGAAGATATCCTACTTGTTTTATTTATACTATGCCAAAGTTCCTTTGTTAACCCCCGACGCAAAGACGACGGGGTGCTATAAGTTTGACGTGTCTTTGTGTGTGTGTGTGTCTGTGGCATCGTAGCATCCGAACGGATGAAACGATTTTAATTTTATATTTTATTAGAAAGGTGAATTAGTCGGGAGTGTTCTTAGCAATGTTTGATGAAAATTGGTCCAAGATGGCCGCTGACACAAAACTACGGATTACTTGCATATATTTTTTTTTCAATCCCCTCGATATGGGTATCAAATGAAAGGGCGTGACTAGTAGAATACTCACTATGATAAATTTACAATCCAAGATAGCCGCCACCACAAAATGGCGAATTACCTTGTTTTCAATATGGGTATCAATTTATCAAATGAAAGATTTTGACTATAAACCTACAATAATGACTATATTCAAAGGGAATAAGGAATATTAACGAAATGAGACACGGAAAGTGGAGTGATGCCTGGTTCCCAGAATTTAACTATAATCAATTATTTTCTATTTAACTTTAATTACATTATGTGTCGGAAGGTTTTAAATTTTAATTTAATTTTACTTGTTCGTATTATTTTATATTACTATTTTCACACAATAATAGAAAGAAAAACTTTCAGGGTTTGACCCATACTTAGAACTGAAACTCATTTTTTTTTAAACCCATACTTGGTGTATCTATGGATAGGTCTTTAAAAACGATATTGAGGTTTTTTTAAGTTTTTTTCTAGAGACACTTCCAAAGTGGTAAAATGTGTGTACCCTCCCTGTAACTTTTAAAATAAGAGAATGATAAAACTAAAAAATATATATGATGTACATTACCATGTAAACTTCCATCGAAAAGTGGTTTGAACGACATCTAGTAAGTATTTTTAGGGTTCCGTACCTCAAAAGGTAAAAACGGAACCCTTATAGGATCACTTTGTTGTCCGTCTGTCTGTCTGTCTGTCTGTCTGTCTGTCTGTCTGTCAAGACCTTTTTTCTCAGGAACGCGTGGAGGTATCAAGCTGAAATTCATATCAAATACTCAAGTCTATGGTCTCTTGGAGCTGTGAAAAAATCAAACTTCTAAGTCAACGCGATCAAAAGATACTCCCGTTTATGCCGCAAATTTTCGACACTCGCAAGGGAATCAAAACCTACAGGGTACTTCCCGTGAACTCAGAATCTTGAAATTTGGTACGAAGCAACGTCTTATAACACAGATAAAGGAAAAATTGCGAAAAGCATAAATTTTTAGTTACATCATATAATAAAAATATTTTTAATAATTTTAAACTTATTACCCCTTTACTCATGAACGCGTAGTGGTATTATATTGAAATTCTTAACAAATACTCAAGTCTGTAATATCTTTAAGCTGTAACAAAATCAAACTTCTACGTCAACGCAATCAAAAGATACAGCAATTAAAGCCGCATATTTTGAAACTCGCAACTACTCGCAAGGGAATCAAAACCTAAAGGATACTTCCAGACGACCTGGAATCTTGAAATTTGGCATGAAGCAACGTTATAAAGTACACATATAGGAAAAATTCCGAAAATCTTAAATTTTTAGTTACATCACATAGTATATTTTTTTTAATAATCATAAACTTACTAGCTGACCCAGCAAACGTTGTTCAGCGATTAAAAAAAAAAACAGATGTTGGCCGATTCTCAGACCTACCCGATATGCACACAAAATTTCATGCAAATCGGTTCAGCCGTTTCGGAGGAGTTTGGAAACAAACACCGCAACACGAGAATTTTATATATTAGACTTGCTGACCCAGCAAACGTTGTTATGCGATTTTACTTATATACCTACAGGTTTGTACGGAACCCTCGGTGCGCGAGTCTGACTCGCACTTGGCCGGTTTTTTTTTTAATACATAAACCGTTTACCGTACATTCAATCAATTCATTTTTGAGTTGCTGTTTCAACCCTTCATGGGCAAGTGAGTTCGACTCGCACTTGGTCGTTTTTAGGGTTCCGTACCTGAAAAGGTAAAAACGGAACCCTTATAGGATCACTTTGTTGTCCGTCTGTCTGTCTGTCAAGACCTTTTTTCTCAGGAACGCGTGAAGGTATCAAGCTGAAATTCATATCAAATACTCAAGTCTATGGTCTCTTGGAGCTGTGAAAAAATCAAACTTCTAAGTCAACGCGATCAAAAGATACTCCCGTTTATGCCGCAAATTTTCGACACTCGCAAGGGAATCAAAACCTACAGGGTACTTCCCGTGAACTCAGAATCTTGAAATTTGGTACGAAGCAACGTCTTATAACACAGATAAAGGAAAAATTGCGAAAAGCATAAATTTTTAGTTACATCATACAATAAAAATATTTTTAATAATTTTAAACTTATTACCCCTTTACTCATGAACGCGTAGTGGTATTATATTGAAATTCTTAACAAACACTCAAGTCTATAATATCTTTAAGCTGTAACAAAATCAAACTTCTACGTCAACGCAATCAAAAGATACAGCAATTAAAGCCGCATATTTTGAAACTCGCAACTACTCGCAAGGGAATCAAAACCTAAAGGATACTTCCAGACGACCTGGAATCTTTAAATTTGGCATGAAGCAACGTTATAAAGTACACATATAGGAAAAATTCCGAAAATCTTAAATTTTTAGTTACATCACATAGTATATTTTTTTTAATAATCATAAACTTACTAGCTGACCCAGCAAACGTTGTTCAGCGATTTAAAAAAAAAACCGGCCAAGTGCGAGTCAGACTCGCGCACCGAGGGTTCCGTACAAACCTGTAGGTATATAAGTAAAAGTTATGGTATTTTTATTGCTAAATGAAATCCATAACATAACAATGTGGAAAGCTGACGGTACCTTGTCAATACATATATGAAAACATTATGTATGTTCGGAAAAATCTTCATCTCTTTAAGAAGAGAAGTGATAGACATAATTTTAATACTAGAAATAGGCACAATTTGGATCAATCTCGGTTTAGATTGGCTAAGGTACGAAATTCTTTTATGGGGAATTGTGTAAAAATAATAATATATTTTTATATATATAAGAATTTCGTACCTTAGCCAATCTAAACCGAGATTGATCCAAATTGTGCCTATTTCTAGTATTAAAATTATGTCTATCACTTCTCTTCTTAAAGAGATGAAGATTTTTCCGAACATACATAATGTTTTCATATATGTATTGACAAGGTACCGTCAGCTTTCCACATTGTTATGTTATGGATTTCATTTAGCAATAAAAATACCATAACTTTTACTTATATACCTACAGGTTTGTACGGAACCCTCGGTGCGCGAGTCTGACTCGCACTTGGCCGGTTTTTTTTTATTAAATTGTAAAATATATAATATTTGCTTTCAAGTTTTTTATGTAAACAGGTGCTTGGCATTCTTGAAGGTATGTATTCAATTATTGCACCGGTATGTCCAAGAAAATAGCCTCATGTAAATGAAGCTTCAGTGTTGTGAATAAAACTAATAAACAAATATTAATATGATGATTATACGATATTTCTTACGATCGTTTCTTATTTGTAGCAAAATTAAAAACCAATTTAGATTTCTAATTATAGAACCGAATGTATAGCACCGTTGTGTGTATGTGTGTGTGTGTGTTGGTACCTGCAACGTTTGTTTTTATTCCGTATTCCGGAATTGATCATTTTTTTTAACTTTCTGACTACAGAATCAAATGCTAACTAATTTCGAAAAGTAGATTACCAAAATGGCGTAACAAACGTCAAGATACCCAGGTTTGCCGAAAAAAATTACCACCTATTTAAGAAGTCGCTTCCAACCATTGTATCCTATTAATCATGCATTCCGATGTCTACAATTCCGATATCTTATATTAAGAAAACTAAGATGAAATAGAATACTTACCTACTCAAAACTTTTATTTCACGACATACAAACAACATGGGAATGCATTGAAGGTGTTAAATTTACTAAAAAAAAAATAAGAATAGAAAGTGTTTTCATCTATCTATGTTGCATATACTCAGCTCAATGACTTCAAGTACGCGAGTTCGGTCCCGCGTGTTGCGCATCGTGGCGCCGCCCGTGTTTGATAAACGCACTAATGCGGGTGTGGCGAGACGCGCGGGGGAAATCAGATTTTTTCTTGGCGTTAGGCCCGCTCTTAAGTGGTGCTACGCCGTAGTGGATTAGCTACGAGTGCAACAAAGCGTTAGGTGACGGTCACCGGAGCTGCATGACTTTTATTTACCCAAAAGGTGCTCAACACGCCTAAAGAAGTTTTCACTTAAAAAACTTACCCTTTATAAGGACTTTGCATCCTGGCGTGATATCACAGCTCAAGTTCCTCATAGGTTTGTATTCTAACGCAGCTATCTCTTGTACACCGTCTGTTAAGTACAGCTTTATCATCCTGGAAATAAAAATAAAATTCTGAGAATCAATTATTTGGTTAAATCCAACGACCATACAGCCCTATAGACTCCTAATAACAGGCGACCGATGTCTGTCAACACTTAGGGGGTATAGATCTTATAACCGTCGTCACTCACCGAGTTCGAATTATTTTCGACCACTCCTGTGAGCCGCAAACACTTCCGCATATTTACTCCTTTAAAAAATCGAGGAAATAGACATAATAATGCCCCCGTGTATAATACGTTGGTGTGATAAAGAAAGCCGGACTTCAAGTTTCCTGAAAGACGGTATCACATTTCATCGGTAATTTAAAAGTTTCATAATCTAAATTAGATTAATTTTCTGACAATATTTATCGGTTTCGTCATCTTGTACTGGTCATACTTGATGTCTTTTATAATTGCGTCCTTTTCTTTTGAAAGTACTTTTTTCGCTGTCTCTTTTCCTCGATGTCACGTAAACATAATTAGTGATGTTCCAAATCGTACCACCACCTCTGTTGTCGATAAAGCAAAAAAAACCTATAACTATTTATTTATGCAAAAAATATATTTTTAAGAATTAAAAATTACAACAGATAGGTACATCTGATAAATTGTGAAATATTAATTTAAGATACCCACATGATACTAACTTAAAAAAATAAATGGATAATTGCCGCCTACTAAGTTCATGAGTTCAGATATTTTACCTACATGATTCAATCGTAATTAGAATAAAGAAGGAAATTTAATACAAGTTAAGTATGTAAAAACATATATTTTATTATGCCTAGTTAAAAAATATTGATACTTTCTTGTTTGATTAAAAACTGTCCCATATAGTGAAATGCAATGACCTTGAATTAACCAATCAGAAAGAAGTACCCCGTCCCCGACAGAATAGTTTTCGTGCGTAACGGTAAGCGTACACTAAAACCGATTTTGTCGGCCGATGGTGGACAGAACTACTCGGACGAGTAACTCGGACGTTCAACAGAATACACTGCAGACGATAACGGCCGTTGTCGGTGGAACTTATGAAGTCGTTGATCGTCCGTTTTCGGACGTCATCGGACGACGTCGGTAGTAGCAGTGTATGCACTCTCTTTCATTTACTTACGTTTGATTTTATCGGCCGAGTTCGGCCGATGACGCCCGAGCATACTTCGGCCGATGACGGATTCGGTGTATCCCAGCCGTTAGATCGTGTATTAGGCGTCTATTATAGGCTGTATGGTCGTTGGTTAAATCAGTGATTAGTAAGATAACTTGGTGGGGCAGAGTGGAAGTTGGAACAACCCTGGCTGATGCTCCAGGGTAGCCCGGGAAATTCAAATTTTCTTACGTTTTTTAACCCCTCATGCAAAAAGGACGGGGTGTTATAAATTTGACTTGTCTGTCTGTGGCATCGTAGCTCCTGAACGGTTGAACCGATATTGATTTTGCTTTTTTTGTTTGAAAGGTGAATTAGTCGTGAGTGTTCTTAGCTATGTTTGATCAAAATCGGTCCAACATGGCCGCTGCCACAAAATGGCGGATTACAATTATTGTTTTCACAATTAACTCAATAGGGGTATCGGGGGACGACGAAGAATGCGCGGCTGCAATTAGTCTGTTCAAGGTCAAGTTGCGTGCCTGGCTAAGGATTACACTACTCGGTCAAGGGAAAATAGTCGATATCGATAAAATGGAACTTAAAATTACAAAAAAATCTCAATAAAATCACATATCGAAATCAGTCAATAACAAAAAAGAAAACAACAATTATTCCTTATTGATTTTTAAAATGAATTAATTTGGTATATGTTTGTCGAATTAAAGTTAGGTTCTTGAGTGATCTTAGTAAAAAATTATAATTATAAACAAGCATCTACATAATTATTTCTGAATTATGTATCTTGCTAATTCAATCAAATGATTTGTTGATTCCATTTCATATTGATGAAAATTAATATCCGGGAATAAATTATACTCGATTTTAATAAAAATCTTATTAAATATTCGGAATTATATTTCATATTGTGAGTACAGAAGACAAAACTGAGAACCTCCTCCTTTTTCTTAAATAGGTTAAAATAGATAATAAAATATTCTAAATTAAATAAAAAATGTATGATGTTTAATTTTATTTTTATCGATATTAATTTCAGCCATTAAAAAGGTAACGGCTCTGATTTTTACATTAAAAATTCAAAGGGATATCAAGACATAAAATAATTAGAATTTCCTAGTGAAAGAAAGGGGCTTTTCTAAAAGACATAAACGCGCGCCACTTTTTCGTGTGCTGTTTCACCCTCTACCATTCACCTACCATTTTAAATAGACCCCTGCGGTGGCTCTTAATCTGATTAAATCAAAAATAATTTTCGTGTTTCCTTACCGATGAAAAGTTATGGCTTTCGTTTTTGTAACTAGATGTCTTGGTTTTTCCCACACTACTTTACCGCGCATGAAGGCATTTTTATGCGTTTTAAATTGTATAAATAAATCGTAACAATTTATAATTATTTAGAGTGCACACGGGTCTATCACTTGGATACAACTAAAATGCTTACAGTACCGTCGACTACATATAGGCGACAAAATATTAATAGTTTTCGTGAGTCGGGGCACTGTATACGCAGTCAAGTGGTTTTTATAGTCTTCGACCTTTTAGTAATAAATAATAATTTTTTCGTTGTTATTGCAATTTGCAGGCCAGTGCAAGGTTGTATGTTGATGAAAATATCGTTCGCGACTGTAAGACGTAGGTACGTAGTTACAGAATCAAAATCATCACATACAACCCTCCAAGTTAACAAAGGTCGCAAACAATATTTTAATTAACATACAACCTAGCACTGGCTTGCAAATTGCAAAAAAACGGAAGATAATTTAAATTCCGCGGGCTACCCTGCCGCTTCCCCCTTAATGGTATTGAGTTTGTCCACTATTGGACAAAGGCAATCGTCATGGATTATCACAAATATTGGGTCTGGGGCAATAATTCTCACTTGTTAATTTCTAGCAAGCATCATGTTCATACTTCCTGGGTCTCGTCTTGAGATTGGCATATCTGTCCTGATAATCCCATTTATTAGAGAACTAGCTGATGCCCACTATAAACAAAGCTTTTAAAGAACCAGAAGGCAAGGACTGTTCAATAAAATGAGTCTATTCATTCTATCAATTCCCCATTGGACATGGGTATTATTTAAGGATGATTCATTTATGTCATCTCTCATATGTACCTGTGACTAGACACCTTATCCTCATAATTAGTTGTTGCCTCAACATTCTCCATATTGACCTTCTGTAACTTCAAGTACTGCTGATAAGCTGGAGAGCCTGGAAATCACAAAAGAATAGGGTGAGTGAGGTATAAGTAATTCTTACCAGATTTAAATTGCAACATGTTTTTTTTGTTTCTCTTTCTCTGCCCTAATGAGGTTTTGTCATGTGGGATATTAACATAGACTATCATAGTGCGGCGCGCTGGTTGGTCTATCACCACTATGACAGGCTTATTGGCGACTACAGTCCCGTCTGTACTGATAGGCTGAGCCCAGTACAGGGTGATATCGTTGAGACCTGAGTTGGACACATACTTGTAGGTATCTCAAAATCCACAAATTTATTATTATACATACCTATGGTTCGTAAAGCGATGTATTTTTAGAAGTTTTTGAAGCTCCTAGCTTCAAAAACTTAAAATTACTCTGCTAAGTTGAATATGTTTACCACACTTCAGATATGTAAGTAAGTTAGGTATGTGGGTAAGTTAAGGCCCAATGATTTGATTAAAAATTATTTTGTCAATTTTCAATAGTCCTACAGCTGAGCTAAGGCTAAGGTAAAGAAAATTGGAGGGGTATGGGGGTGATTTCTGCAATTTTCTTGGTATTTTTACAATTTAGTTTCTACCTTTATTCATATAGATGTAAAAGAATTACCGATGTCTATGACAGCATTGATCTGCAGCACAAATCTTCCAGTTAGAACAGTCTTCATCTGTCCCTTCAGATTAGCAGGCAGAGAGCCAGGACAGATCTCTTTCAAATCATTCAGTAGCCATTGTTCTTTGGCCAAGTTCTTTATTTCTGCCTCACTGTAATTGTTCTCACTATCTTCTGATAGGTATTCTACACATCTGAAATAGAGAATTTATTAGTGTTACTGTAGCCCAATTTTGTAAAATAATTTAAATATGTATTTAATTTTTTGTTTCTCCACATCTAGTTTAGACATGAAAAGTAGCCTATGTTCTACTCAACGCAAAAAATATATGTATACTAATCGTAAATAACTGTAAGTAACAGTACTAGGATTATTATGGATATACTTAAAGTACTTACGGGATCCCGTAAGTACTTTAAGTGTAGTGAAAAACCGTGAAAGTCTAAAACAGTGTATTTTAATGTTATGACCATGAGTGAAACAAAACAGTAATAAAAATACTGACCCAGAAAGCCAATCGTCGACCACATACATGTGATGTGAGGCTAGAAACTGCCGCACAGAATTCATAAGAGTAGAAGACATTATTTTTGCTTTACTTGGATGTTGTTATTCGACATAATACTTGGAAACGCCTAAGGCAACGGCTTCGCGAAGTTTAGCTTATTTCAGCACTGAATTTGGGCTGATATTGTAGTATGACTTGTCTATGTAGACTTATGGCAGTGCGAACACAATTTGTCGGGCTGGATTCACGTACTATATTCCAGTTACAGAACATATACTCTAAAGGAGATTCCAGTCTTAAACTTAGATTTTTTTAGTTTCAGTTTCCCCCTTTATTTATAAACAACTGTGCAAGTACTTTAACGTCAATGTGACAGCTTGAGCTGACAGCACAGATTAGATATTAGTAGCTAGCTAGCTGACAGTCAGTTGATTTTGACAGCGGTGGTCCACAGAGTACAGTAACAAGGGCCACACTGAAGGCTCTTGAAGGGGGGCCCAGCGAAACAAGATTTGATTTGAATAAATGAAAACCTCCAAATAATTATTGTATTCCACAGGTCTGAAAAAGTTATTATGGAAAATTAGGGTATTCTATACCCATGTTACCCTAAAGTAAAAACTGTGTAGTATATTTTATATTCACCTGTGAGAGGCAAATTCAATGTTGCTGTTTTATGAGAACTATTTATAACTGGTAGTTCTAATCTTTCATGAGAAACAAAAACAGCAATAAAATTAATTTTGTCGGAGCATTTACTTTCAGGTATTTAGTAAATAATCCTAACTCACTTTACGAATAAATGAATTGTAAGCTTCATTTTTTTCTGATGTATTAAGTTAAATAATCTTGCAGGAATTCATATTTTCATTCCTGTTGGTTGAACTACGGCATTTGTTTGTTATAACTTTTAAATTGGACGTAAAAAGATTCTTGGAAAAGTTATAAAAGGTAAATAACTATTTAATTAGGGCAACATTTAGTGTGTGAGTGAACGCAAAAAAAAGCTTGCCGATATTTCATCCATCTCCCTCGTAAATTTTGGACATAGGCTGATTGACAACAAAAGGCAGTATTTTGAGGATCATTGTTGTATTAAATGTTTCCCTGTAAATAAGTGTTGTGAAACGAGCGCCTGTATTCGTGATTTACACCGTGGATGAAAAAATATGAAGCGGCGAAATGCCGAAACTGGGAAGTTGCGGCGCCCCTTGAAGCGCACAAAAATCACCGAAGGAATGTACGGAAAGTGAGTGGATACTGTTTATGTTGATCATTATATACCAGGAAATAGTTCTATGTAGTGTGCGGCATCTAATTCTGTGAGAAATTGAACATAAATATTACGGAATATATCGTCTATGTGGGTAGAAAGCACCATCTGGCGATCACAACCCACCTTCTGTGTGGTGCCGTGGTGCGAATACAAAAAGAATTGAAAATACACATTTTTTGTTATAAAATGCGTGCCAATGTGCAACATGTGTATACTGCATGTCAGTACTGGACTATAATACTCATGCAGAACAAGTGGCCTGTTAAACTAAGATGAAGAAACCATCTTTTTGTTATAAATATACAATTATGCATATGTAAACATAGCTATGTAATAATCTCATCTACTTTACATTTGCAACTTGTAGGAATACCAAACAGGAAGTTTAGTGACATTTCCCTTTATTTAGTAAACATGGGATTTTATCATGATAGTCAATGATTTTATTTCATCCAGTCTTTTGTCATGAATAATAAATTATTCAGTTTAATGCACACCAACCAACTTACAACTTTTGTAGAAAAAAAATGTGTCTACTATTCACAATATTTTATGTAAAATTATATTATTCTCATCACATGATAAAATAAATATTTAAAAAAAATCAATAACATCAACATGTTTTTTTGTAATTTCATTTAAAAAAAAACCCTTTATTTCTTATTGCAGGCATTTTACTTTTTGCAGGCAGACAATACTAAAGTGTATTGTATGTGTTGTCCAGTAACATTAAACACAATTTAATTATACATAACAAATCTGATCAGACAAACAAATTTTTGTTTCATTCAGTATCTGTTTTTGCAAGTATTTACTTGAATAAACACTAGGAAAATAACAGTTGTTTCATATTTTTTTACCTGGAAATAGGTACACTGATAGCAATTTTATTCACACACATTTATTGAAAAATGTCCTATCCAATATTATTTTAAAAAATTACCTATATGCTACCTATATTTGCTGTGGTTGTTCTCTACATTAAGCTATTACAACTGCAGGTGTATCAGTAAGTAAAACATGTTTATCAGAACATAGGTACTTTAAGCAGAAACCAAAAAGATGCAACATAAATTAGAAGAGCAGGATTCTGTTAAGAACAATTCACATGAATGGCTTAAATATTTGTGTAATTTTTCTATACCAATTTTATTTCATTTACTAAGAACGTCAAAATAGGAAGTAAAGGATTTTATGCACTGGAAAACCCCATTGTAAATTATCCACAGACTAACATGCATTATTGTAAATAGAAGGTCACTGTTAAATCTAACAGAATCCTGCATAATTTTATCCAAGGCTGCCACTGTTTGGCTGGAGATTTCAGCCAGAATACCTAAAAAGGAACAAGAGTTTTGAAAACTATTGAGCGCATAATCATTCTCTTGCCATTCTGAACCCGACTTATTTAAAATAATAATACATTATTTACTTTCAGTTCAATGCTGTACCTGAAGTTTGTGATGATTTGGGCGACAGTTGTCATGGCCGACTATATGCTGGAGTTCAGGTTTGAGTTCCTGTGGCCATTCTGGATGATGCTGAGATCAGTCTATGATTCTTTCAAATATCAGGGACTTGTGAGTACTAAAACCTTTTTGCCTTTACAGCCACATTGGCATGAGGTCTTGAGTTTGTAGGTTGGGGAAAGTGTTATTGGGTTTTTCTAATTAACAGCCCAGTCAGGATTTGTGCTGTGTGTATAAGATAAGATTAATTTATTTCTGAGTATAATCTATCTAATTCAAAGATTTGAATGTACCGTAGTACATTCAAATCTTTAAATTAGTCAGTTTCACATACACTACCGTTGCCGATCCAGAAATATTTAAATTAACTTACAAAGTGACCAAGATTGAATAAAATGTCAAAATTTACTAGTTACACAATGTCAAATGGTCAAATAATTAAAAGTAAAAATATTAAATTAAAATGAGTAAGTGTATGCAGTGACTTGCCCCCTATTCCATGGGATTTAAACATAACTGCCAAAATGGGTGTACTATAAGGTACATCTCTGCTTACCCCTTCAGGTATTACAGGTGTGATGATATGTCACAAAATATAATACACACACCTGTTTTGTGATCTTAGTAAATTTTCCTCCCTAATGCCATAAACTGGGCACAAATCCAGATTTCCTATCTGCTACAGAAATCGTGGAAAAACACTAACACTTTGCCCACCCTTTTTTTTCTCTCTCGTATGGGAAATCATAAGAATGACTCCGCTCTGGGCGGAGCGGAAGAGAGTGTCGGACTTTTTTACTGAGTAAAACCTATCCATGTTCCTTCTTAGCCCTTTTTGTACCAGGGCCGCGGTATCGCTTTCGAACAGTCCCGCAGCCCCGGCAGGCATCGGTCCTTGCTAGGAAGGGGTCCCCTTCCTTAAGCTGATATTTCTTTGAGGCGCGCGTGGAACACGAACGGCGAACGCGCCGCCGACACGGCCTGTCGTCATAAGACGGTGACCGGGGGCCACCACGTGGTCCCCGACGCCTGGTGCGTCTCCCGCGGCGGCTGGGGCGAGAGGTTCTCTCCCTCTCGCGTTCAGCTACCTGCTTCGCTAGCATGACTGCTTCCCATTCCGTCTCGCTCCGGACCATGAATTGAACCAGGGCCGGACGCGAGAGGCGTTCGTTTGCCCGCCTTGGGAATCGAAACCCAGACTCTGACTCATCTGTCGCACTTGCAACCACTTGACCAACGAGAAAATAGGCAATTAGGTGTAACTAATAAAGATAAAATACGTCATTATATTTCTTTCTCTCACTTTTGACTTAAAATCTCTTCGCAACAGAGGACGAAAGTTAATTATATTATTATGTTAATCACCAGACAAAAATCTTAATGAAAGTGTAACTGTAATGTGAATAAAAACCAACTCCTTTGTGATCATATCTTCCAAATATATTGAAATAGAATTTGATTCTCATGTTCTACTTTTATTTATTCAAAATGAAACTTACAGCCTTTGTCTATTTATCTATGGCACTGAGAAAGGAATAAAAATAGTGTTGAGATATTTTTTGTGAGAAATTTAGGAATGACTGCCTTGTTGGTCTGTTAGTTGCAAGAGCGACTGCTGAGCATATGAAGTCCTGGATTCGTTTCCCAGGTTGGGCAGAGTGTTATTGGGTTTTTTCATCTGGAAATTCTCAGTAGCAGCCACATAGTTTGGATTTGTGCACAGTTGATGGCTTTAGGCTTGGCCTATTACATGGGACTTAAACATAACTGGCGAAATCTGGGTGTAGTATTAGGTGCATCTCTGCTTTTCCCTTATGGGATTACTAGCTGACCCACGCAACTTCGTCTGCGTCACATAAGAGAGAAAAACAAAAGGAAAAAAAAATCCCCGTTTTTGCAACATTTTTTTTTCATTCCTGCTCCGCTCCTAATGATCGTAGCGTGATGTTATAGCCTAAACACAAAAAGATTTTTTCAATTTAAAAACCAGTAGTTCCTGAGATTAGCGCGTTCAACCAACCAAACAAACAAACAAACTGTTCAGCTTTATAATATTAGTATAGATAGGCCCCAATGGATGTATGGCCTAAACCAATTAAATTATTTAAAAGAAGCTGGTTGATGGCCATCTGCCTCACTTCCCGAGTTATAATAACGTAATTTTGTATTGTTCCCAGGCATTCTCTGTATTCTTCCTCTGCATAGCCCTCACATCAGACGTGATATGTTTCTTCTTTATACCTCTACAGTACATATTTTTCGCTGCCAGTACCTATGTTTGGGTACAATATGTCTGGTATTCATGTGAGTATATTTTTTGTGGTTTATACTATATTAATATGTGTCACCATAAAATTGTCAAACACGTTAGATTGTAATCTCACTAGCGAGATTGTGAACTCTCGAAATATTGTCAATTGAACATACTGCTTACAATATAACGCTTTATTTTTCGGTAGATTGTAATCTATCGAAGTGAAACAATCTCGCTATTTATATTACAACCTAACGGGTTTTACGATTTTACGGTGACATATACATGATGAGTGTTTTCTCCTAATTGGCAACATCGTTGGTTAGGCACCTGTACCCCGACAACGCAACTAACTATAGACTGTTTTGATTACGATAAGGAAACATACTATAGCGACCACGACACAAGCTTTGCTTAGTGTGGTACTAGGTGGCGCTGTGTGTGTATTCATTAATACATTTTTTTTTATTTCACCGAAAGCCATCACCAATTACAATATCCAAAGACTAAGAGCATGTACTTAAGGCTTATAACTAGGTTACAATACTTAGGGCCAGTTTCACTGGTTCCGGATAAAGTGTCGGTTAGTTATCTGATAGTTAATACTATCTACCACTTAAAGGCTGGTTATAACTAATACTATATCTACCAGATATCGCTATCCGACACCTGTGAAAGCAAAAGTGTTAGTTTATCTGGCAGATAAGTTCCTAATAGGCTAACCGACACTTTATCCGCAACCGGTGAAACTGGCCCTTAATTTTAATATTCTAAAGTTAGTAATATTTCATTGCTAACTATTCATTGGCCGGGCTCCACTAGTTTGCCGGTTTGCCGATCCAAAGCTGGCAAGGCTCGTATGGCGGGAAAATACTGGTTGAGAGATGGATTGCTCTTGACATACACATTTACCAGCAAGTGACTGGGCGCTAGTAATCGCCCGTCGCATTCACGCACTAGCTCATACTATACCCCAGCCACGAAACTAAACACTTGCTACTCGCCGACGTTAGTTGCTAGCTTGACCCGCTATTAGTAAATCGTCGGCGGTAAAATAGGTGCCTACAACTGTGTCCAAACAAGAACATACAGCTAACATTGTTTCAAACTTTCAAATGAGTACTTATTTCCGTGGGAACATTCTGTTCAGTCGTTTGTTACCAAAAATAGTGATTAGTTCAACAATTACAAGCTAACACTTGCACTCATATTATTTTATGAGTGCACCACAAATAGAGTTTGGCTTGGACACAGGTTACCTATATTTACACAGTACTGTTATGTGGCGCGATCATTTCGTCAGGATAACGACTGTGTTTTTGGGTTTTTCAATCAGGATAACGACTGTGTTTTATGTTGTTAGTGCTTTTGGGTTTTTCAATCAGGATAACGACTGTGTTTTATGTTGTAAGTGTTTTTGGGTTTTTCAATCAGGATAGCGACTGTGTTTTATGTTGTAAGTGTTTTTGGGTTTTTCAATCAGGATAACGACTGTTTTATGTTGTACAAGTGTTTTTGGGTTTTTCAATCAGAAATTGCTCAGTTTTAACCACGAAGTCTAGATTTGCGCCCGGTTGGGTATGGGTGCAAAGATTCACTTAACGAAGCCTAAAGGCACTTGTTTTTCCCGTCATTGCGATATATTTTTTTCGTTTTAAATAAAGGCCTTAATGTTCTATGTATATGGTTAGTTTCTATTGACCAGCTAAATTTCCGAGAAATGATTCAGAATCGATATAAATTATCGGTTATCACGTATACATCATACCGAATCCCATGTGCTGAACATGCCAAAAAAACTTATTGTTTTGCATAAACAAATTACGCTCGTCAGTGGGGTAAAACTACAATTTTATTTAATAAAATTATCACTGCTTCTTTAATGTAATGGGTGTTAACCCAATTACGGATCAACAGAGAGATCTTAATTTTAAAATTTGGCTGGTCTTTGAAGACTAACCCTGTATAAGTAGGTAGATGTACAGTCTAGAGTACCACATGACTGTGTTTACATTTACCCGAATTGGAAAGAGATTTTCTTGTGGAATAAATATTACACCATACCAGAAGAAAATTACTTTTAAAACTTGTTGAGTGTTTAAATAAATATACTTATTTATGCATTTGTAAACAGTCGCAGACAAAGGCATTTGCGTACCAACGGTAGCGATATGCTGCCTGCTTGTGTACGTGGAAGGGCTATGGCGGGGCTCCCGCGCGGGCGCGGGCGAGCTGTGCCGGCCGCTGGCGGCGCACTGCGTGGGCTACCCGGTGGTCACGCTGGGCTTCGGGGCGAAGGCGCTCATAGCGCACCGGCTGCGCCAGCGGAGACAGAGGCACGTGCGCGCCATGAATGAGTTCTACTTCCAACTCATGAAAGACGCGATACCCGAGTCTGCGATGGACCAGGTGAGAACTTCCAGACTAAGTTTTTATCATAATTCTCTTGCCCTTATCTCAATTTATACCCATTACGTCTGCGGAGTTTCTCTAGTTCATTAATTTTGATTCTATTTTCGCCTGTCCGCATGTCGGTCCTGAAGTATGACCCGACACAACTTCCAAATAGATATTGGACACTTTAAATACATATAGGCTACTTTACGTTCTTAGGGTCCTGAGTTCGAATCCTGGAAGGAGCAAATATTTGTGTGATGAGCATGGACATTTGTTTCCGAGTCATATGTCCGAGTTATATGTATAAAAGTATGTATTTACAATAAAAAAAGTATATTATGTAGTATATAAATTATATGGTGTCCATGACACAAGCCTTGCTTAGTGTGGCACTAGATGGCGCTGTGTGTTAATTTCCAGCGATATTTATTATTAAATAAGTAAAACATTTTCAGACGCAGTCTCAGCAGCAAGCGCAAACGCAGCAAGTGCCGAGCAAAGAGGCCGCCACTGTCGCGAACGGAGGCGCGGAGTGCGCCACACAGACGCAGGCGTCACACTCCGACACTAAACACATGAACGGCTCGCTGCGCCGCTGTCGCTTCAAGACGGCAGACCACAACGGCCACTGTGTGCAGGACCACGCACAGCTACAAGCTAAGGTAACACTCGTAGTTAGCTTTTAAAGCCTACCAACATCTAGAATATTTATTTTGTTATCATTTTCGTCATTGCCATACTCAAGTACGGATACAAGATAGCTCAGAACATCAGAAAAAATTAGCATTATTATTACAATTTTACGTAATTCCCTTGATAAGCTTAAACTCTCGTCATATTAATTGCGTAAAAAATATCGTTAGTAATAACGTAACTGTATTTCACAAACGATTGAAATCTCACTCATCACTTTATGGTAACTCTCCAATACTAAAACTTATTTCATTTCATATATTTTTAGTTAGAAAAATTAGAAAAGCATTTAGAGCATCAAACGGCGCTACGTGAGAAGTCGTCGTCAGCACAAGCGTCGAACGCGAGCTCGGCGAGCTCCGGCAGCTCGGGCGCGTCGGTGAGCTCGCCTGGCTCGGCCGGGTCGGCGAGCTCGCCTGGGTCGGGCGGGTCGGGGAGCTCGGCCGGGTCGGCCAGCTCGGTCGGGTCGGCGAACTCAGCCGGCTCGCACTCGCTCAGCAACGGGTCGGCGTATCATGCTGCGCCTGACGACGACGACAAACACGACCACAGTAAAGGTAAGAAAGTAAATACTTTCTTACCACTTTTAACCTATTTAGCTAGCCTAGCTTATAGCCTAGCTTATACCTATTTAGGTATAAGCTTAATAAGCACCATAAGCGCATTATTGTCTCATGGCTGCGCCAAATTGGCGGTACACGCATATTTTGGCGCGTGGCCTAAATCATAACTAAGAGTTAGTCATCTTGGTTTTTAGGGTTCCGCAACTCAGTCAGCAAAAACAGAACCCTTATAAGATCACGTTGTGGTCTGTCTGTCCGCCTTTCAAGACAATACAGACTCATAGCGCCTTCTCGCAGCGTAGTTTTCAGCATGGAGTTCCATGGCTGATTGAATGAAAGCAACAAATACATAGCGCCATCTATGCGGAATTTATTTGTCAGTTTTTCCCCATTTGCGAAAAGAACAATCTTCCAATCTTAGGCTCCGACTCCACCAAAGCGGAATATAAACGCGAAATATTTCGTCTCTGCAACGCTCGTCTCCGTTCCCTTCGACCAATCACAAGAGAGACGAGTGACGACATGTAGATTTCAATCTATGTGATTGGTCGGTTTCCGCACGTATTTTCTCTATGCTTAATATTTCTAACAGTTTGTGCGCCCCGTTGACCCCAAGCATCGTACACAAATTCCGACGGTCTCTCTTTACGGACAAAGCGACATTTAAAACACATGATTTACAGGAGTGCGTTATAATCGCGTTAAAAAAAAACCCATTAAGAGGCCTGCGGAGCATGCGAAGTTCATAAAAACGTAATAAATACCAAAATAATTTGCAAATCGAACATATTCTTAAGGTAGTGTGTATTTATTTCGATTGGATTACAGGATATATAGGTTCCCAAATACTTATTTTGAATGGACACTAATTTAAACAAAAGTTATGAGAAAAATATTTTTTTTCTATAGAAATTTTTAATTCCCCATATCTCGTCTTTATATCATTGTCCTTTCAAAATATATATTTGGGAACATAGATATTCTGTATTCCAATCGAAATAAATACACACTACCTTAAGAATATGTTTGATTTTCATATTATTTTGGTATTACGTTTGTATGAAAAACGCATGCTCCGCCGGCCCCTTAAATAATCTCTATTTCGAGTACTAATTTACATTAAATTTATTTTAGAATCGTTTAAATCTTCATAACGCTTTATACACGTCGACATATTGATCATTTGGGTCTTAGATCCACATCATTAGAACCCATCCCTCTTAACAACCATGTCGCTTTATATGTAGGGACCGTTGAATTAACGTTTGATTAATATAAATTATGTTTTCTTTCAAGGTGGTGCAAAGTCTTCTAAGTCAGATAGAGAAAAGAAAGAGGCTAGTAGTTTAAAAGAAGAAAAAAGAAAGAATAAAAACAGAGACAAAGATAAGGACAGCAGTGATAGTCGTAAGAGTACGGAACATTGTGAGTACAACTACTTTATCCTATGAACTATAACACCACGATTATTGAAGCTAGATCTACGCGCCCTTAGGGATGCCTTTTAGAATTTGTTATAGGCAAAAGAGACAAACTTCCACAAGTTTTATGTTCAGCACTAGCTGACCCACGCAACTTCGTCTGCGACACATAAGAGAGAAAAACGAAAGGGAAAAAAAAAACCCGTTTTTGCAACATTTTTCATTCCTGCTCCGCTCCTAATCATCATAGCGTGATGTTATATAGCCTCTAACCTTCCTCGATAAATGGACTATCCAACACAAAAATAATTTTTCAATTCGACCCGGTAGTTCCTGAGATTAGCGCGTTCAACCAAACAAACAAACAAACAAACTCTTCTGCTTTATAATATTAGTATAGATTTCAACCAATTTGCTTTATTTTACGCATGTAGTTAGTTCTGTCAAGTTTTCTGCCAGTTGTTTATTTAATTGTAGCCAAATTATTAACAGATTTCCTTTTCGTAAATTGAATACCCATGTAAAAAACATTGCAACCTTTTCAATTACAGCAAAAGAACAAATATTTAAAGATAAAGAAGTAGAAAGTACAAAAGAATGTGTAAAAATTAAGGAAAGCAGTAACAAAGAAGTTAAAGAGAAGGACAAAGAGAGGGAGAGGGAGCGAGAAAGAGAAACGAGAGAGCGAGACAAAGAACGTGAGAAGGAGCGGGAGCGCGAACAGGTATGTTTACCTTACCAGTAATGTTGTTTGTTGACAGTTTATTTTCGTGAACGATGCATGTATAGGGTGTAAACCACCTCATCACGAAGTCTTCAACCAATAATTCTGCAGTGTAGAACAAAAAAAATATCGCAATGACGGGGAGTTCTCCCCGTCATTGCGATATTTTTTTTGTAGAATTAGTTTTGAAGAATTAGTGCCCTTCGGCTTTCGTTATGACGTGTTTTACATCCTATGAACTAATACTACTTGATGCCACACATGATGTCTACAAGTGATGTCTGGGAATAGAGTTGTGGGGACCTTTCGCCACCGGTAGGATGTAGTTTGGGTTGACTTGATATCAGTAACTAGTAATTTTTAATTAATTGTATAGTTAGATCTAACTATCGAATGGCGTAGTGGTAGTGACGCTGCCTTACGTTCTTAGGGTCCTGGGTTCGAATCCCGGTAGGAGCAAATGTTTGTGTGATGAGCATGGACATTTGTTTCCGAGTCATGGATGTTTATATGTATAATAAGTATGTATTTACAAACAAAAAAGTATATATGTAGTATATTAACTATCTAGTGACCACGACACAAGCTTTGCTTAGTGTGGCGCTTGGTGGCGCTATGTGTTAATGTCCAGCGATATATATCAATAAATAATTGTCGAGTTGTTGGGTTTTCTGATTAGTGATGTCACAAGTGGCTATTGTGATATTGTCATTAAAAATGTATAGGGGAATCGTGTTTAGACTGGTCTTACGGTAGTGGTCTCCCCTAGCGTGAAGCCCGCGAGTGTGCCGAGGAGCTGAAGCGTGTGCGCGGCGAGCTGGCAACAGCGCGTCTGTCTGAGCTGGAGGCACGCCGCGCCCTCGCCGCCGCCGCCGCCGCCGAGCGGCAACGTCGCGCCGACCACGCGCAGCTCAAGCAGGCGCACGCCGCGCTGCAGCACAAGTATGTACACACGTCTCACACCGTCACACCGTCACACCGTCACACCGTCACACCGTCACACCGTCACACGTCGCGACCAGCCTTAACACATCGCGTTCAACTGCTCTTCAAGGAATTGGCTTCGGGAATAGGCTTGTAACTGAAAAAATCTAATTAGTCCGTCACTTAAATTAACAAAAAATATTTGATCCGTATTTTTTCTTTTGTCACATAAACCAAATTGACGAAGATACGACGCTTTTAAAATTCCCAATACGTCACTGTTTGGTATCATTCTTAGTGAGTTCTGACGTCACGAGCCCCCACTCCCTAGTTTTGATGCGTTTTATCTTTCTCAATATTCGTTGATTTACAAAAACAAAAAATACGTTTCCATTATTTTCCAATACTCTAACTGACGGACTAAATAGATTTGCAATTTATTGATGGTAGAAACTAGCCATTAATGTACTGTAATGATCAGACATCTGGCACACGTCTGGACTCGGCTTAACACATCACGTTCAGCTGCTCTTCAAAGAGAATTGGCTTCGGGAATCATCGTGTGCCTTCGGAAGTACGAACGCTCCACCGTTGATGTTTGATAGTGGCTCGAGGAGAAATCAGGATCCATGAAAGATACCGGAAACTTTGTTAGGAAACGTAAGCTGTTTTTAATGAGTATGATTTTGGCATGTAAGTATTTAATTTTTAGGTCAAGTGTAAGTTGTCCATAAAAAATAAGGCAGTGAGCAAAAATTGTAATGCTGTGTTGTGTAAGGATATTTTCATTGAATGGAAAAAAAACGAAACAGTATTAATTGATGTAAGTTAGCAAAAAACAACAGATATAATTTGTAACAAAAATTACCAATTTTTGTGTTCATCAACTCACTATCGCATGAAAAATAATCCGGTCGTCTGCCAAAAAATTAGTAAGACAATTTTATAAAAAAAAAAAAGTATTGCCGATATAGTTTCACAGTATCTCTAGTCTAATGGATTCGGATTACTTCATGTTGTTGACGGTGTCTCTGGAAGGTTTTCCACCACACAAAGAGTCTGGCAGTGGAGGAGGTGAATCATCATATTAGCCATGATTCATAGTATGAAGTAACTTAGCAGTTATTTTAGGCACACACCTGCTAGCTACCTGTTATTTGCTAAAGCCGACATTCATAATTTTCCTCAAGGAATATGCATGTAATTTTTTCTTCACTTAAATAAATTAAATACACTATTATCAACCCAAGAAAAGTATTAAAAGTTAATTTCAACTACTGCTTGTCGCTTCAAAATAATATTAAATTAAACTCCTGCAATATTCAATGACGGACTACTACTATTAACTATAGGAGTGCCAATTTTCATCTAACTCCGTCCAGTGGTTTTTGAGTTAAAGAGTAACAAACATCCGTCTTTCCTCACATACTTTTGCATCTTTTCTTTACATAGTATAAAACAAAGTCGCCAGTCTATTCTAATAATTCTATAATTGTTGTTAAAAGGAAAACCGTGAATAGCAGAAAATGTTTTATTAACTATTTAGAATACACAAAGTTAAAAACAATAACCAAATATCAAAAATTACACAATTGAAAAGCATACCTGAATAATAATATTTCTCAATGCAATAATATCTAATAACATTAATCATTACAAAGAAGTACAATGCGTCTTGTCTGTGCATTTTGTTGCAGTCAATCCAAATCTCCAATGGTACCAACACGACGACCGGTGAACCGACGCCGAGATGATTTAAAATCATTGCTTTCGTTTGAAGCAAACACATCTATAAGCCTTTTCTTTAAAGCTTCGAACTTTCCAGTCACTGGCGGAGTCTCTATGAGGTCACTTATTGCTTCAATAGCTTCATTATCTTTTATCTTCGTCACAGCGACATAGAACTTGTATATATCATCATCTTGTTTTTGAAGATGCATGTAATCTTCGAACTTGATGAACCATTCCCAAGGGTGTGTCAGCCAGAAATCAGGTATACTTTCGTTCTTCAATGCACGTGCTACTAATTTTGGGTCCGTTTTCTCCAACGTCGCTGACGGATCTTCCCTGAAATTCTCTGCTGATGCTTCCATGGCAACGTGTTTTTTTAGAGAAGAATATAGAACGTTGATTTTGCACTGAGAATTAAACACCGTTTTTGTATGCTCCTACGATTATCAACCATCGCAACTCAACTGTGCCCCTGTCCCGAAACGAAATTCTGAACAGGAAACTTGGTGACCTTAAAATTATAAAGGTTGCTTCACACTATACGTGCGGCGCGCCATTCCCGGTAGCTATCTAACTCGGCGTTACATCTGACGATACTTGAACGGTAAAAACCGGCCGGCAGTAGCTTTTGTACATACATGTGGCTATCTGCACCCGGCTGATGTATATCTGAATAACTTTATTACGAAAGTGTGTATTTTTTTAGTATTCTTCTCAGCAAACTCTTTTAATTGATTCTCATATCATGGGGGTGCTTAGAAAATAACTAGTCCGCTTTCAACGGGAGTCCTCCATATCAGATTTAGAATGACGTCACTCAGCTAACCATGCATTGTTCAAACGTGTATGCAAACAGTTCAATTTTGGGGCGGAGGGGATAAATTTAAATTTAATTACCAAGATTTGACCTAAACAAACACACATACATTGCAAGTTATATAAAAAACTTGTAAAAATATATAATAGTACCTAGATCGAGTTCTAGTTTTATAAGAGTTTGTTTGATCGACTCCCGGCTGAACATTATCCCATTATTTTGATACGCGACAATGTTTTCTACATTTTTGTGTAGATGAAAAAGAATATAGGCAATAGGGAATATGCATGTATTTTTTTCATTACTTAAATCAATTAATTACACTATTATCAACCGATCTACTACTACCTACCTTCCCCTCTACCCTCTACCTTGTTTACATCTATTTTTTTGGCCTTAATAAAGTAATTTTACTAATTGTATGTGCTTTATTCAAGCAAAAATTGCGATAATGATATTATAATAAAATCGTAGTGCAACTTTACCTACATCTATATTTATAAAAGAAAGTCGTATTAGTTACACTATTTATAACTCAAGAACGGCTGAACCGATTTGGCTGAAAATTAGTGGGGAGGTAGGCTTAGAACCAGGAGAAGGACATAGGATACTTTTTTTTTTTTTTTTTTATATTTTCTTCGGTAGGTATTGGGTAGGTAGGGGTAGGTGGTAGGTAGGTAGTGGGTAGTTGGTAGGTAGGTTGTAGGTAGGTAGTGGTTAGGTAATGGGTAGGTGGTAGGTAGGTAGTGGGTAGTTAGTATGTAGGTAGTGGGTAGGTAGTAGTTAGGTAGTGGGTAGGTGGTAGGTAGGTAGTAGGTAGTTGGTAGGTCGGTAGTAGGTAGTGGGTAAGTGGTAGGTAATTAGTGGGTAGGTGGTAGGTAGGTAGTAGGTAGTTGGTAGGTCGGTAGTAGGTAGTGGGTAAGTGGTAGGTAATTAGTGGGTAGGTGGTAGATGGTAGGTCAATTCGAATTAAATATTCATAGTTGACAGGACAACGTCTGTCGGGTCGGCTAGTTTAAAATAAAAGTTATTTTTTGACATATGAATTTTGATGTCACTACCGCCGTTATCGAAGACGACATGTTTTGAGAGTGCGTTTCGTTTCACCAAAAACATGCTGCATAAAACAATAAATTGTAAAATAAGTTATGTATTAGAAACTTAAACAAGCGCACCATAATGTATATGGGCGCCAATACAAGGCATTTTTAATAAATAAAAAGAGTTTTGTATTTCTTGCATATTCCCTATAAGTAGAAAGTAGAAAAGTCTTAATAAGTAGCATGTGCGAACTTTACTCAAAGTGTTCGGACGTTTAAAAAAAGAAATAAAGCTAAAACCGACAGCAATCAACGAACGTTTGGCACAAATCTGAAGGGGCCTTTATTTGTCACAATGGACGCCTAGTGCTTCTCTGCATCAAATTACGAGTTTTACGATAAGCCTTACTGAGAATTTGCCAGGATATTGCCTGCCATGATGTTTGTGTAATATAATCTGCAATCTTTGCATTCAAGTTGGTCGGTTTTTTTTTTCTAAACCAAATTAGAAAGAGGAAAGATTTGATTTTTTAGGGTTCCGTAGTCCTGATAAGGAATATGTCCGTCTGTCCGTCCGAGGTTTTGCTAAGAGGCCGTTTGTACTAGAAAGCTGTATTTTTTTGTGTATCCTAGAAGTTGATGTCAAGCCAAATCATAACAGTTATCAGAAAAAAAAATGTTTTTTAAATTACAGCAATTTCTTCTTTTTTTTTTCTAAAAATTGATATTGTGATGGTTTTATATTTCCTTTAGCTACAAATCTTTACTTTGTAGCTAAACAACGACTAAGATGAAGTCGTTGCTTGTCGGGTAAAAATGCATTGAAAAACAAAATCCAAAATTAAAAAAACCATAATAACTTATCATAAGTTTAAGAACGACAGAATCGTTACACATATATTGTGATAACGGGCTACTACGGAACCTGCACTGCGCTTGCACGCCCGACACGCACTCGGCCGGGTTTTTGTTTGTTTGTTACGATTTAACTCTAAAACCACTCGACCGATCTTAAAAATTCTTTTATCATTTGAAAGCCGAGTATTTACTGAGTAATATAGGCTAATATATTACTTAGTAAAGACGTGGCTTTCTCTCCTTACTCCCACGGAAACGGGTGAAACCACGTGACGTCCGCTAGTATCGATTAAACAGGTAAACTTACCTTAGCCTCATAAGGCGAAGGTGTCCAGATTTTGTCCAGCTTTTGTGCAGCGATCGAGTTATGCCGTAACGTCGCCTAATCTCGCTGTCGCAGTCCCCACAATTGGTGATAGTAGAGCCCAAATAGATGTAGCTGTTCACCCCTCCACTGTTGGCAAGTGAGGTGATATCTGGGTGGCTCTCGTGAGCTCTATCCACTTATCTTGATTTTTTCGGGGTTCAAGGCGACTCCAAACTAAACTAGTCTAGACTAGTGGTTTCGAGTATACCCAACAAACTACTGATCCTTAGACGACGCCAGGAGGGTTGTATCATCAGCATAGTTCAGGTTGGATGTCATCCTGCCCCTGGTCGAAACACCCTTATCCCAGTTATCTAAAACGATGTGCATTATGTATTCGGTGTATATGTTGAACAATAGGGGAGACGACAAAAAAAAAATAGTCCGTCAGTTAGATTATCAACAAATATTTGACTCGTATTTTTTCTTTTCTTACATAAACCAAAATTGACGAAAATACGACGCTTTTAAAATTCTCAATACGTCACGCCTAGGTATAATTTTCGGCGAGTTGAGCCCCTACTCCCGAGTTTTGATGCGTTTTATCTTTGTCAATATTCATTGATTTACAAATATAAAAAATACGTGTCCATTATTTTTTTATAATCTTACTGACGGACTAAATAAATTTGCAATTTTTTGATACTGTCGTCAAGCCTATTAGGGTGATAGTATACATCCCTGTCTGACACCAGCTTGTATTTTGAAGAATTCTGAATCGACACCATCCAAGCGCACATTTGCTGTTCCTCCCTCAAAGATTTTTGATAAAATGAAGAAATGTACCAGATGGTGAGGCACACCCATCTTTAGAAGTATTTCCCACAACTTTGACCAGATGACAGTGTCAAATGCTTTGTTGAAGTCAATAAAAATAAAACAGATATACAGCGCACTATTGAACTCTCTGGCCTTGCAATGATTTGCCTGAGGATAAGTATTTGTTCACGAGTGCCGCAATCTTTGACAAACCCCGCCTGTACCGCCTGCCTGATTGTTTATTAAGATCCGATAAATCTTTGTCAACTTATTGCTTGTGCTTGCGCGAAGATTACAGGTAAAAAACGTGGGCGAAAGCTAGTGAAGAAATAAAATGTACTCAGTCTACATCTCACCGCCGACAGCGATTAGCGACATGTAAAGAGATTCTTTGATTTCTATAGTGGTCTACGCGTTAGAAGTTAGATTAGTTATCAGACTTTCAGGACACTGGAAATTAATAATGACTGTCAAGCATCATCTGAAAATCAATCCGTGCGGCTTATTTACCCACGAGTTCATCTTGCGTTGTTCGTTTGTCGCGTGGTCTTAATACAAGTTGACAATGTCCCTATTTTGTTTGTTTCAAGTAGTTTCTACTCAATTTTCACTGAAAATTTAATCAACTCGTATTCGTACTAACAGTGGGTTTTCTTTTACGGGAAATCATCAAATAACTTCTCCCACTTTGGGCGGAGCAGGAGGGAGTGTCAGACTTTTACTGACTAAAACCCAACCCATTCCTCGCCCTTTATGTTCCGGGGCCACGGTATCTCCTTCGAACAGTCCCGCAGCCCCGGCAGGCTTCGGTCCTTGCGAGCCCCTCCATTTTGCTGACATCTCTTTGAAGCGCGCGTGGAACACGATACGGCATGTCGTCACAAGACGGACGGACGGCGAGCTAGCCCATAGCTCACCGTTCTCAGGTCACCGCGCCTCGTCATTCATGCAGCGAGCAGGAATAACCGTGACATATGTTGCAGGGTGACGGCGTGGCGCACGGGGGAGCGCGCGGCGCTCGAGAGACGTCTGGGGGAGGAGCGCCGCGCGCGCACCGCCGCAGAGCAACAGCTGCTGCGTGCGCGACATGCGGCGCGACCGCCCAGGTACGTGCGACCTGATCCTAGCTGTGCGGGGGGGAGGAGCACCGCCGAGCTACAGTGCGCGACATGCGGCGCGACCGCCCAGGTACGTGCGACCTGATCCTAGCTGTGCGGGGGGGAGGAGCACCGCCGAGCTACAGTGCGCGACATGCGGCGCGACCGCCCAGGTACGTGCGACCTGATCCTAGCTGTGCGGGGGGGAGGAGCACCGCCGAGCTACAGTGCGCGACATGCGGCGCGACCGCCCAGGTACGTGCGACCTGATCCTAGCTGTGCGGGGGGGAGGAGCACCGCCGAGCTACAGTGCGCGACATGCGGCGCGACCGCCCAGGTACGTGCGACCTGATCCTAGCTGTGCGGGGGGGAGGAGCACCGCCGAGCTACAGTGCGCGACATGCGGCGCGACCGCCCAGGTACGTGCGACCTGATCCTAGCTGTGCGGGGGGGAGGAGCACCGCCGAGCTACAGTGCGCGACATGCGGCGCGACCGCCCAGGTACGTGCGACCTGATCCTAGCTGTGCGGGGGGGAGGAGCACCGCCGAGCTACAGTGCGCGACATGCGGCGCGACCGCCCAGGTACGTGCGACCTGATCCTAGCTGTGCGGGGGGGAGGAGCACCGCCGAGCTACAGTGCGCGACATGCGGCGCGACCGCCCAGGTACGTGCGACCTGATCCTAGCTGTGCGGGGGGGAGGAGCACCGCCGAGCTACAGTGCGCGACATGCGGCGCGACCGCCCAGGTACGTGCGACCTGATCCTAGCTGTGCGGGGGGGAGGAGCACCGCCGAGCTACAGTGCGCGACATGCGGCGCGACCGCCCAGGTACGTGCGACCTGATCCTAGCTGTGCGGGGGGGAGAAGCACCGCCGAGCTACAGTGCGCGACATGCGGCGCGACGCTTCTGTCAGTAACTGAAAAAATACATAATTTTATTTTGTTGCGCGCGTTCTGATATTGATACGTTCACACGTTTGTGAGTGTCGCTAGGTAATGGATGTTGACCGGGCCTGTGTGATTGCAGCGGCGAGTGCGAGAGCGAGTCGTGCAGAGCGCGGCGCACGGCGGCGGAGGCGGAGGGCGCCACACTGCGGCGCGACGTGCAGCGTGCCCGCGAGCGCGCCGCGCAGCTCGCACGGGACCTCGCGCACGCCACCGATCAGGTCAGCTACTGACTTCTATCGAAGCACCGGCGCGGCGGCCTCTACAATATATATTTTTGGTTTCTAGGTATCGTGGTGGTGAATACTAGGCAGTCCTAGACAGACCCGGCCTAACAAATACAACAACAAAAAAGCTCAACAAAATCCCCTGTTAATTCTATGTATTTGGAATAATACATAATTTTTCATAGCCGAGCTCCTCTTTGTTGGCGAATGAGTGAAATAAGGAAGCAATTCAAACTTCAGTTCCTTGAAAATAAATTCTGATTTTCGATTTATTTTTTGTTTATATTTGTATTATGTTCCTTCTTTACAGTTATTGTATTTATTTGATAA
Source organism: Xestia c-nigrum (assembly GCA_916618015.1). NCBI lineage: Eukaryota > Metazoa > Arthropoda > Insecta > Lepidoptera > Noctuidae > Xestia > Xestia c-nigrum. Next base: position 2,964,317 of record OU745261.1, on the reverse strand, counting down.
ATTAAATAAGCCCATTAATAAGTCTTCTAATTTAATCAATCAATCTTCTAATCTAATCTATTGAGTTTACTACAATTATTGTTAAACAGGTGCGTACGTTAGAAGCGCGGCAGGAGCGGCAAGAGCAGCAAGCTGCAGTCGCGGCGGCAGCTGCAGTGGCAGCAGCCGGCAAGCCCAGCGGGAGCTTCGACAGCACGGCGTCGCGCCTGCAGCACCTGGAGCACTCGCTGTCGGCGGAGACGCGCGTCAAGCTCGACCTGCTGTCCGCGCTCGGCGAGGCCAAGCGCAAGCTGCACATACAGGAGGGTGAGTGTAGTGACACTAGTACTTCGACAGCACGGCGTCGCGCCTGCAGCACCTGGAGCACTCGCTGTCGGCGGAGACGCGCGTCAAGCTCGACCTGCTGTCCGCGCTCGGCGAGGCCAAGCGCAAGCTGCACATACAGGAGGGTGAGTGTAGTGACACTAGTACTTCGACAGCACGGCGTCGCGCCTGCAGCACCTGGAGCACTCGCTGTCGGCGGAGACGCGCGTCAAGCTCGACCTGCTGTCCGCGCTCGGCGAGGCCAAGCGCAAGCTGCACATACAGGAGGGTGAGTGTAGTGACACTAGTACTTCGACAGCACGGCGTCGCGCCTGCAGCACCTGGAGCACTCGCTGTCGGCGGAGACGCGCGTCAAGCTCGACCTGCTGTCCGCGCTCGGCGAGGCCAAGCGCAAGCTGCACATACAGGAGGGTGAGTGTAGTGACACTAGTACTTCGACAGCACGGCGTCGCGCCTGCAGCACCTGGAGCACTCGCTGTCGGCGGAGACGCGCGTCAAGCTCGACCTGCTGTCCGCGCTCGGCGAGGCCAAGCGCAAGCTGCACATACAGGAGGGTGAGTGTAGTGACACTAGTACTTCGACAGCACGGCGTCGCGCCTGCAGCACCTGGAGCACTCGCTGTCGGCGGAGACGCGCGTCAAGCTCGACCTGCTGTCCGCGCTCGGCGAGGCCAAGCGCAAGCTGCACATACAGGAGGGTGAGTGTAGTGACACTAGTACTTCGACAGCACGGCGTCGCGCCTGCAGCACCTGGAGCACTCGCTGTCGGCGGAGACGCGCGTCAAGCTCGACCTGCTGTCCGCGCTCGGCGAGGCCAAGCGCAAGCTGCACATACAGGAGGGTGAGTGTAGTGACACTAGTACTTCGACAGCACGGCGTCGCGCCTGCAGCACCTGGAGCACTCGCTGTCGGCGGAGACGCGCGTCAAGCTCGACCTGCTGTCCGCGCTCGGCGAGGCCAAGCGCAAGCTGCACATACAGGAGGGTGAGTGTAGTGACACTAGTACTTCGACAGCACGGCGTCGCGCCTGCAGCACCTGGAGCACTCGCTGTCGGCGGAGACGCGCGTCAAGCTCGACCTGCTGTCCGCGCTCGGCGAGGCCAAGCGCAAGCTGCACATACAGGAGGGTGAGTGTAGTGACACTAGTACTTCGACAGCACGGCGTCGCGCCTGCAGCACCTGGAGCACTCGCTGTCGGCGGAGACGCGCGTCAAGCTCGACCTGCTGTCCGCGCTCGGCGAGGCCAAGCGCAAGCTGCACATACAGGAGGGTGAGTGTAGTGACACTAGTACTTCGACAGCACGGCGTCGCGCCTGCAGCACCTGGAGCACTCGCTGTCGGCGGAGACGCGCGTCAAGCTCGACCTGCTGTCCGCGCTCGGCGAGGCCAAGCGCAAGCTGCACATACAGGAGGGTGAGTGTAGTGACACTAGTACTTCGACAGCACGGCGTCGCGCCTGCAGCACCTGGAGCACTCGCTGTCGGCGGAGACGCGCGTCAAGCTCGACCTGCTGTCCGCGCTCGGCGAGGCCAAGCGCAAGCTGCACATACAGGAGGGTGAGTGTAGTGACACTAGTACTTCGACAGCACGGCGTCGCGCCTGCAGCACCTGGAGCACTCGCTGTCGGCGGAGACGCGCGTCAAGCTCGACCTGCTGTCCGCGCTCGGCGAGGCCAAGCGCAAGCTGCACATACAGGAGGGTGAGTGTAGTGACACTAGTACTTCGACAGCACGGCGTCGCGCCTGCAGCACCTGGAGCACTCGCTGTCGGCGGAGACGCGCGTCAAGCTCGACCTGCTGTCCGCGCTCGGCGAGGCCAAGCGCAAGCTGCACATACAGGAGGGTGAGTGTAGTGACACTAGTACTTCGACAGCACGGCGTCGCGCCTGCAGCACCTGGAGCACTCGCTGTCGGCGGAGACGCGCGTCAAGCTCGACCTGCTGTCCGCGCTCGGCGAGGCCAAGCGCAAGCTGCACATACAGGAGGGTGAGTGTAGTGACACTAGTACTTCGACAGCACGGCGTCGCGCCTGCAGCACCTGGAGCACTCGCTGTCGGCGGAGACGCGCGTCAAGCTCGACCTGCTGTCCGCGCTCGGCGAGGCCAAGCGCAAGCTGCACATACAGGAGGGTGAGTGTAGTGACACTAGTACTTCGACAGCACGGCGTCGCGCCTGCAGCACCTGGAGCACTCGCTGTCGGCGGAGACGCGCGTCAAGCTCGACCTGCTGTCCGCGCTCGGCGAGGCCAAGCGCAAGCTGCACATACAGGAGGGTGAGTGTAGTGACACTAGTACTTCGACAGCACGGCGTCGCGCCTGCAGCACCTGGAGCACTCGCTGTCGGCGGAGACGCGCGTCAAGCTCGACCTGCTGTCCGCGCTCGGCGAGGCCAAGCGCAAGCTGCACATACAGGAGGGTGAGTGTAGTGACACTAGTACTTCGACAGCACGGCGTCGCGCCTGCAGCACCTGGAGCACTCGCTGTCGGCGGAGACGCGCGTCAAGCTCGACCTGCTGTCCGCGCTCGGCGAGGCCAAGCGCAAGCTGCACATACAGGAGGGTGAGTGTAGTGACACTAGTACTTCGACAGCACGGCGTCGCGCCTGCAGCACCTGGAGCACTCGCTGTCGGCGGAGACGCGCGTCAAGCTCGACCTGCTGTCCGCGCTCGGCGAGGCCAAGCGCAAGCTGCACATACAGGAGGGTGAGTGTAGTGACACTAGTACTTCGACAGCACGGCGTCGCGCCTGCAGCACCTGGAGCACTCGCTGTCGGCGGAGACGCGCGTCAAGCTCGACCTGCTGTCCGCGCTCGGCGAGGCCAAGCGCAAGCTGCACATACAGGAGGGTGAGTGTAGTGACACTAGTACTTCGACAGCACGGCGTCGCGCCTGCAGCACCTGGAGCACTCGCTGTCGGCGGAGACGCGCGTCAAGCTCGACCTGCTGTCCGCGCTCGGCGAGGCCAAGCGCAAGCTGCACATACAGGAGGGTGAGTGTAGTGACACTAGTACTTCGACAGCACGGCGTCGCGCCTGCAGCACCTGGAGCACTCGCTGTCGGCGGAGACGCGCGTCAAGCTCGACCTGCTGTCCGCGCTCGGCGAGGCCAAGCGCAAGCTGCACATACAGGAGGGTGAGTGTAGTGACACTAGTACTTCGACAGCACGGCGTCGCGCCTGCAGCACCTGGAGCACTCGCTGTCGGCGGAGACGCGCGTCAAGCTCGACCTGCTGTCCGCGCTCGGCGAGGCCAAGCGCAAGCTGCACATACAGGAGGGTGAGTGTAGTGACACTAGTACTTCGACAGCACGGCGTCGCGCCTGCAGCACCTGGAGCACTCGCTGTCGGCGGAGACGCGCGTCAAGCTCGACCTGCTGTCCGCGCTCGGCGAGGCCAAGCGCAAGCTGCACATACAGGAGGGTGAGTGTAGTGACACTAGTACTTCGACAGCACGGCGTCGCGCCTGCAGCACCTGGAGCACTCGCTGTCGGCGGAGACGCGCGTCAAGCTCGACCTGCTGTCCGCGCTCGGCGAGGCCAAGCGCAAGCTGCACATACAGGAGGGTGAGTGTAGTGACACTAGTACTTCGACAGCACGGCGTCGCGCCTGCAGCACCTGGAGCACTCGCTGTCGGCGGAGACGCGCGTCAAGCTCGACCTGCTGTCCGCGCTCGGCGAGGCCAAGCGCAAGCTGCACATACAGGAGGGTGAGTGTAGTGACACTAGTACTTCGACAGCACGGCGTCGCGCCTGCAGCACCTGGAGCACTCGCTGTCGGCGGAGACGCGCGTCAAGCTCGACCTGCTGTCCGCGCTCGGCGAGGCCAAGCGCAAGCTGCACATACAGGAGGGTGAGTGTAGTGACACTAGTACTTCGACAGCACGGCGTCGCGCCTGCAGCACCTGGAGCACTCGCTGTCGGCGGAGACGCGCGTCAAGCTCGACCTGCTGTCCGCGCTCGGCGAGGCCAAGCGCAAGCTGCACATACAGGAGGGTGAGTGTAGTGACACTAGTACTTCGACAGCACGGCGTCGCGCCTGCAGCACCTGGAGCACTCGCTGTCGGCGGAGACGCGCGTCAAGCTCGACCTGCTGTCCGCGCTCGGCGAGGCCAAGCGCAAGCTGCACATACAGGAGGGTGAGTGTAGTGACACTAGTACTTCGACAGCACGGCGTCGCGCCTGCAGCACCTGGAGCACTCGCTGTCGGCGGAGACGCGCGTCAAGCTCGACCTGCTGTCCGCGCTCGGCGAGGCCAAGCGCAAGCTGCACATACAGGAGGGTGAGTGTAGTGACACTAGTACTTCGACAGCACGGCGTCGCGCCTGCAGCACCTGGAGCACTCGCTGTCGGCGGAGACGCGCGTCAAGCTCGACCTGCTGTCCGCGCTCGGCGAGGCCAAGCGCAAGCTGCACATACAGGAGGGTGAGTGTAGTGACACTAGTACTTCGACAGCACGGCGTCGCGCCTGCAGCACCTGGAGCACTCGCTGTCGGCGGAGACGCGCGTCAAGCTCGACCTGCTGTCCGCGCTCGGCGAGGCCAAGCGCAAGCTGCACATACAGGAGGGTGAGTGTAGTGACACTAGTACTTCGACAGCACGGCGTCGCGCCTGCAGCACCTGGAGCACTCGCTGTCGGCGGAGACGCGCGTCAAGCTCGACCTGCTGTCCGCGCTCGGCGAGGCCAAGCGCAAGCTGCACATACAGGAGGGTGAGTGTAGTGACACTAGTACTTCGACAGCACGGCGTCGCGCCTGCAGCACCTGGAGCACTCGCTGTCGGCGGAGACGCGCGTCAAGCTCGACCTGCTGTCCGCGCTCGGCGAGGCCAAGCGCAAGCTGCACATACAGGAGGGTGAGTGTAGTGACACTAGTACTTCGACAGCACGGCGTCGCGCCTGCAGCACCTGGAGCACTCGCTGTCGGCGGAGACGCGCGTCAAGCTCGACCTGCTGTCCGCGCTCGGCGAGGCCAAGCGCAAGCTGCACATACAGGAGGGTGAGTGTAGTGACACTAGTACTTCGACAGCACGGCGTCGCGCCTGCAGCACCTGGAGCACTCGCTGTCGGCGGAGACGCGCGTCAAGCTCGACCTGCTGTCCGCGCTCGGCGAGGCCAAGCGCAAGCTGCACATACAGGAGGGTGAGTGTAGTGACACTAGTACTTCGACAGCACGGCGTCGCGCCTGCAGCACCTGGAGCACTCGCTGTCGGCGGAGACGCGCGTCAAGCTCGACCTGCTGTCCGCGCTCGGCGAGGCCAAGCGCAAGCTGCACATACAGGAGGGTGAGTGTAGTGACACTAGTACTTCGACAGCACGGCGTCGCGCCTGCAGCACCTGGAGCACTCGCTGTCGGCGGAGACGCGCGTCAAGCTCGACCTGCTGTCCGCGCTCGGCGAGGCCAAGCGCAAGCTGCACATACAGGAGGGTGAGTGTAGTGACACTAGTACTTCGACAGCACGGCGTCGCGCCTGCAGCACCTGGAGCACTCGCTGTCGGCGGAGACGCGCGTCAAGCTCGACCTGCTGTCCGCGCTCGGCGAGGCCAAGCGCAAGCTGCACATACAGGAGGGTGAGTGTAGTGACACTAGTACTTCGACAGCACGGCGTCGCGCCTGCAGCACCTGGAGCACTCGCTGTCGGCGGAGACGCGCGTCAAGCTCGACCTGCTGTCCGCGCTCGGCGAGGCCAAGCGCAAGCTGCACATACAGGAGGGTGAGTGTAGTGACACTAGTACTTCGACAGCACGGCGTCGCGCCTGCAGCACCTGGAGCACTCGCTGTCGGCGGAGACGCGCGTCAAGCTCGACCTGCTGTCCGCGCTCGGCGAGGCCAAGCGCAAGCTGCACATACAGGAGGGTGAGTGTAGTGACACTAGTACTTCGACAGCACGGCGTCGCGCCTGCAGCACCTGGAGCACTCGCTGTCGGCGGAGACGCGCGTCAAGCTCGACCTGCTGTCCGCGCTCGGCGAGGCCAAGCGCAAGCTGCACATACAGGAGGGTGAGTGTAGTGACACTAGTACTTCGACAGCACGGCGTCGCGCCTGCAGCACCTGGAGCACTCGCTGTCGGCGGAGACGCGCGTCAAGCTCGACCTGCTGTCCGCGCTCGGCGAGGCCAAGCGCAAGCTGCACATACAGGAGGGTGAGTGTAGTGACACTAGTACTTCGACAGCACGGCGTCGCGCCTGCAGCACCTGGAGCACTCGCTGTCGGCGGAGACGCGCGTCAAGCTCGACCTGCTGTCCGCGCTCGGCGAGGCCAAGCGCAAGCTGCACATACAGGAGGGTGAGTGTAGTGACACTAGTACTTCGACAGCACGGCGTCGCGCCTGCAGCACCTGGAGCACTCGCTGTCGGCGGAGACGCGCGTCAAGCTCGACCTGCTGTCCGCGCTCGGCGAGGCCAAGCGCAAGCTGCACATACAGGAGGGTGAGTGTAGTGACACTAGTACTTCGACAGCACGGCGTCGCGCCTGCAGCACCTGGAGCACTCGCTGTCGGCGGAGACGCGCGTCAAGCTCGACCTGCTGTCCGCGCTCGGCGAGGCCAAGCGCAAGCTGCACATACAGGAGGGTGAGTGTAGTGACACTAGTACTTCGACAGCACGGCGTCGCGCCTGCAGCACCTGGAGCACTCGCTGTCGGCGGAGACGCGCGTCAAGCTCGACCTGCTGTCCGCGCTCGGCGAGGCCAAGCGCAAGCTGCACATACAGGAGGGTGAGTGTAGTGACACTAGTACTTCGACAGCACGGCGTCGCGCCTGCAGCACCTGGAGCACTCGCTGTCGGCGGAGACGCGCGTCAAGCTCGACCTGCTGTCCGCGCTCGGCGAGGCCAAGCGCAAGCTGCACATACAGGAGGGTGAGTGTAGTGACACTAGTACTTCGACAGCACGGCGTCGCGCCTGCAGCACCTGGAGCACTCGCTGTCGGCGGAGACGCGCGTCAAGCTCGACCTGCTGTCCGCGCTCGGCGAGGCCAAGCGCAAGCTGCACATACAGGAGGGTGAGTGTAGTGACACTAGTACTTCGACAGCACGGCGTCGCGCCTGCAGCACCTGGAGCACTCGCTGTCGGCGGAGACGCGCGTCAAGCTCGACCTGCTGTCCGCGCTCGGCGAGGCCAAGCGCAAGCTGCACATACAGGAGGGTGAGTGTAGTGACACTAGTACTTCGACAGCACGGCGTCGCGCCTGCAGCACCTGGAGCACTCGCTGTCGGCGGAGACGCGCGTCAAGCTCGACCTGCTGTCCGCGCTCGGCGAGGCCAAGCGCAAGCTGCACATACAGGAGGGTGAGTGTAGTGACACTAGTACTTCGACAGCACGGCGTCGCGCCTGCAGCACCTGGAGCACTCGCTGTCGGCGGAGACGCGCGTCAAGCTCGACCTGCTGTCCGCGCTCGGCGAGGCCAAGCGCAAGCTGCACATACAGGAGGGTGAGTGTAGTGACACTAGTACTTCGACAGCACGGCGTCGCGCCTGCAGCACCTGGAGCACTCGCTGTCGGCGGAGACGCGCGTCAAGCTCGACCTGCTGTCCGCGCTCGGCGAGGCCAAGCGCAAGCTGCACATACAGGAGGGTGAGTGTAGTGACACTAGTACTTCGACAGCACGGCGTCGCGCCTGCAGCACCTGGAGCACTCGCTGTCGGCGGAGACGCGCGTCAAGCTCGACCTGCTGTCCGCGCTCGGCGAGGCCAAGCGCAAGCTGCACATACAGGAGGGTGAGTGTAGTGACACTAGTACTTCGACAGCACGGCGTCGCGCCTGCAGCACCTGGAGCACTCGCTGTCGGCGGAGACGCGCGTCAAGCTCGACCTGCTGTCCGCGCTCGGCGAGGCCAAGCGCAAGCTGCACATACAGGAGGGTGAGTGTAGTGACACTAGTACTTCGACAGCACGGCGTCGCGCCTGCAGCACCTGGAGCACTCGCTGTCGGCGGAGACGCGCGTCAAGCTCGACCTGCTGTCCGCGCTCGGCGAGGCCAAGCGCAAGCTGCACATACAGGAGGGTGAGTGTAGTGACACTAGTACTTCGACAGCACGGCGTCGCGCCTGCAGCACCTGGAGCACTCGCTGTCGGCGGAGACGCGCGTCAAGCTCGACCTGCTGTCCGCGCTCGGCGAGGCCAAGCGCAAGCTGCACATACAGGAGGGTGAGTGTAGTGACACTAGTACTTCGACAGCACGGCGTCGCGCCTGCAGCACCTGGAGCACTCGCTGTCGGCGGAGACGCGCGTCAAGCTCGACCTGCTGTCCGCGCTCGGCGAGGCCAAGCGCAAGCTGCACATACAGGAGGGTGAGTGTAGTGACACTAGTACTTCGACAGCACGGCGTCGCGCCTGCAGCACCTGGAGCACTCGCTGTCGGCGGAGACGCGCGTCAAGCTCGACCTGCTGTCCGCGCTCGGCGAGGCCAAGCGCAAGCTGCACATACAGGAGGGTGAGTGTAGTGACACTAGTACTTCGACAGCAAACTACAATATAATCAAACAATGTACTATGTGTTCTTTACCCGAAAGACCGTTTCAGACAGTTTCTGCATGCTCCTTTCAATTATGTCTATATCAAGACATGTATGATCTGTCTATTTGTAGACTTTAGTATGTGACCTCGAAGTTTATCGTATGTATGTTTTCAGAATAGTCCCCTTTTATAACATAATTTATTTTTGATGTGTTACTGTGTTATTTACAGCAATTTCACAAAAATAAACATCTTTCCAAATTCCATAGACAATACAATCTGGTTCTCACACTGAAAATATTTATTTACAGGTGTAATATCAAGACAAGACAAGGAAATAGAGGAACTCAAAGCTCAAATGCTGGCAGTGATGCCGACAGAGTTTGTAGCGCCGTCGAGTGCCGCGGTGTCCAAGCTGCGACTGTCGGACGGGTCTCCGCTCGACCCCAACGCGTCTGTGTACACCCCTAAACAACTGGCGCAATGCTCCGATGCCTGAACACTGGAATACGAACGCGGCCACGCAAGTATTGTCTAACTTACTACAGTACAAAGCTAAAATACACAATCGACGAATACTTGAATGGTCGTAAACATTGACGGTGCTATTGAATTTTCCACTATCGGCGCTGAGCTGAACATCACAAATCCAACAGCAGAATCAATGTACGGCTTTTCAGATTTCCAGTCGACGTTTCAGTGAACAAGAATGTATGAAAATATTTCGAAGATTGGTGTGAGGAACAATAAAAAAGGTGTGTTGCAAAAGTCAGTTAAAATTGTGTAATTCTTGTGAATTGTGTGAGTTTTCAAAGGAATTTTTCAATCAATGTTAGAAGTAACTTGTGTGAATAGTTTTGCCAGATATACAGTGAAAAACTTTACCCACCTTTTGGGCTGCGCCGCATTCGGGGAAAAGTAAGGACTGTCTACAGCTGCAAAAACCCGGAATCATAGCTTCTAAAATGGACATTTTAAGCTGATATATTAACTGGGACGTACTAATAGTTGGATATTTGGCATAATTACCTATCAAAATTCACGAAAGAATCGTCATTTTGTGCTGGAATAATTTAGGCAATACTTGGATAAAAAATCTAGATCGAATGCGTTCTTCCTTTGGTCCCAAACACTGAGCTTTGACCACTTACCCGAGCCATGCTGGTTTTTGTATGGGCGTTTCCTGATCTCAATTTGTTTTTTTTTTGTTTTCTAATTGATAATGCAAGCTGACAATGTTTTCGTTAATTTATTGTGTTAGTTAAATTTTAAAGTGATTTTTGTAAGTCGAAAAGCGGGCAACACTTGGCTTTTATTTTTGGTAAAACTGATTTTGATTTTTTTTCTGTTTTCTTGACTGATGAAATTACAGTGTATTTTTTTTTGTGATTACGTTTAGGTAACTGTCATAACTGTTTCTGTTTATTTTTATTATTATCACAAATCAGTTTTAAATTTAGTCAAGAGTGATCGCCCGCAAATGTCCATACAAATATCGGTAGAATTAAAATAAACTGGATAAACATAAAATAAAACAAGTGTGTTAGTTTTATAACAGTGTACGTACATATGTCAAGACAGAGCGTTTATTTTTTCATGATATTGAAATACTTGTATTTCACACATTTGTGGTGACTTTATCTTGGTCTTAAAGTTATTGTCCCGGAGTTAATAATTCTTGTGAATTGTCACTTTACAATATGACATGACTTTCATTCGCCTTCTTGTGCGCACAATTACGGTCATATTTTGCCTGTAACTGCGTTCAAAACAGCGAATATAACTTCATACAAACTTTTTGACTTTGAATATGGCGTTTAATTGAAAAATGTTCCTTGTTACTAATTAAAAAGGATACAGTTAACATTTTTCAATGGAGCAACAGTCATTGCATTATCGGTATTTCTTTAAAAAACGTGGTCGTACAATGATCTCTTGAAGCATAATCTGTAGACACGGTAATCCCATGTGTGATTCGCTGCTGCAGTCTAATAAATACGTGTTCTTTTCGAATTTTATGTGATAAATTGTACAAATTAAGATCTGAGATCGAGTCTTCTTCCTTGTATATTAAATTTGTAGTTTTATTCGACGTTTTTAGTCCAAATTTGTCTGTATTTACGTGTGGCGCCGCCTGGCGGTATGTTCGGGAACTATCGGCGTGGCGCTTACATTTTCTTGTTGAACATTTGAGAGTTGAGAATAGTTTGACGTGTGACAGCATTTGACATGCGATGGAACCATGACAGTTGTGATTTTGACAGATGTTCCGGTTTGACAGTACTGCCCCTATGTTTCGGAATTTTATGGATATTTGTGGTTAATAAAGACTTAAAAATAATCGTACTTAACTTTTGGGCTAATTTCTCCTAAATATTATATGCTTCTAAATTAACCCGACAAAACCACGGCCAGTATTATAAAGTAAACTACAGATACCTATAAAATTCCTTCTTTACACTGAATTCATAGTGATCGCGTCCTAACCAAAGCGAGCGTCGTGCAAACAGGTGACTGTTCATTTTGTTCTACGAACGCGTCGTACAGTTTTCAATCAAAATATGATGAAAGTAATGTGAACACGTTTTCGTGAAACCGATCGTTTTGGTTAGGACTTGGGGACTGATGTTTTCTAAAGTATATTTCTAAGGTGTGTACCAACTATAAGTACTACGCGCTCTTTTGAAAAAGAGATATAAGTCGTCACAAATCACGAGCGCGTGAAAGTGACGCTCACGTCATTGACGTAAAGTTTAATTTACAGTAATTGACGCGCACTCGTGAAATGAAACTACTATAGTGTTCCACCAATTAAGGTGCAGGCATCAAAACTGTTCAAATACTATATTTGAAAGGTTGGAACATAATCTTCTTTTTTGGAATGGCGTGTGTTATTTTGGATAATATATCGATAGAGGATATTTGTAATGCTATAAGTTACATTGAGTGTGCTGTTGAATTTTCATAGTTGAGCCGATCACTAAAAGTTCATAATCCAACAGCTCAATATGTCCCTTAGAGCATTTCTCATTCCTGCCTTCTGTCTTTGTATGCAATAGTTATAACATGAAATATTTTGTAAATAGTTTTAGAAAGATATCTCAGTGTAATACTACAGCGAAATGGAAGTGTTGCCTCATTAATGATCTGACTAGTAAATAAAAAATATTCCATCTCTAAACCTTCTCTCTACTCGGCATGTGTATGACTAGATCTGTCCCTGTATTCACAAACGCTTGGAATTAATTTCGATTCGACAAGTCGTATGTCTATCCTTTTTTGGCATTACGAAAACGAGCGAGATGGATATACGAGTTCCCGAATCGAAGCGTTGTGAACTTGTGAATATGGGGTCAGATGTATGTCGTGGAGGAGGCGGCAGGAGTATGCTAAGATAGCAGGTGGCGCGCTGTCGTTCATGCCTACCAATCCCCCTCTTGGGAAGCAAAAGTAACCATGTCTGACCTTTTTGCGCCTTAATCATGTGTTTTATCACGGTAGTACTTCAATATGTTCCCATGGGACAATTTTCGACCACCACGCGGACAACAGCTAGTTGAATACATGCTCATCGTAGGTATGTAAGAGAAAAAAAGGTATTTTAGTGTAGGTAAATGAGACTTGAAAAGGGCGACATAGGAGCGACAGAATCTTGCAGTACTTCCATTCAGCGTAGTGAACCTACAATGAGATGTTCTTCTAATTACTACCTTCTTTATGTCCATAAGTCCATCCATATTAAGGGCGCACTGCGCCAATGCAATTGAACGCGTTCAGCACCTATAAACTGCGCTCTAGATGACGAACGGAGAAGTTTCCATATTTTTTTAATGTTACATAATAAGTTTACTCAAACATAAAGGGTGTAAAACACCTCTTAACGAATACGAAAGGCACTTGTTCTCCTCGTCATTCTGATCATTTTTTTGTTCTACACTATACTTGGGAACCTTCTAGTTACGGAGATATTGGGGGTCAAAGTTGCAAGATTTTGACAAGTTTTTTTTTAAATAAGCCACTTTTTATCGCATGATTTTTACTTTAAATATTTCTACGACCCCCGTACTATTCAATTCATCCATCCGCACAATTTTTTGAGTGTATTACATTGAGTTATACCACAAAACATGATTTATAACCTCAAAAAAAAATGTTGTTTCACAGCAATATTTTTTGCGTAAAGTTACTTAGTTTGATATACAGAATGCTTGGTTAACGGCTTTGTGATGAGGTGAAATACACCCTGTATATATAAATAAAGTTATTGTTTAAAAACAAGTAAAAGTGAAATTCTTAAAAATGTAACAAAGTATTTAACTATTTAATTAAGAAGAACCAAAAATGTGAAAAAAAATAACATTAAAATGTTTCTATTGATGAATAAGTGATCATTTAAAGTTGGGCTGCCTTACATTATGGCGTAATACATAATTATATTATTGATGCGTGGCTACTGGCTAACAAAACAAACCCTAGACAAAGTAGATAAGTAGGAACTTACTTGGAACTCCTTTTATTTCAGCACTAACAGACGAATTTAAAAAAAAATGTCTAGTACAATATCATTTTTTTATTTTATATTTACTCGACTTTAAAAGCTACTTTTCGGACATGTATTGGTGAATTTAGAAAAAAAAATACACCGAATCTATTTTTGATCTATATTTTAATTCCATTTAGTTAAACTTTACGTTATCAACATGAAACTTCTTCATATCTATGGAAGCACTGAAATCTTTTAAACAGTGGTACATGTGCTGATCGCGTTCAAAAACAAATAGAATAGTATATTCGTTCTTCCTAAAATTCAACTTCCAAAATTCACTGTTGCACACAGTACAATTAATTTTGTATTTAGAACAACCGCCAACAAGAATGTACTAAGCGACGGAATTGTAAGATTACGTAGGTTAAAAACGTGAAGGATTCGTATAGTGCATAGCGTAAATATTGCTGATTGTGAAAAAGCGGTTATTTTCTCGTGTTTTCAATGTTGGTACTGTCCTTTGTCAAGTTTTTGAGTGCCAATTTATTATATCTTCAAGTTCGGCTTTGTGTACTTATTTGAGAGGCTTAATTGACATTTAGATTTGATTAATGGCAGTGGGCCAGGACAGCGATGTTATGATGGAAATAGGTTTGCCCACCTATAACATAACTTAAGCAAAGCAAAGCAAAGCAAGCAAGTAAGCAAGCAAGCAAGTATATATGATGTAGTATATTAACTGTCTGGTGACCACGCCAGAAGCCTTGCTTAGTGTGGCACTAGATGGCGCTGTGTGTAATGTCCAGCGAAATTTATTATTATTATTTATTAACTGGTGAAATGTGGAAAAGACACACAACTTGCCTAATCCTTCCGCAAAAAGTTATAAAACGCGGCGTGTGCCATGCGGAGGGACCCGTCTGTCGACCATAGAGTCGTGCCCTCGTCGAATGTAGGTTCTATAATCTACATTTTATATGTCACCATTTCAACCTGCACGGTTTTATTGTTTGTATACATTCACGTGTGTAACTGATTGTTAGTCATTTAAGCTCGTTTGTGTGTTTTGTAACGTTCTTTAAAAGCAATACTTGAGAACAATAATAAAGGAACTGTTAGAAAATCTTTGATCAGATTATCAGTCGACTGCTGGACATAGGCCTCTCGCAACTTGCACCACAAGGGTCAGACAGATCAACAGCACCCTGTCCTCAGCCTTCTGCATCCAGTCTGACCAAGCCATTTTTGAAGGTCACCGGAGGGAAAATTTAATGTAATCAAAATGGGTATCTAGCATTTAATACTTTTATGGACGACTAAAACATTAAGTGGGCTTATACAAATGTTTAAAACAGTGTGTAACTAGTTGTTCAATACGATCATAATTCAAGGACTCAGAACAAAATACACAAATATGAGGGAATTATGAAAAAATATGTAAACCGCCATTTTGTGGCGGCAGCCATCTTAAACCGATTTTCATCAAACATAGCTAAGAACACTCCCCATTAATTCACCTTACAAAAAAAAATCGGTTCATCCGTTCGGGAGCTACGATGCCACAGACACACACACAAACACACAGACTCGTCAAACTTATAAAACCCCGTCGTTTTTGCGTCGGGGTTTAAAAATGCTTATTAACACAACCACTAGGTTGTAGATATCGGCGTAGAAAAAGCCACCCCGAGGGGCACCTATTTCTGTTGGTAGGGTTACAAGTGATAATATCAAGTTATATTGTAACACGAAGGGAATGCCAGTGTCAGTTCGCGCTAGACCCCACCATCCCTTTCGAACTGAACCTGTCCCAAGTTGGCGTACCACAAGTCCCGAACTTCGCTCGCTCTTGCTTCCCATGTTCTTCTTGCTGCTATGACCGGATATAGTACATTTCGATACAAGTGGAGAAAGTTTGTTATTGTAGTTCAAGGCGGTATTAACACACAAGCCGTAAGGCGAGGGTGTTTTAGAGCCGAGAACTGCAATAACAAATGTCCACGTGTATCAAACGACGTTTTTCAATACACTTTTGAAGAAATAAAATAAAATAATGTAAAATATTTGTGTCATGAATGTCACGGGACTATGATTTAAATTTTATTTTTTTCCGCGCTTTGCTTTCGCCAGGTTGAAGGAGAGGCAAAGGTATGAAGCCGTTAAACAGCCTAATATAAAAAATAGTTTTATTTTTAAATTTTGAATTTAGAACACAAATAAATGTTAATTTGTTTATAAAAGTAAATATTACTTATAAATAATCATATTTATCTACGATCTTGAATTTATAAACACGATTTGAATATTCAACTAAATATATGTATAGTTATCTGTGGCAATTTTGCTTTCTGCACATGTGTGAAAAAAACATGAAAAACTCACGCGTGTGAAATATACTGCATTTTGAACCTAATCGTAGTGCGAAAAAAACAGTTTTCGAGGAAGTGTATTGAAAAATAATGACCTACTTGGTATAATAGTCGCCCATCAAAGTTTTATTCGTCCGATTAATAATTTCCCAAAATAAATAACAAAATCACAGAGACTGAGAGACAACGTCTCAAAAGTAAGTACACAAAGATTTTAAAAGAGCGTTCACACTTCACAATGGCAAGCTCTGGAACGCACATTGGATATAATCAAAATGTAAAGTGAACATTTCCGTTTTATTTCTTTTGAGATTTAACAACATGAAAACGTTCGCTCTAGTCTTAATGAAGGTCGATTCAGCATCTTTCAGCAGGCACTTTATACCACTAGTCAGTTGTATTTCGACGGTGGTGGAATGACGTACGTGACATTAAGATTTGTTGAATTTTCAACTTTCGGTGCTAAGCTGAACGTCGGAAATCAAACACGAGCTCAGTGTCGCTTACGCTTCTTCAAATTACCACCGCGGTTTTAATATCAGTGAGCGCATACATGAATGTATTAGTAAGATGTGATATATTTTGTAATAATATTGGTTCCCATCAGTTAATTTAAAGTGTACAATGTGACATCACATGCAATTTGTTTTGTTTACGAGCTTACAATTCCGGACAGTTGCGGACGCGGGTGAATCGACCTTTATAGTTATTTGTAAACCTAAGTTTTAGACGTTTTAGTTTTAATAACGGACTGTGCACTGCCCACGAAGTTTGACTTCCTTTCTATAGTTTGGAACTACGTAAAATGATTGTGAAAAGTACTTAAATAATTTTAGACTTAGACTTGATGTGATTAGTTTTGTTTTCGGATATGAAATCTGTATGCAGCACAGATACCGATGTATATTTTTTCATGAAACCGGATCAATGCGAGAGCGTTATCGTAGGAACAAACGTACAATGGAACGATCTGAATTTTCAGTGAAATGTAAGTGATATGTTTGTTTGTATTATAAACAGATGCTGTAACAGCAATAAAAAATCAGACTTGCAACTTTGTTTTTCTTTTGTCCTCATTTCCAATACGTCCCACCGCCATCGCCAACTTGTAAGCGACAAGTAATCGATTCACTGTCACTTTCACGGCTTTTCACTACACTTAAAGTACTTACGGGATTATATCCGTGGTTTTCTTTAGATTCTACGAGCACGTGCTCGTAGAAACTAAAGAAAATCACGGATATAATCCCGTAAGTACTTTAAGTGAAGTAATCGATTATTTGTAATTGCTAGCTCTACTCACAACGCTCATGGTTGGCGATAGAACAAGTGCCTGTGAAGTTTAGATTAGCAACGAGATAAGCAGAAGTTTTGTGAGAGCAATTCTTACATTGTACAAGATAGCGGTGTTTAGATACTATTGGACACCGTGCCATCGACTTGACGTAAGAGCTTTCATACTCTTGAACTCTTTTTACGGAGGAACGCCAAAGGAGCATCTGACGCCGCTTATCAATGTTAAGCCTTTGGATTGAGCACGAGAGGCTGACGATTGATCTGTCAGTTATCTAAGCGAATCCCGAACTTACAGCAGCCAATAAAACTGTTTTACGATTCGGGATGTCGTATGTAGATCTTGTTTGCTTTCGTTATGACAAACAAAAAAAAAGGTGCATCTCAGTATTCTCAGTACGCTCGACAGAAGGATAATTTGAATCACGTTAAAAATAAAAGATCTTAAAATGGATTTTATGATTGTGACAATAAAGTGCATTAATCTTATTTTTTTAACGTGATTCATATGATGTTCTGCTAAAGCGGGCATTTAAGGCCCGCTGCATTAGATTCTGGAGGTGCGATATATAACACTGGTAAACCCTGCATTCTCCCCTGTTCCATATTCTTAGGCGCGTCGCTCACACGAACTTAAGTCGAGGCGGTGTCAAAGCGCGCGGGCGCAGAATTACATAGAATGTGAAGGAAGCACAGCCGTCTGCGCCTCGACTCCACGTAGAGTCCTATCTTCGGACGGCGGCGGCGCCCGGCGCCTCGACTTACCAGTGAGGGACGAGCCTTAGTGATCATAGTTTCGATAGTTTCTGGGGCCAGATACAATAATACAGTAAAACACCAAAGAATATTGTTTGTTACGTTTATTTTCACAAATTGAATGTACTCCTTCATGAATAAACAATTTAAAAAAAACTCTTACCCTATTAAAGGTAATAGAACTGCAAAAGATGTGCTAAAATGAGATATATTTGAACATTGAGTGATCTGAAATCATCTCTGCTCTATCCTAAGGTACCTGGGACTTGCTAGGCAAAGGGGCAGTATGATGCAGGCTGAATGCCATAACTACCTCATAATGTCACAAAATGATAGCTGCCTCATGGCTGCCAGTTTTGCTTAAAAAAAAAGAACCACAGGATAAAGAAATAAATAAAAATTAAAGATAATTGCTTCCTATCTGTATTTGTGGAAGTGTTCTTCTGGGGTTGACTAGGTTTTTGCCTTAAAACTATAATGATATGAAGTTTATCCAACACAGCAATCAACTTTGTAGGTACTTAAAATAAAGAACTTGAACTTAATGATTTTCATCTAATCCTGATAGCCTAGCTTCACTAACAAGGCTTTGTATTTCAAGTTGAACTCTTAAAGCTTTCTGCAAATCCATCTTCCTAAGCTGTGATGCAATATACTTGCCATAGATATCAAATTCATCCTCTTTTGAGGTATTTTCTGTAGTTGAGTCTATGCTTTCCAAGAAGGTTCTGCCAGAACAATCTGTACTAGGTCTGCGATGTTTAATTTTTTTCTTTTTATTTTGATATCTGCTCTCATTGATATTGGGCACTTCTCGGGGCTCTGTTTTCAGAATTAAAGTGTATTCCTCATCATCCGGGAATGGATCTAGGGTCTCTTCTTCCATATTTTCTTCTGTTGAGAGCCATATTTTCTGATTTGCTTCATCTATTGAATCTTGATGCTGTAAACAAGTTATAAAGTTAAATACATTCTAATACATTACTTTAAAAGTTATAAACTAAGAGAAGTGGCTCCGTAATGAAGGCAGGCAGGACAGATACAAGAGCATAAAATAATTATGTAGAATCTTGCAAATTGTGATTCGATTTCAGGCCAGGCTTTTTTTTTTATTAGGATGGGAAATCATCAAATAACTTCTCCCACTCTGGGCAGAGCGGGAGGGAGTGTCAGACTTTTACTGACTAAAACCCATCCGTTCCTTCCTCGCCCTTTATGTTCCGAGGCTGCGGTATCTCTTTCGAACAGGCCCGCAATCCCGGCCTGAGCACAAGACAAGTCTGAGTGATGAAGATATACTAGTTCAGTTTGGCACCTCCAGAATTGGAAGCACTGAAGCAATTTCTCCATTTAAAAAGTAATGCAATAGTACTTACGTCGAATACAGTAGAATCTTCAACGGTTTTCTTTAGTCCACCGAAATGTTTATGCCACTCTGCGAACCATTTCATGTTCGGTTTATACGACCACTCAGGACCGGACCGCTGCTTTATTTTAGTGATTTCTTGCATATAAGTCGATCTTAGATTCTTTATTTTTATCTTAAGTTCAGTTTCATTAAGTAATATGCCCGTTGTTTCGTTTAGTTCAACAATAATTTCTCTGTACGCTTTCAACCTTTTACTTTTTAACCTGTAGGATGTATGCTCAGGGTTCCACAAATGTTCATGGCTTAAATATATTTTCACGAATTGATACGTTTCGTTCTCACTCCACCTCATTTTAATAATATTAAATAATTTATTGAGATATGTTTATTAAACTGTTACACAACCAAAACAATTGGTCGAGAATACGAGATTGATTTAGACAGACTCGACATTCGACAACAACAAACAAAAGTTAACAAAACACAACTGTCATTATGTCAGTGTCAACTGTCAGTGAGAAAATGCTTTAAAACCGATTATTGAAACATGGAATGCGATCTTTGGCGCCGGATGTAAGTAATAAAGGGCTTGTGGGCTTGTGTTGTAATGGTAGTTAAGGCACAGATATTATCTGTGTGTATGTTGATTAACGCTGACGCTGACCTTAAAATAGAAAACAAATGAGAGTCTTGACCAAAGTGGCAAAGCAACAATGTAAATAACTTTAACTGCATGTTTGGCAGTCAATAAGAAAATTAAAACTTTCAATTGCAAAACTGAACATTTTATTATTATCAGTATTACTATTTTATGCTTTATTTTAGTTGGCGGGCCAAGCCTTTCCCAATTGTTAGAATCAGATCCCAAAATGACCAGATGTAGCTGTACAGTATAGCAGTATTTTACATGGAGGAATCTATTTGACTTATAGGCCAATCACTTTACGGAGTTCTGTATGGGAAGGTTCGCACAAAATCATAACCGGACTTATGAGGTTCTTTATATGCTGATTGGCTAGATAATATTACATCTATTTGTGACCGTATATTGCAAAATTAAGGTGGCTTATAGTTTTACTGGAAAATTTGTTTCTAAGTGATTAATTTGAACTGAAATAAAAGCAAATCTAATAACCGAGATATACTTAGGTAAACTTTTACCTTGCCCTAATAAGTATCGAACGCTACGTTAATTAAGCTTTTTTTTTAGTTGCTTCTACTAATTTTTAGGGGTTTTAAAAAAAGAGCTAATTGTGACTTTAGCAAAATCGATAACCGTATGTTTTAAAGAGTTTAAGCATTTAGTCAGTTGATTGTTCATAATTATCAAGGAATTAAGCAATTAATTCACTTGCTTTTTTTATATTATTTTTTACATGGAATTAAAATACATAACTGCCATTTTTCTGTTTAACTTTAGTCTCTTAAATAGTTTCAGTAGAAAACTGGCAGAATTAAGCATAAATTGCAACTGCTTACAAAATCTTTCTTTTTTTACAAAGATCTCGAACTGTAGGTAGTTTGCGCGGCGCGGCCGCAAGTCGTACCTCGCCGTCCGTCGCCCGCCCGCTCCTCCGCGCGGCGGCGCGCGGCGTGCGGGTCTTTTGCCTTGCGTTCATTTCATTCGTTTTCGAAGCGGCGGTGATCAGCGTAAGAAAATGGAATTCCCGAGTTGTGGGATTTGTGGTTGTGAACTTTGATGTTGTGAACATAGGCGTGAAGGGACAAAGAAAGCTTGTATCGTCAATTGAAAAACGTAAAGACGGAAAATTTACAACAGTATCTGAAGAGAACATTAAGTTGCACTCAAAGTGCAGAGCTTCATACATAAACGAACATTGCATTCAAAGTACGGCAAAAAAAGTGCGGCAGGAAAGACAAGCCGATGATAGTCCGTTTGACTAGGGTGGAGTCTCCTATTATCGGCCTCCTCCAAATATCGGCAGTTTCGAGAAAATGGAACATAACTATAAAATATCTCTTAAATCATAATAGTTTTAATGCAAAAAGTGACTCTATATCCATCCGCATTACCTCCAATATTTTGATGCGGGTGCATCAATATTTGAACCTTCAGCTGGCAAAAGAGCACGCGCAGGTGTGGACGTGCGTCGTTTGGTGTCATTGCCGAGTAGACATGGGCGCCGCCTCCAAATTTGGCAGCGGCGGCGCGCTGTTGAATTTAGTCCGGCGGCGGCGTGACGCCGACGGCGTGGCGGAGTTTGAAGAAGGTGTTACAAATTAAACCACAGAATATCACTAAGTGAAAACTCGACGTCGCTCGTCAGCATACCGAAGATGAGTCATGTACTCGCCATTAACGTTGATGCCTAGCCCTCTCCAGTCTAGAACCTTGAAGACATCCTCCAGTGCTGCAGCGGTGAACAGTTTCGGGGATATGAAGTCTCCCTGTCTTACACCTCGCTGCAGAAGGATAGGGTCCCAGGTTTGGTCCTGAAGTCAGACGGACAGGGTGGCGTTTTTGCACGAGCACTTTAACACCTCGATGTAACGGTAGTAAATTTGGCACCGTTGGAGAGACTACAGTACAGCCCAGGTCTCGATCAAATCAAAGTCTTTCTCCTTGTCCACAAACGCTGAACAGAGAGGCAAGTTATACTCTTCAGTCTTCTGTATAACCTGCCGAAGCGTATGTATGTGGTACACGGTGCTAAAGCCTTTTCGGAAACCGGCTTGGTCGGATGGCTGGAAATCGTCAAACCTGTGCGCGAGACGTTTTGTGATGATTCTTGAAAAACAACTTGTAGACATGGCTTAGAAGTGAGATAGGCCTGTAATTCTTCGTCGCCCTTCTTGAAGAAGAGTACCACCACACCCCTGCACCATGCCTGTGGCGTTTTCCCTTCGAGTATGACGAAATTAAAAAGCTGCAGGGCCTTAAGTACCGGTTTTCCGCCCGCCTTCAGGAGTTTGGCCGTAATTCCGTCATCACCCTGTGCCTTGTTGTTTTTTAGCTGTTTCAGAGCCATTCTAATCTCGTACAGTCAGACGTCCGGGATGTCTTCGGTATAACGTCGGGTCAGTCTAGCTTTTGGGTCGTTTGCTAGGTCGTCAACGGGTTTCCTGGTTGACGTGTACAACTGTCTATAGAAGCTGTCGATCTCCCTCAGTAGCTCTGGTTTGGCGGATAAGATCTTGCCATCGGCTGTCTTCAGTTTTGTGAGCTGGCTCTGCCCAATAGCCACATGGCCGTACACGTGGACTGACTTCTCATCGCTACATTACTGAAATCCTTGCAGACCATGTGGTACCTTACGCAGGATATATCGGACAGGATTTGCAATTGATGCATGATAATGCACGGCCTCATGTTGCTCATGTGGTGACCCAGTATCTACGCGACGTCAGCATTCGTACGATGGACTGGCCAGCTCGAAGCCCGGACTTGAATCCGATAGAACACTTATGGGATGAGCTGAAACGTCGGGTTCGAGCCCGGGTACCTGCTCCAACAAGGCTTCCAGAGCTACGAATCGCAATTGAAGAGGAGTGGAATACAATTCCTTAAGATTTTATCGTCAGGCTCGTAAGGTCGATGAATACAAGGATGCTGGCCGTTATCCGAGCAAGGGGAGGGAATACGGAATATTGATCAAAAATTTTTTTTTAATTTTATCTTTGTTTTTGGCTTTATTTTTTTTTTCACTTTATCATTACTAAGGATTGTCATGACTGGAAAACGACTCTTCTTTGTAAAATCCTTAATAAACACTGAACTATTGTTTAAACCCAATGAGTTTCCTTTCATTTTAATCACCATGAAACGCACTTTCTGTAGGTACAACTTTGATAATTGTAGGTTTTTTAGTTTTTGAGAAAATCGAATTAGAGTGCCTAGGTAGCGGGTGGCTCGGTTTATTTGCTGTCCAGTGTATATTATTGATAAATCTCTATATCGGCCGGGTGGCCGATATTGGGGTAATGCATGAAAATGTTAAACCATATGTTTAGCTATTTTGTACGTTAGCAGTAACATTAATAAGGTTAAAAATGAAACAACAGCTCAGTTTGATAACTAGATCCTAACATCGGGCGCCTCAAAACGAGTTTTATCAATTACGGTCGATATAAAGGGAATTGGTGCGTAAAAACGGCCACCTTAGTATGGGTACAAACAACGTGAGGAAATAAGAAAAAAAATTGAAGAGAATAAAGCGGAGAGAGAGACAAAAACTGGAAATGAGAATAAAAAATAAACCCGCCAAAGAAACAACAATATTGATGCACCCGCTTCAAAATTTGGGAGGTAATACGGATGGATATAGAGTCACTTTTTGCATTAAAACTATTACGATATAAGGGATATTTTTATAGTTATGTCACAGATTACCAGATAACTCACTCCATACAAAATTTTCAATACCTACCGCTATAATAGCCTACACTTTCAAGTCGATAGACGCTGCGAACGAAAATGTACCTAACCTTACAAACGTAAAGTGGGGTTTGCTTTGTAGATCGCGCAGCCGTCTGGATATTGTGAATTGCTAGGGCTGCCTCTGTCGACGAAGATGACGAGATTTTTAGTACTTATAGACGTACAATACAAAATAAAACATGTTCTATAATGTATCAGAATTTATAATTGTTTTAAAAATAAGTATAACAACGAAATATGTATAAAAAAGAATAGTTAAAAAATCAGCGTAAAGGTGTTTTATTTTGATGTAATGATTAATATTTTTTTCCCTTCCTTAAATTCCTAATTGTTAAACTTTAACATAGAGAATATACGAAATCGGTCAAATAGTTTTAATAAGTTCAAGTTATCTTTGGGGAATGTGCGTACGTGCGCGCCGCGCGGCTGTTGACAACCCAGTGCGCTATGGGCTACCGGTTGCCCGGCGCTCGGTAGGTGATTAGCGCCTGTAAGTACATGGAGTGTAGTATCTGTCATCTGTGGTTATGTTCCATTTTCTCGAAACAGCCGATATTAGGAGGCGGCCGATATTAGGAGACTCCACCCTACTTCACTTTAAAAAAGGTAGGCCGATATTAGGGTCACAGACGGCGGATATTAGGGTGTTATAGGCCGATATTGAGGGAAATCGCCATATTCGGAAAAAAACATCTATATTATCAAAAATAACAAAGAATTCATAATTTTGCGAATGTAGTAATGGAGTTTCAGTATCCCTTTACCCAAAAAGACACTGCAAGAAAGCAAAAGCTATTAATGTAAAAATTACAAGCAGTCAAAGTCCAAAAAAGTTGACATGGCCGATAATTGGTGCCACCACCCTACGCCACTCTACCCTATTTGAGCAAAAATATATTTTTATCAAATTTATGGTCGGTAGCAAGATTTTAAAAAACATTGCGTCAAACCAAACGCAAGCAACACGGGTCGAAATATTGAGGGAAAAAACAACCACCCATACAAATTGTGCGGTCATCTGATAGGTACTTTGATACCTACTTATGGGAGTTACTTTTTTTTTTTTTTTTCATACTTCGACTCATGGTCCTGGGAAAAGGTTGTTCAGTATGACCCGTAGAATCATTCAAATTCGGGTATACCTACCTACCCTTTATTTCATTCTCACAAAAATTGCTTCTGCGCATTCAAGGTCAGCGCTCATAACTCGTTGCACGAATTATATTCTAAAATTAATCGAAATAGGTTCAGCAAATAATTTGCAATACTTATAGGTATTTTTTTACCTATAAATAAAATAAAATAAAAATGTTTTATTTTTGACCAGAGATCCCTATTTATAAACACACAGTAGGTATACACAAACAAATAAATATTTAGGTAGGTACTATATTTCAGACCATTTATACTAAACCTTAATGGATTAAACACCTAATAAAACTTTTACATGAATCACTCCTTCGTCAGTGGTAGGTACCTACCTGTGCCCACGCTCTGTATCTCTCTTTCGCACAGGCGACGTGCAGAGCGGATCACGCGCACTCAAATATGAACTTAACGCTCTTAGTGATAAGGTCGACCACTTATAGTATTCCATAAAAAATCTTAAAAAAATTAAGATGCTATTATTAAATTTGTTTAATTTTAACAATAAATGTTTATGTGATAATATTGTTACGTAATTAAACACTTTTCATTCAGTTATTTTTTTTGACTGAATGGATAACGCAGCAATTACTGTTATGTCACAATGCATTTAAAATGTAACTTTAAATTTATGACTTATTTGACTAAAAACACGCTAACAATGATTTTTCTTCATCAGCAGACGGTTATATATAATTACCTGTAAGTAATGAATGAAATCATGGGAAACCGTGTTTTTTTAATATAAGTACGTTGCCTGCACTTTTTTTGATTAATTTGTGTACATGCTCTCACAGACCCTTCATTATAAGCTATTTTCAGTTTCTTTATCAAGTTATAATTTTCGCTGCGAAAAATGGCATTCTTAGGTTTAATGTCCGTTTTCGCGCAATGCTCTTTCATGATTTGCTTAATTTTAATTTATTACGTAATTAAATAAACAGCTCTACAAAATATATAAAAAGAAAACAGTTATGAATTAGTGTAAGGTCCCACCTTAACTTCCCTGGCCTATTAGGTATTGGGTAATGGTAAATTTTAAATAAAATGCATGCAAATTTTAATAATATTTATTTATTATATCTTTGGTTTATACTTTGCACTTTGGAAACTTGTTACACTATTTTGATATTGCACAATAAAATTATTCTAATTAAATAATACAATACAAGAAAACAAAATCAAAAAAATATATACAAGACTTAGAAATAGGTAATATTATTTGATTTAAAAAAGGTACTTGCATACTAGCTTCCGCCCACGGTTTACCTCGCGTTATGGTAATAAATTATTCCACAGGAACATTTTAAATACCTAGCATACAACACTCGAAGATAAAAAAGACATGCTGAGCCAACCCCAAATGAATTGGGATAAGGGCAAGAGAATGATGAAGACTCAAAGATGACATAGCATAGATTAGTGATAAAATTTTCGTATTGAAGAGTGGTTTCGAAGATTATCCTCTACTTTGATGTAGGGCAGTAATTCCCAACCTTTTTTGGACCAGGGACCACTTTGTTGTCTTTGTTGTTAAGGTCCTAGATAAACTTGGACACCGACAGGATTCAATGGGGAGGTGAATCTCTAACTTACACGTTTTCATCCGAATTTATAATTTTTGCATTTCACATTTGTAAATCCTTTACAATTAAGATAGTCAAGGATACAAAAGCGATTGAAGTGATAATGAAAAATACACATGGACATAGGAATACATAGTAAATTCTCAAAATAAAAGTGCACCTCGTCTCTCGATAGGTTTCATTAGGTTGGGTTGAGCTTACATCTTCTATCCAAGCTAAAAAGTACGAATTATATTTTACCCTTCCGCGGACCCTATTTCAGGCTCCTGAGAACCAGTGGCAGTCTGCGGACCATGGTTGGGAACCACTGATGTAGGGATAATCATTATCTTTACCTCTATATAAAATTAATCTATATAATTATGCATATTTATATTATTATATATTTTATTTTCTATTAGAGTCTAGTAGCTAAAATACAGTTTATCACAATATTATTGACAAGGGCTATACAAAATAATCCACCATTCAGGTAGATAGCCAAATCACACAAATTGTTATTATTTCAATCACTGGATACAATATCAGAGATCCTTGCTGCACTGACCAGATTCTGTATTTCCAACTGAATCCTCAATGCTTTATGGAGGTCCATTTTCCTCAGTTGTGAAGCAATATATTTACCATAGATATCAAACTCGTCCTCCATACATTGAGAACTCGAATCAGTTGAATAATTTCTTGCGGTAACCCTGTGCTTAAGTTTTTTCTTTTTATTTTTTTTGTAATAAACTGGGGAAGATCTTCTTTCAATCTTTACTTTTGAGGTGTGTTCATCAAGTTTTGCAGAATCATATTCATCATCAGTTTGTGGGACTAATGGATCAGGGTTTGTTTCATGCATGTTGGCATTCTGCAACTCTTGGTCCACCCAGATTTGGCAAGAAGAGTCTACATCTTGAGTTTCGTGAGACTGAAATAATATTTTTTAGTTCTTGAAAACAATATTTATCATTACTAAATATATTATTCAAATATCAATGAGGTAATGAGAACTGTTATGTATGTTCAAATATTATTAATAATACTACTTAAGAGCGCATATCCCAAAAGTTGGCAACGTCGCATATAGCTGTCAAATATTTACACATTTTAATTAATTTGGCAATTTTACTGTATGAAAATAAAAAACATGGCTTTGTTGTAGACTAAAAAATTGATAAGGGAATGCAATAATTAATATTGTATCACCGAATATTCAGTTTTAGATGTAAAAAAAAGTATTTGGGAATTTGCCAAATGCCTTTTTTACACCTGAAACATTTACAACATCAAATTTAGGGTTTTAATTGCAATTAATATTCAATTTTTTAGTACACTACAGAGCCATATTTCTTATTTTCATACAGTAAAATTGCTAAATAAATTAATACATGTAAATATTTGACAGCTATTTGCGACGTTGCACTCTTGTGGGATGCGCGCTCTTAAATTTATAAGATCCATGAAGCAACCTTCTTATGTTTAAATAATTGGAACACACTTTGTTTGCTATAATTTATCAACAACACAATATTCTAAATACATTATAGATGAAAAGTATAATACTTACAGTGTTATACGAGCTTGAATGACGATTACTGGGTATATGTTTCAAACAGCGATCCATTTCGTGAAACCAAACGAGTGACGGTTCGTAAATAGCGTCAGGGCTAGACTTCTGTAATATTTTGTGCACTTGTTGTACGTAAGTGGTCCTAAGGTTCTTTATCTTCATTTTTACTTCGGGAACACTCAGGGATTTCATCGTAGAACCCTTAAATTCTACACTTATATCGGAATAGGCCTGTTCTCTCTGATACCGAAGTTTGTACCCTGGATGTGAAGGATTCCAGAGACACTCATGCTTTATATATATTTTAACAAACTCCAATGTTACTGTTTCACTCCATCTCATTGTCACAAAAGTTTAAATTGTCAACTAAATATGGAAAGACATGAGTTTTTCACACTAAATTCTGTTCATCCATTTTGACATACAATAAAAGTAAACACCTATCAAATCATGGAATGACAGATTCGTTTGACTTTAACATTAGTGTTACCATGGTACAATAATATACTTTACTAGGTCGCTAGTAAACTTACTGTGTCATGGAATTGTCAAGTACTAAAAATCACATTGGGCTTACTTTATTATTCATTTTATTTGAGCGAGTGCTCTGTCAACTCTACTAAACAAAACTGAAGCTGTGTCTAAAAAACAATAAAATTGAATTATTAATTGAATAATTATCCTTTATTCGTGATTTTGTTTCTACTTGCGTCCTTTATTTCTAGGTCAATGGTTGCTTCAGCCAGTCTTGCGATAGAACCTCTGTAAGTGATCGATGTATTGCAGAAGAGGCGTCCTTGTCGAAAGGGAAAACTGTTTGGTATTGACTTGATCGGTATGGTCAAATTGGGGAAAAGGCGTGGGCCCTGAAAGAGTAGGTAATGTACTATTAGTGTCGAAGCAGTGTCTATTAAGGTTCTGAAACGTTCATTGCACTAATCAAATTCGATCTTTACACGTCATCAGCCAAGCCTTTTGCCAACTATGTTTGCATCCGGTTAGACTGGAAGCCGACCCCAAGGTCGGCTTCCAGTCTAACCGGATGCACCTGAATACCAGTACTTTACATGGAGCGAGTGCCTATCAGACTTCTGACCTCCGCCTCCTCTCTCTTCTTAAAAATAAATTAACAAAAAAAATAAAAAAAATAAAAAATTAATAAATAAATAATAAATTAATAAATTATCAAATAAATTAGAATAAGGGCAAGAGAAATTAAGCGACCTTTTTTGACTCTTTTTACCAAAATTAAAAGTATAATATTCTTACAGGTGAAAACGGACAGCCCTTATTTCCAACCGCTTTTTTCAATGTGTCTCCAAATAAACTGCTGGTATCAACGAAATCACACAGCTTGGCATGTAGCTCTACATAGGTGCGATAATATCTGTTGCCTTGATACTCAAAGAAGTAA
Source organism: Xestia c-nigrum (assembly GCA_916618015.1). Lineage (NCBI taxonomy): Eukaryota > Metazoa > Arthropoda > Insecta > Lepidoptera > Noctuidae > Xestia > Xestia c-nigrum. The sequence goes on along the minus strand of OU745261.1, from coordinate 2,935,178 downwards.
ATGTCTACCTGTAACATAAATTTTACATTGATGCAAGGACCTTCTGGCGCTCTTTATGATATTGGCTCCTACACTGCAGTTATAAACAACAAAAGGGGGTTCCCCTATTTCGATGGTACAGAGCCCTTTTGACATTGGTTCGACTACAATAAGAAGCCGCCTTTTTTACCGCCTTTTTAACCGCTTTTTTTAGGATAGGAAATCATCAAAATAATGACTTCTTCCACTCTGGGCGGAGCGGGAGGGAGTGTCAGACTTTTACTGACTAACCCATCCATGTTCCATTCTCGCCCTTTATGTTCCGGGGCCGCGGTATCTCTTTCGAACAGGCCCGCAACCCCGGCAGACTTAGGCTCTTGCGGGCCCCTCCCCTTATGCTGACATCTCTTTGAGGCGCGCGTGGAACACGAACGTGCCGTCGACACGGCCTGTCGTCGTTAGACGGACGGACGGCTAGCTGGCCCATAGCTAACCGTCCACAGGCCCGCATCTACGGTGGCCGGTAGCGACCACGTGGCCCCCGACGCCCGGTGCGTCTCCCGCGGTGGCTGGGAAGAGAGGCTCTCTCCCTCTCTCCTCCTTCGCCAGCATGACTGCTTCGCAGAAGGAGGTGACGGCTTCCCATTCCTCCCGCTCCGGACCATGGATTAAACCAGGGACGGACGTTAAACCAGGGCACTTCAATAACAAACTTTTTCCACTTGTATCAAAATGTACTATTGCACTCGGATATCTTAGAGCAAAAATACTCTTTCCGAGATGGGGGATGAAAATGATATTTATTTTTGTCGTCTGGGGAGACGACAAATTATAAACCTACTAAATATACTATTACTTTTTTTTTTTTTTTCTTTTTAAGGATGGGAAATCATCAAATGACCCCCCCCACTCTGGGCGGAGCGGGAGGGAGTGTCAGACTCTTACTGACTAAAAACCATCCATGTTCCTTCCTCGCCTTTTACGTTCCGGGGCCGCGGTATCTCTTTCGAACAGGCCCGCAACCCCGGCAGGCAATATACTATTACTTGATTCGGTGATTTTAAAAATTAACAGTGCCTCATCAAGGTGCAATTGTGTAACATAATTGTTCGTAAGACGAAAGATCTAAAAAACAACGTCTCAAATTTGCAAACGAATAGGAATTAGGGAATGATTGTGTGAAAGGGAAATTTCAGTAGCAATTATTTTACCCTATTGCTTATTAATTATATATAGTTTTAGATGTAGTATTTAAATATTGTACATAATAAAATTTGAATGAAAATAAAACGTAGGTATTTCACAGTGGCAACACAATGGCAAGGAAACCCTATTGCTTGATTTATAAATTAACAGAATGCTCGTCATCATCATCATCAGCCTTTAATGTTCCGACTGCTGGGACAGGCCTCCTCTCTATGAGAGGGAATGCTCGTATTTGCATCTAATAGCAGTTTTATATTGCACTTACACAGGCAACTCAATTGCGCAAATTGTGCTGAAATGGGCCCTAGGTATAAGCAATGGCAATTTTAGTTGCCAGTGTTAGTGCAATATTCTCAGGCGCCGCGTGGTCATACAGGAGACTCATCTTCAGATTCAGATCCAAAGGTTTTCTAAACTTTGAATTGGAGTGACGATGGTATACTACTTCTTTCTTTTTCTTTTCCTAGAAACTGAATTTATGCACTGCACTGGACACTGGCCTTTATCTAATCTAATCTGAATCTCAGAAACGACTCCAATGATTTTCATGAAATTTATTATGCAGGGCAGGGGGTTTCGAGGGCGATAAATCGAAATGGCTACGTTTTATTTTTTGAAAAAAACATCTAGCTATTGATCATGACACACGATAGACGAATAAATAATAAACAGTTTCGAACTAACCCACTCGAAGTACTCACTTCACTCAAAGTACTCACCTCACTCAAACTACTCACTTGGCACTCCTAACTTGAACTAAAAGTGTAATGTGCCAACTATACCTACAAATAAAGGGACTTTACAAGAAGAGAGCGTGCCCTAAGTTTGCGCACACGCTTGTGGAGTCCGGATTAGATAAGTATTGCGGGTTTGAAGCTTCAAATCAATCTTACCGAAACGTTATTTCCTATGGGCACAAATGTGTCCGTGTAAACATTAATGTAGTAAATCAGATCATCGCGGCTATACCGACGGCTGGTCACCGACATATTCCTTATAAACTGCTTGTTGAAATATACCACTCTTGGACGCTCAGTTGCTATGTAAGTGACCTGCAATAATAGAACAACTTCCAAATTCAATTGAGAAGGGCAGGCGAATGAGAAATTGTGCAATGCTTGTAAAAGGCCGCAAAGTTTTCAAAACACCACATTGTACACTTGGTTCGCAATTTAATGTTTTGACTTTGATTCCCGGCTACTACTTAACTCCCAATGGAAAAAACCCAACGGCACTTATTGCCCGACCCAGGAATCAAACCGAGGCACCACACTCACTGCCGGGGTTGCGGGCCTGTTCGAAAGAGATACCGCGGCCCCGGAACATAAAGGGCGAGGAAGGAACATAGATGGTTTTTAGTCAGTAAAAGTCTGACACTCCCTCCCGCTCCGCCCAGAGTGGGAGAAGTTATTTGATGATTTATCTTCCTAAAAAAAAAAAAAAAAGCACCACGCTCAGTAGTAGCGCTTGCCACCACGACACCAACAGGCCAGTCATAGCTCTATAAAAATGAAGGAAAACATCACGATGAAATCGGCGTTTCGTAGTTCTTGCAACGTGTATAAAAGTATAGCGGGTTTCTCATTTTTAGGTCGAAATATTACAGTGATGCAATACATACCCGAGGAAAGAAAAGACAGCCAGCATGACTCATGGCAAGATATTGTTAAAAAAAGCAGGTAAGTACTCACCTTTTCAGTAAAATACGTTTCCAGTTGGCAAAAAAGATAAAATAACAAACAAAATAGATAAAAATTCAAATTCATATTAACCGCCGACTTCCGTAGACGACCAATATAAAAATGGTAAATGTTTTGAAAAATCTAGATAAATGCTGCAATTACTTTAATATTGAAAACGAAAAAACTAATCTGATTTTGTTTTTTTTTTAAAGTGCCATCGGAGTGCAATGATAGATTGGTATGAACACCCGAACAATATATTTTTAAATATTGCAAAAACAAAAATAAGGAAAGAACGAGGAACGACCTTGACCTTGAAAAATCATTTCCTTGACCTTTATGAACTTGGAGGGTTGTATTGATGATTTTAATGATTATAATTCTGTAACTACATACGTCTTACAGTCGCGAACAATATTTTCATCAACATACAACCTAGCAGTAGCCTGCAAATTGCAAAAAAAATCGGCCAAGACCGAGCCGGACTCGTGCACCGGGGGTTCCGTACAAACTTTTTAAAGGACAAACTTAACTTTGCTGTTCGAACCCTTAAAAGCACTAACCGCAAATAATAAGTTTTTAATAGTAAAATCGTTTTTTTTTGTTATTACATACTTATTTACGGTTTTCAGATTTTTCCCGTAACATGTGCTGTAAGACATTGCTTCACGCCAAACTTCGTGAAAACCGATTCCTACCTCGACTCTTCCAGCTACTACCGGTTGACCTAGAATTGTCAATTTTGGTTAAAAGCAAGGTAAAGCAAACAACAAAAGCACAAGTTAAGGAAAAACTCCGAAAAATTTAAAAACAAAAGAAAAGTTTGGTACCTACAAGTTTTGCGAAAATCTTTTGCCCATATCTTTAAATACCGTGTTGACTTAAGATTTTGATTATACACGTAATAGGGACTATAGCCCGCCGTATCTGGTACAAATCTCAACTTGCTAGGTACACCCGTTCCTTAGATAATCGGTGGTGGCAGACGGACAGACGGAAAGAAAGTGATTCTATAAGTGTTCCTATTTTTATTGTTTGAGTTACGGTACCCTAAAAATGGAGGAATATTTGAATTTCGCGGGCTACCCTGACGCTTTCATCTTAAGATTAGAATAAGCCTTACGTAGAACTAATATTATTTAAAATTAGTTGAAAAAATGAACATGGACAAAACGAAGGTCATGTTGAATGCCCATGTCACACCCATTCCTATCAAGATCAGAGACTCGATACTCGAAATTGTAGACGATTATGTATACCTGAGACAAACGGTCCAGTTAGGTAGGGCTAACTTCGAGAATGAGGTCAATCGTCGAATCCGACTCGGCTGGGCAGCGTTCGGGAAGCTGCGCGGTATCTTCTCGTCCAACTTACCGCAGTGTCTCAAGACGAAAGCCTATGACCAGTGTGTGTTGCCAGTGATAACATACGGGACCGAGACGTGGTCGCTCACCATGGGCCTTATCAAAAGGCTTAAAGTCACCCAAAGGGCAATGGAGAGGGCTATGCTCGGAGTTTCCTTGCGTGATCGAATCAGAAATGAAGACATCCGCAAGAGAACCATAGTTACCGACGTAGCCCGAAGAATTTCCAAACTTAAGCGGCAGTGGGCAAAGTACACTGCTCGCAGAACGGATGGCCGATGGGGCCGATAAGTTCTGAAGTGGCACTAGGTGCACCAATGACCTGGTGAAGGTTGCTTCGATTCGTTGAATGCGAGTCGTACGGGACCGGTCAATGTGGCGACACTTGGGGGAGGCCTATGTCCAGCAGTGGACGTCTTCCCGCTGAAATGATGATGATGAAATAACATACTGGTGCGTAGCTTCGCTTTGTATGAAAATGAAGGGGGGACGAAATTAATTGCAGAGCTAACTGTCCCCGTGCACATCCGCGTAGTTGTGGATGGTCAGCTTTATTCTGGCTAATTTCTGTAATAAAAAAATACAAGGAATTTAGGAAACTTATAATTACGAGTATGTTTGTCCATTCATAAAATTCATTACAATTATCGAAATTGCAGTTATTTAGTTTTATCTACATTTGCGTGAAACAGTGCGTGACAAAAGTCGGCTATTATTTATTATTTTCGGATCGAAAAATCGATTACTCGTGAATAGAACACTAGGTGAATATCAGCAAAGTGCATTTTTTATCAATTTTGGTGGCGAAATTTATTCTACAGTTTTCGTGAAAAATAAGAATCTGGTATAACAATAGAACCAAGCTTAAAGAATCTTCAAGAGGCCCAGGAATATCTTATTGAGATATTTAAGTTTAAATGGTGGTGTGGCCACCAAAATTTATAATCGTCCACCAAAATCGAAAGTGCCCACCAATATTAAAAATCAGCGACACCAAAATTGAATTCTGTCACAAACCTCAATTTCAATAATAAAGCTCAATGTAACTAATCTCACAACCATCACATGAACTGTATATGTCTACCACCGGAGCAGACCAGGTTTCGAGGAGGATGCAGCACCCCAGACCACATTCACAGTCTGTGACAGATCATACAGAAATTCGAAGAGCATAATCGGCCGCTCTGTCTTGCATTTGTGGATTATGAGAAGGTTTTTGACTCTGTCGAGACCTGGTCACTTCTACATCTATTGTTGTCAATGGCGGTCCTCTTGAGGGTGCGGGAGAATATGTTAATCTCGGGCAATTTTTAAAGTCTGGTAAGAGCAACTTTGAGACTCGCAGAAGAATTCAGCTGAAGGCAGCATTTGGGAAAAGCGTAAAAAGGGATGATCTTCAATCAGCTCGTCCTGCCTGTTATAACATACGGGACCGAAACGACACTGCTCACGATACGGCTAGTTCATAAATTCAAGGTCGATCAGCGAGTTATGGCACGGGCTGTGCTTGGAGTCTCTCTGAGTTGGGGTGGATCTCCGGAAAGAGGTGATCCGATTGAGAACCAGAGTGATCGACTTGCTCACCGAATTATTAAGCTGAAGTCGCAATGGGACAGCCATATTAGACGTTGAACCTTCTTTTCCTGATTATTTATAAACACTTTTAACAATAAAAAATATAGCCCTAGTTGCACCAAGTACCTAACGTACTCGTAGTTTACTATTAAAAAAAGCAGAAACATCCGGACTTTCTTTGTTACTACCACAACCTATTTACCGAGCTACTTACAATAAATCCCTAAAGGTACGACCATTTGTCATAATTTCGGGTTTTGTAGAACTAGTGGTAAAAAAAACAACACTAGTTCCATTATTTTCAGATTCTCTCAAATTGGAACTAGTGATTATAAAAATCAACACTAGTTCCATCATGGTACTGTTAATGTTACTAGTGGAACTAGTGATAAAAAAATCAACACTAGTTCCATTATTTTCAGATTCTCTCAAATTGGAACTAGTGATTATAAAAATCAACACTAGTTCCATCATGGTACTGTTAATGTTACTAGTGGAACTAGTGATAAAAAAAAATCAACACTAGTTCCATTATTTTCAGATTCTCTCAAAATGGAACTAGTGATTATAAAAATCAACACTAGTTCCATCATGGTACTGTTTACGTTACTAGTGGAACTAGTGATAAAAAAATCAACACTAGTTCCATTATTTTCAGATTCTCTCAAAATGGAACTAGTGATTATAAAAATCAACACTAGTTCCATCATGGTACTGTTAATGTTACTAGTGGAACTAGTGATAAAAAAATCAACACTAGTTCCATTATTTTCTATTTAAAGAATCTGAAAATAATGGTATTTTCAGATTCTTTCGAAAAGAAACTAGTGATAATAAAAACAACACTAGTTCCATCATGGTGCTATTAGTGTTACTAGTGGAACTAGTGATAAAAAAATCAACACTAGTTCCATTACTTTCAGATTCTTTCAAAAAGAAACTAGTGATAATAAAAAACAACACTAGTTCCATCATGGAACTGTTAATGGTTAAAGTGACAATGAAGCTTCTGGACTACCGTAGTATTTGCACTTTTCCACTTAGTTTAATTTTAAATAAAAGCAGCAAACTCAAACTCAAATAATTTATTCAAACTTGACCATTACGGCACTTTTGAATGTCGTTAAAACGAGAAAAAAAAGGCTACAGTCACAGACACAAGGCATAATAACTTGAGAAAGTACTGTTGTTGCCCATTCCCTAGCGTAGATCTCTATGGAGAAGAACGGGCAAGAAACTCCATTGACACTCTTTTCAATCAAAAAAGTTGTTACAAAATCTTGATTACATCTTTCATGTTGAGCGTTTCTAAGTATAATAGTAGTATTTTTTTTTTTACTTGACTGTTTCGATGGTGTAGTGGTTGCAGGTGCGTCTGTTGAGCATGAGGTATTGGCTTCGATTTCTAGGTTGTACAAAATGTTAATGGGTTTTTCCATCAGGAATTACTCAGCAGTAGCCTGCAAGGAGTCTGGCTTTGTACCCAGTTGATGGCAAAAGGCTCGGCTCTATTAAATGTGACAAATATGACTGGCGGAAGATGGGTGTACCATTAGGTACACCTCTGCTCAACCCATCGGCGATTACAGACCTGATGTTGTTATTTTTTAGCGTATTGTCCCACAGGGTGAAATGTCTCCAAATTCTCAAGCCTCTTTAGATTAATTAATATTCGCTGGACATTAACACACAGCGTCATCTAGTGCCACACTAAGCAAGGCTTGTGTCGTGGACACCAGATAGTTGATATACTACATATATACTTTTTGTTTGTAAATACATGCTTATTATACATTTAAACATCCATGACTCGGATACAAATGTCCATGCTCATCACACAAACATTTGTTCCTACCGGGATTCGAACCCAGGACCCTAAGAACGTAAGGCAGCTTCACTACTACTACGCCATTCGAGTCGTCTCTATATTTTTAAGTGTAGCCCAATCTTGCTTATACTGTGTCGAGCTCGTCCTGCCATGCCACGCATGGGTCTGCGGCAATGTCGTCGGTCATTTTCCGGAACTTACACTGCGGTTGGTTCGTTCGACTCGCGACAGACGTGGTTCGGCCTTTTACTGAGGTGTTAATGATCAGATGAACTATCATGACATCTTAAAGCAGTATTGTTTATTTTAATTCTTGAGCAGGAAAGAGATGAAAGAAGACGTCATACTTAGCTCCATCTGATTCCACTCTGGAATAAGATTTAAACGGTACTGCTTAAAGGCGCTACGGCAACCCACCAGTTTGAGCGCTGCTTAGACTTGCGCGCTGTTTAAACACATGGCCATCAATTTGCCGTAAAAGATGTGTCGGGGTTGGTCGGGGTATATCATGACGTACGTATTTGTTGGTACCGCCTTGAACACCATAAAATATGCAGAAACATACAAAACCACCAATAAGTATGTCTGATCTAAAAAGGCATTAACCTCCTCGCTACCACAGCAATATTTCACCCACCCTCCCTGAACTTTAATGCTACAGATTAACTATTAACTATACCCGGACAATAGATTTACATTAACCGACAATTCAGCGAAATTGAGATAAGACCCGCTAACCGTGGGGCTTACAGGGGTATGAATATAATATATCTTATTTGTATCCGTCCTGGCTTGTTCAGTGGGGTGCATATCAATGTTGGTTTACCTTGAATATTACATTGAATATTAGAGGACAATGTTATGATTTTAGAAAGTATTTTGTCCGTGATAAAGTACAATTTCTTTGTCTAAGCGAGAGCAGTTTTGTGTTTCAACCTGGTTGTTGTAATAAAAGTTTGCGTGTTAATCAGCACAAGACGCTAGATGTAAGTCCTAATTAAGACACCTGTTCAACCGTGAACATACCACAGTTACACGCGCCTACAACAGCATCACAGCGTCAGCCATACGGTCCACGCGCCGGCAACACCAGCACACCGTCAGCACTAAGAGGTGGCCTACTTAGATCTTCGCTTCATCGGCTCGATACACACACGACACACATGTAAATAGGTATCAATGTGTATTTACCACAAAAATTGTATATAATTAAGTTCCTTATTGTAATAACAAAATTTTACATTTTTTGTGTAGTCCTAAGCAACGACCTATTGTCGGGCCTACGCTATCCTCCCATACTTTAGTACTAATGCTGTAATGTAACATAATAATATTGTAATACCAAATGATTTGAAAAGAGTAACCATGGAGTTTCTTGCTGGTTCTTCTCCATGGAATCGACCAACGCGAACCGTGCACCTTTTTCGACGTTTTATGTCCCATAAGTGCCCATCTAGGCCTATGTGAAATAAAATATTTTGATTTTGAGTCGAGTGTGATTTATGTTCTTACTTCCTCTTACTGTGGCCAAGACACCATCATCCGTCCTATGAGTCTGTGGGATCGTTTCCTGTGTACATTGCACGACGTACACTAAACCCTCTTCCTACCCAAATTCCGTATGTCACCGTAGGTCTCCTTGTGACAGACTTCCCTCTCGTATAACCAAGGTAACCTACGTTTGGTGTGGTTTGTATGGTAGGCCAGGGCGTTAGGATAACTTTTACTAGGGTGTTTGGTAGGTAATTACTTTAGGGCTAGGATAACCAGGGTGCTAGGTAGTTAGTGTAGGGCTAGGTTTGGTGTCTGTTGGGCACTGATCCAGGCGCAATTATCTCAACTTAGTCACATAGTGGAATAACAGTCGTACTAAGCTGTAAGTGTCAGTGTGTACAACACCTTTAATTTTTAAATGTGTACTATGATTGATCGAAGGTGGACTCAAAGAAAATGATAGTAAAAGTTCTTTCAGAAAAAGTCTACCGCTGAATTTACTTTACAACTTACGTGTTCGTGACTACTATCACGAAAGGCTAGGCAAATGATGATGTAATTTCATCTCTCGGTGCTGCGAATCTAAGAGAGCGCATTTAGTCATTTTTTTATCGCCCAGCGTCAGATAAAGAAAATGAGGATAAACATCTTAAAACTCTTATTCGAAACAAAAGGGTTTTCTCCGAAAGAAAGATTTCTTGTTTGCGCCAGAGCGCCGCCATCTCAGTGGTCGTTATAGTCATGATAATGATATTTATTTGTTTACCTTTTCACTTAAACTTTACTGGATAAGATTGAATTAGACATTACAGCATGCTTGTAATCCCAGAGCCAGTTTTAACTAGTTACAGCCTTATCACACTAGCGACTTGCGAGCGAATAGGGTAGACGACAAAAAAAACCTAATTAGTCCGTCCGCGTCAGTTAGATTATTAAAAAATATTTGACCCGTATTTTTTCTTTTGTTACGTAAATCAAAATTGACGAAAATACGACGCTTTTAAAGTTCCCAATACGTCACGCCTAGGTATAATTTTTAGCTAGTTCTGACGTCACGAGCCCCCACTCCCGAGTTATGATGCGTCTTAACTTTGTCAATATTCATTGATTTACAAAAACAAAAAATACGTGTCCATTATTGTTCAAATCTAACTGACGGACTAAATAGATTTGTAATTTTTTGATACTGTCGTCATGCCTGTTGAATCGAAGCGATTCCTGTTTTGTCCAAGTATTAATTTTGTTTTTCTTCGCAGGGTTTGCATACTCGCGGCGAGCTCGCTGCGCACTCGCCCCGCTTTCAATTCGCTCGCAACTCGCTAGTGATAAGGCCCTTGTGTTTTTAAGTCCCGTGTAATAGCGGCGAGCCTGATGCTGGACTTAAATCTCAAATGCCGCGGCTTCTAATGAGAAATTCCGGATGAAAAAGCCCAAAAGACGGCCCGACCCGGAAATCGTGGTTTGGACCACATGCACAGCAGTTATGTTTTACGACCACTACACCAAAGAGATTGAACCTATGTTATTTAATTTTCTATAGTCCAAGATACAGATTTTCACAGGGAATATACGTCTAGCTAGAGCAGTGGTTCCCAACATTTCTTAGGCCAGGGACCACTTTGGTATGTTCATTGTTAACAGGGACCATATGGTCCTAGACAAACATGGACACCGACAGGATTGTAAGTAGGGGAGTGAAACTTTAACTCACACTATACAAAAATTGGACAAAATCGAACGAATTTAGCTCGAAAAATTTAGCAATCATTTAGTATGAGATTCTCAATAAACATAGAATTTTGTCTGTGATGATATGTTCAATTAAGTTGGGTTGGTTGCATCTTCTGTGCAAAAAACTTGTGTTGTACGAATAACATTTTAATCTTTCGCGGACCGTAGTCGAGGCTCCTGCGGACCACCAGTGGTCCGCGGACCACAGGTTGGGAACCAGTGAGCTAGAGAGTATTTTTCGATTCCGGGGTTGACCAAACTGTTATTGGGTTTTTCGATTAGGTATTTTTCAGTATTAACCACGGAGCCTGAATCTCACGTTCGAAAATTTTCTGCCTCTTCCATCAATCCTAACTCTTTGGAGAAGATGTTTCTCGCGATTCAACGACAAAAATAAACAGTCACCTTCACGTTATAAATTAATAAAGAATGCAATAAACCTTATTTATATGACTATTAAGTTACTTTTTACAAGTTTTTGTTCAATTGTGCTGAATTCTGGCGAACAAAGTATGAAAAGTTCAGAGTTTCGTCTTGCTATCTGCAGAGTTCTGTTGCTAAGTTTTTATAGCCTTGATAAAGTCCATTTTAAAATAATGGTAGTTTAGGAATGGAACAAGTTCACATAGATACATCTATAAAAGGTGGAAGGTGGACATCGAAGCACAAACGATTGCCGCGTGGTCAGTTCGTACTCCCTCACTTATAAAGGACCGGGGACTTTTGCGCTAAATATATTTGCGAAGGACACATACAACACGGCACCTGTTACGATCCTGTCATATACGTACTCCTTTTCTTCGTCACCTTTTTAAATACACATTTTCATTATGTAGAAATATATGTATAATTTTATAAGTTAGACCACGAATGATCAATGCCACACATCGTCGACATGGCAGGTCGCATAGGCCGAAGCCTGCCGGGGCTGCCTGTTCGAAAGAGATACCGCGGCCCCGGAACGGATCATGGATGGTTTTTAGTCAGTAAAAGTCTGACATACTCCCTCCCGCTTCGCCCAGAGTGGGTCATTTGATGATTTCCCAACGGAAAAAAAAAGGTGCGGATTCTTGGTGACCAGTATACAGGGCGATTGGTAATTGGGTGCAGGCCTTGAAATTAGTTGAATTAATTTAACCCCAATAACTAGGGGTCCTATCTGAGTGGTTTCGTAGTAATAAGCCTTTTAAGTTGTTTTTAAAATTTTCCTCGTATCGACCAAAAATTGATAATTGTAGCAAATCGAAGTCGTTCAGAGCATTGATATGATACTTTTCAGAAAACGCATAAACGAATGAATATTTTCAAAACCAATTTATCAAAAAATAATCCAAACCTTTGGTTTAACAGCGTCATTAAGTTCATAATATGTGAGAAATTGAAACCGGTTTTTCAAGGCAAATTACTCAAAATAATATATAATTGAAATATTACAGGTGTGGATTCTAGGTGTCCAGTATATAACATGCCTATAATCTAAACCAAAAAAGATTAACATGAATATGTTATGAGTTTTCATGATATCGATCAAAATAATTAGTTATTAAACTTCATATCACCACAAATTTTTACACAAGGTTCATGACTCATTTCGAAACAATATTGTTTCGAAATGAGTCATGAAAAACAATTTCCTGTGCCGAATTGCATAATTGACTTGATTATTCTATTTTCGGTCGTTCTTTAAATATTCTATGGATATTTCGTCAATGGGGTACGCTCCTTAAATATCCTAGTAGATACGGTCCATTTAGGTTTATATAATAGGTGTCTGATCTAGGTTTGATCTAGCCTCGAAATTGGATGTGAAACAAAACATACTAACTGCTACAGACTAAAATCTGAAAATGTAGATAGCGTTGATCTTTGACAGTAGTCTCACATAGTCAGTGGCCCGAAGGTTTGACAACCATTCTTACCAAGGAGTTTCGTGTTCCCAGTACTAATTGGGTCGTGATGAGATAGCCAGTCGCTTTATATAAAATGCTTTGAAGTCAGCTGCATTCGGTTGAACTGGCCGCTGGCCCCAACATAGTTGGGCGAAAGCTAAGCAAATGATGAGATAACGCATAGCTTAAAGCCCGTTTTCAATAACATAGGTACTGACGTTTAACCGTCAGTTAATATGCCTACGCCTCGTAGCTATCGAGCTACAAGCAGGAATAACTTGCACAAAAGTTAATTTATCAAGGCAAGCAGGAACCCACTTTCATTGGATACACTGCATGTGTTGACTTTTATGCAATTTCGTTCACAATAACAATAAAATTAGAATGTTTACAAACCATGAAATAACTTTTCAACAAACAAGAAAAGCTTGTGATATAAAAACCTGAATACCACGATAAATATGTTGTTGAAATCTATTTGCGGAGTGCGGTTCGTTAAACTATGGCTGAGCAGCTTATCCTTAATTGTTTTATATTTTCGATGTTTTACTTCACTTCTGTTTCAGAAAAGGTGAGTGACAATGTTATCTATACAAGGATCCTTCACGAATCCGTCAACCAACCATTCTGTACATCAAAGTCTAGAAATTATTGCTGGGCAGCGACTTTTTTTGGGGTGTAAAATCACGGTTTACGGTGCACGCACTCACAATACCGTGCTGATGGATGCATTGAATAGTACCAGGGTCAAGGAGGTAGGGCACGCCACGATAGTGGCGGTAAGTCTCCTCTTTGAGGAGTGGTTGGAGAAGCGCCACTGCGTCCTCACCTTCCGCCTGACGCAGGTCCTCACCGGACACGGATGTTTCGGGAGGTACTTGCACCGAATCGGGCGGGAGGAAACGCCCGGGTGTTTCCACTGCGAGGATCGACCGGAGGACACGGTGGAGCACACGGTGGAAGTCTGCCCTGCGTGGGTGGAGCACCGCCGTGTCGTCGTAGCGGCGATCGGCGGCGGCGACCTCTCGCGTCCGGCCCTGGTTCAATCCATGGTCCGGAGCGAGACGGAATGGGAAGCCGTCACCTCCTTCTGCGAAGCAGTCATGCTAGCGAAGGAGGTGGCAGAACGAGAGAGGGAAAGAGCCTCTCTTCCCGGCCACCGCGGGAGTAGCACCGGGCGTCGGGGGCCACGTGGTGGCTACCGACCACCGTAGATGCGGGCCTGTGGACGGTTAGCTATGGGCTAGCTAGCCGTCCGTCCGTCTAACGACGACAGGCCGTGTCGACGGCGCGTTCGTGTTCCACGCGCGCCTCAAAGAGATGTCAGCATATGGGGAGGGGCCCGCAAGGGCCGAAGCCTGCCGGGGTTGCGGGCCTGTTTGAAAGAGATACCGCGGCCCCGGAACATAAAGGGCGAGGAAGGAACATGGATGGGTTTTAGTCAGTAAGAGTCTGACACTCCCTCCGCTCCGCCCAGAGTGGGAGATGTCATTTGATGATTGCCCATCCTTATATAAAAAAAGGGTCAAGGAGGTATTTAAGAGCGAGAAAGAGGTGAAGTTATACGGTTTTAATATTAAGAATCTTGCGAAAAAGTTGGTGCTTTGACCCACAGTGTAAAAGTACGCAAGGTCTAGAACATAGAAAACGCTATGAGAGAACAGATGCTTTTCGGCGTCGTTAATTGTATTTTACATCCATTATTATAAAGCGTGTATCGATACCCTGTATCATAATGGATTTCCCCGCTCCGATGAAAGGTCTGTGATACACCTATTAAACTGAACATATTCCATTGGAGGTATTGAAGCTTATAGGGACACAGTTGATTATTTAACTAATGGAAATCACACTATCCCTGAGTGACATAGGCTGTATACCTGCGTCTGGTGGCGGGGAACATCAGTGGACACTGCTCGCTGAATAAACACTTCCACACCCTAGGAATCACTGACAGTCCCTTGTGCAGAGCGTGCATGGAGGCGGAGGAGACGGTAGCGCATGTGCTTCTTGAGTGCACAGGCGTTACCAAGATTCGCGAGGAGATCCCGGGAACGCCAAGATCACTTGCGGATGTCCTGAGGAGACCGAGAAGTTTAATCTGCTTCTGGAGGGAGGTGGGCTGGTTGGAATAATCGGCCACCTTGGCTCACGCACAATGGTCCACTTCAAGGACTTAGTGCGGAAACCTAGTGTTTTCGTATGGGAGCAGACAAAAATCACATAACACCCCCAACATCGATCCCTACACATTTGGCTTCGCTCACACTCATCTGGTCATAGATGCTCGCCGGTTGTGTGTATTACGTAGGTACTTGCCTTTTCTGACCAACATTAACAATGGGATCAGTGTCAATGTCCTTACTTATAAGAGTTCTAAGGGAATCTTCCCTGCGTTGGCGTAAATAGTGCTTAGCCATCATAGAAGGTACTCAAAAAATGACACGCTTGTTTTTCATACCGATCGTGATACTTGCGTTATTTATTTATGTAGGTATATGTGTGGATGAGGACTAACAGACTAACGTGGTTTTTCCATCTCATTCCAATTGACATTAAAAAAACATGTTCTAGGTAACATACTTCAGCGTAGAACACCCCAGAGTGACGTACTTCAATCCAAAGTTCCTGTCATACGCAAACCTGACTTCAGTGAGGTACGGTCGCGCCAACCCTATCTACTACGTTGGTCTGAACTTCGAGAATATTGAACCTTTCGACAGTAGTATTTATGTAAGTAATAGTTTTGACCGTCACAGCAGCCAATCTCGGCAGAGATTAGCCATCGGTGCTGGAGATATTATAGTGCACAAGTGTGTGCGGAGGTACAAGTCTCTTCCTTCACTGGCGTAGTCGTATGGGTCGGAAATCCAACACGAACGCGGAGAGGTCGGGTGCAGGACCAACTGTTTATTGCTGCTTTTCGAGGCACATTATGAGCATCTGAGTTATTTTTTGAAATCTAGATGAAACCGTTGTGCCGTCCCTGAATACTCTGAGCAGAAATAGCCGAAACAAACTCAGCGGTCTCGCATAAATTCCCGACATAACCTTTGCCAAGTCACATGAATACCATGCAGATGTCTGTGTCTGACTTACTCTTTTGAAGAAAACCAAACTTTATGTGGAACTGTCCAGTCAGTGCAAAATTTCGTCAGATATCGTGTAGTTCGACTGGTACACAAAGGCTCTTAGTTCATGCAATGTATACTGTCATGTTTTTCAACTACAGATAGACATATACTTCTACGAGCTACTGACCAACCAGTACAAGCGCAGCTTCATCGATATGCACTTCAACTGGTGCTACTTAGTCGAGAAAGACATGTTTTTCGGGTCCGCCATGAGAGCAGGCGGGCTGAACACACCCTGTCCTCATAAGCCGGCAAGTATCTATCTTCTTTCTAGCATATTTAAGTTATGAAATAGGGAAAACGATCCGATCCTATAAAATCTCTAAACTATGGAAAACGCCTTTTCAATTGATGGCTGTTGACAATCTTCTTGGTGTTTTTGTGTTGTCTATTTTTTTATGTTCTTTTTTGTTTGAAGTGATCTGTCTGTGTTTGGTCTTAGCTTCACCTCGTTGTTAAGAATATTTCTTACATATTAGATTTTAATTGCCATTCCTTAGTTTTATTCCACCTCACCTCATAGAATCCCATTATAATATATACAGTCCATTCCTATCGTCAACAATGGCAACAAATCATTCGTGTTCACAAACGTGAGGACAAGTCTTAAGCAATTAAATTAATCTGTTTTCAGGGCCAATACAATCTTTTGAACATGACAATTAAGCCGTCAGTCATTCCTAGAGGCTTTCCATTTACAAGAGGCCGGATATACGCGAACTTCACCCATCCAAAGACAAAAGCTAGAGTTGCAGACGGTTTCATAGACATGAGACTGGCGACCATAGAGGCGAAGAATCCTAAATCGTTGTTTGATTAGTTCCTAGTGTACCGGTATAGTCCTTTATTTTTTTTTGCACCGCAATTTTATCCATTTACGATTTGTGATACATGTTTTATAAGTCTTGTAAAAGACTTTGTAGTATGTAAAAGTCATTTACAATTATTTTTTTTAGATTTACTATAAGTATTATTTTTTTTTGGTATAACTTATAGTAAACAAAAGCAGAACCAAACTATTGTCTACGGAATCATACCGAAATTGGAAGTTGATCAACATGGTTTTGTCCATGTTTATTTTAAAACCCACTCTTTCGGAAGCTCTCTTGAGGTTATCGAGCATTGCACTGGCGTCCTCCATGATCTCAGCCATGACCACTATATCGTCGGCAAACCGACATTCACCATTGACTCACCATTGACGTTGACGCCTAGCCCTCTCCAGTCCAGAACCTTGAAGACATCTTCCAGTGCAGCGGTGAATAGTTTCGGAGACATGACGTCTCCTTGTCTCACACTTCTCTGCAGAAGGATAGGTGCCGTGGTGACATGTTTGCGTTTTTGTAAAAACACCTCAACACCTCGATGTACCGTTAGTCGATTTGGCACCTTTGGAAAGACTGCAGTACAGCTCAAATCTCGATCGAACAGAAGGCTTATGTATGGACCGTTGTTAATATTAAAACATTATGTTACCCGGTATGCGCCTTGGACGGCTTCGTTTTAGTTTTAAGTTTTAGATTATTTTAAACTTTTTTTTAAGTTTTATTTGTGTGGTAAGCAACGACTTATTGTCGGCCCTACGCTGAAGTACTAATGCTGTAACATAATAATATTGTCTAGACAAATAGTACAAAAAAACCACGGAGTTTCTTGCGAAACGACCAACCCGAACCGTGCACCTTTTCTCGACGTGTTATAAGTGCCCTTGTATGTAAAATTAAATATGTAGTTTGATTGATTGATTTAAATTAAATATGTATGTTGAGACTCATTTGTTTCTTTTTGAAATCTTCAGCCAGTGCCTTCGTTAGTGAACTAGGTGTAGCAGCGGTCTGCCGAGTCATAGCTCTGATGTGCATTAGATTGTGCGAGGCATATTGCCGTTCGGCCCCAGTTAATATAGTTCTGATCCAGTAACCTTTTTGTGCATCCAATTAATCTTAACGACCATCAATTATTTCGTTATCAAATTATTTCATAGAGTAATAAAATGTGCGATTGCCTGTTATGGCAACACTCGCATTTTAGCGAGTGAGCTGCATGAGGACGTGGTCATGCGGGACCGCTTGTTCATTTACCTATTTATTATCCATTATGTCGGTTTCGCAGAATGTGGTTATCAACCAGTAAGTCTTGTTTTAAAGTTAAAATTACTAATATATGTAAAATGACGTTATCACGTAACATTGTCGTGCGTAAACCGACTTCACAGACAACATTTTTTTAACTTATAAAATACTGACTGACCCGCGCAACCTCGTCTGCGAGTGAGGGTTAGTTTTTTTTTTAAATAAAAAGTATCCTATGTTACTTCTAATACCTCCAAGAATATGTGTACAAAGTTTAATGATGATCGGTTGAGTAGTTTTCGCGTGAAAGCGTAACAAACAAGCTTACATTCACATTTATATAATAAGTAGGGATAGGGTTTTTTTTCCCAACTATAGCTGGATTTGAGCGCAGTTAAGAGCGTTTGTTTCTATTACTGTCTTATAATCGACTTATTAAATGTTACTAAGCCCTTAAATATAATTGACGAAGCGCAATAGCTTCTATAATGATCTGAGAAAACACAATTACAAACACAAACGCTCTTGATAGTATCTGACAGAAGTATCTATATTACAGCAAACTTAATTGTTTAAAATGCACTAGTAACGTTCTTCGTTATGATAAGTATATTTTAATAGAGGTATCCTTTGTTGTTGATTTGGTTAGTGGTTCCAATTATTTTGTGAAAACTACTTAATAAAACATAATTTTGTATGAAGTACTATTATTTTGTATTATTGTAGAATATTTATTACAAGATATATATCGTAAATATAGTGTATGAACTAGTGGGGAAATTATTTTACTGTAAATTTTAAAACAATCCCCTTCGAAAAATAACACATTTATGGACATGTTTATTCTCCCCATTGTCCATACTGACATTATGGTCCACAGACTTGGTCATTGACTAACATCCAGAAGTCCAAACTCAAGGTTTGCCAACGGGCAATGGAGCGCAGCATACTTAACGTTAAACTTACCGACCGAATAAGGAACACCACACTGCGCTCCAGAACTCAAATTGCAAAGCCGCAAAACTGAAATGGGACAGGGCAGGCCGTGTCTGCCGGATCGGTGGCAAAGCTGTGGGCCCGTATATCACAAAATTAGAGCCCGGAGATAGAGATGGGGTCACGGCAGACCGAACAGAAGATGGCGGGACCTTGGATGGCTTTCTCATTCATTGGCGAGAAGAGACGCAACAACGAGAAAAGTGGAAGGAATGTGGGGAGGCCTTGGCCCAGGAGTGGGACAGCTCAGGCTAGTTAAAGGCATAGGTTTATATAATTATATTGTTGTGAATAAAATATTTCATCAATTGTTTGAATATTCACCATAACTTATTTTTAATTTGCTCTTGATTAAGTACCTACTTTGTATAACCATTGTAGGTAAATAGGCGCGGCGCGACCTTTTTCCCTTCGGGGTAACACGACCTTAAAACTAATATTAATCATGATTTAGGAAAAATTATAACTTTATCAGCCTCGGATCATTTAGGATCTGTCACATTAAGAAGGAGTTTTTTGATGCTAAGTTTTATGTTGCTCTAAGTTACAAAAAAAGGAAAGGGACATGGTATTAATAGGTAATATTATGTTCGTATGTTGATACTAGCAGGGAGATGAGGTGCAGGCGGGCAGCGTGCTGCTGCCGGCGTCGCGCCGCGGCCGGTACCTCGCCAATGTCGCGCGACGACAGGCAGTCGTAAGTACTACTCGACAGGTTTATATAAAGTATATGTCACCGTAAAATTGTCAAACACGTTATATTACAATATAACGTTTTTCTCTCTAGCGATATTGTAAACTCTCGAATTATTGTCAACTGAACATACGGAAGTATCTCTGCCCTCATAATCGGGACTTGTGCCGGGGTTGCGGGCCTGTTCGAAAGAGATACCGCGGCCCCGGAACGTAAAAGGCGAGGAAGGAACATGGATGGTTTTTAGTCAGTAAGAGTCTGACACTCACTCCCGCTCCGCCCAGAGTGGGGGGGGTCATTTGATGATTTCCCATCCTTAAAAAAAAAAAAAAAAAAAAAAGGCACCCCCCCGTTAGGTCAGTTAGGTTTTAAAAACCCTGCACTCGTCGGCTACGCTTTTTAGGGGAATATAAAGTGTTTTAAGGTTAGGTTATATTAATCGATATTTCTCAAGACTGGTACAGTATCTTTTCATGAGAGTGGTACCACTGGGCAAGGGGAACCCCTCCTTTTGTCCACACCGCGTGAGTTGACTACCATCGCATGCATTTCACGAAAAATAATGCGTTTTATTGAGCAGTATGTTCGTTTGACAATAATTCGAGAGTTTAAAATATCGCTAGAGATATTACAATATAACGTATTTGACAATTTTACGGTGACATATACACCAATTCACTATCGTTTAGTTTATTTAAACTTTAAATAAATGATTTCGTCGCCACTTTCTCTAAGACAATGACACACGAGACCTCCGCGGTGGGAAATAAAAGTTTAGAAATATATACTCCAGGATTCAGTTAAGGTAATTTTGTGCGTATTCATACAATTCTATTGTCGCCATTTAGTCCCCTGCAAGAAAAAAAAAATATCGGAATACCTCGTTCAAATTTTTACTATCGATAGTTAAATAACTTTTGTCCGTCTTTGCTGAGGTGCTTTAAAACTGGAATTGAAAACAGATTTTTTAACCCTTTCCACGTTACTAATAGTTTTCTCAACAAAAGAACAAATATTGTATTCCGACTGACTAGTAAAGACTGCTGCGTGTAAAAAACCTTTGCATAACATTTCAGGATGGCACGGGCATCAAATTCAACCAGGACGCTGATCGGGTGAGCATCATTCATTTTACAGAAGGTTGCTCGCGACTTCCACTACATATGAAAGAAAGAAAGAAAAAATATTTATTCGTCGCAAAGTCATGACGTGTATACAATATTAATAAGGTAAACATAGAACGTTTAATACAAACACAAACATTTAAACTAAAACCGAAAATGAACACAACAACATTAGCATAATTGTAAGACTTAACGGACAAAAATAAAAAATTGCAAGCCGTGAGTGCGACAAATAGGTTACCACTCTGCATGATGCTGTGCTATGGGGAACCCACAGAACAGCGCTAGTTTTCAGTGGTCACCTATGAAAAACGTACATATCATTTCAATTGCTTCTCCTTTCTTCATTTGCCGAGCTTTATCACGAACTATGTATGTTGAGGTCGGCTTCCGAATAACCGGAAGCAGCTGAATAACAGTATTTTACATGGAGTGAATATCTAACCCCGCCACTCTGTGACTGAGTAATACGATATCCCCATAGATATAATAAATCACATCAACTACGAGTATGACACATGCAGTTCAGTATAAGCAATAGATACGCAGTCACGCACACACCCGCATTTCTTAAAACAGAACGTGGTACACAATCAATTATAAACCTTATGCCATGAAACACATCGTGTATTTACCATGCACCGTACAACTTACCCACACTAAAACATCGGTACACGAGCACATCACTAACTCGTCGCAAGAAGCAAGCAGCGGCCGCACTATGCGATGCATCCGCTTATTCAACTATCGTTTGTTGATTTTAACATTGCTTGTCCAGTCACTCAGCGACAAGTATTAGGTAGCGGTTGAGGAGCAATGTATTTATTGAAAAAATAGTACCTATAGCCATTTGCTTATGACTGGGCCTCTTGTGCCAGTCGCGAGGCCACCGACACGCCCTCTTCCCACTTCACCTGTTTTTTTTAAATATCTATGGATATCCCTTTGCGAGACTGGTTGTCAGACTTTCGGGTTTCTGACTTCTTGTAACGACTGCCAATGACCGTCAAAGTTATACAAATTACAGTCGGGACCGACGGCTTTGTTCTTTCCGACTCGGGGTGCTAACTTATTTTTCAAGTTATAAAAGAGACTGGGCAAAAATTTGTCTATTGTTTGACGTACTCGTATTTAATTGTCGGGAATTGTAATTCTTTAAAAAATCCCGACATTGACAACTAAAACTCAAATAAAGTATGTAAAAAACCTCTTATCGAAGCCGAAAAACACTTGTTTTCTCAGTTATTGCGATCTTTTGTTTGTTCTACACTATACCCACGTATTTACGGAGATATTGGGGGTCAAAGTTCCAACTTTTTGGCAAGTTTTTTTTAATTTAATACAAGTTTTAAATGTAAGATTTTTACTTAAACACCACGACCCCTGTACTATTCAATTCATCCATCACCACAATGTTTTCAATGCGTTACTTTGAGTTCTACCACAAAACGTGATTTTCAACCGAAAAAAATCGTTTCCCAGCAATAGTTTTAGCGTTTTTTCGGATGAAGGGTTCCGTAGCAGATTGAATGAAAATGACGTATTAAAAAAAATTCTTACTAGAACTCGTTCAAACCTTATAGTTTCGGAAAAAAGTGGCTGTGACATACGGACGAACAGACAGACAGACATGACGAAGGGTTCCGTTTTTGTCATTTAGCTACGGAACCCTAACAACAAGGAACCGGGTGGTGACGGAATTACGGCCAAACTCCTGAAGGCGGGTGGAAAACCGGTACTTAAGGCCCTTCAGAAGCTGTTTGATTCAGTCATAGTCGAGGGGAAAACGCCACAGGCATGGTACAGGGGTGTGGTGGTGCTCTTCTTCAAGAAAGGTGACGATGGCTGGGCAGCGTTCGGGAAGCAGCGCGGTATCTTCTCTCAACTTACCGCATTGTCTCAAGACGAAAATCTATGACCAGTGTGCATCCAGTGATTACATACGGGACCGAGACGTGGTCGCTCACAATGGGCCTTATCAAAAAGCTTAAAGTCACCCAAAGGGCAATGGAGAGGGCTATGCTCGGAGTTTTCTTGCGTGATCGAATCAGAAATGAAGACATCCGCAAGAGAACCAAGGTCAACGACGTAGCCCGAAGAATTGCCAAACTTAAGAGGCAGTGGGCAGGTCACATTGCTCGCAGAACGGATGGCCGATGGGGCCGAAAAGTTCTGACCGTAACCGGAAGACGATGCATTGGAAGACCTCCCACTAGGTGGACTGATGACCTGGTGAAGGTTGCGGGAATCCGTTGGATGCGAGTCGCAAGGGACCGGTCAATGTGGCGACCCTTGGGGGAGGCCTATGTCCAGCAGTGGACGTCTTTCGGCTGAAATGATGATGATCCCATATAATAATTATTTATTTTTTGTAAACTTGTAAAGGAAGCTTTTGAAGTTTTTTTACGGATAGTTGGTAAATAATGTGTATGTCAGATGAACGCGGAGGCTAAGAAGAAGGTTGACGTGCTGTCAGAGGAACTGCTGCCATACATCATCGCAGAGCAGGAGCGGCGCGTGACGCTGTACAAGCGCGTCATGACAGCCATCCAGAACGGCGAGAAGGGCGTCACCATCGCCGAGATCCGCAACAAGCCACCCGTCATCATACGAAAGGGTACGAAGAGCGTTCACAAAACGACGGTGAAATTCTTTATTCTTTACCTACCGTTCAATGTATCCGGGAGAGCAGAGGGATCTGGCTGACTCGTACTGACTAAAAACCACCCCGTTGTTCCCTTCCCACACTTGCACCGGGGATCATGGGAACTAGTGCGCCTTCCACGATCCCCGTCTAGTGCCCGCCCGCCTCTGCGGGCCTCCTCGGGTCTGCGGGGGGAGTGAGGTGTACTCCTCCTGCATCCGTTAGGCACCTGTCCCAACGTTGTCGCTGTGTATCGTTCGTTTGGGAAGCTTTATCGCTAGTCGATGATTATGTTCCGCTCGTCAAGCAAGTGTTTACTAACATGGGATCTACAGTTCATTTTACCAGTTCGTTTGTATTGGCAGTCTATACTCCCTATACGGGCCCCGAGTCCCTATATGGACTATTAAGGTACTTTACGTCCTGCTTATAGAAGTACTTTAATAGTCCATTGAAAAGAGAGGGTCCACCGACCAGACGAGTCTTGTATCTGATGGCCTGGTATAACAATGTCTACAATTTCACTGATCGTTAAATTATGAGTTAGATTAGTAATTCGCTTTGTTGTCAGCTATGTGTATACCATAGGTGCTTTACTGTCTATCTGGCTGCGCAGGTATGTTGTACCGCTGCCCCTCTAACCGCGCGCCGCGCGAGCCTGATGGCGCCGGCGGCATTCTATGCGAGGACGATCTGAAACCCTCGCCAATCATGTTCGAGTCCTGTCTGTCTGCAGAGGATAAGGAACTGTATGTCGCAGAAAATAAGTACTTCTTTTGCAACCGTAAGTCTAAGATGTCTTTTTGCAGTAAACTTTGAACCAGTTCCTTTCAGATATGCTTGTTTTTAAATAAAATGACATGACTGAAAAAAATATAGATATTAGAAAAGCATCGGTAAAGTGAAGCATAATTTTTTGAAGTCGAGGGTTTGTTTTACGCATCTTCCATAGTTGCTGATGCACATGGTCAGCAAAATTATAATATTCTACTGACCATTGGAAATATTGCCATCGTCACCTTTGAAGAAAGATGCTGCTGCTGTACTTAAGGTTTGGTGAAACAGGAACCGAACAACCCACACATTGTAGGTGTGCTGTGGTGCCTTGCTTGTGATATGCGACTTCTGGCCAAACCTTGACCCTCCCAAAAAGTCGCCACAACATCGCAGCCGGAAGACCATGTTATGGGGGCTAAACCACGAAGTGCCAGGGTGTTCATGGACTGATGTTATGATTGTTTTAACTTGTATTAACCGGCGCCGAGACATGCAGGGCACAAGGTCGAGGGCCCCGACCTGCCCCGCAACGGCACGACGGTGATCGGCTGTGCGCCGTGCGAGCGCACCCCGCTCAACTACACAAGCCAGAAGTGTGCGCTCGAGGACACTGATGACGTGGTGGTACACTACCGCTACTACCCCGACAGAGTGAGTACATATCCTCACTTATCACTTATACCTAAACAAACCTCCTGCAGCAGCCGTCTCTCACAGCTCGCCTTGTTACGAAGATTGTATCCCACACCAAAGGGCTACCCAAATTCCAAGGCTTTATGGTGTTCCATTTGGTCTCTTTGCTTCTTGAAGCTGGTTGTAAAACAGTAGGTATCTCAGCAGTGGTGTGTAACGACTAGTCTCAAGTTTTACCCGTCTCAACAATCGTTGCTATCATAGACAAATAATGACAAGCCTTTCGATTTTGTGGGTGTTCCTTCAAATTGCCACTGTCCACAGACGTACAAGTTCGTGTCGGAGCTGGACCCGTTGCGTGAGGTGTGCGACCACTGGAACCCATGCCAGGTTGGCTACATCTTCAGCCTGCCCGGTCCTGACCAAGCCACGCCGGCCAGCGAGCTGTGGCGTAAGTCTGCCAACTCCTTCTACTGCTGACAAACGTGCTATGCGCGACTTCTAGGTTGTGGGTGCAATAATAACACATTATTGAGAATCTGTGGCCGTGATGTCAGCATGATTGAAGGCTTGCAGAGATCTATGTTCATAGGCGGAGGTGACCAGCAGGTTTCCTCCGAGGTGGGCCGATGAATTTCTAGAAGAAACTAAGGACTTTTAAGGCTGTGTAACGGATCGACTGGTTAAACTAAGTTTGTTTTTACGTCAATTCTTGGCATTAATACAAAAAAAATACTATTTCAATTCTCCGGTGACTGAGGTACTTGTTGTCTTAATACGAAGTAATAATTATAAGCTACTATTTGATACACAATCAATTCTGTTGGTCTGATGCCCAGATATCATAGAATATTGCCCATGGTCCTTTAACAAAACTAAATTTCCTTTTGTTTCCAAATAGCCGTCAAGTATTCTGATTTATATATCTTTTATTATAATTACAGCTGACTACTGTAAGTTTTTAACAAACATTTTCTTATCCAAAACGGCTAGTACAACAAGTAGCTACCTACTCGGACTTACAACCCACCAGCCAGATTGTATCCAAATAATTGAATACAATATAAACACTTAAAGAAAATTATCTATAATTATGTTATATTTGCAGCCGGAGGTTGGTATTTTATTCAATGTTTCAGCCTGTCATTTTCTAAAACTGAAATTTTTTGAACTAAAACATATACCTGATATCTTTAAAAATATTTCATCGACAAAAATCAACCAATTATACAAACTGGAACTATAGCAACAAACCTATTCTGTATAAAAAATACACATATTTATGACACCTAGTACACCATGACGTAACAAAAATCATATCAACACTCAAAAATACAAATAGACTACGATGGAATTTCTACAAAAAATACTCAAAACTGTAGCTGAATTCATAAGTTCGCCTTTAAGTTACATAATTAATTTCAGTATCAGTGCTGGAATATTCCTAATCACACTAAATAAATCTATTGTAAAGCCATTATTTAAGAAAGATGGTACAGAGTTGATGATGAATATGGATCGGTACCGCTCATCCCAGTAACTTCCAATCTTTTTTTGAATATAGGGTGTTTAAACAATTTAGCTCATATTTAGAACACAATAAGATCCTCTGCAACGAACAAAAAAAATCAGGGAAAAGAAAACTATTAACATGGCAATTTATGATTTCTTAAATTGTATGCAGTGAAGACAAATATGGATCAACATAAACTGGTGTACTTACAGTATATTCGGCGATATGACTCAGGCGTTTGATTATGTTCAACACAATATTATTTTACTTAAGCAACTCGAAGCATTATTTTTTATTTTACATTTTTTGTATAGCAAGCAACGACCTATTGTCGGGCCTACGCTGTCCCCCCATACTTTAGTACTAATGCTGTAATGAAACATAATAATATTGTAATACCAAATGATTTGAAAAGAGTAACCATGGAGTTTCTTGCCGGTTCTTCTCCATGGAATCGACCAACGCGAACCGTGCACCTTTTTCGACGTTTTATAAGTGCCCATCCAGGCCTAAGTGAAATAAAATATTTTGATTTTGATTTTGATGGCATTAGAGGTAAATTCTAAAACTATTTGAGTCATGTCTTCAAAACAAAAAGCAAAATAACGGAAGTAAGTAGAGTCAACATAACTAAAAAACGAGAAGAATAATATCACATCAGTGAAGTTGTATGGTGTCTCACAGGGAAGTGTTCTTGGACCTCCTTTGTTAACATTTTATAGATTCCATCTCTTAATATTATATAATTGCATACCACATGTGTGAGTTCTATGTATTGTAAAGCCACCATTTTACATTTAGTTATCTTTTTTTTGACTTGAATATGCCCTGGCGGCTGAGAGAATGTCATGCTCACTCAAATGTCTCGGTGATGGTGGCGGGTGTGTCGGGTCATTTAATTCCCTTCAATATGGTCGAGTGGAATGATGCTGATACATGCGTCATGTTCGTGAACGGGCGCTGTCAATTGAGACTGGTCAACTCTCAGCTGCCACGGTTAATTTTAATTTATTATTTTTTTAAGTTGATTTAATCTTTTCTCTGGACGCTCTTAATGTGCACGTCTTTCTACATCGTTCTCACATATATGTATAATCACAACATGAATGATGTAACCAAGATTTTGTAACAATATTTTGATTGAAAAGAGTGTCCATGGAGTTTCTTGCCCGTTCTTCTCCATAGAGATCTACGCTAGGGAATGGGCAACTACAGTACTTTCTCAAGTTATTATGCCTTGTGACTGTGACTGTAGCTTTGATTTAGTTTTGTATTTTTGACATTCAAAAGTGCCGTAATGGTCTAATTGAAATAAATGATTTGAGTTTGAGTTTGAGTTTTGATATCAGTGACTTGCCTAAGTCTACAGATCAACCTATGAGCCTCTTTACCGATGATTATTTATGCTAGAGCATAAAGTAAAAAAAGTAGAAGTCGCTTTTGAGTTTTTGGTATTTGCACTTAATGTCGCCTACGCAAACTACGTACGAAATACAAACATACTTACATGTATAATGTTTGTGCAAATAAATAAATAGAAAGAAAGAAAAAGCATTTATTAGCCCGCACAGGACAAAACACATCAAAATTATCAGTATAAAACTTACTAATAAAACTTACACAGAAATGATGATGATGATGTGAAGTAAGGTGTCGATATGATGATGACGATGCTTTAACTGTTCGAAATATACGAGGATGTGTGAGTTGAGCTACACACAATATTGTGATTTAACATTCACTTTCTTAAACTTATATTGTCACTTACGGGATATCTTCCGTGATTATTTGTTATGTTGACCAGCCAACCCGCGATCATGGCGCTTGCAACAGCGTCGGAATATCGGGAGCTCAACATAACAAATAATCACGGAAGATATCCCGTAAGTGACAATATAAGTTTAATTTTAAACCGTGAAAGCCTAAAACAGTGATTCACTTTCTTGTTTTTCAGACACTGATGAGGGTAAAATAATAAATTATATTTAATCAATTATGCATAAATTTGTTTAAACGTTAGTCGGATTGTCGATACTTAGGTCTATGTTCGCCGAAAAGATAACGGTCTGATTATCTAAAACAAGCTGTCACTGTGAGTTGTTCCTCTACAAAAATGTGTTTTAAACAGCTGTTTTTAGATAATCAGATCGTCATCTTTTTGGTGAACATGGACATTAATCAGTTTTCTCTTTTTTTGACAGAAATTTCAAGTAAGTATAGTATTATAGTTTGAAGGTTTGGTCAAACCGGCGCAGACAAATTGACAAATACTTCAGTTTATGTAAACCTCTGCATACTTGGCAGAACAAACCCTTAGCTTATACTAACAATTGTTGCCAAACATTCTGTATTATTGTTTTTTTTTATATGCAAATAATATAAAGCTATGGTTTGTCGTTTTAGATGATGGTAAGTGCAACATTGTTTACTGCTCATATACCAAGTTTTTTAAGGTTCTCTAGACAGCGAATGGCAAAAAACCCGTTAAGTGCGAGTCGTACTATAAAGAACAATATTTTTCTATGTCTTTGTCTTTTGCTGTGCCCGACAGGGTCAATAATGATCTCATTTTTAATTTACTACCTAAGTACACATTGTGGAATGCAAATAAAGTATAGAGTATTGAGTAGATTTGTATCCAACAACAAAACTATAGTTTTTGGTACTATTTTAATGAAAATTTCACAGCTCTTAAACTAAATATCATATCCTAATCAAACCAATTTTTATTTAAAGTTTTTTAACGTTCTACAAAAACTACATTTTTTCAGAATTTAACTCCTCTAACGTTAAAAATTAATAATTATAATAATAATAATTTGTAGCAGCAAGTGTAAGCGTGTCGGGCCACGCTCAGTGTAGGGTTCCGTAGTTTCCCGTCCGTCACAATAAGTGTTCAATCAAATTCGATTTTAATCATTCTTTTTTTGTTTGAAAAAAATATGTTCAGGAAAATAAAATATGTAAACGAAGTTAAAAAAATGCTTGCATATACGATTATACTACAAAAGTCCAGAAATGATTTTGTACAACTTTTTGTCTTTTTTGTACAAAAATTGTTTCCATCCAAGTTCAAAATGATTTCCTAGAAAGTCCTTATAAAGTTCTACTTTTCAGATTTTTTTCATATTTTCTAAACTTATGGTTCAAAAGTTAGAGGGACACATTGTTTTTTACTTTTGGAGCGATTATTTCCGAAATTATTGACATTATCAAAAAATGATTTTAGTAAACCACAATTCATTTTTAAATACCTTTCCAACAATATATCACACGTTAGGGTTGAAATTAAAAAAAAAAATCACTTCCCACTTTACATATGGGGGGCTACCCTAATAAAACATTTTTTTCTAATTTTTGTTTTAACACTTTGTCGGCGTGATTGATAAACTTAATGGGACCAAATTTCAGCATTCCAGTGTTAATGGTCACAGAGATTAGGCGAGGACGGACGGACAGACAGACATGGCGAAACGATAAGGGTTCCTAGTTGACTACGGAACCCTATAAAGTATATCAGAAACTTAGATATACTAGAGTTATCGATATAAACACAAATACAGAGGTATTCGTTTTTTTCAACCCCCAGTAACATGTTTGGAGGGCCAACCAACGCTTTTTTTTCAAAATTTCTGTGACAGGTAGACTGTGACTGTGAAGGCACCTATTCTCCAAAATTCATAATTGTGGTGCCAACAGTTTCGGAGCAAAGTGTCACTGGCTGGTATTTACACTAATATTATAAAGAAAAAAACTTTGTTTGTTTGGTTGTAATTAATAAACTCAAAAACTTTCGCCATTGGAAAGCTACATTCACCTTGAGACATAGGCTATATTTTAACCCCGTAGTCCCACGGGAACGGGAACTACGAGGGTGAAACCGCGTGACGTACGCTAGTCTACATCTACATCTACACTTATAATATTATAAAGAGGAAAACTTTGTTTGTTTGTTTGTTTGGTTGTAATGAATAGGCTTAAAAACTACTGGACCGTTTTTAAAAATTCTTTCACCATTCGAAAGCTACATTATCCACGAGTAACATAGGATATATTTCATCCCCGTACTCCCACGGGAACGGGAATTACGCGGGTGAAACCGCGTGGCGGGCGCTAGTCTTTTATAAACTGCTACAAAAAAGATGTAACCTGTGAAAAAAATATACATTGTGACTGTAGGTCGAAAATATTCTATACAGGAATATAATTCTTATTGCTCTACTACCACTCAAGTAGAGCGGACGTGTGAATTTTATTTATTATTACTACCGGAATAAAATGTATCCTATGTTTTATGTGGGTCATAGCGTGATGATATAAACGTAAGAGTAAACAAATATAATAATAACAAATCTCCGAACTGCTAAGCTATCGGGAGTTACACGTGTTATTGTGAGTCAACTATAAAAGATAGACATATGCTGTCTTGGGATATTTTTTATATAATTTTATGTGGAATATTTCCGTTATACATGATTTCTATGTAGCTTTAACCATTAAGGCTGCACACGCGACGGAAGCTAAAAAAACCAAGTAACTTCTCCCGTTTTCCCAACATTTCCTTTCACTGCTCTGCTCCTTTTAATGGTAGCGTGATGAAAAGTATACTATTACCTGCTCAGGAGTATGTAGAATAATTGTACCAAGTTTCGTTAAAATCCGTCGAGTAGTTTTTTTTTCTATAAATAACATACAGACAGACAGACAGACAGAAAGACAGACAGACAGACAAAAATTTAACTGATTGCATTTTTGGCATCAGTATCGATCACTAATCACCCCCCGATAGTTATTTTGTAAATATATTTCATGTACAGAATTGACCTCTCTACAGATTTATTATAAGTATAGATTAGCTTCTGCCCGCGACTTCGTATTTTTTGTTTTTTTTTTTATTTTAATCAATGAATATTGACAACGCATCAAAACTCAGGAGTGGGGGTCGTGATGTCAGAACTCTCTAAAAATTTACCGGCGTGACGTATTGGGAATTTTAAAAACTATTCATCTGCGTCAATTTTGATTTACGTAACAAAGGATAAAATACGGGTCAAATAGATTTATAAATTGTTGATACTGTCGTCATGGCTATTGTATTCTTACCTACTTTTAAGGACATAGTGTCATCATCTCAGCCGAAAGACGTCCACTGCTAGACATAGGCCTCCCCCAAGTGTCGCCACATTGACCGGTCCCTTGGGACTCGCACCCACCGGATGCACATACCGTGTAGTGTCATTTTGGCATTTTAATAATTTTAATAAACTATTTCCATTTCAACTTTATGGTGGGATGAAATAAGATATTAAGGATACTAAAAAACTTTTTCTTATAAAGTCAATGGTTGATGAGATATATTCGCTTTTATAGATGTAAATATCGTCTTTTTACATTTTTTAAACCCTGATTTTTAAAGTAAGAGTACGATAACTCTAAAAAAATGTGTACGTTTAAACGAACGATGTAACGAACTCATATATAAAGAACTTTTATCTAAAAATGTCCTTATTACTTAAGTGTCACAATGAGGTTTGACTTTATTTTTTTGCCTTTTGAAACAAAATCTCAACTCTGAAAATTAATTTTTATAGAAATCATACCTCGTAAGTGTTCATCATATGTATTTGATCTCATTGTTAATTCGTTTGAATTATTGGCAATATTTAATGAATACGATGTTACAGCTGTGGACCGTAAGTACATCGCGTTATATTATTTCGTCAAAACCAAGGTTTGATTGTTGTTTAGTTTAAATTGGAAATGTTTGTTTATGATAATAATGTTTGTTATAGCTGCGCCTGTGACCCGTAAGTACATCGCGTTATATTATTTCGTCAAAACCAAGGTTTGATTGTTGTTTAGTTTAAATTGGAAATGTTTGTTTATGATAATAATGTTTGTTATAGCTGCGCCTGTGACCCGTAAGTACATCGCGTTATATTATTTCGTAAAAATCAAATGGTTTGATTGTTGTTTGGTTTAAATTGGTATACAGGGTGTAAACAACCTCATCATGAAGCTGTCGACCAAGCAGTCTGTACATCAAACTAAGTAACTTTAGGCAAAAATTATTGCTGGGAAACGACTTTTTTTTTGGGTGAAACATCATGTTTTGTGGTAGAACTCAATGTAACGCACTTACAACATTTTGCTGATGAATGGATTGAATAGTACGGGGGTCGTAAAGATGTTTCAAGTAAAAACCTTACAATAAAACATGTAATAAAAAAAAAAGTTGTAACTTTGCCCCCAATATCTCCGTAACTAAAAGGTTGCCAGATATGGTGTAGTCCAAAAAAATGATCGGAACGATGGAGAGAACGAGTGCCTTTCGGCTTCGTGAAGAGGTGTTTTACACCCTTTATACATATACAGCGATGTTAAAAGCATAGCAAAAGCATAGTAAAAGTTTTGATTGTTGTTTAGTTGAAATTGGAAATATTTAGTGATGAATATTATGTTATAGCTGCGCCTGTGACCCGTAAGTACATCGCGTTATATTATTTTGTAAAAATCAAATGTTTTGATTGTTGTTTAGTTTAAATTGACAATGTTAACTGATTAATATGATGTTATAGCTATATTCAGTAAGTACATAGCGTTGTAATAGTTTTTTTTAGTAATAGTTTTATTGTTGTACGTTGTAATAATATCAAAATAAATATCAAATCTCATTTCACATAGGCCTACTTGGGCACTTATGAATCGTCGACAAAAGGTTTGGATGTCTTCCTACGTAATCAACATCCGCACAAAATGCCTGATATTTGGAGTATACCTCTCCGCCAGAGCTCTGAAAACACTTGCTAGTTTTTACTTGTTTTTCTTTGGACAAAGAATTAGCATTGCGTTTGTTTCGGAGACCAGACCCTGGGGTTCAGTGAATCTGGGACATTTTCTCCTTCCTGGAGTCGCACGCCTCCACGCACCCCTGAACACCTGAGGTAGGTCTTATATTAGCGACCTGGCAGAGCAGCACCTCGGGGAAGAGGGGTATGCAGGCTCCATGCTCCCAGGTTTCGGCTTTTTGTCTTTTCTCATAGTGTTTCTTTCTCGATGGCTGGGCTGCGACTGACAACCGTTCGTTTTTCGTGTTTTTTTCGGAATGGTATCTCGCAGTACAACCTAGAGAGGTTGTCGTCTGCTTTGCCGGATTATCCTGTGGGTGCCTTGAGTGTAAGGCCTCCAGCCAGGGCATAGCACTTACAAACCAAGCGACTACACGCTAAGGGCACCCCCTGCGGGGTACGGGCCTCGGCTTAGAGCGTCGCTGAAAGATCAATAGGACAGGTTGGATCTGAGTGATGTCGTTAGTTAGGGACTGGTTTTGGACTACAGGCTCAGCCACGGGCTGGAACTAGCAAGTGACGATCGTTCGCTGTCGGCCCCGACTTTTACACGGCCCTTCTCACCCATAACGGGACCCGCG
The DNA here is from genome assembly GCA_916618015.1 of Xestia c-nigrum. Classification (NCBI taxonomy): domain Eukaryota; kingdom Metazoa; phylum Arthropoda; class Insecta; order Lepidoptera; family Noctuidae; genus Xestia; species Xestia c-nigrum. Next base: position 2,901,414 of record OU745261.1, on the reverse strand, counting down.
ATTTTGAGCCCCAATTTCGCGTGTTTTCAAGAAAACCGAAACTTTAAACCTTCTTTATTTATTGAAATAAACCTTACGATCTATACATTTTTACATAGCTTATTGAACCTTTTTTCATATAAAGGAACCATATTGCACATTACATCACTACATATTACAAACAAAAAACGTTTTTGGAGTCTTTTTTATTATTTGTTTGTAATATGGAGTGTGTTTGCAAAAAAGTTTTTAATTTTCACTTTTTAGTGGTTCACTTGTGCTTACCCCCTCACAGTGAAGGGGCGTGATATAATGTTATGAAATGGTGTAAACAAACATGGGATTTCAGCAATCCCAGTCCATTTGCTATTATTTATTTCGGAGTTCCGTTGCCTATCTCCTAAGTTCTTCATCAGATCTTCACCAAACCTTCTTCCTTTCAGAAAGTACTCTTCCAAAAACTACCCAAATCACATCAAGTATGCCTATAAAATTTGAAGAGTTCTCTCAATTTCTCTAGGATCCCATCATCAGATCCCGACTTGATGATTGATACACTGTCAAGAGAAAAAATAAATTCAAATCGCTCCAGACATCTTCGAGTAATCCGGGAAAATACATAAAAAAAACGAAGTCTTCGACGACTTCGTTTTTTTTTATGTATTTATGGTTAACCGATTTTCTTGTGGTTCTTGAGAAAGGTTTTAATATGTAATTTTTACGCGGGCGATGGCGCGGACATCAGCTAGTAACACATTAAAAAATCCTAAAAATGTATTAAATTTTAACCATCTTTGTCTCCCTATATCATCTAAACTACTGGACCGATTTACATAATTATTTCACAAAAAAAGGGTTTTAAGTTAAGACCAACATTTTGACATTATATCTCAACTAACAATTAACTTTATATATAGTTCCGTAATTATATGACTCAGTAGTTTTTACCTTTCTAATCAGTCTTACTTGACTTCAATACTAATTTGACGCTAAATTATCATACTAATAAGATTCTACCGAGATTCTGATAAAAAATTACTTAATTACATTTTTAAGTTACTATCACTTTTCAAACATTAAATCAATCTATACGACTCATATAACACTCTCCGTACGGCCACTACTTGCACCCTGGTGCGGAGATAGGGTCTTGTCACCGACAGTCTAGACTCTCCCTCGTGCATCGCACTACCCTCCAGGCTCTTCGACACTCCCGGCACCAACAGCACCACCCTCGAACCAGGTCTTCGCAGCACACCTCCACGATTTCCGACGTCGACTGTTCTTGTCAACTCATCTGGTCCAGGATATACCTGCAGGATTCTGCCGCGTGGCTATGTGTATCTCGGTAGGTTGTGGTCGACGAACAGCACGACATCCCCCACTTGCAAGACTGTGGTGCAGTATCTTTCTTTTGACTTCCTTGGCAGTAGCATTTATGGGCCGTTATTCCCGCAGCCAACGTTGCCAGAAGTGATTGCTAAGTCGCTGCCTCGTCTTCCAGATGTGTTTGTCCTCGTATTCGTCGTCTTGAAAGCTGCTGACTCTCGGTGCGCCGCAGAATCGTCCGAGTGAGTTGACGGTGGAGAGGGAGGAAGTGAGCTCGATGTGAACACCCCTTGTTGTTAGGCATGTGAATAAGCCATCCCATCCTTCTCTTGACGCTTTGCTGCTGTGATGACCATAGGGCCGAAATGATCGACTCCTGTGCACATAAAGTGTGGATTTCCGTGCATCAGAAGGAACCTCAACTGATTTTAAGACATTATAAAACTTAAGAGGACGGGTATTTATCGCCAATTTACCTTTAATTTAATCCCGACGTTTCGACCGGATTGCACCAGCCTGAAGGGGAGACTGAAGTATTGGAGGTACCGCGACAGCAAAGTGAAGGCGTTTATTCAACTACCCTCACTCATCTTCATAAATGTTAACCCCGCCCGCCGTCCTCTTAAGTTTTATAATGTCTTCTGATCGTGAAAGTTTAAAAAAGGACAATTGATTTTAAGACCTTAATATACCAATACTTTTTGCAAATACATGATTATAATTATGATTTTCAGATGATTCGCTGAACGAGATGGTGCCGCTGGAGAACTTGGGCCACGACTATACCACGAGCATGAGACTTACAGTCATACCGCTTGCCTTCGTGTTCGTGGACATCGGTCACCAATACAACAAATCTGTTGAAGCTGTGAGACGATTTATTTTTTCCTTATTTTCATTTAAAATACGTAAACCGTTATTTGCTACTGAAAGTCGATTTGTGGCTGAAGCCGAAGTCAAAGACAATCAATTGGCTAAAGGTTTATGTTGACGGATATAATATACGTCTTAACGAGTTGATTAATAGTTATTTGTTATACAATAGTGCAAAGTTGTTTTATAACCGCGTGCTCAATTTTGATGACCGAGCAAGCGAAGGTTTCTAAAATTGAATTACGGGCGCAGCGAGTGATTCTAAAATAGAATCCTGAGCGTTGGTGAGGGAATAAAAAAACACAAGGTGAAAAATCTTTGCACTCGAGTGCAGCATAACTTTTTATCGCACCTCAGCAAGAAAATGACTAAATGCAAAAAAAAGCATTTGCGCATTATTATCAGTTTCAGTTAATTATGTTGCCGTCAATTAAACTTTCTCGTCGCTAGAACCACTCATTTTAGGCTTTTCAGTTGTTTTCAAGTTTCTTGTTTTTATTAACCTTACTAACGATATTAAAAAATATTGTATGATAAATTCGGCGCCATGAAGGTAGAACGTAGAAGTAAATAGGTTTAATGATGTTTTAATTCACAAACTTAGTGCACACGATGTCTTAATTTAATTTACTTTATCGTATAGAGAATAAACACGGCTTTTGCACTCAGATATCGAAGAGCAAAAAGAAGGGAGAAGATAAATTATTTTTCAAGTAGTAAAAAATAAATAACACATTTAAATAATGTAAATTAAAATATAAATAGATTCTTTATGTGTTCCTTTCGTTAATTTTCGATGTTTCTTAGAAACGTCCGGTCATAACTACGGCCCATTCTGGTCGAAGCCTACAGCTTGTCTGAAGATGGCCGAAGCCAAAAACGACGGTTTCGTCTGACACTATTCACTGTTATGAAACTATGAGAAACACAAACCTTAATATCTATACTGATATTAAATAATAAATATCGCTGGACATTACACACAGCGCTATCTAGTGCCACACTAGATAGCGCTGCTAGCAAGGCTTGTGTCGTGGTCACCAGACAGTTGATATACTACAGATATACTTTTTGTAGAAGAGAAGCAGAAGAGTTTGTTTGTTTGGTTGAACGCGCTAATCTCAGAAACTATCGGGAATTAAAAAAATGATTTTGCGTTGGATAAGGCTATAGGCTATATAACATCACGCTATGACCAATAGGAGCGGAGCAGCAATAAGAAATGTTGCTAGCGGGAAAAAAGCTTCCATTGAGCAAGCGACGCTGACGAAGTCGCGGGCAGAAGCTAGTTATCGATAAAATCATTTTACCTAAAGCAGGCGTAAATATTTGTGTACGAACTGCCTTCAACTCAGTGCCCGTGGTCCAACTCGCTCTTGATCGGTTACTGATCTTCCCAAGTGCAGTGGCCGTCAAACCATTATATTTGCTGACAGCACGGTAATGGTACCATGCAATAATAAAAATAAATATGAAAATTATATAAATATTGTCTTATAACATATTTTTTACTGGGGGAGATTATGCAATTCGTAGGAATTCAATTCTCCTCACCAAAACCAACAAACATTTGAACCTTTCGGAAGCACTAGGTATCAGTACTGCAGACTTGAAAAAATTGTTGAGGGAGCGCTTCTTAGGCAGTCTGAATAAATACGGTGCTAGGCAGTCTTTTGTCAGGCGGAAACAAGGCGCGTCTTCAACGGTTGGGCTGGTTTTGGTGTATTCTTGCAGTATACTCAAATGGACCCAGACGGAACATGATGCCTTTGCTAGAAGGTACGCACACTGCTGACCGCAAATCGAATACATAACCCACGTCGGTGATGGGACTGTATATCCCGCGGAAGTGCGGAGGTCGTGGCTTTTTAGAAACATTATTTCTGGGTGTTCTAGTCTGGCTAACAGGGAGTACTTGCATAGACACAACCTCAAGATTATCCACCACCAACTTGCTTTGAAGTACAACCTTGTGGAATTAGAAGTGTCATACTATGCTTTTTAGTGCTAGTTTATCTATACATACCTATTATAAAATGGTTGTGACTGAAAAATCTGTACCTACATTGAAGATTAAAAATAAAACGAAAAAAAAACGACCGACGCGCCTTGGCCTCCGTACGCCCAGTGCATCTCAATTGATTTTGACTATATTTCTGCTCCGTTTTTTAGGCCGTAGCAGAACAATACAGAATGCTGTGTGTGTAACATTAAATGAATCCTTTTATTTATATTTCAGACCCGCATCGTGCCACCACGTGTGAACGTATGTGTTTCATTATTTAATTAAAAACGTATGAGTCGGCTCCCATTTTCGTTAGCGTACAGCAAACCGTTAGTCGACATCGACGTCGTCTTTAGACATTCTGACAGCAACACCAGGTGGCAGAATGTGCTTGTCGTATGCTTGTTAACAGCATTATTATTGTTAGTGCACCTGATCAATTAAAGGAAAATAATAATTAATTGTTGACTCCAAGAGCATACCTCCTATGTGGCTCACTGCACAGGCTAAACACTATACCGTGTAAACTTTATGAACTATCGAATGTTCTCGTGCAGAGTAACGGAGGGAAACACGTTGAGTTTACTTGCTGAAACGTCGAGGGCAGTCGCGATCGTGTTCTCTAAGAGTGAATCCTGAATTTAATTTCTGTTTTTCATACATATAGGATGTAAACCACCTCATCACAAAGCCGTTAACCAAGCATTATGTACATCAAATTATGTAATTTTACGCAAAAAATATTGCTGGGATACAACTTTTTTTTTTGAGGTTATAAATCGTATTTTGTGCTAGAACTCAATGTAACGCACTTAAAACATTGTGCTGATGGATGGACAGAATAGTACGGGGGTCGTGGGGATGTTAAAAGTTAAAACCTTAAAAAAAAAACTTGTATTAAAAAAAAACTTGTCAAAAAGTTGTAACTTTGACCCCCCATATCTACGTAACTAGAAGGTTCCCAGGTATGGTGTAGAACAAAAAAATAATCGCAACGATGGGGAAAACAAGTGCCTTTCGGCTTCGTGAAGAGGTGTTTTACACCCTTTTTGGCGCAACATCGCCGAACGTGATAGTCACGAAATATTAATTTAGCAAGGCAATTAATACATTAACGGCAGTTTTCTATTGCTCATAACTGATGGTTAATATGCCTACTTCTGTAGCTATCAGTGGTTTTTAACCGACTTTTAAAAAAGCAGGAGGTTCTCAATTCGGATGTTTCTATTTTTTTTATGTTTGTTCGCGCATAACTCCGTCGCTTGCCAATCGATTTGAAAAAATATTTTTTTGTTGGAAAGGGTAACTATGCTAAATGGTCCCATAGTCACCAAGTCGGGATCTGATGATGGAATCTTGGCGAAATCGAGGAAACTTCAAATTTTATAACCATTTTACTATCACATCTGATGATGAAGCCAAGAGTCACGGAACTCCATAATGAGACAATGTATCCCAGTCGTGTTTGGGCTTGTTGTAATTGTAACGGTATGCACTTTCCATGTGTACCAAGCACATGTGAACCACAAATGTGAAAAATAAAAACTTAAAAAAAAAGTGAAAAATAATTTTAGCTTCTGAAGTCAGTGAGACCTTTGTTTGAAAAATTGAATTTTTTGTCACCGACTTCAGAAGCTAAACTTTTTTTTTTTAAAGTCGGTTTTATTAAAAAAAAAGTTTTTATAAACAAATAATATCCTACCTTACCATTATAGCGTCACCTACCTGCCATTTGATTCATAGAAAAATAAAAGAAAGGTATTCTGTGACGTTTTGTTTCTAACCGCAACCTACCGAAACCAATTAGTGCGTTTTTGAAAATAGCCGTAATAATGTATTTCATATATTTCAGGAAACTATTCCGGAAAACCTGAGTATTGATTACAAAGTACTAGAAAAGTACGTGAAGGTCACCATCAAGTTCCACCCGCTGCTCGAAGAAAACTTCAACCGCTACTACATATACTTTTGGCATGATAGTACCCAAAACAAATTTTTACCGATTTTCCTCAATCTCAGTAAGTTCAGCCAAAACTATTTAGCTTACCAATATTTATTTTAATGGGTGCCTTTTGGTGATTCTCGGCACCCTCACAAAATGGTGTAAAAGTATAGTTCGTTTTGATACAAGTGGAATGTTTGTTATTGTGTTCAAGGCGGAATTAACACCCGAGCTGTAGGCGAGGTTGTTTCTGAGTCGAGAACTGCAATAACAATTGAGGCCATGAGAACCATAGTGGCCTAACTCATTTTATTACAATATTGAGTTTATGATTTTTTTCAGTTCAAATTGACCATAAATTTTAATATTGTAATAAAATGAGTTATGCCACTATGGTTCTCATGGCCTCAAGAACCATAGTAGCCTAACTATTTTTTTTACAATTTTGATTTTATGATATTTTTCAGTTCAAATTGATCATAAACTCAATATTGTAATAAAATGAGTTAGGCCACTATGGTTCTCATGGCCTCAATTGTCCACGTGTATCAAACGACCTTTTTAAATAACGTCATATAGTAATAAAAAACTACGATAATAATATTGACAACCGACTTCGACATTTAGATAATCATGTTTATCTATGACATTCTATTTATAAATACAATTTGAATATTTAAATAGCGTTTAAGCCGTAAAGATGAGCGTTGCTGTGCCAACATTAAAAAAAAAACATTCACCTCTGACTATAGGACTTGAACCAATTTGGATGAAATATGGGCTAAAACTGGTTCTAATCGCATTACGATTATGCTACGGCCAGACTTGTAGGCGAAGATTCGTGTTCGCGTTGTCGCGATAAAAGTTCGTGTTCGCTCTATGACGAAGTGATTGGCCACACTTGGAAAAACCTTTCTACTGTCGCGATAATCTAGAATGTCGCGATAATTCATTAGCGGGAAAACATGGAAGAAGCGGTTGCGATGTATCACATGGCGGCTAACAATTATTTACTACATCTTTCCTTATCCTCTCATTATTCCAATCCGTGATTAAAAAGTTCAATCAAACACGTTCAAACCTCTCAGAGTATCGCAGTCAACTTAAGCGCGCGAAGTGTAGCCAACCACACGAACTTTGTCGCGACAAAACCCTTTGATGTGCGGCAATTTACCGACAGCGGCGCGAAGGCTTTCGTATTCGCGAAGTTTATCGCGATAGGACGAATTCTTTGGCCATACGTGTCGCGACAACGCAAATCTTCGCGTTATCGCGATAGTGTAGCCCCAGCATTTGGTATAACATGCAATTAATTTTTCTCATTTGTTTTTATCATTTACCTACACGTGTACAGGAATAAAAAAACCCACTGATCAGAACAATGATATATAAAACTATAGATACGTTGCCCGCGCTCTGTAGTGGCAACATGAATGCAAGGCAAGTGCCGGACTTTCATTTAATCGCGTACCAACCAGTGCCGCGGCAGTACTTGACATTGAAATAACTTTTGTGTATAACTTCCACAAACAACGAAACAAAAATGCCGTCCTGTGTTTTTAGGACATGTCAAAACTATACTTTAACTGTGAAAGATAGAAAAGTATCATTTCATGCGTAAGTCTCAAGAAAAAAATATTTTATTTTATTTTTTTCGATGCCTTCTTTGCCTGAGGTAAGTCACGTGCCGTTAAGGGAAGATGACAACGAAATTAAAGAAATATATTTATCTCTCTCTAACAACAAAAAATCCGTAGATGACGTTTAATTTTCTTTTCCTTTCTTCGTGCGTCTAAGTAGCTATCTAACTACCGACAGTATTTACGCTGTTTTCGACAGCCGTCATGTTCATGCATGACGCGTCTATTTATTTTTTTTTTTTATTTATTTTTTTTTTTTTTTTTTTTTTGGGTATTTTTGCCTGAAATAAAACACTATTTATTTTTATTTTATTTTTATTTTATAATACGTCATTGGATCAGAACTATAATTATACGACGTTGGTGTTTTATTTTTAAATTCAGCAAAACAATATACGTCTACTTATACGGTGTAAATATTTTTAGCTCATTCAAATTGTGTTTATAAATAGAATAGTATAAATAAACATGATTATTTTTAACTAATACTTACTTTTGAGTAAGTATTAGTTAAAAATAACATTTAACATTTAAGTGTGTTCTGAATTCAAAAAAATATAATTAAAAATAATTGGCTGTTTAGCGGCTTCATACCTTAACTTCTCCTTCAACTTGGCGGTGCATTTCATTAACACCACTGAAAGCCCAACGGTGTCAGCACGACCACGTCGTCTTGTTCCACAAATTCAGTTTAACATTTTTATCCATAAATTGAAGCTTTTCCTTTTAGACAAATGCTACTATAGTATAGGCGAATACTTAAATGATAAATTATGATTTACTATCTAATTGTTTCTATAAATACATTTCTAATATCCAATAAATAAACATAAGAGCGTCCATAAAATAATTAATACACAAAAATAATGAGAAATTAATAAAACAATGATAAACAATTTAAAAAATAAATGGTTTTATATTAAGTAATTAACTAAGAAATAAATCTATATAAGACAATTCAATAATGATATTGAGGGTCTTCAATAATAAACGTTGTGTTGCTCTGAAATAACAAAGTTTATTTTAACATAAGTTTAGATACCTACACTTTTTAATGACTAAGACAATACGAATCATGTGTATCTTACCTGAAATAACAAAGAAACGACATTTAAAGTTTATTATTACACTTGTCGATCCCTTTATCACTAAATTATAATATTTTATTGTTTACGTTCTTTTAATCATATTAACCTCACTTTCGCTTTACTTCAAAATCCGACTGCTTTATCTACCGTACCGCCATGACACTTGTAATGACAGTAACGCCATCTAGTTCTAATGAAGATAAAACAGTAACTGTTTTATCTACGAACAAATAAAGAAATACTAATTTCTTTACATCTATATAATTTATGAAACAATAATAATAATTATAACTGTTAAATTAATTCTGCATTAGTAAAACAGCATTATTTACTAAGTGCAAAAAAAGGCCAGTATTCTTCCTCCTCTCTCCTACTAAATCTATCTGTGCCCGACAGGGTCCATAATTGTGACTAAGTATATTTTTTTCTTCCATCTTTATACATTACTAGCTTCTGCCAGCGGCTTCGCCCGCGTGAAGTTTCAAAAATGTCCCATGGGATCTTACTACCGGGATAAAAAGTATCCTATGTGTTAATCCAGGTTATAAACCATCTGTGTGCAAAATTTCATCCAAATCCGTTCAGTAGTTTTTGCGTGAAAGAGTAACAAACATCCATACATCCATACATCCATACATCCATACATCCATACAAACAAACTTTCGCATTTATAATATTAGTAGGATAGGATGGTACGCAATAATGAATTGAGAAATTGAGAAATAAATTATATGTCGTGTAACTGTTTTAGACACAGTTTTTCTAAATGATATTTTTCTTTAATTTCATTCTCTTGAAAAATGTTATTGCGGTTCCTAAAATACTTTGTTTCATGTATGTGACCTCTGTAAGCGTCCACGTGTGTGTACAGCACAGACGCAGACAAAGCTGACACCGCTGGTGCTGTACGCAATGCCGGGGCAACTGCTCAACCACACCGTCGTGCTGTACACGTGTGAGCAGTGCACGCTGGAAGGCGTCGTCCTGCGCGCCGCTGACGGCTCTTTTGGCAACCTCGAGCGCGCCAAGTACAGCCTGCACAGCATGGACGAGTACGTACGTACACGTACTTTCACACACCCACACTACCCATTAATCCACCCACACACATAGAAATAGTAAAGTTTGGCTACTTGAAATCGACCTACCTTTAATATTTCCCTTTTGAAGTCATTCTAGCAAAAGTTGTTTTTCGAAAATCTCGAGATCTACTGGGCGCATGAATTTAATTATTCGGTCACATTGGCCCGAGCCTGAGAGGAGGAATTAAATACCAGTCGATATGAGACTTTTTTCGGTTGGGAAATCATAAATGATATTTATTCAGTAAAGTAGGTTACTGGCAACTGCTCTGATATCTGGATTGCTCTCGTTTGCTTTATCCACTTTCATCATCTTGATTTTTTTTCGGTTTAATGTGAGTCCACCAGCGATTTCGAGTATCCGTAACAAATTACTGTTATCCTCCTTAGACGACGCCTAGTGGTTTTACGAGCCCTTTAATTATTTCTACTAATTAAGAATCCCCAACTGTTTCCGAAGTATTCAGATGGTTCCGAAAGAAGTCAACGTGACAGTCGGGTACTTCGATTACATAGATCTAAAACGGCTCTGATGGGTAAAAGTGTATTTTGCATGGCCCCAAAATTATACAACAAGGTACCAAAGGCATACAAAGATTTGAATATAAATAGTTTTTGTAAAACATGAAGAAACTTTTATTAAATAAATGCTACTATAATGTTGCCGATCATTTAAATGATGTATGTTTGACATTTGACATTATTTTATGTATTAATTTACGTAACTTATGACTTGACTGTACTATGACATTTTATTTGCTTTTTGTTTATAATAATTTTAGTTTTTGTTCTCTTGAAATGATTGAAAATTTTGACATTTATTATTATGGGCTCATTATATATATATTTAATTATAACTTTTATAATAATAATAATAATATTTGTTTATTTATGGCAACTAGGCCCAATTGTTAGTAACATTATTCCTAAAAACTATTGTTAGTAAACAAAAACTGAAACAAAAACAAAAGTTGAGAGGTTAGGTCTGCCGTCAATAGCATAGTTACAGTAAGTCGGGTTTTTGTCAAAAATGAGTTAGATATACAGCCGTGATCGCGATAACGAGATCTACAAATTAAATCTTACCCATTTTTTTGTATCGCTTTTTAAACCAAAATTAGCAATTAAAAATTTGCAGTAAGTCAAGCATTTTTTTTACATCACAAAGCATGATTACAGTCGGTACACTTACTGCAGAAGTTCTTATTCAGTCTCCTCGGCCAAAGTACAGTATGACATCTATACCACTAATATGTTAAGTCCTTTATTGTATACAATTGGATATGAGCCTAGCAAAAAGACATTATGAAGATATACTGTTTTGATCCTGAGCAGTTTCCCAATATTTACTAAATGAGTGATCTAGTCATAAAAGCAGTATGTTGCGATACTGTAATTTTGTTTAGTAGATGTCTCTTTCAGGTTACATAAAATACAGACAGTAAGATGCGATACTGCATTTATGCTTAGTAACGATCCTAAGCGTAGGTTCCAGAATACTTACCACAAAGACAGTTTGATGCGATAATGCGTTTATGATAAGTAACGTAATCTGATCGTACATAAAGTTACTTATTATACTGAGAGCATGAACCTATGATAATGGATTTCCGTGATTTTTACAAATTTTGTGACTTTCATTCTGAACAGAAAATGCGTGCAATGAAAGACCGGGAATACGTTAAGAATTTCGCTGTGGTCAAAGTAGTCCGTGGAGAGTTCAATTTATTCTTCAAAAAATCTCATGATGATGAGGAATTTAGGACCTTTAACTTTTTACAAGCCAGAATTTTAAAAAATAAGCAGTTTCTTTGTGCTGAACAGAGAAGTTCACCAAGGGGTTGTCGCCTCTTCACGAAAAGAGATAATTGTCAAAGATCTCATTCCCTTGATGTTACCCAGCCGAAGGCAATTCTGGTTTGACTTGCCGGTTGACGATGCGTCCTTGAATCTTTCCAAGGAATTTGAAGATTAGTTCTCGCCTTTTTGTTTTCGTAGGAGTTGATTCCTAATTAACTGAATATTTTAATTTAAATTTAAAAACGTTTTTCTATAACAATGTAACAATTGTTATAGAACGTTTTATGTTTTATCCCAAATGCTTATAATTTTTGTTATTAACGGCTAAAGTATCTATAATTATGATCCTTATGTTTTGGTCGACAAATCTATAAGTGTTGATTTGATACCAGATAGGATTTTATTTAGAGCTACTTTTAATTCATTTTGCATATTCTGTGATTCTAAAATAGTTAGTATTGAGAAGACTGAATAAATACATCTTAAGTTAACATGAGTTGAGTTATTAAAAAAGAAAATTAAATTCTTAGTAATTGTGCCATTTTTAACTGAAAAGACTGGATAAATTAAGTAAAGTTAAGGAACGTTATTTTGTTATTTGTTATACGTGATCATAAGGGCTACCTAATTGTAAGAAAGAAGTGTGATTTAAACTAAATTCTTATTTCATTCACTAATTTAGTGAATTACTTATTCTAAATGTGTCATGATTCGTTAAATTTTATTGCTAGGTTATTTTCAACAACAGTTAAGAATATCTCACTTCACTCATCTAACAACATTATAACATTTTTCAAATACATTTATTAAAACCTATTATAACTAATTGTTTTATTAAAACTGCAGCCTGATAAAATAAAACTTATAAATAAATAATCAAATGAATTTATGACTAGATTTATATGGTTACTTAGCACAAAGACAGTAAAAACACACTTCCTGTATTTATGCTAAGTGTTCCTTAACAGAGAGCCTCTAGGAGATACTTAGTATAACTAAAATAATGAATGTATTTTGTCTTTCAATTACTCAGTATTGGTTTCCAAATATGTAATAGAAAGATGCTGAAGTCATCTTTTGTTTAAGATATCAACCGTCATGATCTGATAACAAACAAAGGATTTATGGAAGATTTTCGTACCAAAACTTTAACCGCGTTTATCTCGAAACCGCCTAAAGCATACTTACTGCAACTATGCTATTGACGGCAGAGGTGTAGGGTCTTCTGACCAGCACCTTCACAGCGTGCGACAACCAAGGTGCGTCAAACTTATCAATCAACATACTTAGGATGCCGTTAGAGCTAGACCACGCACTCGACAAGATGGAGTTTGTCTTTTTTTATTACTTAATTTTTTTGACAAATTTGTATAATTTGTTGACATTTATTATTATTTGCTTTTTTTAAATTTTGATTTCTAATCTTTTACTTTTTGACATGTATCATTTTGAGATTTTATTATTAGTTGCAATTTGTTTTATTTTTTATTTTTTTTTACAGACACGAGGAAAATCACTTGTATGTTTTTGTAATGTTAGCTTAGACATTTAGTATTTTCCATTAATTTCAATTCCAGTGACTGAAAAGATATATTAAAAAAACTCATTTTTCCAATTTTAAACATTTGCACGCCATGTATGTGGCAAAACATGTCTGAACGATTTTCTGTATTTACTTTATCCTACATGCACCTTTTTTACTGTATGTGACACATGTTTTGAGCAAATAAAATAATTATATCTTAAGTATCTTATCTTAAAAATCAGTGGTGTAGACACTTGAATTACTGAGTCTGTGAGTACATCTAAACACTTGTGCAGGCACAAGTTGGTCGAGTTCGCGTTCGGCACGATTAAGACGAGCGACTTTGGTGACTACTTCCTCATCATGCTGAACGACGTCGGCGCAGAGGAGCGGATCAAAGCTATCAGTATAAAAGGTAAATTCATTATTATTTACCAAAACAGTCCAACTCAGAATCTTTAAATTTTTTGGAAAATTTCCAATCCATTTTGGTACATACTACCAAAATGTTCAAACATACTTATTATATTCCAATAGTTTTACAAAGTGTTTCAATCCACATTTGCAATATTCGGGCCAAATAACCCAATTCACAAATTAACAATTTCTAACACACAATTTCAAAGATACGCGCCTTATTGAGTAGAGCTGCATTATTATACTATTCAAATTAAAATTTAACTAACGAAGTAAGAAACAACCAAGCAAGCTGAAAATATCATCACCTTCTTGCTCTTGTAGTTTTATTCTCCCCTGTCATTACTCATACCTACAATACATCCGTCTTTTCTTTAGTCTTCTTCTCCCTCCACCCATCAAAATTTATGTTGATCACTCTTTTAGTTACATGTGTTCTATCACTCTTCATCACATGTTCAAGTGATTAATCATTTATTGTTATTGCAGCACCAGGTGAGTCAGGCTGAAGTATCTAAAGCATTATAGTCATTTGGTAATAGGATTAGGACCAGCCCAAGAAAATTCAAATTGTAATTAATTTGATGACACCTCTACTAGCCTCCAAGATATAGGCGCAGCCTAGTTTGAGGACCCCTGTTTTCTAAATATTTATGTTAAAATTTAACTTGTTACGATATTGTACACAACAAATGAAAAATGATGAATGCCTATGGCAAGTCCGCCTCTGCACTATGTGCTTGAAGTGTTAATTAAATAAATAAACTAAGTTTATTTCGTTACAACTAATAGGTCTTTGTTTATTTTACAGAAATTGGTAATTTTTGTTGGTTTTATTGACGTATTGTGTTTGTGATATTGAAATAAACAAGATGGACAACTTGATAAAACAGCTTGAACTTCCTCCCGTGACCAGAAAGATGGCGTATTATTTGGCACAAGAAGCTTTGCCATGTGGCAGCATTGCCACGTCGGATTTTTCTTACATAGATAGATTTTTATCATTATTTGTAAATTTACTGTCACCAATTTATAAATTTTATAAAATGTGTTTAAATAAATATTAAATCTATATATTTACATTTATATTTTTTTTGTAGATTCGTGTAAGTATTAAATGCTAGCTAGTACCCGCGACTTCGTTCGTTTGGAAATTTTGATACGTGTAGGAGACTGCCTCGTTGATCGAGTGGTCGCAAGCGCAGCAATTAAGCTTGAAGTCCTGGGATCGATTTTTGGTTTAAGCAGTGTTGAAAAATAGTGTATATTTTAATTGCATAAAGTTATGACGGTGATAATTTGGAGGTCACGTTGTAAGCAAGGATATGCTTGCGTTAGGTGACCCCGCTCTAACCGTGTCCAAGGCGCGTTCGTGTTCCACGCGCGCCTCAAGGAGACGTCAGCAAAATGTAATTGCTGAAAGTCTGGGCGGCAGAGGACCGAAACCAAATTAAATGGCGTTGAGGTGACTATATAGCACCGTGCCGATACTAACTGTGTTAAATTTTGAAGTTTTTGGGCACTGAACAACCAACATATAATTGCCCGTGTGTAGTGTGTAGTACTTTTATGTTTTCGCCTTGGGCGATATGTGGGTGTACGATCTGTTGATCGTCATTGTGAAAGCAAATTGAAATGATACGTTATTTGGATTTGGAATAACGGGAATGCGGGGAATTGAAACACTCTCTCTTTTTAGAGCTCCGTTTTTGTAATGTTAAATTTTGTATGGCCAAAAATGTTGTATAACTTTTGAGTATCTGTTAAATATCTAAGTAAATTGTAAGTGCTACTTAAATTTTGAGTTACATTTCAGTATTCGGGGGTAAGTGCATCAAGGTTTTGCATCAGCAGATTTGGAACGACAACTTTAAGCTCTTGATGATGGAACGGCACGTCCACTAACACTGGGAGTTGAGAAATTTATCGGGGTAGGTAGTACCATCGTTTTCTGTGGAGGGTGGAACACCGCAGTGTCGTCGTAGCGGCTTGATGAGATGTCAGCAAAAAGAAAGGGGTCCGCAAGGGCCGATGCCTGCCGGGGCTGCGGAACTGTTCGAAAGAGATACCGTGGCCTTGGAATAAAAAGGACTAAGGAGGAACATGGATGGGTTTTAGTCAGTAAAAGACTCGCACTCCCTTCCGCTCCGCCCAGAGCGGGAAGGGTCATTTGATGATTACCCATCCAAAAAAAAAGGCACTACCATCATCATAAGCCATCACAATGTCTATGGATGTGTATACTTTTAAATAGCCGACGATCTCGAAATTTAATTTTGGTTTTGTTTGCTGACCCACTCATTCTTTGACGACTGCACTTCCCTCTCACACAACCACTGTTTACTTTTTATATTTACCTCTAAATTTAGAAAAAGTTCATCCTGTAGTTACAGGGAAAATTCTTCGGAAAATAAAATTTTCCCAACTGCGTCCGATTCCAGGCGGCCCTTTCCCATTTCCAGTAGCTTGTTCCCTGCGTCTGGGATACACGCTAAGAATTTATATTTCCGCCCAAGTAACTGGTGTAAGGCACCACCATACAGTAAACGAATATTTGACTTATGAACTCATTCGTAATGGGTAAGTGCCTTTATTCCTATTTTGTAGATGTTACTTGTTTCTAATTTTATTACTTTATTCTACAAACGAGTTTTTAATTAAAAAATGATACTATGTTCAAAGATAATATTAAATGTTTCTTAAATGTTTTGTTAAATTTTTAACTACGTACCTAAATTACGAGTACAAATTGTTAGATTTTTTAAGTTCGCATGGCTGAAAGAAGAAGAAAACAAGAAATTAAAGAATCTTGAATCTGACTGTAGGTACTGTACAAAACACAGTTTACATTTATGATTGACTAGCTTCTGCCCGCGACTTCGTTCGCGTAAAGTTTTGATATCGCAACGCATCGCCTGCTCAACAGAAGCTTTTTTCCCGCTTGCAAGATTTCTTATTGCTGCTCCGCTCCTATTGGTCACAGCGTGATGTTATGTAGCGTCTGATTCTGTAAGATTAATTAAATACGCAGTTACGAATTGTGACATATTTCCGCTTAAACTTATATTGTCACTTACGGGATATCTTCCGTGATTATTTATTATTTTGAGCTCCCGATAATTCGACGCTGTTGCAAGCGCCATGATCGCGGGTTGACTGGAGACTCTCATTATTTTTCGCGATTATTTTGCACAATTTTGTTAAAAGTTGTCGAAATGGGAAAGTTGCCAAGTGGGACGTACCCAAAAATGTATCGTAGGTAATTAAAAAAAAAACAGTGATTCCATATAGCTCCACCGTGTGGGTATTGCTCTTTTATTAGGAACAGCAGCGGCTCTACGTGAGAGTGTTGGGTGTGCTGTAGTGAATATGTTGTTACCCATTTTTTGACTGATAAGGTGTCCGCGAGTGGTAATCCTCTGCCGCTCTCCGCAGTGGTCTACATGGAGTGCATCCGTCAGGCGGCGACGGTGGGAAAGCCGTTGGACATAAGCACGACGTACGAATGCACCGCCACCAATGCCAGCTGCGAACTGGTGGACGTGTTCTGCCACGGAAAGAGCATGCTCGCGTCCGGCGACGTAGAGCACATCGCCACTGCCAAGCGCATCCGCCTCAAAATAGCGAGGTGAGTGCACCCTCATCCCTCACTCCACACACGTCCAGAGTCCAGACCCAAGGCTGCGGGAGAGTACTGAGAACATGTTCTATACAGAAAACGAATAATAGCGCTCAGCTGAAATACCAAAAGAGAAATAAAATATTTATTTAGCACCGAATCGCGTGTAAGGACGCCATTTTTTCAGTTAAGGGCCTTGTACGACTTACGGTCGTCCGGAATTATTCGTATAAAGCCACGTCGCCATACACGGGGAGAAACGCCATTCGTAATCATTCTCATTTCAACCAAAAGTCGTCCACTGCTGGACATAGGCTTCCCTAAATGTCGCCACTTTGACCGGTCCCGTGCGACTCGCATCCAACGGATTCCCGCAACCTTCACCAGGTCATCGGTCCACCTACTGGGAGGTCGTCCCACGCATCGTCTTCCGGTTCGTGGTCGCCACTCCAGAACTTTTCAGCCTCATCAGCCATCCGTTCTGCGAGCAATGTGCCCGGCCCACTGCCACTTAAGTTTGGCAATTTTTCGGGCTTCGGACTATTTTGCGGGCTTGACCTTGGTTCTCTCGCGGATGTCTTCATTTGTGATTCGAACACACAAGAAAACTCCGAGCATAGCTCTCTCCATCGCTTTTTGTGTGACTTTAAGCCTTCCGATAAGGCCGCATGTGAGCGACCACGTGTCGGTCCCGTATGTAATCACTCACACATCATTAGTAAGATGAAATGTCGTCGCCCGCTGTTTTACACGCTTCTGTTATTATTCGACTAACTTCTGCCCGCGACTTCGTTCGCGTGAATTTCCCGCTAGCAACATTTTTTATTGCTGTTTCGCTTCTATTGGTCATAGCGTGATGTTATATAACCTATAGCCTTCCTCGATAAATGGGCTATCCAACGCAAAAGGAATTTTTCAATTCGAGCCGGTAGTTCCTGAGATTAACCAAACAAACAAACTCTTCTGCTTTATAATTATATATGGTATAGATTTAAATCGATAAGATATTTTATCTTCGCCTGATGATTTCTTAAGTGGCAGTTTTCTAACAACATTAATAAATTCGTCAGAGGATGGTCTGACGCTGGTGATTCAGGTACTGCACGCCACGCTTCCAGGTTCCCTGCTTGCCAAAAATAACAAAAGATCCTGTACCACGGGAATGGAGCAAGTTGGCAAGAAAGTATTATAACAGTTTAGCTCCGCTGTTAAAAGAACACCGGTCCCAGCGCGAACAAATTTTTGTTGATATTTTTTTAATTTTTATTTTATTACCAGTATATCTCACACATCATCACATCATCTCATTTCTTTACTTTAAATTAGTGTTATAATCACAATTTTACTATTTTGTTATTATTATTTTTATGTGTTGTCCTGTCGGGCTAATAAATGCTTTTTCTTTCTTTCTTTATGTAGCCGGTTATGTTTTTGGTTTCAAATTGTAGTCCAGCTTGATTCTTTATCACCTTCAAATAACAATCTACAGGGTGTAAACCACCTCATCAAAAAGCAGTTAACCAAGCATTCTGGACATCAAACTAAGTAACTTTACGCAAAAAATATTGCTGGGAACATTTTTTTTGAGGTTATAAATCACGTTTTGTGGTAGAACTCAATGTAGTACTGGGGTCGTGGGGGTGATAAAAGTTAAAACCTTACAAAACAAACTTGTACTTTAAAAAAAAAAAAAGTTGTAACTTTGACGCCCCATATCTCCGTAACTAGAAGTTTCCCAGGTATGGTGTAGAATGATCGCGATGATGGGGAGAACAAGTGCCTTCCGGCTTCGTGAAGAGGTGTTTTACACCTTAAATACCATTTGTGGCAAACAAAGACATTCAAATAAATGATGAGCTATAGACTGGACAAGATGAAGAAACTAACATTCCAATAACTTGTTACACCTTCTGTAGCAAAATTGTTCAGTCTGGTGCGAAACGGGTCGCATTAATGCGATATAACGTTGAATGAAAGAAAACATTTCTTAAAAAAAGGATATTTCTGTTAAAAAGGTTTCCCCCAGTGAATAACTAAGAACAATCATAACTAGAACTATCATTGTTGTCGGGAAGTGATCAGGATCAAGTGCGTAGTACGTGCAGCGTTGCGCAGGAGTAGCCGTTCCGAGTGAATGGTGCGAGTGATCGCCCGTCGCACTCGCACTCGCACACTCTTCTACAGCCCAGCTACAAAACTATCGGAACTACATAGTCGCTACTCGCTGATCACCAACTTGTTTTATCTTTCTAGTTTCCAAATCTACTCTCTTCTTGCTCTTCATCACCGTTGGCGGTGGGATAACTGCCTAAAGTACCATAATAGGGGGCAAACCTAATGCCATCAGCCGGGCACAAATCCAAACTCGCTAGCTAATACTGAGAAGTTTCTGATGGAAAACCCTGGTAATGAAACCGTCATGTTCAACAGTCGCGTCTGCGGCTACTAGACCAATGAGGCGGTCGCAATTTAAAAAAATACTTATTTTATCGTACGTTATCGATAAAATTTATCGATATTTTGATGACATCCTAAACTGTAGCATCCCTGTGACTAGCGCGATCTACTAGGTATTAGCTGAATTATATATAAGAAATACTAGCCAACTCGACAGACGTTGTCCCAGCTACCCACTACTACCTTCCTATTACCTACTACCAACTAGCTACCCACTACTACCTACCTACTACTACCCTCCTACCTACTACTACCTACCTCGACCTACCTACTACTACCTTCTACTACCTACTACTACCCCTGCGCGTCGCTTGTGGGGTAATAGGGCGTACCGCGTACCCCACAGGCGACGCGTAGGGGCAGCACCCGGCCGCTGCAGAAAGTGAAAAAGTGTTGTTGCATCTGAACGTGTGGGTGCGACGTAAGCCTGACGGCGAGTAAGAGATGTAAGAATGAGGTGTGCAAGCTGGAATGTAGGAACGAAGACTGGAAGAGGAAGAGAGTTAGCAGATGTTCTAAAAAGGCGACGGATGAAAATAGCGTGTCTGCAAGAGACAGAGATCGTAATGAGATCGCAATGACGGGGAGAACAAGTGCCTTTCGGCTTCGTTACGAGGTTTTTAAAGGGAGAAACCACAACCCCTGTCATACAGGGTGCCCAGCTGTGGGACAGTAATAGGCTGGTATTATTATTCATATTTAACTTCACAGATTCGAAGACCATAATGCTTGCGTCTACGTGGCAAAATTTAAAATAGGAAACGACCTCTACAGAAAAGATGTTGCTATTATTGAAAGTAAGTTTTAATTTAAAGAGATTTTAGTAAGCATCTGTTTGAAACTGTTGGTTTATAGAACACTGAATATGCAAATACAATACATGAAATAGGCTTGTTTCCTAAAAACATCTAATTAGTCCGTCACTTAGATTATCAAAAAATATTTCACCCGTATTTTTTCTTTTGTCGCATAAACCAAAATTGACGAAGATACGACGCTTTTTAAATTCTCAATACGTCAGGCCGTGCTATAAGTTTCAGTGCGTTGTGACGTCACGAGCCCCCACTCCCGAGTTTTGATGCGTTCTAACTTCGTCCGTATTAATTGATTCACAAAAAAAGAAAATACGTGTCCATTATTTTGCAATACTCTAACTGATAGATTTGCAATTTATTGATGATGGAAACTAGCCTATTGTCAATGTTTTGGGTACTGATGAATGAAATATCATAACTATCACTATTACAAACCTGTTTTTTTTTATTATTCACAGAGAAAGAATCCAAATGAAATTCATGTGCAATTTATTTTTAATTCCAGACGATTGTAAGTTTTATTATTTATTGCTCTGTTACAATGACCCTATTCTTTCATTCAGCGAAGCGAAGTGTAAATGTCAGCGTCACATTTAAAAAACCGTTAGATTGTAATATAACTAGAGAAATTTTAAACTCTCGAAAGATTGTCAAACGAACATACTGCTTACAATATTACGTATGATATTTCGGTAGATTATAATCTAACGAAGTGAAACCGTAATATTATGAAATGTATGCGATGGAAGTCAACTCGCGCTAAGTGACCACTCTCATGAAAAGATAATGTACCATTCCTGAGAAATACCGATTAATATACCCTTTACCTCAAAACACTTCATATTCCCTAAAAAGCGTAGTCGACGGAGATCCGCTACGCGGGGCTTAAAGGATTTCAGTCTGCAGGGTTTAAAGGAACCTAACTAACGGAATATGGGGGTGCCCCAAATCCCGGTTATGGGGACACAGATACTTCCGTCGCATGCATTTCACAATATTACCGTTTCACTTCGATAGGTTACAATCTACCGAAAAATAATGCGTTATGTTGTAAGCGATATGATCAGTTGACAATATTTTGAGAAATCACATCATATTGTTCACAATCTTGCTAGAGAGGTTACAATCTAACGTTTTTGACAATTTTACGGTGAATTATACGAGTTGAACACCACAAAACGGAAGTCTGGCTGTCAGACATTTTGATAAATAAATATAATGAAGAATCTACACTAATCTTTTAAAGAGTATTTTTGTGTGTGTATTTTTGTAATGAATATTTATTTTGCGTTTTTGTGAATGTGGGGACCATGTGGGTCACATTTTTTTTTTTTTTTTTACCCCTCAACCGTCTGGCAGTTTGAGTTCTATAAGCGACCTACCCAAATGTCCTTTCTTTGGTAATGTTCGTCGTCTCGGTGAGGTCCTTGTGTTATAAGTCGAGCTACACGATAACTGACAAATGCTTGCACTGACTGGACAGGTTCACTCAAATCTGTATGGTTCTTTCTTCAAAAGACCACCTCAGACACTAATATCTACATGATCCTCATGTGAATTGAGCAAGATTATGACTGGACTTCAAAAGAGACCTCTGAGTTTGTTTCGGCTGTTTCTTCTCAGAGTAGTAAAAACAAAATAAAGATCATTTATCATTTAGCAATAAACTCAAAAACTTTTGTGCCGATTTCTAAAATTCTTTCACCATTGGAAAGCTACTTTTACCCTGAGTAACATAGGCTACATTTTATCCCTGTACTCCAACGGTAACGGGAACTACGCGGGTGAAACCGTGTGATGTCCGCTAGTAGTAAATAAAGTGAAGAGCAAGGGTATTTAATTCGATGGACTAAATTGTCTCCCGAGAGCAGCTATTCTAGAGTAGAATACTGAGCGTAACGAGGGACAAGATCCGAAAGCGAAATATTTTTTTTCACGAGTTGTGCACTCTAACTTCTTGCCATTAACTGTGAGAAAATAAATAGAAGTATAGTATTTATATTTCTCATGGGTTAATAATAACAGCCAACCGGATGGATCTCCACACTTACCAAAGCACAAAAGAGAGTGTATAGAAAAACGTGGCGAAGATGATAATATCGCCGCGATTCTCTCACTCGTGGAGGCGGCCCCTTATTCATTACGTACCGAGTTTCCTTGGTGCGTCAGAAAGTACGTAAAGCCCTTTGGTCTCTGAAAGCATTATTCGAAATTCAGTGTTATATTCTTGTCGCCATGTTTTATTGTTCCAAATTCAAAATGTATTTTATCACTCATTGAGCAAAAGAGCGTTTTATTCACTGATAATGATGAATAAAATGCCCTTTTTTGAGTGGTGGTGGTAAATAAAAATATTTGTTGTACCGCTAGACAATAATGAAGTAAAATTACGAAAATAACATCCTTCTCATACATTGTTTTAATAAAGATATTATTTTTCAGCGCCACGTAAGTATTTTTTTCCGTTGATTATATCCGTCACGTCTTTTCCCTCAAGATAAAAACCATAAGCTCACTATACAATTAGTGATGAATATGTAGTTGAAAAATATGTCTGCACTGTTTTCTGTGCCTCTTTCTTTCTTTCTTTCTTCTTTCTAAATCAACAACAATGGGAATTTTCAACACGAAGAAGAAGGAGCACAAGACTACACCTATATTTTCGGCGTGGGGAAATTCTCATGACTACCCTATAAGTGGGTACAACGGAGGGCAATGTTGGACTCCAACTTACCAGCTAATCACGAAGACTCAGCCCTGAGTTCGCCGCCCACAGGCCCCTCGTATGGTGGCTGGAGATAGTAGAGCAGCGTTGAACGCCGAATTGATTTTTTGGTCCGAGTTGAATGAGAAGCATACTATCTTTCCCTCTCTGCCGCATCCTCTGCGAAACGAAGCGACGGCGTCCCATGCCTTCTCACGCCTGACCTTTAATTAAACCACGGCTGATAGCGAGAGATCACCCACCCTACTTGGTGCGGTCACCGAGCAATCGCTGAGCAGTCCCCTGGCAAATGCCGAGCCGTGTAATCGGGTCAACAAAATGTTGACTGACGGCGACCTATGCGTAGCAGGCACCTAGTTTCCGATGCATCTGTGACCTAATACCTACATCAGTTCAAAGCTAAGGGCGCCATGCCACAGTTCCAGTCAAGACTAAACCAAAAATCTTCTGTCCGGGAGACAAATGACTGCTCAACACCTAAATTGAAATTTCACTAGGTTGAAATCATGAGGCTGTAATAAAGTTCTTAAAACAAACATAGATATTTCGGGAGGTGAGCCATTACCAGGATGACAGGAAATCTGCCTATTTGAGTGGTAGGTACATGATCATGTCGCAAGAACGAATCCTCCTTTCACAAAATCTTGGAAGACGATTAATTTCCTAGACCATTTTGTCTTGTTACTAAAAATATATACTTTTATGGTCATCATCATCATCGACAGCCCCAACGGACCCATTGCTGGGTATAGGCCTATCTGGTTATGTGGGGCTTGCATCCACTAAAAATACCACCTGAGACATCATCACAACTCATGAGGCCGTGCAATGACTTCCCGATCTATCACCCGCTGGCACCTCCTAGGGCGGTTGGTATCAGGTTGATTTGCGCCGCTTCCGTCGCTCTGTCGTCCTGCGACGAATCTTGCCAGCGAGAGAGTTCTCCTCCCTGACGCGCTCCACGGCCTTGCGAGATGACGTCCTCGCAGAAGAATGATACTGCCTCCTATGCCTCCCTGCTGTCAATTATGACTAGAAGACTGCCCCAATTATTGCTGAGAGAGCACTTCACTGCACCACCCAAGCTGGACAATGCTCGAGGGTATGAAGGGCAGTGTCTTTTCTGCAGCCGAACTCGTGACATAAGGTTGTCACCTCCCATCGAGCACTTTGTGCAGGTATTTACTCAAGCAGCCATGCCTTGACAGCACCTGCAACAGACAGAAGACAACGTCCGGTGTCGCCTGCGTACCTACTCACTCAAATAAAAAAAAAAAAACGAAAACGGTTATTTATTAGAATATGGTACAAAATAGATGTTACAATATTGGGACTATTCAAGGATCGGCTGGATAGCCCCCACGGTCCAGTAACCTGCAGTGCCCGTGTCCAGCCTTACCCTCCATTGCCTCGGGGTATGGGATAGGGCCTCCCTACGCTATCTTTTAACCATTTCAGGGAGTGGGCGTCTGCCACTTTCCGCCTTCACATCTGCAGTACGTCGATAGATTGCGGCAAGCACCTGCGCCACCAAATCCCAAGGGGGTGCACCCGCGAGGGAATCTCCACGGTCCTGTGCTAGCCTCATCCAGGTTTTCCCTCCCGGTGGCAACTATGGCGTTTGCCCATGTCGCCGCCGGACGACCTACGTTCCTTTTGCCAGTTCTTAGACGCTATTCGGTGATAGCCTTGGTTCACCTGTCATCACTGCGCCTTGCTAAGTCTCCTGCCCAACTCCATTTGGGCTCCGTAAAGCGATTTCAAATATCGAAACATTTTGTTGCGTTTTCGGATTTCAACTTTAGGAACTCGATCTATAGCTTTATTTTACGGTCTTAAATACGGGATAGACGGGACATTGAACCACAAGCGGTTACTTCGTATTCAGAATAACATTTCGAACGCCCCACGTAGAAAGTTTTCATGGGTAATTAAAAAAATACCAGCTATTCCATACATTTTGACCGTGTCCGTGTTGCACATTCTTAGGAAACAGACACACGTGGTTACTGTTTGTGCCTTCATTTCCCCCCTTCCCCCATGCATTCCGTGACACTTGACAGGTTGCGGACTGGCTAAGGACACTCTGATACATAGTATCTGTGGATACACATTTCTTGTCACAGTCCGGTGTCCGGAGTTTGGTTCACAATGGGTTTACATCGGTTTCATTGAAGCATTAGCCAAAATGACATACCGACATTATTGTCTTATGTGACATGTTGTATATTTGTACCGACAGCACCCAGTCGATCTACCGCCTACTGAGGATATGATGTGACGTTGGTCTGTTCCAGAGGTGGCGCTGGAGCCGCTCCTCGTGGATGCGCCGGCGGAGCGCGCGCCCTTCGAGCAAAACATCATCTACAAGTGCAATCACCCCGACTGCCGCCTCAACAACGTACACTATACTCCATACTCTAATCCGTCTTACTCATCCTCTATTGCATCAACGAATACCAACTCGCTTTATCATCTGCCTGCCGTTTCTCAACTATTTTGATATCGGCTATCAGTCAACCGGATGCCTGACTATCAGTATTTGACATGGAACGACTGCCGATCTGAACTCCACACCCCAGTCACTGCGGAACGAATATTAAGATACCGCCTGGCAATACTAGTTGACATAGGACTTTGTCTACCCCTAAGTAATACCAACTCAAAAGTCATTTGGAACCCAAATTGAATTTCAGCTGGGGATCATTTATTTTGTTTTTCTAAAATCATATTTAATTACAAGTAGTTTACATGTTTGGAATTCATTCTATAGCAGCTAAGTTCAAATCGAGCGCTCAAACGATGTCTTGCCGCATAAAATATAATTATGTAAATACATATTTGTACGATTCTTTTTGGCCTAGATCTCTGGAACGAATATATCAACAGTGAGAAATCCGCAGCAAGTTGGAAGTCAATTTCTACTTTGTTGGAAAAATGGAGATGATTTTCGGTGTCAGCATAAATATTTATGTATTTCAATGTTAGGTCACCTTGAACGGCGCCCCCCTGGAGACCAAGACGACGAGAAGGTCAATCGTTGAAAACCCCATGGCCTACTACTCGGTACGTATCACTTCAATTATAACAATAAAGAAGAAGAAGAAGAGGCAGAAGAGTACCTAAGTACCTAGCAAACCTACACTTCGTAATTTCTTGCGACCACAAGATCAACGCATCAGACATACAGTATATTACATTTAATACCATGAGAACCAAGATATTAAAATTCAATTTAGAAAGTTAAAAAAAAAAACATTGAAGTTTCTAAGAGTCCGTAAACTTAATGTCAAATAGACAGAGATGGCAAACTACCGATACCCTTAGTCGTATCGAAGATATAACTGTGATGCAGATTTATTTAAAGGAAATTTTACTGGCAATGCAAGTAAGTAAATTGTTGCAGTTCGCAGACGGATCGGTGATTATCAACATCACGGAGTACAGCTTCCTGTACGAGGGCATCTACCAGGGCGTGTTCGCGGTGGGCGCCGACCTGGTCACAAAGAATTTGATGACTATAAGGTGCGTAGTGTTCGGTCACCAAGACCTTGATGACTATAAGGTGCGTAGTGTTCGGTCACCAAGACGTTGATGACTATAAGGTGCGTAGTGTTCGGTCACCAAGACGTTGATGACTATAAGGTGCGTAGTGTTCGGTCACCAAGACGTTGATCACTATAAGGTGCGTAGTGTTCGGTCACCAAGACCTTGATGACTATAAGGTGCGTAGTGTTCGGTCACCAAGACGTTGATGACTATAAGGTGCGTAGTGTTTGGTCACCAAGACCTTGATGACTATAAGGTGCGTAGTGTTCGGTCATTGAGCTAACGCTCACTGCTAACTTCTTGATAAACTTATACCTTAGAAACAACCTTAATATCGAAAGATTTTTTTGTGTTTAGATATCGATACTGATCACGTTTGCAGAACAGCTCGCTTCATTAACATTTCGCTTTTATTCATATGAATATATCCACCCACGAACGGCGCTGCCAAGGTCGGCCCAGAAAAAGGTGGTGAGACGATCCGGATGAGTGAGGGCTGGTTAGAGGCCAGGGATAAGAGCATATGAAAGGAATTGGGGGAAGCCTTTGCCCAGCAGTGGGGCAGGTGTGCGTTAGCCCTCAAATGTTGTGTATTTGAGATGTGAGACCATAATAAATAATTAGAGTATCATGAGGAGAAATTTGTTTACTAATAGCAAAATTTGTGTGAATTGTAGATTTAAAGTTATTTGAGAAAAATACATTTTGCTGCAGTAACGTTTGAAACGTAACCCTGGCAAAATCGATTTTCAAAAATTCGTTTTGTCCAGAACCAAATACATGAATAGATAGCTTTTGCTGCGTAATAAATGTTTGTAAATATCAAAATTTGTGTGTTGGTTCCCGAGTTATTTAGGATTTTGTTGCGGTAACGTTTTGGGATACCCCAGATCTCGAAAAACGGCTCAATGCAGAAGATTGAAAAAAATACCAGCAAGAGACCTTAATATGTTTAAATTAGTTTAAATATTCGTTTTTGATTTGGTTGTCGTAAACCCATGGAATTAAATGGTTTCAAAAATCAGATAAAAACGAATTTGCAAATAAATCAAAACACTTACAACTTGCTTGATAACGTTTCAAACTTTGCTTGGGCTCGAATGTGTGAAATAGAGTTGTGACGTTTTGCAGAAACGACGGGAAGTACCGAATGGAGGACGACGGCGCAAGCGATCGTATATGGAAAGTAGCGCCGCCAGAAGGGGACGCCGAGGCCGGTGGCCAGCTGTAATTGAAACATTTGTCTCCTCCCAGGACGCGCCGCAGTGGAACTGACGCGGACAAATCGACCCTTTAGGATTATCAATGTCATTAAAGCCTACAATGTTATTTAAAATTTTCCCTAAATATCTTTCAAACCGTAATTTTTGTAGCTGCTTTGTTTTTGTTTTACGAGATGTGAAAAAATAAGCAAGACTACCCTTTGGACTAATATGTACTTATTTCCCTTTTTTTTTGTAAATGTATTTATATTTTTTCCTATTTTAACATTCATTAATGTCAAAATTTGTTTCATGATTTTCACTCTATGATTGATGTGTGTGCCAAGAATGTCATGATTTAAAAAATATTATTAAGATCTGTTCAATCTTAGTCTAAAATATATATAGGTATGTCACCGTTAAATTGTCAAATACATATTGTAATCTCTCTAGCGATATTGTTAACTCTAGAGATTACAATATAATGTGTTTGACAATTTTACGGTGACATATATATATCCTTTTCATACTTTGAATCAGTTTTAGCCAAAACAAAAAAATAACGGTACCTATTCTACTTTTTTATGATAAACCAAAAGTAAGGTAAAATAAGGAAGTAATCATTGTTAATTACATCTAGTCTTGTTGCTGACATCCATAAATATTGACATGAGCGGTT
The DNA here is from genome assembly GCA_916618015.1 of Xestia c-nigrum. Lineage (NCBI taxonomy): Eukaryota > Metazoa > Arthropoda > Insecta > Lepidoptera > Noctuidae > Xestia > Xestia c-nigrum. The sequence goes on along the minus strand of OU745261.1, from coordinate 2,872,688 downwards.
GTCAACGATGATGCCCCCCTTTTGTATAAGCATATTACTCTTTGTCAAATGATACTTACGCCTTTTTCAGTACCTATCAACAATGCTATTAATAAACTTATGCACATACATTTAGGGCACTTTCAATTTAGACGTTTCGTGTCGCGGCGCTCCAGCGTCGAAGCAGTGCATTTGTCGTACTGCGTAAGGGCGTTCGTCGTCAACGCCTAAATTGAAAGCGCCCTTAGAATACAAACTTGATATTAATATCAGCAAGCTAAGGATAAGTAATATAATTATGATATAATTACAAAATATCTAATATTTACAAGATGTAACAACTGAATCTATAATTTTATTTGATTCAAAATAAACGATTTATATCATTTTAAAGTAACAATTTTTTATAAGCATAAAATACATTCAAAATCAAAATCAAAATCAAAATATTTTATTTCACATAGGCCTGGATGGGCACTTATAAAACGTCGAAAAAGGTGCACGGTTCGCGTTGGTCGATTCCATGGAGAAGAACCGGCAAGAAACTCCATGGTTACTCTTTTCAAATCATTTGGTATTACAATATTATTATGTTTCATTACAGCATTAGTACTAAAGTATGGGGGGACAGCGTAGGCCCGACAAAAGGTCGTTGCTTGCTATACAAAAAATGTAAAACAAAAGGAATATTTAACAAAAGTTAAACAGCATCCGGGAATCTAAAAGGCCTTCAATGTTCACTCATTCACAAATAATAGGTAAAAAAGCATCTATACAAAGGTAAGTAAATAAAAAAATAAAAAGAATATTTAATTAAAGAACTAAATTAAACAAGTGACACAAATATTGTCATCAGTGCTGTAACTATTCTGAGCAAAATATGAGAAAAAATGATTTGAAAACTACTGTAATAATCTGAATCAAAAGAAAAAGAATAATGAGATTGAGAATAGTTAGAGACATCCACAAATCTGTGCCGTTTATGAGCTACCAGGGAAGCCGCATGCGCAGAAGGAATCATAGCCAAACTTCTTTGTCATCAACGTAGTCCTTGATTTTGTAATATGCTTTTTTCATAAGGACACGTTTAATATAGTTCTTGAACTTTCCATCGGTCAGTTCTAGAACTGACTTTGGCAACTTGTTATAAAAGCGTATACTGTTTATAATAAAAGACTTGCTAGTTTTTGTTAATCTGAATTTAGGTATTACAATTTCATGTTTACTGCGTGTATTTTTATTGTGGAAGTCGCTTCTAATTTTGAAAAGCCCTCGATTTTTACGGACATATAAAATACATTCAAAGATATAAAGTGAAGGCAGAGTTAGTATATCGATCTCTTTGAATTTTTCTCTGAGTGACTCGCGAGGACCCATTTTATAAATCGCGCGGACTGCCCTTTTTTGTAGTATAAAAATGGAGTCAACGTCTGCTGCTGATCCCCACAGCAGGATGCCGTAAGACATAATACTGTGGAAATAAGCATAGTAAACTAACCTAGCTGTGGCTACATCCGTTAACTGCCTTATTTTCCTAACTGCATATGCAGCTGAGCTTAACCTACCTGAAAGAGTTCTAATGTGCGCGCCCCACTGTAATTTTGAATCTATAGTAATCCCTAAGAATACAGTTTCCGCTATAACATCAAGTTTATTGCCGTCAAGATTTAAATTAAGATCACGTTGTGGTACATTTGGTAAGGAGAATCTTAAACACTTAGTTTTGCTTGCATTCAATAAAAGATTATTAGCAGCGAACCATTTTGAGAGAACGGTTAGACTTTCGTTAACATGTTGGACAAGCGTATCCTTTCTATTTATTTTAAAAATTAGCGAGGTTTCATCAGCAAATAAAATTATATCTGATAATTTGGCCATCATGTAAGGGAGATCATTAATGTACACAAGAAATAGGAAAGGACCGAGAATTGAACCTTGGGGCACGCCTATCTTGACTAGAGACCCGGAGGACGTCGCCCCATTTACATTTACTTTTTGCTGCCTGTTTGATAGATAAGAAAGAACCAGATCAGCAGCTTGACCACGAATTCCGTAGTGGTGTAATTTACACATCAGTGTGTTGTGGTCCACGCAGTCAAACGCTTTAGAGAGATCACAGAAAATGCCAATGGCATCTTGGGACTTCTCCCAGGATTCCAAAATGTGAGTGATAAGTTTAACTCCCGCGTCCGTTGTCGATCTGCCCTTCGTGAATCCAAACTGCTGACTGTGCAAAATCCCATTTGAGTTAAAGTGAGATAACATCTGGTCCAGCATGATTTTTTCATATATTTTACTCAACGCTGGAAGCACAGATATAGGTCTATAATTAGAGGGATCACTCTTACAACCAGATTTGAAAATTGGTACTACTTTACTAAGTTTCATTAGATCAGGGAATTTACCGCTATCCAAACATTGATTGAATATGCCTGTTAGGATAGGGGCAATTGATTCGATAATATCTCCAAGAACCTTGACGGATATGCCCCATAAGTCTTCAGTATTCTTTACGTTGAGACTTTTGAACGCGTTTATAATAGTAGCAATACATATTGGTTTAAATTTAAAGTTTGGTATATCCGCAGTAAAATTTTCTTTAAGCAAATCTTCAGCTAATGTAGATGAAGAAGGGAGAGATTTTGTAACTTCTAGCGGAATATTAGTGAAGAAACTTTCCAGTGTCTCGGCTACTTCTAGCTTGTCAGAAATGGTCTGATTATCTATTTTCAAGGACAATTCGGTCTGATCACGTTGTTGTGACTTTCCAGTTTCTTTGTTAATGACCTGCCACACTGTTTTTATTTTATTATTAGAAATACCAATTTTGTTAATTATTATCTGTGATTTTGCTTGAGCGCAGACACTTTTGAATATTTTCGAATAATTTCTAACATAAGTATGAAAAACTTGATCTGAGGTTAGAGATTTTTCGTGATATAAATTGTATAAATTATCTCTGCTTTTTCTTATTCCCGCGGTAGCCCATTCACTAAATTTTGATTTAGAATTGACTTTAACTGTTTTCAAAGGACATGTTTTATTGAATTCTTGGCAAACTGTAGAAAATAATGTGCCATAGTTTAAATTGGGGTCTTTTGAATCAAAACTAGCGTTTGAAAGGTTGCTTAGAACATTATTATTAAAAGATTTTAATTTATTTTTATTAAGAGGTCTTATTCTAATAGTTTTAGCTAAGTGCAACTTTTTGTCCAAATCAAAAGATACAAGTTGACCAGTATGGTCTGACCTAACGCCACTAATTAAGAACGAATTGAACATAAAATCGTTTGATATACCACTCAAAAGACATAAAACCTATTTAGTCTAATATGATTAAACGCCTAGTAAAACATTTTTTTTTGTTATTTGATAGTCAATCGAAGCATCATTATAAAACAGTTAAAAGTGAACAGATGTGTTTTTTTATTTCCTTGTAAAAAAACATGCAAACAAGCATACACCATGCATGCAGCAGGCATGCAAATAAGCATACACCTTACATACAGCATGCAGCATGCAAGTACGCATATAGCATGTAAGCTTCGACTTAGCCGTGGCGGCGCCGAGTGTTAACACCACCTGCTCCTCAGCTCGCGGGCTGCCTCGCCTGTCCTCGTATACGTGATTTTAAATTACACTCTATGGGTAGGGCAGACAAGACTATCGATTTTGCAGCGATTCGTTTCTGTCACGCAATTCCCGCAGCACGCTCTTTTTAAGCTTTTGCCTTTAGGCGTTATGGTCACTGCAATAAGCCGCAAATTTGCGCCGCTCTTAGCTGTGGCCAGGACGTTAGTTGGCTATAGTGCTCGGTTTTAGGTGATGTAAAAGGTTTTTGCAAAAATTCTTGTACCTAGTATGAACTCGTCTTTTTATCCTATCGTCTGGGTCGAAATTTGAAGCTTGATGAAGGTTGTCTCGATGCCTTATAAAACCTGGATTGACCCAAGGCTTAGAATTGAATCTACTTCTACTTATTTTAACTTTAGACTTTTGGTTTTTTTCCATAGAGGTTCATCGTTGATTTTAAATCTCATCATTGATGTAAGAACTATATAGACCGTTGGTACGAGTATACAAGTGATTGGTCTATAATGTTTGGGCTCCGTAGTACTACCTGATTTATGGGGCAGGTGGGTAATTCCTGTCGTCAAAAACTGGGGTAGTGACCCTGACTCTGAGGCTAACTGACACTGGGACGCCAAGCGAGCGTGTTATCTTTGGAAACACTTGATCAAGAAGTTGTGCAGTCCATCCGGCCCTGGAGATTTACAGTTAGGAAGCGGGCGGACTGCACGAGCTACGTTTTGGGGGCTGATTATAATTGCCCCCATTTCTGGTATTTGATCATACACTTGTTCAACCTCTCGGGTCAAATTACCCTCAGTGTGACTGACAGGCACCGACCAGATGCTACGCCAGAATGAACACATGGCATCATCGTCCAGTAGACGCGTGTCAGTCACACCTTTGTGCGGTCGCTCCCAAGCCCTATTTACCCTTTCATCACTTTATAATGTGCGATTCTGAGTAATTCGCAACACCCGCCTTCTGCATCTTCTGCTTCAGGAAGTCGATACGCTTATATCAACAGAAGTAAATGATAAATGATATTTATTCAGCAAGTAGTTGTAGTTTTCTCAAACACTTTTACACGTATTTTTTTTTAAACTAGATGGGTCCGGTGTTTCGTACCTGACTACTCTGAGAAGAAACAGCCGAAACAAACTCAGAGATAGCGATAAACTCAGTAGAAATATAATATAGTATACAACAAACTACCTGAAGACATAAGAAACCAAAATAAAACTAGTATATTTATGAATAAATTAAAGAAATTCTTAATTAACGAATATTTAACAGACAAATTCAATAATCATTCATAATATTATGAAAAACAGACATTTAATAAATAAAATTACCAAAATAAAATTAAACTATAATACTATTACACACAATAAATTATATTAAATAACTATAATTGAACTAATAAAAAATAAGATTTTTTAATGCTAGTAAATAAATAATCAATTTTAAACATAGTTATATAAATAAGAAATGATTAGATAGACTATTATTATTATTAGAGACTATTATAACAAGTAGATAAATGGAAAATTAATATGTAATAGTATAAGTTATAAAGCGCTTTTCCTCTCTCTATTTATTTAGTTTATGGTTAAAGCAATAAACGATTTTGATTTGATTTTTTCTAAATTCAATACTAAGCCTTGGATCAATCCAGGTCGAGGTGTATTAAGCCCCGAGATAATCTTCATCAAGCTTCAAATTTCGGCCCGAAAGATGGGATGAAAAGACTGGTTTATATATACTAGGTACATATTTTTTTGTAACAAACTTTTACATAACCTAAAACCGAGCGCAATAGCCAACTAACGTCCTGACCACAGCTACGAGCGGCGCAAATTCCGGCGCGACAAGCGGTGAGCGGCGAAAACAAATGGTATACAACATAATGAAGTATGTCACAGCTATCGGCTGCGCGATTTGCGGCGCGACCTGCGGACAACAACTAAAACTATGGGACACTGGTGTCGATTCTGTTGTGCACAAACTAAACCTAATTTAGGCTATTACTATCCTATTCTCACTAATAAAACGAGAAAGAGACGGACGTAATTTAGAGCTGTTAAATTTAATTCGAACTAATATTTCCATACAAATGAAGGGTGCACGTAAAAACATGTCGACTAAAAACACGGTGAAGCGCAAGGCATAAACTAGTTTGACATCTCTAACTTAGTGCATAGCTATAGCCGTCCTTTTCTCGCACTGCCTTTTAGTAAAAGATAGCAATAGTCTAAATTAAGTTAAGTTTGTGCACAATAGAATCGACACCACTTTCAAGTCAATAAACTTATAGCCCAGACACTCAATGAAGCGACTCATCCCAACTCATTTCCAATTCGGAGGATCCAGTCAATCGAGTCGAAGTAGTTATTGCAGTTGTTATAAATATCTATCTGGGGCCTAATTCTGCTATTTTAATAAATTCGTAACTCCAACACGATTCCATTCTCATCCCATTGTCATTTTGTTTAAAGTTCGTAATCTGCTAAATTCACAATGGTCGGTCAATGGTCTCGTAATAAAATTGTGTTTTAATGGCATTGTCGTATTGTCATTATTATAAAACCCATTAAACCACTAAATGCGAACATTTTTTCATGCCAGATTTAATGTACGAGATTATCATTCTATGACATTTCTTTCAATAAAGTGTCAGTGAAAAGTCATAACCATTATGCCATTATGTTAATAGAATGAACAAACTTGTCAAAATTTGACAGAACTTGATCATTATGAAATCAATTATCGACTACTCTGACTCTTGAAATCTCGTAAAAGATATTTGCACTCACCCGATCCGATGGAATCCTTTTTTTTAATAAAATTACATAACTGCTGTCTTCAAAAATATATTTATCCAAATAAACATCTATACAAATATAGTTGTGTTACTAAAACATTTAAATTTAATAAAGAAACCCCCTTTTATTATTAAAACATATCTGTTCGACTTTTTTACTACAACTATCTTTTTCTTCAAATAACAAATTCTACTTCAAAAGTATTTTAAAACCAACGCTCGAAATCAACCATAAAGCCACACCATAGAGTTTATGACTGCCAGTAACAAGGAACATAAAATTCTATAAAGCTATTTCTATAACATCCCCTCTGAATTTTATGTTTGAAACAATCAGAACAACATACAGAAAACAAACTTATAACTAACTCCCATCAACTCATTTAAAACCCAACTTAATTAAACCCACCCAACTTAACTAAAAACTACAAACAAACTTTTGAATTAATTAATCTAAAAACCTTACATAACTAACTTACAGCAAAATTTCAAATTAATTCCCAAACAACCTTAACTCCTAATAAAACTTCAACTACAACACATAACTCTTCACATTACGGAATGTCCTTCACTTATCACTCACTAAGCATTGTTTTAATCTCAAGAACTTTGTTCTGTCCAGTGGTTTAGTTAAAATATCAGCCAAATTATTTTTAGTAGAACAATAATTAATTTCCAACAAATTTTTATCTATCTTCTCCTTAATAAAATGATATTTAACATCAATATGTTTGCTCCTTCTATTTAAAATTCCATTCTTAATCAATACAATAGCAGATTGATTGTCAACAAACAACTGTGTTCTCGGTAATTTATTAGTCAATTCGTAGATCAGAGACTGAATGTATAGTAGGTCTTTTATACATTCGGCTGCAGAAATGTATTCAGCCTCAGTACTCGAAAGAGCAGTGACTGACTGCTTGCGTGAACACCAATGTATAGGACCACCACCATAAAATATTACAAAGCCAGTCGTACTTTTCCTAGTATCAGGATCACCTGCGAAGTCTGCATCACAATATGCTTTTAAAATTAATTCATTTCCACGAACATACTGTATACCACTACTAATTGAGTTTTTAATGTACCTAAAAATATTCTTAATATTACTAAAATCATTCATATTCGGATTTTCCTGATGTCTACTGCAATAACCTACATGAAACGATAAATCCAATCTTGTTTTATTTACTAAATATAATAAAGAACCAATTAACTGACGATATTTATGTACATCATCAACTCCACCTTTCCCCTCTTGATGTACATCAACTAGAATATCAGGATGACAACTATCCTTTAAGTTTTCAAATTTAAATTTTTCCAAAATTTGTTTAATATAACTTTCTTGATAAATCTTAATATAATTTTGTTCAACTTTAACATCAAACCCTATAAACTTTTCAGTTTTATCAAATTTACGCATGTCAAATTCAGTTTCTAATTTATTAATAATTTTATTTAAATCAATTTCATTTTCACCAATTAAAATACCATCATCAACATAAATAGCCAAATAAATTCCTTTATCTTTATTCACAAACACACATGGATCAGATTTCAATTGAAACAAACCTAATTTCTTCAAAAATTCCGTCAATCTTTTATTCCACATAAGTGGTGCTTGTTTTAATCCATAAAGACTTTTCTTTAATTTACAAACTTTATTTTCTTTATCTTTAATGTCATATCCTAAAGGTATTTCCATAAAAATTTCTTCATCTAACTCTCCATATAAAAATGCTGTCTTCACATCAAATTGCTTTATTTTTAAACCTTTTTGTGCTGCAATAGCTAACAACAATCTAACACTAGTAGTATTAACCACGGGACTATATGTTTCTTTATAGTCAACATTATGCTTTTGAAGAAAACCTCTTGCCACTAATCTCGCCTTATATCTTCCACCAGGCTTTATTGTAAATATCCATTTATTTGAGATTATTTTTCTATTCTTTGCTTCACACCTGTTCACAATTTCCCAAGTTTTGTTTTTCTCTAACGAATCTTTCTCCTCCATCATTGCTTTACACCATAAATCTTTATCAAAACTGTTAAAAGCTTCTGTATACGTTAAAAATGATGTTTCTAAATCATAATCTTTCAGCCATGATGGCAATCTTCTCTCTCGATTTGGTAAAATTCTCCGTCCAACATTAATTGCTTCAACTGCATCCTCAAACTCATCACTAGTCTCAACTCCTGTATCATTTCTACCTTCCCCTCTCAAAACATTATTATCTTCAACATCAACTCCAACTCCAGTATCTTCAACACTAACTCCAACATCTTCAACACTAACTCCAACATCTTCAACACTATCTTCAAAATTATCAAAATTATCTTCAACATCTTCACCACTAACTTCAACATTATCAAAACTATCTTCAAACAACTCATTATCTTCAATATTTCCTTCACCACCAACAGCTCTATCACCACTTTCACTACGAAACACATCACCAACAATTACATCATTATTAACTTCATTATTAATATCACTACGAACATCACCATTATCTCCACTATTCAAACCATTATCACCAATATCGACACTCACCTCTTTAAATAAATTATCTAACTCACTCTGTATCACTTTACGATTACAAAATTTTAAATAATCCGCAACATCACTCTTATTATTATTAAACAATACATCTCTCGAATAAACAATTCTAAAATCAGAAGGATCCCATATCTTATAACCATTATTTGTAAACCCTACTAAAAGCCCTTTGCTACTCCTGGAGTCAAGTTTCTTTAATTGACAATTATTTTTATAATAAGCTAAAGATCCAAAAATATTTAAATGTTTTAAATTCGGTATTCTATTAAACCACATTTCAGCTGGTGTTTTATTATTAATTGTATTTGCACTCCTGTTAATTAAATAGGCAGATGTTAAAACAGATTCACCCCATAAAACCCGTGGTAGCTGCATATCAAACAGTAATGCTCTAGTTCTTTCCATCAATGACCTATTTAATCGTTCAGCTTTACCATTTAGTTGTGGAGTGTAAGGAATTGTATAGTCAATATTAATTCCTTTACTATTGCAATACATTTTAAATTGTTTACTATTGTATTCACCACCGTTATCGCATCTAAATGTTTTTACTTTTGTTTGAAAATGATTTTCTGCCAAATTAATGTAATTAATTATTTTTGAAAATGCTTCGCTTTTATTTTTAATTAAAAATACTTTAATAAAATGTGTACAGTCGTCCAAAAATGTTATAAAATATTTGTAACCATCCCATGTTTCAGTTTCAATAGGACCACAAATATCGCTATGTATAATTTCTAATGGTTTAAATGCTTTTTGTCTAATAGTTTTGAATGGTTTACGGCATAATTTGGCTTTCGTGCAGACTTCGCAGATGTCGGTTTCCTTTACCAGGCCTCTCTCAATTCCTCTAACAAGATCCTTAGTTTTGGCTATAGGTACATGACCTAATGCACGATGCCAAAACATAGAGTCCAAATAAAAAGAGTTTACTGACCTTGATATTACAACTGGCTTTGCATGAATACTTAGGTAGTACAAACCGTCCCGCTTTAGCTCAGCTGTCACTGATTCAGCCTCCGATCCATAAATATCACATCTATTTCTGAAAAATTTTAAAATATAATTATCATCTGTTAGTCTAGATACAGATATTAAGTTTTTCTTTAATTCAGGAACAAAAAGGACATCTCTCAATATAATATTGTGGGAATATATGTTGCCCATGATGTTTACATAATGAATATTTCCATCAGCTGTCATGATCTTATAATTTGTTTTTCTTTTATCCTTAAGATAACTCTCAGAATTAACAATATGACTGCTGGTACCTGAGTCAATAATGAACTCAATATTTGCTTCTTCTGTTTCTATATTATTAGTAAAATTGTTACTCACGTTCTTCATATTCAGACAACGTTTTGTGTAGTGCGAGTTGATATTACAATACATACAGTTGTATTTTTCCTTGCAATCCGCATATCTGTGTCCATTCTTCAGACATTTGAAACAACTTTGTTGGATGTTCAGTCTGTTGTCACCACTCGATATTGGAGTTCTACAATATCTCGCAACGTGTCCCTTCTTTCCGCATTTGTAACAAGTTTTAATATAAAAACTGGTTGCTTCTTGATTGTTTTCATTATTATCTCTTGATGTTGTTGTTTTTATTTCATCATTTTTATTGTTGTTCTTAATTCTCATTTCTAGACTTAATCTTGAAATTAAATTTATAAGTGTTTTATCAGTCAATGAGGTCGCCTCCCATGCTGTGCGGAAGTAACTCATGTTTTCCGGTATACTCGTCAAAATTTTAGTTATAATCTGCTTATCATCAAAACTGTAACCCAAACTTCTTATTTTTGTTGCTTTGTTTTCTATTTCGGTTATGTCAGACATCAGATCATCTCTTACAAATTTATAGTTATAAAACTCCTCCAATTGATGAGAAATTTGTACGTCCTTGTGTCCCAAAAAAATGTTATCAAATTTTTCAATTATTTCTTTGGTGGTTTTGCAGTTTATTGCATAAGACATATATTTTTCGCTTATGGAGCATAATATTATTAATTTTGCCTTCGCATCTTTTTTCTCAAAATCTTTTATATTTTCTTCATCATCTAATACTGAATTTAAATCTTTTGCTCTCAAAATTAGCATAAGCTTTACCTTCCAAAAGGAATATTCTGATTCGCTGGTTAATTTTGACAATTTGACGTAATCTTCTGCCATTTTAAATATTTCTCCTCACACTTTTCACAATTTCTGGCTTTTAGTTTCCACTTTCATACTCCCACTGTGGAGGGCCCATAACCTCTTGAAATCTCGTAAAAGATATTTGCACTCACCCGATCCGATGGAATCCTTTTTTTTAATAAAATTACATAACTGCTGTCTTCAAAAATATATTTATCCAAATAAACATCTATACAAATATAGTTGTGTTACTAAAACATTTAAATTTAATAAAGAAACCCCCTTTTATTATTAAAACATATCTGTTCGACTTTTTTACTACAACTATCTTTTTCTTCAAATAACAAATTCTACTTCAAAAGTATTTTAAAACCAACGCTCGAAATCAACCATAAAGCCACACCATAGAGTTTATGACTGCCAGTAACAAGGAACATAAAATTCTATAAAGCTATTTCTATAACACTGACACTATTGTAATAGCAGAATCGAGGCCCTGATCTAATAGATACTCATATTCAATCACGAATTTCTGAGACTGAAGATCACTAGTTAAAAAATACTGTTTGTGTATATGCATTCTATTCAAAGTACTGAAGAAATTTGTCAATGCAACAGGCTTTTTTTTAAAAAAAAACACCAGTTAATATTAGACAAACAGTTTGGATTCCGAGGAGGAATGGCAAGATGCGGCTCCGTTACTAAGTAACTTAGCTGCTACTTACACCCAAAACGGGGAACCGTCCATAGGAGATTTTTTAGATCCGGCAAAGGTCTACGACACAATATCAATTGAATTTCTTCTGAAAAAACTAGAATGTGCAGGTTACTCGTTATACGAGGCAGCACTTGATTGGTTTACGAGTTACCGATCTAATCTCAAATAGCTAGTCAAAGTCACATGTCACTAGCGTGTTCATCTAGAACACGCTAGTGACATGTGACATGCTTCCCATCGCCTTCGCCTTTTTTATGAATGATGTTTTAGACATACAACTAAACTGACATAATTCTGACGACACTGACATAATTTTCCACGCCAAAGCCTGGAAACAAGGGTACCGCCTTACAGATATCGGACTATAACTGTTTTTGCAAATCTCCTGACTCAAATATAACAAAGAACTAAGTTCATTACCTTCTTCAAAACAATAGCTTCTCGACCCCCACGTTATCTTTTATACCTACATATCATACACGCTGCATTACCAGATATCACCGCTTAGTCCCTGTACATACCTGCTTAGTAGATATATATATCAAACTGCCTGAATCACGTTAGACGAAAACTTCCCATTCAAATCACACAATAATATATACCATTTTTTATGTGGGAAAATCCTCATGTCCGACTGTAACCGATTAAAAACCCACTGTTCCTACTACTACCACGTGTCACATGTACACCTGCTCTCTGGTCATGTACACCTGCTCTCTGGTAATGTAGGTACATCTGCTCTCTGGTCATGAACACCTGCTCTCTGGTCATGTTAGGAAACTGATATACGTGAAAAAATTACGAGACTGACCCAATGACCCGATGACCCAATGAAAAAAAAAAAAAAAAAAAATGAAATTCTACGCACAACTATTTACCTTGCTCTGTGTTAGTCAGTACTTCTATCTGGGATTTTTATTTGGGGTGCAGTCAGGAAAAGTACCTACTGTTATAGAGATAGATAGAAAGAGCTGAAACAGTCGTATAGTGCAACTAAATATTATAAGCGGGGACGATTATGGAAAACAATTATAATCGCAACACATTATGTTATGGAATACAAGAAAATATGCAGTGGGACAGTACAGGCTGACAAAAAATGGATGTACTTCAAGATTGGAAATTATACTGGAAACAAGTGTACCACCTTACAGAAATTGGACTATAACTGTTTATGGCAAGTTGCTTATTACGAACAACTAAGCTCAAAAAACATCTCTGAACTTGAGCCACCTAAAATAATGCACCGTAGAAATCTCACCGGCAATTCGTATACGTAGGAGCCTGATACTGATATCAGACTAGTCACGAGGCTCAGAGTCAGGGATTCATAACAGTCTTCACCAAATGATTGCGCACAGTTGTCCAACAAAGCCTTTGCAATGGTAGCTTGAGCGGGACAAAATTTAATATGATATGGTTATCATATTAAATTTTGTCTCGGTCTTCAAGCTCTACTGATGACAGGTTCCAACTATTTACGACTTCAATCTGACTTTGCAACTCATCAAACCTAGCTGGTAATTCATTAATTCTGACTAGTTTACATCTACCAAGTTTGAAAACAAGCCACTACCATTAGTAGTATTAGTATACCCATTTATGTGTTTTAATTTTATAAATAAAAACTAGTTTTTGCGTGCTGCGCGAGCTGCAAGCAGCTCGCGTGCTTGTGGTGGTAGCTTTTTTTTTACTTTTAAAACCAATTCATTCTTAAACATGACCCAAGCTCTAATCATTCTAAATCAGCATCTTCAAACCACTCGAATAACGATACCTACCCATATTTTAAGTGTTTCCTTACCCTTATGACATTTTGAAAACCAATAGGAATCCTTAAATCAGTATGAACCCCTAACACATTCTGAAAACTAATTCTATTAAAAAATAGATATTAAAATTAAAATTAAACTTGAGAATTAATTAAAAAATTTGGAAACCCCATAAGAACCCCTAATATATAATCTATAAACTTATTTAAAACTCAGACCTCTCATTTAAAAAAACATTACCCTACAATTGAAAATATTTGTTCAAACACCTAATGACTATCCCTAACCGTTATGAAGTTACAGTCCTTTCAAGTTAAACAACCTCCCCGGTTGGGGAGGGGAGGAGAGGGTAATTCATAAAAATTTCAACGCCCCTCAAAAGTATTAAGTGAGAATTAAAAACAACCACTATGTGTGCCAGTTTTCGAGATACGATGAGGGGCGGGGTGAAGGGGAGGGAGAAGAGATTTTGAAAAATGATTTTTGCCACCTCTCTGTCGCTGTTTATGAATGTGAAAAAGTAAGTTCCAAGTCTCTCAAGTTACACTCCTTCCCGCTCCACCCAGAGTGGGAAAAGTTATTTGATGATTTCCCATTAAAAACCTTTTCTTATACAAAAAACCAATACAATTTGCTTGTCGACCTACCTGCAACCGGAAAGCTATCATGACCATATCTCTACCACCGGACAGGTTTCGACGCCTACGATAATATTTGTTGAAACACCTAATGGCTAACCTGAATCGTTATAAAGTTGGGGAGGGGAGAGTATAAGACATCGTCCAGCGCAAGAAAAGTTTCGTAAATATGATATCTCCCTATCTCATACCTCGCTGATGTAGGATAGGTTCCGAGGTTTGATCATGAAGTCGGAATGACATGTGGTGTTTTTGTACAAACACTTTAAAACCTCGATGTACCCGCCAATTTGGCAGCGTTGGAAAGACTGCAGTACAGCCCACGTCTCGATCAAATCAAAAGATATCTCGTAGTCCACAAAGGCTAAACAACAACGCCGGTTATACTTTTCGGTCTTCTGTATACCGCAGTGTATGTATCTGTCACCGTAAAATTGTAAAACACATTATATTGTAATCTCTCTAGCGATATTGTAAACTTTCGAATTATTGTCAAACGAACATACTGCTTACAATAAAACGCATTATTTTTCGTGAAATGCATGCGATGGTAGTCAACTCACGTGGTGTGTAGGGAAGGACGTCCCCATTGCCCAGTGGGTACCACTCTCATGAAAAAATACTGTACCGTTCCTGAGAAATATCGATTAATGTAACTTAACCTTAAACCACTATATACGTATAAACTTATATTGTCACTTACGGGATATCTTCCGTGATCATGGCGCTTGCAACAGCGTCGAAATATCGGGAACTCGAAATAACAAATAATCACGGAAGATATCCCGTAAGTGACAATATAAGTTTAGTTTTAAACCGTGAAAGCCTAAAACAGTGACTATATACGTATTCCCCTAAAAAGCGTAGTCGACGGAACCCCGCTTCGCGGGGCCCCTATTTCCGAGTGCAGGGTTTAAAGGAACCTAACTAACCTAACGGGGGGGTGCCCCAAGTCCCGATTATGGGGGCAAAGATACTTCCGTATATTCAGTTGACAATTATTCGAGGGTTTACAATATCGCTAGAGAGAAACACGTTATATTGTAACATAAGGTGTTTGACAATTTTACAGTGACTTATCTATGTGGTCAGCCTTTTCGGAATCCGGCTTGTTCGGGAAGCTGAAAATAACCCAGATGTAATGTGAAAAGTGCTGCAAGACACATTCGCGACCTTTTCTCAATAAAGTGGTGTCGCTTCTTTTAAAGATGGGCAAAAGTCTCAGGTTTGAATCCTTAGTTCCCAGCTTTATCAAAAAAACAGCTAAAGTGGTTTGTAAAATCCTTAACCAAAATCATCATCTCAACGAACTCATATCACCTTATTCGCCAGCAGAAGAAAAGATTACAGTCAAATAAAACTTACGAAAAACCAGATTTTTCAACCCAAAAAATCAACTGAACGAATGGTTGTAAAGAATTGGGGCAGTAGTAAAAAATACTCAGACTGACCTCCCAAACACTGGTGTAACGTTTTTTTCGTTGGCCGGTAACGCGGTTAATTAATGATTTCCTTTCACAGAAAGGAAATTTTGAAGATTAATTTTGACCAACTCTGGGCTTAGCTCCACTCAGGACCTACCTACCACTGGAAATCTATCTTGAACTTGTCCCTACGATACAGGGGTCGCCGGTTCGCTTCGCTGGCCACGTCCCCATCACCAGATTTCAACACATTTTATAGTGTTTGTTGAAACATCTTACGGCTATGTCTAACCGTAATGAAGTTGTAGCCCTTTCAATTTTAGGGGAGGTTGGGGAGAGGCGATTCGAATACCCTTCGGTATACAAACTTTGAACCTCCAGCTTCGCTTTCTCGATATCACCACCGGGCAGGTTTTCGGTCCACAGCTCGCTACGCTCGCGACTTCCTTTCTTCACACCACTCAGAACCTGCCAACCACGGGAATGCTATCGTGACCTTATCCTCACGCTGTGGGTTCACCGGCTCGCTTCGTTCGCCACCTCCCCCTTCGTTTTTTCGGTACCACCACCGGACAGGTTTTCAGTCGACGGCTCGCTACGCTCGCCATTTCCCCACTTTCCTCCACTCAAGACCAGTCTACCACCGGAAAGCTACCGTGACGTCATCCTCACGCTATGGGGTCACCGGCTCGCTTCGCTCACCACCTCCCCCCTTCGCTTTTGCGGTACCACCACCGGACAGGTTTTCAGTCGACGGCTCGCTACGCTCGCCATTTCCCCACTTTCCTCCACTCAAGACCTGTCTACCATCGGAAAGCTACCGTGACCTCATCCTCACGCCATGGGGTCACCGGCTCGCTTCGCTCGCCACCTCCCCACTTCGCTTTACCGGTACCGCCACCGGACAGGTTTTCAGATAACGGCTCGCTACGCTCGCCACTTCCCCACTTCGCTCCACTCAGGACCTGCCTACCGACGGAAAGCTACCGTGACATTAACCCCACGCTACGGGGACACCGGCTCGCTTCGCTCGCTACCTCCCCCTTCACCTTACCGGTATCACCACCGGTAATAGTCGCCGGCGCGCTACGCTCGCCACCTTCTCACTTCGTTCCCCCCAGGACCTGCCTACCACCGGAATGCTACCGTGACCTCATCCTTATGCAACGGGGTCGACGGGCTAACCTCCACCGGACGGGTTTCAACGCCTACTATAATATTTGTTCAAGCACCTATCGGCTATCTCTAACCGTAATGAAGTTACAGGCCTTTCTATTTGAGGGGAGGTTGGAGAGAGATGGGAAGGATACACAAATTTCACCACCAAATGAACCTTAAAATCGACCATATTAATAAACCCTTCTATGTACAAAATCAATCCTCATTTGGTCGGAACCGTTCGAAGGAACCCAATCATAAATTGGTAGAATAAACTAATTTGCCAAAATCGGGTCTGACCTGAAAATTCAATCACCAATGACTCTCGGGGTTGCCCGCTGAAAGTGATGGAAATGGTCAAATGTCATTTGAGGTACCCCACTCTTAGTAGTTACGCACCATTTCTATTCAAAATGACGTTATTCCTACATATCAGGTTTTTGGGGAAAATATGGAAAAAAAAACCCTAAAACTGGGAAAAAAAATTGCACCAAGCAACACTCCTTGACAAAACACACAACCAGTTCATACAACATAATCCAGTTGGGGGATGCTAACTGACCCATTTATCGTATCGAAAATTTGGATATTTCGTAATTTTTATAAGATGGCCACATTGTCCGCCATTTTGTTTTTCTAAAAAGTCATAATTTTTCTAAAATGTCAACGATATAGGCTATAAACCGGTGTACTTAGTGCTGCCAACTTTTGAGTTTGGTAGAACAAAACAATTCGCCAATGTAGGGTCTGACCCATAAATTCAAGCCCCAGTGGCTCTCGGGGTTGCCAGTTAAAAGTGATGAAAATGGTCAAATGTCATTTGAGGCGACCCATTCTTGGTGATTTTGTAAAAGTTCCATTCAAAATGTCGTTATTTCTACTTTTCATGTTTTTGGGGAAAATCTGGGAAATTACCCTTAAAGTGGGGTAATTTTTTGCATCAGGCAACACTCCTCTACAAAACACACCACCGGTCGGTACAACTTAAACCCGTCAGATGTTGCCAACTACCCGAAAAATCGTCTCGAAAATTGTGACTTCTTGTCGATTTCACAAGATGGCCGCCACACCAGCCGCCATTTTGTTATTCTGAAAAGTCATAATTTTCTGGAAATCTCAAGAATACAGGCCACCGACTGGTGTACTCGGTGTTGCCAACTTTTCAGTTTGGTAGAACAAAGTAATTCGCCAAAGTCAGGTCTGACCCGAAAATTCAAACCCCAGTGGCTCTCGGGGTTGCCAGCTGAAAGTGATGAAAATGGTCAAATGTCATTTGGGGCGTTCCATTCTTGGCGATTATGTAAAAGTTCCATTCAAAATGTCGTTATTTCTACTTTTCATGTTTTCGGGGAAAATCTGGGAAAATACCCTAAAAATGGGAAAAAAATTTAATCCAAGCAACACTACTCAACAAAACACACAACCGCTCGGTACAACTCTAACTCGTCAGATGTTGCCAACTACCCGAAAAATCGTGTCGAAAATTCGGATTTTTAGTCGTTTTTACAAGATGGCCGCCACACCAGCCGCCATTTTGTTTTTCTGAAAAGTCATAATTTTCTGAAAATCTCAAGAATACAGGCCACCGACCGGTGTACTCGGTGTTGCCAACTTTTGAGTTTGGTAGAACAAAGTAATTCGCCAAAGTGAAAAAGTCCCAAAAATGAAAAAGTTTAATATTTTTTGGGGTTGCCAGTTGAAAGTGATGAAAATGGTCAAATGTCATTTGGGGCTCCCCATTGTTGCCAGCTAGACAAAGTCTCCATTCAAAATGTCGTTATTTCTACTTTTCATGTTTTCGGGGAAAATCTGGGAAAATACCCAGAAAATGGGAAATTTTTTTGCACCAGGCAACACTCATCAACAATACACACAACCGCTTGGTACAACTCGAACCCGTCAGATGTTGCCAACTACACGGAAAATGCATTTAAAAAAAGTCGAAAATTCCACCATGACACAAAATGGCCGCCACAGCGTCCGCCATGTTGGATTTTCGAAATGTCATAATTTTTCTCAATTGCCATTGAAATGACCTACAAAGCGGTTAGGTCATTATCTTGCGACTTAAAACTCGGTAGAACAAAACAATTCGCCAAAGTCGAGTGAAAAACGTCGCCAATTTCAAAACGTCCCAGCGCGGCCGCCATCTTGTTTTTTTTTTTTTTTTACTTTTTTTTCAAATCATTTTAGACCTTTTACAAAACCCACGAGTCAAAATCCGTCCAAGTCTTTTCCTCGCCGAAACCGGAAATGGACTCGGCCGCCATCTTGGATTTCAATCTCCTCTATAATTTTCCTCTACTCGACCGGAAGTACTGTACATTTTTCCAAAACATTCCCCTAACCCATCTCTCACCCATTCCGAGAAACGACATGTCAATCAGTCAGTGAGTGAGTGAATCAGTGGTCTTGCAGTTTTATATAACTATAATAATGGTATATTTATTTATATTGTACTCTCACTATCACACACAATACTGTCCTATTTTTGACGCAATGGTTGACTGGTAGAGATTGCCTTGTGACTTTAAGCCCGCCTATGTACCACTCTTGTACATGAAGTTTAAATAAATAAATAAATAAATTAGTAGTCACCACCATTCCTCATCCCATTCAGTAACCTTTCTATGCGTCCAATTTTATTAGTCTTAACAATCACCAATTATTTTGTTATCAAATTATTTCATAGTTATAAAATGTGCGATTGCCTGTGATTGCAACACGTCACACATTAGGTTCAGTTCAGCGAGTGAGCTGCATGAGAACCTGGTCATGTGGTACCGCCTGTTCATTTATTACCTATTTATTTTCCATTATGTCGGTTTCGCAGAATGTGCTTATCAACCTGTAAGTCCGAATAGATCTCGACGCCTCCAAGCAATAACCCGGTAATTGAAAAATCAAAATTTTACAGGAGAAAAGATTTACTGATTTTGTTAAATATCTTTTCAACGAGTGGGACTATTGAAGTCATTGATGTATTAAATGAAAGCTATTTTTTTGCGAAGTCTACCTGTGCCATTGATATTAAAATCCTTTTATTCAAAACCTAGTTATTTATGAAAATAAATAATACCTGAAATTTTATACATACAATATTACATAATACTACTTACGGGGTTATTGCAGTAAATTTATGAAATAAAATATTTCATAACATTACATTATGGGCTTCTACGGCGTTATTTTTTATTTTATGGCTGATAGATAACTTGTTTGTACGGAGTTATTGTGGTAATGTCAAGTAATTTAAAAAAAGGTATTAATAAATAACATTGTTATTAAGAGGAAAATTATAAAAACAGTGTTATTGTTACCACTCGATACCATTTTTAAATTTAAATGTAATATTTGAAGATAATAAACGAAAAAATACAATAATTTCGATTATAAGTAATTTTATTATTTATTATAATCACAGAAAGTAATTTAACACTTTAGTTCGACGTGAACATTCATTAATAAAAATAATCCAATAAAAATCAAATCTTGTAATCAACTTTGAGCTACATTAACTCTTCAATTTAATTCTTCTTCAGAAATGTTTTCTAACTATGTACAGCCAATCCCTGTTAGATAAAACTGAAAACTAAGACACGCGCTGCTGCTGCAGACGCTGTGAGTCACACTCGCTAGTAGACCTGCAGTAGATCAGCAGCACCTGGCGCTCACATACTACAGAGAAACTTAGATGCGTGCCTCGCTATGCCCTCCACCCCGCGCCGCTGCTGCAGATGCGGTGAGTCATGAGTGTGACGCGGGGCGGAAGGCTTGGCGGGACACGCATCTAAGTTTTATCCAACAGGGATTGTCTGGACCTAGTTCTAGCCGGAATGATATCGGATAGACCTAGTTTTATCCAACAGGGAATGGCCGAACCTAGTTGTAGCCGGCATGATGAAGGATAGACCTAGTTTTACCCGAAAACAATCGGCTCGTACTAGGTTTAACCAAGAGTAAGTGGCTACACCTAGTTCTAACCGGCTAAAACTAGGTGCAGCCGCACTTCGGGTATTAGCCGTAACATCTATACTAATATTATAAAGAGGAAAACTTTGTTTGTTTGTTTGTAATGAATAGGCTTGAAAACTACTGGACCGTTTTAAAAAATTCTTTCACCATTGGAAAGCTACATTATCCACGAGTAACATAGGCTATATTTTATCCCTGTAGTCCCACGGGAACGGGAACTACGCGGGTGAAACCGCGTGACGTCCGCTAGTATACAATAAAATTACAATAATTCCTGCCAGTGCAGTACAATTGCCCCTGTATTTGGTAATAATAAGGTGAGCTAGTTTTCAAACTCAGCTCCCCATTGACTGTATTAAGATATGGTACGGTTGTGGTATCAATTTTTTTTAATCTGCTTGCATATGGGCATTTTACCTCAATGATGGTTTCAGGACCTAATAAGGCATCTGGAGAAGCTGCAAGAAAAGGTCGTTCCTTGCTAACAAATAGTCCACATGGTTCAATGATAAGATCGTTTGTCTCACTATATTGTTTTAGAGCAATTTTTTCATTTATTGTACCATGACTGGTAGCTCTGGATAGGAAAGGTTGCTTTTGTTGCAACTGGTATGCAAAACTCTCCATTGTAGATTCTTTTAAGTGACAAATGGTGTGAAAATTGCTAGCAGGCGTTTTTTCTTTCATTATGCCATATAATCCTGGATGATTGCTCTCTTGTTGCTTCCTCTATTTGCAGAATTTGCTCTTCGGTAATATTGCACAGCTGTAAATTCCTAAGGACTTGAGTTGTGTTGCAGCGTCGGCGGCCGCAGCGCCAAGCGATTGCGCGAAATGCACGGTCGCGGGCGCGGGCTGATTAGGTGGTTGTTGCAATGACGGCGCGTTATTATTATTATTACTATCTAAATGCAACAAAGTATGATGGGCCTTTTTACAGGATTTGCATGTGTAAGTGGAGTTACAATGCGAAGCGGTAGCGATAAACTTAGGCAGTTTATACATCCTCGTTTGGATTTAACGAAATCGAAACGACTTTTGGCGGGAAGCGATTTAAATGTGGGACATTTGTATAACTGCTGATGATCAGACTTGTTACACATTAAACAAGACTCAACCCCCTTGCTGTCACTCGTAATAAACGTCTGTGATTGGTAGGTATTGCGCAGGCGGTTATGTTTCGGATTGTTATTATTAATGTGTTGTTCCACTGCCGAGGCAGGACCGCGGTTTGATTGTGACGACGCTAGTGCTAAATGTCATAACGGTATTTCGCTCAATGATATTCTTCATACAGGGCCGAATCTCCAGGCTGACATTTTGTTTGCTACTTAATTTCCGCTTGTTTGCGATAGCGTTAGCTGCCGACATAAAACAAATGTATCTCAGAATTCTTCTTCAATCTGATCACCGCAAATATCAAAAGATTTTATTCCGCTTTGCGCGCAGTTTAATCGAGTCGCGTTCGGTTTAAAATGCAGCCCTTTCTTAGCTATGCGCACTGTGCGACAGCTAGCGATCGAACGCGATCGTTTTCCGCGAGCCGCTGATGTGGCGTCTCATGAGCTGTACATGGACGATTTAACCACTTCTGTCCCTACAGTGGACGAAGGAAAATCTGAAATGCAGAGATCTGAATGCAACTGTTTACGTAAACAAACTTTACGCACCGGGCCGTGGCCAAGTACACTTGTTGGGGGCGTGGCATATATCTATCACTGTCTATCAGCAACTAAAAGAAAGAGGCAACCACTCTTTACAAACTATTGCACGGCTAGACAAATACAGTAATATCCAGAACAGAGCTAGGTGTATTAAAACTTGGAATAAATTTACCGTATTGAAATATTACGTACATTAATGAGCCAATACCAAACTTAAATAACATTGTTAGTGAATATTACGGAACACGTATTTTAAAATTATTTCAACAAAAACCCCATAAACACGTTTACCAAAAATTTCATGAAAATGATTTACGCCAATAACCCGGTAATCGCAACTTACCAAAATAAAAAATAAATAGTTTTTTCGTACAGACCTATAACAGGTTTTTTGCCGAAATATTATTGTGTCTAAATTCCCAACAATAAACACGTGTGTCATGATTTCTTTGTAAATATCAATAGGAAAAATCTGAAAAAAATTGAGAAGGTGTATTCCAGTCCATAGATGCCGAATTTGACATAACAGCATAAACCTCGTAATAGTACATTACCGAGTTCTTGTTTGGGGGCATCGCCTTTCATGAATGTGTCGTTTGCATTTTGAAAAGTTAACAGTACGTACTTTAGAGTCAAGATGAATGTTCCGAAGTGCCCGTTCACAAGAAACAAGAAAAAAAAGTTTTACTAAAATGAAATGAAGGAATGGAAATTAAATTAATGTAAGATGAATGAAATGAATTAGTGTGCTGTGTACCTCTAAAATGTTTAACTTTGAGTGAAATAACAATATAAATACGCTTCAAGACACGCTTATAGCATTACTGATACTTCGAGTACCTATATATTTTGACTAGAAATTAAAAAACAGAATAAAATGAGCATACCTGCTCTAAATATGAAAGGAGAATGGGCTTCAAAATATGGGCATCTGCCCCATGATACAATTGCTATAAGATATACATATTTAAAAGAACTTTTTAAGGAGAACCTTTGCTACCATTACGACTTTTGGTAATTTGTATTCCGTTCGGTGTTATTGAGCTAAAAGGGTAACTAGTTGGACAACGAAGTAAAGATTGTCTTGGCAACCAATTAACGTTTTCTGGGTTACTATTAACAAATATTCCAAAATCCATGAATTATAGAAAGCGGAATGTATATAGAACCTGTTTATGTTTAACACCTCAATGCACCATATTTCACGTAAATAGGGATTATTCTATTTTTATTACATATAACTTTTAAAGCAGAACCTTTGCCAGAAACACCACTTTCGCCAATTCGTAATCCGATCAATGTTATTGACCTAAATAATTTATTAGTTAGACACTGAAATTAAAATTTTATTTACAAGCTATAACATAGGATAGACATTGATGATAGACAATTGTATAGAGTACTTTTGCTACTAACACCACTTTTCCGAATGTGTAGTCTGTCAGGAAGTATTGGCCTAATTGTGTGCATATAATTCGGCAAGTAAATTTGTAACCAATAGTAATAAGCCCTTTGTATCAACTTATGCTACTAAAATAACTAATTATGGCTAATTCGCAGTCTGTTCGGTCGGAGCGATCGCGACGTTTACGGGCTACTTATAGTCAAAAGATATACATAATTGGATAGAGCTTTTCAATGAAAACTTTTGCTAGTAGCACCAGTTTTGTTAATTGATAGTCGGTTCGGAACGATTGACCTAAATGTCTATTTGGGCACCTATTTTTCTGGATAACCAATGAGAATAAAATATACACCATTACATAGAGCTTTCAATGAGAACATTTACTACCTAGAAACTAATAAAATACTTAAAATTCCTAAAATCGTTGCAGTATTTGCTGAAATTTTTCCATCAACTTAATTTGCATTTTAACCTATTAAATAAATAAACGACGAGTATAAAATCAACGTCTAAAATAAATATCAAAATGTAATAAGGCAAAGTCGATGTAGCCCCGCTAGGCAGAGTTGGTCAAATTGTAATCAGATTAATGATTAAGGATTACGATTACATTTTGTAATCATCAATCAAGATTACAGATTACGGAAATTAATCATATCGGTGATTAATGATTATTAGTTTGTAATCGTAATTTTGATTACTTTTTTGATTGATGCATACTAACTTCATTTAGGAATTCGAAAAATAAAATCATGAGATGAGTTACAAAATTTGATGTAGAATTATTAAAACCACTAATTTTAACTAGTTTTGGCCGACATAATGTACAAATTGCCACTTTCGTTTTGCTCGTAGACTCCGATTCTGAATACGTAAAAAAAATTCCATCAAGAATGCATGGTAATGTCTCAAATTGTTCATGGTGCACGGTTTCAGATTCTGAATTAGTAGATAAAGACGAAAAAGTATTTGACGCCATTTTACAATAGATACTGATTTTACAATAATAATGTTTAAACACCAAAACACATAGGCCAATACGTCACGGTTTAGACTCGTGAATCAATTTACGTTTATATCCTTGCGCACTATTATACAGACTGACTGCTTGCGCTATGGCAAGAAGCGGGGCGCAGGCGGCGGACGATTGGCTTACCGGCCGTACCCCGTACCCCACCCAACTCCCGCACCCCGCGTGCCGTATCTTCGAAATGCAATTGAGCACGCAGAAATTCTTTTTCGAATTTACTTAAGGATTTAAATAACGAAAACGTCCATGACATCCAAATTGGATCAGAAGTTTTTAGAAAAACGCAGACTTACAAGGTACATACTGATTGAATATAGAACCGCATTTATTAAAAATATGCTTAAAAAATTAATCAAATCTACCCATGTAATTAAAATTACTGACTATTGTAATCAAAACTAATGATTACAAATGTAATCATGATTGAAAGTAATCAAGATTAAAAGTAATCATGATTGATGTATGTATTCATGATTACTCTCAATCAGATTATTAATCCGATTACAAAAGTAGTTGATTACGCCCAACTCTACCGCTAGGAAACCCTGCAGACAGAAATATGAGCCCCAGCTCATATTTCTGTCTGCAGGGTTTTAAGAAACTAACTTAACGTCAAGGCTCCACCAACTACGTTTTTTGTATCGACCACGCTTTTTATGCAACTATAAAGTGTTTTTGAAGTTAATTTTTTACCATCTAACTTGTTTCGAAGTTGGTTTTGGCTACAGCTATAGTGCAAACAATTATTTTTGTAAGACTTTCGATTCATTTTAAAGCTAAGCATATTAAATTTAAAGAAAGCATTACTTTTATAGTTCATTAATTAATTTAAAGTTAAAAATTGTAAAGATTTAAACTTCATTTTTGAAGGGCTAAAATATATCCCTTTTTAAACAAATCCGTTTACTCCATAATAAATCAATCTTTAAATCACACGTATGAATAACTAAATAAAAGTGCCAAACATCTCGTGTTTATTTAATAATTTCACTTTTGTCAATTATTTATAAATAACGTGAATTTCATCTAGATATGCGATGGCCAAGTGTTCAACGCCGTGTACGCATTCAAGGCGTTTAAAGTAGTGCCACCTCATGCCGTGCGGGCTCTCCTCCAGCTTTGAAAATATGTATTAGACTAAGACAGATACGTTGCCATACAACATAGCAATCCCGCCAGTCTCTTGTTTATCAATACCGATGTGACTGTCTGACGTACCTACTCTTAATTATTAAGAAAAATCATAGTTTCTTAATAGAAGAAAACAAATGTATAAAAATCATCGGGCCACTTACACACATACATGCGTAATAAATGACCGTAATTAAAAACGAATCGCTTTTTTTCCCAACAATATTGGACCACGAGTAAAGTTAAAAAATAATTATTTTATGGAAACGGACAAGTGTCGGCTGCCAGGCCAGTTTTTGGAGCTGCTTATAGGATTTCAATGGAGTTGATTCACAATTTCATTAAAAAATTGTTCTTAGGTTTTGATTGTAAACTACATTATCTGGTAATTTTTGAAAAATTCCTACACTAGCTCTAACCAACAATACAGCCAATTTGCCTTTTGAGTTTTGATTCTCAACCCTATTATGACCAACCATATAGAACGTGTTATTCTAGAATCACTATTGATTCTAGAATAACACGTTCTATATCGTTGACAAATGAGCTGTTATAAATACGTGTTAAACTTACACTATCACTTACTGGAAATCTTCCATGATTATTGATGGTTTTGGTTCCATCCGCATTCATTTCCCAGTCAACTCTCGATAATGGCGCTTGCAACAGCGTCCAAATTCAGGAGCTCAAGACTATGAACAATCACAGAAGATATTCCGTAAGTGACATTATAAGTTAATTTTGAAGGGTGAAAGCTTAAAACCGTTTATGCGCCAGTGGTACAAAATGTGCACATCTTTGGGGAGGGATTGGGGTGGTATGATACCACAGTCACTGAAAAGCCTTGAAAGAACTGCTAAGAGCATTATACACCGTGAAATTTTAATGGTTGTTTTCCCGCGGCAGGACGATTACCCATCAGTAAGCACTATCGAAAAGCAAAGTTAAACTTTTATTTTTTTCAAATTATTTTTTTAACTTATTGGGTTTTGTGTTGTATTAAGTCAGGAGTAGTGATCAGCTGATTTATACGCGAAGTGCAACGACCGCACGGCTGTTCTGGACACCCCCCGCGCCCGGCCCGCATTCCGCGTACATATTACTGTTGGTTCAAGTCGCTTTCGAGTTTAGTTTATCACATTGTTAATCTGCCATTTATTGAGTCTAATTTTTATTTTATATATTAATCGATTGTATTACCGATACAATTTCATTTCGCTTCGGGAAAACAACCACTAAAATTTCACGGTGTATATTAGACTAGCGTAAGGGTTTTACAAGAACTATGGTTGCTACATATATGTACTTTGCATCTCCCGGTTATACGCCCTTTTGAAACCATTTTCAAAATATTTCAATAACTAAGAATTCCCTATTTACTATAATCCCTCAATCCTTTCGTTGTTCCAATAATGATACCAGGTATTGGACGTCTTCATATTAAGGATTAGTTTAGTGTTAGGTATTCAGTTTTCTTAGGCGAGGGACAAATACACGAGGCGCCGGGTGGAAGTGAGGCATGGGCGCAGAGCGGGCGCGGTGACACTTCTTTGATATTTCGGACAAAATGTATAGAAGTAGTGCTGCCGTCAATAGCATAGTTGCAGTAAGTATGCTTTAGGCGGTTTCGAGATAAACGCGGTTAAAGTTTTGGTACGAAAATCTTCCATAAATCCTTTGTTTGTTATCAGATCATGACGGTTGATATCTTAAACAAAAGATGACTTCAGCATCTTTCTATTACATATTTGGAAACCAATACTGAGTAATTGAAAGACAAAATACATTCATTATTTTAGTTATACTAAGTATCTCCTAGAGGCTCTCTGTTAAGGAACACTTAGCATAAATACAGGAAGTGTGTTTTTACTGTCTTTGTGCTAAGTAACCATATAAATCTAGTCATAAATTCATTTGATTATTTATTTATAAGTTTTATTTTATCAGGCTGCAGTTTTAATAAAACAATTAGTTATAATAGGTTTTAATAAATGTATTTGAAAAATGTTATAATGTTGTTAGATGAGTGAAGTGAGATATTCTTAACTGTTGTTGAAAATAACCTAGCAATAAAATTTAACGAATCATGACACATTTAGAATAAGTAATTCACTAAATTAGTGAATGAAATAAGAATTTAGTTTAAATCACACTTCTTTCTTACAATTAGGTAGCCCTTATGATCACGTATAACAAATAACAAAATAACGTTCCTTAACTTTACTTAATTTATCCAGTCTTTTCAGTTAAAAATGGCACAATTACTAAGAATTTAATTTTCTTTTTTAATAACTCAACTCATGTTAACTTAAGATGTATTTATTCAGTCTTCTCAATACTAACTATTTTAGAATCACAGAATATGCAAAATGAATTAAAAGTAGCTCTAAATAAAATCCTATCTGGTATCAAATCAACACTTATAGATTTGTCGACCAAAACATAAGGATCATAATTATAGATACTTTAGCCGTTAATAACAAAAATTATAAGCATTTGGGATAAAACATAAAACGTTCTATAACAATTGTTACATTGTTATAGAAAAACGTTTTTAAATTTAAATTAAAATATTCAGTTAATTAGGAATCAACTCCTACGAAAACAAAAAGGCGAGAACTAATCTTCAAATTCCTTGGAAAGATTCAAGGACGCATCGTCAACCGGCAAGTCAAACCAGAATTGCCTTCGGCTGGGTAACATCAAGGGAATGAGATCTTTGACAATTATCTCTTTTCGTGAAGAGGCGACAACCCCTTGGTGAACTTCTCTGTTCAGCACAAAGAAACTGCTTATTTTTTAAAATTCTGGCTTGTAAAAAGTTAAAGGTCCTAAATTCCTCATCATCATGAGATTTTTTGAAGAATAAATTGAACTCTCCACGGACTACTTTGACCACAGCGAAATTCTTAACGTATTCCCGGTCTTTCATTGCACGCATTTTCTGTTCAGAATGAAAGTCACAAAATTTGTAAAAATCACGGAAATCCATTATCATAGGTTCATGCTCTCAGTATAATAAGTAACTTTATGTACGATCAGATTACGTTACTTATCATAAACGCATTATCGCATCAAACTGTCTTTGTGGTAAGTATTCTGGAACCTACGCTTAGGATCGTTACTAAGCATAAATGCAGTATCGCATCTTACTGTCTGTATTTTATGTAACCTGAAAGAGACATCTACTAAACAAAATTACAGTATCGCAACATACTGCTTTTATGACTAGATCACTCATTTAGTAAATATTGGGAAACTGCTCAGGATCAAAACAGTATATCTTCATAATGTCTTTTTGCTAGGCTCATATCCAATTGTATACAATAAAGGACTTAACATATTAGTGGTATAGATGTCATACTGTACTTTGGCCGAGGAGACTGAATAAGAACTTCTGCAGTAAGTGTACCGACTGTAATCATGCTTTGTGATGTAAAAAAAATGCTTGACTTACTGCAAATTTTTAATTGCTAATTTTGGTTTAAAAAGCGATACAAAAAAATGGGTAAGATTTAATTTGTAGATCTCGTTATCGCGATCACGGCTGTATATCTAACTCATTTTTGACAAAAACCCGACTTACTGTAACTATGCTATTGACGGCAGAGTGGGGCGTGAGACATATTGAGACGGCGGCGGGGCGCGGGGGCTGCTTCTTCGCTCCCGGTTTACCCGCAGATAGCAGTGGCATGGCGCAGGGGTGAACTACACGGCCAAAATGCGTGACGAGAAATATAATTTAAACACTGGAATTCCCTGTGTGAAGCGCGGGCGACTCGCCTTTCCAATACCGTTAGCGCACCTGTTTTGCACTGCACCAGCGGCGCATCCGCACCTCGCCCGCGCTGCACCCGTGCTTCACCTCCTACGCCTCTCATATTCGTCTCGCGCTTTAGTTGGTGGGAAAGTGACCTACAAACCTCACAGGGCCGTGCGTATGGCGGGACTCGACTTTTTCCAAACTTAAAACTAATGTTAATATGATTTAGGAATAACGAACAGTTTATCGTCCTATGGTTATTTAGGAACTGTTATATTAAGAAGGAGTATTTTGATGCTATGTTTTATGTTGTTGTCAGTTATTGAAAAACGAAAGAGACATAGCTATTCATAATTGTACGTTCGTTTGTTGATACTAGCTGGGCGACGAGGTGCAAGCGGGCAGCGTGCTGCTGCCGGCGTCGCGCCGTGGCCGTTACCTCGCCAATGTCGCGCGACGACAGGCAGTCGTAAGTACTACTCGACAGGTTTATATAAAGTTTACATCAATGCACATAATATGGAGGCACTAAGAAGCGTAAGTAGTTGGTAGAAGCGTAAAGAGTTTTCAATAAAAAAGGCGACAGACACAATTACTGTACTAGAAATAGGGACCAACTAGTTCACCCAGGCTTTAGACTCGCCAAAGTAGACTCATCTTTCATGGGGTACTGTTTGAGATGCTATAATAAAATTCCACAAAGTATTCTTGAACTGAATGAGACGAAATTTAAAACATGCATTAAACGCACACTATGTAAGCAAGCATATTACAAGTTGAGCGATTATATCGCTGATAAGAATGCTTGGCTCAATGCTGGTCCTGCTCCACAAGGACAGAGGCGAAGAAATTGATAGCATTAAATGGTATTGTTAGAGTTGCTAAAGATTGTACAAATCTCTTTGCATTGTATTGATTCAACCTATTTAGTATTATATAAACGCATAGCCCATATTGTGTGAGTACTATGTACTAGAAAGCTATCATTCACTGGAAACCTACTTTAGTTTCTGACTTGAATGTGCCCTGGCGGTTGAGAGTATGTCATGCTCACTCAAATGTCTCGCTGAGGATGGCGCGTGTGTCGGACCATTTAGCTCCCTTCAAAATGGTTGAGCTGAATGGTGCTGATCCATGCGTCATGTTCGTGAACGGGCGCTGTCAGTTGTGACTTGTCATTTCTTAGTTGCCATGGCTTATTTGAAAGAATTATTTTGTTTTTACTATGGACACTTTTAACGTGCACATCTTGCTACATTGTTCTCACATAATTTACCATCTCAACATGAATGGACACTCTTTTAAATCAAAATATTGTTACAAAATCTTGGTTACATCAACCAAGATTTTGTAACAATATTTTGATTTTAAAGAGTGTCCATGGAGTTTCTTGCCCGTTCTTCTCCATAGAGATCTACGTTAGAGAATGGGCAACTGCAGTACTTTCACAGTTTTTATGTCTTTCATTTTGATTTTGAAGCAGGCCGAAGAGTTGTAATAGCTTCCTTGGGTTGACTTATTCATTAGTCGACAACTACAGGGCTAGTGAACCAAACAAAAGTTGTGACTCCTCATACATCCCCCTCCGATACATTATGTCGAAGTAGCAGAAAATTTTCCACCGGGACCCCGTCTGCCATGGCCCACCTGGAAGACCCTAAACCGATTGCGAAGCCAGGTGGGCCGCTGCAGATCCAACCTGGTCCAGTGGGACTATTCCGATAAAGACATGTGTGACTGCGGTTCTTGAACGCGTGAGCAACGCTCAAAATATGAAATGTGCTGCGTTAAATACTAATCTTGCGATAACTGAATGGAATAAAAAAAACAGCCAATTCGTTCTCCGTTCGGAGTGATTGGTCTAAATAGGCGACTATTTGTGAACCGAAGTTAGCATTTTCTGGGTGACCAATAGCAATAACATATACACCATTGGAGAGACATTTTTAATGACCAGTTTTTCTACTAACATAACTTACGCTAATTAGCAGTCCGTTCAGAGTTATTGACCTAAATAGCTAACTATTGAGACACTGAAGTTAAGAATTTATTTACTACAAATTTTCAGGCTACTACAAATAAGGTATCTACTATTGGCTAGAGCTTTGCAAAGAGAACTTTTGCTACTAGCTCCATATTTGCTTATTCGGAGTCTTTTTGGAATTATTGACCAAAATGTGTGTCTAATTGGGCATCCATGTTAAGATTTTCTAGGGAACCAGTAGTAGCAAGCTATACACAATTCAAAAAGCTTTCAATGAGAACATTTAGTAATGTAGAACTTTTGCTAATTCCTAGTCTGTTCGGTTTTATTGATAGAACTAGGTACATGAATAGATACCGAACTGTAGCTCCACTCTAAAGCTGAATCGAGAAAAGTTTAATGGCAAGAAAAAATCTTTAAAAAAGATAAATCTATTGATACACATCTTTACGTTATTGGTTGTTGGGGTAAAATTAACGCTCTGTAAACCCTCAATTACTCTAAGGGATCGTTCACACCAACGCGTATAATCAGCCGCCGACTGTGAGTATCCAGTACAAAATGTATGAAAGATTTATTTCAGCCGCCGACTAAAATCTTTCATACACTTTGTACTGGATACTCACAGTCGGCGGCTGATTATACGCGTTGGTGTGAACGATCCCTTAGAGAAGGGTGTTAAAATTAACGCGAATAAAATAGCCGACACAAACTAAGGGATCGTTCACACCAACGCGTATAATCAGCCGCCGACTGTGAGTATCCAGTACAAAATGTATGAAAGATTTTAGTCGGCGGCTGAAATAAATCTTTCATACATTTTGTACTGGATACTCACAGTCGGCGGCTGATTATACGCGTTGGTGTGAACGATCCCTTACACTAATAATTCAGTCATATTATCTTTTTTGTTTAGATTTCTGTTTTTGTCGATTCTATCGTATAAAACACCTAAATATAAGGCTAAAAGTGGCTAAAAGTGTTTCATGTCTCCGACTAACCGTTTGACGTGAAAATGATGTGAAAGGGATCCATAGGTTTAGGTCGCGGACTTTTTCTAAGTATTTTTTTCATAGTGCCCCAAGACAATGTTTAGGGATAAAAGCGTTATGATAAAAATCAGTAGGAGTTCAAATATATTTACATGAATGATATTATTAATTACAATTTTCGGAAAAATGAGTGTTATGAACATCGCCGGTAGCACTACAAATAGTATGAATGAAAACTTGAGGATGAAAAATTTTTAGGAAGAACAATTTCGGGTAAAGAACTTTAGGTGAGCCAATGTGGACCCGAAAATAACCCATTCTTTATCTTAACAACTTTTGATTTTTCTCAATAATCGCTTGGCTGGGCTGCCCCGCCAGATCATGGGTTGGCATTCAATTTTGTATAATAATATAACACACAAATTATTGTATATGTCCTGCATATATTTAAAAGTTAATCGAGTTTGTGCGTCCGCCGCTGCATTGTCTCGACCTTTAACGTACTCAATTTCGTAATCATCTTCTTCTTCCTCCTGGCTATTATCCCAAATTACTTGGGGTCAGCCCTCCTAGTATTTCTGCGCCACACCGCACGGTTGTGGGTTGTCTCTGTCGGTGTGTTGTTCGCTGTCATGTCCTTCGCTAGTGTTCGTAGCCAGCTTGTATTCAATTTCGTAATCATATTCCTCAATTACCAATTTAAATTAAAGTAGTCTGCTGGACGGATCTTTGAAATTAAACAAGTAAATCAATGGTTCGTCATCAGTTATAATTT
Organism: Xestia c-nigrum; assembly: GCA_916618015.1. Taxonomy (NCBI): domain Eukaryota; kingdom Metazoa; phylum Arthropoda; class Insecta; order Lepidoptera; family Noctuidae; genus Xestia; species Xestia c-nigrum. The sequence goes on along the minus strand of OU745261.1, from coordinate 2,839,184 downwards.
TAAAATCATCATTTTCCTGGCACTTGTCCCATTTTACTTGGGGTCGGCTCCAGGTGTTTTTATTTTCGGTTCTCTATCCATTGGCACAATATTTTAAGACCACCGTTTCCGCGTTACTCTTATTGTTTAAGTGTAGGCTGCTGCGTCGTGTAAAAAACCTTTGTATAACATTTCAGGACGGCACGGGCATCAAATTCAACGAGGACGCTGATCGGGTGAGCAATTATTTTACTGAGGGTTGCACTTTCACAACAAAACATTTCAATTGCTCCTCCTATCTTCAATTGCCGAATTTTATCACACCCTATGTTGAGGTCGGCTTTTGAATAACCGGAAGCAGCTAAATAACAGTATTTTACATAGAGCTAATACCTATCTGACCTCCGCAACCCTGTGACTGAGTAATATGATATGCCTTGGTGAGATTAGTGGTCAGACTTTCGGGCTTCTTGTAACGACTGTTATTGACTGTCAAAGTTGTACAAATTACAGTTGGTACCGACGGATTTGTCCATTCTGACTCTCAGTGGTAATTTTTCTTTCTAGTTATAAAGGAGACTGGGCAAATCGAATTTGTCGATTGTTTGACGCTTGGGCTGAACTTGGACAATTTGCCCAGTTCAAATAAATTTAGTTTCCAATTACGGGGGTTATATTTTGATGCCATATTGTTCAAGCTAGAGCTGAGTATGCCTACACAAATACGTATCATATCACAATATGTATTTTTTGTTTACTTGTAAACAAAGCTGTCAGTGAAGTTTTTACAAACAGCTGGTGAATATTGTGTTTGTCAGATGAACGCGGAGGCTAAGAAGAAGGTGGACGTGCTGTCAGAGGAACTGCTGCCATACATCATCGCAGAGCAGGAGCGACGCGTAACGCTGTACAAGCGCGTCATGACAGCCATCCAGAACGGCGAGAAGGGCGTCACCATCGCCGAGATCCGCAACAAACCGCCTGTCATCATACGAAAGGGTACGAAGAGCGTTCACAAAACGACATCTAACTTTAGTACTGTTTCATAGTATGGAAGTAGGTGAAGTTCTGAATTCTTTACCGTTCACTATATCCATTAGGCACCTATCCCAATGCTGTTGCTGTGTGTCGTTTTTGTAGTTTTATCGATAGCCGACGCTCGGCAAGTAAGTGTTTATTAAAATGGAATCTACAAACTTTTGTTTGTTTTATTGAATGTATAGGAAGTATAGTAGCAGCATGTAAAGTACTCGAGAATCCTCCGACTAGAGGGTTTTGTGTCTGATGGGCTACTACCAAATAATGTTGTCTTGTATTGATACATAAGATGTCGCAGGTATATTGTCAAAATCGTGAAATTATATTTTCACTAGTGACATTATAATTAAACGGTAGATTGTAAATTGACTTCATTTCTTACAACAACGGCGGCTTAATATCCATGGCTGTCACGTGACATGTGATGACATGACATACAAAAGTGTGTTTTAAGCCGCTCTTTTAAGAAAATCAGATCGTCATCCTTTTGGTTAACATGGACCTTAGTGTCATTGTAATGTCACGGGGACACTATTTTGCGACAATCATATTTAGACAATTTCACTGGTCGTTCAATTATGAGTTAGCTAAACAAATAAATATGGCTGGACAAACAGTAACATCTAGTGCACACTAAGCAATGCTTGTGTCGTGGACACCAGATAGTTGATATACTACATGTATACTTTTTTGTCTGTAAATACATACTTATTGTACATATAAATATTCATGGCTGGGAAACAATTATCATCACACAAACATTTGCTCTTACCGGGATTCGAACCCAGGACCCTAAGAACGTAAGGCAGCCTCACTACCACTACCATTCGAGTCGCCAAATAGCTGGATAAGCAATTTGCTTCATTGTCAGCTATATCAGCTATATGCCATAGGTGCTTTACTGTCTATCTGGCTGCGCAGGTCTGTTGTACCGCTGCCCCTCTAACCGCGCGCCGCGCGAGCCTGATGGCGCCGGCGGCATTCTATGCGAGGATGATCTGAAACCCACGCCCATCATGTTCGAGTCCTGTCTGTCTGCAGAGGATAAGGAACTGTATGTCGCAGAAAATAAGTACTTCTTTTGCAACCGTAAGTCTAAGTTGTCTTTTTGCAGTAAGCTTTGAACCTTCCAGATATGCTTGTTTTTAAATAAATACACATGACTGAAAAAAAATGTAGATAATTATTAAGAAAAGTATCGGTAAAGTAAAGCATCATTTCTTGAAGTCGAGAGTATTTGTTTTACGCGTCTTCCATTATTGGTGTTATACATGGCAAGCAAAAAATTATAACCTACTGACTATTGACAACATTACCATCATCACCTTGGAAGAAAGATCCCCTGCTGCTGTACTAAAACAGGTACCAAACTACCGACAGATTGTTGATGTGCTGTGGTGTCAAAACACTGACATGCCATGCTTATGATTGGCGTCTTCTGACCAAACCTTGACCCTCCCAAAAAGTCGCCACAACATCGCAGCTGGCATACCTTGTTTTGGGGTCTAAACCACGAAGTGCCTACGTATCTATATACCGGTGTAATGATTGTTTTAACTTGTATTGACCGGCGCCGCCACATGTAGGGCACAAGGTTGAGGGCCCCGACCTTCCACGCAACGGCACAACGGTGATCGGCTGCGCGCCGTGCGAGCGCACCCCACTCAACTACACAACTCAGAAGTGTGCGCTCGAAGACACTGACGACGTGGTGGTACACTACCGCTACTACCCCGACAGAGTGAGTACATGTCCTCACTTATCACTCATGCCTAAACAAACCTTCTTCAGTAGCCGCCTCTTACAACTCGCCGTGTTGCGAAGATTGTATCCCACACCAAAGGCCTACCCAACTTACAAGTCTTTATGGTCTATGGTATTTCCACCTGGCCCCTTATTCACAACCATTCGACTCGCTTCCGATTCGGAAAGTCGTATGTCTATCTCGGTTGTTTTCGTAATGCCAGAAGAAGACAGATATACGACTTTCCGAATCGGAAGCGAGTCGAATGGTTGTGAATAAGGGGCCTGGTCTCTTCGTGAAGCCATTGGGCTGTTAAACAGTGTAGGCATCTCAGCAGTGGTTTGTTACGACCAGTCCCAAGTTTGACCCGTCTCGTCACTACAATCGTTGCGGTCATAGACGAATTATGACTAGACTAGGTTTTGCAGGTGTTCCTTCAAATTTCGTTGCCCGCAGACGCACAAGTTCGTGTCGGAGCTGGACCCGTTGCGTGAGGTGTGCGACCACTGGAACCCATGCCAGGTTGGCTACATCTTCAGCCTGCCCGGTCCTGACCAAGCCACGCCGGCCAGCGAGCTGTGGCGTAAGTCTGCCAACTACTACCACCACCTTCTACTGCCGACAAACGTGTTGTGCCCCGGCTTCAAAAATGTGGGTTATTATTGCATCCACATTTTTAGCCGTGACGTTAGAATGTTTGAAGGTTTGCAGTGATCTAGATGTCGATGGGTGGAGGTGACCAGCACGTTTCCTTCGAGATGGGCCGATGAATTTCTAGAAGAGACTGTAGACTGTTCAGGCTGTGTAACGGAACCACTGTAGCACTGGTTCGAACTCAACTAAGTTTGTTATTTAGGTCAAATCTTGGACTAAATACATAAAAAAAAAACCGGCCAAGTGCGAGTCAGACTCGCGCACTGAGGGTTCCGTACAAACCTGTAGGTATATAAGTAAAAGTAATATACTATGTGATGTAACTAAAAATTTAAGATTTTCGGAATTTTTCCTATATGTGTACTTTATAACGTTGCTTCATGCCAAGTTTCAAGATTCCAGGTCGTCTGGAAGTATCCTTTAGGTTTTGATTCCCTTGCGAGTAGTTGCGAGTTTCAAAATATGCGGCTTTAATTGCTGTATCTTTTGATTGCGTTGACGTAGAAGTTTGATTTTGTTACAGCTTAAAGATATTGTAGACTTGAGTATTTGTTAAGAATTTCAATATAATACCACTACGCGTTCATGAGTAAAGGGGTAATAAGTTTAAAATTATTAAAAATATTTTTATTATATGATGTAACTAAAAATTTATGCTTTTCGCAATTTTTCCTTTATCTGTGTTATAAGACGTTGCTTCGTACCAAATTTCAAGATTCTGAGTTCACGGGAAGTACCCTGTAGGTTTTGATTCCCTTGCGAGTGTCGAAAATTTGCGGCATAAACGGGAGTATCTTTTGATCGCGTTGACTTAGAAGTTTGATTTTTTCACAGCTCCAAGAGACCATAGACTTGAGTATTTGATATGAATTTCAGCTTGATACCTCCACGCGTTCCTGAGAAAAAAGGTCTTGACAGACAGACAGACAGACAGACAGACAGACAGACAGACGGACAACAAAGTGATCCTATAAGGGTTCCGTTTTTACCTTTTGAGGTACGGAACCCTAAAAATGACTATATTTCAGTTCGTCGGTGACTGAGGTACATGTTGAGCCTCGGTCACCGGAGAATTGAAATACCTAGAGCCTTTTTTTGTCTTAATATGAAGTGAAGTCCTAATTATAAGCTACTATTTGATGTTCGTCGGATGTCCAGATATAATAGAATATTGCCCATGGTCCTTTAACAAAACTAAAATTTGTTTTGTTTCCAAATAGCCGTCGACTATTATATATCTTTTATGGTAATTACAGCTGACTACTGTAAGTTTTTAACAAACATTTTCTTTAGAATAAAGTAATTATCGAAACGGATTAAAAAAAAAAGAAAATTATCGAATTATATTGTATTTGCAGCCGGAGGTAAGTATTTTATTTAATGTTTCAGCCTGCAATTTTCAAAGCTGTAATTTTTTAACCTGACTTCTAGGATCTGAAACAATTATCAATGTTTCCCTAATAATTAAGTAGTTGATGAAAAAATGAATGCGATATAGGTAATGTCTTTCTGCTTCAAAAATTGCCAAAACCCGTTGAAGCGTTTAAACAAATTTACATCAAACGTTATTGATATTTTTGTACTGCCAACACATAATCCAATATAGTAAAGTATTATATTTAGTACAAAATTAAATGTATCGTTTTTGTTTTGAAATTTTCTGCAGTTAAATATAAATAAATAAATGTAAATATCGCTGGACATTAACACACAGCGCCACCTAGTGCCAGACTAAGCAAAGCTTGTGTCGTGGACACTAGGTAGTTGATATACTACATACATACCTTTTTGTTTGTAAATACATTCCCGAACGCTGCCCAGCCGAGTCGGATTCGACGATTCACCTCTTTCTCGAAGTTAGACCTACCTAACTGGACCGTTTGTCCTAGGTATACATAATCGTCTACAATTTTGAGTGTGGAGTCTCCGATCTTGTTAGGAATGGGTGTGACATGGGCATTCAACATGACTTTCGTCTTGTCCATGTTCATTTTTAGACCCACTCTTTCGGAAGCTCTACTGAGGTCATCTAGCATTGTGCTGAGGTCCTCCTTGGTGTCAGCCATGACCACTATATCGTCGGCGAACCGAAGGTGAGTGATGTACTCGCCATTGACGTTAATGCCTAGCCCTCTCCAGTCCAGAACCTTGAAGACATCCTCCAATGCAGCGGTGAACAGTTTCGGAGATATGACGTCTCCCTGTCTTATACCTCGCTGCAGTATGATAGGTTTCGAGGCTTGGTCCAGAAGTCGGACTGACGTGGTGGCGTTTTTGTACAAATACTTCAACACCTCGATGTACCAGTAGTCAATACCGGTAGTTTAGCTACACTCAATGTTGTGATGTAACATTTACTTTTTACTTTTCAGACACTGATCAGGGTAAGATAACAAAAGATACTTTTCATAATATTTGGTTGTGGGATTGTCATTACTAAATCTATTTCTCTTTTTTTGACAGAAATTTCAAGTAAGTTGGTCAAACTGGCGCGGACAAATTGACGAATACTTCAGTTGATGTCCCATCTGTCTATACCTGGCAGAACAAACCTTAGCTTATACTAACAATTGTTGCCAAACATTCTGTATTCATGTTTTATTTGATATGCATGTAACATGAAGTTATGGTTTTTTGTTTTAGATGATGGTAAGTGCTCCATTGTTTACTGCTCAAATACCAAGTTTTTTAAGGTTCTCTAGCCAGCAAATGGCAAAAAAACCCGTCAAGTGCGAATCGTACTACACACAACAATATTTTTAACACTCATTTTCATTTTTAACATTCATATTCAGATTTATATTCAACTACAAAACTAAAATTTTTGGTACTATTTTAATGAAAAGCAAAGTTTGTGCTGCAGTTTGATAAAAAATCCCATATGTCAAAAAACGAAATACTTATCAAATCTTATTCAAACCTTTATTGAAAGTCTTTTAAAGTTCTGCAAACCTATATTTTCTCAGAATTTCTCTTCTCTAACTTTAGAAATTAGAGCGTGCACAATTTTTATGACTTGAAGCAAATAGCTCATCAACCAGCGACTCAAGAAATATGTATAATACCGGCTGGTCCAGGCCAGAATTTATTTTTTAAGTAGTCGGCTTAGGGACCTATTTTATACCCGCCTGCAAAAAATCGCTTGTGATCCGTTTACAAGATAAGTTATTTTTTTTATTTTAGAAATATCACCACTTTCGATGTTTTCATGATTTTTTATTTACTTACTTTTAAAATAAAAAAACTTTTTTTTTTGTATCTCTCAGTGATCCACAATATCGGTGACCACATAAACAACTTGCATTGTTTTCATTGGGCTTGTAGGTATCAATATCAAGCATTAATTTCCTTTGGACCCCTTTTTATACTAAATGTTCTATACGCTGTTTTGCGTATGTTGATTCTACTTTTGTTTTTTTTAAAGAAAATATTGAAGGCACTGCAGTTTTCTTTAAGAATTTAGCCTTAGGCTCATACACTGAAATAAATAACATTTTATATCATTACCTACTTTCTATGCAAAATGATCTACTATTATTCACGAGTTATACTAAAAGGCCAAAATAATTATCAGCTGTGTAATGAAACACACACAGAGGCACAGAGTGGTCGGTTGCTATAAAGTTTTTGATTCTCAACGCTTTTTCTCGGGCTTTTAGGCGTTCTGGATATTTTAAATAAAAGTCCCCTTTTTTTTGCAGTCTGTAGCACAAAACTGCGTCATATTTATAGTATTTAATTATTATCGGAATTAGTTTATTTAAAAATCGTAAATTAGTATGGATTTTGACAGATGACAGCACAAAATTAGGCCAGGTTGATTTTGCGACATCTAGTGGGATAAAAGGCAATTTTCAGACCATTGTTCAAAGTCATCAATCACACTAATTAGCTCATAGTTATGATCACTCTAACGTCAGCAGATGAAAGATATTGTTGTCAAATAAAACGTACGGAAAACTAGACTTTTCAACCCAGTAAATCAACTGAAGGAATGGTTGCAAAGACTTAGTGCCATAGTAAAAAATACTCAGACTGACCTCTTCTTCAATGCCACTGTGGGTCGAAAATATTCTGTGATATCGGGGTTCCTAAAAACTTTTTGTCAATGGTCAGTGAGGTATATTCGCTTTTGAAAACGTAAATATTGTGCTAATTTTATTAAACTTATTTTTAAATTAAGAGTAGGTACGATTACTCTGAAAATGAGAGCTTAAACGTACGATGTAACAAATGCACGTAAAAGAACTACTTGTACTTTGAGTAGGTACATACTTATGTGTCACATATATGACGTTTGACAATATTTATATTTTATAACATTAATTTGAAACAAAGTCTCAACTCTTTAAAATTTATTTTTATAGAAATAGTACCTCGTAAGTATTTATAATAAATGTACCTCATTAATGTTTGGTTTGATTTATTGTCAATATTTAATGAATAAGATGTTACAGCTGTGAACCGTAAGTACATCGCCTTTATTATTGTTTTATTGTTGTTTGGTTTAAATTGGCAATGTTTATGTTAAATGATGTTCATTTTTAACTGACTTCAAAAAGGAGGAGGTTCTCAATTCGTCGGAACCTTTTGTTTTTATGTATGTTCCCCGATTACTCGAAGATGGCTGGAGCGATTTGAATTATTCTTAGTTTTTTTTGAAAGGGTACATTTTCCAGGTGGTTCAATAATCATCAAGTCGAGATCTGATGATGGGATCCTGGAGAAATTGAGATAACTCCTCAAATTTTATAGGCACACTTGATGTGATTTGAGTCGTTTTTGAAAGAGTACTTTCTTAAAGTGGTCCCATTTCAATATGGTGAAGATCTGACGAAGAACTTCGGAGATAGGCAACGGAACCCCTCAATAAATGATAGCAAATGGACTGGGATTGCTGAAATCTCATGTCTATCTATTGTTTACACCAATTCATAACATAACATCACGCCGCTACGTTGTGAAGGGGTAAGCCCTAGTGAATCACTACAAAGTGAAAAATAAAATCGTTTTGCAAAAAATAAAACCGACTCCAAAAACACAAAATAGTGAAAAATAACTTTAGCTTCAGTTTAACTAACCTTATGTGTCACATGACGTTTGACGATATCTATATTTCATAACATTTGCAACAAAATCTGAACTCTTTAAAATTTATTTTTATAGAAATAGTACCTCGTAAGTATTTATAATAATATTATGTATCTCATTAATCTTTGGTTGGATTTAGTGGCAATATTTAATGAATACGATGTTACAGCTGTGGACTGTAAGTACATCGCGTGACATTATTTCCACAAGATCAAAACTTTTGATTGTTATTTGGTTTGATTTATTGGCAGTGTTTATTGATAAATATGATGTTACAGCTGTGGATCGTAAGTATCTCACGTTTATCATTTCTTCAAAACGTGTTATTGTTGTTTGGTTTAAAGAAACATCCGAAACAAACTTAAAGGTCTCTTTTAAAGTCCACACATAATCTTGCTCAACTCAAATGAGAACCATGCAGATTAGTGTTTGAAATGGTCTTTTGAAAACGGAACCATACAGATTTGAGTGGACCTGTCCAGTCAGTAAAAGCATTTGCCAATTATCGTGTAGCTCGACTTATAACTCAAGGAGCGTAATGAAACGACGACCAATACCAAAGAAAGGACATATAAATACATACTCAAAATACCTGATAGTCGTGTCCAAAAATGTGACCCCCATGGTATAACCCCCAATACTAAACTGAGTATTCATGTCACATCATTTAAATGTCACAATGTATAAAAGAAAGGAATCAATAATAAACAAGCCTTACCCCAAGCCTTTTATATTCGAGATAGTGATTAACATGAAAGTAGTCGGTTATCATCATCATCATCACCCTATAATGTTCCCACTGGTGGGAAACGGCCTCCTCTCAATGAGAGGGAAGTAGGCGACACATAAAAAAAAAAGTAAAAAGTAATAAAATACTGAACAAAGTATTCATGTCAAATCATTCAATGTCACAATGTATATAAAATTAATTGTAATCAAGGTCTGAAATTTCGACATTTAGGTAGATTTCCTTTTTTTATTGGTCTCTCACCTACCTATATGTATACGTATATACATACGTACTACTGACTAGCAAAATCTAGCCACACTCTACAGGTCGCAATTGTGAACCGATTGCTTTCAAACTTGGCCAAAAAATCGAAAAGGTCAAAACTTAGGCTAAGTTCGTGAATGGGCGGAATTCGTCCATGGCCCCCCATGGACGAATTCCGCCATGATGTCCATGAGGCGGTTAATTATAACTTTCAACGTTTAGCGATAAAACTTATAGTTTTCGAAATAAAAATTACAACGAAAAAATTTAGGGCGTTTCCATCCTAAACTCATATGAGAGGATTTAAAAAGGGTAAAGTTTCCATTACAGGACGATGATTTTGAAGTACTTAATATTTTTTTTGTAGATTGTACACAAAAGTACAACTGTTTAGGAAGTTAAGGTTCACTTTTGTTTGAAGGGATTTTTGAACAGAAACAACGTCTTTCTCATACGCTCTGTATATTGGTACTAAAAAAACTAACTTACAATGTGTGGACTGTAAATAAATAACTAACGATAGCTAGGTAGGCGCATACGCACCCAACATCTTATAACCGTTTGGACATTCCGCCCACCAAAGAACATCGTTCTTTAGTCACTATGATCCTTATAATCAAGGTTAGTAGGTACATAACACATAACACAATCTTAGTGATCACCTTGACAGAATCTTCACAAAACTACGTCTAAATAGTGAGTTCAACAAACAAAACTAAGTTTAAAAAATAACAAAATAGTAGGTGCACGAACTTAATTTAAAACTTTATAATACCTATATGTGCACCTATGCACTAAAAACTAAGTTCTAAAAATAACAAAATAGTAGGTGCACGAACTTAACTTAAAACATTATGATATATGTGCACCTATGCACTAAAAAGTTTAGGAAAGTAATAAGACCTAATACACAATAACAAGAAATCATAATCATCTGATCTGAGAGCAGAGCAACATTAAATGACTATCACTTATTATAAGTTTGACTCAACCCTATTTGTTTGGTTACAATAGTTTTATGACATAAAACAAATCTTAAAAGTAAAAGCATGATAAGTACAAATAACTCGGTTTGTGTATACCTCAACATAAAAAAAAATATAAAGAAAAGTAAAATTACTTAAACTGTAAAATTCCTTAAAGTGTAAAATTAAATTACCTACTTAAAATAATACAAGTTAATATTTTATTTTGTTATAATGCAAATCTTACTAAGTGGGCGCTTGTATTCTCCTGTCTTACATTTGATAGTCACGACACGGGTAATGTTGTCATGACCCGGATGTTTTTGTATAATTTTACCAAGAATCCACTTAGCTGGAGGAACGTTATCCTCTTTTAAGACAACAATATCACCAATTTCTGGTTCAGTACCTTTAGAATTCCACTTATACCTCTGGCTTAGACTTACTAGATATTCTTTTGACCATCTATTCCAAAAGTTGTTTACAATTTTTTGAGTTAATCTCCATCTATCTAAACCTACTACATTGGATTCAGAATAATCCTCCTCAGCTATATTAATCAACGGCTCACCTACCAAAAAATGGCCTGGTGTCAAGGGGAGTGGGTCATTGAAATTGTCACTAAGTAAAGTTATGGGTCGTGAATTTAAGCACGCTTCCACTTGTGCTAGAACTGTTGCCATTTCCTCATAAGTAAGTGTGGCATTACCGACTACCTTACGTAGATGTGTCTTGGTACTACGGACACCAGCTTCCCACAACCCACCAAAATTTGGGGCGTGAGGTGGTATAAAGTGCCACGTTGTTCGCTCTAACGTAAGTAACTCCGCTATTTCCTTTGGGAGACTCGACTTGGCATTGTTGAACATTTCTCTCATTTGTTTGTCCGCGCCAACAAAATTAGTGCCGTTATCACTATATAAGTCGTGACAGTGGCCTCTCCTCGCAGTGAAACGCTTGAACGCCGCGATAAAGCCTTTCGCAGTCAAGTCCGTAACAGCTTCCAAATGTATAGCTCTTGTCACCATACAGACAAAAAGGCATATATAGCCCTTGTATGACTTAGAACCTCTTCCAGGGGAGAATCGAATATTCACCGGACCGCAATAATCAACGCCAGTAGACTTAAATGGTTTACTGGGTTTTACTCTCGCCTCCGGAAGTGAACCCATTAATGGTACTGACTTCTTCGTGGAGTATCTTAAACATACGACACATTCTCTAAAGCATTTCTTGACACGTTCCTTTGCTCTTAGTATCCAATATTTTGTTCTCAAGAGGTTCAACATAACCTGTGGGCCTCCATGTAATGTTTTGAGATGAGCATCGATAATTATGAGCATGGTAACATGGTGTTTAGCAGGCATAATTATCGGATGTCTCGTATCATTGGCTGCATCGGCATGTGTTATGCGGCCACTGACTCTTAATATCCCTTTTTTATCTAAAAACGGACAAAGAGTTCGTAAAGAGCTCTTTTTAGATACATATCCTCGAGTTTTTAACTGTTTAATCTCAACTAGAAACGCGCGTTCTTGAATAAGTTTAATCAATGCCATTAAAGTATCATTTAATTCGTCTGCGGTAATAAATTTAGGTAAATTCGGTCGCTCACTTTTCGGTAACTTCCATAACAATATTCTCCTACAGTATGATAAAACTTTTAATAATTTCGTTAATGAAGAAAATCTCAACCAAACGCATAACTCATTAATATTAGATGAAACATATAAAGACTCGATTTTCTCCTCTTCATGTGTATCTATGACATCTGTGTTGACCTTTTGTATGTTTTTCTCTGCCAGCCATTGAGGTCCTTTCCACCACAGTGGATGGGTTATTAACTCTCGTGGTTGTAGGCCTCTTGATGCACAATCGGCGGGGTTTGCATCAGTGGAGACATGTCCCCACTGTTCATAATCTAAAATATTTAAAATTGTAGACACCCTATTACTGACAAATGTCGCCCATCTACTTGAGCCTCCTTTGAGCCAAGCTAGGACAACAGTGGAGTCTGTCCATCCATATAAATATTTCTTCGGTATCTCCATTACCTGTGACACCTCATAAATCAGTTTAGCAGCCAAAGTTGCCCCACACAACTCTAACCGTGGAATCGAAACTTCCTTCTCAATTGGTGCAACTTTGGTTTTTGCAGTGACTAAATGTACATAGACATTATTGGACTCATCAGTGACTCGTACGTAAACTGCAGCTGCGTAGGCTGCTTGTGATGCATCTGAAAACACATGTAATTCCGTTTTAGAGGCTCGCGTTACGTTTAGCCATCTTGGTATTGTAAGTTCTCTTAAATCAATTAAATGATTTTTATAAGTTAACCACTGCCTAAGCAGATCCTCCGTTAATCCGTCATCCCACTCAAGACCCGATTTCCAAAGCTTCTGTATAAAGATTTTGGCAACAACCACCACGGGCGCAATCCAGCCTAACGGATCATATAATCGTGCTATAACAGACAGTATTTGTCGTTTAGTGACCGTCTCCTCTTTGGCGTCGGGTAAGTTGAGCACGTATTCAAAATGGTCAGATTTCCGACACCAACTTACTCCGAGTACCTTAATTGAATTATTTACCTTTATTGGTGTATTTTGGTCACTATGTTGTTCTTCACTCTTGCCGATATGATTCATAAAGTTTTCACTGTTGCTGTTCCACTTTTGGAGTTCAAATCCACCCAATTTCATAAGCTCGTTCATCTCATAGTAAATTTGTAATGCTTCAGTTATTGTTTCAGCCCCTGACATCAAATCATCCATATAATAGTCTAGTTTAGTTATTTTTGCTGCTAACGGGTATTTATGTTCCTCCAACTCTGCTAGTCTTTGTAAAGATTTAACAGCTAGGTATGGCGCGCATGCCGTACCAAACGTTAGCCTCACAAGCTTAAAATGTCGTATTTCTTCAGCTGGGTTAAATCTCCACACAATTCTCTGAAAATCAGTATCTTCTTCAGCTACTCGGACCATTCTATAGAATTTCGTAATATCTGCGACTAGACCTATTTTGTGGTTTCTCCATCTCATTAATATATGCCTAAGATCTTGTTGTAACTTAGGTCCCACAAGAAGATCATCATTTAATGATATGTTATTGTTTCCCTTGCTTGACGCGTTGAAAACGACTCTCACCTTTGTAGTGTCCTTATCCTCTCTCACCACGGCATGATGAGGAAGATAGACCGCTCGTGAATTCTCTACCGCTTGCTCATTTACTTCAGTCATGTGGTTTAAACTTAAATATTCCTCAAATACTTTATTATAGTCTATTCTCAACTGGGGATCGCGTGATAACCTTCGCTCTAGACTCTCTAACATTTTGATAGCTCTTTGTTTTGACTGACCGTACTGACACTTAGGATCATCAGTCGCAAAAGGTAACCTTACTATAAATCTTCCAGTAGCATCTCTAACTGTGGTTGAATCAAATAAGTCTTCACATACCTTCTCGTTTGCAGTCATCTCCTTTTGTATTGAGTTAGGTTCATTCTCCATTTCCCAAAATGACTTAAGTAAATCAGTCTCTTCTAAATGTACATGCATGCTCATCAGATTTCTTCCTACGGACAAATGGGGTTCTCTTGACACTTGACCTGAAATAATCCAACCTAAAAGTGTGTTTTGGGCAATTAAACTACCTTGAGATTGCTTAACCATACCTTCAAGCAATATATTTCCATAAACTTCCGCACCTAGCAGTATATCAATCTTACCTGGTGTTGCATAGGTGGGGTCTGCTAGAGGTAAACTATTAATTTCAACCCACTCATGAGGCTTTAGATTGGCTGTGGGAAGCATAGACGTCAAAGAATGCATTACGTAAGCATTAACTTGAATAAAATTTGCTGGATCATGGCGTGATTCCAATGTAAGTGAAACTCTGTGTTTTATTCTCGTATGACCATCACCCAGCCCTGACACAAAACCATTTACCGGTATACGTTTTAACCCAAGTAACTGAACTGTAGCCTCTGTAACTAACGAGGCTTGTGACCCTTGATCTAATAAAGCTCGAATACATTGTTTACAACCTTGTGAATTAAATACCTTAACTCGCGCCGTTGCAAGGAGTACCCTGGCAGGCTGCAACTCCTCCCTAGTAAATGTAGTGGTAATGTGGGTGTCACCTCGTGGTGTGCTCGCCTTCTCGTGTTGTTCACTCGGTGACATTGTTACCTCACTTGCTTGTTTGTGTATCTCAGTTTTCTCTCTCTCGAAGTGAAGCAGTGTGTGGTGTCTTCTACCACATTTCTTGCAACTCATTGATTGACGACACTTGATAACGGAATGTGTAGGTGACAGGCAGTTGAAACACAATTTATTATTTTGCACGAACTCTTGTCTTTCCTTAGGCGTTATAAGTCCGAAGCGTTTGCAATGGTAAATATAATGGCTCTCATGACACATTGCACACTGAACATCCTTAGGCTTGGGTTTGTTTTCAACTGACGTGTGGAACGTTCTTGGTTTCTGTGCTGGCTTCACTGTTTGTGTTGAACGTTGAGTTGTGGAATCAATCATTTCTATGGATCTGAATCTGTACTCTAAATAGTCTTTCAACTGTGACCAAGTGGGTAGTCCATCACTAGACAAATTATTAAGGTACTGTTCCCACTGTTTTATTGATTCCGCGTCCAACTTTGCGACGGTTAAATAAACAATTATTTCATCCCAGTTATCTGTGTTAATGCCTATACTCTGCAGAGACTTCAAACAAGTTGATGTGGTGTCTAGTAAATGTTTTATTGAATTAGCCGACTCGTTGTGTATTTTCTTAAGTCCAATCAGGTTATTCATAATAGCATTGCAGTTGTAACGCTTGTTATTATACCTTTTTACAAGTTGTTTCCACGCCTCCTCATAATTTGCTTCAGTAGTTGCAAAGTTTCGTAAAAGATTCATCGCTTCACCCGACAAATTACTTTTTAAATAATGTAATTTTTGAACAGATGTTATGGCCTTGTTGTTGTGAATAAGTGACGAAAACATATCATAAAACGTTTGCCA
This sequence comes from Xestia c-nigrum, assembly GCA_916618015.1. Lineage (NCBI taxonomy): Eukaryota > Metazoa > Arthropoda > Insecta > Lepidoptera > Noctuidae > Xestia > Xestia c-nigrum. The sequence goes on along the minus strand of OU745261.1, from coordinate 2,823,695 downwards.
CTCTTCATATTTACCTCCAAATGTAGGTAGAGTGATACGTGGTAGCTTAACATCATTGTAGCTGTTCTCATTATTACTAGCGATAGAGGTTGAAGCAATTGGCGATTGAGAAAAGGGTGGTGTCAAAAATGGCTCCAATGCTTCACGTAAACTGGTTTTATACTGCACGTACATTTCTTCAAACTGTTCGTAACAGTCTTCGGTGAAATATGGTTCCCTTTTATCTTTCGATGCTGCAGAAATTATAGCCTTATGCCCTTCTTTGAATTCTGTATATTGAAGTTCAAGTACCTCCAATCGGGTTTCTAAATAAGATCGTTTTATTCTTTCTTTCGGCGTTTTCCTATAATTTCGTTCGGCTTTCTTCAAATTATTCATCAACTGTTCTTGTAATGTAACTAACTCCTCCATTGTATATGTATAATTAGACGCGTCACTGTTTTAATAATCCCAACACACTCACTATAGTAGTTATTTCGTCTCGGATACCACTAATTGTTCAAGTCTTTAGCTCACTTCAGTAATTTATTATTATTAGCAATACCACACTCGTAAATAACTAATAGTTCTTTTTGTTTACTCAATAAGTCACCGTAATACTTGTTAACTCGTTTTTTGTAATAAAAAGTCTCATTAAGCGTAAGTTGCCGATCACCCGACGAATCCTTATCTAAGGAATGCGTTCTTTTGTTCTCGCGGCGCTCGGCGATGCGCGATCGTAGGTGACACAATCCGGTTCGATATGGACCATATGTTTAGGAAGTTAAGGTTCACTTTTGTTTGAAGGGATTTTTGAACAGAAACAACGTCTTTCTCATACGCTCTGTATATTGGTACTAAAAAAACTAACTTACAATGTGTGGACTGTAAATAAATAACTAACGATAGCTAGGTAGGCGCATACGCACCCAACATCTTATAACCGTTTGGACAACAACTCTTTATACAAAATTTTCAACAGTCGGGCGCCCACAGTTTACGAGATTTAACTATTTCAAATTTCTATACTAATTGGAAAAAAGGACGCTATTTGCCATGGTAGACGTCAATGTTGACATTTCAAGTGTATTTTGTACATGTCATGTTTTTACATAAATATAATTTTGTTTTTGCATATTCACATGCTTTTGGTGTGTTATAAATGTGCACAATAATTGATTACTGATTAATATGCAAATGAATACATTGATATTTTTACAAAAACATCACGAATTTTTTTTTTTGTCGAACCGACCTTTGAAGCGACACCAAAACTCGCGCCAAGCCAACTGTCATGCGTCATGAAGTCATTGCTGGTTATTTTTCTGCTTATATCTCGAAAACGGGTCCGGTATTGCAATAATAATGAAAATATGGCCCCCTAAAGGACCATCTATACTAATACTATAAAGCAGAAGAGTTTGTTTGTTTGTTTGTTTGGTTGAACGCGCTAATCTCAGGAACTACCGGCTCGAATAGAAAGAAATATTTTTGCGTCGGATAGTCCATTTATCGAGGAAGGCTTTAGGCTATATAACATCACGCTACAATCATTAGGAGCGGAGCATGAATGAAAAATGATGCAAAAACGGGGACGTTTTTTCCTTTCATTTTTCTCTCTTATGTGACGCAGACGAAGATGCGCGGGTCAGCTAGTCCTGAATAAAATAATATTAATTTATGAATGTAGATATGGGTGACTCCTTCTCCGAAATCTACCTCCTCCTGCGGCTTGCCGGAGGGATTTTTTTGTCTTTAGTGATTAACATGAAATTAGGCTATCAGCCATAGCTTTCGTTTTATAAACGATTTGAATTTATTCAGGCTTAGTGCTGGCTAATATATGGCTCGGAAATTTATTGTAAAAACTAATACATTGGCATCTGAACAAACCCCCTATTTCTTGAGCCTCTTCGCAGTAACAACAATTTTGTATTTGTTTCTCGGATTTTATTATTATAATTTTTTATGTAGTGGATTTCACTGTATTTTTAAATCGGATATCACTATTTATTGATGAATAATTATGATGTTATAGCTTTGATCCGTGAGTACATAGTGCTATATTATTTCCCCAAAATCAAAACTTGTGATTGTTGTTTGGTTTGATTAATTATTGGGAGTGTTTATTGATAAATATGATGTTACAGTTACAGCTGTGGATCGTAAGTACATCGTGTTATATATATTATTTCGTCAAAGTCACAACTTTCAATTGTTCTTTGGTTTAAATTGGCAATGTTTATTGATGAATTTGATGTTATAGCTGTGACCCGTAAGTACACAGCGTTATATTTTTTTGTCAAAATAAAAAAAAATCTTGTTGTATGGTTTGATTTATTGGGAATGTTTATTGGTAAATACGATTTTACAGCTGAGGACCGTAAGTAATTTATTTTATTTATTTGAAAAAAAAAACAAACAATTTACCCAATACGAATAACAAAAAGATAAGATACAAAAGTGAAATCAACCACGTTTCTCGATCACATCCATATACAGAATACCGTTGATCAATAAACTCAAGAGTCGAGAGATTTCACGGTTTAACTAAGTCTCCGGGAGTATTATGATATCGTAGCAATTGGATAATATATTCATGAATAGAACATGCAGTTTTGTGCGAAGCCCCCCACATTTTGAATAGTACATTATAATGTATCAGCCATAATCACAGGTGTATAATCGAAGCAGTAGTATGGAATAAGTCTGAGCAAGTATATGACGATAATGCCATCTAGCCAACTTTGGCCACAACGACTGCATTCGATGGCTTCCTAGTGTGATTGTAGAGAGCTTCGGTGTGCTGCTCTTTTATGTGGTCTTAAGTGGCTTCCAACTTTAGCCCAAAAACCTCCGAGCACAAAGCGGACATGTACTAACTGTAGGTGGTCTATATAGCAATACGGGCATCACGCTTTAAGTCCAGTTGTGACCTTCTTCTCTCTTCAAAGGCGTTGACCTGCCGATGCACACGATGTCTCCAGTCGGGGCGATTTTGTGCCTGTTTTTCCCACACTAAGGTGTCGCTTTCGCATCTTTTGAAGTGTCAATTCTGAACATCCTTGAAACGTAAAAGCTGACTGCCACATTTCCGTTTTCCTTCTTGGAGTTCAGAATAGAAGATGCGCTGAAGCAAAGCAAGCAAGCGAAACAAAGTTGAGCATCTCTTGTCTGTTAGTGTTATATATGTCTCGGTAAAATTTGTCAAACACGTTAGATTGTAAAATAACTAGAGAGATTGTAAACTCTCGAAATATTGACAAACGAAAATACAGCATACAATAAAACGCATTATGTTTCGTGAAATGCATTCGGTGGTAGTCAACTCACGCGGTGTGGAGAACAGGTAGGGAAGGAGGCAGACAACCCCCCCTTGCTCAATGGTACCACTCTCATAAAAAGACAATGTACCATTCCAAAGAAATACCGATTAATATAACCTAACCTTAAAACACTGTATATCCCCCTAAAAAGCGTAGTCGACGGAGCCCCGCTACGCCCGCTATTTCCGAGTGCAGGGTTTAAGGAATCTAACTAACCTAACGTGGGGGTGCCCCAAGTCCCGATTATGGGTGCAGAGATACTTCCGTATGTTCATTTGACAATATTTCGAGAGTTTACAACCTTTTTGTTTTCTTTTCCTTTGGGAAATCATTAAATAACTCTCCCACTCTGGGATGAGCGGGACGGAGTGTCAGACTTTTGCTGAGTAAATCATACGAGACGATCTAGAAACTTAAGTCAAATATCATTAAGCAATAAAATAAAGTCAAATTATTATAACTATTTTTACGTAAAATAGCAAGTGTAGATGATGCACGTATAATATAAAATATAAGCATAAGCAAACAAGATATTATATCCACGTTACTAACATTCAAAATGGCTACAATAAAAAAATACAGATTTGAAAAGTAATTATACACTACAATATAACTACTACACTAATTTATTTTTCTTTTCACTTTCCATGCTCTCAAAGTATATATATAGCCCTACGAAGCTGGATTATAGTGACCATTTATTCCCTAGGGAGTAAAAGGTAATTTAAAAATGAAACGATCTTTTACTCCGAAACATGGTAACAAAAGAGTAACTTATCAAGGGTTTTATTTAAATTTCGATTTGGCTTGCAAATAAAAAGCGATTTAATTAAAAAAAAAAACAAATGAACTCTTCAACGCGAGAAAAGTTATTGTTGTTTGTGTGCATCGTTGATTTGAGAAGTATGTGCAATGCCTCTGTTGCTAGCCGCTGCAGTTATGTAGGTACTAATTATCAGTGGAGCGTGGATCATCTTCATTGCGAAAATAGTTTGTGTTGTGTTTTAAGTTGTTAATCTGTGACTGACATGATTGAAGAAAAAACTGATCGCTCAGTTCAGTATTTTTGTCAAGTGTAAATTTGTTCGGTTTTAAATGACTATTTTTCTTGCACTCGAAGTGAAAAGTACAGTTTGCACCTCGAGACTAAACGCCAATTTAATATACCCTCGCTTTCATTGACTACCTCGGGTATATAAGGCTTCGTTTAGTCCCTCGTTATAAAAATACTATATTTTAATTATTATCCATCCCCAGTGATAGAATCGTTCCTAGTGGCAGCAGACCCTGGTTTAAGTAAGTACAGCACATTATACCTACAGGCTGCAAACGGACCCTTCACAAAACCGTCAACCAAGCATAATGTACAGTCACCTTCACGATGTGGATACCCTCCTGAAAGCACCTGCATTCGATCCCAGGGTATCGGGGTACCCAATAGGGAATATAAATGTATTTTTTCTTCACTTAAGTCAATTAATTACACTATTATCAACCCAAGAAAAGTATTAAAAGCTAATTTCAACCACTGCTTGTCGGTTAAAAATAACACTAAACTTCTGCAATTTTCTATGACAGTTCAAACGTCCGTGATTTTACCGACCATACTTTGACGTCATTTATCAAAATCGACCTTGTTTATATCTATTTTTTTGGCCTTAATAAAGTAATTTTACTTATTGTTTGTGCTTTATTCAAGCAAAAATTGCGATAAAGATATTATAATAAAATCGTAGTGCAACTTTACCTACATTTCAAATAAAAGTTATTTTTTGACATATGAATTTTGATGTCACTATCGCCGTTATCGAGGCCGACGTGTTTTGAGAGTGCGTTCCGTTTCACCAAAAACATGCAACATAAAACAATAAATTATAAAATAAGTGATGTATTAGAAACTTAAACAAGCGCACCATAATGTTTATAAGCGCCAATACAAGGCATTTTTAATAAATAAAAAGAGTTTTGTATTTCTTGACTATTCCCTATATTGATGCAAAAATATGATTGCTGAGAAACAACTTTTATTTTGCGGTCAAATAACGTTTCACGGTAGGAAACGATGGGTGTTTTGGTTTGGATAAATTGAACTGATGGATGGATTGAATAGCAAGGGCATCGTGGAGGTGTTTAAAGTAAAAATCTAACATGAAAACCTTGTATTAAAAAAAAAAATTGGTTGCCTGTAAGGTCGGTATACGGGCGAAAGTTTTACGTGACAACGACTTTGAGTGGTAAAATAATTTTAATGTGAATATTCATTCGTATAGTAAGAAGAAGGATGAAATAATAGTAACAATTTAAAACATTTATTTATACAAAGAATTATATTTAAAACATTAATTTATACAAAGAATCTCGCACTGAATTTCATATTAACAAAATTTTATTTTTACCTTTACACATACATACCTATCTCTCTCACTCTCTCTCTCTCGCTCTGTCTCTCTCGCTCTTAGGCGGGCTAACTGTGCTCGAGTGGAAGGGACGCGTGCCTTTCACTTTTTATGTCTGTCTCTCTCGCTCTTAGGCGGGCTAACCATGCCCGAGTGGAAGGGACGCGTGCCTCTCACTCGCTCTCATTGTGAGCGCATAACGTGAGCGGAGCGTAACGCAGTTTCTTGAAGTGTCACCCGGCAAACCAATTTATAAGACGTTGTCACGTCAAAACCTGTTATAAGGTGCAACTTTGGCTCCTATCTCCGTAACTAAATAGGTTCTTAGGTCCCATAGCACTAGAAAAACAAAAAGACCGCAATGATAGGGAAAACAAGCGCCGTTCGGCCTCGTTTAGGAGGTGTCGTGTGGGGTAAAGGGTCTTGCAAGAGTAACCACCCTTTATTATTTCCCAAAATCAAAGTTTTCGATTGTTGTTTGGTTTGATTTATTGACAATGTTAATTGATGAATTTATGATGTTATAGCTGTGTTCAGTAAGTATACGTTGCTTTGTATTATTCAAAAGTTGAAAAATTTAAATGATTTAAGAATCCACAAAACACTGTTCACACATTCACAAACGATCGATTAAAAATAATGTATTCAAAGGTATTATGAAAAAACTTTTTTGCAAAAACTAAAACCGACTTCAAAAAAAAAAAATTATAATGAGAGATTTCGTCTTTTATTAGTAGGAAACAGAGAATAAAAAATAGACATCTAACATTAAGAAATTGTAAAAAAACTTGCATGTCTCCTGTTTCTTAATATGTAGGTATTAGAAACAGATTTGAAAACCACAATGTACCAATAATTATTGAAAATAAATTATTATGATTTTTAGACGATTCCAAATACGAGATGGTGCCGGTGGCGAACGTGGGCAAGAACTACACGACGAGCATGAGACTACTTCACATAGACGACTTAGACGAAGGGTACCTGTTCGCGGGCATCGGACGACTATACAACGAATCTTCTAACCCTGTGAGAAGAGTTGATTTTTCCTTATTTGCTAAGATAACTTTTTAAGATACTTAAAACGTTACTTGCTACTGAAAGTCGATTTCTGGCTGAAGCTGAAGCCAAAGACAATCAATTACCTAATGTATAAATTAGCTAATGTATAAATTAGCTAATGTATAAATTAGTTAATGTATAAATTGGCTAATGTATAAATTAGAGCCATTTGTATTTTTTGTCTTTGGCTTCGGCTTCCATCTTAACTAGTTGATTAAAATTACTTTTGCAATATAATTAACACATTGAAATAATGTAAATTATTAATATTTACTTTCTTTATAAGTGTTCCTATCAGTTTGTTTATTTTCGATGTTTCTTAGAAACTTTCTTTCTCCGGTCAAAACTACGGCCCATTTTGGCCGAAGCCTATAGCATAACTGACACAAAGAAACTGCGAAACACAAACGCGTTATTCATCATCATCATTTCAGCTGAAAGACGTCCTAGACGGACAGACTATTGCAAGCGACTCCCCCAAGTGTCGCCACATTGACCAGTCCGACTCCCATCCAACGGTTTCCCGCAACCTTCACCAGGTCATCGGTCCACCTAATGGGAGGTATTCGAACGCATCGCCTTCCGGTTCTCAGTCGCCACTCTAGAACTTTTCGGCCCCATCGGCCATACGTTCTGTCTTGCCCACTGCCACTTAAGTTTGGCAATTCTTCAGGCTACGTCGGTGATCTTGGTTCTCTGGCGGATGTCTTCATTTCTGATTCGATCATGCAAGGAAACTCCGAGCATAGCCCTCTCCATTGCCCTTTGGGTGAGTTTTAGCCTTTTGATAAGGCCCATTGTGAGCGACCACGTTTGTAACACTGCAATCGTCGTAAGTTGGACGAGAAGATACCGCGCAGCTTCCTGAACGCTGCTCAGCTTAGTCGGATTCGACGATTGACCGCTTTCTCGAAGTTTAGCGTTTGTGGACTAAGAGAAAGCCTTTGATACGATCGAGACCCGTACTGCAGTCTCTCCAACGGTGCCAAATTGACTACCGGTACATCAAATTATTGAAGTGTTTGTACACAAACGCCACCATGTCATTCCGACTTCAGGATCAAGCCTCGGAACCTATCGTCCTGCAGCGAGGTAAGACAGACATGATCGCAATGACGGGAAAAACAAGTGCCTTTCAGGAAATATTATTAGGAAATAACGTATTCTAGATAGCTGCTATCGTCTTTTGACAATATTTAATTTTGTTTTAATTTAATTTAATATTTGTACGCCGTTGATGGCAAAACATAGCAATTTCTTTACTATATATTTACACCTTTTTAGCTAGTTTTATTAACTAAGCATAGGTATATTGACTATTCCATTATTTCAGCTGCAGAACAATACAGAATGCTGTGTAGTATAGTAACATTAAATGAATCCTTTTTGTTTATATTTCAGACTCGCCTCATGCCTCCATTAGAGAACGTATGTGTTTTTATTATTTAATTAAAAACGTATGACTCGGCTCCCATTTTCGCAAACTGTAATTCAACATCGACATCGTATTTAGACATTGTACATTCTGCCGTATGCTGTGTTGATGATACTATTATTATTGATGCTATCCGCCTCACTGGCTCACTGTACCATAATGTTAAGTTCATAAGCTTACGAATAATTCGTGCATAGCAGCGTTTTTTGTATTGCATAATTGCATAGCACCTGTTGAGCCACCATTTGCATTACATTTTATTCATTTCATTAACTTGAATATGCCTTGGTGGCTGAGAGAATGTCATCCTCACTCAAATGTCTTGCTGACGGTGCTGACGATAGCAAGTGTGTCGGTTTATTTAGTTCCCTTCAATATGGTTGAGTTGAATAGCGCCGTCATGTTCGTGAACGGGCTACTGTCAGTTAAGACTTGTCATTTCTCAGCTGCCACGGTTCATTTAAATTACTTTCTTTTTAAATTATTGTTGATTTAATCTTTTACTCTGGACGCACGTTTTTCTACATTGTTCTTACATATAATATGTGTCGTTAATTGTAGGCACAATGGTACAAACAAGCAGTGCCATCTAACAATTACTTTAGTAAACTAATAATATTGTTACCGGAAACGCAAGCGTGCCCTTCCGCTTGGACACGATCGTCGGTAGAGGGGATGCCGAGAGGGCTGTAGAAGGGACGGAGTGTTGCTATGCGACGGTCGAGCTCCGACAGCCTTGGCAGACGCTCAGTACCAACGCACGTGTTTGTTTCTCGTACTGTAAAACCGTTGGTTTGAATGAAGTTATTTCAATTTAAATTATCTTTCGCTCGAGTGCTCGCGACAATGCCCAAACCCTGTCGGATCGTGAAGAAGACCCAATACTTCGCATCTCGGCCACTTAATGATGCGACTTATAATAATAATAATAACATCATGAGCCCTGACCACCGGCAGCTCGGACCCTGTCTCCAGCGCTGGTGGGCTACTGTTTTTTTTATATTTTTAAATGTTTTTTTGTTTAAATTTAGTTTTATAAATAAATATTTAATTAATGTAATTAATATGTTAAGTAATGAATAAAGGAAAAAACATCGTGAAAGATGTAACCAAGATTTTGTAATAATATTTTGATTTGATTCGCACAAATTTGGGCCAGCATGATCTCTTACACCGAATGTTGACTTTTTACAACAGAGCCTGTACAGCTGACAATAATGCCAATCGACATTTTCTTTGATAGATTGTCAAAGTTCAAAACAAGAATCCTTGGAATTGACCTGTAACCAGCTTTATACTTACTTATTTTAATTTATACTTCATGCAATTTAATTTTTATTTTGATTCAATAACAAGTTAATCTAAATTCTATTTCTTTTATTCCTTTACTTATTGTTTTTATTTAGTTTGACTGTACTTGGATTGTATTCATATCTAACTTTTTTGTTAAGTTCATAACTTTGATTATATACAAAGGTTCATAATTGACTCACTTTGCCTTTTAATTTTTTTTTTTTTGTTAATTTAATCTAATTCTAATAGCTTGTTGTAAATGTTGTGCATGCCTATAAGTGACGTATTTACACGCACAGTAGACTTATAATCCACCATTATGGAACCAATATTGTATAGTATATTTTATAACGAGGGACTAAACGAAGCCATTATAGAGGGAGGCAATGAAAGCGAGGGTATATTATACCCTCGCTTTCATTGCCTCCCTCGCAAGCTCGGGAGTCAAACCACCTCGGGTATATAATGGCTTCGTTTAGTCCCTCGTTATAAAATATATACAATATTGGTTCCATAATGGTGGATTATAAGTCTACTGTGCGTGTAAATACGTCACTTATAGGCATGCACAACATTTACAACAAGCTATTAGAATTAGATTAAATTAACAAAAAAAAAAAATTAAAAGACAAAGTGAGTCAATTATGAACCTTTGTATATAATCAAAGTTATGAACTTAACAAAAAAGTTAGATATGAATATAATATTATTATATTGGCGTTTAGTCTCGAGGTGCAAACTGTACTTTTCACTTCGAGTGCGAGAAAAATAGTCATTTAAAACTGAACAAATTTACACTCCTCAAAAATTCTGAACAAACGGTCAGTTTTTTCTTCTATCAGGTCAGTCACAGATTAACCATTGAAAACACAACACAAACTCTCAACATTTTCGCCTACATTACTTCAGCGGCTAGCAACAGTGGCATTGCTTTTCAAAATCTACGATGCACACAAACAACCATACATTTTTCTCGCGTTGAAGAGTTCATTTGTTTTTTTTTTTCAATAAACCGCTTTCTATTTGCAAGCCAATTCGAAATTTAAATAAAACCTTTGACAAGTTACTCTTTTGTGACCATGTTTCAGAGTAAAAGATCGTTCCATTTTTAAATTACTTTTTACTCCCTAGGGAATAAACGGTCACTTTAATCCCGCTTCGTTAAAATATATTGTTGGTGTGCCATAACGAAGAAATAAATAAATAAATTTAAAAGAGTATCTGACCCGTTCTTCTCCATAGAGATCTACGTTAGGTAATTGGGAAATACAATACTTTCTCTAGTTATTATGCCTAGTGACTGAAAAGTGCAAAAGTTAATGTCCAATTGGAATGGCTTGCTAGATAACACGCCGAGTTTACGCACTGAATCGTCAAGGGCAGCCGGGTACGTGTTTTCTAAGTGCGAAATTTACAAGAAAGATTAAATTGAAATATTCGACGTACTGAAACTATTTTTTGCTTCTCATACATGACATGTACTTTTAGTCGCTACGTCGCCATATTTGATATTTACGAAATCTTAATAGCGCTGCAATGAATACATCAAAAATTTTACATATTTCAGGAAATTATACCGGAAAACCTTAGTATTGATTACGAAAAACTGAACAAGCACGTGAAGGTCATGATCAAGTTCCACCCGCTGCTCGAGGAAGACTACAACCTCTACTACATGTACTTTTGGCATAGAAGTAACAGATCCCAATTTTTACCAATTTTCCTCAATCTCAGTAAGTACTCGTACAGCCAAAACTATTCATCTCACCAATATTTATTTGAATGGTTGCGTACCTTTTGCTGCTTTTCAGCATCAAACACAACATTGTTTAAGTAATTACAAGTAAACTGGCGAATAAGTTAACTGTACTTTAAAATTAGGTCCCATTTAGGTACTACAACCCTGCGTGCACCCTAAGATTCACTGTGAGCCTGAGGGTGTGCAAATATGGCTCCTACCCAACCTGAGGTGGGGGGCTCTATGTGGGGGTCGTGCGGTCCATAGACCTTTACGAGGCACCAGTGTGGGCGCGTTCCTTGAGGCGGCGAGCCACCTATTACCTGAACGCGCCCCAAAGGGTTGTAGCCGTTAAGCTGGTCCGAGGGTACCGCACGATCCCCCGCGAGGTCGCGAGCTTGCTTGCCGGATTGCCGCCATGGGATCTGGAGGCGATGATCCACGCGCGCCTGCACGAATGGCGCGCGCCGCCGGGGCGAAACTCCGCTGAGGTGGCAAACAGTCGTTCGGTGGACAGACCTCCGGCGCGATATCATGGCTACATGGAGAGAGCGTCTGCCGCAACCCTGTGCAGGGCACGCCACGATAGTGGCGATAAGTTCCCTCTTTGAGGAGTGGCTTGTGAGACGCCACGGCGTCCTTACCTTCCACCTGATGCAGGTCCTCACCGGACACGGTTGTTTCGTGAGGTTCCTGCACCGAATCGGGCGGGAGGAAACGCCCTGGTGTTTCCATTGCGAGGACACGGTGGAGCACACGGTGTATTAGGATAACTTTTGTAGTAGTGGTCGAGAGCTAGCTCCCAGAAAAAGTTAAACTGAAAACGTTTCTTGCAAACCAAGTGTTAGTTATTACGTACGTGTACTTGTGACATAGAAGCCTCTTAAAAACATAACATATTGTTATGCTGCTAAGTCAGCGCTAATTGTTTAGCGTGCATCATACACCGAGTCATTTTAACGATATCCGAGTATCACTAGCAGTCTGACCACAACTATTATAGTATTTTAAGGGGCCTCTTACAGTCCACTAGCGCCGCCAATCGAAAAAATGTCATAACTCGTAAATAGAATCAAAAATACAAAATGTGGTCTATTATTACTGTAGAAAAGGCAATAACGTAATTTTATAACACATTGTCAACACTTGAAATATAGCTGTTTAGCTAAATCGTGCATTTGTAACAAAAACGGCTGTTTATGTTTTGAATGCACGATTTAGCTAAACAGCTATATTTCAAGTGTTGATAAGGTGTTATACAATTACGTTATTGCCTTTTCCACAGTAATAATAATAATAGAACATATTTTGTATTCTTGATTCTATTTACGAGTTATGACATTTTTTCGATTGGCGGCGCTAGTGGACTGTAAGAGGCCTCTTAAACTGTGTCCGTTTACCTCAATAGAATTTATTATTATTATCTGATTTACTCAGAAGGAGGGAGGCACATGTATGTAGGTATATGAAATCCTTAACGAATGTACCGTTTTGGATTCTGTATGTCGTATTTCTATGATGGACATAGCTATAAATGTAGTTTTTTTTTTTTAAATTCATATTATTCAACCGTCTTGTAAAATGGTATCAAGGTTCCTAAAATACTTTGTTTGTATTGTATTACTTTAGTGTGTATGTGACCTCTGTAAGCGTCTATGTGTGTGTACAGCACAGACGCAGACGAAGCTGACACCGCTGGTGCTGGACGCAATGCCGGGGCAACAGCCCAACCTCACCAGCGTGGAGTACGCGTGTGAGCAGTGCGCGCTGGAAGGCGTCGTCCTGCGCGCCGCCGACGGCTCCTTTCGCAACCTTGAAGTCGCCGAGTACCACCAGCGCAACACCCACGAGTACGTACGTACACGCCCTCCCACACAACCACACTACCCAGTGACCGTCTCACACCACGTGAGCCTAAGTACATCTGTCACAGTTAGGACAGGAGACAATTTTGTTTTGTTTAGAGATTTAGCCAGCTACATAAATTGTAGCGTTTAATAATAAAACATACATTAATTCCTTCTTTGTAATGTCTAGATTACAGTATTATAACCTAAGCCTTGTCTAACCGAAATAAATGCGAAAAGTCGGGCAAAAACACTATAACTCTCACAACCTCATCCAATCCAAATGATTCACCAACAATAGAAAGGCATACTTGAGACATGCAAGCAAGCAGCAAGTATGTCTTCTTCTCAGACGTTCACTCTTGACAGAGTGGTCGTGGTCATGAGGGGTCATTCACATTCTGCGGTCTCTATTGGCCGCATGGCGAATAATTAATATTTATTTTTCTACATTAAATACATTCATTAAGCAAGTATGCAGTAAGTATGAAACAAGCAAGCAGCAGGCAAGTAGCAACCATGCAGCAAGCATGCAGCAAAAATACACCAAGCAGGCAGTATGCAAGCATGCAACATGCAGCAGGCATGGTTTCTGTAATAGCTCCGGTGCTGCGGGGCTCCGGCAGTCCCACGCGAGCTTATCGTCGCACAAGGTTTTTACGCTCACCACCGCAGCTTCACCAAAGTCTGAAATGCGAAACAAAAATCAACTGTTCCATACATTTTGACGAGTTATGCGAACAGAATTATTGTAGGGAATAGCTTATTATTTTGTTTTGGTTGTATAGTAAAAGTTGTTCATTATGCTGAGTACAATGACTGGTCGAAGGTTATGGATGTCGTCCGAAATCACGGTGTATACTTTTTTTTAGAATAACGATGAAATGATATAAATATTATCGATATAATTTCAGTTAACCTTATTCTATATGACCTGATTAACATTTTCTATAATGTACATTTTGGGGTACGTATTTGAATATCGAAGATTAAAATACCTACTGTTAAAATATCGATGTTCAAAACATCGAAAATGGAAATATCGGACCGAAAATTAAAATGACGAAAGTTTATGCTATCGAATGGTTAAATATCCTACGTCCAATATGTCTAAAATCTAAATATCTACAAAAGTTACATCGATAGATCCAAATATCGAAATACAGATTATCGAATGTCCTAAATATCGAAGTACAAACTATCGAACGTCCTAAATATCGACGGGTACATAATATTATTTAAACATCGAAAATTAATATACCTACGTGTAAAAATGGGTTAATTTTCTACATAAAATACATTCATTAATTCACCCTAAATATACGTATAAGTTAAAATTTCGAACAAATCTTATATATAAATATATATAATATAATAATAATAATAATAATATAAATATATATAATTCAAAGGTGACTGACTGACTGACATAGTGATCTATCAACGCACAGCCCAAACCACTGGACGGATCGGGCTGAAATTTGGCATGCAGGTAGATGTTATGACGTAGGCATCCGCTAAGAAAGGATTTTGATCAATTCTACCCCCAAGGGGATAAAATAGGGGATGGAAGCTTATATGAAAGTCCGTCAGTTTTAAAGTTAGGATCTTCTAATTTTGTGTTTAGGCTGACGATTGAAAATTAATTTATGCGTGTTTCAGCGTTTTTGAAAACTCCACCCCGAAGGCTTATAAAGGGGATGAAATTGTATGTGAAAAATTCTTAATTTTCGACGTAAAAAGTACAAAATTTGTTATCTGGGCTTATGATTGGAAGCTGACGCAACGGCTTTATTAGAATTTCAACCCTTGAGGGGTGAAGAAAGAGCAACATTTTGTTTTTAATTAAAGTTTTTATTTTTTGAGTCACCAAAAAGTATCAAAGTTAGTAAGTCGTTAGTTTTTTTTATTTCAACCCACAAAGGGGTAAAAGGGGGGATGAAGTTTTGCATTGTAGTTGTTCATTCGTTCACGAATAACAGCAGCAGGAGAGACCTTTTGCAGTAGTGCAAGTTAATAGTATAGGCCGTACACAAGTTAATAGCACACGTGACTTCGCGGCTGGCAGTACTTACCATTTTGTAGGGACCTAGGTAAGCCGGAGATTATGGACTTACGGCAGGAGCAGAAAAAGAAAGTATAGCAGCCGCCGCTCCTGTGGGTGCCGCCCGCTCGCACCAACTTGCTGCAGCACGCGCCGCTGACGCGCGCGCTGCGTGCACTCAATATGGTGTCACAACAGATTGATTGCTTCAATTGTACACTGAGCGAATTCACACGGGCCGCATTTTGCGCAACTACTTTAGTTTGTCAAATTAATTAATTTATTCAAAACATAAATAATGTAACTTTAAATATAACTGATTTATTGTATTAGGTACCTAAACCTGCAATAATAGTTGTATGTGTTGTTTAAATAAAATAAATAAATAAGTAAATTATGTATAGTAGAACGAGATAGAATGAGTAATTGTCGATATCGTATTTGATACCAACTAGATTTTTTTTACTTTGTAGATTTCTGTTTTTTTTTCTCTTCTGCATTTCTGATCTTACTTTTGATGAATGAAGATGAAATCAAAAATGGCACCGACGAAAGTTTTTGGATTTTTAATCATGGGTGTCGTTTCCGTGGTTTTTGGTTCGCTGATAGTGAAAATGAGGTCAAAATTAACAAGGGGAAAAAAGTTAACAGAAGCAAAAAAAAAACAGTTTTCTTTTTTTTTCTACGGCTTCCCCTGACATTATTTTCACCCTGCGCCACTGTTAGGTAGAGGTGTATCTAATCCTACACCCACATTTCGCACATTTAGCTTAATCCCATCAAACGGGCACAAATAATACAATAACACTTTGCCCGTCCCGCAAATCGAACCCAGGACCTCATGCTCAGTAGCGCTTGCGACAACTCGAACAACGATGCAGTCTCACACATGACCCATCAATATTTTCACGCGAACGAAGTCGCGGGCAACAGCTAGTTTTTATATAAGTAGTATAAGTGGAAAAAGGTTGCTTCTGCAACATCGCCGGTGCTACGGGAAGTGCAACCCCTTCGCCCTTGCGTAACAAAGCAAAGGCACCCGTGGGAGCCGCAGCGGCTGAGGCAGGCCACCGGAGGCGACCAGCAAGCCGCAGATGCTGAGGTACTTCGCGCTTCCGGATTTTCATATACTCTCTAAGGGTAACATACAGGGTGATTGGAAGATGGGTGCAAAGCTTTAAGGTGAAGATAGTATAGACAATTTAGGACCATTTAAGCCATGGTTGTCTTAGACGAAGTCTAACCAAATTTTTTTAAACAAATTTTTAAGTTTTTTTTCGGAAATTCTCAAAATTTAATGTAAACTGCATAATTATGGCCAAATTGAATGATAAATGAATTCATTTTTTATTTATTTAATTAAAGTAATGTGTAAGCAACCAAGCAAAACATGTTTTAGGCTTCTGTGTCATTAGACATTTTTTTTACAGATATTTAAAGCTCAGAAAAAATAAAAAATTTGTACAATACGTCTTTTAAACCTTATTTAAAAAAAAACGGAGGGTGCTTTTTTTGTTCAAACCTTTTTGAAGACATGCTTGATAATCGCTCTTTCTTTTGAGGTATCATTTATGCGGATATCTTACAAATTATTGAAATTAGGACCTATAAACCAAATCGAGGGAGAAATTTTAAATTTTAGGCAGTCTAACAAAACACAAAATTTTTGCTTAAAAGAATACTTTATGTGCTCGAAATGATAACATTGTTCAATTCTAAGAATTTTTGGCACATGCAGGAACCAATTGAGGGGAACCCATTGAGGGGATTCTCTAAGCAATGGCCACCGAGCGCGGTGCGACGGCATTTCCAGGTAGAACGCCCAATGAATAGCAAAAAGCGATAAAGAGTTGGTTTTTACAGCAAAATGGTCTTAGTTACTGAGGCAACAAAGTCGTTTTTCTTTAGTCAGGGTCAGTCGGTCTGTGATGAAGCCGTTACATCTTTTACTTATTAGTCAAACTACTGCCCTTGTGAGTGGACGTTGTCGTGTTGATTCACAATTTACCGTGTTCAGTTGTAGCCCTTTGCGTTCCTGCACGTGTTGTTTGCGTTAGTTTTTAATAAAACGATATAATTCGGTGTAGCAAAATGAATGGTTTATTACCAATGAAATCAAAAGACATACAAAACACAGACTATAGAATATAGAACATAGAGCTGCATAGAGTTAGTTATTGGCGCTAGTGTATTTATTTGATGTTACCAGTTATCAATAATAATATTTCTAACACCCCAACTACAGCAAATAAACAAAACTTCTCAAAACAACTGTTTTTCACTTTAACTAACATTCTGGCTCTATTAAACTAATACCTAAGCCTCCTTTACATTTGTTATGCTTTACAAAATTTAAAGTTTTAGTAAGCACATCAGGTTGTCATATAATGTTGTTGGCAAACAATATAAATCAATAATTTTATTGCTAACTGCATCTTTTATATAAAATTATATCTGATACCAATATGTTTACTCTTTCTATGCCACCAACTTCTGTGCACTTTGACTGTAATTATATAATTGCACAGTACACAGAGAACCAGTAAATTCGTTTAACAAGGATCTCAAATAATTCGCTTCTTTGCTGGCTTCACCTATAGCCGTGTACTCTGACTCCATACTTGTCAACGCTACTGTGCTCTGTTTCTTACTCTCCCAAGAAATAGCTGATCCAGACACAATAAAGCAAAATTATTACTTGCCCAATCAGTATCAACAATTCAACATATCCTTTATGTTCAGCTGTTTCTTTTACAAATTATAGATAATATTTTTATAGTTTCCTTAAGATACCTGAGTGTTCTCTTTGCACAGTTCCAATGAACACAATGCACACTAGTGTAACACATACTAAATAAGTTCAGCTAACTTATACTAAAAGATATGTCTGGTCTTGTAAAAACAGTAATATACATCAAAATACATCTAAGATTGATCCCCAACTGAAACTGATACAACTGCAATGCTTGTACAGTTGCTTTCTGTATTTTCGTGAATAATCACATCTCTACTCATCACTACACATCACTTGACAGGATCATACACTCTGTCTGTATCCTTTGACTGTATCTTTTAACTAATATAGGTATGTTTCTTCGACTTACTGTCTCATTTATGTTGTTTCGCTTTTGATACATGGACCATCACTTGGCTGCCAAATATACGAACATGACTAAAATCTGGTTCCTTTTTTTGTCCAAAGCTCATACAGTTTTTTATTATCTAACTCTGATGCAACTGACCTATTTCTAAGATAGCAGTATTTGTGCCTCTGCCTAAAACTTCTTCTTTAAGCCTGCATCAAATAATAAACAACGAGCTCATTCTACAATGATTCAACTGATGCGTTCACTCACACCATTCTGTTCAGGAGTATAAACGGTAGTTTTCTGGTGAACTATACCTGCATCTTTTAAATATTCCTCAAACTCATTGTTACAAAAAAAAAACTCTTAGCCATTTTCTGTTCGAAATATTTAAAGCTTTCTGCCTTGTTGATTTTCTGCCATACTTTTAAATTCTTTAAAATGCCATACGGGAAAAAGTCATCAACAAAATAAGGAAATACCTTAATTCTCCCATAGAATTGCACTCCACTGGTGCACATACATCAGCATGGGTTGTTTCCAGTAACTCGCTGCTCCTTGTAACCTTGTGACCAAATGGTAAACGTGACATACCTTTACAACATACTGTGTACGTATTTTTGTTGAACACTGACTTATCTGTATATGATATTCCCGTGACTGCACCATCCTTCATTTTGCTCTGGTCATTCATATTCAAATCGCCCAATCTCTTAAGCCATTTTTCACTGCTGACTGCCACTGAAGGAGATGTAAACAAACATATTATGTGTTAACATTCTATGGCCAGCTTGACCTTTAATCTCATTTGCCACAGCCACTAAACAAATTTTTCTGTTGTAAACATCTGTTTGCAACGATAACATGTGATATTTCTCTGTTTTCTTCGTATTGAATTCTACATAGACAATACAACGTCATGATGACTCGAACTGTCATTTTTTGCATTGCTGCCAACTTTAGAATTAGAATGTTGGCGGTTGTGCTGCCTGAAAGCACTACCTTTTTCTGAGTCATCACTACCAGCAATATCGATCAACTTTGTTTTGATTACGTCGGCTGTAATGGCAATCCCCGAATGCTCTATCGCCATCGCCATAGGTAAATATTTTTCAGGTAAACCTACCAGCATTAAACTGCCAATCCACTCATCGTTCACGGCAAAACCTGTTCCTGATAATTTCTGAGCCGTTTCGATTGAATTTTCGTCATCGAATCGCACTAATCGAGGCGAATTGATATCAGGTACCGCAACAGTATGATTATTCGTGAAAACCCGGAATCATCGAACATATTCCGCAACTGTTTCTACAAATCCTTCGTACTTTTTGCATCTTTGACATGAACGTACAATGACGGGTCAATTGTAAGGATTAGCTTGGCTTTTGCTTTTGCATTGTCTGCGGCTGCTCCACTCGCACTAGCTTGCTTGATAAAACTTGCTGTGCCTTCTTAAATAAACAGATTCTCCGCTGCAAACGCTCATTCGTGATAATTCCCTTTAGCTTAGGAACGCTAGCTAAGAACGACGTGTTGGTAGCCATTTTCGTTACATTTGAAAAAACGCAACAACGTCAACACACTTCACGAAAAAACGACGCCTACACCTATGCTAGCTTATTCTACCAAAATATTCACATGTTTTAATTTTATTAGGCCCTAAAGAGCATGTCTGGGCCCATAACCTAATAAAACGATATAATTCGGTGTAGCAAAATGAATGGTTTATTACCAATGAAATCAAAAGACATACAAAACACAGACTATAGAATATAGAACATAGAGCTGCATAGAGTTAGTTATTGGCGCTAGTGTATTTATTTGATGTTACCAGTTATCAATAATAATATTTCTAACAGTTTTGAACTTTTTTGTTTCACCGTGTCCAGTCGTAGCCTCGCGCTCCTGCACGTGTTGATTTTTGACTTAATTGTGTTGAGTTGACGTTTAGTGCGCTCCTACGCCGTTTTTCTTAATTGTTAAGTGACTATGGCTACTTTTTCCAATCAAGAATATGCGGATATCGTATTTATGTACGGTAGAGCAGACGGCAATGGATCTTTGGCGCGACGGATGTATCAAGAGCGCTATCCGCAGCGCTAATCGCAGGATACCGAATGTCCGAGTGTTTTACAACACGTTTCGTCGTCTTGCCCAAGATGGGTTTCACCGCGTGAAACCTGGAGTCAACCCGGGCAGACACGAAACTGCCGTCGACGAAGACATTTTAGCAGCATTTCAAGCGGATCCTACTACCAGTACTAGAGCAGTAGCTCGAAATTTAAACATTTCTCAATGGAAGGTGTGGCATACAATGCACCAAAATGATAAGTATCCGTTCCATGGCAGGAGTGTGCAAGGTCTAGTAGAGCAAGATCCTCAAAGAAGAATTCAGTTCTGCCGTTTCCTCCTCAACAGAGACATCGAAGATGCGTGGTTTCTGAAATCAATCTTGTGGACGGATGAAAGTAAATTTTCAAGGGAAGGTATTACAAACTTTCACAACATCCATGAATGGGCCGACGTAGACAACAATCCACATTTTAAGAAGCAGGTGTCATTTCAGATGAAATTCTCTGTGAATGTATGGGCTGGAATAATTGGCAGAACATTGATTGGGCCCCACTTTTTGCCTGATCCATTGAATGGCGAAAATTATTTGCAATTTCTGCAAATTGATTTACCACTGCTGGTAGAGGAATCAGGTGTCCCGATCTTCGAAAGAGACCGAACAGTCATCTTTCAGCAAGACGGCTGTCCAGCGCATTGGACTTTAAATGTAAGGGAACACCTCAACAATTGCTTTCCTGATAGCTGGATCGGCAGGGATGGACCCATCCCTTGGCCCGCTCGCTCCCCAGATCTGACCCCGTTGGACTTTTTCGTGTGGGGCCGGGCCAAGGAACTGGTGTATAACAACAAAGAAATTAACACTAGAGAAGAATTGATACAAAGAATAAATTCAGCGTTTGAGACAATGAAGCAGGAGATGATGTTGAAAATAACGACTACAGAAGTTAGAAGACGGGGCCGTGCTTGTATTAGGAATCACGGCCGTCATTTTGAACATGAAAAATAAATAATTTTAATTCAAATGTTGTTTTAATTAGTCTGCCTAAAATAAAAAAAATTCTCCCTCAAATTGGTTTGTAGGCCCTAATTTCAATAATTTGTAAGATATCCGCATAAATGATACCTCAAAAGAAAGAGCGATTATCAAGCATGTCTTCAAAAAGGTTTGAACAAAAAAAGCACCCTCCGTTTTTTTTTGAATAAGGTTTAAAAGACGTATTGTACAATTTTTTTATTTTTTCTGATCTTTAAATGTCTGTAAAAAAAATGTCTAATGACACAGAAGCCTAAAACATGTTTTGCTTGATTGCTTACACATTACTTTAATTAAATAAATAAAAAATGAATTCATTTATCATTCAATTTGGCCATAATTATGCAGTTTACATTAAATTTTGAGAATTTCCGAAAAAAAACTTAAAAATTTGGTTAAAAATATTTGGTAAGACTTCGTCTAAGACAACCATGGCTTAAATGGTTCTAAATTGTCTGTACTATCTTCGCCTTAAAGCTTTGCACCCATCTTCCAATCACCCTGTATATTTAATATTTTGAATCATTCGAAATTTTAATCACTCGGAATTGCAATTTTCGACGTTTTAAGCGTAGGTATAACAATATTTTTGATATAATCGATATTTAAATTTTCGATGTTTCGAACATTGGTATTTTAAGCGTAGATATTTTAATCTTCGATATTCAAATATGTACCCATTAAAACTATTATATTTATAAAAAAACGGAGCTGGTATTTGGTACATTAAAATAATAGTAAATAAAAAAAAATAAAAAATAAAAACTGTAAATTGTTAAAATGCGAAAAAAAATAATAATTAAATGACACCGACTTGTTGACTCTGGGTTGCCAGCTGTATTATACGGGGTGTATAATACAGCTGGCAACCCAGAGTCATTTAACTATTATATTTTTACGATTTAGTTGACATTATAGACACTTGAATTACTGAGTCTGTGAGTACATCTAAACACTTGTGCAGGCACAAGATGGTCGAGTTCGCGTTCAGCACGATGAAGACGAGCGACTTTGGTGACTACTTCCTCATCATGCTGAACGACGTTGGCGCAGAGGAGCGGATCAAAGCTATCAGTATAAAAGGTAAAATCATTATTATTTACCAAATCTGTCCAACCCACAACCTTTCAATCTGGCGAAAATTTCAAAACATCAATAATTTTGGTGCATACTACCAAAACTCACTTTTTATGATCTAATATTATTACAAAATGTTCCCATCCACATTTGCAATATTCGGCCAAAATACCCCAACTCACAATTTCACAATTATTAAGCACAATTTTGAAGATACGGGCCGTAGTGAGCAGAGCTGCAATAATATCTTAGTTAAAAAAAAAATGAGAGAGGAGGCCGTGTCCCAGCAGTGGGAACATTATGGGCTGATGATGATTATGATGAAGAAAAAAATGCCCTTGTCCCATGTTATTTTGGGTCAGCGTAACACATTTTTTTGCGTTACGTTCCTGTCTCTTCCATGTCATTTCTCACACAATTCATCCATCTTCTCTTTAGTCTTCTTCTCCGTCCATCCATCCACATTTATGTTGATCACTCTTTTAGTTACATGTGTTCTATCACTCCTCATCACATGTTCAAGTTATTAATCATTTATTGTTATTGCAGCACCAGGTAAATTTTATTTGTTACAATTTTGTCACATCGCTAAGTTAATTTTAGATTTTTTTGTAACAAAATGGTATAGTGTTTTTATTCTAATTGCATGGGATAGCATCGATCGTACCTGACTCAACAAAATTTATTTTGTTACAACTAACAGATCTACTTTTTTTTTACAGAAACAGGTAATTTATGTTGGGTTTATTGACGTATTATGTGTTACTAATATTTCAATAAACAAGATGGCTAACTTCAAGAAATAACTTGAATTTCTGGCCTAAGAATCAACGTTGCCAGAAACCTTTCCAGGACTATCCCGCTGACAGTAATGTAGAAGTTGTTGTCGACCTTTTTTTTTGCTCCTTGCTTACATAGACATTTTTTTATTATTTTAATTTCGTCACTTATTTATAAATTTTATAAAAAGTATTTGAATTAATTTCAACTACAGTACCTACTTTCACAGTTTTTATGTCTTGTGACTGGGACTGTAGCTACATTTAATTTTCATCTTTGTTTCGACAATTTATTCAAAAGTGCCTGTTATTGGCCTACTTGAAATAAATGCTTTGATTTTGATTTTGATTAAATTCTCAATTATTTATTGCGTACCATAATGTATAAAGATAGAAGGAAAATTTTAGTAGCATAGATTTAGTAGGAGAGAGGAGGAAGAAGTTTACATTGTCATAAGAACAAAAAGATAAAGAAAAAAATATCAAAATAACTAAAATATGTATTTTTTGTAGATCCAAAGTCGTGTAAGTATTATTTATTTGTTTTCATTGTTTATTGTTATTCTGTAGTATAAACTAAACTTCTACTTTGCAAGATATAATAAACATAAATCGTTAAGTTAATAATATTATTGAATGTTTTGCTAAATAATTGATCTTTCCTAATTTATTTATTATTGATTTAATGTATTTTTTTTATTATTATTGTTTTTTACCTATTTGGTGGCACTCATTAACATATTCTTTCTTGCGGATAATGTAGTGGATTGGAATATTGTTAATGTTTTGTACTATCTTTACTCCGTTCCAACACATATTGTAGCTGTTTATTGTCCCTGAATAAATAAAAAATAATAATTAATTCAGACATAGAACATACAAATAATGTAACAAATGTAATGTATCTGGTAACTTTCCCATTTCGCCAACTAAACAAAATACCATTTCTAAAGTCCCATTTTGTAACTATTTTGAGCTCCATCTCGATTCGTCAACTTTGAGCATTCATTCACATGTAAGTACCATAAATTCGTTCCCATTTGGTAAACTTTTTGTTCGGCAAGTAAATGATGTATTATTTTGCGAATAGGTACCAATTTACAAACACCACTATATGTCCTTTTTTAAATTCGACGGGGCCGGTGTTTCGTACCTGACTACTCTGAGAAGAAACAGCCGAAACAAACTCAGAGATCATACATACTCTATTTTAAAGTCCAGACATAATCCAGTTCAACTCACATGTGAACTATGCAGATTAGTATAGTTTGGGAGCTGACTGTACTGTACAAAACACAGTTGACATTTATGGTTGACGAAACGGCATAAAATGTATGAAGATTAAAAATATGTAGTTACGAATTGTGATATGTTTCCGCTTATTTTGCACAATTTTTGTTAAGTTGTCGAAATGGGAAAGTTACCAAACGGGACGTAATTAAAAGAAAATCGTAGTAACCCATTTTTATCGATGAGGTGTCCGCGAGTGATAACCCTCTACCGCTCTCCGCAGTGATCTCCCTGGAGTGCATGCGAAGAGCGGCGACGGTGGGAAAGCCAGTGGACATGCACACGAAGTACGAATGTGCCCATGCTGGCTGCGAACTGGTGGACGTGTTCTGCCACGGCAAGAGCGTGCTCGCGTCCGGCGAAGTGAAGCACATCGCCACTGCCAAGCGCATCCGCCTCAACATCGCGAGGTGAGTGCACCCTCATCCCTCACTCCACACACGTCCAGATTCCAGACCCATGATTGCGGGAGCGTCCTGAGAACATGTTCTATACAGAGAACGAATAATAAGGCTCAGCCGAAACACCAAAAGGAAAAGAAAGGATCACATTTCAATTCATTGAAATTCCTAATGGAATAGCCCAATAACACCTGGTCCGACCTAAGAATCGATCTCAAGACCTCATGCTTTTTGTAGTCTCGCAACCACTAGACTAACGAGGCACTGAAACACAATTGGCGAAATGTGGATGTACTTACGGGTACACCTCTTTTTTTTCGAATCATCAAATGATCCCTCCCGCTCTTGGCGGAACTGAGGAGGAGATCAGATAAATATCCCGTACCACGGACAGGGAGCAAGTTTGCCAGAAAGCATTATAATAGCTTAGGTCCGTTGTCTAAATTGCTAGTTATTTTCAGATTAAAAAAGGAAATAATTATTAATTTGGCTGGAAAACTATAGCTTCGATGACACTGAAACCCTTATCATTCTAACCTAGTGATATAATATATAAGGTCCCAATAAATAGATGAACTTAACACAGCGTTCAGGACCTACGTCAAGCCAAAGATATCTAAACAAAAAATAACAGTGAAGTAACAAAGACATGGATGTGTTAACCAACATTTTTAGTGTATTTCCGAGCTGTTTTATTTTTCTTGGGTATCTTATGTGTTTTTTTTTTTGTTTTTTGACAATTGTCTTTATTTCGGTGGTCTAAATGATTCCGAAAGGTTTGTTTATCTATTTTAATGGGACTTTATATATTTGTCACCGTAAAATTGTATAACCCGTTACATTGTAATCTATCTAGTGAGGTTGTAAACTCTAGAAAGATTGCCAACCGAACGTACTGCTTACAATTTAACGCATTATTTTTCGGTAGCTTATAATCTATCGAAGTGACCCGTAATATTGTGATATGCATGCGACGAAAGTATGTCTGTTCCCCTATAATCGGGACTTGAACTACCCCGACGGTTACGTTAGTTAGGTTCCTTTAAACCCTACAAAAAGAAGTAGGAGCCTCGCATAGCGGGGCTCCGTCGACTTAAGGTGAATTTAAAGTGTTTTGAGGTTAGGTTACATGAATCGGTTTTTCTCAGCAATGGTGCATTACCTTTTCATGGGAGTGGTACCAGGAGGCAAAGGGGACGTCCTCTCTCTCCTCCCCCGTACACAGTGCGCGAGGTGAGATCCGTCGCAAACGTTTCACAATTTTTCAGTTTCACTACGATAGATTACAATCTACCGAAAAATAAAGCGTTGAATTGTAAGTGGTGTATTCGGTTGATAATCTTTCGTAAGTTTAAAATCTCTCTAGATAGATTACAATCTAACGGATTTAACAATTTTACGGTAACATATTCATTACACACACATACACACACCAAAACCCATGCTACCATTGCTATCTCTGTTCCATAATTATAAAAATAATGTGTCTTTGTTTCATCATTCTCTATTTTGTTTCGTTTTTTTGACGATTAATTTTAAGTTTTAATATTAAGACAATTTCTACAGTTGTTGCAGTCACTGTCTGTGGTTTCTCGTTCAGGGTCTCGATTCTGCTATTACGATAGTGTCAGAATAGGCGATCATTGAAGTCACAATGATCAAGTTCTGACAAGTTTTGATAAGTTTGGTAATCTACTAATATAATGGCGTCATTATGACTTCTCAATGAACAACCAGTGAGACTCCATTGAAAGAAATGTCATAGAATATTAATCTCAAACATGAAATCTGGCATGAATACATGTTCGCATTTAGTAGTAGATATCGAAAACCATTTGTACTAATGGTTTTATAATAATGGCAATACGAAAATGCCATTAAAACACAATTTTATTACGAGACCATCGACCGACCATTGTGAATTTAGCAGATTACGAACTTTAAGCAAAATGACAATGGGATGAGAATGGAATCGTGTTGGAGTGACGAATTTATTAAAATAGCAGAATTAGGTCCCAGATCTAAGGAACCAGCAAAACCACTAGGTACCTCTGTCATACAAATCCAGTTTGGGGGTTGAGACCGCAATATATATATATTTTATTTATTTATTTGACTTCACAGGTTCAAAGACCAAAATGCTTGCGTCTACTTGGCGAAATTTAAAATAGGAAACGACCTCTACAGAAAAAATGTAGCAATTGTTGAAAGTAAGTTTCATTTAAAGAGATTTTTGTAAGCATCTGTTTGAAACTGTTGGTTTTCAGAATCTTGAACATAAATAACAATTCCAAGTTATTGTTAATGTTTTAATTAGAGACCGACCTGTAAATATCTATAAAATAACGTAATCACCACGTGTTTAGGGTGCCGTTGCCAGATGGCAAAAAACGGATTCGTCATGTCTGTCTGTCTGTCGATCTGTCTGTCTGTCCGTCCGTATGTCAGAGCCACTTTTTTTAGCCAAAGCTATAAGAACTTTGCTGTTGAAACTTGGTAAGTAAATGTATTCTGTGAACCGTATTAAGATTTTTACACAAAAAATAGAAAAAAAAGCAATAAATTTAGGGGGTTCCCCATACATAGAGCTGAAACACAAATGCTTTTTTTTCATCAAACCCATACGTGTGGATAAGTCTTCAAAAATGATATTGAGGTTTCTAATATTTTTTTTTCTAAACTGAATAGGTTGCGCGAGAGACACTTCCAAAGTGATAAAATGTGTCCCCCCCTTGTAACTTCTAAAATAAGAGAATGATAAATCTAAAAAATATATATGATGTACATTACTATGTGAACTACCACCCAAAATTAGTTTGAACGAGATCTAGTACTTAACTTACTTTTTAATACGTCATAAATCGTAAACTGCAATTTAGGTACCTTTCATTTACAACGAACTGCAAGAACTTGCTGTTACGAAACCCTTCATGGGCGAGTCCGACTCGCACTTGGCCGCTTTTTTGTAATTCACAGAGAAATAATTCAATTGAAATTCATGCGCAATTTACTTTTAATTCCAGACGATTGTAAGTTTTATTAATAATTGCTCTGTTACTATGTCACTATATTCTTCCATTCAGCAAACCAAAATGTGAAATAATTAAACAAGCGCGGAACACAACAAGACTATAAAATTTCATGTCTGCCTGTCTGTTTCTGTCAGGCATTTTGATAAAAAAAAAGAATTATTTAGTGCACCGTTTCACAATAATTAAGTTTAACATAATTATCAAGGATAGCCAGCGGAGTGTGCAAACCCACAAAACAACTTTAATATTTTTGAAACCTCAAAACGAAACCGATAGCGCTAGGCTATCGAACTAAGTAGTAAAACTACGAAAAAAACATCCTCACACATTTTTTAATGAAAAATAAATAGCCCATTGGAAAAAAACATTATGAAGCATGATGTAGTTTTGCATGTTCTGCAAGTTGTATAGATCAGTAAGGGTGATGTAAATCCAAAGGACAATGGGCATTATTGTATGAGTTGTGTCCCAACCCTTGTAACAAGTTGGGACTAGTAGAAACATGTTCAGTTAAGCTTTTTGATGATCAATATGCCAAGTTTTTATTGTAATTACGTGCAGGTCAAAAGTTATTGAGCTTTAAGTGAAAAATAAGTTTTTGTATAACAGGCTGGTGTCCGCAACTCCACGTCAAAGCGCGTATTTTGCGTAATCATACTGTATAACATTTTGTGTTACATGAAAACATAATTATTACATTTATAATAATTTTACAGTAATCACAGGCAATAATAGTTATTTTTTGCATTATCGTTCTTGAAACTTCATGTCTAACTCGCTGTCGAGTCGAAGACCGACTACAAGTCACACACAAATGTTCCGTAGTTCGTAATAAACCAATCAATAACAAATCAAGTCCACAAAACAAGCCTAAGTCGATAGTTGGTAATGTTGAAACACCAGAAGTCTTGTAATAATGCGTAAGTCGTCAGTAAATAAACAGAAGAGTAATAATTAAAAACACGGAAGTACAGCACAGCTACCAAAAAGTGAATGTGCTAAAAGCGCTAGATAAATAATTGCATTGCCGGTTCATCTAACCGGCAACCATCTCTTTCTAACGTATAGCGCTGTCTCATAAAATATCGTTAGCTGCTCCTGCGCTTACGATATGGTAGTGAGTGTCGCAAGGAGGGAGAGGGGATGTTGGTTTAGAGCAGGCGCACGGTTGCCCGAGTGTTTTTTTCTACTTAATTTTAAAATCGTTTCAGCCCTTTTGTCATTAAATAATTGATTAAGTTTTATCCAATATTTTTTTGAATAAATGATACCACTATAACAGCTTCCTTGCACAAGATACAGAATTACGCCCATAGAATCAAACATAACACTATTTGAGATCTTTCAAATGATATAGGTAAGAAAATGTTACAACACTTGGGACGAAACCGCTCATTGTCCTTTGCAACTTCGAAAAACTTGTGCTATTATTCCCGAAAAATTATTGACAGGGCATTGATTTCCTCGCTTTGATTAAATGTACACCTTATTTCTGCGTGATTTGGAAAGTTTATTTGGAGCTGGAGAAACGCCTCAGTGATTTCCTTCGCGTAAAGGAACAATTGCTTCCGGGATGCATTAAGCCCGATGTACTTGAGGTTGAAAAATCTAAATGAAGCCAGCGAGCGTACACGACGCTCATAGTAAGAGATTCACCGCTTGCATAATCTCGACGTGAGTGCGTAAAAATACATAATTATCAACAATGCAGAATTCCGTCATGTTATGCGATTTCAGCCTTTTTAGCATCGATTTATACTGGGCTGTGTTAGTCACTACTTTTTGGTACTATGAGGTGTTATCGAATAAGCACTACCACTGATTTCATTTAAATACCTAATCATTTTATTAAATAAAGGTTTCATTCGATTTTTTTTTATTTATGGACCAATAAGATCGGTATGAAAAGCCTGAGTGTTTTAATAAAATTTATTTTTTTCTCAGCGCCACGTAAGTATTTTTTTTCAGAGGTTCTGTCCGTTACGCCTTTTCCCTCAAGATAAAATCCACTATAAAATAATTATTGATTCATGTATAGTGGAAAAAATAACAGATATTCCAAACATTTGGACCGTGTTTAAGTACTGTACTTTCTTAGGAAACAGCAACACAGAGTTGCGGTTTGTGCGTCGATGATCCATCCACTCTGTGTTCAGTGATAGCGGTACGGACAGGTTGCGGACTGGCTAAGGACACCGGATCAGTATCTATGTACATACGCATATTATCTGTCACAGTCCAGTTCGGTTCGCAAATTGTCTACATCGGTTTGAATGACCCATCAAGCAAAACGACATACCGAACTAAACGACATTAATTGTTTAGAGCGACACGTTGCACTTGTATCGACAGCACCCAGTCGGCTGTTGAACGAAAGAAAGGAAGAAAGAAAGAAAGAAAAACATTTATTCATCGCAAAGTCATGACGTGCATACAATATTGATAAACAGAACGCAATTATACAAACACAAACATTTAAACTAAAATCGAAAATTAACACAACAACAACATTAACATTATAATAATTGCAAGACAAAGCGGACAAAAAATAAAAAAATTGCACGTCGTGAGTGCGACAAATAGGTTACCACTCAGCATGATGCTGTGCTATGGGGAACCCACTGAACAGAGCGAGCAGTTGATGTAATGAGGGTATGATGTGACGTTGGTGTGTTCCAGAGGTGGAGTTGGAGCCGCTTCGCGTGGATCCACCGGCGGAGCGCGCGCCTTTCGAGCGCAACATCAATTACAAGTGCATTCGCCCCGACTGCCGCCTCAATAACGTACTCTCCACTCTAATCATCATTATCATCATCATCATTATCATCATCATCATCAGCCTATTAATTTTCCCACTGCTGGGACACAAATCACCTCTCTATGAGAGGGAATGGGCTTTAATCCACTACGCGGGCCCAGTGCGCATTGGTAGATGTCACATGTCTTCGATTTTTTTGGTTCTAGAACATGCCGTTTTCCTCACGATGTTTTCTTCATCGTTTTGAGAGTAGCGATGATGAAAAAAGTTACACAAAGAAATGCGCTTGTCTGGGTTTGAACCCATGACTACCTTATTCTCTAATGCTTCAACGAATATACGGCTATTAGTCAATCGGATGCAGCTTACTACCAGTATTTGACATGGAGCGACTACCGATCTGACCTCCACAACCCAGTCATTGTATCACGAATATTAAGATATCGCCTGGAAATACTATTTGGCAAAGGGAAGGGCTTTGATTACGCCTAAGTAATACCAAAGGGGATCTTAAAGATGTTTTTCTAAAAACATATTCTATTAGTTTACATGTTTGAAAATTAAATTGCAAAGGCAGATTACTGTGAGTCTTTTGTGCCAGATAGCTCATGACGTGCTCTCATTCTATGACAGCAAAGTTCAAATCGAGCCTACAAACGATAATTTGGATTTAAATGTTCTTAGGTCACTGTAAACGGCTCCCCTCTGGACACCATATTGCAAAAGTCAAGTGGTGTTGCCTACTATTTGGTACGTAGCAGTTATGTTACAAAATTTTACCCTGTCTGCGATCACCAGAAGATTAGGTAGAGGAGTAACTAAACACCTAGTACCTACCTAGTAGCGACACTTATTCTCAACAACCGTACACAAATCCAAACAATGTAAGACCACTAGATCAACGAAGTAGACATACAATAGTCGCGCTTGAGACCACTAGATCAACGAGGTAGACATACAATAGTCGCGCTTGAGACCACTAGACCAACGAGGTAGACATACAATAGTCGCGCTTGAGACCACTAGACCAACGAGGTAGCCATACAATAGTCGCGCTTGAGACCACTAGATCAACGAGGTAGACATACAATAGTCGCGCTTGAGACCACTAGACCAACGAGGTAGACATACAATAGTCGCGCTTGAGACCACTAGATCAACGAAGTAGACATACAATAGTCGGGCTTGAGACCACTAGATCAACGAGGTAGACATACAATAGTCGCACTTGAGACCACTAGATCAACGAAGTAGACATACAATAGTCACGCTTGAGACCACTAGATCAACGAGGTAGACAAACAATAGTCGCGCTTGAGACCACTAGATCAACGAGGTAGCCATACAATAGTCGTACTTGAGACCACTAGATCAAAGAGGTAGACATACGAGTACAATAGTCGCAATTGAGACCACTAGATCAATGAAGTAGACATACAATAGTCGCGCTTGAGACCACTAGATCAACGAAGTAGACATACAATAGTCGCGCTTGAGACCACTAGATCAACGAAGTAGCCATACAATAGTCGCACTTGAGACCACAAGATCAACAAGGTAGACATACAATAGTCGCGCTTTAGACCACTAGACCAACCAGGTTGACAAACAATAGTCGCGCTTGAGACCACTAGATCAACGAGGTAGCCATACAATAGTCGCACTTGAGACCACTAGATCAAAGAGGTAGACATACGAGTACAATAGTCGCACTTGAGACCACTAGATCAATGAAGTAGACACACAATAGTCGCGCTTGAGACCACTAGATCAACGAGGTAGCCATACAATAGTCGCACTTGAGACCTCTAGATCAAAGAGGTAGACATACGAGTACAATAGTCGCACTTGAGACCACTAGATCAACGAAGTAGCCATACAATAGTCGCACTTGAGACCACTAGATCAACAAGGTAGACATACAATAGTCGCGCTTTAGACCACTAGACCAACCAGGTTGACAAACAATAGTCGCGCTTGAGACCACTAGATCAACGAGGTAGCCATACAATAGTCGCACTTGAGACCACTAGATCAAAGAGGTAGACATACGAGTACAATAGTCGCACTTGAGACCACTAGATCAATGAAGTAGACACACAATAGTCGCGCTTGAGACCACTAGATCAACGAGGTAGCCATACAATAGTCGCACTTGAGACCTCTAGATCAAAGAGGTAGACATACGAGTACAATAGTCGCACTTGAGACCACTAGATCAATGAAGTAGACATACAATAGTCGCGCTTGAGACCACTAGATCAACGAAGTAGACATACAATAGTCGCACTTGAGACCACTAGATCAACGAGGTAGACATACAATAGTCGCACTTGAGACCACTAGATCAAAGAGGTAGACATACGAGTACAATAGTCGCACTTGAGACCACTAGATCAATGAAGTAGACATACAATAGTCGCGCTTGAGACCACTAGATCAACGAAGTAGACATACAATAGTCGCACTTGAGACCACTAGATCAACGAGGTAGACATACAATAGTCGCGCTTGAGACCACTAGGCCAGGCCAGGGATTTCACCAGGCGTCGCGCTGCCAACGATTTTAGGATGCACCCCGCGGCATCATTGACCTCTTTCAGGATCGTCGCGTCGCATTGCGTCTCGGCGTGAACTGACCCTTATGGTTTATGCTGTCTTTTTTTATGGTAAATCATCAAATGACTCCTCCCACTCTGTACCGTCACACTTACTGGTGTTAGTCTAAGTACGACTATAGGTGGTATAAGTTAGGACCAGGCTTCTTAGTCGTTCCGAAGATACTTTAAAAGTGTGATGCAGATTTATTTATAGGAAATGTCACTGACAATGCAAGCAAGTACATTTTGTTGCAGCTCTTAGAAAAATCGGTAACTATCAGCATCACGGAGTACAGCTCGCTGTACGAGGGCGTCTACCAGGGCGTGTTCGCGGTGGGCGCCGACCTGGTCACCAAGACCTTGATGGAAATCAGGTGCGTAATGTACGGTCATTGAGCTAACACTCACCGCTAACTTCATGATTAACTTTACTATAGGAACAACCTTAATATTGTAAGATTTTTCTTTGTGTTTAGATATTACGATTGCAGAATTCCGCAAATTTATATAATACTAGCTTCTGCCAGCGGCTTCGCCCGCGTGAAGTTTGATTATTGTCCCATGGGATCTTACTACTGGGATAACAAGTATCCTATGTTTTAATCCAGGTTATAAACTATCTGTGTGCAAAATTTCATCCAAATCCGTTCAGTAGTTTTCGCGTGAAAGCGTAACAAACAAACTTACATTCACATTTATAATATTAAGAGCCCTCTTACAGTCCACTAGCGCCGCCAATCGAAAAAATGTCATAACTCGTAAATAGAATCAAAAATACAAAATGTGGTCTATTATTACTGTAGAAAAGGCAATAACGTAATTTTATAACACCTTATCAACACTTGAAATATAGCTGTTTAGCTAAATCGTGCATTCAAAACATAAACGGCCGTTTTTGTTACAAATGCACGATTTAGCTAAACAGCTATATTTCAAGTGTTGACAATGTGTTATAAAATTACGTTATTGCCTTTTCTACAGTAATAATAGACCACATTTTGTATTTTTGATTCTATTTACGAGTTATGACATTTTTTCGATTGGCGGCGCTAGTGGACTGTAAAAGGCCCCTTAAGTAGGGATGAATAGTTTTTGACAATTCCTTAAGTAAATGTATTGAATAACCGACAGGTGGCGTAGCGCGCGAACTCGATTGTGTGACATAGAATTGTGACGTTTTGCAGAACCGACGGGCTTAAACCCAATATGCGCGACAGCGGGCACGAGCAAGAGAACCAGTACAACAGCGCAGTGCAGGCGCCGCCGGAAGGGGTGGGGATGGTGAAGGCGTAATGAATCATACTTTAAAATGTTTAGCTTTAAAAGTAATTAATGAACTACAAAAACAATATTTTGCACTATAACTCTGACCAGTTAGTTGATAAAAAAATACTTTCAAACACTATAGTCGCCTATAAAGCCGCCTAAAATTTATACGCGAGGCTCCTGTATATATATTGTCAATACATCTACGAAAACATAATGTATGTCAGAAAAAATCTGCATCTTTTTGGTAAAAGAGGTGACAGACACAATTACAGTACTAGAAATAGAGACCAATTAGTTCAGCCTGGCTTCAGACTCGCTAAAGTAGACTCGTCTTTCATGGGGTACTGTTTGAAATGCTATAATAAAATTCCACAAAGCATTCTTGAACTAAATGAAACCAAATTTAAAACTTGCATTAAACGCACACTGTGTAAGCAAGCATATTACAAATTGGACGATTATATCGCTGATAAAAATGCTTGGCTCAATGCCGGTCCTGCTCCACAAGGACAGGGGAGCATAAATGGATAGCATTAAATGGTATTGTTGGAGCTGCTGAAGATTGTACAACTATATTTGCATTGTATAAATTCAATATCTTTAGTATTACATAACCTCATATCCCATATTGTGTGAGTGCCATGTACTAGAATGCTATCATTCGCTGGAAACCTACGTTTTTATTTTTATTTTTTGACTTGGATGTGCCCTGGCGGTTAAGAGTATGTCATGCTCACTCAAATGTCCCGCTGATGGTGGCGCGTGTGTCGGGTCATTTAGTTCCCTTCAAAATGGTTGAGTTGAATGGTGCTGATACATGCGTCATGTTCGTGAACGGGCGCTGTCGGTTGGGACTGCTCAGCTCTTGGTTGCCACGGCTTTTGTTTTTATTTTTTAATTAATTATTTAACTTTTGAATTGTTTTTGTTAGTTTTAACTATGGACACTTTTATCGTGCACATCTTGCTACATTGTTCTCACATAATGCACCATCTCAACAGGAATGATGTAACCAAGATTTTGTAACAACATTATGATTTAAAAGAGTGTCCATGGAGTTTCTTGCCCGTTCTTCTCCATAGAGATCTACGCTAGGGAATGGGCAACTACAGACTACAGTACTTTCACAGTTTTTATGTCTTGTGACTGGGACTGTAGCTAGTAGCTACATTTAATTATCATCTTTGTTTCGACAATTCAAAAGCGCCTGTAACTGGCCTACTTGAAATAAATGCTTTGATTTTGATTTTGATTTTGATTTTGATTTTGATTTTGATTTTGATTTTGATTTTGATTTTGATTTTGATCCTATTTCTGTCTAAAATTCTAATTTTCTTACGTTTTTTGCAATTTGCAGGCCAGTGGTTGGTTGCATGAAATTGAAAATATTGTTCGCGACTAGACGCTTCCCCTTTAAAGTAAACTTACCTAACCTCAGAGCTCGCTTCGCTCGTTTTTTTTTTGTCGCTCATTCAATTATTTATTTTTTTCGTCATCTCGCTCTGCACAGTCAAATGAAAACTGATTGAAACCAATATCTATAATAACTAACTATTGCCTGGGTCCGGTTCGGTTAAAATACGGTTATCTAGGTCCATGTTCACCAAACAGATGACAGTCTGATTAACTAAAACAGCTGTTTAAAACACATTTTTGTATGGGAACATGTCACAGTGACAGCTGGTTTTAGATAATCTGACGGTTAACTTTTCGGTGAACATAGACCTTAGTCATTTAAAGCGGCGCGGCGGCGTAGGGAGAGAAAGGCTGGCGGCGGTAGACGAGACGGTGAGGTTTTTTTATAAACGGCTTCCAAAAAGAGGAGGTTATCAATTTGACTGTTTTTTTTTCTTTTTTTTTGTGTTTGTTACCTCAGAAGTTTCGACTAGGTGAACCGATTTTGATGGTTCTTTTTTATTTGAAAGCTGGTGCTTCCCATGTGGTCCCATTTCATTTTAGTTGGAAGGGATGTACTTCAAGGGTAGTTTGATGAAAATTTTGTTAGGTTCTGATTACTTCTGATCATGGGATCCATGACAAAGGAACGGAACTCTTAAGAGCCCTCTTACAGTCCACTAGCGCCGCCAATCGAAAAAAACATAAACGGCCGTTTTTTGTTACAAATGCACGATTTAGCTAAACAGCTATATTTCAAGTGGTGACAATGTGTTATAAAATTACGCTATTGCCTTTTCTACAGTAATAATAGACCACATTTTGTATTTTTTATTCTATTTACGAGTTATGACATTTTTTCGATTGGCGGCGCTAGTGAACTGTAAGAGGGCTCTTAAATTCTTAGGAGCAAATTAACGATACTCGGTCGAATCTTTTAAATGCTATACCGATATTTGAGTCACCTACTATGAAGTTGTTATTAACCGACTTCAAAAAGGAGCAGGTTCTCAATTCAATGTAATATGGGTAGGATAAGGGAACATGGATTACACGATGATGGCTGGACCGATGTTGTTTTTTTTTCATTGTATGAAATGGTTTAATTCCCAGGTTGTCCCATAATCGACGACTCGCATGGCGTAGTGGTAGTGACGCTGCCTTACGTTCTTAGGGTCTTGGGTTCGAATCCCGGTAGGAGCAAATGTTTGTGTGATGAGCATGTACATTTGTTTCCGAGTCATGGATGTTTATACGTATAATAAGTATGTATTTACAAACAAAAAAGTATATATGTAGTATATCAACTATCTAGTATCCACGATACAAGCTTTGCTTAGTGTGGTACTAGGTGGCGCTGTGTGTTAATGTCCAGCAATTTTATTTATTATTTTATTTATTTAATCAAACCAAAGTTGAACACGAACGCGCCGTCGACACGGCCTGTCGTCATAAGACGGACGGACAGCGAGCTAGCCCATAGCTCACCGTCCTCAGGCCCGCGTCTACGGTGGCCGGTAGCCACCACGTCAGTGACCACGTGGCCTCCGACGACTGGTGCTTCTCCCGCGGCGGCTGGGACGAAAGACTCTCTCCCTTTCGCGTTCCGCCACCTCCTTCATCCATGACTGCTTCGTAGATGGAAGTGACGGCTTCCCATTCCGTCTCCCTCCGGACCGTGGATTGAAACAGGAACGAGAGGTCGCCGCCGCCGGTCGCCGCTACGAGGACACGGCGGAGCGACGGCTCCGCCCACGGCGGGCAGACCTCCACCGTTTGATATACCGTGTCCTCTGGTCGATCCTCACAGTGGAAGCATCCGGGCGTTTCCTCCCACCCGGTACGATTCAGGAACCTCGCGAAACATCCGTGTCTAAGCCCAGCAGTGGGACAATATGGGTTAAGTTATCAAACAACTCAACCCGTTCGAGCTCGAAGGGCCAGGTGTTGCCAGTGTCAACAAACGAACTCCCTAAAACGACCTTTTAATAATGTGGGAGCAGTCATAAACTTGTTCTGTCCTAAACAAATGACATAACAGGAAGAATTAACAACCACTGGATGTGACAGAGAAGGAAAAGACAATGGTAAAGTCATCATCAGCGTCTTGTTCCCAGCTATGTTGGTGTCACCTTTCAGTTGCACCGGTTAAGCTGTACCAAGCTGCAAGCTTTGTGTGTACTGTGCTATAGTTAAAAAAACGGGGAAGGCTGATAATTAAAAGTCTTGTTTCTTCATCGTGTGGCAACCTAACCTAGTGTATGAGTAACTATGCCGTCCGTGGGCTTCTGATCTGACTTTAGGTACGTGCCGGCGAGAAATATCTCTCAGGCATGCTGGATTCGGGCTGCGGGACTGTTCGAAAGAGATACTGCGGCCCCAGAACGTAAAGGGCGAGGAAGAAACATGGATGGTTTTTAGTCAGTAAACGTCTGACACTCCCTCCTGCTCCACCCTGAGTGGAAGGAGTCATTTGATGATTTCTCATCCGGAAAAAAAGAATAAAAAAATAAGAAAAAAAAGCTTTCACCTTAAGAGGGGCGTATTCAAAAAGTTGGCAACATAGCAAACACCTGTCAAATATTTATCTGTTTTAATTAATTTCGAAATATTACTGTAGGCAATGAATTACATAATCATATTCTAAATAGTTTGATAGCCATATTTCTCATTTCCAAATACAGTAATATTGCCAAATTAATCAAAACACCAAAATATTTGACAGCTATTTAAAATATAATATAAAATATAAATATCGCTGGACAGTAACACACAGCGCCATCCAGTGCCACACTAAGCAAAGCTTGTGTCGTGGACACCAGATAGTTGATATACCCCATAAATACTTTTTTGTTTGTAAATACATATTTATTATACATATAAACATCCATGACTCGGAAACAATTGTCCAAGCTCATCACACAAACATTTGTTCCTACCGGGATTCGAACCCAGGACCCTATGCACGTAAGGCAGCCTCACTACCACTACGCCATTTTCTGTGTAAGCCCTCTTAACGTCCTCGTTTTATTCATTACCTCTTCACTTATTCCTGCCACATCTTTTATCTATAACCCCTTGTTCCTCTTACTAACTAATCGTGTTCCGACCCAAGCCCCCAGTAAGCCTTCACTGTTTACCTTAAAACAACACTGCGACGAATTCTCAACTATTAAGTAGTTTTCGTGTGTTTTGTTCCAGCTTGCAAGATGGGAAGGATTAACTATCGTTAATGCTTTGATTGTTGCTGTGGTTGTACAAAGGTCTTTTGGCGCGTGGCTAAAATGGGAATTATCGCCGCCATCTTGGTTTTTTTTTCAGTACTTTTCTCAAAACAATCTAACAAACTGTTCACTAACTTTGCCCCTCAAGGAGAGATTCGAGCATCAAATCACCACTATCAAATTATGACCACTTTAAAGGTGAACGCACACCTATTCGCGCCGAAAGAAACATTTTCTCATCCTTATTACGTTATCTATTCGTTCGATTCGATGCGGATAAGAGTGTGAGTTTATGTAGGACTAGCTGACCCACGCAACTTCGTTTTCGTCACAT
This sequence comes from Xestia c-nigrum, assembly GCA_916618015.1. Lineage (NCBI taxonomy): Eukaryota > Metazoa > Arthropoda > Insecta > Lepidoptera > Noctuidae > Xestia > Xestia c-nigrum. Next base: position 2,784,224 of record OU745261.1, on the reverse strand, counting down.
AAGAGAGAAAAACGAAAGGGAAAAAATCCCCGTTTTTGCAACATTTTTCATTCTTGCTCCGCGTCTATTGGTCGTAGCGTGATGTTATATAACCTAAAGCCTTCCTCGATAAATGGACTATCCAACACAAAAATATTTTTGATTTGAACCAGTAGTTCCTGTGGTTAGCGCGTTCAACCAAACAAACAAACAAACTCTTCTGCTTTATAATATTAGTATAGATTTCATACAAGTACAACTGAACGCGCGAAAAATAATTAAGCTGTTCAGTAAATTAGGCGAAAGTAGATCTATGTACTGAACGGCAGATTTGTTTTCGCGAGACAATCACGTGTTTGAGTATCATCTTAATATATATAAATCTCGTGTCACAATGTTTGTCTTCAATGGACTCCTAAACCACTTAACCGATTATAATAAAATTCGCACACCATGTACAGTTCGATCCAACTTGAGAGATAGGATAGTTTAAATCTCAAATTATGAGACGCAGACGAAGTTGCGCGAGTCAGCTAGTATTCTATATAGACCGACTAGTTGACCCACGCAACTTCGTCTGCGTCACATAAAAGAGAAAACGAAATAATAAAAAATCCCCGTGTTTGCAACATTTTTCGTTCCTGCTCGGCTCCTAATAATCGTAGCTTGATGTTATATAGCCTGAAGCCTTCCTCGATAAATGGACTATCCAACACAAAAATAATTTATCAATTCGAGCCGGTACGTTCCTGAGATTAGCGCGTTCAACCAAACAAACAAACAAACTCTTCTACTTTATAGTGTTAGTATAGATAGATATCAGTGTAGCAGGAATTCAAGCCTTGGTATTTATTTTAGCCTGTTACTCTTTCGGGCATGCGATAGACGTGATCAGTTCAATTTCTTGTCTTGTTAAAATAAAACATCATTACACCTCGATTCTTCAAGGGAGACGCAGGAAATAAAACCATGACGATGTGATATTTACTTTCATATTTCATTTGGTACATATTTCGAGGTACCGTTTAAGGAAATAAGGGATTAAGCTTTTATTACAGCGAACTGAAAAGGAGCGGCCTTACACGGAACCATGAAACACAAAAGGAGATTCTTGAAAAATGAGGTGTGATAACAATTTAACGTGTGGAGTTTCATAATATGCTTAGATAGATAAATAGATAGATATCAATCTATTTAATTAGAATTAATGCACCATACACCTCTACAGTATAACCACTTAAAGTGTGCAGCTATAGGTGACGCTGTTTTAAAAAAAAATGCATTGATCTGTCAAACTTGGTACATTTATTTTGTCGCCTGCAAAGATAAGTTGGTTTATACAGCTGGAAACCACTTCATCACAAAGCCGTCAACCAAGCATTCTGAACATCAAACTAAGTAACTTTTCGCAATAATGATTGAGAACCGACTTTTTTGTTTTGGGGGTAAAAATTATGTTTTGTGGTAGAACATAATTTTTACCACTTTCAAACTTCCTCTTATATTATATTCATTTCTAACTTTATCCATTGTCACTCCACACATCCACCTCAATATTCTACGCAACGATTAAAACAACTAGGCAACGATTAAATATATTTAAATGCAATTATAACAATAGTACTTTTATTTTATTTTTTAAAGTAATACTTCAAAGTGTGAAAAAATACGAATAAACGTAATCGTAGTAGGCACTTAGTAAGTGCGTTACATTGGACATGTAATGAGGAGGGATGAAACGCATGTGACTAAAAGAGTGATGGACATAAGTATTGATGGATGGAGGGGGAGAGGAAGGCCAAAGAAAAGATGGATGGATTGTGTAAAGACTGATATGAAAGAGAAAGGAGTAAATGATGCCGTGAGAATGGAAGAAGAAAACGTGTTGCGCCGACCACAAATAAAATGGGACAAGGGCAGGAAGATGATGATATTTAATCGTTGCCCAAAAGAAATATTTAGTTTCAATGTTGTTATTTGCTAAAACCATATCTCTATATCAACGCTCCTGGGAACTCGCACCTCCATTAAATTAACTACCACCTTTGTTTACGACCTCTTCCAGTAATCTTTTCAATTATTTTTTGTCGCTATTAGACTTCTAATTACTAGGGTTTCCGTTTTGAGACCTTTTAAAGAAGATACGTACATTTGGAAGTCTTTTATCATAGTTTAGAGGTTAAAAACCTGAGACCAAAGTCAAGTGGTAACCGGTCAACCCACGATCATGGCGCTTGCAACAGCATCGAAATATTGGGAGCTCAAAATAACAAATAATCACGGAAAATATCCCGTAAGTGACAATATAAAGGGTGTAAAACACCGCTTCACGAAGCCGAAAGGCACTTGTTCTCCCCATCATTGCGACCATTTTTTTGTTCTACACTGTACCTGGGAACCTTCTAGTTACGGAGATATGGTGGGCCAAAGTTACAACTTTTTGACAAGTTTTTTTTTAAATACAAGTTCTTTTTGTAAGATTTTAACACCACCACGACCCCCATACTATTCAATCCATCAATCAGCACAATGTTTTAAGTGCACTACATGCTTTACACTGCTGACCTTGAATTTGAATAGTTTACTCAAACGGAAAGGTGACCAGCCATCCTGACATCAGAATGGCTGGTCATTTTGAAGTCCCTTTATTTTTTTTCCAAGTTAGGTAGCAATTCATTGACTATAGGTAGCAATGGGTAGCAAATAGTTAGCAATTTTTGATTAACAACTTAACGCAGTCCGATACAGACAACCAGCCATTCTGACGTTCACGATGTCCTGGGTTCGATTCCCGGGCAAGGTGTTACTGGGATTTCGCATCAGAGAGTCTTGAGTTATGCCCCGTTGATGGTTCAATCAACTATCTAGTGTCCACGACACAAGCTTTGCTTAGTGTGGCACTAGGTGGCGTCATAATCATAATCATAATCATTTATTTGCAATGAGTATTGGTCTTAAAGTAAGTTGAGCCTAATACATAGTCAGATATATATGACATGTAAATTTTACAATACAGACATTTAATGTTATATAATACAATTCTTCAATATTTATGTCTTTATACGTCAGTTTTTATTAACTTAATTATTTTAACAAAACATTAAATCTGTAGTCAAATACCTTCTACGTCCTACGTCTCTCAGTAGCACCATGGGGTCTGGGTTTATTTCCCATTAACGGCAATAGGCTTGCTCCCTATTAGGTGTCCTATTAGGTACACCATTGCCTAATCCTTCGGGGATTACCAGCGTGAATGTTACGATTTTTTAGTCTTTCAAAACATCTCTCTTGAAAACACGTGAAAGAAAACACCACAAAGAAATCCTTATCAGATATCCTTCACTGACAGACTTAAATGTAAATCTTCCGGATTTTGGATAAGTAAGTTAAGGAATTTAACAAAATTCCCGAAATACCCATTTCTCCTTGTCTTTTGAACAGATAACAACATCATCTTTACAAAATACGCCAACGAAGAACCAATCTCCTGGAATAATTCAATTTCTGCTCGTTCGCCCCTCCCTACAATCGCTCATTGTTATATTTATTAACAACTAGCTATGGCCCGCGACAGTCATTTCTGTAAAAAAATTAAAAAACAAAAAACCATATTTGAATCGGATTTTGTTATCAATTTCAAGGGTTTTTTTTCGCGGAACTGTAATCTTTTTTCTAGTATAGAAGTCGCCTTAGTAACTCCTTAGAACACCAGCTATCTGCTAGTCAAAGTACCGTCAAAAGCAGTCCAGTCGTTTTGGAGATTAGCTGGAATCAACAGACGGATAAAAATTTCGATAAATGTTTTTCTAGTTATAAGTTCCATATACAAATTCATTCAGTACTAAAAAGCTTATTAATATAAGCACTTACCGCTTGGGTCTCAAGACGAAAGTCTATGACCAGTGCGTGTTGCCAGTGATTACATACGGGACCGAAACGTGGTCGCTCACAATGGGCTTTATCAAAAAGCTTAAAGTTACCCAAAGGACAATGACTCTCCATTGCCTTTTGGGTGGCTATGATCGGAGTTTCCTTGTGTGATCGAATCAGAAATGAAGACATCCGCAACCAAGGTCACCGACGTAGAATTGCCAAACTTAAGTGGCAGTGGGCAGGTCTCATTGCTCGCAGAACGGATGGCCGATGGGGCCGAAAAGTTCTGGAGTGGCGACCGCGAACCGGAAGACGATGCGTTGGAAGACCTCCCACTAGGTGGACTGATGACCTGGTGAAGGTTGCGGGAATCCGTTGGATGCGAGTCGCAAGGGACCGGTCAATGTGGCGACACTTGGGGGAGGCCTATGTCCAGCAGTGGACGTCTTTCGGCTGAAGTGATTATTTTTAAAATACAAACAGACGCTTAGATTGTATTTATTTGTATGTATCTATTTATATGCATATTTATCTAATGACAGATAAGAACAAAGCTTTTAAAAAGTTTTTTTTGACCCATAAATGTTTGTAGGTGCGTAAATATCTTTGAAAATTTAGGTTTACATTAACTTTAAAGATATTTTTTTAATGATCATATTATTACGGTTGCAATTTCCTGTGTGTTGGCAGAGGCATGTCGTATAGTACCGAATACCCCCATATTTAACCAACTAAGAATGAATGCATGTGAAATTGTCTGTAATTTGCCCTACTTCATGATATGATTTCATGGAATTACTAACAAACATTAGAATTTTATTTTTGGGAATGGCTTCAAAAATGAATAATAAAATACCCGATAGTATAGTAACATTGCCCCTATTAAAATTTCAGAAAGCCTCTCCTCTCTATTAGTAGAAAAACGTTATTATATTGTTCCAGATTTTATAAATGATCATTTTTAACTTTTTTAGTTTACGCTTCGTTTTGATGCAACTAGTTTTTTAAGTATTTCATTTTCGTTTTTCATCATCATCATTCTCTTGCCCTTATCCCAATTTATTTGGGGTCGGCGCAGCATGTCTTCTTCTTCCATACTCCTCTATTTTTCGTCATCTCATCAGACATTTCTTTTCTTACCATATCCTTCTTAACACAGTCTATCCATCGTTTCTTTGGTCTTTCTCTACTCAAATACCCATCCACATTCATACTCAAAACTTTTTTCACGACATTTTCCTGATTCCTCCGCATCACATGCCCATACCACGACAACCGATTACCACACAGCTTTTCAGTTACGCGCGCCACTTTCAGACTTCCTCTAATATACTCATTCCTTACTTTATCCATTCGCGTAACACCACACATCCCCCTTAGCATTCTCATCTCCGCGACATACCTTTAATTCATCCCTTTTGTGGCCCAACATTCTGATCCATACAACACAGCAGGTCTAACCATTGTTTTATAAATCTTCCCCTTAAGTTTTCATTTCAGTTTTTATAATTACATTTTATTTAAAATTTGAATGCCTTCGCGGTAAATCATGGCGCTCAAATATTTTAACCTAACACCTTTATGTAAATAACTGTGTTTAACAAATAAAGATTCTGATTCTGATTCATGACCTGTATTCCGTTTAATACAAGGTGTAATTTTGCATTCTAGTGAAGGAGCTAGGGTTTAGGAGGTTGTCACAAAAGACATAAAACATTAATTTCTATCACGAAACCTGGTAAATAAATTAATAAAACTGCTATTTCAAATTCTTTAAATTAGACAGTATTTCAGAATAAACGAAAGTAATAAACAGAATTCGTTCATTTGTGTGTGTGAATGTGCGGTTATAGGGCTAGTTTCAGACGGGCTGCTTTTTAATATACCTGTATTTCATTTACCAATTGACGTAAAGAAACGAAAAAAAAACAGTTTTATTATTGATTTGGGTCGAGAATCTCCACAATCAAGCTTATAGGTATACCTCCTTGATTTTGACCAGGTTGCAAAACGTACCCTTGTATTAAAAAAAAACCAGTTGAACAATCTATTCACGTTACAGATACACAAGAAAAATATGAACTAAAACTGAGTTAAAAATACGTGAAAAAATAAATCCTAGAACCTGTGAGCGTTTGTTTGTGCAACTGTATCCAAATATTTCCTGTGTTTATTTATATGTGGACCTAGTGAATTTCCCTGGGGTACACCTACACCCCAGTTACGATGTTTAAACTCACCTTAAAAGACTATTTTGCTATGGTATTTTCGAACTTTTTGCTGATAATTTGACAGCAATAGGTATCACAACAGTATCAAAAAATTACAAATCTCTTTAGTCTGTCAGTTAATGATTTTGAATATTATTGGACACGTTTCTTTTGTTTCTGTAAATCAATGAATATCGACAAATATAAAACGCATCAAAAACGTGGGGGGGGGGCTCGTGACGTCAGAACTAAATAGAAATTATGTAGGCGTGACGTATTGGTAATTTTAAAAGCGTCGAATCTTCGTTAATTTTGATTTAAGCAAAAAAAGAAAAAATACGGGTCATGTATTTTTAATTATCTACCTGACGGACTTATTAGATTTTTGTCGTCTACCCTAGTGGGTTCGTTGTAAAAAAACTAGATATCTAGCTAAAGAACAAGCATTTCTGGTATAACGAATGTCTTTTTCTGACCCCGTATTCACAAACGTTCGACTCGTTTCCGATTCGACAACTCGTATATCTGTCTTCTTCTGGCATAACGAAAACGACCGAGATAGACATACGACTTTCCGAATCGGAAGCGAGTGGTCGAAGCTGGTGAGACTAAATAAATATCGGAACCACAGTTTTTAATATGGAGAGCAGGCATCGGTACGGTCGGTAATCGGTATGAAATGATTATAAAATATTACTTCCTTATTTGAATCGGATTCTATTAACAATTTTAAGGGTTTCAATTATTTTACGCGAAGCTCAATTATTTGTATAAGGGAGTATAGATATTCTCTGTACCTTGAGTTATACCTACTCCTTAATATCATCAGCTATATGCCAGTCAAAGTCTTGTCAAAATCGAACTAGTTGTTTCGGAGATTAGCCCGGCATAAAAATACCAACTGATAAAAAAATAAATTTGTAATAAGCGCCTTATAATTATGTATACTTTTATTAGTTAAAAGCTGCTATTTTGAAATTACAAAAAAAAGTAAAGGGTGTAAAAAACTCTTAACGAAGCAAAAAGGCACTTGTTCTCCCTGTCATTGAGATCATTTTCATTTTCATTTTTACACCATATCTGGGAATTTTTTGGTTACGGAGATATTGGGGGTCGGAGCTACAACTTTTTGACAAGTTTTTAGTAAAAGAATTTTACTTTAAACACCTCCATGACTCCCGTCTATTCAATTCATCCATCAGCACAATGTTTTGAGTGCGTTACATTGAGTCTTACCACAAAACATGATAGATAAAGTTACTTAGGTCCATGTTCACCATAGAAATATTATCTATTATGTTCACAGAAACAATAAGGGTCTGATTATCAAAAACCAGCCGTTTAAGGGACATCTTCCCCCATAAAAACGTGTTAAACAGCTGTTAAGTTAAACAACAATCGCACGGCATCTTTTTGGTGAACTCGTCAGATTGTAATCCGTCTAGCGAAATTGTAAACTCTCGAAAGATTGTCAACAGAACATATTGCTTACAATTTAACGCAATATTTTTTGCTAGATTATAGTCTAACGAAGTAAAACCGCAAAATTGTGAAATCTTTAAAAGTATTTTTAAATTACTTTTTTGGCTTTGAAACCTCTGCAAAACATCCCGTTAACAACATAGTTTCAGTCACACAAAAAAAAAATAAAAAAAAATCAGCGCAAGCTTTTTTAGTAGCTGCGGGGGCAAACTACTCGTAGATTTTATTTTTCCCTTCGTTTGGTGTAGCTCGGCCGTGGTGTCGATAGTGTGAAAATTGCTAAAAAAAAACGGCGAAAAAAGTTTATCTGGTTTCAATCAACAAACCTTTTACATTTGACACACCACATCACATCGAGAGAGAGCTTTTTTATTTGGTTTTTAAACGGGCTAGTGACAGGAAGAGCTAAAACAATTTAAACTTCAAACAACTGTTGTTGTTTTTTTTGTTAAATTTAATTTTATAAGGCTGCTAGATTTCGTAAAGATTTGAATCCTGAATTCTAAATGCTTTTATTATTATCTAGACGTAGATATTATTAATGTTCACACCAATAGTGTATGTTGTGTGAAAACCTTTACATTTAAGATGATCTAATATTTGTATGCCATTGCATGGCGAAACATATAAGTTCTTTACTCTATTTATAAGACCTCATTTTACCATGTTTTTACACAAATAAAATTATTCTTGGGGTAAAAAAAGAAAAATGTTTGTTTTTGAAAATTATTTTATTTAAATTACGTACTGCCTCGAATGCCTCATTGGCCAGTAGCGTGACTGCTGATCGTGAGGTCCTGGGTTTGATTCTCGGGTCAGGCAAAGTGTTATTGGGGTTTTTCACCAAGGAGTCTTCTATTCGTCCCCGGAACTTAGATATACTTGGCTAAGTGTGGAATATAATAAACAATTAATTGAAATGCTAGGGTACTTAATCCTACTAATATTATAAATGCGAAAGTTTGTGAGGATGGATGTATGTTTGTTACTCTTTCACGCAAAAACTTCTGAACGGATTTGGATGAAATTTTGCACACAGATGGTTTACAACCTGGATTAACACATAGGATACTTTTTATCCCGATAGTGAGATCCCATGGGACAATTTTGAAACTTCACGCGGGCGAAGCCGCTGGCAGAAGCTAGTACAAAATAATATTAGAAACTAAACTTAAACTAACTAAACTTAACTAAAACTAAACTTAAATTAACTTGTTTGTGAAACCTATTCGCAAAATGAAGATAATTTATTATTATTTTATTATTATGTACGAGTACATTACGTCATCGCTCCTTATTGCGCACAGTTGTTCATTTATTATAATTCCGATTTTCGCCAGTTAAGTTTAGTTCCAGAAATAGGGGTCTGGCTCAAATCCTGCCCTTAGGCTGCTACTAAAATAATCCTGAAGGAAATATCAATAACAATTTTCCCGACCCGGTAATCGAACTGCCGTCAGCAGTAGCAATAATGTTACTCTAAAATTGTAAAACCCGTTAAATTGTAATCTATCTAGCGAGATTGTAAACTCTCGAGAGATTGTCAAACGAACATACCTACTGCTTACAATATAATCCATTACTTTTCGGTAGATTAAAATCTATCTAAGTGAAACCGAAAAATTGCGAAATGAAAATAAAAATAAATGTATTTTTCAACACACTTGCTCAAAAAGTGCATTTACGAAGCCTGTATACATTGTTCGAAAGTTGAATGTTACGCACCATACAACGGACCGTGCGGTAAAATAGGTACTCTTACCTAAGTACCTATTTTACCGCACTCCCCCTTGTATAGCACCGTGCGTATTCTTTACGGCTTTTCAATAATCTCCAAAAAAAAAAAAGGATTCCGGCAAGGAGTTTCACATTACGAGAATTAATAGGCTGACTGATCGAACCTCCTTGGAAGTGGTTTATCTCAATACGTTTGTCTCACTTTAATACAAAAGAGTAAGTGAGACGAAAGATGTAGTTCTAATTTTCACCACGTGCATGTAGCGCCATTTACAAATTCGCGCCATTTTCATAGAAACGTCAAATATTGTTGCGACTTTCCGACTGATAAACAAAGTAAAAATATGAATTCAAGCGAGGAATCAGATGTTAATATAGAATCTACTCCAAATGATATTTTGAATGAGGTGCAAATAGAAGAAAACAGTTTCTTGCCGCTAAAATCGCGAGAGCGCTATTTAATGATTTACTAAAATTTTATAGCGTGGTATAATGAATAATTTTCTCGCAAATGTGTTGAGAAACGTTGTATGACACACGTGCAGAAATTGGTATTTACAAACTAGTGACTCGTGGTAAGCCTTCGACTTCGTCTCAGGCTTACATTCGTCTACTCGTTTGTAAAAACCAACTTACCGCACTAGTATCATAAATACCTAGCTATTACAATGTTACAATGTGACGCTGATATACATATAGCATAGTACAGCATAGTACAATTTGACGACTCGAATGGCGTAGTGGTAGTGACGCTGCCTTACGTTCTTAGGGTCCTGGGTTCGAATCCCGGTAGGAGCAAATGTTTCTGTGATGAGCATGGACATTTGTTTCCGAGTCATGGATGTTTATATGTATAATAAGTATGTATTTACTAACAAAAAGTATATATGTAGTATATCAACTATCTAGTGACCACGACACAAGCTTTGCTTAGTGTGGCGCTAGGTGGCGCTGTGTGTTAATGTCCAGCGATATTTATTTATTTTAGCGATATTTATATAATAAAAAATCCTATCAATGAAATAGTTTGACTTCAAATATAACCTTGTTACAAATCATTCAAGTCTGATCGTTTAATTAAACGGTTACAATTTCCCGTTGTTATTTTTTTTGTGAAAAACTGTGACAATAGACTGGGTTGGATGACCCCATAGTGGCAATTTTGAAATTATTCTTTAGCGGACATCACAGTCATCAAACAAAACATACTACAGCGAGCGGTCATAGTGTTTTACTTATGAAAGAGAACTTGACCTTTTTTGGGTAAACAGAACGTAGCAGTCATTTGAATAATTGCTTTGACCTCCAATATCTTCATAACTAAAAAAATCCCAGGAATATTTGTTTATTTTGTCGTTTAAACCTAAAACAAGTTAACTTAAAGACAGCGTAGGTATGCAAAACAAGTTAAAATGTTGACAGAATTGTTAGCAATATAATGCTGTATGAAAAATACATAATACAACACATGTTTTAAATTCAAATGACTATTGTACCTACAACAACATCTTAATAAAACTTGACGAAAACATAAAGGGTGTAAACCACCTCATCACAAAGCCGTTAACCAAGCATTCTGTACATCAAACTAAGTAACTTTACGCAAAAAATTTGCTGGAAAACCACTTTTTTTGAGGTTATAAATCATGTTTTGTGATAGAACTCAATGTAACGCAATTAAAACATTGTGCTGATGGATGGATTGAATAGTACGGGGGTTGTGGAGGTGTTTGGTTAAAATCTTACAATAAAAGCTTGTAAGTATTTAAAAAAAAACCTTTTCAAAAAGTTGTCACTTTGACCCCCTATATCTCCGTAACTAGTAGGTTCCCAGGTATGGTGTAGAACAAAAAAATGATCGCAATCATGGGGAGAACAAGTGCCTTTCGGCTTCGTGAAGAGGTGTTTTACACCGTTTAGGTATCACAAATTGTAATAAGGTGTATTGCTTGCAACATTAAAAAAAAAACTAATTAAAAATTTGTTTATTTCTTAACCTATAACCCTTAACTTAACTTCTATACCTTTCTTAAAATATTTACCTGACTATTAACTAATCAAACAACAATTTAGGATTCTTCGCCTCTATGGTCGCCAATCTCATGTCTATGAATCCGTCTGCAACTCTAGCTTTTGTCTTTGGATGGGTGAAGTTTGCGTATATCCGGCCTTTTGTGAATGGGAAGCCTCTGGGGATAACTGATGGGTTGATTGTCATGTTCAAGAGATTGTATTTTCCCTGAAAACATAATTTATTTAAGGCACTTAGACGTGCTAAATTAGCAACTCTATTTGTGGTGAAATGCTGTTAGAATAAAGTTCTAATCAGCTTGCATTACAAAGTGGTTGTTACGTCAGCCACTGCGGGCCAAATAGCGCGAAATTAGTGGTTTCGATCGATTTACAAAAAAAAACTATTGATTGGATTAAAACACTAAAACAGTATCTATCATGCTAATATATTGCTTGTAGAATTATTTTCCGAAAAATCTGAATGATCGCATGTTTATAGTATGTTTATTATTGTTTGAAAGATATTTTTATAGATAAGTTCGTGATTTCTTTTTATCGAGCCAAATTAATTGTATTACAGCTAAACAGTATCATGCTAGCATATATCCTGAAGACTATCATATATTTTTCTGGTCTTGTTTATAGCAGTGAATCATATACTTTTAGTAATTATAAAACTCGCGTTTAGCTCATGTAATCGCCTAAACTGCATTAGACTTATTCTCAGTGAACCCGAATGATATTTTATTTATTTAACACTTCAACTACAAAAGTACAGAGGCGGACTTAATGCCATAGGCATTTTATACCAGTCAACCTTTCGTTGCCATTATTCGTTTCCATTCGTTGCCATCAATTAATATTAGAGATTATATTGGATCTGATTGTTTCCCCTATTTTATAAGTTAGAAAGAGGAAAAATACCTACCGGCTTATGAGGACAGGGTGTGTTTAGTCCGCCTGCTCTCATGGCGGACCCGAAGAACATGTCCTTCTCGGTCAGGTAGCACCAGTTGAAGTGCATCTCGATGAAGCTGCGCTTGTACTGGTTGGTCAGTAGCTCGTAGAAGTATACATCTACCTATTGTTAAAAAACATGGCTGTATACATTGAATATAAACAGAGTCCTTAAGTTATGAGCCGAGCTACACGGGCTTATTCCTGAAACCCCCCCTAAAAGTCCCCCGAAGTGGAAAAAGTGGAATCTAAAAAGAAAAGTCTACAATTCCCCCCTGATAAAACGATAGATAGCTGACATAAACTTGCATTGACTGGACAGCAGTTTAAGTACGTACGATTCGATAAGACTCGATGAGTTTTTGACTCCATAAAAACTCATTTTATCGAGAATAACTGTCAAATTTATCTAATCGAGTCCTATCGAATCCTACGTACTTGTACAGCTGGTCTGGTTCTTTTTTCAAAAGATCATATCACCTGCATGAAGCTCATATGATTTGCCCCTGGACAGGGACAACCTCTTAGTTTGTTTCGGCTACTTCTTTTCAGATTAATCGGATGGAATACTAGCTTCACCTAGATTACGATGCTCGTGCCTCGAAGAGCGCGTTAAGCCGCTTGTCCTACGTCCGATATCTCGGACCACGGTCGTGTCGAATTGCCGACCTATCAAACTCCAAGAGAGTAGTGGCTGTGCCTACGCACAAACTTGTGTACTATAATATTTATCTCCCACAGCGATGGCTGATGGCGGATTGGCCGCCGGGACCGAAAAACGGGTGAACGGACTATAACAATCTATACTTATAATATTACTAGCTTCTGCCAGCGGCTTCGCCCGCGTGAAGTTTGAAATTATCCCACGGGATATTATTACCGGGATAAAAAGTATCCTATGTGTTAATCCAGGTAATAAACTATCTGTGTGCTAAATTTGATCCAAATCCGTTCAGTAGTTTTTGCGTGAAAGAGTAACAAACATACATCCTCACAAACTTTCGCATTTATAATATTAGTAGGATAAAGCAGAAGAGTTTGTTTGTTTGTTTGTTTGGTTGAAATAATCTCAGGATCTACAGGTTCGAATTGAAAAAATCTTTTTGTTTTGGAAAGTCCATTTATCCAGGAAGGCTATAGGCTATATAACATCACGCTCCGACCATTCGAAGCGGAGCAGGAATGAGAAATGTTGCAAAAACGGGTTTTTTTTTCCTTTCGTTTTATGTGACGCAGACAAAGTTGCGTGGGTCAGCTAGTACTTACATAAATACTACTGTCGAAAGGTACAACAGGTTCGAAGTTGAGGCCAACGTAGTAGATAGGGTTGGCGCGACCGTACCTCACTGAAGTCAGATTCGCGTATGCCAAGAACTTAGGATTGAAGTAAGACACTCTGGGGTGTTCTACGCTCATGTATGTTACCTAAAACATAAGATTGTTAGTAATGGCAATAATTGAAATGGAAAGGAAATAGGTACCACCTAAATAAACGCAACTGTCACCATCCGTATGAAAACCTCACGATAAACAATAATTAGTACAAAGTAACAAGTTACTAAACAAACACGTTACAATCTTCTTCTTATCGTATGGTTGATGAACAACCTGGTGTCAGAGTTTAAACCGCCCGTAGGCCTCTGACATGGCTTCACACACCGTTGAAAAATCTCTCAGGTGTGCTGGTTTCCTCACGATGTTTTCCTTCACCGTTTTTAACAAGTGATAATTAATTTATAATACGCACATGAATTCTAAAAGACATTGGTGCGTGCCGGGGTTCGAACCTGCAACCTTTCACTTGGCAGTCCAACGGTCGTACCACTCGGCTATCACTGCTTTTACAATACAAAAAAGTTACTAATAAAGGGTGTAAAACACCTCTTAACGAATACGAAAGGCACTTGTTCTACTCGCCATTTTGATCATTTTTTTGTACTACACTATACCTGGGAACCTTCTAGTTACGGAGATATTGGGGGTCAAAGTTGCAAGATTTTGACAAGCTTCTTTTTAAATACCACTTTTTATCGCATGATTTTTACTTTAAATATCTCTACGACCCCCGTACTATTCAATCCATACATCCGCACAATGTTTTGAGTGTGTTACATTGAGTTATACCATAAAACATGATTTATAACCTCAAAAAAAAAAGTTGTTTCCCAGCAATATTTTTTGCGTAAAGTTACATAATTTGATATACAGAATGCTTGGTTAACGGCTTTGTGATGAGGTGAAATACACCCTGTATACTACGAAATTAAATTCTTGAGTTGTAATGTTGTTGTTCAAATAAACTTGCTACGAGAGCAACGACGCAGCATAGCATGTAGGTACGTGAAGCGGCACGCAAAGTAGTGCTCTTGTGTTATCTAGGCGCATGTAATATCTGAAGACGAAAGTCAAGACGAAAGTCAAGACGAAAGTCAAGACGAAAGTCAAGACGAAAGTCAAGACGAAAGTCAAGACGAAAGTCAAGACGAAAGTCAAGACGAAAGTCAAGACGAAAGTCAAGACGAAAGTCAAGACGAAAGTCAAGACGAAAGTCAAGACGAAAGTCAAGACGAAAGTCAAGACGAAAGTCAAGACGAAAGTCAAGACGAAAGTCAAGACGAAAGTCAAGACGAAAGTCAAGACGAAAGTCAAGACGAAAGTCAAGACGAAAGTCAAGACGAAAGTCAAGACGAAAGTCAAGACGAAAGTCAAGACGAAAGTCAAGACGAAAGTCAAGACGAAAGTCAAGACGAAAGTCTATGACCAGTGTGTGTTGCCAGTGATTACATACGGGACCAAAACGTGGTCGCTCACAATGGGCCTTATCAAAAGGCTCAAAGTCACCCAAAGGGCAATGGAGAGGGCTATGCTCGGAGTTTCCTTGCGTGATCGAATCAGAAATGAAGACATCCGCAAGAGAACCAAGGTCACCGACGTAGCCCGAAGAATTGCTATACTTAAGTGGCAGTGGGCAGGGCACAATGCTCGCAGAACGGATGGCCGATGGGGCCGAAAAGTTCTGGAGTGGCGACCGCGAACCGGAAGACGATGCGTTGGAAGACCTCCCACTAGGTGGACTGATGACCTGGTGAAGGTTGCGGGAATCCGGTGGATGCGAGTAGCAAGGGACCGGTCAATGTGGCGACACTTGGGGGAGGCCTATGTCCAGCAGTGGACGTCTTTCGGCTGA